>OW028577.1:16174183-17600053 GCA_932294295.1 Alitta virens | reverse complement strand
CAACAATAAGGTGTGAAGAACACCCAAGCTGTGAACAACAACCAAGGTGTGAACAACAAACAAACTGTGAACAAAAACCAACCTGTGATTAACAAATAAGGTGTGAACAACAACCAACCTGTGAACAACAAATGTATGAACAATAACTTAGGTGTGATCAACTAAGCTGTGAACAACAAATAAGGTGTGAACAACAATTAAATTGTGAACAACATACAACGTGTAAACTACCGCCAAGCTGTGAACAACAACCAAGGTGTGAGCAACAACCAACTGTGAACAACACCCAAGCTGTGAAAAACAACCAAGCTGTGAACAACAACCAAGGTGTGAACAACAACCAAACAGTGAAGAAAAACCAAACTGTGAACAACAACCAAACTGAAAAACAACCAACCTGTGCACAACAATAAGGTGTGAACAACAACCAAGCTGTAAACAACTACCAAAGTGTGAACAACAACCAAACTGTGAGCAACAACCAAGCTGTGTACAACAAATAAGGTGTGAACAACAATTAAATTGTGAACAACATACAAGGTGTAAACTACCGCCAAGCTGTGAACAACAACCAAACTATGAACAACAGTCAAACTGTGAACAACAACCAAGCTGTTAGCAACAACCAAACTGTGAACAACAACCATGCTGTGAGCAACAACAAAACTATGAACAACAACCAAACTGTGAACAACACCCAAGCTGTGAAAAACAACCAAGCTGTGAAAAACAACCACGGTGTGAGCAATAACCAAGGTGTGAACAACTACCAAACTGTGAACAACACCAAGCTGTGAACAGCAACAAAGCTGTGAACAACAGCCAAATTTTGAACAACAATGAAGGTGCGAAAAACAATTAAGGTGTGTACAACAACTAAGGTGTGAACAACAACCGAGGTGTGAACAATGACCGAAGTGTAAACAACCAAGCTGTGAACAACAATGAAGGTGTGAACAACAGCCAAACAGTGAACAACTCCTAAGCTGTGAACAACAACCTTCTGTGAACAAGAACCAAACTGTAAACAACACCCAAGCTGTGAACAACAACCAAGGTGTGAACAACAACCAAACTGTGAAGAAAAACCAACCTGTGATCAACAAATCAGGTGTGAACAACAACCAAGCTGTGATCAACAACCGAACTGTGAACTAAAACGAAGGTGTGTAAAACAACCGAACTGTGAACAACAACCAAACTGCGAACAACAAGCAACTGCGAACAACAAATCAGGTGTGAACAACAATCAACTTGTGAACAACAAATAAGGTGTGAACAACAACCGAGGTGTAAACAACCAATCTGTGAACAACAACGAAGGTATGAACAACAACCAATCTGTCAAAAACAACCTAGCTGTGAAAAACAACCAACCTGTGCACAACAATAAGGTGTGAAGAACACCCAAGCTGTGAACAACAACCAAGGTGTGAACAACAACCAAACTGTGAACAAAAACCAACCTGTGATCAACAAATAAGGTGTGAACAACAACCAACCTGTGAACAACAAATGTGTGAACAATAACTTAGGTGTGATCAACTAAGCTGTGAACAACAATGGAGGTGTGAACGACAGCCAAACAGTGAACAACTACTAAGCTGTGAACAACAACCAAACTGTGAATAAGAACCCAACTGTAAACAACACCCAAGATGTGAACAACAACAAAACTGTGAACAACAACCAAACAGTGAACAAAAACCAAACTGTGAACAACAACCAAACTGAAAAACAACCAACCTGTGCACAACAATAAGGTGTGAACAACAACCAAGCTGTAAACAACTACCAAAGTGTGAACAACAACCAAACTGTGAGCAACAACCAACCTGTGTACAACAAATAAGGTGTGAACAACAATTAAATTGTGAACAACATACAAGGTGTAAACTACCGCCAAGCTGTGAACAACAACCAAGGTGTGAGCAACAACCAACTGTGAACAACACCCAAGCTGTGAAAAACAACCAAGCTGTGAAAAACAACCAAGGTGTGAGCAATAACCAAGGTGTGAACAACTACCAAACTGTGAACAACACCAAGCTGTGAACAGCAACAAAGCTGTGAACAACAGCCAAATTTTGAACAACAATGAAGGTGCGAAAAACAATTAAGGTGTGTACAGCAACTAAGGTGTGAACAACAACCGAGGTGTGAACAATGACCGAAGTGTAAACAACCAAGCTGTGAACAACAATGAAGGTGTGAACAACAGCCAAACAGTGAACAACTCCTAAGCTGTGAACAACAACCATCTGTGAACAAGAACCAAACTGTAAACAACACCCAAGCTGTGAACAACAACCAAGGTGTGAACAACATACAAGGTGTAAACTACCGCCAAGCTGTGAACAACAACCAAGGTGTGAGCAACAACCAACTGTGAACAACACCCAAGCTGTGAAAAACAACCAAGCTGTGAAAAACAACCAAGGTGTGAGCAATAACCAAGGTGTGAACAACTACCAAACTGTGAACAACACCAAGCTGTGAACAGCGACAAAGCTGTGAACAACAGCCAAATTTTGAACAACAATGAAGGTGCGAAAAACAATTAAGGTGTGTACAACAACTAAGGTGTGAACAACAACCGAGGTGTGAACAATGACCGAAGTGTAAACAACCAAGCTGTGAACAACAATGAAGGTGTGAACAACAGCCAAACAGTGAACAACTCCTAAGCTGTGAACAACAACCATCTGTGAACAAGAACCAAACTGTAAACAACACCCAAGCTGTGAACAACAACCAAGGTGTGAACAACAACCAAACTGTGAAGAAAAACCAACCTGTGATCAACAAATCAGGTGTGAACAACAATCAACTTGTGAACAACAAATAAGGTGTGAACAACAACCGAGGTGTAAACAACCAATCTGTGAACAACAACGAAGGTATGAACAACAACCAATCTGTCAAAAACAACCTAGCTGTGAAAAACAACCAACCTGTGCACAACAATAAGGTGTGAAGAACACCCAAGCTGTGAACAACAACCAAGGTGTGAACAACAAACAAACTGTGAACAAAAACCAACCTGTGATCAACAAATAAGGTGTGAACAACAACCAACCTGTGAACAACAAATGTGTTAACAATAACTTAGGTGTGATCAACTAAGCTGTGAACAACAAATAAGGTGTGAACAACAATTAAATTGTGAACAACATACAACGTGTAAACTACCGCCAAGCTGTGAACAACAACCAAGGTGTGAGCAACAACCAACTGTGAACAACACCCAAGCTGTGAAAAACAACCAAGCTGTGAACAACAACCAAGGTGTGAACAACAACCAAACAGTGAAGAAAAACCAAACTGTGAACAACAACCAAACTGAAAAACAACCAACCTGTGCACAACAATAAGGTGTGAACAACAACCAAGCTGTAAACAACTACCAAAGTGTGAACAACAACCAAACTGTGAGCAACAACCAAGCTGTGTACAACAAATAAGGTGTGAACAACAATTAAATTGTGAACAACATACAAGGTGTAAACTACCGCCAAGCTGTGAACAACAACCAAACTATGAACAACAGTCAAACTGTGAACAACAACCAAGCTGTGAGCAACAACCAAACTGTGAACAACAACCATGCTGTGAGCAACAACAAAACTATGAACAACAACCAAACTGTGAACAACACCCAAGCTGTGAAAAACAACCAAGCTGTGAAAAACAACCACGGTGTGAGTAATAACCAAGGTGTGAACAACTACCAAACTGTGAACAACACCAAGCTGTGAACAGCAACAAAGCTGTGAACAACAGCCAAATTTTGAACAACAATGAAGGTACGAAAAACAATTAAGGTGTGTACAACAACTAAGGTGTGAACAACAACCGAGGTGTGAACAATGACCGAAGTGTAAACAACCAAGCTGTGAACAACAATGAAGGTGTGAACAACAGCCAAACAGTGAACAACTCCTAAGCTGTGAACAACAACCATCTGTGAACAATAACCAAACTGTAAACTACACCCAAGCTGTGAACAACAACCAAGGTGTGAACAACAACCAAACTGTGAAGAAAAACCAACCTGTGATCAACAAATCAGGTGTGAACAACAACCAAGCTGTGATCAACAACCGAACTGTGAACTAAAACGAAGGTGTGTAAAACAACCGAACTGTGAACAACAACCAAACTGCGAACAACAAGCAACTGCGAACAACAAATCAGGTGTGAACAACAATCAACTTGTGAACAACAAATAAGGTGTAAACAACAACCGAGGTGTAAACAACCAATCTGTGAACAACAACGAAGGTATGAACAACAACCAATCTGTCAAAAACAACCTAGCTGTGAAAAACAACCATCCTGTGCACAACAATAAGGTGTGAAGAACACCCAAGCTGTGAACAACAACCAAGGTGTGAACAACAACCAAACTGTGAACAAAAACCAACCTGTGATCAACAAATAAGGTGTGAACAACAACCAACCTGTGAACAACAAATGTGTGAACAATAACTTAGGTGTGATCAACTAAGCTGTGAACAACAATGGAGGTGTGAACGACAGCCAAACAGTGAACAACTACTAAGCTGTGAACAACAACCAAACTGTGAATAAGAACCCAACTGTAAACAACACCCAAGATGTGAACAACAACAAAACTGTGAACAACAACCAAACAGTGAACAAAAACCAAACTGTGAACAACAACCAAACTGAAAAACAACCAACCTGTGCACAACAATAAGGTGTGAACAACAACCAAGCTGTAAACAACTACCAAAGTGTGAACAACAACCAAACTGTGAGCAACAACCAACCTGTGTACAACAAATAAGGTGTGAACAACAATTAAATTGTGAACAACATACAAGGTGTAAACTACCGCCAAGCTGTGAACAACAACCAAGGTGTGAGCAACAACCAACTGTGAACAACACCCAAGCTGTGAAAAACAACCAAGCTGTGAAAAACAACCAAGGTGTGAGCAATAACCAAGGTGTGAACAACTACCAAACTGTGAACAACACCAAGCTGTGAACAGCAACAAAGCTGTGAACAACAGCCAAATTTTGAACAACAATGAAGGTGCGAAAAACAATTAAGGTGTGTACAGCAACTAAGGTGTGAACAACAACCGAGGTGTGAACAATGACCGAAGTGTAAACAACCAAGCTGTGAACAACAATGAAGGTGTGAACAACAGCCAAACAGTGAACAACTCCTAAGCTGTGAACAACAACCATCTGTGAACAAGAACCAAACTGTAAACAACACCCAAGCTGTGAACAACAACCAAGGTGTGAACAACATACAAGGTGTAAACTACCGCCAAGCTGTGAACAACAACCAAGGTGTGAGCAACAACCAACTGTGAACAACACCCAAGCTGTGAAAAACAACCAAGCTGTGAAAAACAACCAAGGTGTGAGCAATAACCAAGGTGTGAACAACTACCAAACTGTGAACAACACCAAGCTGTGAACAGCGACAAAGCTGTGAACAACAGCCAAATTTTGAACAACAATGAAGGTGCGAAAAACAATTAAGGTGTGTACAACAACTAAGGTGTGAACAACAACCGAGGTGTGAACAATGACCGAAGTGTAAACAACCAAGCTGTGAACAACAATGAAGGTGTGAACAACAGCCAAACAGTGAACAACTCCTAAGCTGTGAACAACAACCATCTGTGAACAAGAACCAAACTGTAAACAACACCCAAGCTGTGAACAACAACCAAGGTGTGAACAACAACCAAACTGTGAAGAAAAACCAACCTGTGATCAACAAATCAGGTGTGAACAACAATCAACTTGTGAACAACAAATAAGGTGTGAACAACAACCGAGGTGTAAACAACCAATCTGTGAACAACAACGAAGGTATGAACAACAACCAATCTGTCAAAAACAACCTAGCTGTGAAAAACAACCAACCTGTGCACAACAATAAGGTGTGAAGAACACCCAAGCTGTGAACAACAACCAAGGTGTGAACAACAAACAAACTGTGAACAAAAACCAACCTGTGATCAACAAATAAGGTGTGAACAACAACCAACCTGTGAACAACAAATGTGTTAACAATAACTTAGGTGTGATCAACTAAGCTGTGAACAACAAATAAGGTGTGAACAACAATTAAATTGTGAACAACATACAACGTGTAAACTACCGCCAAGCTGTGAACAACAACCAAGGTGTGAGCAACAACCAACTGTGAACAACACCCAAGCTGTGAAAAACAACCAAGCTGTGAACAACAACCAAGGTGTGAACAACAACCAAACAGTGAAGAAAAACCAAACTGTGAACAACAACCAAACTGAAAAACAACCAACCTGTGCACAACAATAAGGTGTGAACAACAACCAAGCTGTAAACAACTACCAAAGTGTGAACAACAACCAAACTGTGAGCAACAACCAAGCTGTGTACAACAAATAAGGTGTGAACAACAATTAAATTGTGAACAACATACAAGGTGTAAACTACCGCCAAGCTGTGAACAACAACCAAACTATGAACAACAGTCAAACTGTGAACAACAACCAAGCTGTGAGCAACAACCAAACTGTGAACAACAACCATGCTGTGAGCAACAACAAAACTATGAACAACAACCAAACTGTGAACAACACCCAAGCTGTGAAAAACAACCAAGCTGTGAAAAACAACCACGGTGTGAGTAATAACCAAGGTGTGAACAACTACCAAACTGTGAACAACACCAAGCTGTGAACAGCAACAAAGCTGTGAACAACAGCCAAATTTTGAACAACAATGAAGGTACGAAAAACAATTAAGGTGTGTACAACAACTAAGGTGTGAACAACAACCGAGGTGTGAACAATGACCGAAGTGTAAACAACCAAGCTGTGAACAACAATGAAGGTGTGAACAACAGCCAAACAGTGAACAACTCCTAAGCTGTGAACAACAACCATCTGTGAACAATAACCAAACTGTAAACTACACCCAAGCTGTGAACAACAACCAAGGTGTGAACAACAACCAAACTGTGAAGAAAAACCAACCTGTGATCAACAAATCAGGTGTGAACAACAACCAAGCTGTGATCAACAACCGAACTGTGAACTAAAACGAAGGTGTGTAAAACAACCGAACTGTGAACAACAACCAAACTGCGAACAACAAGCAACTGCGAACAACAAATCAGGTGTGAACAACAATCAACTTGTGAACAACAAATAAGGTGTAAACAACAACCGAGGTGTAAACAACCAATCTGTGAACAACAACGAAGGTATGAACAACAACCAATCTGTCAAAAACAACCTAGCTGTGAAAAACAACCATCCTGTGCACAACAATAAGGTGTGAAGAACACCCAAGCTGTGAACAACAACCAAGGTGTGAACAACAACCAAACTGTGAACAAAAACCAACCTGTGATCAACAAATAAGGTGTGAACAACAACCAACCTGTGAACAACAAATGTGTGAACAATAACTTAGGTGTGATCAACTAAGCTGTGAACAACAATGGAGGTGTGAACGACAGCCAAACAGTGAACAACTACTAAGCTGTGAACAACAACCAAACTGTGAATAAGAACCCAACTGTAAACAACACCCAAGATGTGAACAACAACAAAACTGTGAACAACAACCAAACAGTGAACAAAAACCAAACTGTGAACAACAACCAAACTGAAAAACAACCAACCTGTGCACAACAATAAGGTGTGAACAACAACCAAGCTGTAAACAACTACCAAAGTGTGAACAACAACCAAACTGTGAGCAACAACCAACCTGTGTACAACAAATAAGGTGTGAACAACAATTAAATTGTGAACAACATACAAGGTGTAAACTACCGCCAAGCTGTGAACAACAACCAAGGTGTGAGCAACAACCAACTGTGAACAACACCCAAGCTGTGAAAAACAACCAAGCTGTGAAAAACAACCAAGGTGTGAGCAATAACCAAGGTGTGAACAACTACCAAACTGTGAACAACACCAAGCTGTGAACAGCAACAAAGCTGTGAACAACAGCCAAATTTTGAACAACAATGAAGGTGCGAAAAACAATTAAGGTGTGTACAGCAACTAAGGTGTGAACAACAACCGAGGTGTGAACAATGACCGAAGTGTAAACAACCAAGCTGTGAACAACAATGAAGGTGTGAACAACAGCCAAACAGTGAACAACTCCTAAGCTGTGAACAACAACCATCTGTGAACAAGAACCAAACTGTAAACAACACCCAAGCTGTGAACAACAACCAAGGTGTGAACAACATACAAGGTGTAAACTACCGCCAAGCTGTGAACAACAACCAAGGTGTGAGCAACAACCAACTGTGAACAACACCCAAGCTGTGAAAAACAACCAAGCTGTGAAAAACAACCAAGGTGTGAGCAATAACCAAGGTGTGAACAACTACCAAACTGTGAACAACACCAAGCTGTGAACAGCGACAAAGCTGTGAACAACAGCCAAATTTTGAACAACAATGAAGGTGCGAAAAACAATTAAGGTGTGTACAACAACTAAGGTGTGAACAACAACCGAGGTGTGAACAATGACCGAAGTGTAAACAACCAAGCTGTGAACAACAATGAAGGTGTGAACAACAGCCAAACAGTGAACAACTCCTAAGCTGTGAACAACAACCATCTGTGAACAAGAACCAAACTGTAAACAACACCCAAGCTGTGAACAACAACCAAGGTGTGAACAACAACCAAACTGTGAAGAAAAACCAACCTGTGATCAACAAATCAGGTGTGAACAACAATCAACTTGTGAACAACAAATAAGGTGTGAACAACAACCGAGGTGTAAACAACCAATCTGTGAACAACAACGAAGGTATGAACAACAACCAATCTGTCAAAAACAACCTAGCTGTGAAAAACAACCAACCTGTGCACAACAATAAGGTGTGAAGAACACCCAAGCTGTGAACAACAACCAAGGTGTGAACAACAAACAAACTGTGAACAAAAACCAACCTGTGATCAACAAATAAGGTGTGAACAACAACCAACCTGTGAACAACAAATGTGTGAACAATAACTTAGGTGTGATCAACTAAGCTGTGAACAACAAATAAGGTGTGAACAACAATTAAATTGTGAACAACATACAACGTGTAAACTACCGCCAAGCTGTGAACAACAACCAAGGTGTGAGCAACAACCAACTGTGAACAACACCCAAGCTGTGAAAAACAACCAAGGTGTGAACAACAACCAAACAGTGAAGAAAAACCAAACTGTGAACAACAACCAAACTGAAAAACAACCAACCTGTGCACAACAATAAGGTGTGAACAACAACCAAGCTGTAAACAACTACCAAAGTGTGAACAACAACCAAACTGTGAGCAACAACCAAGCTGTGTACAACAAATAAGGTGTGAACAACAATTAAATTGTGAACAACATACAAGGTGTAAACTACCGCCAAGCTGTGAACAACAACCAAACTATGAACAACAGTCAAACTGTGAACAACAACCAAGCTGTGAGCAACAACCAAACTGTGAACAACAACCATGCTGTGAGCAACAACAAAACTATGAACAACAACCAAACTGTGAACAACACCCAAGCTGTGAAAAACAACCAAGCTGTGAAAAACAACCACGGTGTGAGTAATAACCAAGGTGTGAACAACTACCAAACTGTGAACAACACCAAGCTGTGAACAGCAACAAAGCTGTGAACAACAGCCAAATTTTGAACAACAATGAAGGTACGAAAAACAATTAAGGTGTGTACAACAACTAAGGTGTGAACAACAACCGAGGTGTGAACAATGACCGAAGTGTAAACAACCAAGCTGTGAACAACAATGAAGGTGTGAACAACAGCCAAACAGTGAACAACTCCTAAGCTGTGAACAACAACCATCTGTGAACAATAACCAAACTGTAAACTACACCCAAGCTGTGAACAACAACCAAGGTGTGAACAACAACCAAACTGTGAAGAAAAACCAACCTGTGATCAACAAATCAGGTGTGAACAACAACCAAGCTGTGATCAACAACCGAACTGTGAACTAAAACGAAGGTGTGTAAAACAACCGAACTGTGAACAACAACCAAACTGCGAACAACAAGCAACTGCGAACAACAAATCAGGTGTGAACAACAATCAACTTGTGAACAACAAATAAGGTGTGAACAACAACCGAGGTGTAAACAACCAATCTGTGAACAACAACGAAGGTATGAACAACAACCAATCTGTCAAAAACAACCTAGCTGTGAAAAACAACCATCCTGTGCACAACAATAAGGTGTGAAGAACACCCAAGCTGTGAACAACAACCAAGGTGTGAACAACAACCAAACTGTGAACAAAAACCAACCTGTGATCAACAAATAAGGTGTGAACAACAACCAACCTGTGAACAGCAAATATGTGAACAATAACTTAGGTGTGATCAACCAAGCTGTGAACAACAATGAAGGTGTGAACGACAGCCAAACAGTAAACAACTACTAAGCTGTGAACAACAACCAAACTGTGAATAAGAACCAAACTGTAAACAACACCCAAGCTGTGAACAACAACCAAGGTGTGAACAACAACCAAACTGTGAAGAAAAACCAACCTGTGATCAACAAATCAGGTGTGAACAACAACCAAGCTGTGATCAACAACCGAACTGTGAACTACAACGAAGGTGTGTAAAACAACCGAACTGTGAACAACAACCAAACTGCGAACAACAAGCAACTGCGAACAACAAATCAGGTGTGAACAACAATCAACTTGTGAACAACAAATAAGGTGTGAACAACAACCGAGGTGTAAACAACCAATCTGTGAACAACAACGAAGGTATGAACAACAACCAATCTGTCAAAAACAACCTAGCTGTGAAAAACAACCAACCTGTGCACAACAATAAGGTGTGAAGAACACCCAAGCTGTGAACAACAACCAAGGTGTGAACAACAACCAAACAGTGAACAAAAACCAAACTGTGAACAACAACCAAACTGAAAAACAACCAACCTGTGCACAACAATAAGGTGTGAACAACAACCAAGCTGTAAACAACTACCAAAGTGTGAACAACAACCAAACTGTGAGCAACAACCAACCTGTGTACAACAAATAAGGTGTGAACAACAATTAAATTGTGAACAACATACAAGGTGTAAACTACCGCCAAGCTGTGAACAACAACCAAGGTGTGAGCAACAACCAACTGTGAACAACACCCAAGCTGTGAAAAACAACCAAGCTGTGAAAAACAACCAAGGTGTGAGCAATAACCAAGGTGTGAACAACTACCAAACTGTGAACAACACCAAGCTGTGAACAGCAACAAAGCTGTGAACAACAGCCAAATTTTGAACAACAATGAAGGTGCGAAAAACAATTAAGGTGTGTACAGCAACTAAGGTGTGAACAACAACCGAGGTGTGAACAATGACCGAAGTGTAAACAACCAAGCTGTGAACAACAATGAAGGTGTGAACAACAGCCAAACAGTGAACAACTCCTAAGATGTGAACAACAACCATCTGTGAACAAGAACCAAACTGTAAACAACACCCAAGCTGTGAACAACAACCAAGGTGTAAACAACATACAAGGTGTAAACTACCGCCAAGCTGTGAACAACAACCAAGGTGTGAGCAACAACCAACTGTGAACAACACCCAAGCTGTGAAAAACAACCAAGCTGTGAAAAACAACCAAGGTGTGAGCAATAACCAAGGTGTGAACAACTACCAAACTGTGAACAACACCAAGCTGTGAACAGCGACAAAGCTGTGAACAACAGCCAAATTTTGAACAACAATGAAGGTGCGAAAAACAATTAAGGTGTGTACAACAACTAAGGTGTGAACAACAACCGAGGTGTGAACAATGACCGAAGTGTAAACAACCAAGCTGTGAACAACAATGAAGGTGTGAACAACAGCCAAACAGTGAACAACTCCTAAGCTGTGAACAACAACCATCTGTGAACAAGAACCAAACTGTAAACAACACCCAAGCTGTGAACAACAACCAAGGTGTGAACAACAACCAAACTGTGAAGAAAAACCAACCTGTGATCAACAAATCAGGTGTGAACAACAATCAACTTGTGAACAACAAATAAGGTGTGAACAACAACCGAGGTGTAAACAACCAATCTGTGAACAACAACGAAGGTATGAACAACAACCAATCTGTCAAAAACAACCTAGCTGTGAAAAACAACCAACCTGTGCACAACAATAAGGTGTGAAGAACACCCAAGCTGTGAACAACAACCAAGGTGTGAACAACAAACAAACTGTGAACAAAAACCAACCTGTGATCAACAAATAAGGTGTGAACAACAACCAACCTGTGAACAACAAATGTGTGAACAATAACTTAGGTGTGATCAACTAAGCTGTGAACAACAAATAAGGTGTGAACAACAATTAAATTGTGAACAACATACAACGTGTAAACTACCGCCAAGCTGTGAACAACAACCAAGGTGTGAGCAACAACCAACTGTGAACAACACCCAAGCTGTGAAAAACAACCAAGCTGTGAACAACAACCAAGGTGTGAACAACAACCAAACAGTGAAGAAAAACCAAACTGTGAACAACAACCAAACTGAAAAACAACCAACCTGTGCACAACAATAAGGTGTGAACAACAACCAAGCTGTAAACAACTACCAAAGTGTGAACAACAACCAAACTGTGAGCAACAACCAAGCTGTGTACAACAAATAAGGTGTGAACAACAATTAAATTGTGAACAACATACAAGGTGTAAACTACCGCCAAGCTGTGAACAACAACCAAACTATGAACAACAGTCAAACTGTGAACAACAACCAAGCTGTTAGCAACAACCAAACTGTGAACAACAACCATGCTGTGAGCAACAACAAAACTATGAACAACAACCAAACTGTGAACAACACCCAAGCTGTGAAAAACAACCAAGCTGTGAAAAACAACCACGGTGTGAGCAATAACCAAGGTGTGAACAACTACCAAACTGTGAACAACACCAAGCTGTGAACAGCAACAAAGCTGTGAACAACAGCCAAATTTTGAACAACAATGAAGGTGCGAAAAAAAATTAAGGTGTGTACAACAACTAAGGTGTGAACAACAACCGAGGTGTGAACAATGACCGAAGTGTAAACAACCAAGCTGTGAACAACAATGAAGGTGTGAACAACAGCCAAACAGTGAACAACTCCTAAGCTGTGAACAACAACCTTCTGTGAACAAGAACCAAACTGTAAACAACACCCAAGCTGTGAACAACAACCAAGGTGTGAACAACAACCAAACTGTGAAGAAAAACCAACCTGTGATCAACAAATCAGGTGTGAACAACAACCAAGCTGTGATCAACAACCGAACTGTGAACTACAACGAAGGTGTGTAAAACAACCGAACTGTGAACAACAACCAAACTGCGAACAACAAGCAACTGCGAACAACAAATCAGGTGTGAACAACAATCAACTTGTGAACAACAAATAAGGTGTGAACAACAACCGAGGTGTAAACAACCAATCTGTGAACAACAACGAAGGTATGAACAACAACCAATCTGTCAAAAACAACCTAGCTGTGAAAAACAACCAACCTGTGCACAACAATAAGGTGTGAAGAACACCCAAGCTGTGAACAACAACCAAGGTGTGAACAACAACCAAACAGTGAACAAAAACCAAACTGTGAACAACAACCAAACTGAAAAACAACCAACCTGTGCACAACAATAAGGTGTGAACAACAACCAAGCTGTAAACAACTACCAAAGTGTGAACAACAACCAAACTGTGAGCAACAACCAACCTGTGTACAACAAATAAGGTGTGAACAACAATTAAATTGTGAACAACATACAAGGTGTAAACTACCGCCAAGCTGTGAACAACAACCAAGGTGTGAGCAACAACCAACTGTGAACAACACCCAAGCTGTGAAAAACAACCAAGCTGTGAAAAACAACCAAGGTGTGAGCAATAACCAAGGTGTGAACAACTACCAAACTGTGAACAACACCAAGCTGTGAACAGCAACAAAGCTGTGAACAACAGCCAAATTTTGAACAACAATGAAGGTGCGAAAAACAATTAAGGTGTGTACAGCAACTAAGGTGTGAACAACAACCGAGGTGTGAACAATGACCGAAGTGTAAACAACCAAGCTGTGAACAACAATGAAGGTGTGAACAACAGCCAAACAGTGAACAACTCCTAAGATGTGAACAACAACCATCTGTGAACAAGAACCAAACTGTAAACAACACCCAAGCTGTGAACAACAACCAAGGTGTAAACAACATACAAGGTGTAAACTACCGCCAAGCTGTGAACAACAACCAAGGTGTGAGCAACAACCAACTGTGAACAACACCCAAGCTGTGAAAAACAACCAAGCTGTGAAAAACAACCAAGGTGTGAGCAATAACCAAGGTGTGAACAACTACCAAACTGTGAACAACACCAAGCTGTGAACAGCGACAAAGCTGTGAACAACAGCCAAATTTTGAACAACAATGAAGGTGCGAAAAACAATTAAGGTGTGTACAACAACTAAGGTGTGAACAACAACCGAGGTGTGAACAATGACCGAAGTGTAAACAACCAAGCTGTGAACAACAATGAAGGTGTGAACAACAGCCAAACAGTGAACAACTCCTAAGCTGTGAACAACAACCATCTGTGAACAAGAACCAAACTGTAAACAACACCCAAGCTGTGAACAACAACCAAGGTGTGAACAACAACCAAACTGTGAAGAAAAACCAACCTGTGATCAACAAATCAGGTGTGAACAACAATCAACTTGTGAACAACAAATAAGGTGTGAACAACAACCGAGGTGTAAACAACCAATCTGTGAACAACAACGAAGGTATGAACAACAACCAATCTGTCAAAAACAACCTAGCTGTGAAAAACAACCAACCTGTGCACAACAATAAGGTGTGAAGAACACCCAAGCTGTGAACAACAACCAAGGTGTGAACAACAAACAAACTGTGAACAAAAACCAACCTGTGATCAACAAATAAGGTGTGAACAACAACCAACCTGTGAACAACAAATGTGCGAACAATAACTTAGGTGTGATCAACTAAGCTGTGAACAACAAATAAGGTGTGAACAACAATTAAATTGTGAACAACATACAACGTGTAAACTACCGCCAAGCTGTGAACAACAACCAAGGTGTGAGCAACAACCAACTGTGAACAACACCCAAGCTGTGAAAAACAACCAAGCTGTGAACAACAACCAAGGTGTGAACAACAACCAAACAGTGAAGAAAAACCAAACTGTGAACAACAACCAAACTGAAAAACAACCAACCTGTGCACAACAATAAGGTGTGAACAACAACCAAGCTGTAAACAACTACCAAAGTGTGAACAACTACCAAACTGTGAACAACACCAAGCTGTGAACAGCAACAAAGCTGTGAACAACAGCCAAATTTTGAACAACAATGAAGGTGCGAAAAACAATTAAGGTGTGTACAGCAACTAAGGTGTGAACAACAACCGAGGTGTGAACAATGACCGAAGTGTAAACAACCAAGCTGTGAACAACAATGAAGGTGTGAACAACAGCCAAACAGTGAACAACTCCTAAGCTGTGAACAACAACCATCTGTGAACAAGAACCAAACTGTAAACAACACCCAAGCTGTGAACAACAACCAAGGTGTGAACAACATACAAGGTGTAAACTACCGCCAAGCTGTGAACAACAACCAAGGTGTGAGCAACAACCAACTGTGAACAACACCCAAGCTGTGAAAAACAACCAAGCTGTGAAAAACAACCAAGGTGTGAGCAATAACCAAGGTGTGAACAACTACCAAACTGTGAACAACACCAAGCTGTGAACAGCGACAAAGCTGTGAACAACAGCCAAATTTTGAACAACAATGAAGGTGCGAAAAACAATTAAGGTGTGTACAACAACTAAGGTGTGAACAACAACCGAGGTGTGAACAATGACCGAAGTGTAAACAACCAAGCTGTGAACAACAATGAAGGTGTGAACAACAGCCAAACAGTGAACAACTCCTAAGCTGTGAACAACAACCATCTGTGAACAAGAACCAAACTGTAAACAACACCCAAGCTGTGAACAACAACCAAGGTGTGAACAACAACCAAACTGTGAAGAAAAACCAACCTGTGATCAAGAAATCAGGTGTGAACAACAATCAACTTGTGAACAACAAATAAGGTGTGAACAACAACCGAGGTGTAAACAACCAATCTGTGAACAACAATCAAGGTATGAACAACAACCAATCTGTCAAAAACAACCTAGCTGTGAAAAACAACCAACCTGTGCACAACAATAAGGTGTGAAGAACACCCAAGCTGTGAACAACAACCAAGGTGTGAACAACAAACAAACTGTGAACAAAAACCAACCTGTGATCAACAAATAAGGTGTGAACAACAACCAACCTGTGAACAACAAATGTGTGAACAATAACTTAGGTGTGATCAACTAAGCTGTGAACAACAAATAAGGTGTGAACAACAATTAAATTGTGAACAACATACAACGTGTAAACTACCGCCAAGCTGTGAACAACAACCAAGGTGTGAGCAACAACCAACTGTGAACAACACCCAAGCTGTGAAAAACAACCAAGCTGTGAACAACAACCAAGGTGTGAACAACAACCAAACAGTGAAGAAAAACCAAACTGTGAACAACAACCAAACTGAAAAACAACCAACCTGTGCACAACAATAAGGTGTGAACAACAACCAAGCTGTAAACAACTACCAAAGTGTGAACAACAACCAAACTGTGAGCAACAACCAAGCTGTGTACAACAAATAAGGTGTGAACAACAATTAAATTGTGAACAACATACAAGGTGTAAACTACCGCCAAGCTGTGAACAACAACCAAACTATGAACAACAGTCAAACTGTGAACAACAACCAAGCTGTTAGCAACAACCAAACTGTGAACAACAACCATGCTGTGAGCAACAACAAAACTATGAACAACAACCAAACTGTGAACAACACCCAAGCTGTGAAAAACAACCAAGCTGTGAAAAACAACCACGGTGTGAGCAATAACCAAGGTGTGAACAACTACCAAACTGTGAACAACACCAAGCTGTGAACAGCAACAAAGCTGTGAACAACAGCCAAATTTTGAACAACAATGAAGGTGCGAAAAACAATTAAGGTGTGTACAACAACTAAGGTGTGAACAACAACCGAGGTGTGAACAATGACCGAAGTGTAAACAACCAAGCTGTGAACAACAATGAAGGTGTGAACAACAGCCAAACAGTGAACAACTCCTAAGCTGTGAACAACAACCTTCTGTGAACAAGAACCAAACTGTAAACAACACCCAAGCTGTGAACAACAACCAAGGTGTGAACAACAACCAAACTGTGAAGAAAAACCAACCTGTGATCAACAAATCAGGTGTGAACAACAACCAAGCTGTGATCAACAACCGAACTGTGAACTAAAACGAAGGTGTGTAAAACAACCGAACTGTGAACAACAACCAAACTGCGAACAACAAGCAACTGCGAACAACAAATCAGGTGTGAACAACAATCAACTTGTGAACAACAAATAAGGTGTGAACAACAATCAACTTGTGAACAACAAATAAGGTGTGAACAACAACCGAGGTGTAAACAACCAATCTGTGAACAACAACGAAGGTATGAACAACAACCAATCTGTCAAAAACAACCTAGCTGTGAAAAACAACCAACCTGTGCACAACAATAAGGTGTGAAGAACACCCAAGCTGTGAACAACAACCAAGGTGTGAACAACAACCAAACTGTGAACAAAAACCAACCTGTGATCAACAAATAAGGTGTGAACAACAACCAACCTGTGAACAACAAATGTGTGAACAATAACTTAGGTGTGATCAACTAAGCTGTGAACAACAATGAAGGTGTGAACGACAGCCAAACAGTGAACAACTACTAAGCTGTAAACAACACCCAAGATGTGAACAACAACAAAACTGTGAACAACAACCAAACAGTGAACAAAAACCAAACTGTGAACAACAACCAAACTGAAAAACAACCAACCTGTGCACAACAATAAGGTGTGAACAACAACCAAGCTGTAAACAACTACCAAAGTGTGAACAACAACCAAACTGTGAGCAACAACCAACCTGTGTACAACAAATAAGGTGTGAACAACAATTATATTGTGAACAACATACAAGGTGTAAACTACCGCCAAGCGGTGAACAACAACCAAGGTGTGAGCAACAACCAACTGTGAACAACACCCAAGCTGTGAAAAACAACCAAGCTGTGAAAAACAACCAAGGTGTGAGCAATAACCAAGGTGTGAACAACTACCAAACTATGAACAACACCAAGCTGTGAACAGCAACAAAGCTGTGAACAACAGCCAAATTTTGAACAACAATGAAGGTGCAAAAAACAATTAAGGTGTGTACAACAACTAAGGTGTGAACAACAACCGAGGTGTGAACAATGACCGAAGTGTAAACAACCAAGCTGTGAACAACAATGAAGGTGTGAACAACAGCCAAACAGTGAACAACTCCTAAGCTGTGAACAACAACCATCTGTGAACAAGAACCAAACTGTAAACAACACCCAAGCTGTGAACAACAACCAAGGTGTGAACAACAACCAAACTGTGAAGAAAAACCAACCTGTGATCAACAAATCAGGTATGAACAACAATCAACTTGTGAACAACAAATAAGGTGTGAACAACAACCGAGGTGTAAACAACCAATCTGTGAACAACAACGAAGGTATGAACAACAACCAATCTGTCAAAAACAACCTAGCTGTGAAAAACAACCAACCTGTGCACAACAATAAGGTGTGAAGAACACCCAAGCTGTGAACAACAACCAAGGTGTGAACAACAACCAAACTGTGAACAAAAACCAACCTGTGATCAACAAATAAGGTGTGAACAAAAACCAACCTGTGAACAACAAATGTGTGAACAATAACTTAGGTGTGATCAACTAAGCTGTGAACAACAAATAAGGTGTGAACAACAATTAAATTGTGAACAACATACAAGGTGTAAACTACCGCCAAGCTGTGAACAACAACCAAGGTGTGAGCAACAACCAACTGTGAACAACACCCAAGCTGTGAAAAACAACCAAGCTGTGAACAACAACCAAGGTGTGAACAACAACCAAACAGTGAAGAAAAACCAAACTGTGAACAACAACCAAACTGAAAAACAACCAACCTGTGCACAACAATAAGGTGTGAACAACAACCAAGCTGTAAACAACTACCAAAGTGTGAACAACAACCAAACTGTGAGCAACAACCAAGCTGTGTACAAGAAATAAGGTGTGAAGAACAATTAAATTGTGAACAACATACAAGGTGTAAACTACCGCCAAGCTGTGAACAACAACCAAACTATGAACAACAGTCAAACTGTGAACAACAACCAAGCTGTGAGCCACAACCAAACTGTGAACAACAACCATGCTGTGAGCAACAACAAAACTATGAACAATAACCAAACTGTGAACACCACCCAAGCTGTGAAAAACAACCAAGCTGTGAAAAACAACCACGGTGTGAGCAATAACCAAGGTGTGAACAACTACCAAACTGTGAACAACACCAAGCTGTGAACAGCAACAAAGCTGTGAACAACAGCCAAATTTTGAACAACAATGAAGGTACGAAAAAAAATTAAGGTGTGTACAACAACTAAGGTGTGAACAACAACCGAGGTGTGAACATTGACCGAAGTGTAAACAACCAAGCTGTGAACAACAATGAAGGTGTGAACAACAGCCAAACAGTGAACAACTCCTAAGCTGTGAACAACAACCATCTGTGAACAAGAACCAAACTGTAAACTACACCCAAGCTGTGAACAACAACCAAGGTGTGAACAACAACCAAACTGTGAAGAAAAACCAACCTGTGATCAACAAATCAGGTGTGAACAACAACCAAGCTGTGATCAACAACCGAACTGTGAACTAAAACGAAGGTGTGTAAAACAACCGAACTGTGAACAACAACCAAACTGCGAACAACAAGCAACTGCGAACAACAAATCAGGTGTGAACAACAATCAACTTGTGAACAACAAATAAGGTGTGAACATTAACCGAGGTGTAAACAACCAATCTGTGAACAACAACGAAGGTATGAACAACAACCAATCTGTAAAAAACAACCTAGCTGTGAAAAACAACCAACCTGTGCACAACAATAAGGTGTGAAGAACACCCAAGCTGTGAACAACAACCAAGGTGTGAACAACAACCAAACTGTGAACAAAAACCAACCTGTGATCAACAAATAAGGTGTGAACAACAACCAACCTGTGAACAACAAATATGTGAACAATAACTTAGGTGTGATCAACCAAGCTGTGAACAACAATGAAGGTGTGAACGACAGCCAAACAGTGAACAACTACTAAGCTGTGAACAACAACCAAACTGTAAACAACACCCAAGATGTGAACAACAACAAAACTGTGAACAACAACCAAGGTGTGAACAAAAACCAAACTGTGAACAACAACCAAACTGAAAAACAACCAACCTGTGCACAACAATAAGGTGTGAACAACAACCAAGCTGTAAACAACTAACAAAGTGTGAAAAACAACCAAACTGTGAGCAACAACCAAGCTGTGTACAACAAATAAGGTGTGAACAACAATTAAATTGTGAACAACATGCAAGGTGTAAACTACCGCCAAGCTGTGAACAACAACCAAACTATGAACAACAGCCAAACTGTGAACAACAACCAAGCTGTGAGCAACAACCAAACTGTGAACAACAACCATGCTGTAAGCAACCACAAAACTATGAACAACAACCAAACTGTGACCAACAACCAAGGTGTGAACAACAACTAAGGTGTAAACAAAAACAAAGCTTTCACCAACAACCAAACTCTGAAAAACAACCAACCTGTGCACAACAATAAGGTGTGAACAACAACCAAGCTGTAAACAACTACCAAAGTGTGAACAACAACCAAACTGTGAGCAACAACCAACCTGTGTACAACAAATAAGGTGTGAACAACAATTAAATTGTGAACAACATACAAGGTGTAAACTACCGCCAAGCTGTGAACAACAACCAAGGTGTGAGCAACAACCAACTGTGAACAACACCCAAGCTGTGAAAAACAACCAAGCTGTGAAAAACAACCAAGGTGTGAGCAATAACCAAGGTGTGAACAACTACCAAACTGTGAACAACACCAAGCTGTGAACAGCAACAAAGCTGTGAACAACAGCCAAATTTTGAACAACAATGAAGGTGCGAAAAACAATTAAGGTGTGTACAACTACTAAGGTGTGAACAACAACCGAGGTGTGAACAATGACCGAAGTGTAAACAACCAAGCTGTGAACAACAATGAAGGTGTGAACAACAGCCAAACAGTGAACAACTCCTAAGCTGTGAACAACAACCATCTGTGAACAAGAACCAAACTGTAAACTACACCCAAGCTGTGAACAACAACCAAGGTGTGAAGAACAACCAAACTGTGAAGAAAAACCAACCTGTGATCAACAAATCAGGTGTGAACAACAACCAAGCTGTGATCAACAACCGAACTGAGAACTAAAATGAAGGTGTGTAAAACAACCGAACTGTGAACAACAACCAAACTGCGAACAACAAGCAACTGCGAACAACAAATCAGGTGTGAACAACAATCAACTTGTGAACAACAAATAAGGTGTAAACAACAACCGAGGTGTAAACAACCAATCTGTGAACAACAACGAAGGTATGAACAACAACCAATCTGTCAAAAACAACCTAGCTGTGAAAAACAACCAACCTGTGCACAACAATAAGGTGTGAAGAACACCCAAGCTGTGAACAACAACCAAGGTGTGAACAACAACCAAACTGTGAACAAAAACCAACCTGTGATCAACAAATAAGGTGTGAACAACAACCAACCTGTGAACAACAAATATGTGAACAATAACTTAGGTGTGATCAACCAAGCTGTGAACAACAATGAAGGTGTGAACGACAGCCAAACAGTAAACAACTACTAAGCTGTGAACAACAACCAAACTGTGAATAAGAACCAAACTGTAAACAACACCCAAGCTGTGAACAACAACCAAGGTGTGAACAACAACCAAACTGTGAAGAAAAACCAACCTGTGATCAACAAATCAGGTGTGAACAACAACCAAGCTGTGATCAACAACCGAACTGTGAACTACAACGAAGGTGTGTAAAACAACCGAACTGTGAACAACAACCAAACTGCGAACAACAACCAAGCTGTGAGCAACAACCAAACTGTGAACAACAACCATGCTGTGAGCAACAACAAAACTATGAACAACAACCAAACTGTGAACAACACCCAAGCTGTGAAAAACAACCAAGCTGTGAAAAACAACCACGGTGTGAGCAATAACCAAGGTGTGAACAACTACCAAACTGTGAACAACACCAAGCTGTGAACAGCAACAAAGCTGTGAACAACAGCCAAATTTTGAACAACAATGAAGGTACGAAAAACAATTAAGGCGTGTACAACAACTAAGGTGTGAACAACAACCGAGGTGTGAACAATGACCGAAGTGTAAACAACCAAGCTGTGAACAACAATGAAGGTGTGAACAACAGCCAAACAGTGAACAACTCCTAAGCTGTGAACAACAACCATCTGTGAACAAGAACCAAACTGTAAACTACACCCAAGCTGTGAACAACAACCAAGGTGTGAACAACAACCAAACTGTGAAGAAAAACCAACCTGTGATCAACAAATCAGGTGTGAACAACAACCAAGCTGTGATCAACAACCGAACTGTGAACTAAAACGAAGGTGTGTAAAACAACCGAACTGTGAACAACAACCAAACTGCGAACAACAAGCAACTGCGAACAACAAATCAGGTGTGAACAACAATCAACTTGTGAACAACAAATAAGGTGTGAACATTAACCGAGGTGTAAACAACCAATCTGTGAACAACAACGAAGGTATGAACAACAACCAATCTGTAAAAAACAACCTAGCTGTGAAAAACAACCAACCTGTGCACAACAATAAGGTGTGAAGAACACCCAAGCTGTGAACAACAACCAAGGTGTGAACAACAACCAAACTGTGAACAAAAACCAACCTGTGATCAACAAATAAGGTGTGAACAACAACCAACCTGTGAACAACAAATATGTGAACAATAACTTAGGTGTGATCAACCAAGCTGTGAACAACAATGAAGGTGTGAACGACAGCCAAACAGTGAACAACTACTAAGCTGTGAACAACAACCAAACTGTAAACAACACCCAAGATGTGAACAACAACAAAACTGTGAACAACAACCAAGGTGTGAACAAAAACCAAACTGTGAACAACAACCAAACTGAAAAACAACCAACCTGTGCACAACAATAAGGTGTGAACAACAACCAAGCTGTAAACAACTAACAAAGTGTGAAAAACAACCAAACTGTGAGCAACAACCAAGCTGTGTACAACAAATAAGGTGTGAACAACAATTAAATTGTGAACAACATGCAAGGTGTAAACTACCGCCAAGCTGTGAACAACAACCAAACTATGAACAACAGCCAAACTGTGAACAACAACCAAGCTGTGAGCAACAACCAAACTGTGAACAACAACCATGCTGTGAGCAACCACAAAACTATGAACAACAACCAAACTGTGACCAACAACCAAGGTGTGAACAACAACTAAGGTGTAAACAAAAACAAATCTTTCACCAACAACCAAACTCTGAAAAAAAACAACCTGTGCACAACAATAAGGTGTGAACAACAACCAAGCTGTAAACAACTACCAAAGTGTGAACAACAAGAAAGGGTGAACAACAACCAAGGTGTGAACAACAACCAAGGTGTGAACAACAACCAAGGTGTGAACAACAACCAAAGGTAAGAACAACAACCAAGGTGTGAACAACAACCATGTGTGGTCAACATCCAGGTGTGAAAAACAACCAAGGTGTGAACAACAACCAAAGGTATGAACAACAATAAAGGTGTGAACAACAAAAAAGGTGTGATCAACAATCAAGGTGTGAACAACAACCAGGTGTGAACAACAACCAAGGTGTTAACAAGAAATGAGGTGTGAACAGTAAAAAAGGCGTGAACAACAATTAACGTGTGAGCAACAACCAAGGTGTGAACAACAACCAAGGTGTGAAAAACAACCAAGGTGTGAACAACATCCAAGGTGTGAACAACAACCAGGGTGTGGACAACAACCATGGCGTTAACAACAAAAAAGGTGTGAACAACAACCAAGGTGTGAACAACAATTAAGGTGTGAACAACAAAAAAGCTATGAACCACAACCAACGTGTGAAAAACAACAATGGTGTGAACAACAAGAAAGGTGTGAAAAACAAGAAAGGTGTGAACAACAACCAAGGTGTGAACAACAACCAAGGTGTGAACAACAAGAAAGGTGTGAAAAACAAGAAAGGTGTGAACAACAACCAAGGTGTACAACAACCAAGGTGTGAACAACAACCAAGGTGTGAACAACAACCAAAGGTGTGAACAACAAAAAAGGTGTGAACAACAACCAAGGTGTGAACAACAACCATGTGTGGTCAACAACCAGGTGTGAAAAACAACCAAGGTGTGAACAACAACCAAAGGTATGAACAACAATAAAGGTGTGAACAACAAAAAAGGTGCGATCAACAATCAAGGTGTGAACAACAATCAAGGTGTGAACAACAACCAAAGGTATGAACAACAATAAAGGTGTGAACAACAACCAAAGGTGTGAACAACAACCAAAGGTGTGAACAACAAAAACGGTGTGAACAACAACCAAGGTGTGAAAAACAACCAAGGTGTGAACAACAAGAAAGGTGTGAAAAACAAGAAAGGTGTGAACAACAACCAAGGTGAACAACAACCAAGGTGTGAACAACAACCAAAGGTATGAACAACAATAAAGGTGGGAACAACAAAAAAGGTGTGATCAACAATCAAGGTGTGAACAACAACCAAGGAGTGAACAACAACCAAAGGTGTGAACAACAACCAAAGGTGTGAACAACAAAAACGGTGTGAACAACAACCAAGGTGTGAACAACAACCAAGGTGTGAACAACAAGAAAGGTGTGAACAACAAGAAAGGTGTAAACAACAATTAAGGTGTGAACAACAACCAGGTGTGGTCAACAACCAGGTGTGAACAACAACCAACGTGTGAAGAACAACCAAGGTGTGAACAACAAGAAAGGTGTGAACAACAACCAAGGTGTGAACAACAACCAAGGTGTGAACAACAACCAAGGTGTTAACAACAACCAAAGGTATGAACAACAATAAAGGTGTGAACAACAAAAAAGGTGTGATCAACAACCAAGGCGTGATCAACAACCAAGGTGTGAACAACAAGAAAGGTGTGAACAACAACCAAGGTGTGAACAACAACCATGTGTGGTCAACAACCAGGTGAAAAACAACCAAGGTGTGAACAACAACCAAAGGTATGAACAACAATAAAGGTGGGAACAACAAAAAAGGTGTGATCAACAATCAAGGTGTGAACAACAACCAAGGAGTGAACAACAACCAAAGGTGTGAACAACAACCAAAGGTGTGAACAACAAAAAAGGTGTGAACAACAACCTAGGTGTGAACAACAAAAAAGGTGTGAACAACAACCAAGCTGTGAACAACAACCAAGGTGTGAACAACAACCAAGGTGTGAACAACAACCAAGGTGTTAACAACAACCAAAAGTGTGAACAACAACCAAAGGTGTGAACAACAAAAAAGGTGTGAACAACAACCTAGGTGTGAACAACAAAAAAGGTGTGAACAACAACCAAGGTGTGAACAACAACCAAGGTGTGAACAACCAAGAAGGTGTGAAAAACATCCAAGGTGTGAAAAACATCCAAGGTGTGAACAACAACCAAGGTGTGAACAACAACCAAGGTGTGAACAACAACCAAGGTGTGAACAACAACCAAAGGTGTGAACAACAACCAGGTGTGAAAAACAATAAAGGTGTGAACAACAAAAAAGGTGTGATCAACAACCAAGGTGTGATCAACAACCAAGGTGTGAACAACAACAAGGGTGTGAACAACAACCAAGGTGTGAACAACAAGAAAGGTGTAAACAACAATTAAGGTGTGAACAACAACCAGGTGTGGTCAACAACCAGGTGTGAACAACAACCAACGTGTGAAAAACAACCAAGGTGTGAACAACAAGAAAGGTGTGAACAACAACCAAGGTGTGAACAACAATCAAGGTGAGAACAACAACCAAAGGTATGAACAACAATAAAGGTGTGAACAACAAAAAAGGTGTGATCAACAACCAAGGTGTGATCAACAACCAAGGTGTGAACAACAACAAAGGTGTGAACAACAACCAAGGTGTGAACAACAACCAAGGTGTGAACAATAACAAAGGTGTGAACAACAACCAAGGTGTGAAAAACAAACAAGGTGTGAACAACAGCCAAGGTGTGAACAACAATCAAGGTGTGAACAAGAATTGAGGTGTGAACAACAAAAAAGGTGTGAACAGCAATCAAGGTGTGAACAACAAAAAAGCTGTGCACAACAACCAAGCTGTGAAAAACAACCAAGGTGTGAACAACAACCAAGGTGTGAACAACAAGAAAGGTGTAAACAACAACCAAGGTGTGAACAACAACCAGGTGTGGTCAACAACCAGGTGTGAACAACAACCAAGGTGTTAACAAGAATTGAGGTGTGAACATCAAAAAAGGTGTGAACAACAATTAACGTGTGAACAACAACCAAGGTGTGAACAACAACCAAGGTGTGAACAACAACCAAGGTGTGAAAAACAACCAAGGTGTGAACAACAACCAAGGTGTGAACAACAACCAGGGTGTGGACAACAACCATGGCATTAACAACAAAAAAGGTGTGAACAACAACCAAGGTGTGAACAACAATTAAGGTGTGAACAACAAAAAAGCTGTGAACCACAGCCAACGTGTGAAAAACAACCAAGGTGTGAACAACAAGAAGGGTGTGAACAACAAGAAAGGTGTGAACAACAACCAAGGTGTGAACACCAACCAAGGTGTGAAAAACAACCAAAGGTGTGAACAACAAAAAAGGTGTGAACAACAACCTAGGTGTGAACAACAAAAAAGGTGTGAACAACAACCAAGCTGTGAACAACAACCAAGGTGTGATCAACAACCAAGGTGTGAACAACAACCAACGTGTGAACAACAACCAAAGGTGTGAACAACAACCAAAGGTGTGAACAACAAAAAAGGTGTGAACAACAACCTAGGTGTGAACAACAAAAAGGTGTGAACAACAACCTAGGTGTGAACAACAACCAAGGTGTGAAAAACATCCAAGGTGTGAACAACAACCAAAGTGTGAACAACAACCAGGTGTGAACAACAACCAAGGTATGAACAAGAATTGAGGTGTGAACAACAAAAAAGCTGTGAACAACAACCAAGGTGTGAACAACAACCAAGGTGTGAACAACAAAAAAGGTGTGAACAACAACCTAGGTGTGAACAACAACCATGTGTGGTCAACAACCAGGTGTGAAAAACAAACAAGGTGTGAACAACAACCAAAGGTGTGAAAAACAACCAAGGTGTGAACAACAACCAAAGGTATGAACAACAATAAAGGTGTGAACAACAAAAAAGGTGTGAACAACAACCAAGGTGTGAACAACAACCAGGTGTGAACAACAACCAAGGTGTGAACAAGAATTGAGGTATGAACAACAAAAAAGGTGTGAACAACAATTAAGGTGTGAACAACAAAAAAGCTGTGAACAACAACCAAGGTGTGAACAAGAACCAAGGTGTGAACAACAAGAAAGGTGTGAACAACAAGAAAGGTGTAAACAGCAATTAAGGTGTGAACAACCAGGTGTGGTCAACAACCAGGTGTGAACAACAAAAAAGGTGTGATCAACAATCAAGGTGTGAACAACAACCAAGGTGTGAACAACAACCAATGTGTGAACAACAACCAAGGTGTGAAAAACATCCAAGGTGTGAACAACAACCAAGGTGTGAACAACAACCAGGTGTGAACAACAACCAAGGTGTGAACAAGAATTGAGGTATGAGCAACAAAAAAGGTGTGAACAACAATTAAGGTATGAACAACAAAAAAGCTGTGAACAACAACCAAGGTGTGAACAACAACCAAGGTGTGAACAACAAGAAAGGTGTGAACAACAAGAAAGGTGTAAACAACAATTAAGGTGTGAACAACCAGGTGTGGTCAACAACCAGGTGTGAACAACAACCAACGTGTGAAAAACAACCAAGGTGTGAACAACAAGAAAGGTGTGAACAATAACCAAGTTGTGAAAAACATCCAAGGTGTGAACAACAACCAAGGTGTGAAAATCAACCAAGGTGTGAACAACAACCAAGGTGTGAACAATAACCAAGTTGTGAAAAACATCCAAGGTGGGAACAACAACCAACGTGTGAAAATCAACCAAGGTGTGAACAACAACCAAGGTGTGAACAATAACCAAGTTGTGAAAAACATCCAAGGTGTGAACAACAACCAAGGTGTGAACAACAACCAAGGTGTGAACAACAAGAAAGGTGTAAACAACAACCAAGGTGTGAACAACAATCAGGTGTGGTCAACAACCAGGTGTGAACAACAACCAAGGTGTTAACAAGAATTGAGGTGTGAACAGCAAAAAATGTGTGAACAACAATTAACGTGTGAACAACAACCAAGGTGTGAACAACAACCAAGGTGTGAAAAACAACCAAGGTGTGAACAACAATCAGGGTGTGGACAACAACCAAAGGTATGAACAACAATAAAGGTGTGAACAACAACAAAGGTGTGATCAACAATCAAGGTGTGAACAACCAAGGTGTGAACAACAACCAAAGGTGTGAACAACAACCAAAGGTGTGAACAACAAAAAAGGTGTGAACAACAACCAAGCTGTGAACAACAACCAAGGTGTGATCAACAACCTAGGTGTGAACAACAACCAAGGTGTGAACAACAATCAAAGGTGTGAACAACAACCAAAGGTGTGAACAACAAAAAAGGTGTGAACAAAAACCTAGGGGTGAACAACAAAAAAGGTGTGAACAACAACCAAGGTGTGAACAACAACCAAGGTGTGAACAACAACCAAGGTGTGAAAAACATCCAAGGTGTGAACAACAACCAAGGTGTGAACAACAACCAGGTGTGAACAACAACCAAGGTGTGAACAAGAATTGAGGTATGAACAACAAAAAAGGTGTGAACAACAATTAAGGTGTGAACAACAAAAAAGCTGTGAACAAGAATTGAGGTGTGAACAACAACCAAGGTGTGAACAACAAGAAAGGTGTAAACAACAATTAAGGTGTGAACAACAACCAGGTGTGGTCAACAACCAGGTGTGAACAACAACCAACGTGTGAAAAACAACCAAGGTGTGAACAACAACCAAGGTGTGAACAACAACCAAGGTGTGAACAACAAGAAAGGTGTGAACAACAACCAAGGTGTGAACAACAACCAAGGTATGAACAACAACCAAGGTGAACAACAACCAAAGGTATGAACAACAATAAAGGTGTGAACAACAAAAAAGGTGTGATCAACAACCAAGGTGTGATCAACAACCAAGGTGTGAACAACAAGAAAGGTGTGAACAACAACCAAGGTGTGAACAACAACCATGTGTGGTCAACAACCAGGTGTGAAAAACAACCAAGGTGTGAACAACAACCAAAGGTATGAACAACAAAAAAGGTGTGATCAACAAAAAAGCTGGGAACAACAACCAATGTGTGAAAAACAACCAAGGTGTGAACAGCAAGCAAGGTGTGAACAACAAGAAAGGTGTAAACAACAATTAAGGTGTGAACAACAACCAGGTGTGTGAAAATCAACCAAGGTGTGAACAACAACCTAGGTGTGAACAACAAAACAGGTGTGAACAACAACCAAGGTGTGAACAACAAAAAAGGTGTGAACAACAACTAAGGTGTGAACAATAACCAAGGTGTGAACAACAACCAAGGTGTGAAAAACAAACAAGGTGTGAACAACAGCCAAGGTGTGAACAACAATCAAGGTGTGAACAAGAATTGAGGTGTGAACAACAAAAAAGGTGTGAACAGCAATCAAGGTGTGAACAACAAAAAAGCTGTGAACAACAACCAAGCTGTGAAAAACAACCAAGGTGTGAACAACAACCAAGTTGTGAACAACAAGAAAGGTGTAAACAACAACCAAGGTGTGAACAAAAACCAGGTGTGGTCAACAACCAGGTGTGAACAACAACCAAGGTGCTAACAAGAATTGAGGTGTGAACATCAAAAAAGGTGTGAACAACAATTAACGTGTGAACAACAACCAAGGTGTGAACAACAACCAAGGCGTGAAAAACAACCAAGGTGTGAACAACAACCAAGGTGTGAACAACAACCAGGGTGTGGACAACAACCATGGCGTTAACAACAAAAAAGGTGTGAACAACAACCAAGGTGTGAACAACAATTAAGGTGTGAACAACAAAAAAGCTGTGAACCACAGCCAACGTGTGAAAAACAACCAAGGTGTGAACAACAAGAAAGGTGTGAACAACAAGAAAGGTGTGAACAACAACCAAGGTGTGAACAACAACCAAGGTGTGAAAAACAACCAAAGGTGTGAAAAACATCCAAGGTGTGAACAACAACCAAGGTGTGAACAACAACCAGGTGTGAACAACAACTAAGGTGTGAACAAGAATTGAGGTATGAACAACAAAAAAGGTGTGAACAACAATTAAGGTGTGAACAACAAAAAAGCTGTGAACAACAACCAAGGTGTGAACAACAACCAAGGTGTGAACAACAAGAAAGGTGTGAACAACAAGAAAGGTGTAAACAACAATTAAGGTGTGAACAACCAGGTGTGGTCAACAACCAGGTGTGAACAACAACCAACGTGTGAAAAACAACCAAGGTGTGAACAACAAGAAAGGTGTGAACAATAACCAAGTTGTGAAAAACATCCAAGGTGGGAACAACAACCAACGTGTGAAAATCAACCAAGGTGTGAACAACAACCAAGGTGTGAACAATAACCAAGTTGTGAAAAACATCCAAGGTGTGAACAACAACCAAGGTGTGAACAACAACCAAGGTGTGAACAACAAGAAAGGTGTAAACAACAACCAAGGTGTGAACAACAACCAGGTGTGGTCAACAACCAGGTGTGAACAACAACCAAGGTGTTAACAAGAATTGAGGTGTGAACAGCAAAAAATGTGTGAACAACAATTAACGTGTGAACAACAACCAAGGTGTGAACAACAACCAAGGTGTGAAAAACAACCAAGGTGTGAACAACAATCAGGGTGTGGACAACAACCAAAGGTATGAACAACAATAAAGGTGTGAACAACAAAAAAGGTGTGATCAACAATCAAGGTGTGAACAACCAAGGTGTGAACAACAACCAAAGGTGTGAACAACAACCAAAGGTGTGAACAACAAAAAAGGTGTGAACAACAACCAAGCTGTGAACAACAACCAAGGTGTGATCAACAACCTAGGTGTGAACAACAACCAAGGTGTGAACAACAATCAAAGGTGTGAACAACAACCAAGGTGTGAACAACAACCAAGGTGTGAAAAACAACCAAGGTGTGAACAACAACCAAGGTGTGAACAACAACCAGGGTGTGGACAACAACCATGGCGTTAACAACAAAAAAGGTGTGAACAACAACCAAGGTGTGAACAACAATTAAGGTGTGAACAACAAAAAAGCTATGAACCACAACCAACGTGTGAAAAACAACCAAGGTGTGAACAACAAGAAAGGTGTAAACAACAACCAAGGTGTGAACAACAACCAGGTGTTAACAAGAAATGAGGTGTGAACAGCAAAAAAGGCGTGAACAACAATTAACGTGTGAGCAACAACCAAGGTGTGAACAACAACCAAGGTGTGAAAAACAACCAAGGTGTGAACAACAACCAAGGTGTGACCAACAACCAGGGTGTGAACAACAACCAAGGTGTGAACAACAATTAAGGTGTGAACAACAAAAAAGCTATGAACCACAACCAACGTGTGAAAAACAACCAAGGTGTGAACAACAAGAAAGGTGTGAAAAACAAGAAAGGTGTGAACAACAACCAAGGTGAACAACAACCAAGGTGTGAACAACAACCAAAGGTATGAACAACAATAAAGGTGGGAACAACAAAAAAGGTGTGATCAACAATCAAGGTGTGAACAACAACCAAGGAGTGAACAACAACCAAAGGTGTGAACAACAACCAAAGGTGTGAACAACAAAAACGGTGTGAACAACAACCAAGGTGTGAACAACAACCAAGGTGTGACCAACAAGAAAGGTGTGAACAACAAGAAAGGTGTAAACAGCAATTAAGGTGTGAACAACAACCAGGTGTGGTCAACAACCAGGTGTGAACAACAACCAACGTGTGAAGAACAACCAAGGTGTGAACAACAAGAAAGGTGTGAACAACAACCAAGGTGTGAACAACAACCAAGGTGTGAACAACAACCAAGGTGTGAACAACAACCAAAGGTATGAACAACAATAAAGGTGTGAACAACAAAAAAGGTGTGATCAACAACCAAGGCGTGATCAACAACCAAGGTGTGAACAACAAGAAAGGTGTGAACAACAACCAAGGTGTGAACAACAACCATGTGTGGTCAACAACCAGGTGTGAAAAACAACCAAGGTGTGAACAACAACCAAAGGTATGAACAACAACAAAGGTGGGAACAACAAAAAAGGTGTGATCAACAATCAAGGTGTGAACAACAACCAAGGAGTGAACAACAACCAAAGGTGTGAACAACAACCAAAGGTGTGAACAACAAAAAAGGTGTGAACAACAACCAAGGTGTGACCAACAACCAGGGTGTGGACAACAACCATGGCGTTAACAACAAAAAAGGTGTGAACAACAACCAAGGTGTGAACAACAATTAAGGTGTGAACAACAAAAAAGCTATGAACCACAACCAACGTGTGAAAAACAACCAAGGTGTGAACAACAAGAAAGGTGTGAAAAACAAGAAAGGTGTGAACAACAACCAAGGTGAACAACAACCAAGGTGTGAACAACAACCAAAGGTATGAACAACAATAAAGGTGGGAACAACAAAAAAGGTGTGATCAACAATCAAGGTGTGAACAACAACCAAGGAGTGAACAACAACCAAAGGTGTGAACAACAACCAAAGGTGTGAACAACAAAAACGGTGTGAACAACAACCAAGGTGTGAACAACAAGAAAGGTGTGAACAACAAGAAAGGTGTAAACAACAATTAAGGTATGAACAACAACCAGGTGTGGTCAACAACCAGGTGTGAACAACAACCAACGTGTGAAGAACAACCAAGGTGTGAACAACAAGAAAGGTGTGAACAACAACCAAGGTGTGAACAACAACCAAGGTGTGAACAACAACCAAGGTGTGAACAACAATAAAGGTGTGAACAACAAAAAAGGTGTGATCAACAACCAAGGCGTGATCAACAACCAAGGTGTGAACAACAAGAAAGGTGTGAACAACAACCAAGGTGTGAACAACAACCATGTGTGGTCAACAACCAGGTGTGAAAAACAACCAAGGTGTGAACAACAACCAAAGGTATGAACAACAATAAAGGTGTGAACAACAAAAAAGGTGTGATCAACAACCAAGGTGTGATCAACAACCAAGGTGTGAACAACAACAAAGGTGTGAACAACAACCAAGGTGTGAACAACAACCAAGGTGTGAACAATAACAAAGGTGTGAACAACAACCAAGGTGTGAAAAACAAACAAGGTGTGAACAACAGCCAAGGTGTGAACAACAATCAAGGTGTGAACAAGAATTGAGGTGTGAACAACAAAAAAGGTGTGAACAGCAATCAAGGTGTGAACAACAAAAAAGCTGTGAACAACAACCAAGCTGTGAAAAACAACCAAGGTGTGAACAACAACCAAGGTGTGAACAACAAGAAAGGTGTAAACAACAACCAAGGTGTGAACAACAACCAGGTGTGGTCAACAACCAGGTGTGAACAACAACCAAGGTGTTAACAAGAATTGAGGTGTGAACATCAAAAAAGGTGTGAACAACAATTAACGTGTGAACAACAACCAAGGTGTGAACAACAACCAAGGTGTGAAAAACAACCAAGGTGTGAACAACAACCAAGGTGTGAACAACAACCAGGGTGTGGACAACAACCATGGCGTTAACAACAAAAAAGGTGTGAACAACAACCAAGGTGTGAACAACAATTAAGGTGTGAACAACAAAAAAGCTATGAACCACAACCAACGTGTGAAAAACAATCAAGGTGTGAACAACAAGAAAGGTGTGAAAAACAAGAAAGGTGTGAACAACAACCAAGGTGAACAACAACCAAGGTGTGAACAACAACCAAAGGTATGAACAACAATAAAGGTGGGAACAACAAAAAAGGTGTGATCAACAATCAAGGTGTGAACAACAACCAAGGAGTGAACAACAACCAAAGGTGTGAACAACAACCAAAGGTGTGAACAACAAAAACGGTGTGAACAACAACCAAGGTGTGAACAACAACCAAGGTGTGAACAACAAGAAAGGTGTGAACAACAAGAAAGGTGTAAACAACAATTAAGGTGTGAACAACAACCAGGTGTGGTCAACAATCAGATGTGAACAACAACCAACGTGTGAAGAACAACCAAGGTGTGAACAGCAAGAAAGGTGTGAACAACAACCAAGGTGTGAACAACAACCAAGGTGTGAACAACAACCAAGGTGTGAACAACAACCAAGGGTATGAACAACAATAAAGGTGTGAACAACAAAAAAGGTGTGATCAACAACCAAGGCGTGATCAACAACCAAGGTGTGAACAACAAGAAAGGTGTGAACAACAACCAAGGTGTGAACAACAACCATGTGTGGTCAACAACCAGGTGTGAAAAACAACCAAGGTGTGAACAACAACCAAAGGTATGAACAACAATAAAGGTGGGAACAACAAAAAAGGTGTGATCAACAATCAAGGTGTGAACAACAACCAAGGTGTGAACAACAACCAAAGGTGTGAACAACAACCAAAGGTGTGAACAACAAAAAAGGTGTGAACAACAACCTAGGTGTGAACAACAAAAAAGGTGTGAACAACAACCTAGGTGTGAACAACAAAAAAGGTGTGAACAACAACCAAGCTGTGAACAACAACCAAGGTGTGATCAACAACCAAGGTGTGAACAACAACCAAGGTGTTAACAACAACCAAAGGTGTGAACAACAACCAAAGGTGTGAACAACAAAAAAGGTGTGAACAACAACCTAGGTGAGAACAACAAAAAAGGTGTGAACAACAACCAAGGTGTGAACAACAACCAAGGTGTGAACAACCAAGAAGGTGTGAAAAACATCCAAGGTGTGAAAAACATCCAAGGTGTGAACAACAACCAAGGTGTGAACAACAACCAAGGTGTGAACAACAACCAAGGTGTGAACAACAACCAAAGGTGTGAACAACAACCAGGTGTGAAAAACAATAAAGGTGTGAACAACAAAAAAGGTGTGATCAACAACCAAGGTGTGATCAACAACCAAGGTGTGAACAACAACAAGGGTGTGAACAACAACCAAGGTGTGAACAACAAGAAAGGTGTAAACAACAATTAAGGTGTGAACAACAACCAGGTGTGGTCCACAACCAGGTGTGAACAGCAACCAACGTGTGAAAAACAACCAAGGTGTGAACAACAAGAAAGGTGTGAACAACAACCAAGGTGTGAACAACAACCAAGGTGAGAACAACAACCAAAGGCATGAACAACAATAAAGGTGTGAACAACAAAAAAGGTGTGATCAACAACCAAGGTGTGATCAACAACCAAGGTGTGAACAACAACAAAGGTGTGAACAACAACCAAGGTGTGAACAACAACCAAGGTGTGAACAATAACAAAGGTGTGAACAATAACAAAGGTGTGAACAACAACCAAGGTGTGAACAACAATTAAGGTGTGAACAACAAAAAAGCAGTGAACCACAACCAACGTGTAAAAAACAACCAAGGTGTGAACAACAAGAAAGGTGTGAACAACAAGAAAGGTGTGAACAACAACCAAGGTGTGAACAACAACCAAGGTGTGAACAACAACCAAGGTGTGAACAACAAAAAAGGTGTGAACAACAACCCAGGTGTGAACAACAACCATGTGTGGTCAACAACCAGGTGAAAAACAACCAAGGTGTGAACAACAACCAAAGGTGTGAAAAACAACCAAGGTGTGATCAACAACCAAGGTGTGAACAACAACAAAGGTGTGAACAACAACCAAGGTGTGAACAACAACCAAGGTGTGAACAATAACAAAGGTGTGAACAATAACAAAGGTGTGAACAACAACCAAGGTGTGAACAACAATTAAGGTGTGAACAACAAAAAAGCAGTGAACCACAACCAACGTGTAAAAAACAACCAAGGTGTGAACAACAAGAAAGGTGTGAACAACAAGAAAGGTGTGAACAACAACCAAGGTGTGAACAACAACCAAGGTGTGAACAACAACCAAGGTGTGAACATCAAAAAAGGTGTGAACAACAACCCAGGTGTGAACAACAACCATGTGTGGTCAACAACCAGGTGAAAAACAACCAAGGTGTGAACAACAACCAAAGGTGTGAAAAACAACCAAGGTGTGAACAACAACCAAGGTGAACAACAACCAAGGTGTGAACAACAACCAAAGGTATGAACAACAATAAAGGTGGGAACAACAAAAAAGGTGTGATCAACAATCAAGGTGTGAACAACAACCAAGGAGTGAACAACAACCAAAGGTGTGAACAACAACCAAAGGTGTGAACAACAAAAACGGTGTGAACAACAACCAAGGTGTGAACAACAACCAAGGTGTGACCAACAAGAAAGGTGTGAACAACAAGAAAGGTGTAAACAGCAATTAAGGTGTGAACAACAACCAGGTGTGGTCAACAACCAGGTGTGAACAACAACCAACGTGTGAAGAACAACCAAGGTGTGAACAACAAGAAAGGTGTGAACAACAACCAAGGTGTGAACAACAACCAAGGTGTGAACAACAACCAAGGTGTGAACAACAACCAAAGGTATGAACAACAATAAAGGTGTGAACAACAAAAAAGGTGTGATCAACAACCAAGGCGTGATCAACAACCAAGGTGTGAACAACAAGAAAGGTGTGAACAACAACCAAGGTGTGAACAACAACCATGTGTGGTCAACAACCAGGTGTGAAAAACAACCAAGGTGTGAACAACAACCAAAGGTATGAACAACAATAAAGGTGGGAACAACAAAAAAGGTGTGATCAACAATCAAGGTGTGAACAACAACCAAGGAGTGAACAACAACCAAAGGTGTGAACAACAACCAAAGGTGTGAACAACAAAAAAGGTGTGAACAACAACCAAGGTGTGACCAACAACCAGGGTGTGGACAACAACCATGGCGTTAACAACAAAAAAGGTGTGAACAACAACCAAGGTGTGAACAACAATTAAGGTGTGAACAACAAAAAAGCTATGAACCACAACCAACGTGTGAAAAACAACCAAGGTGTGAACAACAAGAAAGGTGTGAAAAACAAGAAAGGTGTGAACAACAACCAAGGTGAACAACAACCAAGGTGTGAACAACAACCAAAGGTATGAACAACAATAAAGGTGGGAACAACAAAAAAGGTGTGATCAACAATCAAGGTGTGAACAACAACCAAGGAGTGAACAACAACCAAAGGTGTGAACAACAACCAAAGGTGTAAACAACAATTAAGGTATGAACAACAACCAGGTGTGGTCAACAACCAGGTGTGAACAACAACCAACGTGTGAAGAACAACCAAGGTGTGAACAACAAGAAAGGTGTGAACAACAACCAAGGTGTGAACAACAACCAAGGTGAGAACAACAACCAAGGTGTGAACAACAATAAAGGTGTGAACAACAAAAAAGGTGTGATCAACAACCAAGGCGTGATCAACAACCAAGGTGTGAACAACAAGAAAGGTGTGAACAACAACCAAGGTGTGAACAACAACCATGTGTGGTCAACAACCAGGTGTGAAAAAGAACCAAGGTGTGAACAACAACCAAAGGTATGAACAACAATAAAGGTGTGAACAACAAAAAAGGTGTGATCAACAACCAAGGTGTGATCAACAACCAAGGTGTGAACAACAACAAAGGTGTGAACAACAACCAAGGTGTGAACAACAACCAAGGTGTGAACAATAACAAAGGTGTGAACAACAACCAAGGTGTGAAAAACAAACAAGGTGTGAACAACAGCCAAGGTGTGAACAACAATCAAGGTGTGAACAAGAATTGAGGTGTGAATAACAAAAAAGGTGTGAACAGCAATCAAGGTGTGAACAACAAAAAAGCTGTGAACAACAACCAAGCTGTGAAAAACAACCAAGGTGTGAACAACAACCAAGGTGTGAACAACAAGAAAGGTGTAAACAACAACCAAGGTGTGAACAACAACCAGGTGTGGTCAACAACCAGGTGTGAACAACAACCAAGGTGTTAACAAGAATTGAGGTGTGAACATCAAAAAAGGTGTGAACAACAATTAACGTGTGAACAACAACCAAGGTGTGAACAACAACCAAGGTGTGAAAAACAACCAAGGTGTGAACAACAACCAAGGTGTGAACAACAACCAGGGTGTGGACAACAACCATGGCGTTAACAACAAAAAAGGTGTGAACAACAACCAAGGTGTGAACAACAATTAAGGTGTGAACAACAAAAAAGCTATGAACCACAACCAACGTGTGAAAAACAACCAAGGTGTGAACAACAAGAAAGGTGTGAAAAACAAGAAAGGTGTGAACAACAACCAAGGTGAACAACAACCAAGGTGTGAACAACAACCAAAGGTATGAACAACAATAAAGGTGGGAACAACAAAAAAGGTGTGATCAACAATCAAGGTGTGAACAACAACCAAGGAGTGAACAACAACCAAAGGTGTGAACAACAACCAAAGGTGTGAACAACAAAAACGGTGTGAACAACAACCAAGGTGTGAACAACAACCAAGGTGTGAACAACAAGAAAGGTGTGAACAACAAGAAAGGTGTAAACAACAATTAAGGTGTGAACAACAACCAGGTGTGGTCAACAATCAGATGTGAACAACAACCAACGTGTGAAGAACAACCAAGGTGTGAACAACAAGAAAGGTGTGAACAACAACCAAGGTGTGAACAACAACCAAGGTGTGAACAACAACCAAGGTGTGAACAACAACCAAGGGTATGAACAACAATAAAGGTGTGAACAACAAAAAAGGTGTGATCAACAACCAAGGCGTGATCAACAACCAAGGTGTGAACAACAAGAAAGGTGTGAACAACAACCAAGGTGTGAACAACAACCATGTGTGGTCAACAACCAGGTGTGAAAAACAACCAAGGTGTGAACAACAACCAAAGGTATGAACAACAATAAAGGTGGGAACAACAAAAAAGGTGTGATCAACAATCAAGGTGTGAACAACAACCAAGGTGTGAACAACAACCAAAGGTGTGAACAACAACCAAAGGTGTGAACAACAAAAAAGGTGTGAACAACAACCTAGGTGTGAACAACAAAAAAGGTGTGAACAACAACCTAGGTGTGAACAACAAAAAAGGTGTGAACAACAACCAAGCTGTGAACAACAACCAAGGTGTGATCAACAACCAAGGTGTGAACAACAACCAAGGTGTTAACAACAACCAAAGGTGTGAACAACAACCAAAGGTGTGAACAACAAAAAAGGTGTGAACAACAACCTAGGTGAGAACAACAAAAAAGGTGTGAACAACAACCAAGGTGTGAACAACAACCAAGGTGTGAACAACCAAGAAGGTGTGAAAAACATCCAAGGTGTGAAAAACATCCAAGGTGTGAACAACAACCAAGGTGTGAACAACAACCAAGGTGTGAACAACAACCAAGGTGTGAACAACAACCAAAGGTGTGAACAACAACCAGGTGTGAAAAACAATAAAGGTGTGAACAACAAAAAAGGTGTGATCAACAACCAAGGTGTGATCAACAACCAAGGTGTGAACAACAACAAGGGTGTGAACAACAACCAAGGTGTGAACAACAAGAAAGGTGTAAACAACAATTAAGGTGTGAACAACAACCAGGTGTGGTCCACAACCAGGTGTGAACAGCAACCAACGTGTGAAAAACAACCAAGGTGTGAACAACAAGAAAGGTGTGAACAACAACCAAGGTGTGAACAACAACCAAGGTGAGAACAACAACCAAAGGCATGAACAACAATAAAGGTGTGAACAACAAAAAAGGTGTGATCAACAACCAAGGTGTGATCAACAACCAAGGTGTGAACAACAACAAAGGTGTGAACAACAACCAAGGTGTGAACAACAACCAAGGTGTGAACAATAACAAAGGTGTGAACAATAACAAAGGTGTGAACAACAACCAAGGTGTGAACAACAATTAAGGTGTGAACAACAAAAAAGCAGTGAACCACAACCAACGTGTAAAAAACAACCAAGGTGTGAACAACAAGAAAGGTGTGAACAACAAGAAAGGTGTGAACAACAACCAAGGTGTGAACAACAACCAAGGTGTGAACAACAACCAAGGTGTGAACAACAAAAAAGGTGTGAACAACAACCCAGGTGTGAACAACAACCATGTGTGGTCAACAACCAGGTGAAAAACAACCAAGGTGTGAACAACAACCAAAGGTGTGAAAAACAACCAAGGTGTGATCAACAACCAAGGTGTGAACAACAACAAAGGTGTGAACAACAACCAAGGTGTGAACAACAACCAAGGTGTGAACAATAACAAAGGTGTGAACAATAACAAAGGTGTGAACAACAACCAAGGTGTGAACAACAATTAAGGTGTGAACAACAAAAAAGCAGTGAACCACAACCAACGTGTAAAAAACAACCAAGGTGTGAACAACAAGAAAGGTGTGAACAACAAGAAAGGTGTGAACAACAACCAAGGTGTGAACAACAACCAAGGTGTGAACAACAACCAAGGTGTGAACATCAAAAAAGGTGTGAACAACAACCCAGGTGTGAACAACAACCATGTGTGGTCAACAACCAGGTGAAAAACAACCAAGGTGTGAACAACAACCAAAGGTGTGAAAAACAACCAAGGTGTGAACAACAACCAAAGGTATGAACAACAATAAAGGTGTGAACAACAAAAAAGGTGTGAACAACAACCAAGGTGTGAACAACAACCAGGTGTGAACAACAACCAAGGTGTGAACAAGAATTGAGGTATGAACAACAAAAAAGGTGTGAACAACAATTAAGGTGTGAACAACAAAAAAGCTGTGAACAACAACCAAGGTGTGAACAAGAACCAAGGTGTGAACAACAAGAAAGGTGTGAACAACAAGAAAGGTGTAAACAACAATTAAGGTGTGAACAACCAGGTGTGGTCAACAACCAGGTGTGAACAACAAAAAAGGTGTGATCAACAATCAAGGTGTGAACAACAACCAAGGTGTGAACAACAACCAAGGTGTGAACAACAACCAAGGTGTGAAAAACATCCAAGGTGTGAACAACAACCAAGGTGTGAACAACAACCAGGTGTGAACAACAACCAAGGTGTGAACAAGAATTGAGGTATGAACAACAAAAAAGGTGTGAACAACAATTAAGGTGTGAACAACAAAAAAGCTGTGAACAACAACCAAGGTGTGAACAACAACCAAGGTGTGAACAACAAGAAAGGTGTGAACAACAAGAAAGGTGTAAACAACAATTAAGGTGTGAACAACCAGGTGTGGTCAACAACCAGGTGTGAACAACAACCAACGTGTGAAAAACAACCAAGGTGTGAACAACAAGAAAGGTGTGAACAATAACCAAGTTGTGAAAAACATCCAAGGTGTGAACAACAACCAAGGTGTGAAAATCAACCAAGGTGTGAACAACAACCAAGGAGTGAACAATAACCAAGTTGTGAAAAACATCCAAGGTGGGAACAACAACCAACGTGTGAAAATCAACCAAGGTGTGAACAACAACCAAGGTGTGAACAATAACCAAGTTGTGAAAAACATCCAAGGTGTGAACAACAACCAAGGTGTGAACAACAACCAAGGTGTGAACAACAAGAAAGGTGTAAACGACAACCAAGGTGTGAACAACAACCAGGTGTGGTCAACAACCAGGTATGAACAACAACCAAGGTGTTAACAAGAATTGAGGTGTGAACAGCAAAAAAGGTGTGAACAACAATTAACGTGTGAACAACAACCAAGGTGTGAACAACAACCAAGGTGTGAAAAACAACCAAGGTGTGAACAACAATCAGGGTGTGGACAACAACCAAAGGTATGAACGACAATAAAGGTGTGAACACCAAAAAAGGTGTGATCAACAATCAAGGTGTGAACCACCAAGGTGTGAACAACAACCAAAGGTGTGAACAACAACCAAAGGTGTGAACAACAAAAAAGGTGTGAACAACAACCAAGCTGTGAACAACAACCAAGGTGTGATCAACAACCTAGGTGTGAACAACAACCAAGGTGTGAACAACAATCAAAGGTGTGAACAACAACCAAAGGTGTGAACAACAAAAAAGGTGTGAACAAAAACCTAGGGGTGAACAACAAAAAAGGTGTGAACAACAACCAAGGTGTGAACAACAACCAAGGTGTGAACAACAACCAAGGTGTGAACAACAACCAAGGTGTGAACAACAACCAAGGTGAGAACAACAACCAAAGGTATGAACAACAATAAAGGTGTGAACAACAAAAAAGGTGTGATCAACAACCAAGGTGTGATCAACAACCAAGGTGTGAACAACAACAAAGGTGTGAACAACAACCAAGGTGTGAACAACAACCAAGGTGTGAACAATAACAAAGGTGTGAACAATAACAAAGGTGTGAACAACAACCAAGGTGTGAACAACAATTAAGGTGTGAACAACAAAAAAGCAGTGAACCACAACCAACGTGTAAAAAACAACCAAGGTGTGAACAACAAGAAAGGTGTGAACAACAAGAAAGGTGTGAACAACAACCAAGGTGTGAACAACAACCAAGGTGTGAACAACAACCAAGGTGTGAACAACAAAAAAGGTGTGAACAACAACCTAGGTGTGAACAAGAACCATGTGTGGTCAACAACCAGGTGTGAAAAACAACCAAGGTGTGAACAACAACCAAAGGTGTGAAAAACAACCAAGGTGTGAACAACAACCAAACGTATGAACAACAATAAAGGTGTGAACAACAAAAAAGGTGTGAACAACAACCAAGGTGTGAACAACAACCAGGTGTGAACAACAACCAAGGTGTGAACAAGAATTGAGGTATGAACAACAAAAAAGGTGTGAACAACAATTAAGGTGTGAACAACAAAAAAGCTGTGAACAACAACCAAGGTGTGAACAAGAACCAAGGTGTGAACAACAAGAAAGGTGTGAACAACAAGAAAGGTGTAAACAACAATTAAGGTGTGAACAACCAGGTGTGGTCAACAACCAGGTGTGAACAACAAAAAAGGTGTGATCAACAATCAAGGTGTGAACAACAACCAAGGTGTGAACAACAACCAAGGTGTGAACAACAACCAAGGTGTGAAAAACAAAAAAGGTGTGAACAACAATTAAGGTGTGAACAACAAAAAAGCTGTGAACAACAACCAAGGTGTGAACAACAACCAAGGTGTGAACAACAAGAAAGGTGTGAACAACAAGAAAGGTGTAAACAACAATTAAGGTGTGAACAACCAGGTGTGGTCAACAACCAGGTGTGAACAACAACCAACGTGTGAAAAACAACCAAGGTGTGAACAACAAGAAAGGTGTGAACAATAACCAAGTTGTGAAAAACATCCAAGGTGTGAACAACAACCAAGGTGTGAAAATCAACCAAGGTGTGAACAACAACCAAGGAGTGAACAATAACCAAGTTGTGAAAAACATCCAAGGTGGGAACAACAACCAACGTGTGAAAATCAACCAAGGTGTGAACAACAACCAAGGTGTGAACAATAACCAAGTTGTAAAAAACATCCAAGGTGTGAACAACAACCAAGGTGTGAACAACAACCAAGGTGTGAACAACAAGAAAGGTGTAAACAACAACCAAGGTGTGAACAACAACCAGGTGTGGTCAACAACCAGGTGTGAACAACAACCAAGGTGTTAACAAGAATTGAGGTGTGAACAGCAAAAAAGGTGTGAACAACAATTAACGTGTGAACAACAACCAAGGTGTGAACAACAACCAAGGTGTGAAAAACAACCAAGGTGTGAACAACAATCAGGGTGTGGACAACAACCAAAGGTATGAACAACAATAAAGGTGTGAACAACAAAAAAGGTGTGATCAACAATCAAGGTGTGAACCACCAAGGTGTGAACAACAACCAAAGGTGTGAACAACAACCAAAGGTGTGAACAACAAAAAAGGTGTGAACAACAACCAAGCTGTGAACAACAACCAAGGTGTGATCAACAACCTAGGTGTGAACAACAACCAAGGTGTGAACAACAATCAAAGGTGTGAACAACAACCAAAGGTGTGAACAACAAAAAAGGTGTGAACAAAAACCTAGGGGTGAACAACAAAAAAGGTGTGAACAACAACCAAGGTGTGAACAACAACCAAGGTGTGAACAACAACCAAGGTGTGAAAAACATCCAAGGTGTGAACAACAACCAAGGTGTAAACAACAACCAGGTGTGAACAACAACCAAGGTGTGAACAAGAATTGAGGTATGAACAACAAAAAAGGTGTGAACAACAATTAAGGTGTGAACAACAAAAAAGCTGTGAACAAGAATTGAGGTGTGAACAACAACCTAGGTGTGAACAACAAAAAAGGTGTGAACAACAACCTAGGTGTGAACAACAAAAATGGTGTGAACAACAACCAAGCTGTGAACAACAACCAAGGTGTGAGCAACAACCAAGGTGTGAACAACAACCAAGGTGTTAACAACAACCAAAGGTGTGAACAACAACCAAAGGTGTGAACAACAAAAAAGGTGTGAACAACAACCTAGGTGTGAACAACAAAAAAGGTGTGAACAACAACCAAGGTGTGAACAACAACCAAGGTGTGAACAACAACCAAGGTGTGAACAACCAAGAAGGTGTGAAAAACATCCAAGGTGTGAAAAACATCCAAGGTGTGAACAACAACCAAGGTGTGAACAACAACCAAGGTGTGAACAACAACCAAGGTGTGAACAACAACCAAAGGTGTGAACAACAACCAGGTGTGAAAAACAATAAAGGTGTGAACAACAAAAAAGGTGTGATCAACAACCAAGGTGTGATCAACAACCAAGGTGTGAACAACAACAAGGGTGTGAACAACAACCAAGGTGTGAACAACAAGAAAGGTGTAAACAACAATTAAGGTGTGAACAACAACCAGGTGTGGTCAACAACCAGGTGTGAACAGCAACCAACGTGTGAAAAACAACCAAGGTGTGAACAACAAGAAAGGTGTGAACAACAACCAAGGTGTGAACAACAACCAAGGTGAGAACAACAACCAAAGGTATGAACAACAATAAAGGTGTGAACAACAAAAAAGGTGTGATCAACAACCAAGGTGTGATCAACAACCAAGGTGTGAACAACAACAAAGGTGTGAACAACAACCAAGGTGTGAACAACAACCAAGGTGTGAACAATAACAAAGGTGTGAACAACAACCAAGGTGTGAAAAACAAACAAGGTGTGAACAACATCCAAGGTGTGAACAACAACCAGGGTGTGGACAACAACCATGGCGTTAACAACAAAAAAGGTGTAAACAACAACCAAGGTGTGAACAACAATTAAGGTGTGAACAACAAAAAAGCTATGAACCACAACCAACGTGTGAAAAACAACCAAGGTGTGAACAACAAGAAAGGTGTGAAAAACAAGAAAGGTGTGAACAACAACCAAGGTGTGAACAACAACCAAGGTGTGAACAACAAGAAAGGTGTGAAAAACAAGAAAGGTGTGAACAACAACCAAGGTGTGAACAACAACCATGTGTGGTCAACAACCAGGTGTGAAAAACAACCAAGGTGTGAACAACAACCAAAGGTATGAACAACAATAAAGGTGTGAACAACAAAAAAGGTGCGATCAACAATCAAGGTGTGAACAACAATCAAGGTGTGAACAACAACCAAAGGTATGAACAACAATAAAGGTGTGAACAACAAAAAAGGTGTGATCAACAACCAAGGTGTGAACAACAAGAAAGGTGTGAACAACAACCAAGGTGTGAACAACAACCATGTGTGGTCAACAACCAGGTGTGAAAAACAACCAAGGTGTGAACAACAACCAAAGTTATGAACAACAATAAAGGTGGGAACAACAAAAAAGGTGTGATCAACAATCAAGGTGTGAACAACAACCAAGGAGTGAACAACAACCAAAGGTGTGAACAACAACCAAAGGTGTGAACAACAAAAAAGGTGTGAACAACAACCAAGGTGTGACCAACAACCAGGGTGTGAAAAACAACCAAGGTGTGAACAACAAGAAAGGTGTGAAAAACAAGAAAGGTGTGAACAACAACCAAGGTGAACAACAACCAAGGTGTGAACAACAACCAAAGGTATGAACAACAATAAAGGTGGGAACATCAAAAAAGGTGTGATCAACAATCAAGGTGTGAACAACAACCAAGGAGTGAACAACAACCAAAGGTGTGAACAACAACCAAAGGTGTGAACAACAAAAACGGTGTGAACAACAACCAAGGTGTGAACAACAACCAAGGTGTGAACAACAAGAAAGGTGTGAACAACAAGAAAGGTGTAAACAAGAATGAAGGTGTGAACAACAACCAGGTGTGGTCAACAACCAGGTGTGAACAACAACCAACGTGTGAAGAACAACCAAGGTGTGAACAACAAGAAAGGTGTGAACAACAACCAAGGTGTGAACAACAACCAAGGTGTGAACAACAACCAAGGTGTTAACAACAACCAAAGGTATGAACAACAATAAAGGTGTGAACAACAAAAAAGGTGTGATCAACAACCAAGGCGTGATCAACAACCAAGGTGTGAACAACAAGAAAGGTGTGAACAACAACCAAGGTGTGAACAACAACCATGTGTGGTCAACAACCAGGTGAAAAACAACCAAGGTGTGAACAACAACCAAAGGTATGAACAACAATAAAGGTGGGAACAACAAAAAAGGTGTGATCAACAATCAAGGTGTGAACAACAACCAAGGAGTGAACAACAACCAAAGGTGTGAACAACAACCAAAGGTGTGAACAACAAAAAAGGTGTGAACAACAACCTAGGTGTGAACAACAAAAAAGGTGTGAACAACAACCAAGCTGTGAACAACAACCAAGGTGTGAACAACAACCAAGGTGTGAACAACAACCAAGGTGTTAACAACAACCAAAGGTGTGAACAACAACCAAAGGTGTGAACAACAAAAAAGGTGTGAACAACAACCTAGGTGTGAACAACAAAAAAGGTGTGAACAACAACCAAGGTGTGAACAACAACCAAGGTGTGAACAACCAAGAAGGTGTGAAAAACATCCAAGGTGTGAAAAACATCCAAGGTGTGAACAACAACCAAGGTGTGAACAACAACCAAGGTGTGAACAACAACCAAAGGTGTGAACAACAACCAGGTGTGAAAAACAATAAAGGTGTGAACAACAAAAAAGGTGTGATCAACAACCAAGGTGTGATCAACAACCAAGGTGTGAACAACAACAAGGGTGTGAACAACAACCAAGGTGTGAACAACAAGAAAGGTGTAAACAACAATTAAGGTGTGAACAACAACCAGGTGTGGTCAACAACCAGGTGTGAACAACAACCAATGTGTGAAAAACAACCAAGGTGTGAACAACAAGAAAGGTGTGAACAACAACCAAGGTGTGAACAACAATCAAGGTGAGAACAACAACCAAAGGTATGAACAACAATAAAGGTGTGAACAACAAAAAAGGTGTGATCAACAACCAAGGTGTGATCAACAACCAAGGTGTGAACAACAACAAAGGTGTGAACAACAACCAAGGTGTGAACAACAACCAAGGTGTGAACAATAACAAAGGTGTGAACAACAACCAAGGTGTGAAAAACAAACAAGGTGTGAACAACAGCCAAGGTGTGAACAACAATCAAGGTGTGAACAAGAATTGAGGTGTGAACAACAAAAAAGGTGTGAAGAGCAATCAAGGTGTGAACAACAAAAAAGCTGTGCACAACAACCAAGCTGTGAAAAACAACCAAGGTGTGAACAACAACCAAGGTGTGAACAACAAGAAAGGTGTAAACAACAACCAAGGTGTGAACAACAACCAGGTGTGGTCAACAACCAGGTGTGAACAACAACCAAGGTGTTAACAAGAATTGAGGTGTGAACATCAAAAAAGGTGTGAACAACAATTAACGTGTGAACAACAACCAAGGTGTGAACAACAACCAAGGTGTGAACAACAACCAAGGTGTGAAAAACAACCAAGGTGTGAACAACAACCAAGGTGTGAACAACAACCAGGGTGTGGACAACAACCATGGCATTAACAACAAAAAAGGTGTGAACAACAACCAAGGTGTGAACAACAATTAAGGTGTGAACAACAAAAAAGCTGTGAACCACAGCCAACGTGTGAAAAACAACCAAGGTGTGAACAACAAGAAGGGTGTGAACAACAAGAAAGGTGTGAACAACAACCAAGGTGTGAACACCAACCAAGGTGTGAAAAACAACCAAAGGTGTGAACAACAAAAAAGGTGTGAACAACAACCTAGGTGTGAACAACAAAAAAGGTGTGAACAACAACCAAGCTGTGAACAACAACCAAGGTGTGATCAACAACCAAGGTGTGAACAACAACCAACGTGTGAACAACAACCAAGGGTGTGAACAACAACCAAAGGTGTGAACAACAAAAAAGGTGTGAACAACAACCTAGGTGTGAACAACAAAAAGGTGTGAACAACAACCTAGGTGTGAACAACAACCAAGGTGTGAAAAACATCCAAGGTGTGAACAACAACCAAAGTGTGAACAACAACCAGGTGTGAACAACAACCAAGGTATGAACAAGAATTGAGGTGTGAACAACAAAAAAGCTGTGAACAACAACCAAGGTGTGAACAACAACCAAGGTGTGAACAACAAAAAAGGTGTGAACAACAACCTAGGTGTGAACAACAACCATGTGTGGTCAACAACCAGGTGTGAAAAACAAACAAGGTGTGAACAACAACCAAAGGTGTGAAAAACAACCAAGGTGTGAACAACAACCAAAGGTATGAACAACAATAAAGGTGTGAACAACAAAAAAGGTGTGAACAACAACCAAGGTGTGAACAACAACCAGGTGTGAACAACAACCAAGGTGTGAACAAGAATTGAGGTATGAACAACAAAAAAGGTGTGAACAACAATTAAGGTGTGAACAACAAAAAAGCTGTGAACAACAACCAAGGTGTGAACAAGAACCAAGGTGTGAACAACAAGAAAGGTGTGAACAACAAGAAAGGTGTAAACAGCAATTAAGGTGTGAACAACCAGGTGTGGTCAACAACCAGGTGTGAACAACAAAAAAGGTGTGATCAACAATCAAGGTGTGAACAACAACCAAGGTGTGAACAACAACCAAGGTGTGAACAACAACCAAGGTGTGAAAAACATCCAAGGTGTGAACAACAACCAAGGTGTGAACAACAACCAGGTGTGAACAACAACCAAGGTGTGAACAAGAATTGAGGTATGAGCAACAAAAAAGGTGTGAACAACAATTAAGGTATGAACAACAAAAAAGCTGTGAACAACAACCAAGGTGTGAACAACAACCAAGGTGTGAACAACAAGAAAGGTGTGAACAACAAGAAAGGTGTAAACAACAATTAAGGTGTGAACAACCAGGTGTGGTCAACAACCAGGTGTGAACAACAACCAACGTGTGAAAAACAACCAAGGTGTGAACAACAAGAAAGGTGTGAACAATAACCAAGTTGTGAAAAACATCCAAGGTGTGAACAACAACCAAGGTGTGAAAATCAACCAAGGTGTGAACAACAACCAAGGTGTGAACAATAACCAAGTTGTGAAAAACATCCAAGGTGGGAACAACAACCAACGTGTGAAAATCAACCAAGGTGTGAACAACAACCAAGGTGTGAACAATAACCAAGTTGTGAAAAACATCCAAGGTGTGAACAACAACCAAGGTGTGAACAACAACCAAGGTGTGAACAACAAGAAAGGTGTAAACAACAACCAAGGTGTGAACAACAACCAGGTGTGGTCAACAACCAGGTGTGAACAACAACCAAGGTGTTAACAAGAATTGAGGTGTGAACAGCAAAAAATGTGTGAACAACAATTAACGTGTGAACAACAACCAAGGTGTGAACAACAACCAAGGTGTGAAAAACAACCAAGGTGTGAACAACAATCAGGGTGTGGACAACAACCAAAGGTATGAACAACAATAAAGGTGTGAACAACAACAAAGGTGTGATCAACAATCAAGGTGTGAACAACCAAGGTGTGAACAACAACCAAAGGTGTGAACAACAACCAAAGGTGTGAACAACAAAAAAGGTGTGAACAACAACCAAGCTGTGAACAACAACCAAGGTGTGATCAACAACCTAGGTGTGAACAACAACCAAGGTGTGAACAACAATCAAAGGTGTGAACAACAACCAAAGGTGTGAACAACAAAAAAGGTGTGAACAAAAACCTAGGGGTGAACAACAAAAAAGGTGTGAACAACAACCAAGGTGTGAACAACAACCAAGGTGTGAACAACAACCAAGGTGTGAAAAACATCCAAGGTGTGAACAACAACCAAGGTGTGAACAACAACCAGGTGTGAACAACAACCAAGGTGTGAACAAGAATTGAGGTATGAACAACAAAAAAGGTGTGAACAACAATTAAGGTGTGAACAACAAAAAAGCTGTGAACAAGAATTGAGGTGTGAACAACAACCAAGGTGTGAACAACAAGAAAGGTGTAAACAACAATTAAGGTGTGAACAACAACCAGGTGTGGTCAACAACCAGGTGTGAACAACAACCAACGTGTGAAAAACAACCAAGGTGTGAACAACAACCAAGGTGTGAACAACAACCAAGGTGTGAACAACAAGAAAGGTGTGAACAACAACCAAGGTGTGAACAACAACCAAGGTATGAACAACAACCAAGGTGAACAACAACCAAAGGTATGAACAACAATAAAGGTGTGAACAACAAAAAAGGTGTGATCAACAACCAAGGTGTGATCAACAACCAAGGTGTGAACAACAAGAAAGGTGTGAACAACAACCAAGGTGTGAACAACAACCATGTGTGGTCAACAACCAGGTGTGAAAAACAACCAAGGTGTGAACAACAACCAAAGGTATGAACAACAAAAAAGGTGTGATCAACAAAAAAGCTGGGAACAACAACCAATGTGTGAAAAACAACCAAGGTGTGAACAGCAAGCAAGGTGTGAACAACAAGAAAGGTGTAAACAACAATTAAGGTGTGAACAACAACCAGGTGTGTGAAAATCAACCAAGGTGTGAACAACAACCTAGGTGTGAACAACAAAACAGGTGTGAACAACAACCAAGGTGTGAACAACAAAAAAGGTGTGAACAACAACTAAGGTGTGAACAATAACCAAGGTGTGAACAACAACCAAGGTGTGAAAAACAAACAAGGTGTGAACAACAGCCAAGGTGTGAACAACAATCAAGGTGTGAACAAGAATTGAGGTGTGAACAACAAAAAAGGTGTGAACAGCAATCAAGGTGTGAACAACAAAAAAGCTGTGAACAACAACCAAGCTGTGAAAAACAACCAAGGTGTGAACAACAACCAAGGTGTGAACAACAAGAAAGGTGTAAACAACAACCAAGGTGTGAACAACAACCAAAGGTGTGAACAACAACCAGGTGTGAAAAACAATAAAGGTGTGAACAACAAAAAAGGTGTGATCAACAACCAAGGTGTGATCAACAACCAAGGTGTGAACAACAACAAGGGTGTGAACAACAACCAAGGTGTGAACAACAAGAAAGGTGTAAACAACAATTAAGGTGTGAACAACAACCAGGTGTGGTCAACAACCAGGTGTGAACAACAACCAATGTGTGAAAAACAACCAAGGTGTGAACAACAAGAAAGGTGTGAACAACAACCAAGGTGTGAACAACAATCAAGGTGAGAACAACAACCAAAGGTATGAACAACAATAAAGGTGTGAACAACAAAAAAGGTGTGATCAACAACCAAGGTGTGATCAACAACCAAGGTGTGAACAACAACAAAGGTGTGAACAACAACCAAGGTGTGAACAACAACCAAGGTGTGAACAATAACAAAGGTGTGAACAACAACCAAGGTGTGAAAAACAAACAAGGTGTGAACAACAGCCAAGGTGTGAACAACAATCAAGGTGTGAACAAGAATTGAGGTGTGAACAACAAAAAAGGTGTGAAGAGCAATCAAGGTGTGAACAACAAAAAAGCTGTGCACAACAACCAAGCTGTGAAAAACAACCAAGGTGTGAACAACAACCAAGGTGTGAACAACAAGAAAGGTGTAAACAACAACCAAGGTGTGAACAACAACCAGGTGTGGTCAACAACCAGGTGTGAACAACAACCAAGGTGTTAACAAGAATTGAGGTGTGAACATCAAAAAAGGTGTGAACAACAATTAACGTGTGAACAACAACCAAGGTGTGAACAACAACCAAGGTGTGAACAACAACCAAGGTGTGAAAAACAACCAAGGTGTGAACAACAACCAAGGTGTGAACAACAACCAGGGTGTGGACAACAACCATGGCATTAACAACAAAAAAGGTGTGAACAACAACCAAGGTGTGAACAACAATTAAGGTGTGAACAACAAAAAAGCTGTGAACCACAGCCAACGTGTGAAAAACAACCAAGGTGTGAACAACAAGAAGGGTGTGAACAACAAGAAAGGTGTGAACAACAACCAAGGTGTGAACACCAACCAAGGTGTGAAAAACAACCAAAGGTGTGAACAACAAAAAAGGTGTGAACAACAACCTAGGTGTGAACAACAAAAAAGGTGTGAACAACAACCAAGCTGTGAACAACAACCAAGGTGTGATCAACAACCAAGGTGTGAACAACAACCAACGTGTGAACAACAACCAAAGGTGTGAACAACAACCAAAGGTGTGAACAACAAAAAAGGTGTGAACAACAACCTAGGTGTGAACAACAAAAAGGTGTGAACAACAACCAAAGGTGTGAAAAACAACCAAGGTGTGAACAACAACCAAAGGTATGAACAACAATAAAGGTGTGAACAACAAAAAAGGTGTGAACAACAACCAAGGTGTGAACAACAACCAGGTGTGAACAACAACCAAGGTGTGAACAAGAATTGAGGTATGAACAACAAAAAAGGTGTGAACAACAATTAAGGTGTGAACAACAAAAAAGCTGTGAACAACAACCAAGGTGTGAACAAGAACCAAGGTGTGAACAACAAGAAAGGTGTGAACAACAAGAAAGGTGTAAACAGCAATTAAGGTGTGAACAACCAGGTGTGGTCAACAACCAGGTGTGAACAACAAAAAAGGTGTGATCAACAATCAAGGTGTGAACAACAACCAAGGTGTGAACAACAACCAAGGTGTGAACAACAACCAAGGTGTGAAAAACATCCAAGGTGTGAACAACAACCAAGGTGTGAACAACAACCAGGTGTGAACAACAACCAAGGTGTGAACAAGAATTGAGGTATGAGCAACAAAAAAGGTGTGAACAACAATTAAGGTATGAACAACAAAAAAGCTGTGAACAACAACCAAGGTGTGAACAACAACCAAGGTGTGAACAACAAGAAAGGTGTGAACAACAAGAAAGGTGTAAACAACAATTAAGGTGTGAACAACCAGGTGTGGTCAACAACCAGGTGTGAACAACAACCAACGTGTGAAAAACAACCAAGGTGTGAACAACAAGAAAGGTGTGAACAATAACCAAGTTGTGAAAAACATCCAAGGTGTGAACAACAACCAAGGTGTGAAAATCAACCAAGGTGTGAACAACAACCAAGGTGTGAACAATAACCAAGTTGTGAAAAACATCCAAGGTGGGAACAACAACCAACGTGTGAAAATCAACCAAGGTGTGAACAACAACCAAGGTGTGAACAATAACCAAGTTGTGAAAAACATCCAAGGTGTGAACAACAACCAAGGTGTGAACAACAACCAAGGTGTGAACAACAAGAAAGGTGTAAACAACAACCAAGGTGTGAACAACAACCAGGTGTGGTCAACAACCAGGTGTGAACAACAACCAAGGTGTTAACAAGAATTGAGGTGTGAACAGCAAAAAATGTGTGAACAACAATTAACGTGTGAACAACAACCAAGGTGTGAACAACAACCAAGGTGTGAAAAACAACCAAGGTGTGAACAACAATCAGGGTGTGGACAACAACCAAAGGTATGAACAACAATAAAGGTGTGAACAACAACAAAGGTGTGATCAACAATCAAGGTGTGAACAACCAAGGTGTGAACAACAACCAAAGGTGTGAACAACAACCAAAGGTGTGAACAACAAAAAAGGTGTGAACAACAACCAAGCTGTGAACAACAACCAAGGTGTGATCAACAACCTAGGTGTGAACAACAACCAAGGTGTGAACAACAATCAAAGGTGTGAACAACAACCAAAGGTGTGAACAACAAAAAAGGTGTGAACAAAAACCTAGGGGTGAACAACAAAAAAGGTGTGAACAACAACCAAGGTGTGAACAACAACCAAGGTGTGAACAACAACCAAGGTGTGAAAAACATCCAAGGTGTGAACAACAACCAAGGTGTGAACAACAACCAGGTGTGAACAACAACCAAGGTGTGAACAAGAATTGAGGTATGAACAACAAAAAAGGTGTGAACAACAATTAAGGTGTGAACAACAAAAAAGCTGTGAACAAGAATTGAGGTGTGAACAACAACCAAGGTGTGAACAACAAGAAAGGTGTAAACAACAATTAAGGTGTGAACAACAACCAGGTGTGGTCAACAACCAGGTGTGAACAACAACCAACGTGTGAAAAACAACCAAGGTGTGAACAACAACCAAGGTGTGAACAACAACCAAGGTGTGAACAACAAGAAAGGTGTGAACAACAACCAAGGTGTGAACAACAACCAAGGTATGAACAACAACCAAGGTGAACAACAACCAAAGGTATGAACAACAATAAAGGTGTGAACAACAAAAAAGGTGTGATCAACAACCAAGGTGTGATCAACAACCAAGGTGTGAACAACAAGAAAGGTGTGAACAACAACCAAGGTGTGAACAACAACCATGTGTGGTCAACAACCAGGTGTGAAAAACAACCAAGGTGTGAACAACAACCAAAGGTATGAACAACAAAAAAGGTGCGATCAACAAAAAAGCTGGGAACAACAACCAATGTGTGAAAAACAACCAAGGTGTGAACAGCAAGCAAGGTGTGAACAACAAGAAAGGTGTAAACAACAATTAAGGTGTGAACAACAACCAGGTGTGTGAAAATCAACCAAGGTGTGAACAACAACCTAGGTGTGAACAACAAAACAGGTGTGAACAACAACCAAGGTGTGAACAACAAAAAAGGTGTGAACAACAACTAAGGTGTGAACAATAACCAAGGTGTGAACAACAACCAAGGTGTGAAAAACAAACAAGGTGTGAACAACAGCCAAGGTGTGAACAACAATCAAGGTGTGAACAAGAATTGAGGTGTGAACAACAAAAAAGGTGTGAACAGCAATCAAGGTGTGAACAACAAAAAAGCTGTGAACAACAACCAAGCTGTGAAAAACAACCAAGGTGTGAACAACAACCAAGGTGTGAACAACAAGAAAGGTGTAAACAACAACCAAGGTGTGAACAACAACCAGGTGTGGTCAACAACCAGGTGTGAACAACAACCAAGGTGCTAACAAGAATTGAGGTGTGAACATCAAAAAAGGTGTGAACAACAATTAACGTGTGAACAACAACCAAGGTGTGAACAACAACCAAGGCGTGAAAAACAACCAAGGTGTGAACAACAACCAGGGTGTGAACAACAACCAGGGTGTGGACAACAACCATGGCGTTAACAACAAAAAAGGTGTGAACAACAACCAAGGTGTGAACAACAATTAAGGTGTGAACAACAAAAAAGCTGTGAACCACAGCCAACGTGTGAAAAACAACCAAGGTGTGAACAACAAGAAAGGTGTGAACAACAAGAAAGGTGTGAACAACAACCAAGGTGTGAACAACAACCAAGGTGTGAAAAACAACCAAAGGTGTGAAAAACATCCAAGGTGTGAACAACAACCAAGGTGTGAACAACAACCAGGTGTGAACAACAACCAAGGTGTGAACAAGAATTGAGGTATGAACAACAAAAAAGGTGTGAACAACAATTAAGGTGTGAACAACAAAAAAGCTGTGAACAACAACCAAGGTGTGAACAACAACCAAGGTGTGAACAACAAGAAAGGTGTGAACAACAAGAAAGGTGTAAACAACAATTAAGGTGTGAACAACCAGGTGTGGTCAACAACCAGGTGTGAACAACAACCAACGTGTGAAAAACAACCAAGGTGTGAACAACAAGAAAGGTGTGAACAATAACCAAGTTGTGAAAAACATCCAAGGTGGGAACAACAACCAACGTGTGAAAATCAACCAAGGTGTGAACAACAACCAAGGTGTGAACAATAACCAAGTTGTGAAAAACATCCAAGGTGTGAACAACAACCAAGGTGTGAACAACAACCAAGGTGTGAACAACAAGAAAGGTGTAAACAACAACCAAGGTGTGAACAACAACCAGGTGTGGTCAACAACCAGGTGTGAACAACAACCAAGGTGTTAACAAGAATTGAGGTGTGAACAGCAAAAAATGTGTGAACAACAATTAACGTGTGAACAACAACCAAGGTGTGAACAACAACCAAGGTGTGAAAAACAACCAAGGTGTGAACAACAATCAGGGTGTGGACAACAACCAAAGGTATGAACAACAATAAAGGTGTGAACAACAAAAAAGGTGTGATCAACAATCAAGGTGTGAACAACCAAGGTGTGAACAACAACCAAAGGTGTGAACAACAACCAAAGGTGTGAACAACAAAAAAGGTGTGAACAACAACCAAGCTGTGAACAACAACCAAGGTGTGATCAACAACCTAGGTGTGAACAACAACCAAGGTGTGAACAACAATCAAAGGTGTGAACAACAACCAAGGTGTGAACAACAACCAAGGTGTGAAAAACAACCAAGGTGTGAACAACAACCAAGGTGTGAACAACAACCAGGGTGTGGACAACAACCATGGCGTTAACAACAAAAAAGGTGTGAACAACAACCAAGGTGTGAACAACAATTAAGGTGTGAACAACAAAAAAGCTATGAACCACAACCAACGTGTGAAAAACAACCAAGGTGTGAACAACAAGAAAGGTGTAAACAACAACCAAGGTGTGAACAACAACCAGGTGTTAACAAGAAATGAGGTGTGAACAGCAAAAAAGGCGTGAACAACAATTAACGTGTGAGCAACAACCAAGGTGTGAACAACAACCAAGGTGTGAAAAACAACCAAGGTGTGAACAACAACCAAGGTGTGACCAACAACCAGGGTGTGAACAACAACCAAGGTGTGAACAACAATTAAGGTGTGAACAACAAAAAAGCTATGAACCACAACCAACGTGTGAAAAACAACCAAGGTGTGAACAACAAGAAAGGTGTGAAAAACAAGAAAGGTGTGAACAACAACCAAGGTGAACAACAACCAAGGTGTGAACAACAACCAAAGGTATGAACAACAATAAAGGTGGGAACAACAAAAAAGGTGTGATCAACAATCAAGGTGTGAACAACAACCAAGGAGTGAACAACAACCAAAGGTGTGAACAACAACCAAAGGTGTGAACAACAAAAACGGTGTGAACAACAACCAAGGTGTGAACAACAACCAAGGTGTGACCAACAAGAAAGGTGTGAACAACAAGAAAGGTGTAAACAGCAATTAAGGTGTGAACAACAACCAGGTGTGGTCAACAACCAGGTGTGAACAACAACCAATGTGTGAAGAACAACCAAGGTGTGAACAACAAGAAAGGTGTGAACAACAACCAAGGTGTGAACAACAACCAAGGTGTGAACAACAACCAAGGTGTGAACAACAACCAAGGTGTGAACAACAACCAAAGGTATGAACAACAATAAAGGTGTGAACAACAAAAAAGGTGTGATCAACAACCAAGGCGTGATCAACAACCAAGGTGTGAACAACAAGAAAGGTGTGAACAACAACCAAGGTGTGAACAACAACCATGTGTGGTCAACAACCAGGTGTGAAAAACAACCAAGGTGTGAACAACAACCAAAGGTATGAACAACAATAAAGGTGGGAACAACAAAAAAGGTGTGATCAACAATCAAGGTGTGAACAACAACCAAGGAGTGAACAACAACCAAAGGTGTGAACAACAACCAAAGGTGTGAACAACAAAAAAGGTGTGAACAACAACCAAGGTGTGACCAACAACCAGGGTGTGGACAACAACCATGGCGTTAACAACAAAAAAGGTGTGAACAACAACCAAGGTGTGAACAACAATTAAGGTGTGAACAACAAAAAAGCTATGAACCACAACCAACGTGTGAAAAACAACCAAGGTGTGAACAACAAGAAAGGTGTGAAAAACAAGAAAGGTGTGAACAACAACCAAGGTGAACAACAACCAAGGTGTGAACAACAACCAAAGGTATGAACAACAATAAAGGTGGGAACAACAAAAAAGGCGTGATCAACAATCAAGGTGTGAACAACAACCAAGGAGTGAACAACAACCAAAGGTGTGAACAACAACCAAAGGTGTGAACAACAAAAACGGTGTGAACAACAACCAAGGTGTGAACAACAACCAAGGTGTGAACAACAAGAAAGGTGTGAACAACAAGAAAGGTGTAAACAACAATTAAGGTATGAACAACAACCAGGTGTGGTCAACAACCAGGTGTGAACAACAACCAACGTGTGAAGAACAACCAAGGTGTGAACAACAAGAAAGGTGTGAACAACAACCAAGGTGTGAACAACAACCAAGGTGTGAACAACAATAAAGGTGTGAACAACAAAAAAGGTGTGATCAACAACCAAGGCGTGATCAACAACCAAGGTGTGAACAACAAGAAAGGTGTGAACAACAACCAAGGTGTGAACAACAACCATGTGTGGTCAACAACCAGGTGTGAAAAACAACCAAGGTGTGAACAACAACCAAAGGTATGAACAACAATAAAGGTGGGAACAACAAAAAAGGTGTGATCAACAATCAAGGTGTGAACAACAACCAAGGAGTGAACAACAACCAAAGGTGTGAACAACAAAAAAGGTGTGAACAACAACCTAGGTGTGAACAACAAAAAAGGTGTGAACAACAACCAAGGTGTGAACAACAACCAAGGTGTGAACAACAAAGAAGGTGTGAAAAACATCCAAGGTGTGAAAAACATCCAAGGTGTGAAGAACAACCAAGGTGTGAACAACAACCAAGGTGTGAACAACAACCAGGTGTGAAAAACAATAAAGGTGTGAACGACAAAAAAGGTGTGATCAACAACCAAGGTGTGATCAACAACCAAGGTGTGAACAACAACAAGGGTGTGAACAACAACCAAGGTGTGAACAACAAGAAAGGTGTAAACAACAATTAAGGTGTGAACAACAACCAGGTGTAAACAACAACCAGGTGTGAACAACAACCAACGTGTGAAAAACAACCAAGGTGTGAACAACAAGAAAGGTGTGAACAACAACCAAGGTGTGAACAACAACCAAGGTGAGAACAACAACCAAAGGTATGAACAACAATAAAGGTGTGAACAACAAAAAAGGTGTGATCAACAACCAAGGTGTGATCAACAACCAAGGTGTGAACAACAACAAAGGTGTGAACAACAACCAAGGTGTGAACAACAACCAAGGTGTGAACAATAACAAAGGTGTGAACAACAACCAAGGTGTGAAAAACAAACAAGGTGTGAACAACAGCCAAGGTGTGAACAACAATCAAGGTGTGAACAAGAATTGAGGTGTGAACAACAAAAAAGGTGTGAACAGCAATCAAGGTGTGAACAACAAAAAAGCTGTGAACAACAACCAAGCTGTGAAAAACAACCAAGGTGTGAACAACAACCAAGGTGTGAACAACAAGAAAGGTGTAAACAACAACCAAGGTGTGAACAACAACCAGGTGTGGTCAACAACCAGGTGTGAACAACAACCAAGGTGTTAACAAGAATTGAGGTGTGAACATCAAAAAAGGTGTGAACAACAATTAACGTGTGAACAACAACCAAGGTGTGAACAACAACCAAGGTGTGAAAAACAACCAAGGTGTGAACAACAACCAAGGTGTGAACAACAACCAGGGTGTGGACAACAACCATGGCGTTAACAACAAAAAAGGTGTGAACAACAACCAAGGTGTGAACAACAATTAAGGTGTGAACAACAAAAAAGCTATGAACCACAACCAACGTGTGAAAAACAACCAAGGTGTGAACAACAAGAAAGGTGTGAAAAACAAGAAAGGTGTGAACAACAACCAAGGTGAACAACAACCAAGGTGTGAACAACAACCAAAGGTATGAACAACAATAAAGGTGGGAACAACAAAAAAGGTGTGATCAACAATCAAGGTGTGAACAACAACCAAGGAGTGAACAACAACCAAAGGTGTGAACAACAACCAAAGGTGTGAACAACAAAAACGGTGTGAACAACAACCAAGGTGTGAACAACAACCAAGGTGTGAACAACAAGAAAGGTGTGAACAACAAGAAAGGTGTAAACAACAATTAAGGTGTGAACAACAACCAGGTGTGGTCAACAATCAGATGTGAACAACAACCAACGTGTGAAGAACAACCAAGGTGTGAACAACAAGAAAGGTGTGAACAACAACCAAGGTGTGAACAACAACCAAGGTGTGAACAACAACCAAGGTGTGAACAACAACCAAGGGTATGAACAACAATAAAGGTGTGAACAACAAAAAAGGTGTGATCAACAACCAAGGCGTGATCAACAACCAAGGTGTGAACAACAAGAAAGGTGTGAACAACAACCAAGGTGTGAACAACAACCATGTGTGGTCAACAACCAGGTGTGAAAAACAACCAAGGTGTGAACAACAACCAAAGGTATGAACAACAATAAAGGTTGGAACAACAAAAAAGGTGTGATCAACAATCAAGGTGTGAACAACAACCAAGGTGTGAACAACAACCAAAGGTGTGAACAACAACCAAAGGTGTGAACAACAAAAAAGGTGTGAACAACAACCTAGGTGTGAACAACAAAAAAGGTGTGAACAACAACCTAGGTGTGAACAACAAAAAAGGTGTGAACAACAACCAAGCTGTGAACAACAACCAAGGTGTGATCAACAACCAAGGTGTGAACAACAACCAAGGTGTTAACAACAACCAAAGGTGTGAACAACAACCAAAGGTGTGAACAACAAAAAAGGTGTGAACAACAACCTAGGTGAGAACAACAAAAAAGGTGTGAACAACAACCAAGGTGTGAACAACAACCAAGGTGTGAACAACCAAGAAGGTGTGAAAAACATCCAAGGTGTGAAAAACATCCAAGGTGTGAACAACAACCAAGGTGTGAACAACAACCAAGGTGTGAACAACAACCAAGGTGTGAACAACAACCAAAGGTGTGAACAACAACCAGGTGTGAAAAACAATAAAGGTGTGAACAACAAAAAAGGTGTGATCAACAACCAAGGTGTGATCAACAACCAAGGTGTGAACAACAACAAGGGTGTGAACAACAACCAAGGTGTGAACAACAAGAAAGGTGTAAACAACAATTAAGGTGTGAACAACCAGGTGTGGTCCACAACCAGGTGTGAACAGCAACCAACGTGTGAAAAACAACCAAGGTGTGAACAACAAGAAAGGTGTGAACAACAACCAAGGTGTGAACAACAACCAAGGTGAGAACAACAACCAAAGGCATGAACAACAATAAAGGTGTGAACAACAAAAAAGGTGTGATCAACAACCAAGGTGTGATCAACAACCAAGGTGTGAACAACAACAAAGGTGTGAACAACAACCAAGGTGTGAACAACAACCAAGGTGTGAACAATAACAAAGGTGTGAACAATAACAAAGGTGTGAACAACAACCAAGGTGTGAACAACAATTAAGGTGTGAACAACAAAAAAGCAGTGAACCACAACCAACGTGTAAAAAACAACCAAGGTGTGAACAACAAGAAACGTGTGAACAACAAGAAAGGTGTGAACAACAACCAAGGTGTGAACAACAACCAAGGTGTGAACAACAACCAAGGTGTGAACAACAAAAAAGGTGTGAACAACAACCTAGGTGTGAACAACAACCATGTGTGGTCAACAACCAGGTGAAAAACAACCAAGGTGTGAACAACAACCAAAGGTGTGAAAAACAACCAAGGTGTGAACAACAACCAAAGGTATGAACAACAATAAAGGTGTGAACAACAAAAAAGGTGTGAACAACAACCAAGGTGTGAACAACAACCAGGTGTGAACAACAACCAAGGTGTGAACAAGAATTGAGGTATGAACAACAAAAAAGGTGTGAACAACAATTAAGGTGTGAACAACAAAAAAGCTGTGAACAACAACCAAGGTGTGAACAAGAACCAAGGTGTGAACAACAAGAAAGGTGTGAACAACAAGAAAGGTGTAAACAACAATTAAGGTGTGAACAACCAGGTGTGGTCAACAACCAGGTGTGAACAACAAAAAAGGTGTGATCAACAATCAAGGTGTGAACAACAACCAAGGTGTGAACAACAACCAAGGTGTGAACAACAACCAAGGTGTGAAAAACATCCAAGGTGTGAACAACAACCAAGGTGTGAACAACAACCAGGTGTGAACAACAACCAAGGTGTGAACAAGAATTGAGGTATGAACAACAAAAAAGGTGTGAACAACAATTAAGGTGTGAACAACAAAAAAGCTGTGAACAACAACCAAGGTGTGAACAACAACCAAGGTGTGAACAACAAGAAAGGTGTGAACAACAAGAAAGGTGTAAACAACAATTAAGGTGTGAACAACCAGGTGTGGTCAACAACCAGGTGTGAACAACAACCAACGTGTGAAAAACAACCAAGGTGTGAACAACAAGAAAGGTGTGAACAATAACCAAGTTGTGAAAAACATCCAAGGTGTGAACAACAACCAGGTGTGGTCAACAACCAGGTATGAACAACAACCAAGGTGTTAACAAGAATTGAGGTGTGAACAGCAAAAAAGGTGTGAACAACAATTAACGTGTGAACAACAACCAAGGTGTGAACAACAACCAAGGTGTGAAAAACAACCAAGGTGTGAACAACAATCAGGGTGTGGACAACAACCAAAGGTATGAACGACAATAAAGGTGTGAACACCAAAAAAGGTGTGATCAACAATCAAGGTGTGAACCACCAAGGTGTGAACAACAACCAAAGGTGTGAACAACAACCAAAGGTGTGAACAACAAAAAAGGTGTGAACAACAACCAAGCTGTGAACAACAACCAAGGTATGATCAACAACCTAGGTGTGAACAACAACCAAGGTGTGAACAACAATCAAAGGTGTGAACAACAACCAAAGGTGTGAACAACAAAAAAGGTGTGAACAAAAACCTAGGGGTGAACAACAAAAAAGGTGTGAACAACAACCAAGGTGTGAACAACAACCAAGGTGTGAACAACAACCAAGGTGTGAACAACAACCAAGGTGTGAACAACAACCAAGGTGAGAACAACAACCAAAGGTATGAACAACAATAAAGGTGTGAACAACAAAAAAGGTGTGATCAACAACCAAGGTGTGATCAACAACCAAGGTGTGAACAACAACAAAGGTGTGAACAACAACCAAGGTGTGAACAACAACCAAGGTGTGAACAATAACAAAGGTGTGAACAATAACAAAGGTGTGAACAACAACCAAGGTGTGAACAACAATTAAGGTGTGAACAACAAAAAAGCAGTGAACCACAACCAACGTGTAAAAAACAACCAAGGTGTGAACAACAAGAAAGGTGTGAACAACAAGAAAGGTGTGAACAACAACCAAGGTGTGAACAACAACCAAGGTGTGAACAACAACCAAGGTGTGAACAACAAAAAAGGTGTGAACAACAACCTAGGTGTGAACAACAACCATGTGTGGTCAACAACCAGGTGTGAAAAACAACCAAGGTGTGAACAACAACCAAAGGTGTGAAAAACAACCAAGGTGTGAACAACAACCAAAGGTATGAACAACAATAAAGGTGTGAACAACAAAAAAGGTGTGAACAACAACCAAGGTGTGAACAACAACCAGGTGTGAACAACAACCAAGGTGTGAACAAGAATTGAGGTATGAACAACAAAAAAGGTGTGAACAACAATTAAGGTGTGAACAACAAAAAAGCTGTGAACAACAACCAAGGTGTGAACAAGAACCAAGGTGTGAACAACAAGAAAGGTGTGAACAACAAGAAAGGTGTAAACAACAATTAAGGTGTGAACAACCAGGTGTGGTCAACAACCAGGTGTGAACAACAAAAAAGGTGTGATCAACAATCAAGGTGTGAACAACAACCAAGGTGTGAACAACAACCAAGGTGTGAACAACAACCAAGGTGTGAAAAACATCCAAGGTGTGAACAACAACCAAGGTGTGAACAACAACCAGGTGTGAACAACAACCAAGGTGTGAACAAGAATTGAGGTATGAACAACAAAAAAGGTGTGAACAACAATTAAGGTGTGAACAACAAAAAAGCTGTGAACAACAACCAAGGTGTGAACAACAACCAAGGTGTGAACAACAAGAAAGGTGTGAACAACAAGAAAGGTGTAAACAACAATTAAGGTGTGAACAACCAGGTGTGGTCAACAACCAGGTGTGAACAACAACCAACGTGTGAAAAACAACCAAGGTGTGAACAACAAGAAAGGTGTGAACAATAACCAAGTTGTGAAAAACATCCAAGGTGTGAACAACAACCAAGGTGTGAAAATCAACCAAGGTGTGAACAACAACCAAGGAGTGAACAATAACCAAGTTGTGAAAAACATCCAAGGTGGGAACAACAACCAACGTGTGAAAATCAACCAAGGTGTGAACAACAACCAAGGTGTGAACAATAACCAAGTTGTAAAAAACATCCAAGGTGTGAACAACAACCAAGGTGTGAACAACAACCAAGGTGTGAACAACAAGAATGGTGTAAACAACAACCAAGGTGTGAACAACAACCAGGTGTGGTCAACAACCAGGTGTGAACAACAACCAAGGTGTTAACAAGAATTGAGGTGTGAACAGCAAAAAAGGTGTGAACAACAATTAACGTGTGAACAACAACCAAGGTGTGAACAACAACCAAGGTGTGAAAAACAACCAAGGTGTGAACAACAATCAGGGTGTGGACAACAACCAAAGGTATGAACAACAATAAAGGTGTGAACAACAAAAAAGGTGTGAACAACAACCAAGGTGTGAACAACAACCAGGTGTGAACAACAACCAAGGTGTGAACAAGAATTGAGGTATGAACAACAAAAAAGGTGTGAACAACAATTAAGGTGTGAACAACAAAAAAGCTGTGAACAACAACCAAGGTGTGAACAAGAACCAAGGTGTGAACAACAAGAAAGGTGTGAACAACAAGAAAGGTGTAAACAACAATTAAGGTGTGAACAACCAGGTGTGGTCAACAACCAGGTGTGAACAACAAAAAAGGTGTGATCAACAATCAAGGTGTGAACAACAACCAAGGTGTGAACAACAACCAAGGTGTGAACAACAACCAAGGTGTGAAAAACATCCAAGGTGTGAACAACAACCAAGGTGTGAACAACAACCAGGTGTGAACAACAACCAAGGTGTGAACAAGAATTGAGGTATGAACAACAAAAAAGGTGTGAACAACAATTAAGGTGTGAACAACAAAAAAGCTGTGAACAACAACCAAGGTGTGAACAACAACCAAGGTGTGAACAACAAGAAAGGTGTGAACAACAAGAAAGGTGTAAACAACAATTAAGGTGTGAACAACCAGGTGTGGTCAACAACCAGGTGTGAACAACAACCAACGTGTGAAAAACAACCAAGGTGTGAACAACAAGAAAGGTGTGAACAATAACCAAGTTGTGAAAAACATCCAAGGTGTGAACAACAACCAAGGTGTGAAAATCAACCAAGGTGTGAACAACAACCAAGGAGTGAACAATAACCAAGTTGTGAAAAACATCCAAGGTGGGAACAACAACCAACGTGTGAAAATCAACCAAGGTGTGAACAACAACCAAGGTGTGAACAATAACCAAGTTGTAAAAAACATCCAAGGTGTGAACAACAACCAAGGTGTGAACAACAACCAAGGTGTGAACAACAAGAATGGTGTAAACAACAACCAAGGTGTGAACAACAACCAGGTGTGGTCAACAACCAGGTGTGAACAACAACCAAGGTGTTAACAAGAATTGAGGTGTGAACAGCAAAAAAGGTGTGAACAACAATTAACGTGTGAACAACAACCAAGGTGTGAACAACAACCAAGGTGTGAAAAACAACCAAGGTGTGAACAACAATCAGGGTGTGGACAACAACCAAAGGTATGAACAACAATAAAGGTGTGAACAACAAAAAAGGTGTGATCAACAATCAAGGTGTGAACCACCAAGGTGTGAACAACAACCAAAGGTGTGAACAACAACCAAAGGTGTGAACAACAAAAAAGGTGTGAACAACAACCAAGCTGTGAACAACAACCAAGGTGTGATCAACAACCTAGGTGTGAACAACAACCAAGGTGTGAACAACAATCAAAGGTGTGAACAACAACCAAAGGTGTGAACAACAAAAAAGGTGTGAACAAAAACCTAGGGGTGAACAACAAAAAAGGTGTGAACAACAACCAAGGTGTGAACAACAACCAAGGTGTGAACAACAACCAAGGTGTGAAAAACATCCAAGCTGTGAACAACAACCAAGGTGTGAACAACAACCAGGTGTGAACAACAACCAAGGTGTGAACAAGAATTGAGGTATGAACAACAAAAAAGGTGTGAACAACAATTAAGGTGTGAACAACAAAAAAGCTGTGAACAAGAATTGAGGTGTGAACAACAACCTAGGTGTGAACAACAAAAAAGGTGTGAACAACAACCTAGGTGTGAACAACAAAAAAGGTGTGAACAACAACCAAGCTGTGAACAACAACCAAGGTGTGATCAACAACCAAGGTGTGAACAACAACCAAGGTGTTAACGACAACCAAAGGTGTGAACAACAACCAAAGGTGTGAACAACAAAAAAGGTGTGAACAACAACCTAGGTGTGAACAACAAAAAAGGTGTGAACAACAACCAAGGTGTGAACAACAACCAAGGTGTGAACAACAACCAAGGTGTGAACAACCAAGAAGGTGTGAAAAACATCCAAGGTGTGAAAAACCTCCAAGGTGTGAACAACAACCAAGGTGTGAACAACAACCAAGGTGTGAACAACAACCAAGGTGTGAACAACAACCAAAGGTGTGAACAACAACCAGGTGTGAAAAACAATAAAGGTGTGAACAACAAAAAAGGTGTGATCAACAACCAAGGTGTGATCAACAACCAAGGTGTGAACAACAACAAGGGTGTGAACAACAACCAAGGTGTGAACAACAAGAAAGGTGTAAACAACAATTAAGGTGTGAACAACAACCAGGTGTGGTCAACAACCAGGTGTGAACAGCAACCAACGTGTGAAAAACAACCAAGGTGTGAACAACAAGAAAGGTGTGAACAACAACCAAGGTGTGAACAACAACCAAGGTGAGAACAACAACCAAAGGTATGAACAACAATAAAGGTGTGAACAACAAAAAAGGTGTGATCAACAACCAAGGTGTGATCAACAACCAAGGTGTGAACAACAACAAAGGTGTGAACAACAACCAAGGTGTGAACAACAACCAAGGTGTGAACAATAACAAAGGTGTGAACAACAACCAAGGTGTGAAAAACAAACAAGGTGTGAACAAGAATTGAGGTGTGAACATCAACCAAGGTGAACAACAACCAAGGTGTGAACAACAACCAAAGGTATGAACAACAATAAAGGTGGGAACAACAAAAAAGGTGTGATCAACAATCAAGGTGTGAACAACAACCAAGGAGTGAACAACAACCAAAGGTGTGAACAACAACCAAAGGTGTGAACAACAAAAACGGTGTGAACAACAACCAAGGTGTGAACAACAACCAAGGTGTGACCAACAAGAAAGGTGTGAACAACAAGAAAGGTGTAAACAACAATTAAGGTGTGAACAACAACCAGGTGTGGTCAACAACCAGGTGTGAACAACAACCAACGTGTGAAGAACAACCAAGGTGTGAACAACAAGAAAGGTGTGAACAACAACCAAGGTGTGAACAACAACCAAGGTGTGAACAACAACCAAGGTGTGAACAACAACCAAAGGTATGAACAACAATAAAGGTGTGAACAACAAAAAAGGTGTGATCAACAACCAAGGCGTGATCAACAACCAAGGTGTGAACAACAAGAAAGGTGTGAACAACAACCAAGGTGTGAACAACAACCATGTGTGGTCAACAACCAGGTGTGAAAAACAACCAAGGTGTGAACAACAACCAAAGGTATGAACAACAATAAAGGTGGGAACAACAAAAAAGGTGTGATCAACAATCAAGGTGTGAACAACAACCAAGGAGTGAACAACAACCAAAGGTGTGAACAACAACCAAAGGTGTGAACAACAAAAAAGGTGTGAACAACAACCAAGGTGTGACCAACAACCAGGGTGTGGACAACAACCATGGCGTTAACAACAAAAAAGGTGTGAACAACAACCAAGGTGTGAACAACAATTAAGGTGTGAACAGCAAAAAAGCTATGAACCACAACCAACGTGTGAAAAACAACCAAGGTGTGAACAACAAGAAAGGTGTGAACAACAAAAAAGCTGTGAACAACAACCAAGGTGTGACCAACAACCAGGGTGTGGACAACAACCATGGCGTTAACAACAAAAAAGGTGTGAACAACAACCAAGGTGTGAACAACAATTAAGGTGTGAACAGCAAAAAAGCTATGAACCACAACCAACGTGTGAAAAACAACCAAGGTGTGAACAACAAGAAAGGTGTGAAAAACAAGAAAGGTGTGAACAACAACCAAGGTGAACAACAACCAAGGTGTGAACAACAACCAAAGGTATGAACAACAAGAAAGGTGGGAACAACAAAAAAGGTGTGATCAACAATCAAGGTGTGAACAACAACCAAGGAGTGAACAACAACCAAAGGTGTGAACAACAACCAAAGGTGTGAACAACAACCAAAGGTGTGAACAACAAAAACGGTGTGAACAACAACCAAGGTGTGAACAACAACCAAGGTGTGAACAACAAGAAAGGTGTGAACAACAAGAAAGGTGTAAACAACAATTAAGGTGTGAACAACAACCAGGTGTGGTCAACAACCAGGTGTGAACAACAACCAACGTGTGAAGAACAACCAAGGTGTGAACAACAAGAAAGGTGTGAACAACAACCAAGGTGTGAACAACAACCAAGGTGTGAACAACAACCAAGGTGTGAACAACAACCAAAGGTATGAACAACAATAAAGGTGTGAACAACAAAAAAGGTGTGATCAACAACCAAGGCATGATCAACAACCAAGGTGTGAACAACAAGAAAGGTGTGAACAACAACCAAGGTGTGAACAACAACCATGTGTGGTCAACAACCAGGTGTGAAAAACAACCAAGGTGTGAACAACAACCAAAGGTATGAACAACAATAAAGGTGGGAACAACAAAAAAGGTGTGATCAACAATCAAGGTGTGAACAACAACCAAGGAGTGAACAACAACCAAAGGTGTGAACAACAACCAAAGGTGTGAACAACAAAAAAGATGTGAACAACAACCAAGGTGTGAACAAGAGCCAAGGTGTGAACAACAAGAAAGGTGTGAACAACAAGAAAGGTGTAAACAACAATTAAGGTGTGAACAACCAGGTGTGGTCAACAACCAGGTGTGAACAACAAAAAAGGTGTGATCAACAATCAAGGTGTGAACAACAACCAAGGTGTGAACAACAACCAAGGTGTGAACAACAACCAAGGTGTGAAAAACATCCAAGGTGTGAACAACAACCAAGGTGTGAACAACAACCAGGTGTGAACAACAACCAAGGTGTGAACAAGAATTGAGGTATGAACAACAAAAAAGGTGTGAACAACAATTAAGGTGTGAACAACAAAAAAGCTGTGAACAACAACCAAGGTGTGAACAACAACCAAGGTGTGAACAACAAGAAAGGTGTGAACAACAAGAAAGGTGTAAACAACAATTAAGGTGTGAACAACCAGGTGTGGTCAACAACCAGGTGTGAACAACAACCAACGTGTGAAAAACAACCAAGGTGTGAACAACAAGAAAGGTGTGAACAATAACCAAGTTGTGAAAAACATCCAAGGTGTGAACAACAACCAAGGTGTGAAAATCAACCAAGGTGTGAACAACAACCAAGGAGTGAACAATAACCAAGTTGTGAAAAACATCCAAGGTGGGAACAACAACCAACGTGTGAAAATCAACCAAGGTGTGAACAACAACCAAGGTGTGAACAATAACCAAGTTGTGAAAAACATCCAAGGTGTGAACAACAACCAAGGTGTGAACAACAACCAAGGTGTGAACAACAAGAAAGGTGTAAACAACAACCAAGGTGTGAACAACAACCAGGTGTGGTCAACAACCAGGTGTGAACAACAACCAAGGTGTTAACAAGAATTGAGGTGTGAACAGCAAAAAAGGTGTGAACAACAATTAACGTGTGAACAACAACCAAGGTGTGAACAACAACCAAGGTGTGAAAAACAACCAAGGTGTGAACAACAATCAGGGTGTGGACAACAACCAAAGGTATGAACAACAATAAAGGTGTAAACAACAAAAAAGGTGTGATCAACAATCAAGGTGTGAACCACCAAGGTGTGAACAATAACCAAAGGTGTGAACAACAACCAAAGGTGTGAACAACAAAAAAGGTGTGAACAACAACCAAGCTGTGAACAACAACCAAGGTGTGATCAACAACCTAGGTGTGAACAACAACCAAGGTGTGAACAACAATCAAAGGTGTGAACAACAACCAAAGGTGTGAACAACAAAAAAGGTGTGAACAAAAACCTAGGGGTGAACAACAAAAAAGGTGTGAACAACAACCAAGGTGTGAACAACAACCAAGGTGTGAAAAACATCCAAGGTGTGAACAACAACCAAGGTGTGAACAACAACCAGGTGTGAACAACAACCAAGGTGTGAACAAGAATTGAGGTATGAACAACAAAAAAGGTGTGAACAACAATTAACGTGTGAACAACAACCAAGGTGTGAACAACAACCAAGGCGTGAAAAACAACCAAGGTGTGAACAACAACCAAGGTGTGAACAACAACCAGGGTGTGGACAACAACCATGGCGTTAACAACAAAAAAGGTGTGAACAACAACCAAGGTGTGAACAACAATTAAGGTGTGAACAACAAAAAAGCTGTGAACCACAGCCAACGTGTGAAAAACAACCAAGGTGTGAACAACAAGAAAGGTGTGAACAACAAGAAAGGTGTGAACAACAAGAAAGGTGTGAACAACAACCAAGGTGTGAACAACAACCAAGGTGTGAAAAACAACCAAAGGTGTGAAAAACATCAAAGGTGTGAACAACAACCAAGGTGTGAACAACAACCAGGTGTGAACAACAACCAAGGTGTGAACAAGAATTGAGGTATGAACAACAAAAAAGGTGTGAACAACAATTAAGGTGTGAACAACAAAAAAGCTGTGAACAACAACCAAGGTGTGAACAACAACCAAGGTGTGAACAACAAGAAAGGTGTGAACAACAAGAAAGGTGTAAACAACAATTAAGGTGTGAACAACCAGGTGTGGTCAACAACCAGGTGTGAACAACAACCAACGTGTGAAAAACAACCAAGGTGTGAACAACAAGAAAGGTGTGAACAATAACCAAGTTGTGAAAAACATCCAAGGTGGGAACAACAACCAACGTGTGAAAATCAACCAAGGTGTGAACAACAACCAAGGTGTGAACAATAACCAAGTTGTGAAAAACATCCAAGGTGTGAACAACAACCAAGGTGTGAACAACAACCAAGGTGTGAACAACAAGAAAGGTGTAAACAACAACCAAGGTGTGAACAACAACCAGGTGTGGTCAACAACCAGGTGTGAACAACAACCAAGGTGTTAACAAGAATTGAGGTGTGAACAGCAAAAAATGTGTGAACAACAATTAACGTGTGAACAACAACCAAGGTGTGAACAACAACCAAGGTGTGAAAAACAACCAAGGTGTGAACAACAATCAGGGTGTGGACAACAACCAAAGGTATGAACAACAATAAAGGTGTGAACAACAAAAAAGGTGTGATCAACAATCAAGGTGTGAACAACCAAGGTGTGAACAACAACCAAAGGTGTGAACAACAACCAAAGGTGTGAACAACAAAAAAGGTGTGAACAACAACCAAGCTGTGAACAACAACCAAGGTGTGATCAACAACCTAGGTGTGAACAACAACCAAGGTGTGAACAACAATCAAAGGTGTGAACAACAACCAAGGTGTGAACAACAACCAAGGTGTGAAAAACAACCAAGGTGTGAACAACAACCAAGGTGTGAACAACAACCAGGGTGTGGACAACAACCATGGCGTTAACAACAAAAAAGGTGTGAACAACAACCAAGGTGTGAACAACAATTAAGGTGTGAACAACAAAAAAGCTATGAACCACAACCAACGTGTGAAAAACAACCAAGGTGTGAACAACAAGAAAGGTGTAAACAACAACCAAGGTGTGAACAACAACCAGGTGTTAACAAGAAATGAGGTGTGAACAGCAAAAAAGGCGTGAACAACAATTAACGTGTGAGCAACAACCAAGGTGTGAACAACAACCAAGGTGTGAAAAACAACCAAGGTGTGAACAACAACCAAGGTGTGACCAACAACCAGGGTGTGAACAACAACCAAGGTGTGAACAACAATTAAGGTGTGAACAACAAAAAAGCTATGAACCACAACCAACGTGTGAAAAACAACCAAGGTGTGAACAACAAGAAAGGTGTGAAAAACAAGAAAGGTGTGAACAACAACCAAGGTGAACAACAACCAAGGTGTGAACAACAACCAAAGGTATGAACAACAATAAAGGTGGGAACAACAAAAAAGGTGTGATCAACAATCAAGGTGTGAACAACAACCAAGGAGTGAACAACAACCAAAGGTGTGAACAACAACCAAAGGTGTGAACAACAAAAACGGTGTGAACAACCAAGGTGTGAACAACAACCAAGGTGTGACCAACAAGAAAGGTGTGAACAACAAGAAAGGTGTAAACAGCAATTAAGGTGTGAACAACAACCAGGTGTGGTCAACAACCAGGTGTGAACAACAACCAATGTGTGAAGAACAACCAAGGTGTGAACAACAAGAAAGGTGTGAACAACAACCAAGGTGTGAACAACAACCAAGGTGTGAACAACAACCAAGGTGTGAACAACAACCAAAGGTATGAACAACAATAAAGGTGTGAACAACAAAAAAGGTGTGATCAACAACCAAGGCGTGATCAACAACCAAGGTGTGAACAACAAGAAAGGTGTGAACAACAACCAAGGTGTGAACAACAACCATGTGTGGTCAACAACCAGGTGTGAAAAACAACCAAGGTGTGAACAACAACCAAAGGTATGAACAACAATAAAGGTGGGAACAACAAAAAAGGTGTGATCAACAATCAAGGTGTGAACAACAACCAAGGAGTGAACAACAACCAAAGGTGTGAACAACAACCAAAGGTGTGAACAACAAAAAAGGTGTGAACAACAACCAAGGTGTGACCAACAACCAGGGTGTGGACAACAACCATGGCGTTAACAACAAAAAAGGTGTGAACAACAACCAAGGTGTGAACAACAATTAAGGTGTGAACAACAAAAAAGCTATGAACCACAACCAACGTGTGAAAAACAACCAAGGTGTGAACAACAAGAAAGGTGTGAAAAACAAGAAAGGTGTGAACAACAACCAAGGTGAACAACAACCAAGGTGTGAACAACAACCAAAGGTATGAACAACAATAAAGGTGGGAACAACAAAAAAGGTGTGATCAACAATCAAGGTGTGAACAACAACCAAGGAGTGAACAACAACCAAAGGTGTGAACAACAACCAAAGGTGTGAACAACAAAAACGGTGTGAACAACAACCAAGGTGTGAACAACAACCAAGGTGTGAACAACAAGAAAGGTGTGAACAACAAGAAAGGTGTAAACAACAATTAAGGTATGAACAACAACCAGGTGTGGTCAACAACCAGGTGTGAACAACAACCAACGTGTGAAGAACAACCAAGGTATGAACAACAAGAAAGGTGTGAACAACAACCAAGGTGTGAACAACAACCAAGGTGTGAACAACAACCAAGGTGTGAACAACAATAAAGGTGTGAACAACAAAAAAGGTGTGATCAACAACCAAGGCGTGATCAACAACCAAGGTGTGAACAACAAGAAAGGTGTGAACAACAACCAAGGTGTGAACAACAACCATGTGTGGTCAACAACCAGGTGTGAAAAACAACCAAGGTGTGAACAACAACCAAAGGTATGAACAACAATAAAGGTGGGAACAACAAAAAAGGTGTGATCAACAATCAAGGTGTGAACAACAACCAAGGAGTGAACAACAACCAAAGGTGTGAACAACAACCAAAGGTGTGAACAACAAAAAAGGTGTGAACAACAACCTAGGTGTGAACAACAAAAAAGGTGTGAACAACAACCAAGGTGTGAACAACAACCAAGGTGTGAACAACAAAGAAGGTGTGAAAAACATCCAAGGTGTGAAAAACATCCAAGGTGTGAAGAACAACCAAGGTGTGAACAACAACCAAGGTGTGAACAACAACCAGGTGTGAAAAACAATAAAGGTGTGAACAACAAAAAAGGTGTGATCAACAACCAAGGTGTGATCAACAACCAAGGTGTGAACAACAACAAGGGTGTGAACAACAACCAAGGTGTGAACAACAAGAAAGGTGTAAACAACAATTAAGGTGTGAACAACAACCAGGTGTAAACAACAACCAGGTGTGAACAACAACCAACGTGTGAAAAACAACCAAGGTGTGAACAACAAGAAAGGTGTGAACAACAACCAAGGTGTGAACAACAACCAAGGTGAGAACAACAACCAAAGGTATGAACAACAATAAAGGTGTGAACAACAAAAAAGGTGTGATCAACAACCAAGGTGTGATCAACAACCAAGGTGTGAACAACAACAAAGGTGTGAACAACAACCAAGGTGTGAACAACAACCAAGGTGTGAACAATAACAAAGGTGTGAACAACAACCAAGGTGTGAAAAACAAACAAGGTGTGAACAACAGCCAAGGTGTGAACAACAATCAAGGTGTGAACAAGAATTGAGGTGTGAACAACAAAAAAGGTGTGAACAGCAATCAAGGTGTGAACAACAAAAAAGCTGTGAACAACAACCAAGCTGTGAAAAACAACCAAGGTGTGAACAACAACCAAGGTGTGAACAACAAGAAAGGTGTAAACAACAACCAAGGTGTGAACAACAACCAGGTGTGGTCAACAACCAGGTGTGAACAACAACCAAGGTGTTAACAAGAATTGAGGTGTGAACATCAAAAAAGGTGTGAACAACAATTAACGTGTGAACAACAACCAAGGTGTGAACAACAACCAAGGTGTGAAAAACAACCAAGGTGTGAACAACAACCAAGGTGTGAACAACAACCAGGGTGTGGACAACAACCATGGCGTTAACAACAAAAAAGGTGTGAACAACAACCAAGGTGTGAACAACAATTAAGGTGTGAACAACAAAAAAGCTATGAACCACAACCAACGTGTGAAAAACAACCAAGGTGTGAACAACAAGAAAGGTGTGAAAAACAAGAAAGGTGTGAACAACAACCAAGGTGAACAACAACCAAGGTGTGAACAACAACCAAAGGTATGAACAACAATAAAGGTGGGAACAACAAAAAAGGTGTGATCAACAATCAAGGTGTGAACAACAACCAAGGAGTGAACAACAACCAAAGGTGTGAACAACAACCAAAGGTGTGAACAACAAAAACGGTGTGAACAACAACCAAGGTGTGAACAACAACCAAGGTGTGAACAACAAGAAAGGTGTGAACAACAAGAAAGGTGTAAACAACAATTAAGGTGTGAACAACAACCAGGTGTGGTCAACAATCAGATGTGAACAACAACCAACGTGTGAAGAACAACCAAGGTGTGAACATCAAGAAAGGTGTGAACAACAACCAAGGTGTGAACCACAACCAAGGTGTGAACAACAACCAAGGTGTGAACAACAACCAAGGGTATGAACAACAATAAAGGTGTGAACAACAAAAAAGGTGTGATCAACAACCAAGGCGTGATCAACAACCAAGGTGTGAACAACAAGAAAGGTGTGAACAACAACCAAGGTGTGAACAACAACCATGTGTGGTCAACAACCAGGTGTGAAAAACAACCAAGGTGTGAACAACAACCAAAGGTATGAACAACAATAAAGGTGGGAACAACAAAAAAGGTGTGATCAACAATCAAGGTGTGAACAACAACCAAGGTGTGAACAACAACCAAAGGTGTGAACAACAACCAAAGGTGTGAACAACAAAAAAGGTGTGAACAACAACCTAGGTGTGAACAACAAAAAAGGTGTGAACAACAACCTAGGTGTGAACAACAAAAAAGGTGTGAACAACAACCAAGCTGTGAACAACAACCAAGGTGTGATCAACAACCAAGGTGTGAACAACAACCAAGGTGTTAACAACAACCAAAGGTGTGAACAACAACCAAAGGTGTGAACAACAAAAAAGGTGTGAACAACAACCTAGGTGAGAACAACAAAAAAGGTGTGAACAACAACCAAGGTGTGAACAACAACCAAGGTGTGAACAACCAAGAAGGTGTGAAAAACATCCAAGGTGTGAAAAACATCCAAGGTGTGAACAACAACCAAGGTGTGAACAACAACCAAGGTGTGAACAACAACCAAGGTGTGAACAACAACCAAAGGTGTGAACAACAACCAGGTGTGAAAAACAATAAAGGTGTGAACAACAAAAAAAGGTGTGATCAACAACCAAGGTGTGATCAACAACCAAGGTGTGAACAACAACAAGGGTGTGAACAACAACCAAGGTGTGAACAACAAGAAAGGTGTAAACAACAATTAAGGTGTGAACAACAACCAGGTGTGGTCCACAACCAGGTGTGAACAGCAACCAACGTGTGAAAAACAACCAAGGTGTGAACAACAAGAAAGGTGTGAACAACAACCAAGGTGTGAACAACAACCAAGGTGAGAACAACAACCAAAGGCATGAACAACAATAAAGGTGTGAACAACAAGAAAGGTGTGATCAACAACCAAGGTGTGATCAACAACCAAGGTGTGAACAACAACAAAGGTGTGAACAACAACCAAGGTGTGAACAACAACCAAGGTGTGAACAATAACAAAGGTGTGAACAATAACAAAGGTGTGAACAACAACCAAGGTGTGAACAACAATTAAGGTGTGAACAACAAAAAAGCAGTGAACCACAACCAACGTGTAAAAAACAACCAAGGTGTGAACAACAAGAAAGGTGTGAACAACAAGAAAGGTGTGAACAACAACCAAGGTGTGAACAACAACCAAGGTGTGAACAACAACCAAGGTGTGAACAACAAAAAAGGTGTGAACAACAACCTAGGTGTGAACAACAACCATGTGTGGTCAACAACCAGGTGAAAAACAACCAAGGTGTGAACAACAACCAAAGGTGTGAAAAACAACCAAGGTGTGAACAACAACCAAAGGTATGAACAACAATAAAGGTGTGAACAACAAAAAAGGTGTGAACAACAACCAAGGTGTGAACAACAACCAGGTGTGAACAACAACCAAGGTGTGAACAAGAATTGAGGTATGAACAACAAAAAAGGTGTGAACAACAATTAAGGTGTGAACAACAAAAAAGCTGTGAACAACAACCAAGGTGTGAACAAGAACCAAGGTGTGAACAACAAGAAAGGTGTGAACAACAAGAAAGGTGTAAACAACAATTAAGGTGTGAACAACCAGGTGTGGTCAACAACCAGGTGTGAACAACAAAAAAGGTGTGATCAACAATCAAGGTGTGAACAACAACCAAGGTGTGAACAACAACCAAGGTGTGAACAACAACCAAGGTGTGAAAAACATCCAAGGTGTGAACAACAACCAAGGTGTGAACAACAACCAGGTGTGAACAACAACCAAGGTGTGAACAAGAATTGAGGTATGAACAACAAAAAAGGTGTGAACAACAATTAAGGTGTGAACAACAAAAAAGCTGTGAACAACAACCAAGGTGTGAACAACAACCAAGGTGTGAACAACAAGAAAGGTGTGAACAACAAGAAAGGTGTAAACAACAATTAAGGTGTGAACAACCAGGTGTGGTCAACAACCAGGTGTGAACAACAACCAACGTGTGAAAAACAACCAAGGTGTGAACAACAAGAAAGGTGTGAACAATAACCAAGTTGTGAAAAACATCCAAGGTGTGAACAACAACCAGGTGTGGTCAACAACCAGGTATGAACAACAACCAAGGTGTTAACAAGAATTGAGGTGTGAACAGCAAAAAAGGTGTGAACAACAATTAACGTGTGAACAACAACCAAGGTGTGAACAACAACCAAGGTGTGAAAAACAACCAAGGTGTGAACAACAATCAGGGTGTGGACAACAACCAAAGGTATGAACGACAATAAAGGTGTGAACACCAAAAAAGGTGTGATCAACAATCAAGGTGTGAACCACCAAGGTGTGAACAACAACCAAAGGTGTGAACAACAACCAAAGGTGTGAACAACAAAAAAGGTGTGAACAACAACCAAGCTGTGAACAACAACCAAGGTGTGATCAACAACCTAGGTGTGAACAACAACCAAGGTGTGAACAACAATCAAAGGTGTGAACAACAACCAAAGGTGTGAACAACAAAAAAGGTGTGAACAAAAACCTAGGGGTGAACAACAAAAAAGGTGTGAACAACAACCAAGGTGTGAACAACAACCAAGGTGTGAACAACAACCAAGGTGTGAACAACAACCAAGGTGTGAACAACAACCAAGGTGAGAACAACAACCAAAGGTATGAACAACAATAAAGGTGTGAACAACAAAAAAGGTGTGATCAACAACCAAGGTGTGATCAACAACCAAGGTGTGAACAACAACAAAGGTGTGAACAACAACCAAGGTGTGAACAACAACCAAGGTGTGAACAATAACAAAGGTGTGAACAATAACAAAGGTGTGAACAACAACCAAGGTGTGAACAACAATTAAGGTGTGAACAACAAAAAAGCAGTGAACCACAACCAACGTGTAAAAAACAACCAAGGTGTGAACAACAAGAAAGGTGTGAACAACAAGAAAGGTGTGAACAACAACCAAGGTGTGAACAACAACCAAGGTGTGAACAACAACCAAGGTGTGAACAACAAAAAAGGTGTGAACAACAACCTAGGTGTGAACAACAACCATGTGTGGTCAACAACCAGGTGTGAAAAACAACCAAGGTGTGAACAACAACCAAAGGTGTGAAAAACAACCAAGGTGTGAACAACAACCAAAGGTATGAACAACAATAAAGGTGTGAACAACAAAAAAGGTGTGAACAACAACCAAGGTGTGAACAACAACCAGGTGTGAACAACAACCAAGGTGTGAACAAGAATTGAGGTATGAACAACAAAAAAGGTGTGAACAACAATTAAGGTGTGAACAACAAAAAAGCTGTGAACAACAACCAAGGTGTGAACAAGAACCAAGGTGTGAACAACAAGAAAGGTGTGAACAACAAGAAAGGTGTAAACAACAATTAAGGTGTGAACAACCAGGTGTGGTCAACAACCAGGTGTGAACAACAAAAAAGGTGTGATCAACAATCAAGGTGTGAACAACAACCAAGGTGTGAACAACAACCAAGGTGTGAACAACAACCAAGGTGTGAAAAACATCCAAGGTGTGAACAACAACCAAGGTGTGAACAACAACCAGGTGTGAACAACAACCAAGGTGTGAACAAGAATTGAGGTATGAACAACAAAAAAGGTGTGAACAACAATTAAGGTGTGAACAACAAAAAAGCTGTGAACAACAACCAAGGTGTGAACAACAACCAAGGTGTGAACAACAAGAAAGGTGTGAACAACAAGAAAGGTGTAAACAACAATTAAGGTGTGAACAACCAGGTGTGGTCAACAACCAGGTGTGAACAACAACCAACGTGTGAAAAACAACCAAGGTGTGAACAACAAGAAAGGTGTGAACAATAACCAAGTTGTGAAAAACATCCAAGGTGTGAACAACAACCAAGGTGTGAAAATCAACCAAGGTGTGAACAACAACCAAGGAGTGAACAATAACCAAGTTGTGAAAAACATCCAAGGTGGGAACAACAACCAACGTGTGAAAATCAACCAAGGTGTGAACAACAACCAAGGTGTGAACAATAACCAAGTTGTAAAAAACATCCAAGGTGTGAACAACAACCAAGGTGTGAACAACAACCAAGGTGTGAACAACAAGAATGGTGTAAACAACAACCAAGGTGTGAACAACAACCAGGTGTGGTCAACAACCAGGTGTGAACAACAACCAAGGTGTTAACAAGAATTGAGGTGTGAACAGCAAAAAAGGTGTGAACAACAATTAACGTGTGAACAACAACCAAGGTGTGAACAACAACCAAGGTGTGAAAAACAACCAAGGTGTGAACAACAATCAGGGTGTGGACAACAACCAAAGGTATGAACAACAATAAAGGTGTGAACAACAAAAAAGGTGTGATCAACAATCAAGGTGTGAACCACCAAGGTGTGAACAACAACCAAAGGTGTGAACAACAACCAAAGGTGTGAACAACAAAAAAGGTGTGAACAACAACCAAGCTGTGAACAACAACCAAGGTGTGATCAACAACCTAGGTGTGAACAACAACCAAGGTGTGAACAACAATCAAAGGTGTGAACAACAACCAAAGGTGTGAACAACAAAAAAGGTGTGAACAAAAACCTAGGGGTGAACAACAAAAAAGGTGTGAACAACAACCAAGGTGTGAACAACAACCAAGGTGTGAACAACAACCAAGGTGTGAAAAACATCCAAGGTGTGAACAACAACCAAGGTGTGAACAACAACCAGGTGTGAACAACAACCAAGGTGTGAACAAGAATTGAGGTATGAACAACAAAAAAGGTGTGAACAACAATTAAGGTGTGAACAACAAAAAAGCTGTAAACAAGAATTGAGGTGTGAACAACAACCTAGGTGTGAACAACAAAAAAGGTGTGAACAACAACCTAGGTGTGAACAACAAAAAAGGTGTGAACAACAACCAAGCTGTGAACAACAACCAAGGTGTGATCAACAACCAAGGTGTGAACAACAACCAAGGTGTTAACAACAACCAAAGGTGTGAACAACAACCAAAGGTGTGAACAACAAAAAAGGTGTGAACAACAACCTAGGTGTGAACAACAAAAAAGGTGTGAACAACAACCAAGGTGTGAACAACAACCAAGGTGTGAACAACAACCAAGGTGTGAACAACCAAGAAGGTGTGAAAAACATCCAAGGTGTGAAAAACATCCAAGGTGTGAACAACAACCAAGGTGTGAACAACAACCAAGGTGTGAACAACAACCAAGGTGTGAACAACAACCAAAGGTGTGAACAACAACCAGGTGTGAAAAACAATAAAGGTGTGAACAACAAAAAAGGTGTGATCAACAACCAAGGTGTGATCAACAACCAAGGTGTGAACAACAACAAGGGTGTGAACAACAACCAAGGTGTGAACAACAAGAAAGGTGTAAACAACAATTAAGGTGTGAACAACAACCAGGTGTGGTCAACAACCAGGTGTGAACAGCAACCAACGTGTGAAAAACAACCAAGGTGTGAACAACAAGAAAGGTGTGAACAACAACCAAGGTGTGAACAACAACCAAGGTGAGAACAACAACCAAAGGTATGAACAACAATAAAGGTGTGAACAACAAAAAAGGTGTGATCAACAACCAAGGTGTGATCAACAACCAAGGTGTGAACAACAACAAAGGTGTGAACAACAACCAAGGTGTGAACAACAACCAAGGTGTGAACAATAACAAAGGTGTGAACAACAACCAAGGTGTGAAAAACAAACAAGGTGTGAACAAGAATTGAGGTGTGAACATCAACCAAGGTGAACAACAACCAAGGTGTGAACAACAACCAAAGGTATGAACAACAATAAAGGTGGGAACAACAAAAAAGGTGTGATCAACAATCAAGGTGTGAACAACAACCAAGGAGTGAACAACAACCAAAGGTTTGAACAACAACCAAAGGTGTGAACAACAAAAACGGTGTGAACAACAACCAAGGTGTGAACAACAACCAAGGTGTGACCAACAAGAAAGGTGTGAACAACAAGAAAGGTGTAAACAACAATTAAGGTGTGAACAACAACCAGGTGTGGTCAACAACCAGGTGTGAACAACAACCAACGTGTGAAGAACAACCAAGGTGTGAACAACAAGAAAGGTGTGAACAACAACCAAGGTGTGAACAACAACCAAGGTGTGAACAACAACCAAGGTGTGAACAACAACCAAAGGTATGAACAACAATAAAGGTGTGAACAACAAAAAAGGTGTGATCAACAACCAAGGCGTGATCAACAACCAAGGTGTGAACAACAAGAAAGGTGTGAACAACAACCAAGGTGTGAACAACAACCATGTGTGGTCAACAACCAGGTGTGAAAAACAACCAAGGTGTGAACAACAACCAAAGGTATGAACAACAATAAAGGTGGGAACAACAAAAAAGGTGTGATCAACAATCAAGGTGTGAACAACAACCAAGGAGTGAACAACAACCAAAGGTGTGAACAACAACCAAAGGTGTGAACAACAAAAAAGGTGTGAACAACAACCAAGGTGTGACCAACAACCAGGGTGTGGACAACAACCATGGCGTTAACAACAAAAAAGGTGTGAACAACAACCAAGGTGTGAACAACAATTAAGGTGTGAACAGCAAAAAAGCTATGAACCACAACCAACGTGTGAAAAACAACCAAGGTGTGAACAACAAGAAAGGTGTGAAAAACAAGAAAGGTGTGAACAACAACCAAGGTGAACAACAACCAAGGTGTGAACAACAACCAAAGGTATGAACAACAAGAAAGGTGGGAACAACAAAAAAGGTGTGATCAACAATCAAGGTGTGAACAACAACCAAGGAGTGAACAACAACCAAAGGTGTGAACAACAACCAAAGGTGTGAACAACAACCAAAGGTGTGAACAACAAAAACGGTGTGAACAACAACCAAGGTGTGAACAACAACCAAGGTGTGAACAACAAGAAAGGTGTGAACAACAAGAAAGGTGTAAACAACAATTAAGGTGTGAACAACAACCAGGTGTGGTCAACAACCAGGTGTGAACAACAACCAACGTGTGAAGAACAACCAAGGTGTGAACAACAAGAAAGGTGTGAACAACAACCAAGGTGTGAACAACAACCAAGGTGTGAACAACAACCAAGGTGTGAACAACAACCAAAGGTATGAACAACAATAAAGGTGTGAACAACAAAAAAGGTGTGATCAACAACCAAGGCATGATCAACAACCAAGGTGTGAACAACAAGAAAGGTGTGAACAACAACCAAGGTGTGAACAACAACCATGTGTGGTCAACAACCAGGTGTGAAAAACAACCAAGGTGTGAACAACAACCAAAGGTATGAACAACAATAAAGGTGGGAACAACAAAAAAGGTGTGATCAACAATCAAGGTGTGAACAACAACCAAGGAGTGAACAACAACCAAAGGTGTGAACAACAACCAAAGGTGTGAACAACAAAAAAGATGTGAACAACAACCAAGGTGTGAACAAGAACCAAGGTGTGAACAACAAGAAAGGTGTGAACAACAAGAAAGGTGTAAACAACAATTAAGGTGTGAACAACCAGGTGTGGTCAACAACCAGGTGTGAACAACAAAAAAGGTGTGATCAACAATCAAGGTGTGAACAACAACCAAGGTGTGAACAACAACCAAGGTGTGAACAACAACCAAGGTGTGAAAAACATCCAAGGTGTGAACAACAACCAAGGTGTGAACAACAACCAGGTGTGAACAACAACCAAGGTGTGAACAAGAATTGAGGTATGAACAACAAAAAAGCTGTGAACAACAACCAAGGTGTGAACAACAACCAAGGTGTGAACAACAAGAAAGGTGTGAACAACAAGAAAGGTGTAAACAACAATTAAGGTGTGAACAACCAGGTGTGGTCAACAACCAGGTGTGAACAACAACCAACGTGTGAAAAACAACCAAGGTGTGAACAACAAGAAAGGTGTGAACAATAACCAAGTTGTGAAAAACATCCAAGGTGTGAACAACAACCAAGGTGTGAAAATCAACCAAGGTGTGAACAACAACCAAGGAGTGAACAATAACCAAGTTGTGAAAAACATCCAAGGTGGGAACAACAACCAACGTGTGAAAATCAACCAAGGTGTGAACAACAACCAAGGTGTGAACAATAACCAAGTTGTGAAAAACATCCAAGGTGTGAACAACAACCAAGGTGTGAACAACAACCAAGGTGTGAACAACAAGAAAGGTGTAAACAACAACCAAGGTGTGAACAACAACCAGGTGTGGTCAACAACCAGGTGTGAACAACAACCAAGGTGTTAACAAGAATTGAGGTGTGAACAGCAAAAAAGGTGTGAACAACAATTAACGTGTGAACAACAACCAAGGTGTGAACAACAACCAAGGTGTGAAAAACAACCAAGGTGTGAACAACAATCAGGGTGTGGACAACAACCAAAGGTATGAACAACAATAAAGGTGTGAACAACAAAAAAGGTGTGATCAACAATCAAGGTGTGAACCACCAAGGTGTGAACAACAACCAAAGGTGTGAACAACAACCAAAGGTGTGAACAACAAAAAAGGTGTGAACAACAACCAAGCTGTGAACAACAACCAAGGTGTGATCAACAACCTAGGTGTGAACAACAACCAAGGTGTGAACAACAATCAAAGGTGTGAACAACAACCAAAGGTGTGAACAACAAAAAAGGTGTGAACAAAAACCTAGGGGTGAACAACAAAAAAGGTGTGAACAACAACCAAGGTGTGAACAACAACCAAGGTGTGAAAAACATCCAAGGTGTGAACAACAACCAAGGTGTGAACAACAACCAGGTGTGAACAACAACCAAGGTGTGAACAAGAATTGAGGTATGAACAACAAAAAAGGTGTGAACAACAATTAAGGTGTGAACAACAAAAAAGCTGTGAACAAGAATTGAGGTGTGAACAACAACCTAGGTGTGAACAACAAAAAAGGTGTGAACAACAACCTAGGTGTGAACAACAAAAAAGGTGTGAACAACAACCAAGCTGTGAACAACAACCAAGGTGTGATCAACAACCAAGGTGTGAACAACAACCAAGGTGTTAACAACAACCAAAGGTGTGAACAACAACCAAAGGTGTGAACAACAAAAAAGGTGTGAACAACAACCTAGGTGTGAACAACAAAAAAGGTGTGAACAACAACCAAGGTGTGAACAACAACCAAGGTGTGAACAACAACCAAGGTGTGAACAACCAAAAAGGTGTGAAAAACATCCAAGGTGTGAAAAACATCCAAGGTGTGAACAACAACCAAGGTGTGAACAACAACCAAGGTGTGAACAACAACCAAGGTGTGAACAACAACCAAAGGTGTGAACAACAACCAGGTGTGAAAAACAATAAAGGTGTGAACAACAAAAAAGGTGTGATCAACAACCAAGGTGTGATCAACAACCAAGGTGTGAACAACAACAAGGGTGTGAACAACAACCAAGGTGTGAACAACAAGAAAGGTGTAAACAACAATTAAGGTGTGAACAACAACCAGGTGTGGTCAACAACCAGGTGTGAACAGCAAGCAACGTGTGAAAAACAACCAAGGTGTGAACAACAAGAAAGGTGTGAACAACAACCAAGGTGTGAACAACAACCAAGGTGAGAACAACAACCAAAGGTATGAACAACAATAAAGGTGTGAACAACAAAAAAGGTGTGATCAACAACCAAGGTGTGATCAACAACCAAGGTGTGAACAACAACAAAGGTGTGAACAACAACCAAGGTGTGAACAACAACCAAGGTGTGAACAATAACAAAGGTGTGAACAACAACCAAGGTGTGAAAAACAAACAAGGTGTGAACAAGAATTGAGGTGTGAACATCAACCAAGGTGAACAACAACCAAGGTGTGAACAACAACCAAAGGTATGAACAACAATAAAGGTGGGAACAACAAAAAAGGTGTGATCAACAATCAAGGTGTGAACAACAACCAAGGAGTGAACAACAACCAAAGGTGTGAACAACAACCAAAGGTGTGAACAACAAAAACGGTGTGAACAACAACCAAGGTGTGAACAACAACCAAGGTGTGACCAACAAGAAAGGTGTGAACAACAAGAAAGGTGTAAACAACAATTAAGGTGTGAACAACAACCAGGTGTGGTCAACAACCAGGTGTGAACAACAACCAACGTGTGAAGAACAACCAAGGTGTGAACAACAAGAAAGGTGTGAACAACAACCAAGGTGTGAACAACAACCAAGGTGTGAACAACAACCAAGGTGTGAACAACAACCAAAGGTATGAACAACAATAAAGGTGTGAACAACAAAAAAGCTGTGATCAACAACCAAGGCGTGATCAACAACCAAGGTGTGAACAACAAGAAAGGTGTGAACAACAACCAAGGTGTGAACAACAACCATGTGTGGTCAACAACCAGGTGTGAAAAACAACCAAGGTGTGAACAACAACCAAAGGTATGAACAACAATAAAGGTGGGAACAACAAAAAAGGTGTGATCAACAATCAAGGTGTGAACAACAACCAAGGAGTGAACAACAACCAAAGGTGTGAACAACAACCAAAGGTGTGAACAACAAAAAAGGTGTGAACAACAACCAAGGTGTGACCAACAACCAGGGTGTGGACAACAACCATGGCGTTAACAACAAAAAAGGTGTGAACAACAACCAAGGAGTGAACAACAACCAAAGGTGTGAACAACAACCAAAGGTGTGAACAACAAGAAAGGTGTAAACAACAATTAAGGTGTGAACAACAACCAGGTGTGGTCAACAACCAGGTGTGAACAACAACCAACGTGTGAAGAACAACCAAGGTGTGAACAACAAGAAAGGTGTGAACAACAACCAAGGTGTGAACAACAACCAAGGTGTGAACAACAACCAAGGTGTGAACAACAACCAAAGGTATGAACAACAATAAAGGTGTGAACAACAAAAAAGGTGTGATCAACAACCAAGGCGTGATCAACAACCAAGGTGTGAACAACAAGAAAGGTGTGAACAACAACCAAGGTGTGAACAACAACCATGTGTGGTCAACAACCAGGTGTGAAAAACAACCAAGGTGTGAACAACAACCAAAGGTATGAACAACAATAAAGGTGGGAACAACAAAAAAGGTGTGATCAACAATCAAGGTGTGAACAACAACCAAGGAGTGAACAACAACCAAAGGTGTGAACAACAACCAAAGGTGTGAACAACAAAAAAGGTGTGAACAACAACCAAGGTGTGACCAACAACCAGGGTGTGGACAACAACCATGGCGTTAACAACAAAAAAGGTGTGAACAACAACCAAGGTGTGAACAACAATTAAGGTGTGAACAGCAAAAAAGCTATGAACCACAACCAACGTGTGAAAAACAACCAAGGTGTGAACAACAAGAAAGGTGTGAAAAACAAGAAAGGTGTGAACAACAACCAAGGTGAACAACAACCAAGGTGTGAACAACAACCAAAGGTATGAACAACAAGAAAGGTGGGAACAACAAAAAAGGTGTGATCAACAATCAAGGTGTGAACAACAACCAAGGAGTGAACAACAACCAAAGGTGTGAACAACAACCAAAGGTGTGAACAACAACCAGGTGTGGTCAACAACCAGGTGTGAACAACAACCAACGTGTGAAGAACAACCAAGGTGTGAACAACAAGAAAGGTGAACAACAACCAAGGTGTGAACAACAACCAAGGTGTGAACAACAACCAAGGTGTGAACAACAACCAAAGGTATGAACAACAATAAAGGTGTGAACAACAAAAAAGGTGTGATCAACAACCAAGGCATGATCAACAACCAAGGTGTGAACAACAAGAAAGGTGTGAACAACAACCAAGGTGTGAACAACAACCATGTGTGGTCAACAACCAGGTGTGAAAAACAACCAAGGTGTGAACAACAACCAAAGGTATGAACAACAATAAAGGTGGGAACAACAAAAAAGGTGTGATCAACAATCAAGGTGTGAACAACAACCAAGGAGTGAACAACAACCAAAGGTGTGAACAACAACCAAAGGTGTGAACAACAAAAAAGATGTGAACAACAACCAAGGTGTGAACAAGAACCAAGGTGTGAACAACAAGAAAGGTGTGAACAACAAGAAAGGTGTAAACAACAATTAAGGTGTGAACAACCAGGTGTGGTCAACAACCAGGTGTGAACAACAAAAAAGGTGTGATCAACAATCAAGGTGTGAACAACAACCAAGGTGTGAACAACAACCAAGGTGTGAACAACAACCAAGGTGTGAAAAACATCCAAGGTGTGAACAACAACCAAGGTGTGAACAACAACCAGGTGTGAACAACAACCAAGGTGTGAACAAGAATTGAGGTATGAACAACAAAAAAGGTGTGAACAACAATTAAGGTGTGAACAACAAAAAAGCTGTGAACAACAACCAAGGTGTGAACAACAACCAAGGTGTGAACAACAAGAAAGGTGTGAACAACAAGAAAGGTGTAAACAACAATTAAGGTGTGAACAACCAGGTGTGGTCAACAACCAGGTGTGAACAACAACCAACGTGTGAAAAACAACCAAGGTGTGAACAACAAGAAAGGTGTGAACAATAACCAAGTTGTGAAAAACATCCAAGGTGTGAACAACAACCAAGGTGTGAAAATCAACCAAGGTGTGAACAACAACCAAGGAGTGAACAATAACCAAGTTGTGAAAAACATCCAAGGTGGGAACAACAACCAACGTGTGAAAATCAACCAAGGTGTGAACAACAACCAAGGTGTGAACAATAACCAAGTTGTGAAAAACATCCAAGGTGTGAACAACAACCAAGGTGTGAACAACAACCAAGGTGTGAACAACAAGAAAGGTGTAAACAACAACCAAGGTGTGAACAACAACCAGGTGTGGTCAACAACCAGGTGTGAACAACAACCAAGGTGTTAACAAGAATTGAGGTGTGAACAGCAAAAAAGGTGTGAACAACAATTAACGTGTGAACAACAACCAAGGAGTGAACAACAACCAAAGGTGTGAACAACAACCAAAGGTGTGAACAACAAAAAAGGTGTGAACAACAACCAAGGTGTGACCAACAACCAGGGTGTGGACAACAACCATGGCGTTAACAACAAAAAAGGTGTGAACAACAACCAAGGTGTGAACAACAATTAAGGTGTGAACAGCAAAAAAGCTATGAACCACAACCAACGTGTGAAAAACAACCAAGGTGTGAACAACAAGAAAGGTGTGAAAAACAAGAAAGGTGTGAACAACAACCAAGGTGAACAACAACCAAGGTGTGAACAACAACCAAAGGTATGAACAACAAGAAAGGTGGGAACAACAAAAAAGGTGTGATCAACAATCAAGGTGTGAACAACAACCAAGGAGTGAACAACAACCAAAGGTGTGAACAACAACCAAAGGTGTGAACAACAACCAGGTGTGGTCAACAACCAGGTGTGAACAACAACCAACGTGTGAAGAACAACCAAGGTGTGAACAACAAGAAAGGTGAACAACAACCAAGGTGTGAACAACAACCAAGGTGTGAACAACAACCAAGGTGTGAACAACAACCAAAGGTATGAACAACAATAAAGGTGTGAACAACAAAAAAGGTGTGATCAACAACCAAGGCATGATCAACAACCAAGGTGTGAACAACAAGAAAGGTGTGAACAACAACCAAGGTGTGAACAACAACCATGTGTGGTCAACAACCAGGTGTGAAAAACAACCAAGGTGTGAACAACAACCAAAGGTATGAACAACAATAAAGGTGGGAACAACAAAAAAGGTGTGATCAACAATCAAGGTGTGAACAACAACCAAGGAGTGAACAACAACCAAAGGTGTGAACAACAACCAAAGGTGTGAACAACAAAAAAGATGTGAACAACAACCAAGGTGTGAACAAGAACCAAGGTGTGAACAACAAGAAAGGTGTGAACAACAAGAAAGGTGTAAACAACAATTAAGGTGTGAACAACCAGGTGTGGTCAACAACCAGGTGTGAACAACAAAAAAGGTGTGATCAACAATCAAGGTGTGAACAACAACCAAGGTGTGAACAACAACCAAGGTGTGAACAACAACCAAGGTGTGAAAAACATCCAAGGTGTGAACAACAACCAAGGTGTGAACAACAACCAGGTGTGAACAACAACCAAGGTGTGAACAAGAATTGAGGTATGAACAACAAAAAAGGTGTGAACAACAATTAAGGTGTGAACAACAAAAAAGCTGTGAACAACAACCAAGGTGTGAACAACAACCAAGGTGTGAACAACAAGAAAGGTGTGAACAACAAGAAAGGTGTAAACAACAATTAAGGTGTGAACAACCAGGTGTGGTCAACAACCAGGTGTGAACAACAACCAACGTGTGAAAAACAACCAAGGTGTGAACAACAAGAAAGGTGTGAACAATAACCAAGTTGTGAAAAACATCCAAGGTGTGAACAACAACCAAGGTGTGAAAATCAACCAAGGTGTGAACAACAACCAAGGAGTGAACAATAACCAAGTTGTGAAAAACATCCAAGGTGGGAACAACAACCAACGTGTGAAAATCAACCAAGGTGTGAACAACAACCAAGGTGTGAACAATAACCAAGTTGTGAAAAACATCCAAGGTGTGAACAACAACCAAGGTGTGAACAACAACCAAGGTGTGAACAACAAGAAAGGTGTAAACAACAACCAAGGTGTGAACAACAACCAGGTGTGGTCAACAACCAGGTGTGAACAACAACCAAGGTGTTAACAAGAATTGAGGTGTGAACAGCAAAAAAGGTGTGAACAACAATTAACGTGTGAACAACAACCAAGGTGTGAACAACAACCAAGGTGTGAAAAACAACCAAGGTGTGAACAACAATCAGGGTGTGGACAACAACCAAAGGTATGAACAACAATAAAGGTGTGAACAACAAAAAAGGTGTGATCAACAATCAAGGTGTGAACCACCAAGGTGTGAACAACAACCAAAGGTGTGAACAACAACCAAAGGTGTGAACAACAAAAAAGGTGTGAACAACAACCAAGCTGTGAACAACAACCAAGGTGTGATCAACAACCTAGGTGTGAACAACAACCAAGGTGTGAACAACAATCAAAGGTGTGAACAACAACCAAAGGTGTGAACAACAAAAAAGGTGTGAACAAAAACCTAGGGGTGAACAACAAAAAAGGTGTGAACAACAACCAAGGTGTGAACAACAACCAAGGTGTGAACAACAACCAAGGTGTGAAAAACATCCAAGGTGTGAACAACAACCAAGGTGTGAACAACAACCAGGTGTGAACAACAACCAAGGTGTGAACAAGAATTGAGGTATGAACAACAAAAAAGGTGTGAACAACAATTAAGGTGTGAACAACAAAAAAGCTGTGAACAAGAATTGAGGTGTGAACAACAACCTAGGTGTGAACAACAAAAAAGGTGTGAACAACAACCTAGGTGTGAACAACAAAAAAGGTGTGAACAACAACCAAGCTGTGAACAACAACCAAGGTGTGATCAACAACCAAGGTGTGAACAACAACCAAGGTGTTAACAACAACCAAAGGTGTGAACAACAACCAAAGGTGTGAACAACAAAAAAGGTGTGAACAACAACCTAGGTGTGAACAACAAAAAAGGTGTGAACAACAACCAAGGTGTGAACAACAACCAAGGTGTGAACAACAACCAAGGTGTGAACAACCAAGAAGGTGTGAAAAACATCCAAGGTGTGAAAAACATCCAAGGTGTGAACAACAACCAAGGTGTGAACAACAACCAAGGTGTGAACAACAACCAAGGTGTGAACAACAACCAAAGGTGTGAACAACAACCAGGTGTGAAAAACAATAAAGGTGTGAACAACAAAAAAGGTGTGATCAACAACCAAGGTGTGATCAACAACCAAGGTGTGAACAACAACAAGGGTGTGAACAACAACCAAGGTGTGAACAACAAGAAAGGTGTAAACAACAATTAAGGTGTGAACAACAACCAGGTGTGGTCAACAACCAGGTGTGAACAGCAAGCAACGTGTGAAAAACAACCAAGGTGTGAACAACAAGAAAGGTGTGAACAACAACCAAGGTGTGAACAACAACCAAGGTGAGAACAACAACCAAAGGTATGAACAACAATAAAGGTGTGAACAACAAAAAAGGTGTGATCAACAACCAAGGTGTGATCAACAACCAAGGTGTGAACAACAACAAAGGTGTGAACAACAACCAAGGTGTGAACAACAACCAAGGTGTGAACAATAACAAAGGTGTGAACAACAACCAAGGTGTGAAAAACAAACAAGGTGTGAACAAGAATTGAGGTGTGAACATCAACCAAGGTGAACAACAACCAAGGTGTGAACAACAACCAAAGGTATGAACAACAATAAAGGTGGGAACAACAAAAAAGGTGTGATCAACAATCAAGGTGTGAACAACAACCAAGGAGTGAACAACAACCAAAGGTGTGAACAACAACCAAAGGTGTGAACAACAAAAAAGGTGTGAACAACAACCAAGGTGTGACCAACAACCAGGGTGTGGACAACAACCATGGCGTTAATAACAAAAAAGGTGTGAACAACAACCAAGGTGTGAACAACAATTAAGGTGTGAACAGCAAAAAAGCTATGAACCACAACCAACGTGTGAAAAACAACCAAGGTGTGAACAACAAGAAAGGTGTGAAAAACAAGAAAGGTGTGAACAACAACCAAGGTGAACAACAACCAAGGTGTGAACAACAATCAAAGGTATGAACAACAATAAAGGTGGGAACAACAAAAAAGGTGTGATCAACAATCAAGGTGTGAACAACAACCAAGGAGTGAACAACAACCAAAGGTGTGAACAACAACCAAAGGTGTGAACAACAAAAACGGTGTGAACAACAACCAAGGTGTGAACAACAACCAAGGTGTGAACAACAAGAAAGGTGTGAACAACAAGAAAGGTGTAAACAACAATTAAGGTGTGAACAACAACCAGGTGTGGTCAACAACCAGGTGTGAACAACAACCAACGTGAAGAACAACCAAGGTGTGAACAACAAGAAAGGTGTGAACAACAACCAAGGTGTGAACAACAACCAAGGTGTGAACAACAACCAAGGTGTGAACAACAACCAAAGGTATGAACAACAATAAAGGTGTGAACAACAAAAAAGGTGTGATCAACAACCAAGGCGTGATCAACAACCAAGGTGTGAACAACAAGAAAGGTGTGAACAACAACCAAGGTGTGAACAACAACCATGTGTGGTCAACAACCAGGTGTGAAAAACAACCAAGGTGTGAACAACAACCAAAGGTATGAACAACAATAAAGGTGGGAACAACAAAAAAGGTGTGATCAACAATCAAGGTGTGAACAACAACCAAGGAGTGAACAACAACCAAAGGTGTGAACAACAACCAAAGGTGTGAACAACAAAAAAGGTGTGAACAACAACCTAGGTGTGAACAACAAAAAAGGTGTGAACAACAACCAAGCTGTGAACAACAACCAAGGTGTGATCAACAACCAAGGTGTGAACAACAACCAAGGTGTTAACAACAACCAAAGGTGTGAACAACAACCAAAGGTGTGAACAACAAAAAAGGTGTGAACAACAACCTAGGTGTGAACAACAAAAAAGGTGTGAACAACAACCAAGCTGTGAACAACAACCAAGGTGTGAACAACAACCAAGGTGTGAACAACAACCAAGGTGTGAACAACAACCAAAGGTGTGAACAACAACCAGGTGTGAAAAACAATAAAGGTGTGAACAACAAAAAAGGTGTGATCAACAACCAAGGTGTGATCAACAACCAAGGTGTGAACAACAACAAGGGTGTGAACAACAACCAAGGTGTGAACAACAAGGAAGGTGTAAACAACAATTAAGGTGTGAACAACAACCAGGTGTGGTCAACAACCAGGTGTGAACAACAACCAACGTGTGAAAAACAACCAAGGTGTGAACAACAAGAAAGGTGTGAACAACAACCAAGGTGTGAACAACAACCAAGGTGTGAACAACAACCAAGGTGAGAACAACAACCAAAGGTATGAACAACAATAAAGGTGTGAACAACAAAAAAGGTGTGATCAACAACCAAGGTGTGATCAACAACCAAGGTGTGAACAACAACAAAGGTGTGAACAACAACCAAGGTGTGAACAACAACCAAGGTGTGAACAATAACAAAGGTGTGAACAACAACCAAGGTGTGAAAAACAAACAAGGTGTGAACAACAGCCAAGGTGTGAACAACAATCAAGGTGTGAACAAGAATTGAGGTGTGAACAACAAAAAAGGTGTGAACAGCAAACAAGGTGTGAACAACAAAAAAGCTGTGAACAACAACCAAGCTGTGAAAAACAACCAAGGTGTGAACAACAACCAAGGTGTGAACAACAAGAAAGGTATAAACAACAACCAAGGTGTGAACAACAACCAGGTGTGGTCAACAACCAGGTGTGAACAACAACCAAGGTGTTAACAAGAATTGAGGTGTGAACATCAAAAAAGGTGTGAACAACAATTAACGTGTGAACAACAACCAAGGTGTGAACAACAACCAAGGTGTGAAAAACAACCAAGGTGTGAACAACAACCAAGGTGTGAACAACAACCAGGGTGTGGACAACAACCATGGCGTTAACAACAAAAAAGGTGTGAACAACAACCAAGGTGTGAACAACAATTAAGGTGTGAACAACAAAAAAGCTATGAACCACAACCAACGTGTGAAAACAACCAAGGTGTGAACAACAAGAAAGGTGTGAAAAACAAGAAAGGTGTGAACAACAACCAAGGTGAACAACAACCAAGGTGTGAACAACAACCAAAGGTATGAACAACAATAAAGGTGGGAACAACAAAAAAGGTGTGATCAACAATCAAGGTGTGAACAACAACCAAGGAGTGAACAACAACCAAAGGTGTGAACAACAACCAAAGGTGTGAACAACAAAAACGGTGTGAACAACAACCAAGGTGTGAACAACAACCAAGGTGTGAACAACAAGAAAGGTGTGAACAACAAGAAAGGTGTAAACAACAATTAAGGTGTGAACAACAACCAGGTGTGGTCAACAACCAGGTGTGAACAACAACCAACGTGTGAAGAACAACCAAGGTGTGAACAACAAGAAAGGTGTGAACAACAACCAAGGTGTGAACAACAACCAAGGTGTGAACAACAACCAAGGTGTGAACAACAACCAGAGGTATGAACAACAATAAAGGTGTGAACAACAAAAAAGGTGTGATCAACAACCAAGGCGTGATCAACAACCAAGGTGTGAACAACAAGAAAGGTGTGAACAACAACCAAGGTGTGAACAACAACCATGTGTGGTCAACAACCAGGTGTGAAAAACAACCAAGGTGTGAAAAACAACCTAAGGTATGAACAACAATAAAGGTGGGAACAACAAAAAAGGTGTGATCAACAATCAAGGTGTGAACAACAACCAAGGAGTGAACAACAACCAAAGGTGTGAACAACAAAAAAGGTGTGAACAACAACCTAGGTGTGAACAACAAAAAAGGTGTGAACAACAACCAAGCTGTGAACAACAACCAGGTGTGAACAACAACCAAGGTGTTAACAAGAAATGAGGTGTGAACAGCAAAAAAGGCGTGAACAACAATTAACGTGTGAGCAACAACCAAGGTGTGAACAACAACCAAGGTGTGAACAACAACCAAGGTGTGAAAAACAACCAAGGTGTGAACAACAACCAAGGTGTGAACAACAACCAGGGTGTGGACAACAACCATGGCGTTAACAACAAAAAAGGTGTGAACAACAGCCAAGGTGTGAACAACAGTTAAGGTGTGAACAACAAAAAAGCTATGAACCACAACCAACGTGTGAAAAACAACCAAGGTGTGAACAACAAGAAAGGTGTGAAAAACAAGAAAGGTGTGAACAACAACCAAGGTGAACAACAACCAAGGTGTGAACAACAACCAAGGTGTGAACAACAACCAAAGGTGTGAACAACAAAAAAGGTGTGAACAACAACCAAGGTGTGAACAACAACCATGTGTGGTCAACAACCAGGTGTGAAAAACAACCAAGGTGTGAACAACAAGCAAAGGTATGAACAACAAGAAAGGTGTGAACAACAAAAAAGGTGTGATCAACAATCAAGGTGTGAACAACAACCAAGGTGTGAACAACAACCAAAGGTGTGAGCAACAACCAAAGGTGTGAACAACAAAAAAGGTGTGAACAACAACCTAGGTGTGAACAACAAAAAAGGTGTGAACAACAACCAAGGTGTGAACAACAACCATGTGTGGTCAACAACCAGGTGTGAAAAACAACCAAGGTGTGAACAACAAGCAAAGGTATGAACAACAAGAAAGGTGTGAACAACAAAAAAGGTGTGATCAACAATCAAGGTGTGAACAACAACCAAGGTGTGAACAACAACCAAAGGTGTGAGCAACAACCGAAGGTGTGAACAACAAAAAAGGTGTGAACAACAACCTAGGTGTGAACAACAAAAAAGGTGTGAACAACAACCAAGGTGTGAACAACAACCATGTGTGGTCAACAACCAGGTGTGAAAAACAACCAAGGTGTGAACAACAACCACAGGTATGAACAACAATAAAGGTGTGAACAACAAAAAAGGTGTGATCAACAATCAAGGTGTGAACAACAACCAAGGTGTGAACAACAACCAAAGGTGTGAGCCACAACCAAAGGTGTGAACAACAAAAAAGGTGTGAACAACAACCTAGGTGTGAACAACAAAAAAGGTGTGAACAACAACCAAGCTGTGAACAACAACCAAGGTGTGATCAACAACCAAGGTGTGAACAACAACCAAGGTGTGAACAACAACCAAAGGTATGAACAACAATAAAGGTGTGAACAACAAAAAAGGTGTGATCAACAACCAAGGCGTGATCAACAACCAAGGTGTGAACAACAAGAAAGGTGTCAACAACAACCAAGGTGTGAACAACAACCATGTGTGGTCAACAACCAGGTGTGAAAAACAACCAAGGTGTGAACAACAACCAAAGGTATGAACAACAATAAAGGTGGGAACAACAAAAAAGGTGTGATCAACAATCAAGGTGTGAACAACAACCAAGGAGTGAACAACAACCAAAGGTGTGAACAACAACCAAAGGTGTGAACAACAAAAAATGTGTGAACAACAACCTAGGTGTGAACAACAAAAAAGGTGTGAACAACAACGAAGCTGTGAACAACAACCAAGGTGTGATCAACAACCAAGGTGTGAACAACAACCAAGGTGTTAACAACAACCAAAGGTGTGAACAACAACCAAAGGTGTGAACAACAAAAAAGGTGTGAACAACAACCTAGGTGTGAACAACAAAAAAGGTGTGAACAACAACCAAGGTGTGAACAACAACCAAGGTGTGAACAACAAAGAAGGTGTGAAAAACATCCAAGGTGTGAATAACATCCAAGGTGTGAACAACAACCAAGGTGTGAACAACAACCAAGGTGTGAACAACAACCAAAGGTGTGAACAACAACCAGGTGTGAAAAACAATAAAGGTGTGAACAACGAAAAAGGTGTGATCAACAACCAAGGTGTGATCAACAACCAAGGTGTGAACAACAACAAAGGTGTGAACAACAACCAAGTTGTGAACAACAACCAAGGTGTGAACAATAACCAAGGTGTGAACAACAACCAAGGTGTGAAAAACAAACAAGGTGTGAACAACAGCCAAGCTGTGAAAAACAACCAAGGTGTGAACAACAACCAAGGTGTGAACAACAAGAAAGGTGTAAACAACAACCAAGGTGTGAACAACAACCAGGTGTGGTCAAAAACCAGGTGTGAACAACAACCAAGGTGTTAACAAGAATTGAGGTGTGAACATCAAAAAAGGTGTGAACAACAACCAAGGTGTGAAAAACAACCAAGGTGTGAACAACAACCAAGGTGTGAACAACAACCAGGGTGTGGACAACAACCATGGCGTAAACAACAAAAAAGGTGTGAACAACAACCAAGGTGTGAACAACAATTAAGGTGTGAACAACAAAAAAGCTGTGAACCACAGCCAACGTGTGAAAAACAACCGAGGTGTGAACAACAAGAAGGGTGTGAACAACAAGAAAGGTGTGAACAACAACAAAGGTGTGAACACCAACCAAGGTGTGAAAAACAACCAAAGGTGTGAACAACAAAAAAGGTGTGAACAACAACCTAGGTGTGAACAACAACCATGTGTGGTCAACAACCAGGTGTGAAAAACAACCAAGGTGTGAACAACAACCAAAGGTGAACAAGAACCAGGGTGTGAACAACAACCAAAGGTGTGAACAACAACCAAGCTGTGAACAACAACCAAGGTGTGATCAACAACCAAGGTGTGATCAACAACCAAGGTGTGATCAACAACCAAGGTGTGAACAACAACAAGGGTGTGAACAACAACCAAGGTGTGAACAACAAGGAAGGTGTAAACAACAATTAAGGTGTGAACAACAACCAGGTGTGGTCAACAACCAGGTGTGAACAACAACCAACGTGTGAAAAACAACCAAGGTGTGAACAACAAGAAAGGTGTGAACAACAACCAAGGTGTGAACAACAACCAAGGTGAGAACAACAACCAAAGGTATGAACAACAATAAAGGTGTGAACAACAAAAAAGGTGTGATCAACAACCAAGGTGTGATCAACAACCAAGGTGTGAACAACAACAAAGGTGTGAACAACAACCAAGGTGTGAACAACAACCAAGGTGTGAACAATAACAAAGGTGTGAACAACAACCAAGGTGTGAAAAACAAACAAGGTGTGAACAACAGCCAAGGTGTGAACAACAATCAAGGTGTGAACAAGAATTGAGGTGTGAACAACAAAAAAGGTGTGAACAGCAAACAAGGTGTGAACAACAAAAAAGCTGTGAACAACAACCAAGCTGTGAAAAACAACCAAGGTGTGAACAACAACCAAGGTGTGAACAACAAGAAAGGTATAAACAACAACCAAGGTGTGAACAACAACCAGGTGTGGTCAACAACCAGGTGTGAACAACAACCAAGGTGTTAACAAGAATTGAGGTGTGAACATCAAAAAAGGTGTGAACAACAATTAACGTGTGAACAACAACCAAGGTGTGAACAACAACCAAGGTGTGAAAAACAACCAAGGTGTGAACAACAACCAAGGTGTGAACAACAACCAGGGTGTGGACAACAACCATGGCGTTAACAACAAAAAAGGTGTGAACAACAACCAAGGTGTGAACAACAATTAAGGTGTGAACAACAAAAAAGCTATGAACCACAACCAACGTGTGAAAACAACCAAGGTGTGAACAACAAGAAAGGTGTGAAAAACAAGAAAGGTGTGAACAACAACCAAGGTGAACAACAACCAAGGTGTGAACAACAACCAAAGGTATGAACAACAATAAAGGTGGGAACAACAAAAAAGGTGTGATCAACAATCAAGGTGTGAACAACAACCAAGGAGTGAACAACAACCAAAGGTGTGAACAACAACCAAAGGTGTGAACAACAAAAACGGTGTGAACAACAACCAAGGTGTGAACAACAACCAATGTGTGAACAACAAGAAAGGTGTGAACAACAAGAAAGGTGTAAACAACAATTAAGGTGTGAACAACAACCAGGTGTGGTCAACAACCAGGTGTGAACAACAACCAACGTGTGAAGAACAACCAAGGTGTGAACAACAAGAAAGGTGTGAACAACAACCAAGGTGTGAACAACAACCAAGGTGTGAACAACAACCAAGGTGTGAACAACAAGAAAGGTGTGAACAACAACCAAGGTGTGAACAACAACCATGTGTGGTCAACAACCAGGTGTGAAAAACAACCAAGGTGTGAAAAACAACCTAAGGTATGAACAACAATAAAGGTGGGAACAACAAAAAAGGTGTGATCAACAATCAAGGTGTGAACAACAACCAAGGAGTGAACAACAACCAAAGGTGTGAACAACAAAAAAGGTGTGAACAACAACCTAGGTGTGAACAACAAAAAAGGTGTGAACAACAACCAAGCTGTGAACAACAACCAGGTGTGAACAACAACCAAGGTGTTAACAAGAAATGAGGTGTGAACAGCAAAAAAGGCGTGAACAACAATTAACGTGTGAGCAACAACCAAGGTGTGAACAACAACCAAGGTGTGAACAACAACCAAGGTGTGAAAAACAACCAAGGTGTGAACAACAACCAAGGTGTGAACAACAACCAGGGTGTGGACAACAACCATGGCGTTAACAACAAAAAAGGTGTGAACAACAGCCAAGGTGTGAACAACAGTTAAGGTGTGAACAACAAAAAAGCTATGAACCACAACCAACGTGTGAAAAACAACCAAGGTGTGAACAACAAGAAAGGTGTGAAAAACAAGAAAGGTGTGAACAACAACCAAGGTGAACAACAACCAAGGTGTGAACAACAACCAAGGTGTGAACAACAACCAAAGGTGTGAACAACAAAAAAGGTGTGAACAACAACCAAGGTGTGAACAACAACCATGTGTGGTCAACAACCAGGTGTGAAAAACAACCAAGGTGTGAACAACAAGCAAAGGTATGAACAACAAGAAAGGTGTGAACAACAAAAAAGGTGTGATCAACAATCAAGGTGTGAACAACAACCAAGGTGTGAACAACAACCAAAGGTGTGAGCAACAACCAAAGGTGTGAACAACAAAAAAGGTGTGAACAACAACCTAGGTGTGAACAACAAAAAAGGTGTGAACAACAACCAAGGTGTGAACAACAACCATGTGTGGTCAACAACCAGGTGTGAAAAACAACCAAGGTGTGAACAACAAGCAAAGGTATGAACAACAAGAAAGGTGTGAACAACAAAAAAGGTGTGATCAACAATCAAGGTGTGAACAACAACCAAGGTGTGAACAACAACCAAAGGTGTGAGCAACAACCAAAGGTGTGAACAACAAAAAAGGTGTGAACAACAACCTAGGTGTGAACAACAAAAAAGGTGTGAACAACAACCAAGGTGTGAACAACAACCATGTGTGGTCAACAACCAGGTGTGAAAAACAACCAAGGTGTGAACAACAACCACAGGTATGAACAACAATAAAGGTGTGAACAACAAAAAAGGTGTGATCAACAATCAAGGTGTGAACAACAACCAAGGTGTGAACAACAACCAAAGGTGTGAGCAACAACCAAAGGTGTGAACAACAAAAAAGGTGTGAACAACAACCTAGGTGTGAACAACAAAAAAGGTGTGAACAACAACCAAGCTGTGAACAACAACCAAGGTGTGATCAACAACCAAGGTGTGAACAACAACCAAGGTGTGAACAACAACCAAAGGTGTGAACAACAAGAAAGGTGTCAACAACAACCAAGGTGTGAACAACAACCATGTGTGGTCAACAACCAGGTGTGAAAAACAACCAAGGTGTGAACAACAACCAAAGGTATGAACAACAATAAAGGTGGGAACAACAAAAAAGGTGTGATCAACAATCAAGGTGTGAACAACAACCAAGGAGTGAACAACAACCAAAGGTGTGAACAACAACCAAAGGTGTGAACAACAAAAAATGTGTGAACAACAACCTAGGTGTGAACAACAAAAAAGGTGTGAACAACAACGAAGCTGTGAACAACAACCAAGGTGTGATCAACAACCAAGGTGTGAACAACAACCAAGGTGTTAACAACAACCAAAGGTGTGAACAACAACCAAAGGTGTGAACAACAAAAAAGGTGTGAACAACAACCTAGGTGTGAACAACAAAAAAGGTGTGAACAACAACCAAGGTGTGAACAACAACCAAGGTGTGAACAACAAAGAAGGTGTGAAAAACATCCAAGGTGTGAATAACATCCAAGGTGTGAACAACAACCAAGGTGTGAACAACAACCAAGGTGTGAACAACAACCAAAGGTGTGAACAACAACCAGGTGTGAAAAACAATAAAGGTGTGAACAACGAAAAAGGTGTGATCAACAACCAAGGTGTGATCAACAACCAAGGTGTGAACAACAACAAAGGTGTGAACAACAACCAAGTTGTGAACAACAACCAAGGTGTGAACAATAACCAAGGTGTGAACAACAACCAAGGTGTGAAAAACAAACAAGGTGTGAACAACAGCCAAGCTGTGAAAAACAACCAAGGTGTGAACAACAACCAAGGTGTGAACAACAAGAAAGGTGTAAACAACAACCAAGGTGTGAACAACAACCAGGTGTGGTCAAAAACCAGGTGTGAACAACAACCAAGGTGTTAACAAGAATTGAGGTGTGAACATCAAAAAAGGTGTGAACAACAACCAAGGTGTGAAAAACAACCAAGGTGTGAACAACAACCAAGGTGTGAACAACAACCAGGGTGTGGACAACAACCATGGCGTAAACAACAAAAAAGGTGTGAACAACAACCAAGGTGTGAACAACAATTAAGGTGTGAACAACAAAAAAGCTGTGAACCACAGCCAACGTGTGAAAAACAACCGAGGTGTGAACAACAAGAAGGGTGTGAACAACAAGAAAGGTGTGAACAACAACAAAGGTGTGAACACCAACCAAGGTGTGAAAAACAACCAAAGGTGTGAACAACAAAAAAGGTGTGAACAACAACCTAGGTGTGAACAACAACCATGTGTGGTCAACAACCAGGTGTGAAAAACAACCAAGGTGTGAACAACAACCAAAGGTATGAACAACAATAAAGGTGTGAACAACAAAAAAGGTGTGATCAACAATCAAGGTGTGAACAACAACCAAGGTGTGAACAACAACCAAAGGTGTGAACAACAACCGAAGGTGTGAACAACAAAAAAGGTGTGAACAAGAACCAGGGTGTGAACAACAACCAAAGGTGTGAACAACAACCAAGCTGTGAACAACAACCAAGGTGTGATCAACAACCAAGGTGTGAACAACAACCAACGTGTGAACAACAACCAAAGGTGTGAACAACAACCAAAGGTGTGAACAACAACCAAAGGTGTGAACAACAAAAAAGGTGTGAACAACAACCTAGGTGTGAACAACAAAAAGGTGTGAACAACAACCAAGGTGTGAACAACAACCAAGGTGTGAAAAACATCCAAGGTGTGACCAACAACCAAAGTGTGAACAACAACCAGGTGTGAACAACAACCAAGGTGTGGTCAACAACCAAGGTGTGAAAAACAACCAAGGTGTGAACAACAACCAAGGTGTGAACAACAACCAGGGTGTGGACAACAACCATGGCGTTAACAACAAAAAAGGTGTGAACAACAACCAAGGTGTGAACAACAATTAAGGTGTGAACAACAAAAAAGCTATGAACCACAACCAACGTGTGAAAAACAACCAAGATGTGAACAACAAGAAAGGTGAAAAACAAGAAAGGTGTGAACAACAACCAAGGTGAACAACAACCAAGGTGTGAACAACAACCAAAGGTATGAACAACAATAAAGGTGGGAACAACAAAAAAGGTGTGATCAACAATCAAGGTGTGAACAACAACCAAGGAGTGAACAACAACCAAAGGTGTGAACAACAACCAAAGGTGTGAACAACAAAAACGGTGTGAACAACAACCAAGGTGTGAACAACAACCAAGGTGTGAACAACAAGAAAGGTGTGAACAACAAGAAAGGTGTAAACAACAATTAAGGTGTGAACAACAACCAGGTGTGGTCAACAACCAGGTGTGAACAACAACCAACGTGTGAAGAACAACCAAGGTGTGAACAACAAGAAAGGTGTGAACAACAACCAAGGTGTGAACAACAACAAGGTGTGAACAACAAAAAAGGTGTGATCAACAACCAAGGCGTGATCAACAACCAAGGTGTGAACAACAAGAAAGGTGTGAACAACAACCAAGGTGTGAACAACAACCATGTGTGGTCAACAACCAGGTGTGAAAAACAACCAAGGTGTGAACAACAACCAAAGGTATGAACAACAATAAAGGTGGGAACAACAAAAAAGGTGTGATCAACAATCAAGGTGTGAACAACAACCAAGGAGTGAACAACAACCAAAGGTGTGAACAACAACCAAAGGTGAGAACAACAAAAAAGGTGTGAACAACAACCTAGGTGTGAACAACAAAAAAGGTGTGAACAACAACGAAGCTGTGAACAACAACCAAGGTGTGATCAACAACCAAGGTGTGAACAACAACCAAGGTGTTAACAACAACCAAAGGTGTGAACAACAACCAAAGGTGTGAACAAAAAAGGTGTGAACAACAACCTAGGTGTGAACAACAAAAAAGGTGTGAACAACAACCAAGGTGTGAACAACAACCAAGGTGTGAACAACAAAGAAGGTGTGAAAAACATCCAAGGTGTGAAAAACATCCAAGGTGTGAACAACAACCAAGGTGTGAACAACAACCAAGGTGTGAACAACAACCAAAGGTGTGAACAACAACCAGGTGTGAAAAACAATAAAGGTGTGAACAACAAAAAAGGTGTGATCAACAACCAAGGTGTGATCAACAACCAAGGTGTGAACAACAACAAAGGTGTGAACAACAACCAAGTTGTGAACAACAACCAAGGTGTGAACAATAACCAAGGTGTGAACAACAACCAAGGTGTGAAAAACAAACAAGGTGTGAACAACAGCCAAGCTGTGAAAAACAACCAAGGTGTGAACAACAACCAAGGTGTGAACAACAAGAAAGGTGTAAACAACAACCAAGGTGTGAACAACAACCAGGTGTGGTCAAAAACCAGGTGTGAACAACAACCAAGGTGTTAACAAGAATTGAGGTGTGAACATCAAAAAAGGTGTGAACAACAACCAAGGTGTGAAAAATAACCAAGGTGTGAACAACAACCAAGGTGTGAACAACAACCAGGGTGTGGACAACAACCATGGCGTTAACAACAAAAAAGGTGTGAACAACAACCAAGGTGTGAAAAACAATTAAGGTGTGAACAACAAAAAAGCTGTGAACCACAGCCAACGTGTGAAAAACAACCGAGGTGTGAACAACAAGAAGGGTGTGAACAACAAAAAGGTGTGAACAACAACCAAGGTGTGAACAACAACCAAGGTGTGAAAAACAACCAAGGTGTGAACAACAACCAAGGTGTGAACAACAACCAGGGTGTGGACAACAACCATGGCGTAAACAACAAAAAAGGTGTGAACAACAACCAAGGTGTGAACAACAATTAAGGTGTGAACAACAAAAAAGCTGTGAACCACAGCCAACGTGTGAAAAACAACCGAGGTGTGAACAACAAGAAGGGTGTGAACAACAAGAAAGGTGTGAACAACAACAAAGGTGTGAACACCAACCAAGGTGTGAAAAACAACCAAAGGTGTGAACAACAAAAAAGGTGTGAACAACAACCTAGGTGTGAACAACAACCATGTGTGGTCAACAACCAGGTGTGAAAAACAACCAAGGTGTGAACAACAACCAAAGGTATGAACAACAATAAAGGTGTGAACAACAAAAAAGGTGTGATCAACAATCAAGGTGTGAACAACAACCAAGGTGTGAACAACAACCAAAGGTGTGAACAACAACCGAAGGTGTGAACAACAAAAAAGGTGTGAACAAGAACCAGGGTGTGAACAACAACCAAAGGTGTGAACAACAACCAAGCTGTGAACAACAACCAAGGTGTGATCAACAACCAAGGTGTGAACAACAACCAACGTGTGAACAACAACCAAAGGTGTGAACAACAACCAAAGGTGTGAACAACAACCAAAGGTGTGAACAACAAAAAAGGTGTGAACAACAACCTAGGTGTGAACAACAAAAAGGTGTGAACAACAACCAAGGTGTGAACAACAACCAAGGTGTGAAAAACATCCAAGGTGTGACCAACAACCAAAGTGTGAACAACAACCAGGTGTGAACAACAACCAAGGTGTGGTCAACAACCAAGGTGTGAAAAACAACCAAGGTGTGAACAACAACCAAGGTGTGAACAACAACCAGGGTGTGGACAACAACCATGGCGTTAACAACAAAAAAGGTGTGAACAACAACCAAGGTGTGAACAACAATTAAGGTGTGAACAACAAAAAAGCTATGAACCACAACCAACGTGTGAAAAACAACCAAGATGTGAACAACAAGAAAGGTGAAAAACAAGAAAGGTGTGAACAACAACCAAGGTGAACAACAACCAAGGTGTGAACAACAACCAAAGGTATGAACAACAATAAAGGTGGGAACAACAAAAAAGGTGTGATCAACAATCAAGGTGTGAACAACAACCAAGGAGTGAACAACAACCAAAGGTGTGAACAACAACCAAAGGTGTGAACAACAAAAACGGTGTGAACAACAACCAAGGTGTGAACAACAACCAAGGTGTGAACAACAAGAAAGGTGTGAACAACAAGAAAGGTGTAAACAACAATTAAGGTGTGAACAACAACCAGGTGTGGTCAACAACCAGGTGTGAACAACAACCAACGTGTGAAGAACAACCAAGGTGTGAACAACAAGAAAGGTGTGAACAACAACCAAGGTGTGAACAACAACCAAGGTGTGAACAACAACCAAGGTGTGAACAACAACCAAAGGTATGAACAACAATAAAGGTGTGAACAACAAAAAAGGTGTGATCAACAACCAAGGCGTGATCAACAACCAAGGTGTGAACAACAAGAAAGGTGTGAACAACAACCAAGGTGTGAACAACAACCATGTGTGGTCAACAACCAGGTGTGAAAAACAACCAAGGTGTGAACAACAACCAAAGGTATGAACAACAATAAAGGTGGGAACAACAAAAAAGGTGTGATCAACAATCAAGGTGTGAACAACAACCAAGGAGTGAACAACAACCAAAGGTGTGAACAACAACCAAAGGTGTGAACAACAAAAAAGGTGTGAACAACAACCTAGGTGTGAACAACAAAAAAGGTGTGAACAACAACGAAGCTGTGAACAACAACCAAGGTGTGATCAACAACCAAGGTGTGAACAACAACCAAGGTGTTAACAACAACCAAAGGTGTGAACAACAACCAAAGGTGTGAACAAAAAAGGTGTGAACAACAACCTAGGTGTGAACAACAAAAAAGGTGTGAACAACAACCAAGGTGTGAACAACAACCAAGGTGTGAACAACAAAGAAGGTGTGAAAAACATCCAAGGTGTGAAAAACATCCAAGGTGTGAACAACAACCAAGGTGTGAACAACAACCAAGGTGTGAACAACAACCAAAGGTGTGAACAACAACCAGGTGTGAAAAACAATAAAGGTGTGAACAACAAAAAAGGTGTGATCAACAACCAAGGTGTGATCAACAACCAAGGTGTGAACAACAACAAAGGTGTGAACAACAACCAAGTTGTGAACAACAACCAAGGTGTGAACAATAACCAAGGTGTGAACAACAACCAAGGTGTGAAAAACAAACAAGGTGTGAACAACAGCCAAGCTGTGAAAAACAACCAAGGTGTGAACAACAACCAAGGTGTGAACAACAAGAAAGGTGTTAACAACAACCAAGGTGTGAACAACAACCAGGTGTGGTCAAAAACCAGGTGTGAACAACAACCAAGGTGTTAACAAGAATTGAGGTGTGAACATCAAAAAAGGTGTGAACAACAACCAAGGTGTGAAAAACAACCAAGGTGTGAACAACAACCAAGGTGTGAACAACAACCAGGGTGTGGACAACAACCATGGCGTTAACAACAAAAAAGGTGTGAACAACAACCAAGGTGTGAACAACAATTAAGGTGTGAACAACAAAAAAGCTGTGAACCACAGCCAACGTGTGAAAAACAACCGAGGTGTGAACAACAAGAAGGGTGTGAACAACAAGAAAGGTGTGAACAACAACAAAGGTGTGAACACCAACCAAGGTGTGAAAAACAACCAAAGGTGTGAACAACAAAAAAGGTGTGAACAACAACCTAGGTGTGAACAACAACCATGTGTGGTCAACAACCAGGTGTGAAAAACAACCAAGGTGTGAACAACAACCAAAGGTATGAACAACAATAAAGGTGTGAACAACAAAAAAGGTGTGATCAACAATCAAGGTGTGAACAACAACCAAGGTGTGAACAACAACCAAAGGTGTGAACAACAACCGAAGGTGTGAACAACAAAAAAGGTGTGAACAACAACCAAGGTGTGAACAACAACCAAAGGTGTGAACAACAACCAAGCTGTGAACAACAACCAAGGTGTGATCAACAACCAAGGTGTGAACAACAACCAACGTGTGAACAACAACCAAAGGTGTGAACAACAACCAAAGGTGTGAACAACAAAAAAGGTGTGAACAACAACCTAGGTGTGAACAACAAAAAGGTGTGAACAACAACCAAGGTGTGAACAACAACCAAGGTGTGAAAAACATCCAAGGTGTGAACAACAACCAAAGTGTGAACAACAACCAGGTGTGAACAACAACCAAGGTGTGAACAAGAATTGAGGTGTGAACAACAAAAAAGCTGTGAACAACAACCAAGGTGTGAACAACAAGAAAGGTGTAAACAACAATTAAGGTGTGAACAACAACCAGGTGTGGTCAACAACCAGGTGTGAACAACAACCAACGTGTGAAAAACAACCAAGGTGTGAACAACAAGAAAGGTGTGAACAACAACCAAGGTGTGAACAACAACCAAGGTGTGAACAACAACCAAGGTGTGAACAACAACCAAAGGTATGAACAACAACCAAGGTGTGAACAACAACCATGTGTGGTCAACAACCAGGTGTGAAAAACAACCAAGGTGTGAACAACAACCAAAGGTGTGAACAACAATAAAGGTGTGAACAACAAAAAAGGTGTGATCAACAATCAAGGTGTGAACAACCACCAGGTGTGAACAACAACCAAGGTGTTAACAAGAAATGAGGTGTGAACAGCAAAAAAGGCGTGAACAACAATTAACGTGTGAGCAACAACCAAGGTGTGAACAACAACCAAGGTGTGAAAAACAACCAAGGTGTGAACAACAACCAAGGTGTGAACAACAACCAAGGTGTGAACAACAACCAAAGGTGTGAACAACAAAAAAGGTGTGAACAACAACCAAGGTGTGAACAACAACCATGTGTGGTCAACAACCAGGTGTGAAAAACAACCAAGGTGTGAACAACAACCAAAGGTATGAACAACAATAAAGGTGTGAACAACAAAAAAGGTGTGATCAACAATCAAGGTGTGAACAACAACCAAGGTGTGAACAACAACCAAAGGTGTGAGCAACAACCAAAGGTGTGAGCAACAACCAAAGGTGTGAACAACAAAAAAGGTGTGAACAACAACCTAGGTGTGAACAACAAAAAAGGTGTGAACAACAACCAAGGTGTGAACAACAACCATGTGTGGTCAACAACCAGGTGTGAAAAACAACCAAGGTGTGAACAACAACCAAAGGTATGAACAACAATAAAGGTGTGAACAACAACCAACGTGTGAAAAACAACCAAGGTGTGAACAACAACCAAGGTGTTAACAAGAAATGAGGTGTGAACAGCAAAAAAGGCGTGAACAACAATTAACGTGTGAGCAACAACCAAGGTGTGAACAACAACCAAGGTGTGAACAACAACCAAGGTGTGAACAACAACCAAGGTGTGAACAACAACCAAGGTGTGAACAACAACCAAGGTGTGAACAACAACCAAAGGTGTGAACAACAAAAAAGGTGTGAACAACAACCAAGGTGTGAACAACAACCATGTGTGGTCAACAACCAGGTGTGAAAAACAACCAAGGTGTGAACAACAACCAAAGGTATGAACAACAATAAAGGTGTGAACAACAAAAAAGGTGTGATCAACAATCAAGGTGTGAACAACAACCAAGGTGTGAACAACAACCAAAGGTGTGAGCAACAACCAAAGGTGTGAACAACAAAAAAGGTGTGAACAACAACCTAGGTGTGAACAACAAAAAAGGTGTGAACAACAACCAAGGTGTGAACAACAACCATGTGTGGTCAACAACCAGGTGTGAAAAACAACCAAGGTGTGAACAACAACCAAAGGTATGAACAACAATAAAGGTGTGAACAACAAAAAAGGTGTGATCAACAATCAAGGTGTGAACAACAACCAAGGTGTGAACAACAACCAATGGTGTGAGCAACAACCAAAGGTGTGAACAACAAAAAAGGTGTGAACAACAACCTAGGTGTGAACAACAAAAAAGGTGTGAACAACAACCAAGGTGTGAACAACAACCATGTGTGGTCAACAACCAGGTGTGAAAAACAACCAAGGTGTGAACAACAACCAAAGGTATGAACAACAATAAAGGTGTGAACAACAACCAACGTGTGAAAAACAACCAAGGTGTGAACAACAGGAAAGGTGTGAACAACAACCAAGGTGTGAACAACAACCAAGGTGTGAACAACAACCAAGGTGTGAACAACAACCAAAGGTATGAACAACAACCAAGGTGTGAACAACAACCATGTGTGGTCAACAACCAGGTGTGAAAAACAACCAAGGTGTGAACAACAACCAAAGGTGTGAACAACAATAAAGGTGTGAACAACAAAAAAGGTGTGATCAACAATCAAGGTGTGAACAACAACAAGGTGTGAACAACAACCAAGGTGTTAACAAGAAATGAGGTGTGAACAACAACCAAGGTGTGAACAACAACCAAGGTGTGAACAACAACCAAAGGTATGAACAACAAAAAAGGTGTGAACAACAACCATGTGTGGTCAACAACCAGGTGTGAAAAACAACCAAGGTGTGAACAACAACCAAAGGTGTGAACAACAATAAAGGTGTGAACAACAAAAAAGGTGTGAACAACAACCAAGGTGTGAACAACAACCATGTGTGGTCAACAACCAGGTGTGAAAAACAACCAAGGTGTGAACAACAACCAAAGGTATGAACAACAATAAAGGTGTGAACAACAAAAAAGGTGTGATCAACAATCAAGGTGTGAACAACAACCAAGGTGTGAACAACAACCAAAGGTGTGAGCAACAACCAAAGGTGTGAGCAACAACCAAAGGTGTGAACAACAAAAAAGGTGTGAACAACAACCTAGGTGTGAACAACAAAAAAGGTGTGAACAACAACCAAGGTGTGAACAACAACCATGTGTGGTCAACAACCAGGTGTGAAAAACAACCAAGGTGTGAACAACAACCAAAGGTATGAACAACAATAAAGGTGTGAACAACAACCAACGTGTGAAAAACAACCAAGGTGTGAACAACAACCAAGGTGTTAACAAGAAATGAGGTGTGAACAGCAAAAAAGGCGTGAACAACAATTAACGTGTGAGCAACAACCAAGGTGTGAACAACAACCAAGGTGTGAACAACAACCAAGGTGTGAACAACAACCAAGGTGTGAACAACAACCAAGGTGTGAACAACAACCAAGGTGTGAACAACAACCAAAGGTGTGAACAACAAAAAAGGTGTGAACAACAACCAAGGTGTGAACAACAACCATGTGTGGTCAACAACCAGGTGTGAAAAACAACCAAGGTGTGAACAACAACCAAAGGTATGAACAACAATAAAGGTGTGAACAACAAAAAAGGTGTGATCAACAATCAAGGTGTGAACAACAACCAAGGTGTGAACAACAACCAAAGGTGTGAGCAACAACCAAAGGTGTGAACAACAAAAAAGGTGTGAACAACAACCTAGGTGTGAACAACAAAAAAGGTGTGAACAACAACCAAGGTGTGAACAACAACCATGTGTGGTCAACAACCAGGTGTGAAAAACAACCAAGGTGTGAACAACAACCAAAGGTATGAACAACAATAAAGGTGTGAACAACAAAAAAGGTGTGATCAACAATCAAGGTGTGAACAACAACCAAGGTGTGAACAACAACCAATGGTGTGAGCAACAACCAAAGGTGTGAACAACAAAAAAGGTGTGAACAACAACCTAGGTGTGAACAACAAAAAAGGTGTGAACAACAACCAAGGTGTGAACAACAACCATGTGTGGTCAACAACCAGGTGTGAAAAACAACCAAGGTGTGAACAACAACCAAAGGTATGAACAACAATAAAGGTGTGAACAACAACCAACGTGTGAAAAACAACCAAGGTGTGAACAACAGGAAAGGTGTGAACAACAACCAAGGTGTGAACAACAACCAAGGTGTGAACAACAACCAAGGTGTGAACAACAACCAAAGGTATGAACAACAACCAAGGTGTGAACAACAACCATGTGTGGTCAACAACCAGGTGTGAAAAACAACCAAGGTGTGAACAACAACCAAAGGTGTGAACAACAATAAAGGTGTGAACAACAAAAAAGGTGTGATCAACAATCAAGGTGTGAACAACAACAAGGTGTGAACAACAACCAAGGTGTTAACAAGAAATGAGGTGTGAACAACAACCAAGGTGTGAACAACAACCAAGGTGTGAACAACAACCAAAGGTATGAACAACAAAAAAGGTGTGAACAACAACCATGTGTGGTCAACAACCAGGTGTGAAAAACAACCAAGGTGTGAACAACAACCAAAGGTGTGAACAACAATAAAGGTGTGAACAACAAAAAAGGTGTGAACAACAACCAAGGTGTGAACAACAACCATGTGTGGTCAACAACCAGGTGTGAAAAACAACCAAGGTGTGAACAACAACCAAAGGTATGAACAACAATAAAGGTGTGAACAACAAAAAAGGTGTGATCAACAATCAAGGGGTGAACAACAACCAAGGTGTGAACAACAACCAAAGGTGTGAGCAACAACCAAAGGTGTGAACAACAAAAAAGGTGTGAACAACAACCTAGGTGTGAACAACAAAAAAGGTGTGAACAACAACCAAGGTGTGAACAACAACCATGTGTGGTCAACAACCAGGTGTGAAAAACAACCAAGGTGTGAACAACAACCAAAGGTATGAACAACAATAAAGGTGTGAACAACAAAAAAGGTGTGAACAACAAAGAAGGTGTGAAAAACATCCAAGGTGTGAAAAACATCCAAGGTGTGAACAACAACCAAGGTGTGAACAACAACCAAGGTGTGAACAACAACCAAGGTGTGAACAACAACCAAAGGTGTGAACAACAACCAGGTGTGAAAAACAATAAAGGTGTGAACAACAAAAAAGGTGTGATCAACAACCAAGGTGTGATCAACAACCAAGGTGTGAACAACAACAAGGGTGTGAACAACAACCAGGTGTGAAAAACAATAAAGGTGTGAACAACAAAAAAGGTGTGATCAACAACCAAGGTGTGATCAACAACCAAGGTGTGAACAACAACAAGTGTGTGAACAACAACCAAGGTGTGAACAACAAGAAAGGTGTAAACAACAATTAAGGTGTGAACAACAACCAGGTGTGGTCAACAACCAGGTGTGAACAACAACCAACGTGTGAAAAACAACCAAGGTGTGAACAACAAGAAAGGTGTGAACAACAACCAAGGTGTGAACAACAACCAAGGTGAGAACAACAACCAAAGGTATGAACAACAATAAAGGTGTGAACAACAAAAAAGGTGTGATCAACAACCAAGGTGTGATCAACAACCAAGGTGAGAACAACAACAAAGGTGTGAACAACAACCAAGGTGTGAACAACAACCAAGGTGTGAACAATAACAAAGGTGTGAACAACAACCAAGGTGTGAAAAACAAACAAGGTGTGAACAACAGCCAAGGTGTGAACAACAATCAAGGTGTGAACAAGAATTGAGGTGTGAACAACAAAAAAGGTGTGAACAGCAATCAAGGTGTGAACAACAAAAAAGCTGTGAACAACAACCAAGCTGCGAAAAACAACCAAGGTGTGAACAACAACCAAGGTGTGAACAACAAGAAAGGTGTAAACAACAACCAAGGTGTGAACAACAACCAGGTGTGGTCAACAACCAGGTGTGAACAACAACCAAGGTGTTAACAAGAATTGAGGTGTGAACATCAAAAAAGGTGTGAACAACAATTAACGTGTGAACAACAACCAAGGTGTGAAAAACAACCAAGGTGTGAACAACAACCAAGGTGTGAACAACAACCAGGGTGTGGACAACAACCATGGCGTTAACAACAAAAAAGATGTGAACAACAACCAAGGTGTGAACAACAATTAAGGTGTGAACAACAAAAAAGCTGTGAACCACAGCCAACGTGTGAAAAACAACCAAGGTGTGAACAACAAGAAGGGTGTGAACAACAAGAAAGGTGTGAACAACAAAAAGGTGTGAACAACAACCTAGGTGTGAACAACAACCAAGGTGTGAAAAACATCCAAGGTGTGAACAACAACCAAAGTGTGAACAACAACCAGGTGTGAACAACAACCAAGGTGTGAACAAGAATTGAGGTGTGAACAACAAAAAAGCTGTGAACAACAACCAAGGTGTGAACAACAACCAAGGTGTGAACAACAAGAAAGGTGTAAACAACAACCAAGGTGTGAACAACAACCAAGGTGTGAACAACAACCATGTGTGAACAACAACCAGGTGTGGTCAACAACCAAGGTGTAAACAACAACCAAGGTGTGAACAACAACCAAGGTGTGAACAACAACCATGTGTGAACAACAACCAGGTGTGGTCAACAACCAGGTGTGAACAACAACCAACGTGTGAAAAACAACCAAGGTGTGAACAACAAGAAAGGTGTGAACAACAACCAAGGTGTGAACAACAACCAAGGTGTGAACAACAACCAAAGGTATGAACAACAACCAAGGTGTGAACAACAACCATGTGTGGTCAACAACCAGGTGTGAAAAACAACCAAGGTGTGAACAACAACCAAAGGTGTGAACAACAATAAAGGTGTGAACAACAAAAAAGGTGTGATCAACAATCAAGGTGTGAACAACAACCAAGGTGTTAACAAGAAATGAGGTGTGAACAGCAAAAAAGGCGTGAACAACAATTAACGTGTGAGCAACAACCAAGGTGTGAACAACAACCAAGGTGTGAAAAACAACCAAGGTGTGAACAACAACCAAGGTGTGAACAACAACCAGGGTGTGGACAACAACCATGGCGTTAACAACAAAAAAGGTGTGAACAACAGCCAAGGTGTGAACAACAATTAAGGTGTGAACAACAAAAAAGCTATGAACCACAACCAACGTGTGAAAAACAACCAAGGTGTGAACAACAAGAAAGGTGTGAAAAACAAGAAAGGTGTGAACAACAACCAAGGTGAACAACAACCGAGGTGTGAACAACAACCAAGGTGTGAACAGCAACCAAAGGTGTGAACAACAAAAAAGGTGTGAACAACAACCAAGGTGTGAACAACAACCATGTGTGGTCAACAACCAGGTGTGAAAAACAACCAAGGTGTGAACAACAACCAAGGTGTGAACAACAACCAAGGTGTGAACAACAACCAAAGGTGTGAACAACAAAAAAGGTGTGAACAACAACCAAGGTGTGAACAACAACCATGTGTGGTCAACAACCAGGTGTGAAAAACAACCAAGGTGTGAACAACAACCAAAGGTATGAACAACAATAAAGGTGTGAACAACAAAAAAGGTGTGATCAACAATCAAGGTGTGAACAACAAAAAAGGTGTGAACAACAACCTAGGTGTGAACAACAAAAAAGGTGTGAACAACAACCAAGGTGTGAACAACAACCAAAGGTGTGAGCAACAACCAAAGGTGTGAACAACAAAAAAGGTGTGAACAACAACCTAGGTGTGAACAACAAAAAAGGTGTGAACAACAACCAAGGTGTGAACAACAACCATGTGTGGTCAACAACCAGGTGTGAAAAACAACCAAGGTGTGAACAACAACCAAAGGTATGAACAACAATAAAGGTGTGAACAACAAAAAAGGTGTGAACAACAAAGAAGGTGTGAAAAACATCCAAGGTGTGAAAAACATCCAAGGTGTGAACAACAACCAACGTGTGAACAACAACCAAGGTGTGAACAACAACCAAGGTGTGAACAACAACCAAAGGTGTGAACAACAACCAGGTGTGAAAAACAATAAAGGTGTGAACAACAAAAAAGGTGTGATCAACAACCAAGGTGTGATCAACAACCAAGGTGTGAACAACAACAAGGGTGTGAACAACAACCAGGTGTGAAAAACAATAAAGGTGTGAACAACAAAAAAGGTGTGATCAACAACCAAGGTGTGATCAACAACCAAGGTGTGAACAACAACAAGGGTGTGAACAACAACCAAGGTGTGAACAACAAGAAAGGTGTAAACAACAATTAAGGTGTGAACAACAACCAGGTGTGGTCAACAACCAGGTGTGAACAACAACCAACGTGTGAAAAACAACCAAGGTGTGAACAACAAGAAAGGTGTGAACAACAACCAAGGTGTGAACAACAACCAAGGTGAGAACAACAACCAAAGGTATGAACAACAATAAAGGTGTGAACAACAAAAAAGGTGTGATCAACAACCAAGGTGTGATCAACAACCAAGGTGTGAACAAAAACAAAGGTGTGAACAACAACCAAGGTGTGAACAACAACCAAGGTGTGAACAATAACAAAGGTGTGAACAACAACCAAGGTGTGAAAAACAAACAAGGTGTGAACAACAGCCAAGGTGTGAACAACAATCAAGGTGTGAACAAGAATTGAGGTGTGAACAACAAAAAAGGTGTGAACAGCAATCAAGGTGTGAACAACAAAAAAGCTGTGAACAACAACCAAGCTGTGAAAAACAACCAAGGTGTGAACAACAACCAAGGTGTGAACAACAAGAAAGGTGTAAACAACAACCAAGGTGTGAACAACAACCAGGTGTGGTCAACAACCAGGTGTGAACAACAACCAAGGTGTTAACAAGAATTGAGGTGTGAACATCAAAAAAGGTGTGAACAACAATTAACGTGTGAACAACAACCAAGGTGTGAACAACAACCAAGGTGTGAAAAACAACCAAGGTGTGAACAACAACCAAGGTGTGAACAACAACCAGGGTGTGGACAACAACCATGGCGTTAACAACAAAAAAGGTGTGAACAACAACCAAGGTGTGAACAACAATTAAGGTGTGAACAACAAAAAAGCTGTGAACCACAGCCAACGTGTGAAAAACAACCAAGGTGTGAACAACAAGAAGGGTGTGAACAACAAGAAAGGTGTGAACAACAACCAAGGTGTGAACACCAACCAAGGTGTGAAAAACAACCAAAGGTGTGAACAACAAAAAAGGTGTGAACAACAACCTAGGTGTGAACAACAAAAAAGGTGTGAACAACAACCAAGCTGTGAACAACAACCAAGGTGTGATCAACAACCAAGGTGTGAACAACAACCAACGTGTGAACAACAACCAAAGGTGTGAACAACAACCAAAGGTGTGAACAACAAAAAAGGTGTGAACAACAACCTAGGTGTGAACAACAAAAAGGTGTGAACAACAACCTAGGTGTGAACAACAACCAAGGTGTGAAAAACATCCAAGGTGTGAACAACAACCAAAGTGTGAACAACAACCAGGTGTGAACAACAACCAAGGTGTGAACAAGAATTGAGGTGTGAACAACAAAAAAGCTGTGAACAACAACCAAGGTGTGAACAACAACCAAGGTGTGAACAACAAGAAAGGTGTAAACAACAATTAAGGTGTGAACAACAACCAGGTGTGGTCAACAACCAGGTGTGAACAACAACCAACGTGTGAAAAACAACCAAGGTGTGAACAACAAGAAAGGTGTGAACAACAACCAAGGTGTGAACAACAACCAAGGTGTGAACAACAACCAAGGTGTGAACAACAACCAAAGGTATGAACAACAACCAAGGTGTGAACAACAACCATGTGTGGTCAACAACCAGGTGTGAAAAACAACCAAGGTGTGAACAACAACCAAAGGTGTGAACAACAATAAAGGTGTGAACAACAAAAAAGGTGTGATCAACAATCAAGGTGTGAACAACAACCAGGTGTGAACAACAACCAAGGTGTTAACAAGAAATGAGGTGTGAACAGCAAAAAAGGCGTGAACAACAATTAACGTGTAAGCAACAACCAAGGTGTGAACAACAACCAAGGTGTGAAAAACAACCAAGGTGTGAACAACAACCAAGGTGTGAACAACAACCAGGGTGTGGACAACAACCATGGCGTTAACAACAAAAAAGGTGTGAACAACAGCCAAGGTGTGAACAACAATTAAGGTGTGAACAACAAAAAAGCTATGAACCACAACCAACGTGTGAAAAACAACCAAGGTGTGAACAACAAGAAAGGTGTGAAAAACAAGAAAGGTGTGAACAACAACCAAGGTGAACAACAACCAAGGTGTGAACAACAACCAAGGTGTGAACAGCAACCAAAGGTGTGAACAACAAAAAAGGTGTGAACAACAACCAAGGTGTGAACAACAACCATGTGTGGTCAACAACCAGGTGTGAAAAACAACCAAGGTGTGAACAACAACCAAGGTGTGAACAACAACCAAGGTGTGAACAACAACCAAAGGTGTGAACAACAATAAAGGTGTGAACAACAAAAAAGGTGTGAACAACAAAGAAGGTGTGAAAAACATCCAAGGTGTGAAAAACAACCAAGGTGTGAACAACAACCAAAGGTATGAACAACAATAAAGGTGTGAACAACAAAAAAGGTGTGAACAACAACCAAAGGTGTGAACAACAACCAGGTGTGAAAAACAATAAAGGTGTGAACAACAAAAAAGGTGTGATCAACAACCAAGGTGTGATCAACAACCAAGGTGTGAACAACAACAAGGGTGTGAACAACAACCAGGTGTGAAAAACAATAAAGGTGTGAACAACAAAAAAGGTGTGATCAACAACCAAGGTGTGATCAACAACCAAGGTGTGAACAACAACAAGGGTGTGAACAACAACCAAGGTGTGAACAACAAGAAAGGTGTAAACAACAATTAAGGTGTGAACAACAACCAGGTGTGGTCAACAACCAGGTGTGAACAACAACCAACGTGTGAAAAACAACCAAGGTGTGAACAACAAGAAAGGTGTGAACAACAACCAAGGTGTGAACAACAACCAAGGTGAGAACAACAACCAAAGGTATGAACAACAATAAAGGTGTGAACAACAAAAAAGGTGTGATCAACAACCAAGGTGTGATCAACAACCAAGGTGTGAACAACAACAAAGGTGTGAACAACAACCAAGGTGTGAACAACAACCAAGGTGTGAACAATAACAAAGGTGTGAACAACAACCAAGGTGTGAAAAACAAACAAGGTGTGAACAACAGCCAAGGTGTGAACAACAATCAAGGTGTGAACAAGAATTGAGGTGTGAACAACAAAAAAGGTGTGAACAGCAATCAAGGTGTGAACAACAAAAAAGCTGTGAACAACAACCAAGCTGTGAAAAACAACCAAGGTGTGAACAACAACCAAGGTGTGAACAACAAGAAAGGTGTAAACAACAACCAAGGTGTGAACAACAACCAGGTGTGGTCAACAACCAGGTGTGAACAACAACCAAGGTGTTAACAAGAATTGAGGTGTGAACATCAAAAAAGGTGTGAACAACAATTAACGTGTGAACAACAACCAAGGTGTGAACAACAACCAAGGTGTGAAAAACAACCAAGGTGTGAACAACAAGAAGGGTGTGAACAACAAGAAAGGTGTGAACAACAACCAAGGTGTGAACACCAACCAAGGTGTGAAAAACAACCAAAGGTGTGAACAACAAAAAAGGTGTGAACAACAACCTAGGTGTGAACAACAAAAAAGGTGTGAACAACAACCAAGCTGTGAACAACAACCAAGGTGTGATCAACAACCAAGGTGTGAACAACAACCAACGTGTGAACAACAACCAAAGGTGTGAACAACAACCAAAGGTGGGAACAACAAAAAAGGTGTGAACAACAACCTAGGTGTGAACAACAAAAAGGTGTGAACAACAAACTAGGTGTGAACAACAACCAAGGTGTGAAAAACATCCAAGGTGTGAACAACAACCAAAGTGTGAACAACAACCAGGTGTGAACAACAACCAAGGTGTGAACAAGAATTGAGGTGTGAACAACAAAAAAGCTGTGAACAACAACCAAGGTGTGAACAACAACCAAGGTGTGAACAACAAGAAAGGTGTAAACAACAATTAAGGTGTGAACAACAACCAGGTGTGGTCAACAACCAGGTGTGAACAACAACCAACGTGTGAAAAACAACCAAGGTGTGAACAACAAGAAAGGTGTGAACAACAACCAAGGTGTGAACAACAACCAAGGTGTGAACAACAACCAAGGTGTGAACAACAACCAAAGGTATGAACAACAACCATGGTGTGAACAACAACCATGTGTGGTCAACAACCAGGTGTGAAAAACAACCAAGGTGTGAACAACAACCAAAGGTGTGAACAACAATAAAGGTGTGAACAACAAAAAAGGTGTGATCAACAATCAAGGTGTGAACAACAACCAGGTGTGAACAACAACCAAGGTGTTAACAAGAAATGAGGTGTGAACAGCAAAAAAGGCGTGAACAACAATTAACGTGTGAGCAACAACCAAGGTGTGAACAACAACCAAGGTGTGAAAAACAACCAAGGTGTGAACAACAACCAAGGTGTGAACAACAACCAGGGTGTGGACAACAACCATGGCGTTAACAACAAAAAAGGTGTGAACAACAGCCAAGGTGTGAACAACAATTAAGGTGTGAACAACAAAAAAGCTATGAACCACAACCAAGGTGTGAAAAACAACCAAGGTGTGAACAACAAGAAAGGTGTGAAAAACAAGAAAGGTGTGAACAACAACCAAGGTGAACAACAACCAAGGTGTGAACAACAACCAAGGTGTGAACAGCAACCAAAGGTGTGAACAACAAAAAAGGTGTGAACAACAACCAAGGTGTGAACAACAACCATGTGTGGTCAACAACCAGGTGTGAAAAACAACCAAGGTGTGAACAACAACCAAGGTGTGAACAACAACCAAGGTGTGAACAACAACCAAAGGTGTGAACAACAAAAAAGGTGTGATCAACAATCAAGGTGTGAACAACAACCAAGGTGTGAACAACAACCAAAGGTGTGAGCAACAACCAAAGGTGTGAACAACAACCTAGGTGTGAACAACAAAAAAGGTGTGAACAACAACCAAGGTGTGAACAACAACCATGTGTGGTCAACAACCAGGTGTGAAAAACAACCAAGGTGTGAACAACAACCAAAGGTATGAACAACAATAAAGGTGTGAACAACAAAAAAGGTGTGAACAACAAAGAAGGTGTGAAAAACATCCAAGGTGTGAAAAACATCCAAGGTGTGAACAACAACCAAGGTGTGAACAACAACCAAGGTGTGAACAACAACCAAGGTGTGAACAACAACCAAAGGTGTGAACAACAACCAGGTGTGAAAAACAATAAAGGTGTGAACAACAAAAAAGGTGTGATCAACAACCAAGGTGTGATCAACAACCAAGGTGTGAACAACAACAAGGGTGTGAACAACAACCAGGTGTGAAAAAAAAATAAAGGTGTGAACAACAAAAAAGGTGTGATCAACAACCAAGGTGTGATCAACAACCAAGGTGTGAACAACAACAAGGGTGTGAACAACAACCAAGGTGTGAACAACAAGAAAGGTGTAAACAACAATTAAGGTGTGAACAACAACCAGGTGTGGTCAACAACCAGGTGTGAACAACAACCAACGTGTGAAAAACAACCAAGGTGTGAACAACAAGAAAGGTGTGAACAACAACCAAGGTGTGAACAACAACCAAGGTGAGAACAACAACCAAAGGTATGAACAACAATAAAGGTGTGAACAACAAAAAAGGTGTGATCAACAACCAAGGTGTGATCAACAACCAAGGTGTGAACAACAACAAAGGTGTGAACAACAACCAAGGTGTGAACAACAACCAAGGTGTGAACAATAACAAAGGTGTGAACAACAACCAAGGTGTGAAAAACAAACAAGGTGTGAACAACAGCCAAGGTGTGAACAACAATCAAGGTGTGAACAAGAATTGAGGTGTGAACAACAAAAAAGGTGTGAACAGCAATCAAGGTGTGAACAACAAAAAAGCTGTGAACAACAACCAAGCTGTGAAAAACAACCAAGGTGTGAACAACAACCAAGGTGTGAACAACAAGAAAGGTGTAAACAACAACCAAGGTGTGAACAACAACCAAGTGTGGTCAACAACCAGGTGTGAACAACAACCAAGGTGTTAACAAGAATTGAGGTGTGAACATCAAAAAAGGTGTGAACAACAATTAACGTGTGAACAACAACCAAGGTGTGAACAACAACCAAGGTGTGAAAAACAACCAAGGTGTGAACAACAACCAAGGTGTGAACAACAACCAGGGTGTGGACAACAACCATGGCGTTAACAACAAAAAAGGTGTGAACAACAACCAAGGTGTGAACAACAATTAAGGTGTGAACAACAAAAAAGCTGTGAACCACAGCCAACGTGTGAAAAACAACCAAGGTGTGAACAACAAGAAGGGTGTGAACAACAAGAAAGGTGTGAACAACAACCAAGGTGTGAACACCAACCAAGGTGTGAAAAACAACCAAAGGTGTGAACAACAAAAAAGGTGTGAACAACAACCTAGGTGTGAACAACAAAAAAGGTGTGAACAACAACCAAGCTGTGAACAACAACCAAGGTGTGATCAACAACCAAGGTGTGAACAACAACCAACGTGTGAACAACAACCAAAGGTGTGAACAACAACCAAAGGTGTGAACAACAAAAAAGGTGTGAACAACAACCTAGGTGTGAACAACAAAAAGGTGTGAACAACAACCTAGGTGTGAACAACAACCAAGGTGTGAAAAACATCCAAGGTGTGAACAACAACCAAAGTGTGAACAACAACCAGGTGTGAACAACAACCAAGGTGTGAACAAGAATTGAGGTGTGAACAACAAAAAAGCTGTGAACAACAACCAAGGTGTGAACAACAACCAAGGTGTGAACAACAAGAAAGGTGTAAACAACAATTAAGGTGTGAACAACAACCAGGTGTGGTCAACAACCAGGTGTGAACAACAACCAACGTGTGAAAAACAACCAAGGTGTGAACAACAAGAAAGGTGTGAACAACAACCAAGGTGTGAACAACAACCAAGGTGTGAACAACAACCAAAGGTATGAACAACAACCAAGGTGTGAACAACAACCATGTGTGGTCAACAACCAGGTGTGAAAAACAACCAAGGTGTGAACAACAACCAAAGGTGTGAACAACAATAAAGGTGTGAACAACAAAAAAGATGTGATCAACAATCAAGGTGTGAACAACAACCAGGTGTGAACAACAACCAAGGTGTTAACAAGAAATGAGGTGTGAACAGCAAAAAAGGCGTGAACAACAATTAACGTGTGAGCAACAACCAAGGTGTGAACAACAACCAAGGTGTGAAAAACAACCAAGGTGTGAACAACAACCAAGGTGTGAACAACAACCAGGGTGTGGACAACAACCATGGCGTTAACAACAAAAAAGGTGTGAACAACAGCCAAGGTGTGAACAACAATTAAGGTGTGAACAACAAAAAAGCTATGAACCACAACCAACTTGTGAAAAACAACCAAGGTGTGAACAACAAGAAAGGTGTGAAAAACAAGAAAGGTGTGAACAACAACCAAGGTGAACAACAACCAAGGTGTGAACAACAACCAAGGTGTGAACAGCAACCAAAGGTGTGAACAACAAAAAAGGTGTGAACAACAACCAAGGTGTGAACAACAACCATGTGTGGTCAACAACCAGGTGTGAAAAACAACCAAGGTGAACAACAACCAAAGGTATGAACAACAAAAAAGGTGTGAACAACAAAAAAGGTGTGATCAACAATCAAGGTGTGAACAACAACCAAGGTGTGAACAACAACCATGTGTGGTCAACAACCAGGTGTGAAAAACAACCAAGGTGTGAACAACAACCACAGGTATGAACAACAATAAAGGTGTGAACAACAAAAAAGGTGTGATCAACAATCAAGGTGTGAACAACAACCATGGTGTGAACAACAACCAAAGGTGTGAGCAACAACCAAAGGTGTGAACAACAAAAAAGGTGTGAACAACAATAAAGGTGTGAACAACAAAAAAGGTGTGATCAACAACCAAGGCGTGATCAACAACCAAGGTGTGAACAACAAGAAAGGTGTGAACAAAAACCAAGGTGTGAACAACAACCATGTGTGGTCAACAACCAGGTGTGAAAAACAACCAAGGTGTGAACAACAACCAAAGTATGAACAACAATAAAGGTGGGAACAACAAAAAAGGTGTGATCAACAATAAAGGTGTGAACAACAACCAAGGAGTGAACAACAACCAAAGGTGTGAACAACAACCAAAGGTGTGAACAACAAAAAAGGTGTGAACAACAACCTAGGTGTGAACAACAAAAAAGGTGTGAACAACAACGAAGCTGTGAACAACAACCAAGGTGTGATCAACAACCAAGGTGTGAACAACAACCAAGGTGTTAACAACAACCAAAGGTGTGAACAACAACCAAAGGTGTGAACAACAAAAAAGGTGTGAACAACAACCTAGGTGTGAACAACAAAAAAGGTGTGAAAAACAACCAAGGTGTGAACAACAACCAAAGGTATGAACAACAATAAAGGTGTGAACAACAAAAAAGGTGTGAACAACAAAGAAGGTGTGAAAAACATCCAAGGTGTGAAAAACATCCAAGGTGTGAACAACAACCAAGGTGTGAACAACAACCAAGGTGTGAACAACAACCAAGGTGTGAACAACAACCAAAGGTGTGAACAACAACCAGGTGTGAAAAACAATAAAGGTGTGAACAACAAAAAAGGTGTGATCAACAACCAAGGTGTGATCAACAACCAAGGTGTGAACAACAACAAGGGTGTGAACAACAACCAGGTGTGAAAAACAATAAAGGTGTGAACAACAAAAAAGGTGTGATCAACAACCAAGGTGTGATCAACAACCAAGGTGTGAACAACAACAAGGGTGTGAACAACAACCAAGGTGTGAACAACAAGAAAGGTGTAAACAACAATTAAGGTGTGAACAACAACCAGGTGTGGTCAACAACCAGGTGTGAACAACAACCAACGTGTGAAAAACAACCAAGGTGTGAACAACAAGAAAGGTGTGAACAACAACCAAGGTGTGAACAACAACCAAGGTGAGAACAACAACCAAAGGTATGAACAACAATAAAGGTGTGAACAACAAAAAAGGTGTGATCAACAACCAAGGTGTGATCAACAACCAAGGTGTGAACAACAACAAAGGTGTGAACAACAACCAAGATGTGAACAACAACCAAGGTGTGAACAATAACAAAGGTGTGAACAACAACCAAGGTGTGAAAAACAAACAAGGTGTGAACAACAGCCAAGGTGTGAACAACAATCAAGGTGTGAACAAGAATTGAGGTGTGAACAACAAAAAAGGTGTGAACAGCAATCAAGGTGTGAACAACAAAAAAGCTGTGAACAACAACCAAGCTGTGAAAAACAACCAAGGTGTGAACAACAACCATGGTGTGAACAACAAGAAAGGTGTAAACAACAACCAAGGTGTGAACAACAACCAGGTGTGGTCAACAACCAGGTGTGAACAACAACCAAGGTGTTAACAAGAATTGAGGTGTGAACATCAAAAAAGGTGTGAACAACAATTAACGTGTGAACAACAACCAAGGTGTGAACAACAACCAAGGTGTGAAAAACAACCAAGGTGTGAACAACAACCAAGGTGTGAACAACAACCAGGGTGTGGACAACAACCATGGCGTTAACAACAAAAAAGGTGTGAACAACAACCAAGGTGTGAACAACAATTAAGGTGTGAACAACAAAAAAGCTGTGAACCACAGCCAACGTGTGAAAAACAACCAAGGTGTGAACAACAAGAAGGGTGTGAACAACAAGAAAGGTGTGAACAACAACCAAGGTGTGAACACCAACCAAGGTGTGAAAAACAACCAAAGGTGTGAACAACAAAAAAGGTGTGAACAACAACCTAGGTGTGAACAACAAAAAAGGTGTGAACAACAACCAAGCTGTGAACAACAACCAAGGTGTGATCAACAACCAAGGTGTGAACAACAACCAACGTGTGAACAACAACCAAAGGTGTGAACAACAACCAAAGGTGTGAACAACAAAAAAGGTGTGAACAACAACCTAGGTGTGAACAACAAAAAGGTGTGAACAACAACCTAGGTGTGAACAACAACCAAGGTGTGAAAAACATCCAAGGTGTGAACAACAACCAAAGTGTGAACAACAACCAGGTGTGAACAACAACCAAGGTGTGAACAAGAATTGAGGTGTGAACAACAAAAAAGCTGTGAACAACAACCAAGGTGTGAACAACAACCAAGGTGTGAACAACAAGAAAGGTGTAGACAACAATTAAGGTGTGAACAACAACCAGGTGTGGTCAACAACCAGGTGTGAACAACAACCAACGTGTGAAAAACAACCAAGGTGTGAACAACAAGAGAGGTGTGAACAACAACCAAGGTGTGAACAACAACCAAGGTGTGAACAACAACCAAGGTGTGAACAACAACCAAAGGTATGAACAACAACCAAGGTGTGAACAACAACCATGTGTGGTCAACAACCAGGTGTGAAAAACAACCAAGGTGTGAACAACAACCAAAGGTGTGAACAACAATAAAGGTGTGAACAACAAAAAAGGTGTGATCAACAATCAAGGTGTGAACAACAACCAGGTGTGAACAACAACCAAGGTGTTAACAAGAAATGAGGTGTGAACAGCAAAAAAGGCGTGAACAACAATTAACGTGTGAGCAACAACCAAGGTGTGAACAACAACCAAGGTGTGAAAACAACCAAAGTGTGAACAACAACCAAGGTGTGAACAACAACCAGGGTGTGGACAACAACCATGGCGTTAACAACAAAAAAGGTGTGAACAACAGCCAAGGTGTGAACAACAATTAAGGTGTGAACAACAAAAAAGCTATGAACCACAACCAACGTGTGAAAAACAACCAAGGTGTGAACAACAAGAAAGGTGTGAAAAACAAGAAAGGTGTGAACAACAACCAAGGTGAACAACAACCAAGGTGTGAACAACAACCAAGGTGTGAACAGCAACCAAAGGTGTGAACAACAAAAAAGGTGTGAACAACAACCAAGGTGTGAACAACAACCATGTGTGGTCAACAACCAGGTGTGAAAAACAACCAAGGTGTGAACAACAACCAAAGGTATGAACAACAAAAAAGGTGTGAACAACAAAAAAGGTGTGATCAACAATCAAGGTGTGAACAACAACCAAGGTGTGAACAACAACCATGTGTGGTCAACAACCAGGTGTGAAAAACAACCAAGGTGAACAACAACCACAGGTATGAACAACAATAAAGGTGTGAACAACAAAAAAGGTGTGATCAACAATCAAGGTGTGAACAACAACCATGGTGTGAACAACAACCAAAGGTGTGAGCAACAACCAAAGGTGTGAACAACAAAAAAGGTGTGAACAACAATAAAGGTGTGAACAACAAAAAAGGTGTGATCAACAACCAAGGCGTGATCAACAACCAAGGTGTGAACAACAAGAAAGGTGTGAACAAAAACCAAGGTGTGAACAACAACCATGTGTGGTCAACAACCAGGTGTGAAAAACAACCAAGGTGTGAACAACAACCAAAGTATGAACAACAATAAAGGTGGGAACAACAAAAAAGGTGTGATCAACAATCAAGGTGTGAACAACAACCAAGGAGTGAACAACAACCAAAGGTGTGAACAACAACCAAAGGTGTGAACAACAAAAAAGGTGTGAACAACAACCTAGGTGTGAACAACAAAAAAGGTGTGAACAACAACGAAGCTGTGAACAACAACCAAGGTGTGATCAACAACCAAGGTGTGAACAACAACCAAGGTGTTAACAACAACCAAAGGTGTGAACAACAACCAAAGGTGTGAACAACAAAAAAGGTGTGAACAACAACCTAGGTGTGAACAACAAAAAAGGTGTGAACAACAACCAAGGTGTGAACAACAACCAAGGTGTGAACAACAAAGGTGTGAAAAACATCCAAGGTGTGAAAAACATCCAAGGTGTGAACAACAACCAAGGTGTGAACAACAGCCAAGGTGTGAACAACAACCAAAGGTGTGAACAACAACCAGGTGTGAAAAACAATAAAGGTGTGAACAACAAAAAAGGTGTGATCAACAACCAAGGTGTGATCAACAACCAAGGTGTGAACAACAACAAAGGTATGAACAACAACCAAGGTGTGAACAACAAGAAAGGTGTAAACAACAATTAAGGTGTGAACAACAACCAGGTGTGGTCAACAACCAGGTGTGAACAACAACCAACATGTGAAAAACAACCACGGTGTAAACAACAAGAAAGGTGTGAACAACAACCAAGGTGTGAACAACAACCAAGGTGTGAACAACAACCAAGGTGTGAACAACAACAAAGGTGTGAACAACAACCAAGTTGTGAACAACAACCAAGGTGTGAACAATAACCAAGGTGTGAACAACAACCAAGGTGTGAAAAACAAACAAGGTGTGAACAACAGCCAAGCTGTGAAAAACAACCAAGGTGTGAACAACAACCAAGGTGTGAACAACAAGAAAGGTGTAAACAACAATTCAGGTGTGAACAACAAAAAAGCTGTGAACCACAGCCAACGTGTGTAAAACAACCAAGGTGTGAACAACAAGAAGGGTGTGAACAACAAGAAAGGTGTGAACAACAACAAAGGTGTGAACACCAACCAAGGTGTGAAAAACAACCAAAGGTGTGAACAACAAAAAAGGTGTGAACAACAACCTAGGTGTGAACAACAACCATGTGTGGTCAACAACCAGGTGTGAAAAACAACCAAGGTGTGAACAACAACCAAAGGTATGAACAACAATAAAGGTGTGAACAACAAAAAAGGTGTGATCAACAATCAAGGTGTGAACAACAACCAAGGTGTGAACAACAACCAAAGGTGTGAACAACAACCGAAGGTGTGAACAACAAAAAAGGTGTGAACAACAACCAAGGTGTGAACAACAACCAAAGGTGTGAACAACAACCAAGCTGTGAACAACAACCAAGCTGTGAACAACAACCAAGGTGTGATCAACAACCAAGGTGTGAACAACAACCAACGTGTGAACAACAACCAAAGGTGTGAACAACAACCAAAGGTGTGAACAACAAAAAAGGTGTGAACAACAACCTAGGTGTGAACAACAAAAAGGTGTGAACAACAACCAAGGTGTGAACAACAACCAGGGTGTGAAAAACATCCAAGGTGTGAACAACAACCAAAGTGTGAACAATAACCAGGTGTGAACAACAACCAAGGTGTGAACAAGAATTGAGGTGTGAACAACAAAAAAGCTGTGAACAACAACCAAGGTGTGAACAACAACCAAGGTGTGAACAACAAGAAAGGTGTAGACAACAATTAAGGTGTGAACAACAACCAGGTGTGGTCAACAACCAGGTGTGAACAACAACCAACGTGTGAAAAACAACCAAGGTGTGAACAACAAGAAAGGTGTGAACAACAACCAAGGTGTGAACAACAACCAAGGTGTGAACAACAACCAAGGTGTGAACAACAACCAAAGGTATGAACAACAACCAAGGTGTGAACAACAACCATGTGTGGTCAACAAAAAGGTGTGAAAAACAACCAAGGTGTGAACAACAACCAAAGGTGTGAACAACAATAAAGGTGTGAACAACAAAAAAGGTGTGATCAACAATCAAGGTGTGAACAACAACCAGGTGTGAACAACAACCAAGGTGTTAACAAGAAATGAGGCGTGAACAGCAAAAAAGGCGTGAACAACAATTAACGTTTGAGCAACAACCAAGGTGTGAACAACAACCAAGGTGTGAAAAACAACCAAGGTGTGAACAACAACCAAGGTGTGAACAACAACCAGGGTGTGGACAACAACCATGGCGTTAACAACAAAAAAGGTGTGAACAACAGCCAAGGTGTGAACAACAATTAAGGTGTGAACAACAAAAAAGCTATGAACCACAACCAACGTGTGAAAAACAACCAAGGTGTGAACAACAAGAAAGGTGTGAAAAACAAGAAAGGTGTGAACAACAACCAAGGTGAACAACAACCAAGGTGTGAACAACAACCAAGGTGTGTACAACAACCAAAGGTGTGAACAACAAAAAAGGTGTGAACAACAACCAAGGTGTGAAGAACAACCATGTGTGGTCAACAACCAGGTGTGAAAAACAACCAAGGTGTGAACAACAACCAAAGGTATGAACAACAATAAAGGTGTGAACAACAAAAAAGGTGTGATCAACAATCAAGGTGTGAACAACAACCAAGGTGTGAACAACAACCAAAGGTGTGAGCAACAACCAAAGGTGTAACAACAAAAAAGGTGTGAACAACAACCTAGGTGTGAACAACAAAAAAGGTGTGAACAACAACCAAGCTGTGAACAACAACCAAGGTGTGATCAACAACCAAGGTGTGAACAACAACCAAGGTGTGAACAACAACCAAAGGTGTGAGCAACAACCAAAGGTGTGAACAACAAAAAAGGTGTGAACAACAACCTAGGTGTGAACAACAAAAAAGGTGTGAACAACAACCAAGCTGTGAACAACAACCAAGGTGTGATCAACAACCAAGGTGTGAACAACAACCAAGGTGTGAACAACAACCAAAGGTGTGAACAACAACCAAAGGTGTGAACAACAAAAAAGGTGTGATCAACAACCTAGGTATGAACAACAAAAAAGGTGTGAACAACAACCAAGCTGTGAACAACAACCAAGGTGTGAACAACAACCAAGGTGTGAAAAACATCCAAGGCGTGAACAACAACCAAGGTGTGAACAACAACCAGGTGTGAACAACAACCAAGGTGTGAACAAGAATTGAGGTATGAACAACAAAAAAGGTGTGAACAACAATCAAGGTTTGAACAACAAAAAAGCTGTGAACAACAACCAAGGTGTGAACAACAACCAAGGTGTGAACAACAAGAAAGGTGTGAACAACAAGAAAGGTGTAAACAACAATTAAGGTGTGAACAACAACCAGGTGTGGTCAACAACCAGGTGTGAACAACAACCAACGTGTGAAGAACATCCAAGGTGTGAACAACAAGAGAGGTGTGAACAACAACCAAGGTGTGAACAACAACCAAGGTGTGAACAACAACCAAGGTGTGAACAACGACCAAAGGTATGAACAACAATAAAGGTGTGAACAACAAAAAAGGTGTGTTCAACAACCAAGGCGTGATCAACAACCAAGGTGTGAACAACAAGAAAGGTGTGAACAACAACCAAGGTGTGAACAACAACCATGTGTGGTCAACAACCAGGTGTGAAAAACAACCAAGGTGTGACCAGCAACCAAAGGTTTGAACAACAATTAAGGTGGGAACAACAAAAAAGGTGTGATCAACAATCAAGGTGTGAACAACAACCAAGGAGTGAACAACAACCAAAGGTGTGAACAACAACCAAAGGTGTGAACAACAAAAAAAGTGTGAACAACAACCAAGCTGTGAACAACAACCAAGGTGTGATCAACAACCAAGGTGTGAACAACAACCAAGGTGTTCACAACAACCAAAGGTGTGAACAACAACCAAAGGTGTGAACAACAAAAAAGGTGTAAAGAACAACCTAGGTGTGAACAACAAAAAAGGTGTGAACAACAACCAAGGTGTGAACAACAACCAAGGTGTGAACAACAACCAAGGTGTGAACAACAACCAAGGTGTGAAAAACATCCAAGGTGTGAAAAACATCCAAGGTGTGAACAACAACCAAGGTGTGAACAACAACCAAGGTGTGAACAATAACCAAGGTGTGAACAACAACCAAGGTGTGAAAAACAAACAAGGTGTGAACAACAGCCAAGGTGTGAACAACAATCAAGGTGTGAACAAGAATTGAGGTGTGAACAACAAAAAAGGTGTGAACAGCAATCAAGGTGTGAACAACAAAAAAGGTGTGAACAACAACCTAGGTGTGAACAACAAAAAGGTGTGAACAACAACCTAGGTGTGAACAACAACCAAGGTGTGAAAAACATCCAAGGTGTGAACAACAACCAAAGTGTGAACAACAACCAGGTGTGAACAACAACCAAGGTGTGAACAAGAATTGAGGTGTGAACAACAAAAAAGCTGTGAACAACAACCAAGGTGTGAACAACAACCAAGGTGTGAACAACAAGAAAGGTGTAAACAACAATTAAGGTGTGAACAACAACCAGGTGTGGTCAACAACCAGGTGTGAACAACAACCAACGTGTGAAAAACAACCAAGGTGTGAACAACAAGAAAGGTGTGAACAACAACCAAGGTGTGAACAACAACCAAGGTGTGAACAACAACCAAGGTGTGAACAACAACCAAAGGTATGAACAACAACCAAGGTGTGAACAACAACCATGTGTGGTCAACAACCAGGTGTGAAAAACAACCAAGGTGTGAACAACAACCAAAGGTGTGAACAACAATAAAGGTGTGAACAACAAAAAAGGTGTGATCAACAATCAAGGTGTGAACAACAACCAGGTGTGAACAACAACCAAGGTGTTAACAAGAAATGAGGTGTGAACAGCAAAAAAGGCGTGAACAACAATTAACGTGTGAGCAACAACCAAGGTGTGAACAACAACCAAGGTGTGAAAAACAGCCAAGGTGTGAACAACAACCAAGGTGTGAACAACAACCAGGGTGTGGACAACAACCATGGCGTTAACAACAAAAAAGGTGTGAACAACAGCCAAGGTGTGAACAACAATTAAGGTGCGAACAACAACCAACGTGTGAAAAACAATTAAGGTGTGAACAACAAGAAAGGTGTGAAAAACAAGAAAGGTGTGAACAACAACCAAGGTGAACAACAACCAAGGTGTGAACAACAACCAAGGTGTGAACAACAACCAAAGGTGTGAACAACAAAAAAGGTGTGAACCACAACCAAGGTGTGAACAACAACCATGTGTGGTCAAGAACCAGGTGTGAAAAACAACCAAGGTGTGAACAACAACCAAAGGTATGAACAACAATAAAGGTGTGAACAACAAAAAAGGTGTGATCAACAATCAAGGTGTGAACAACAACCAAGGTGTGAACAACAACCAAAGGTGTGAGCAACAACCAAAGGTGTGAACAACAAAAAAGGTGTGAACAACAACCTAGGTGTGAACAACAAAAAAGGTGTGAACAACAACCAAGGTGTGAACAACAACCATGGGTGGTCAACAACCAGGTGTTAAAAACAACCAAGGTGTGAACAACAACCACAGGTATGAACAACAATAAAGGTGTGAACAACAAAAAAGGTGTGATCAACAATCAAGGTGTGAACAACAACCAAGGTGTGAACAACAACCAAAGGTGTGAGCAACAACCAAAGGTGTGAACAACAAAAAAGGTGTGAACAACAACCTAGGTGTGAACAACAAAAAAGGTGTGAACAACAACCAAGCTGTGAACAACAACCAAGGTGTGAACAACAACCAAGGTGTGATCAACAACCAAGGTGTGAACAACAACCAAGGTGTGAACAACAACCAAAGGTATGAACAACAATAAAGGTGTGAACAACAAAAAAGGTGTGATCAACAACCAAGGCGTGATCAACAACCAAGGTGTGAACAACAAGAAAGGTGTGAACAAAAACCAAGGTGTGAACAACAACCATGTGTGGTCAACAACCAGGTGTGAAAAACAACCAAGGTGTGAACAACAACCAAAGTATGAACAACAATAAAGGTGGGAACAACAAAAAAGGTGTGATCAACAATCAAGGTGTGAACAACAACCAAGGAGTGAACAACAACCAAAGGTGTGAACAACAACCAAAGGTGTGAACAACAAAAAAGGTGTGAACAACAACCTAGGTGTGAACAACAAAAAAGGTGTGAACAACAACGAAGCTGTGAACAACAACCAAGGTGTGATCAACAACCAAGGTGTGAACAACAACCAAGGTGTTAACAACAACCAAAGGTGTGAACAACAACCAAAGGTGTGAACAACAAAAAAGGTGTGAACAACAACCTAGGTGTGAACAACAAAAAAGGTGTGAACAACAACCAAGGTGTGAACAACAAAGAAGGTGTGAAAAACATCCAAGGTGTGAAAAACATCCAAGGTGTGAACAACAACCAAGGTGTGAACAACAACCAAGGTGTGAACAACAACCAAAGGTGTGAACAACAACCAGGTGTGAAAAACAATAAAGGTGTGAACAACAAAAAAGGTGTGATCAACAACCAAGGTGTGATCAACAACCAAGGTGTGAACAACAACAAAGGTGTGAACAACAACCAAGGTGTGAACAACAAGAAAGGTGTAAACAACAATTAAGGTGTGAACAACAACCAGGTGTGGTCAACAACCAGGTGTGAACAACAACCAACCTGTGAAAAACAACCAAGGTGTGAACAACAAGAAAGGTGTGAACAACAACCAAGGTGTGAACAACAACAAAGGTGTGAACAACAACCAAGTTGTGAACAACAACCAAGGTGTGAACAATAACCAAGGTGTGAACAACAACCAAGGTGTGAAAAACAAACAAGGTGTGAACAACAGCCAAGCTGTGAAAAACAACCAAGGTGTGAACAACAACCAAGGTGTGAACAACAAGAAAGGTGTAAACAACAACCAAGGTGTGAACAACAACCAGGTGTGGTCAACAACCAGGTGTGAACAACAACCAAGGTGTTAACAAGAATTGAGGTGTGAAAAACAACCAAGGTGTGAACAACAACCAAGGTGTAAACAACAACCAGGGTGTGGACAACAACCATGGCGTTAACAACAAAAAAGGTGTGAACAACAACCAAGGTGTGAACAACAATTAAGGTGTGAACAACAAAAAAGCTGTGAACCACAGCCAACGTGTGAAAAACAACCAAGGTGTGAACAACAAGAAGGGTGTGAACAACAAGAAAGGTGTGAACAACAACAAAGGTGTGAACACCAACCAAGGTGTGAAAAACAACCAAAGGTGTGAACAACAAAAAAGGTGTGAAAAACAACCAAGGTGTGAACAACAACCAAAGGTATGAACAACAATAAAGGTGTGAACAACAAAAAAGGTGTGATCAACAATCAAGGTGTGAACAACAACCAAGGTGTGAACAACAACCAAAGGTGTGAACAACAACCGAAAGGTGTGAACAACAAAAAAGGTGTGAACAACAACCAAGGTGTGAACAACAACCATGTGTGGTCAACAACCAGGTGTGAAAAACAACCAAGGTGTGAACAACAACCAAAGGTATGAACAACAATAAAGGTGTGAACAACAAAAAAGGTGTGATCAACAATCAAGGTGTGAACAACAACCAAGGTGTGAACAACAACCAAAGGTGTGAGCAACAACCAAAGGTGTGAACAACAAAAAAGGTGTGAACAACAACCTAGGTGTGAACAACAAAAAAGGTGTGAACAACAACCAAGCTGTGAACAACAACCAAGGTGTGATCAACAACCAAGGTGTGAACAACAACCAAGGTGTGAACAACAACCAAAGGTGTGAGCAACAACCAAAGGTGTGAACAACAAAAAAGGTGTGAACAACAACCTAGGTGTGAACAACAAAAAAGGTGTGAACAACAACCAAGCTGTGAACAACAACCAAGGTGTGATCAACAACCAAGGTGTGAACAACAACCAAGGTGTGAACAACAACCAAAGGTGTGAACAACAACCAAGGTGTGAACAACAACCAAGGTGTGAACAACAACCAAGGTGTGAAAAACATCCAAGGCGTGAACAACAACCAAGGTGTGAACAACAACCAGGTGTGAACAACAACCAAGGTGTGAACAAGAATTGAGGTATGAACAACAAAAAAGGTGTGAACAACAATTAAGGTTTGAACAACAAAAAAGCTGTGAACAACAACCAAGGTGTGAACAACAACCAAGGTGTGAACAACAAGAAAGGTGTGAACAACAAGAAAGGTGTAAACAACAATTAAGGTGTGAACAACAACCAGGTGTGGTCAACAACCAGGTGTGAACAACAACCAACGTGTGAAGAACAACCAAGGTGTGAACAACAAGAGAGGTGTGAACAACAACCAAGGTGTGAACAACAACCAAGGTGTGAACAACAACCAAGGTGTGAACAACAACCAAAGGTATGAACAACAATAAAGGTGTGAACAACAAAAAAGGTGTGATCAACAACCAAGGCGTGATCAACAACCAAGGTGTGAACAACAAGAAAGGTGTGAACAACAACCAAGGTGTGAACAACAACCATGTGTGGTCAACAACCAGGTGTGAAAAACAACCAAGGTGTGAACAGCAACCAAAGGTATGAACAACAATAAAGGTGGGAACAACAAAAAAGGTGTGATCAACAATCAAGGTGTGAACAACAACCAAGGAGTGAACAACAACCAAAGGTGTGAACAACAACCAAAGGTGTGAACAACAAAAAAGGTATGAACAACAACCAAGCTGTGAACAACAACCAAGCTGTGAACAACAACCAAGGTGTGAACAACAACCAAGGTGTTAACAACAACCAAAGGTGTGAACAACAACCAAAGGTGTGAACAACAAAAAAGGTGTAAAGAACAACCTAGGTGTGAACAACAAAAAAGGTGTGAACAACAACCAAGGTGTGAACAACAACCAAGGTGTGAACAACAACCAAGGTGTGAACAACAACCAAGGTGTGAAAAACATCCAAGGTGTGAAAAACATCCAAGGTGTGAACAACAACCAAGGTGTGAACAACAACCAAGGTGTGAACAATAACCAAGGTGTGAACAACAACCAAGGTGTGAAAAACAAACAAGGTGTGAACAACAGCCAAGGTGTGAACAACAATCAAGGTGTGAACAAGAATTGAGGTGTGAACAACAAAAAAGGTGTGAACAGCAATCAAGGTGTGAACAGCAAAAAAGGTGTGAACAACAACCTAGGTGTGAACAACAAAAAGGTGTGAACAACAACCTAGGTGTGAACAACAACCAAGGTGTGAAAAACATCCAAGGTGTGAACAACAACCAAAGTGTGAACAACAACCAGGTGTGAACAACAACCAAGGTGTGAACAAGAATTGAGGTGTGAACAACAAAAAAGCTGTGAACAACAACCAAGGTGTGAACAACAACCAAGGTGTGAACAACAAGAAAGGTGTAAACAACAATTAAGGTGTGAACAACAACCAGGTGTGGTCAACAACCAGGTGTGAACAACAACCAACGTGTGAAAAACAACCAAGGTGTGAACAACAAGAAAGGTGTGAACAACAACCAAGGTGTGAACAACAACCAAGGTGTGAACAACAACCAAGGTGTGAACAACAACCAAGGTGTGAACAACAACCAAAGGTATGAACAACAACCAAGGTGTGAACAACAACCATGTGTGGTCAACAACCAGGTGTGAAAAACAACCAAGGTGTGAACAACAACCAAAGGTGTGAACAACAATAAAGGTGTGAACAACAAAAAAGGTGTGATCAACAATCAAGGTGTGAACAACAACCAGGTGTGAACAACAACCAAGGTGTTAACAAGAAATGAGGTGTGAACAGCAAAAAAGGCATGAACAACAATTAACGTGTGAACAACAACCAAGGTGTGAACAACAACCAAGGTGTGAAAAACAACCAAGGTGTGAACAACAACCAAGGTGTGAACAACAACCAGGGTGTGGACAACAACCATGGCGTTAACAACAAAAAAGGTGTGAACAACAGCCAAGGTGTGAACAACAATTAAGGTGTGAACAACAAAAAAGCTATGAACCACAACCAACGTGTGAAAAACAACCAAGGTGTGAACAACAAGAAAGGTGTGAAAAACAAGAAAGGTGTGAACAACAACCAAGGTGAACAACAACCAAGGTGTGAACAACAACCAAGGTGTGAACAACAACCAAAGGTGTGAACAACAAAAAAGGTGTGAACAACAACCAAGGTGTGAACAACAACCATGTGTGGTCAACAACCAGGTGTGAAAAACAACCAAGGTGTGAACAACAACCAAAGGTATGAACAACAATAAAGGTGTGAACAACAAAAAAGGTGTGATCAACAATCAAGGTGTGAACAACAACCAAGGTGTGAACAACAACCAAAGGTGTGAGCAACAACCAAAGGTGTGAACAACAAAAAAGGTGTGAACAACAACCTAGGTGTGAACAACAAAAAAGGTGTGAACAACAACCAAGGTGTGAACAACAACCATGGATGGTCAACAACCAGGTGTTAAAAACAACCAAGGTGTGAACAACAACCACAGGTATGAACAACAATAAAGGTGTGAACAACAAAAAAGGTGTGATCAACAATCAAGGTGTGAACAACAACCAAGGTGTGAACAACAACCAAAGGTGTGAGCAACAACCAAAGGTGTGAACAACAAAAAAGGTGTGAACAACAACCTAGGTGTGAACAACAAAAAAGGTGTGAACAACAACCAAGCTGTGAACAACAACCAAGGTGTGAACAACAACCAAGGTGTGATCAACAACCAAGGTGTGAACAACAACCAAGGTGTGAACAACAACCAAAGGTATGAACAACAATAAAGGTGTGAACAACAAAAAAGGTGTGATCAACAACCAAGGCGTGATCAACAACCAAGGTGTGAACAACAAGAAAGGTGTGAACAAAAACCAAGGTGTGAACAACAACCATGTGTGGTCAACAACCAGGTGTGAAAAACAACCAAGGTGTGAACAACAACCAAAGTATGAACAACAATAAAGGTGGGAACAACAAAAAAGGTGTGATCAACAATCAAGGTGTGAACAACAACCAAGGAGTGAACAACAACCAAAGGTGTGAACAACAACCAAAGGTGTGAACAACAAAAAAGGTGTGAACAACAACCTAGGTGTGAACAACAAAAAAGGTGTGAACAATAACGAAGCTGTGAACAACAACCAAGGTGTGATCAACAACCAAGGTGTGAACAACAACCAAGGTGTTAACAACAACCAAAGGTGTGAACAACAACCAAAGGTGTGAACAACAAAAAAGGTGTGAACAACAACCTAGGTGTGAACAACAAAAAAGGTGTGAACAACAACCAAGGTGTGAACAACAACCAAGGTGTGAACAACAAAGAAGGTGTGAAAAACATCCAAGGTGTGAAAAACATCCAAGGTGTGAACAACAACCAAGGTGTGAACAACAACCAAGGTGTGAACAACAACCAAAGGTGTGAACAACAACCAGGTGTGAAAAACAATAAAGGTGTGAACAACAAAAAAGGTGTGATCAACAACCAAGGTGTGATCAACAACCAAGGTGTGAACAACAACCAAGGTGTTAACAAGAATTGAGGTGTGAACATCAAAAAAGGTGTGAACAACAATTAACGTGTGAACAACAACCAAGGTGTGAACAACAACCAAGGTGTGAAAAACAACCAAGGTGTGAACAACAACCAAGGTGTGAACAACAACCAGGGTGTGGACAACAACCATGGCGTTAACAACAAAAAAGGTGTGAACAACAACCAAGGTGTGAACAACAATTAAGGTGTGAACAACAAAAAAGCTGTGAACCACAGCCAACGTGTGAAAAACAACCAAGGTGTGAACAACAAGAAGGGTGTGAACAACAAGAAAGGTGTGAACAACAACAAAGGTGTGAACACCAACCAAGGTGTGAAAAACAACCAAAGGTGTGAACAACAAAAAAGGTGTGAACAACAACCTAGGTGTGAACAACAACCATGTGTGGTCAACAACCAGGTGTGAAAAACAACCAAGGTGTGAACAACAACCAAACGTATGAACAACAATAAAGGTGTGAACAACAAAAAAGGTGTGATCAACAATCAAGGTGTGATCAACAATCAAGGTGTGAACAACAACCAAGGTGTGAACAACAACCAAAGGTGTGAACAACAACCGAAGGTGAACAACAAAAAAGGTGTGAACAACAACCAAGGTGTGAACAACAACCATGTGTGGTCAACAACCAGGTGTGAAAAACAACCAAGGTGTGAACAACAACCAAAGGTATGAACAACAATAAAGGTGTGAACAACAAAAAAGGTGTGATCAACAATCAAGGTGTGAACAACAACCAAGGTGTGAACAACAACCAAAGGTGTGAGCAACAACCAAAGTTGTGAACAACAAAAAAGGTGTCAACAACAACCTAGGTGTGAACAACAAAAAAGGTGTGAACAACAACCAAGCTGTGAACAACAACCAAGGTGTGATCAACAACCAAGGTGTGAACAACAACCAAGGTGTGAACAACAACCAAAGGTGTGAGCAACAACCAAAGGTGTGAACAACAAAAAAGGTGTGAACAACAACCTAGGTGTTAACAACAAAAAAGGTGTGAACAACAACCAAGCTGTGAACAACAACCAAGGTGTGATCAACAACCAAGGTGTGAACAACAACCAAGGTGTGAACAACAACCAAAGGTGTGAACAACAACCAAAGGTGTGAACAACAAAAAAGGTGTGATCAACAACCTAGGTATGAACAACAAAAAAGGTGTGAACAACAACCAAGGTGTGAACAACAACCAAGGTGTGAACAACAACCAAGGTGTGAAAAACATCCAAGGCGTGAACAACAACCAAGGTGTGAACAACAACCAGGTGTGAACAACAACCAAGGTGTGAACAAGAATTGAGGTATGAACAACAAAAAAGGTGTGAACAACAATTAAGGTTTGAACAACAAAAAAGCTGTGAACAACAACCAAGGTGTGAACAACAACCAAGGTGTGAACAACAAGAAAGGTGTGAACAACAAGAAAGGTGTAAACAACAATTAAGGTGTGAACAACAACCAGGTGTGGTCAACAACCAGGTGTGAACAACAACCAACGTGTGAAGAACAACCAAGGTGTGAACAACAAGAGAGGTGTGAACAACAACCAAGGTGTGAACAACAACCAAGGTGTGAACAACAACCAAGGTGTGAACAACAAGAAAGGTGTAAACAACAATTAAGGTGTGAACAACAACCAGGTGTGGTCAACAACCAGGTGTGAACAACAACCAATGTGTGAAGAACAACCAAGGTGTGAACAACAAGAGAGGTGTGAACAACAACCAAGGTGTGAACAACAACCAAGGTGTGAACAACAACCAAGGTGTGAACAACAACCAAGGTGTGAACAACAACCAAAGGTATGAACAACAATAAAGGTGTGAACAACAAAAAAGGTGTGATCAACAGCCAAGGCGTGATCAACAACCAAGGTGTGAACAACAAGAAAGGTGTGAACAACAACCAAGGTGTGAACAACAACCATGTGTGGTCAACAACCAGGTGTGAAAAACAACCAAGGTGTGAAAAACATCCAAGGTGTGAACAACAACCAAGGTGTGAACAACAACCAAGGTGTGAACAACAACCAAAGGTGTGAACAACAACCAGGTGTGAAAAACAATAAAGGTGTGAACAACAAAAAAGGTGTGATCAACAACCAAGGTGTGATCAACAACCAAGGTGTGAACAACAACCAAGGTGTTAACAAGAATTGAGGTGTGAACATCAAAAAAGGTGTGAACAACAATTAACGTGTGAACAACAACCAAGGTGTGAACAACAACCAAGGTGTGAAAAACAACCAAGGTGTGAACAACAACCAAGGTGTGAACAACAACCAGGGTGTGGACAACAACCATGGCGTTAACAACAAAAAAGGTGTGAACAACAACCAAGGTGTGAACAACAATTAAGGTGTGAACAACAAAAAAGCTGTGAACCACAGCCAACGTGTGAAAAACAACCAAGGTGTGAACAACAAGAAGGGTGTGAACAACAAGAAAGGTGTGAACAACAACAAAGGTGTGAACACCAACCAAGGTGTGAAAAACAACCAAAGGTGTGAACAACAAAAAAGGTGTGAACAACAACCTAGGTGTGAACAACAACCATGTGTGGTCAACAACCAGGTGTGAAAAACAACCAAGGTGTGAACAACAACCAAAGGTATGAACAACAATAAAGGTGTGAACAACAAAAAAAGTGTGATCAACAATCAAGGTGTGAACAACAACCAAGGTGTGAACAACAACCAAAGGTGTGAACAACAACCGAAGGTGTGAACAACAAAAAAGGTGTGAACAACAACCAAGGTGTGAACAACAACCATGTGTGGTCAACAACCAGGTGTGAAAAACAACCAAGGTGTGAACAACAACCAAAGGTATGAACAACAATAAAGGTGTGAACAACAAAAAAGGTGTGATCAACAATCAAGGTGTGAACAACAACCAAGGTGTGAACAACAACCAAAGGTGTGAGCAACAACCAAAGGTGTGAACAACAAAAAAGGTGTGAACAACAACCTAGGTGTGAACAACAAAAAAGGTGTGAACAACAACCAAGCTGTGAACAACAACCAAGGTGTGATCAACAACCAAGGTGTGAACAACAACCAAGGTGTGAACAACAACCAAAGGTGTGAGCAACAACCAAAGGTGTGAACAACAAAAAAGGTGTGAACAACAACCTAGGTGTTAACAACAAAAAAGGTGTGAACAACAACCAAGCTGTGAACAACAACCAAGGTGTGATCAACAACCAAGGTGTGAACAACAACCAAGGTGTGAACAACAACCAAAGGTGTGAACAACAACCAAAGGTGTGAACAACAAAAAAGGTGTGATCAACAACCTAGGTATGAACAACAAAAAAGGTGTGAACAACAACCAAGGTGTGAACAACAACCAAGGTGTGAACAACAACCAAGGTGTGAAAAACATCCAAGGCGTGAACAACAACCAAGGTGTGAACAACAACCAGGTGTGAACAACAACCAAGGTGTGAACAAGAATTGAGGTATGAACAACAAAAAAGGTGTGAACAACAATTAAGGTTTGAACAACAAAAAAGCTGTGAACAACAACCAAGGTGTGAACAACAACCAAGGTGTGAACAACAAGAAAGGTGTGAACAACAAGAAAGGTGTAAACAACAATTAAGGTGTGAACAACAACCAGGTGTGGTCAACAACCAGGTGTGAACAACAACCAACGTGTGAAGAACAACCAAGGTGTGAACAACAAGAGAGGTGTGAACAACAACCAAGGTGTGAACAACAACCAAGGTGTGAACAACAACCAAGGTGTGAACAACAAGAAAGGTGTAAACAACAATTAAGGTGTGAACAACAACCAGGTGTGGTCAACAACCAGGTGTGAACAACAACCAACGTGTGAAGAACAACCAAGGTGTGAACAACAAGAGAGGTGTGAACAACAACCCAGGTGTGAACAACAACCAAGGTGTGAACAACAACCAAAGGTATGAACAACAATAAAGGTGTGAACAATAAAAAAGGTGTGATCAACAACCAAGGCGTGATCAACAACCAAGGTGTGAACAACAAGAAAGGTGTGAACAACAACCAAGGTGTGAACAACAACCATGTGAGGTCAACAACCAGGTGTGAAAAACAACCAAGGTGTGAAAAACATCCAAGGTGTGAACAACAACCAAGGTGTGAACAACAACCAAGGTGTGAACAACAACCAAAGGTGTGAACAACAACCAGGTGTGAAGAACAATAAAGGTGTGAGCAACAAAAAAGGTGTGATCAACAACCAAGGTGTGATCAACAACCAAGGTGTGAACAACAACCAAGGTGTTAACAAGAATTGAGGTGTGAACATCAAAAAAGGTGTGAACAACAATTAACGTGTGAACAACAACCAAGGTGTGAACAACAACCAAGGTGTGAAAAACAACCAAGGTGTGAACAACAACCAAGGTGTGAACAACAACCAGGGTGTGGACAACAACCATGGCGTTAACAACAAAAAAGGTGTGAACAACAACCAAGGTGTGAACAACAATTAAGGTGTGAACAACAAAAAAGCTGTGAACCACAGCCAACGTGTGAAAAACAACCAAGGTGTGAACAACAAGAAGGGTGTGAACAACAAGAAAGGTGTGAACAACAACAAAGGTGTGAACACCAACCAAGGTGTGAAAAACAACCAAAGGTGTGAACAACAAAAAAGGTGTGAACAACAACCTAGGTGTGAACAACAACCATGTGTGGTCAACAACCAGGTGTGAAAAACAACCAAGGTGTGAACAACAACCAAAGGTATGAACAACAATAAAGGTGTGAACAACAAAAAAGGTGTGATCAACAATCAAGGTGTGAACAACAACCAAGGTGTGAACAACAACCAAAGGTGTGAACAACAACCGAAGGTGTGAACAACAAAAAAGGTGTGAACAACAACCAAGGTGTGAACAACAACCATGTGTGGTCAACAACCAGGTGTGAAAAACAACCAAGGTGTGAACAACAACCAAAGGTATGAACAACAATAAAGGTGTGAACAACAAAAAAGGTGTGATCAACAATCAAGGTGTGAACAACAACCAAGGTGTGAACAACAACCAAAGGTGTGAGCAACAACCAAAGGTGTGAACAACAAAAAAGGTGTGAACAACAACCTAGGTGTGAACAACAAAAAAGGTGTGAACAACAACCAAGCTGTGAACAACAACCAAGGTGTGATCAACAACCAAGGTGTGAACAACAACCAAGGTGTGAACAACAACCAAAGGTGTGAGCAACAACCAAAGGTGTGAACAACAAAAAAGGTGTGAACAACAACCTAGGTGTTAACAACAAAAAAGGTGTGAACAACAACCAAGCTGTGAACAACAACCAAGGTGTGATCAACAACCAAGGTGTGAACAACAACCAAGGTGTGAACAACAACCAAAGGTGTGAACAACAACCAAAGGTGTGAACAACAAAAAAGGTGTGATCAACAACCTAGGTATGAACAACAAAAAAGGTGTGAACAACAACCAAGGTGTGAACAACAACCAAGGTGTGAACAACAACCAAGGTGTGAAAAACATCCAAGGCGTGAACAACAACCAAGGTGTGAACAACAACCAGGTGTGAACAACAACCAAGGTGTGAACAAGAATTGAGGTATGAACAACAAAAAAGGTGTGAACAACAATTAAGGTTTGAACAACAAAAAAGCTGTGAACAACAACCAAGGTGTGAACAACAACCAAGGTGTGAACAACAAGAAAGGTGTGAACAACAAGAAAGGTGTAAACAACAATTAAGGTGTGATCAACAACCAAGGTGTGAACAACAACCAAGGTGTGAACAACAACCAAGGTGTGATCAACAACCAAGGTGTGAACAACAACCAAGGTGTGAACAACAACCAAAGGTATGAACAACAATAAAGGTGTGAACAACAAAAAAGGTGTGATCAACAACCAAGGCGTGATCAACAACCAAGGTGTGAACAACAAGAAAGGTGTGAACAAAAACCAAGGTGTGAACAACAACCATGTGTGGTCAACAACCAGGTGTGAAAAACAACCAAGGTGTGAACAACAACCAAAGTATGAACAACAATAAAGGTGGGAACAACAAAAAAGGTGTGATCAACAATCAAGGTGTGAACAACAACCAAGGAGTGAACAACAACCAAAGGTGTGAACAACAACCAAAGGTGTGAACAACAAAAAAGGTGTGAACAACAACCTAGGTGTGAACAACAAAAAAGGTGTGAACAACAACGAAGCTGTGAACAACAACCAAGGTGTGATCAACAACCAAGGTGTGAACAACAACCAAGGTGTTAACAACAACCAAAGGTGTGAACAACAACCAAAGGTGTGAACAACAAAAAAGGTGTGAACAACAACCTAGGTGTGAACAACAAAAAAGGTGTGAACAACAACCAAGGTGTGAACAACAACCAAGGTGTGAACAACAAAGAAGGTGTGAAAAACATCCAAGGTGTGAAAAACATCCAAGGTGTGAACAACAACCAAGGTGTGAACAACAACCAAGGTGTGAACAACAACCAAAGGTGTGAACAACAACCAGGTGTGAAAAACAATAAAGGTGTGAACAACAAAAAAGGTGTGATCAACAACCAAGGTGTGATCAACAACCAAGGTGTGAACAACAACCAAGGTGTGAAAAACAACCAAGGTGTGAACAACAACCAAGGTGTGAACAACAACCAGGGTGTGGACAACAACCATGGCGTTAACAACAAAAAAGGTGTGAACAACAACCAAGGTGTGAACAACAATTAAGGTGTGAACAACAAAAAAGCTGTGAACCACAGCCAACGTGTGAAAAACAACCAAGGTGTGAACAACAAGAAGGGTGTGAACAACAAGAAAGGTGTGAACAACAACAAAGGTGTGAACACCAACCAAGGTGTGAAAAACAACCAAAGGTGTGAACAACAAAAAAGGTGTGAACAACAACCTAGGTGTGAACAACAACCATGTGTGGTCAACAACCAGGTGTGAAAAACAACCAAGGTGTGAACAACAACCAAAGGTATGAACAACAATAAAGGTGTGAACAACAAAAAAGGTGTGATCAACAATCAAGGTGTGAACAACAACCAAGGTGTGAACAACAACCAAAGGTGTGAACAACAACCGAAGGTGTGAACAACAAAAAAGGTGTGAACAACAACCAAGGTGTGAACAACAACCATGTGTGGTCAACAACCAGGTGTGAAAAACAACCAAGGTGTGAACAACAACCAAAGGTATGAACAACAATAAAGGTGTGAACAACAAAAAAGGTGTGATCAACAATCAAGGTGTGAACAACAACCAAGGTGTGAACAACAACCAAAGGTGTGAGCAACAACCAAAGGTGTGAACAACAAAAAAGGTGTGAACAACAACCTAGGTGTGAACAACAAAAAAGGTGTGAACAACAACGAAGCTGTGAACAACAACCAAGGTGTGATCAACAACCAAGGTGTGAACAACAACCAAGGTGTTAACAACAACCAAAGGTGTGAACAACAACCAAAGGTGTGAACAACAAAAAAGGTGTGAACAACAACCTAGGTGTGAACAACAAAAAAGGTGTGAACAACAACCAAGGTGTGAACAACAACCAAGGTGTGAACAACAAAGAAGGTGTGAAAAACATCCAAGGTGTGAAAAACATCCAAGGTGTGAACAACAACCAAGGTGTGAACAACAACCAAGGTGTGAACAACAACCAAAGGTGTGAACAACAACCAGGTGTGAAAAACAATAAAGGTGTGAACAACAAAAAAGGTGTGATCAACAACCAAGGTGTGATCAACAACCAAGGTGTGAACAACAACCAAGGTGTGAAAAACAACCAAGGTGTGAACAACAACCAAGGTGTGAACAACAACCAGGGTGTGGACAACAACCATGGCGTTAACAACAAAAAAGGTGTGAACAACAACCAAGGTGTGAACAACAATTAAGGTGTGAACAACAAAAAAGCTGTGAACCACAGCCAACGTGTGAAAAACAACCAAGGTGTGAACAACAAGAAGGGTGTGAACAACAAGAAAGGTGTGAACAACAACAAAGGTGTGAACACCAACCAAGGTGTGAAAAACAACCAAAGGTGTGAACAACAAAAAAGGTGTGAACAACAACCTAGGTGTGAACAACAACCATGTGTGGTCAACAACCAGGTGTGAAAAACAACCAAGGTGTGAACAACAACCAAAGGTATGAACAACAATAAAGGTGTGAACAACAAAAAAGGTGTGATCAACAATCAAGGTGTGAACAACAACCAAGGTGTGAACAACAACCAAAGGTGTGAACAACAACCGAAGGTGTGAACAACAAAAAAGGTGTGAACAACAACCAAGGTGTGAACAACAACCATGTGTGGTCAACAACCAGGTGTGAAAAACAACCAAGGTGTGAACAACAACCAAAGGTATGAACAACAATAAAGGTGTGAACAACAAAAAAGGTGTGATCAACAATCAAGGTGTGAACAACAACCAAGGTGTGAACAACAACCAAAGGTGTGAGCAACAACCAAAGGTGTGAACAACAAAAAAGGTGTGAACAACAACCTAGGTGTGAACAACAAAAAAGGTGTGAACAACAACCAAGGTGTGAACAACAACCAAAGGTGTGAGCAACAACCAAAGGTGTGAACAACAAAAAAGGTGTGAACAACAACCTAGGTGTTAACAACAAAAAAGGTGTGAACAACAACCAAGCTGTGAACAACAACCAAGGTGTGATCAACAACCAAGGTGTGAACAACAACCAAGGTGTGAACAACAACCAAAGGTGTGAACAACAACCAAAGGTGTGAACAACAAAAAAGGTGTGATCAACAACCTAGGTATGAACAACAAAAAAGGTGTGAACAACAACCAAGGTGTGAACAACAACCAAGGTGTGAACAACAACCAAGGTGTGAAAAACATCCAAGGCGTGAACAACAACCAAGGTGTGAACAACAACCAGGTGTGAACAACAACCAAGGTGTGAACAAGAATTGAGGTATGAACAACAAAAAAGGTGTGAACAACAATTAAGGTTTGAACAACAAAAAAGCTGTGAACAACAACCAAGGTGTGAACAACAACCAAGGTGTGAACAACAAGAAAGGTGTGAACAACAAGAAAGGTGTAAACAACAATTAAGGTGTGAACAACAACCAGGTGTGGTCAACAACCAGGTGTGAACAACAACCAACGTGTGAAGAACAACCAAGGTGTGAACAACAAGAGAGGTGTGAACAACAACCAAGGTGTGAACAACAACCAAGGTGTGAACAACAACCAAGGTGTGAACAACAAGAAAGGTGTAAACAACAATTAAGGTGTGAACAACAACCAGGTGTGGTCAACAACCAGGTGTGAACAACAACCAACGTGTGAAGAACAACCAAGGTGTGAACAACAAGAGAGGTGTGAACAACAACCAAGGTGTGAACAACAACCAAGGTGTGAACAACAACCAAGGTGTGAACAACAACCAAAGGTATGAACAACAATAAAGGTGTGAACAACAAAAAAGGTGTGATCAACAACCAAGGCGTGATCAACAACCAAGGTGTGAACAACAAGAAAGGTGTGAACAACAACCAAGGTGTGAACAACAACCATGTGTGGTCAACAACCAGGTGTGAAAAACAACCAAGGTGTGAAAAACATCCAAGGTGTGAACAACAACCAAGGTGTGAACAACAACCAAGGTGTGAACAACAACCAAAGGTGTGAACAACAACCAGGTGTGAAAAACAATAAAGGTGTGAGCAACAAAAAAGGTGTGATCAACAACCAAGGTGTGATCAACAACCAAGGTGTGAACAACAACCAAGGTGTTAACAAGAATTGAGGTGTGAACATCAAAAAAGGTGTGAACAACAATTAACGTGTGAACAACAACCAAGGTGTGAACAACAACCAAGGTGTGAAAAACAACCAAGGTGTGAACAACAACCAAGGTGTGAACAACAACCAGGGTGTGGACAACAACCATGGCGTTAACAACAAAAAAGGTGTGAACAACAACCAAGGTGTGAACAACAATTAAGGTGTGAACAACAAAAAAGCTGTGAACCACAGCCAACGTGTGAAAAACAACCAAGGTGTGAACAACAAGAAGGGTGTGAACAACAAGAAAGGTGTGAACAACAACAAAGGTGTGAACACCAACCAAGGTGTGAAAAACAACCAAAGGTGTGAACAACAAAAAAGGTGTGAACAACAACCTAGGTGTGAACAACAACCATGTGTGGTCAACAACCAGGTGTGAAAAACAACCAAGGTGTGAACAACAACCAAAGGTATGAACAACAATAAAGGTGTGAACAACAAAAAAGGTGTGATCAACAATCAAGGTGTGAACAACAACCAAGGTGTGAACAACAACCAAAGGTGTGAACAACAACCGAAGGTGTGAACAACAAAAAAGGTGTGAACAACAACCAAGGTGTGAACAACAACCATGTGTGGTCAACAACCAGGTGTGAAAAACAACCAAGGTGTGAACAACAACCAAAGGTATGAGCAACAATAAAGGTGTGAACAACAAAAAAGGTGTGATCAACAATCAAGGTGTGAACAACAACCAAGGTGTGAACAACAACCAAAGGTGTGAGCAACAACCAAAGGTGTGAACAACAAAAAAGGTGTGAACAACAACCTAGGTGTGAACAACAAAAAAGGTGTGAACAACAACCAAGCTGTGAACAACAACCAAGGTGTGATCAACAACCAAGGTGTGAACAACAACCAAGGTGTGAACAACAACCAAAGGTGTGAGCAACAACCAAAGGTGTGAACAACAAAAAAGGTGTGAACAACAACCTAGGTGTTAACAACAAAAAAGGTGTGAACAACAACCAAGCTGTGAACAACAACCAAGGTGTGATCAACAACCAAGGTGTGAACAACAACCAAGGTGTGAACAACAACCAAAGGTGTGAACAACAACCAAAGGTGTGAACAACAAAAAAGGTGTGATCAACAACCTAGGTATGAACAACAAAAAAGGTGTGAACAACAACCAAGGTGTGAACAACAACCAAGGTGTGAACAACAACCAAGGTGTGAAAAACATCCAAGGCGTGAACAACAACCAAGGTGTGAACAACAACCAAGGTGTGAACAACAACCAAAGGTGTGAGCAACAACCAAAGGTGTGAACAACAAAAAAGGTGTGAACAACAACCTAGGTGTGAACAACAAAAAAGGTGTGAACAACAACCAAGGTGTGAACAACAACCAAAGGTGTGAGCAACAACCAAAGGTGTGAACAACAAAAAAGGTGTGAACAACAACCTAGGTGTTAACAACAAAAAAGGTGTGAACAACAACCAAGCTGTGAACAACAACCAAGGTGTGATCAACAACCAAGGTGTGAACAACAACCAAGGTGTGAACAACAACCAAAGGTGTGAACAACAACCAAAGGTGTGAACAACAAAAAAGGTGTGATCAACAACCTAGGTATGAACAACAAAAAAGGTGTGAACAACAACCAAGGTGTGAACAACAACCAAGGTGTGAACAACAACCAAGGTGTGAAAAACATCCAAGGCGTGAACAACAACCAAGGTGTGAACAACAACCAGGTGTGAACAACAACCAAGGTGTGAACAAGAATTGAGGTATGAACAACAAAAAAGGTGTGAACAACAATTAAGGTTTGAACAACAAAAAAGCTGTGAACAACAACCAAGGTGTGAACAACAACCAAGGTGTGAACAACAAGAAAGGTGTGAACAACAAGAAAGGTGTAAACAACAATTAAGGTGTGAACAACAACCAGGTGTGGTCAACAACCAGGTGTGAACAACAACCAACGTGTGAAGAACAACCAAGGTGTGAACAACAAGAGAGGTGTGAACAACAACCAAGGTGTGAACAACAACCAAGGTGTGAACAACAACCAAGGTGTGAACAACAAGAAAGGTGTAAACAACAATTAAGGTGTGAACAACAACCAGGTGTGGTCAACAACCAGGTGTGAACAACAACCAACGTGTGAAGAACAACCAAGGTGTGAACAACAAGAGAGGTGTGAACAACAACCAAGGTGTGAACAACAACCAAGGTGTGAACAACAACCAAGGTGTGAACAACAACCAAAGGTATGAACAACAATAAAGGTGTGAACAACAAAAAAGGTGTGATCAACAACCAAGGCGTGATCAACAACCAAGGTGTGAACAACAAGAAAGGTGTGAACAACAACCAAGGTGTGAACAACAACCATGTGTGGTCAACAACCAGGTGTGAAAAACAACCAAGGTGTGAAAAACATCCAAGGTGTGAACAACAACCAAGGTGTGAACAACAACCAAGGTGTGAACAACAACCAAAGGTGTGAACAACAACCAGGTGTGAAAAACAATAAAGGTGTGAGCAACAAAAAAGGTGTGATCAACAACCAAGGTGTGATCAACAACCAAGGTGTGAACAACAACCAAGGTGTTAACAAGAATTGAGGTGTGAACATCAAAAAAGGTGTGAACAACAATTAACGTGTGAACAACAACCAAGGTGTGAACAACAACCAAGGTGTGAAAAACAACCAAGGTGTGAACAACAACCAAGGTGTGAACAACAACCAGGGTGTGGACAACAACCATGGCGTTAACAACAAAAAAGGTGTGAACAACAACCAAGGTGTGAACAACAATTAAGGTGTGAACAACAAAAAAGCTGTGAACCACAGCCAACGTGTGAAAAACAACCAAGGTGTGAACAACAAGAAGGGTGTGAACAACAAGAAAGGTGTGAACAACAACAAAGGTGTGAACACCAACCAAGGTGTGAAAAACAACCAAAGGTGTGAACAACAAAAAAGGTGTGAACAACAACCTAGGTGTGAACAACAACCATGTGTGGTCAACAACCAGGTGTGAAAAACAACCAAGGTGTGAACAACAACCAAAGGTATGAACAACAATAAAGGTGTGAACAACAAAAAAGGTGTGATCAACAATCAAGGTGTGAACAACAACCAAGGTGTGAACAACAACCAAAGGTGTGAACAACAACCGAAGGTGTGAACAACAAAAAAGGTGTGAACAACAACCAAGGTGTGAACAACAACCATGTGTGGTCAACAACCAAGGTGTGAAAAACAACCAAGGTGTGAACAACAACCAAAGGTATGAACAACAATAAAGGTGTGAACAACAAAAAAGGTGTGATCAACAATCAAGGTGTGAACAACAACCAAGGTGTGAACAACAACCAAAGGTGTGAGCAACAACCAAAGGTGTGAACAACAAAAAAGGTGTGAACAACAACCTAGGTGTGAACAACAAAAAAGGTGTGAACAACAACCAAGCTGTGAACAACAACCAAGGTGTGATCAACAACCAAGGTGTGAACAACAACCAAGGTGTGAACAACAACCAAAGGTGTGAGCAACAACCAAAGGTGTGAACAACAAAAAAGGTGTGAACAACAACCTAGGTGTTAACAACAAAAAAGGTGTGAACAACAACCAAGCTGTGAACAACAACCAAGGTGTGATCAACAACCAAGGTGTGAACAACAACCAAGGTGTGAACAACAACCAAAGGTGTGAACAACAACCAAAGGTGTGAACAACAAAAAAGGTGTGATCAACAACCTAGGTATGAACAACAAAAAAGGTGTGAACAACAACCAAGGTGTGAACAACAACCAAGGTGTGAACAACAACCAAGGTGTGAAAAACATCCAAGGCGTGAACAACAACCAAGGTGTGAACAACAACCAGGTGTGAACAACAACCAAGGTGTGAACAAGAATTGAGGTATGAACAACAAAAAAGGTGTGAACAACAATTAAGGTTTGAACAACAAAAAAGCTGTGAACAACAACCAAGGTGTGAACAACAACCAAGGTGTGAACAACAAGAAAGGTGTGAACAACAAGAAAGGTGTAAACAACAATTAAGGTGTGAACAACAACCAGGTGTGGTCAACAACCAGGTGTGAACAACAACCAACGTGTGAAGAACAACCAAGGTGTGAACAACAAGAGAGGTGTGAACAACAACCAAGGTGTGAACAACAACCAAGGTGTGAACAACAACCAAGGTGTGAACAACAAGAAAGGTGTAAACAACAATTAAGGTGTGAACAACAACCAGGTGTGGTCAACAACCAGGTGTGAACAACAACCAACGTGTGAAGAACAACCAAGGTGTGAACAACAAGAGAGGTGTGAACAACAACCAAGGTGTGAACAACAACCAAGGTGTGAACAACAACCAAGGTGTGAACAACAACCAAAGGTATGAACAACAATAAAGATGTGAACAACAAAAAAGGTGTGATCAACAACCAAGGCGTGATCAACAACCGAGGTGTGAACAACAAGAAAGGTGTGAACAACAACCAAGGTGTGAACAACAACCATGTGTGGTCAACAACCAGGTGTGAAAAACAACCAAGGTGTGAACAGCAACCAAAGGTATGAACAACAATAAAGGTGTGAACAACAAAAAAGGTGTGATCAACAACCAAGGCGTGATCAACAACCAAGGTGTGAACAACAAGAAAGGTGTGAACAACAACCAAGGTGTGAACAACAACCATGTGTGGTCAACAACCAGGTGTGAAAAACAACCAAGGTGTGAACAGCAACCAAAGGTATGAACAACAATAAAGGTGGGAACAACAAAAAAGGTGAGATCAACAATCAAGGTGTGAACAACAACCAAGGAGTGAACAACAACCAAAGGTGTGAACAACAACCAAAGGTGTGAACAACAAAAAAGGTGTGAACAACAACCAAGCTGTGAACAACAACCAAGGTGTGATCAACAACCAAGGTGTGAACAACAACCAAGGTGTTAACAACAACCAAAGGTGTGAACAACAACCAAAGGTGTGAACAACAAAAAAGGTATAAAGAACAACCTAGGTGTGAACAACAAAAAAGGTGTGAACAACAACCAAGGTGTGAACAACAACCAAGGTGTGAACAACAACCAAGGTGTGAACAACAACCAAGGTGTGAAAAACATCCAAGGTGTGAACAACATCCAAGGTGTGAACAACAACCAAGGTGTGAACAACAACCAAGGTGTGAACAATAACCAAGGTGTGAACAACAACCAAGGTGTGAAAAACAAACAAGGTGTGAACAACAGCCAAGGTGTGAACAACAATCAAGGTGTGAACAAGAATTGAGGTGTGAACAACAAAAAAGGTGTGAACAGCAATCAAGGTGTGAACAACAACCAGGTGTGAACAACAACCTAGGTGTGAACAACAAAAAGGTGTGAACAACAACCTAGGTGTGAACAACAACCAAGGTGTGAAAAACATCCAAGGTGTGAACAACAACCAAAGTGTGAACAACAACCAGGTGTGAACAACAACCAAGGTGTGAACAAGAATTGAGGTGTGAACAATAAAAAAGCTGTGAACAACAACCAAGGTGTGAACAACAACCAAGGTGTGAACAACAAGAAAGGTGTAAACAACAATTAAGGTGTGAACAACAACCAGGTGTGGTCAACAACCAGGTGTGAACAACAACCAACGTGTGAACAACAACCAAGGTGTGAACAACAAGAAAGGTGTGAACAACAACCAAGGTGTGAACAACAACCAAGGTGTGAACAACAACCAAGGTGTGAACAACAACCAAAGGTATGAACAACAACCAAGGTGTGAACAACAACCATGTGTGGTCAACAACCAGGTGTGAAAAACAACCAAGGTGTGAACAACAACCAAAGGTATGAACAACAACCAAAGGTGTGAACAACAATAAAGGTGTGAACAACAAAAAAGGTGTGATCAACAATCAAGGTGTGAACAACAACCAGGTGTGAACAACAACCAAGGTGTTAACAAGAAATGAGGTGTGAACAGCAAAAAAGGCGTGAACAACAATTAACGTGTGAGCAACAACCAAGGTGTGAACAACAACCAAGGTGTGAAAAACAACCAAGGTGTGAACAACAACCAAGGTGTGAACAACAACCAGGGTGTGGACAACAACCATGGCGTTAACAACAAAAAAGGTGTGAACAACAGCCAAGGTGTGAACAACAATTAAGGTGTGAACAACAAAAAAGCTATGAACCACAACCAACGTGTGAAAAACAACCAAGGTGTGAACAACAAGAAAGGTGTGAAAAACAAGAAAGGTGTGAACAACAACCAAGGTGAACAACAACCAAGGTGTGAACAACAACCAAGGTGTGAACAACAACCAAAGGTGTGAACAACAAAAAAGGTGTGAACAACAACCAAGGTGTGAACAACAACCATGTGTGGTCAACAACCAGGTGTGAAAAACAACCAAGGTGTGAACAACAACCAAGGTGTGAACAACAACCAAAGGTGTGAACAACAAAAAAGGTGTGAACAACAACCAAGGTGTGAACAACAACCATGTGTGGTCAACAACCAGGTGTGAAAAACAACCAAGGTGTGAACAACAACCAAAGGTATGAACAACAATAAAGGTGTGAACAACAAAAAAGGTGTGATCAACAATCAAGGTGTGAACAACAACCAAGGTGTGAACAACAACCAAAGGTGTGAGCAACAACCAAAGGTGTGAACAACAAAAAAGGTGTGAACAACAACCTAGGTGTGAACAACAAAAAAGGTGTGAACAACAACCAAGGTGTGAACAACCACCATGGGTGGTCAACAACCAGGTGTGAAAAACAACCAAGGTGTGAACAACAACCAAGGTGTGAACAACAACCAAAGGTGTGAACAACAAAAAAGGTGTGAACAACAACCAAGGTGTGAACAACAACCATGTGTGGTCAACAACCAGGTGTGAAAAACAACCAAGGTGTGAACAACAACCAAAGGTATGAACAACAATAAAGGTGTGAACAACAAAAAAGGTGTGATCAACAATCAAGGTGTGAACAACAACCAAGGTGTGAACAACAACCAAAGGTGTGAGCAACAACCAAAGGTGTGAACAACAAAAAAGGTGTGAACAACAACCTAGGTGTGAACAACAAAAAAGGTGTGAACAACAACCAAGGTGTGAACAACAACCAAAGGTATGAACAACAATAAAGGTGTGAACAACAAAAAAGGTGTGATCAACAACCAAGGCGTGATCAACAACCAAGGTGTGAACAACAAGAAAGGTGTGAACAAAAACCAAGGTGTGAACAACAACCATGTGTGGTCAACAACCAGGTGTGAAAAACAACCAAGGTGTGAACAACAACCAAAGTATGAACAACAATAAAGGTGGGAACAACAAAAAAGGTGTGATCAACAATCAAGGTGTGAACAACAACCAAGGAGTGAACAACAACCAAAGGTGTGAACAACAACCAAAGGTGTGAACAACAAAAAAGGTGTGAACAACAACCTAGGTGTGAACAACAAAAAAGGTGTGAACAACAACGAAGCTGTGAACAACAACCAAGGTGTGATCAACAACCAAGGTGTGAACAACAACCAAGGTGTTAACAACAACCAAAGGTGTGAACAACAACCAAAGGTGTGAACAACAAAAAAGGTGTGAACAACAACCTAGGTGTGAACAACAAAAAAGGTGTGAACAACAACCAAGGTGTGAACAACAACCAAGGTGTGAACAACAAAGAAGGTGTGAAAAACATCCAAGGTGTGAAAAACATCCAAGGTGTGAACAACAACCAAGGTGTGAACAACAACCAAGGTGTGAACAACAACCAAAGGTGTGAACAACAACCAGGTGTGAAAAACAATAAAGGTGTGAACAACAAAAAAGGTGTGATCAACAACCAAGGTGTGATCAACAACCAAGGTGTGAACAACAACCAAGGTGTGAAAAACAACCAAGGTGTGAACAACAACCAAGGTGTGAACAACAACCAGGGTGTGGACAACAACCATGGCGTTAACAACAAAAAAGGTGTGAACAACAACCAAGGTGTGAACAACAATTAAGGTGTGAACAACAAAAAAGCTGTGAACCACAGCCAACGTGTGAAAAACAACCAAGGTGTGAACAACAAGAAGGGTGTGAACAACAAGAAAGGTGTGAACAACAACAAAGGTGTGAACACCAACCAAGGTGTGAAAAACAACCAAAGGTGTGAACAACAAAAAAGGTGTGAACAACAACCTAGGTGTGAACAACAACCATGTGTGGTCAACAACCAGGTGTGAAAAACAACCAAGGTGTGAACAACAACCAAAGGTATGAACAACAATAAAGGTGTGAACAACAAAAAAGGTGTGATCAACAATCAAGGTGTGAATGACAACCAAGGTGTGAACAACAACCAAAGGTGTGAACAACAACCGAAGGTGTGAACAACAAAAAAGGTGTGAACAACAACCAAGGTGTGAACAACAACCATGTGTGGTCAACAACCAGGTGTGAAAAACAACCAAGGTGTGAACAACAACCAAAGGTATGAACAACAATAAAGGTGTGAACAACAAAAAAGGTGTGATCAACAATCAAGGTGTGAACAACAACCAAGGTGTGAACAACAACCAAAGGTGTGAGCAACAACCAAAGGTGTGAACAACAAAAAAGGTGTGAACAACAACCTAGGTGTGAACAACAAAAAAGGTGTGAACAACAACCAAGCTGTGAACAACAACCAAGGTGTGATCAACAACCAAGGTGTGAACAACAACCAAGGTGTGAACAACAACCAAAGGTATGAACAACAACCAAGGTGTGAACAACAACCATGTGTGGTCAACAACCAGGTGTGAAAAACAACCAAGGTGTGAACAACAACCAAAGGTATGAACAACAACCAAAGGTGTGAACAACAATAAAGGTGTGAACAACAAAAAAGGTGTGATCAACAATCAAGGTGTGAACAACAACCAGGTGTGAACAACAACCAAGGTGTTAACAAGAAATGAGGTGTGAACAGCAAAAAAGGCGTGAACAACAATTAACGTGTGAGCAACAACCAAGGTGTGAACAACAACCAAGGTGTGAAAAACAACCAAGGTGTGAACAACAACCAAGGTGTGAACAACAACCAGGGTGTGGACAACAACCATGGCGTTAACAACAAAAAAGGTGTGAACAACAGCCAAGGTGTGAACAACAATTAAGGTGTGAACAACAAAAAAGCTATGAACCACAACCAACGTGTGAAAAACAACCAAGGTGTGAACAACAAGAAAGGTGTGAAAAACAAGAAAGGTGTGAACAACAACCAAGGTGAACAACAACCAAGGTGTGAACAACAACCAAGGTGTGAACAACAACCAAAGGTGTGAACAACAAAAAAGGTGTGAACAACAACCAAGGTGTGAACAACAACCATGTGTGGTCAACAACCAGGTGTGAAAAACAACCAAGGTGTGAACAACAACCAAGGTGTGAACAACAACCAAAGGTGTGAACAACAAAAAAGGTGTGAACAACAACCAAGGTGTGAACAACAACCATGTGTGGTCAACAACCAGGTGTGAAAAACAACCAAGGTGTGAACAACAACCAAAGGTATGAACAACAATAAAGGTGTGAACAACAAAAAAGGTGTGATCAACAATCAAGGTGTGAACAACAACCAAGGTGTGAACAACAACCAAAGGTGTGAGCAACAACCAAAGGTGTGAACAACAAAAAAGGTGTGAACAACAACCTAGGTGTGAACAACAAAAAAGGTGTGAACAACAACCAAGGTGTGAACAACCACCATGGGTGGTCAACAACCAGGTGTGAAAAACAACCAAGGTGTGAACAACAACCAAGGTGTGAACAACAACCAAAGGTGTGAACAACAAAAAAGGTGTGAACAACAACCAAGGTGTGAACAACAACCATGTGTGGTCAACAACCAGGTGTGAAAAACAACCAAGGTGTGAACAACAACCAAAGGTATGAACAACAATAAAGGTGTGAACAACAAAAAAGGTGTGATCAACAATCAAGGTGTGAACAACAACCAAGGTGTGAACAACAACCAAAGGTGTGAGCAACAACCAAAGGTGTGAACAACAAAAAAGGTGTGAACAACAACCTAGGTGTGAACAACAAAAAAGGTGTGAACAACAACCAAGGTGTGAACAACAACCAAAGGTATGAACAACAATAAAGGTGTGAACAACAAAAAAGGTGTGATCAACAACCAAGGCGTGATCAACAACCAAGGTGTGAACAACAAGAAAGGTGTGAACAAAAACCAAGGTGTGAACAACAACCATGTGTGGTCAACAACCAGGTGTGAAAAACAACCAAGGTGTGAACAACAACCAAAGTATGAACAACAATAAAGGTGGGAACAACAAAAAAGGTGTGATCAACAATCAAGGTGTGAACAACAACCAAGGAGTGAACAACAACCAAAGGTGTGAACAACAACCAAAGGTGTGAACAACAAAAAAGGTGTGAACAACAACCTAGGTGTGAACAACAAAAAAGGTGTGAACAACAACGAAGCTGTGAACAACAACCAAGGTGTGATCAACAACCAAGGTGTGAACAACAACCAAGGTGTTAACAACAACCAAAGGTGTGAACAACAACCAAAGGTGTGAACAACAAAAAAGGTGTGAACAACAACCTAGGTGTGAACAACAAAAAAGGTGTGAACAACAACCAAGGTGTGAACAACAACCAAGGTGTGAACAACAAAGAAGGTGTGAAAAACATCCAAGGTGTGAAAAACATCCAAGGTGTGAACAACAACCAAGGTGTGAACAACAACCAAGGTGTGAACAACAACCAAAGGTGTGAACAACAACCAGGTGTGAAAAACAATAAAGGTGTGAACAACAAAAAAGGTGTGATCAACAACCAAGGTGTGATCAACAACCAAGGTGTGAACAACAACCAAGGTGTGAAAAACAACCAAGGTGTGAACAACAACCAAGGTGTGAACAACAACCAGGGTGTGGACAACAACCATGGCGTTAACAACAAAAAAGGTGTGAACAACAACCAAGGTGTGAACAACAATTAAGGTGTGAACAACAAAAAAGCTGTGAACCACAGCCAACGTGTGAAAAACAACCAAGGTGTGAACAACAAGAAGGGTGTGAACAACAAGAAAGGTGTGAACAACAACAAAGGTGTGAACACCAACCAAGGTGTGAAAAACAACCAAAGGTGTGAACAACAAAAAAGGTGTGAACAACAACCTAGGTGTGAACAACAACCATGTGTGGTCAACAACCAGGTGTGAAAAACAACCAAGGTGTGAACAACAACCAAAGGTATGAACAACAATAAAGGTGTGAACAACAAAAAAGGTGTGATCAACAATCAAGGTGTGAATGACAACCAAGGTGTGAACAACAACCAAAGGTGTGAACAACAACCGAAGGTGTGAACAACAAAAAAGGTGTGAACAACAACCAAGGTGTGAACAACAACCATGTGTGGTCAACAACCAGGTGTGAAAAACAACCAAGGTGTGAACAACAACCAAAGGTATGAACAACAATAAAGGTGTGAACAACAAAAAAGGTGTGATCAACAATCAAGGTGTGAACAACAACCAAGGTGTGAACAACAACCAAAGGTGTGAGCAACAACCAAAGGTGTGAACAACAAAAAAGGTGTGAACAACAACCTAGGTGTGAACAACAAAAAAGGTGTGAACAACAACCAAGCTGTGAACAACAACCAAGGTGTGATCAACAACCAAGGTGTGAACAACAACCAAGGTGTGAACAACAACCAAAGGTGTGAGCAACAACCAAAGGTGTGAACAACAAAAAAGGTGTGAACAACAACCTAGGTGTTAACAACAAAAAAGGTGTGAACAACAACCAAGCTGTGAACAACAACCAAGGTGTGATCAACAACCAAGGTGTGAACAACAACCAAGGTGTGAACAACAACCAAAGGTGTGAACAACAACCAAAGGTGTGAACAACAAAAAAGGTGTGATCAACAACCTAGGTATGAACAACAAAAAAGGTGTGAACAACAACCAAGGTGTGAACAACAACCAAGGTGTGAACAACAACCAAGGTGTGAAAAACATCCAAGGCGTGAACAACAACCAAGGTGTGAACAACAACCAGGTGTGAACAACAACCAAGGTGTGAACAAGAATTGAGGTATGAACAACAAAAAAGGTGTGAACAACAATTAAGGTTTGAACAACAAAAAAGCTGTGAACAACAACCAAGGTGTGAACAACAACCAAGGTGTGAACAACAAGAAAGGTGTGAACAACAAGAAAGGTGTAAACAACAATTAAGGTGTGAACAACAACCAGGTGTGGTCAACAACCAGGTGTGAACAACAACCAACGTGTGAAGAACAACCAAGGTGTGAACAACAAGAGAGGTGTGAACAACAACCAAGGTGTGAACAACAACCAAGGTGTGAACAACAACCAAGGTGTGAACAACAAGAAAGGTGTAAACAACAATTAAGGTGTGAACAACAACCAGGTGTGGTCAACAACCAGGTGTGAACAACAACCAACGTGTGAAGAACAACCAAGGTGTGAACAACAAGAGAGGTGTGAACAACAACCAAGGTGTGAACAACAACCAAGGTGTGAACAACAAGAAAGGTGTGAACAACAACCAAGGTGTGAACAACAACCATGTGTGGTCAACAACCAGGTGTGAAAAACAACCAAGGTGTGAAAAACATCCAAGGTGTGAACAACAACCAAGGTGTGAACAACAACCAAGGTGTGAACAACAACCAAAGGTGTGAACAACAACCAGGTGTGAAAAACAATAAAGGTGTGAGCAACAAAAAAGGTGTGATCAACAACCAAGGTGTGATCAACAACCAAGGTGTGAACAACAACCAAGGTGTTAACAAGAATTGAGGTGTGAACATCAAAAAAGGTGTGAACAACAATTAACGTGTGAACAACAACCAAGGTGTGAACAACAACCAAGGTGTGAAAAACAACCAAGGTGTGAACAACAACCAAGGTGTGAACAACAACCAGGGTGTGGACAACAACCATGGCGTTAACAACAAAAAAGGTGTGAACAACAACCAAGGTGTGAACAACAATTAAGGTGTGAACAACAAAAAAGCTGTGAACCACAGCCAACGTGTGAAAAACAACCAAGGTGTGAACAACAAGAAGGGTGTGAACAACAAGAAAGGTGTGAACAACAACAAAGGTGTGAACACCAACCAAGGTGTGAAAAACAACCAAAGGTGTGAACAACAAAAAAGGTGTGAACAACAACCTAGGTGTGAACAACAACCATGTGTGGTCAACAACCAGGTGTGAAAAACAACCAAGGTGTGAACAACAACCAAAGGTATGAACAACAATAAAGGTGTGAACAACAAAAAAGGTGTGATCAACAATCAAGGTGTGAATGACAACCAAGGTGTGAACAACAACCAAAGGTGTGAACAACAACCGAAGGTGTGAACAACAAAAAAGGTGTGAACAACAACCAAGGTGTGAACAACAACCATGTGTGGTCAACAACCAGGTGTGAAAAACAACCAAGGTGTGAACAACAACCAAAGGTATGAACAACAATAAAGGTGTGAACAACAAAAAAGGTGTGATCAACAATCAAGGTGTGAACAACAACCAAGGTGTGAACAACAACCAAAGGTGTGAGCAACAACCAAAGGTGTGAACAACAAAAAAGGTGTGAACAACAACCTAGGTGTGAACAACAAAAAAGGTGTGAACAACAACCAAGCTGTGAACAACAACCAAGGTGTGATCAACAACCAAGGTGTGAACAACAACCAAGGTGTGAACAACAACCAAAGGTGTGAGCAACAACCAAAGGTGTGAACAACAAAAAAGGTGTGAACAACAACCTAGGTGTTAACAACAAAAAAGGTGTGAACAACAACCAAGCTGTGAACAACAACCAAGGTGTGATCAACAACCAAGGTGTGAACAACAACCAAGGTGTGAACAACAACCAAAGGTGTGAACAACAACCAAAGGTGTGAACAACAAAAAAGGTGTGATCAACAACCTAGGTATGAACAACAAAAAAGGTGTGAACAACAACCAAGGTGTGAACAACAACCAAGGTGTGAACAACAACCAAGGTGTGAAAAACATCCAAGGCGTGAACAACAACCAAGGTGTGAACAACAACCAGGTGTGAACAACAACCAAGGTGTGAACAAGAATTGAGGTATGAACAACAAAAAAGGTGTGAACAACAATTAAGGTGTGAACAACAACCAGGTGTGGTCAACAACCAGGTGTGAACAACAACCAACGTGTGAAGAACAACCAAGGTGTGAACAACAAGAGAGGTGTGAACAACAACCAAGGTGTGAACAACAACCAAGGTGTGAACAACAACCAAGGTGTGAACAACAAGAAAGGTGTAAACAACAATTAAGGTGTGAACAACAACCAGGTGTGGTCAACAACCAGGTGTGAACAACAACCAACGTGTGAAGAACAACCAAGGTGTGAACAACAAGAGAGGTGTGAACAACAACCAAGGTGTGAACAACAACCAAGGTGTGAACAACAAGAAAGGTGTGAACAACAACCAAGGTGTGAACAACAACCATGTGTGGTCAACAACCAGGTGTGAAAAACAACCAAGGTGTGAAAAACATCCAAGGTGTGAACAACAACCAAGGTGTGAACAACAACCAAGGTGTGAACAACAACCAAAGGTGTGAACAACAACCAGGTGTGAAAAACAATAAAGGTGTGAGCAACAAAAAAGGTGTGATCAACAACCAAGGTGTGATCAACAACCAAGGTGTGAACAACAACCAAGGTGTTAACAAGAATTGAGGTGTGAACATCAAAAAAGGTGTGAACAACAATTAACGTGTGAACAACAACCAAGGTGTGAACAACAACCAAGGTGTGAAAAACAACCAAGGTGTGAACAACAACCAAGGTGTGAACAACAACCAGGGTGTGGACAACAACCATGGCGTTAACAACAAAAAAGGTGTGAACAACAACCAAGGTGTGAACAACAATTAAGGTGTGAACAACAAAAAAGCTGTGAACCACAGCCAACGTGTGAAAAACAACCAAGGTGTGAACAACAAGAAGGGTGTGAACAACAAGAAAGGTGTGAACAACAACAAAGGTGTGAACACCAACCAAGGTGTGAAAAACAACCAAAGGTGTGAACAACAAAAAAGGTGTGAACAACAACCTAGGTGTGAACAACAACCATGTGTGGTCAACAACCAGGTGTGAAAAACAACCAAGGTGTGAACAACAACCAAAGGTATGAACAACAATAAAGGTGTGAACAACAAAAAAGGTGTGATCAACAATCAAGGTGTGAACAACAACCAAGGTGTGAACAACAACCAAAGGTGTGAACAACAACCGAAGGTGTGAACAACAAAAAAGGTGTGAACAACAACCAAGGTGTGAACAACAACCATGTGTGGTCAACAACCAGGTGTGAAAAACAACCAAGGTGTGAACAACAACCAAAGGTATGAACAACAATAAAGGTGTGAACAACAAAAAAGGTGTGATCAACAATCAAGGTGTGAACAACAACCAAGGTGTGAACAACAACCAAAGGTGTGAACAACAACCGAAGGTGTGAACAACAAAAAAGGTGTGAACAACAACCAAGGTGTGAACAACAACCATGTGTGGTCAACAACCAGGTGTGAAAAACAACCAAGGTGTGAACAACAACCAAAGGTATGAACAACAATAAAGGTGTGAACAACAAAAAAGGTGTGATCAACAATCAAGGTGTGAACAACAACCAAGGTGTGAACAACAACCAAAGGTGTGAGCAACAACCAAAGGTGTGAACAACAAAAAAGGTGTGAACAACAACCTAGGTGTGAACAACAAAAAAGGTGTGAACAACAACCAAGCTGTGAACAACAACCAAGGTGTGATCAACAACCAAGGTGTGAACAACAACCAAGGTGTGAACAACAACCAAAGGTGTGAGCAACAACCAAAGGTGTGAACAACAAAAAAGGTGTGAACAACAACCTAGGTGTTAACAACAAAAAAGGTGTGAACAACAACCAAGCTGTGAACAACAACCAAGGTGTGATCAACAACCAAGGTGTGAACAACAACCAAGGTGTGAACAACAACCAAAGGTGTGAACAACAACCAAAGGTGTGAACAACAAAAAAGGTGTGATCAACAACCTAGGTATGAACAACAAAAAAGGTGTGAACAACAACCAAGGTGTGAACAACAACCAAGGTGTGAACAACAACCAAGGTGTGAAAAACATCCAAGGCGTGAACAACAACCAAGGTGTGAACAACAACCAGGTGTGAACAACAACCAAGGTGTGAACAAGAATTGAGGTATGAACAACAAAAAAGGTGTGAACAACAATTAAGGTTTGAACAACAAAAAAGCTGTGAACAACAACCAAGGTGTGAACAACAACCAAGGTGTGAACAACAAGAAAGGTTTGAACAACAAGAAAGGTGTAAACAACAATTAAGGTGTGAACAACAACCAGGTGTGGTCAACAACCAGGTGTGAACAACAACCAACGTGTGAAGAACAACCAAGGTGTGAACAACAAGAGAGGTGTGAACAACAACCAAGGTGTGAACAACAACCAAGGTGTGAACAACAACCAAGGTGTGAACAACAAGAAAGGTGTAAACAACAATTAAGGTGTGAACAACAACCAGGTGTGGTCAACAACCAGGTGTGAACAACAACCAACGTGTGAAGAACAACCAAGGTGTGAACAACAAGAGAGGTGTGAACAACAACCAAGGTGTGAACAACAACCAAGGTGTGAACAACAAGAAAGGTGTGAACAACAACCAAGGTGTGAACAACAACCATGTGTGGTCAACAACCAGGTGTGAAAAACAACCAAGGTGTGAAAAACATCCAAGGTGTGAACAACAACCAAGGTGTGAACAACAACCAAGGTGTGAACAACAACCAAAGGTGTGAACAACAACCAGGTGTGAAAAACAATAAAGGTGTGAGCAACAAAAAAGGTGTGATCAACAACCAAGGTGTGATCAACAACCAAGGTGTGAACAACAACCAAGGTGTTAACAAGAATTGAGGTGTGAACATGAAAAAAGGTGTGAACAACAATTAACGTGTGAACAACAACCAAGGTGTGAACAACAACCAAGGTGTGAAAAACAACCAAGGTGTGAACAACAACCAAGGTGTGAACAACAACCAGGGTGTGGACAACAACCATGGCGTTAACAACAAAAAAGGTGTGAACAACAACCAAGGTGTGAACAACAATTAAGGTGTGAACAACAAAAAAGCTGTGAACCACAGCCAACGTGTGAAAAACAACCAAGGTGTGAACAACAAGAAGGGTGTGAACAACAAGAAAGGTGTGAACAACAACAAAGGTGTGAACACCAACCAAGGTGTGAAAAACAACCAAAGGTGTGAACAACAAAAAAGGTGTGAACAACAACCTAGGTGTGAACAACAACCATGTGTGGTCAACAACCAGGTGTGAAAAACAACCAAGGTGTGAACAACAACCAAAGGTATGAACAACAATAAAGGTGTGAACAACAAAAAAGGTGTGATCAACAATCAAGGTGTGAACAACAACCAAGGTGTGAACAACAACCAAAGGTGTGAACAACAACCGAAGGTGTGAACAACAAAAAAGGTGTGAACAACAACCAAGGTGTGAACAACAACCATGTGTGGTCAACAACCAGGTGTGAAAAACAACCAAGGTGTGAACAACAACCAAAGGTATGAACAACAATAAAGGTGTGAACAACAAAAAAGGTGTGATCAACAATCAAGGTGTGAACAACAACCAAGGTGTGAACAACAACCAAAGGTGTGAACAACAACCGAAGGTGTGAACAACAAAAAAGGTGTGAACAACAACCAAGGTGTGAACAACAACCATGTGTGGTCAACAACCAGGTGTGAAAAACAACCAAGGTGTGAACAACAACCAAAGGTATGAACAACAATAAAGGTGTGAACAACAAAAAAGGTGTGATCAACAATCAAGGTGTGAACAACAACCAAGGTGTGAACAACAACCAAAGGTGTGAGCAACAACCAAAGGTGTGAACAACAAAAAAGGTGTGAACAACAACCTAGGTGTGAACAACAAAAAAGGTGTGAACAACAACCAAGCTGTGAACAACAACCAAGGTGTGATCAACAACCAAGGTGTGAACAACAACCAAGGTGTGAACAACAACCAAGGTGTGAACAACAACCAAGGTGTGAAAAACATCCAAGGCGTGAACAACAACCAAGGTGTGAACAACAACCAGGTGTGAACAACAACCAAGGTGTGAACAAGAATTGAGGTATGAACAACAAAAAAGGTGTGAACAACAATTAAGGTTTGAACAACAAAAAAGCTGTGAACAACAACCAAGGTGTGAACAACAACCAAGGTGTGAACAACAAGAAAGGTGTGAACAACAAGAAAGGTGTAAACAACAATTAAGGTGTGAACAACAACCAGGTGTGGTCAACAACCAGGTGTGAACAACAACCAACGTGTGAAGAACAACCAAGGTGTGAACAACAAGAGAGGTGTGAACAACAACCAAGGTGTGAACAACAACCAAGGTGTGAACAACAACCAAGGTGTGAACAACAAGAAAGGTGTAAACAACAATTAAGGTGTGAACAACAACCAGGTGTGGTCAACAACCAGGTGTGAACAACAACCAACGTGTGAAGAACAACCAAGGTGTGAACAACAAGAGAGGTGTGAACAACAACCAAGGTGTGAACAACAACCAAGGTGTGAACAACAACCAAGGTGTGAACAACAACCAAAGGTATGAACAACAATAAAGGTGTGAACAACAAAAAAGGTGTGATCAACAACCAAGGCGTGATCAACAACCAAGGTGTGAACAACAAGAAAGGTGTGAACAACAACCAAGGTGTGAACAACAACCATGTGTGGTCAACAACCAGGTGTGAAAAACAACCAAGGTGTGAACAGCAACCAAAGGTATGAACAACAATAAAGGTGTGAACAACAATAAAGGTGTGAACAACAAAAAAGGTGTGATCAACAATCAAGGTGTGAACAACAACCAGGTGTGAACAACAACCAAGGTGTTAACAAGAAATGAGGTGTGAACAGCAAAAAAGGCGTGAACAACAATTAACGTGTGAGCAACAACCAAGGTGTGAACAACAACCAAGGTGTGAAAAACAACCAAGGTGTGAACAACAACCAAGGTGTGAACAACAACCAGGGTGTGGACAACAACCATGGCGTTAACAACAAAAAAGGTGTGAACAACAGCCAAGGTGTGAACAACAATTAAGGTGTGAACAACAAAAAAGCTATGAACCACAACCAACGTGTGAAAAACAACCAAGGTGTGAACAACAAGAAAGGTGTGAAAAACAAGAAAGGTGTGAACAACAACCAAGGTGAACAACAACCAAGGTGTGAACAACAACCAAGGTGTGAACAACAACCAAAGGTGTGAACAACAAAAAAGGTGTGAACAACAACCAAGGTGTGAACAACAACCATGTGTGGTCAACAACCAGGTGTGAAAAACAACCAAGGTGTGAACAACAACCAAAGGTATGAACAACAATAAAGGTGTGAACAACAAAAAAGGTGTGATCAACAATCAAGGTGTGAACAACAACGAAGGTGTGAACAACAACCAAAGGTGTGAGCAACAACCAAAGGTGTGAACAACAAAAAAGGTGTGAACAACAACCTAGGTGTGAACTACAAAAAAGGTGTGAACAACAACCAAGGTGTGAACAACAACCATGGGTGGTCAACAACCAGGTGTTAAAAACAACCAAGGTGTGAACAACAACCACAGGTATGAACAACAATAAAGGTGTGAACAACAAAAAAGGTGTGATCAACAATCAAGGTGTGAACAACAACCAAGGTGTGAACAACAACCAAAGGTGTGAGCAACAACCAAAGGTGTGAACAACAAAAAAGGTGTGAACAACAACCTAGGTGTGAACAACAAAAAAGGTGTGAACAACAACCAAGCTGTGAACAACAACCAAGGTGCGAACAACAACCAAGGTGTGATCAACAACCAAGGTGTGAACAACAACCAAGGTGTGAACAACAACCAAAGGTATGAACAACAATAAAGGTGTGAACAACAAAAAAGGTGTGATCAACAACCAAGGCGTGATCAACAACCAAGGTGTGAACAACAAGAAAGGTGTGAACAAAAACCAAGGTGTGAACAACAACCATGTGTGGTCAACAACCAGGTGTGAAAAACAACCAAGGTGTGAACAACAACCAAAGGTATGAACAACAACCAAAGGTGTGAACAACAATAAAGGTGTGAACAACAAAAAAGGTGTGATCAACAATCAAGGTGTGAACAACAACCAGGTGTGAACAACAACCAAGGTGTTAACAAGAAATGAGGTGTGAACAGCAAAAAAGGCGTGAACAACAATTAACGTGTGAGCAACAACCAAGGTGAACAACAACCAAGGTGTGAAAAACAACCAAGGTGTGAACAACAACCAAGGTGTGAACAACAACCAGGGTGTGGACAACAACCATGGTGTTAACAACAAAAAAGGTGTGAACAACAGCCAAGGTGTGAACAACAATTAAGGTGTGAACAACAAAAAAGCTATGAACCACAACCAACGTGTGAAAAACAACCAAGGTGTGAACAACAAGAAAGGTGTGAAAAACAAGAAAGGTGTGAACAACAACCAAGGTGAACAACAACCAAGGTGTGAACAACAACCAAGGTGTGAACAACAACCAAAGGTGTGAACAACAAAAAAGGTGTGAACAACAACCAAGGTGTGAACAACAACCATGTGTGGTCAACAACCAGGTGTGAAAAACAACCAAGGTGTGAACAACAACCAAAGGTATGAACAACAATAAAGGTGTGAACAACAAAAAAGGTGTGATCAACAATCAAGGTGTGAACAACAACGAAGGTGTGAACAACAACCAAAGGTGTGAGCAACAACCAAAGGTGTGAACAACAAAAAAGGTGTGAACAACAACCTAGGTGTGAACAACAAAAAAGGTGTGAACAACAACCAAGGTGTGAACAACAACCATGGGTGGTCAACAACCAGGTGTTAAAAACAACCAAGGTGTGAACAACAACCACAGGTATGAACAACAATAAAGGTGTGAACAACAAAAAAGGTGTGATCAACAATCAAGGTGTGAACAACAACCAAGGTGTGAACAACAACCAAAGGTGTGAGCAACAACCAAAGGTGTGAACAACAAAAAAGGTGTGAACAACAACCTAGGTGTGAACAACAAAAAAGGTGTGAACAACAACCAAGCTGTGAACAACAACCAAGGTGTGAACAACAACCAAGGTGTGAACAACAACCAAGGTGTTAACAAGAAATGAGGTGTGAACAGCAAAAAAGGGGTGAACAACAATTAACGTGTGAGCAACAACCAAGGTGTGAACAACAACCAAGGTGTGAAAAACAACCAAGGTGTGAACAACAACCAAGGTGTGAACAACAACCAATGGTATGAACAACAATAAAGGTGTGAACAACAACCAAGGAGTGAACAACAACCAAAGGTGTGAACAACAACCAAAGGTGTGAACAACAAAAAAGGTGTGAACAACAACCAAGCTGTGAACAACAACCAAGGTGTTAACAACAACCAAAGGTGTGAACAACAACCAAAGGTGTGAACAACAAAAAAGGTGTAAACAACAACATAGGTGTGAACAACAAAAAAGGTGTGAACAACAACCAAGGTGTGAACAACAACCAAGGTGTGAACAACAACCAAGGTGTGAACAACAACCAAGGTGTGAAAAACATCCAAGGTGTGAAAAACATCCAAGGTGTGAACAACAAAAAAGGTGTGATCAACAATCAAGGTGTGAACAACAACCAGGTGTGAACAACAACCAAGGTGTTAACAAGAAATGAGGTGTGAACAGCAAAAAAGGGGTGAACAACAATTAACGTGTGAGCAACAACCAAGGTGTGAACAACAACCAAGGTGTGAAAAACAACCAAGGTGTGAACAACAACCAAGGTGTGAACAACAACCAGGGTGTGGACAACAACCATGGCGTTAACAACAAAAAAGGTGTGAACAACAACCAAGGTGTGAACAACAATTAAGGTGTGAACAACAAAAAAGCTATGAACCACAACCAACGTGTGAAAAACAACCAAGGTGTGAACAACAAGAAAGGTGTGAAAAACAAGAAAGGTGTGAACAACAACCAAGGTGAACAACAACCAAGGTGTGAACAACAACCAAGGTGTGAACAACAACCAAAGGTGTGAACAACAAAAAAGGTGTGAACAACAACCAAGGTGTGAACAACAACCATGTGTGGTCAACAACCAGGTGTGAAAAACAACCAAGGTGTGAACAACAACCAAAGGTATGAACAACAACCAAAGGTGTGAACAACAATAAAGGTGTGAACAACAAAAAAGGTGTGATCAACAATCAAGGTGTGAACAACAACCAGGTGTGAACAACAACCAAGGTGTTAACAAGAAATGAGGTGTGAACAGCAAAAAAGGCGTGAACAACAATTAACGTGTGAGCAACAACCAAGGTGTGAACAACAACCAAGGTGTGAAAAACAACCAAGGTGTGAACAACAACCAAGGTGTGAACAACAACCAGGGTGTGGACAACAACCATGGTGTTAACAACAAAAAAGGTGTGAACAACAGCCAAGGTGTGAACAACAATTAAGGTGTGAACAACAAAAAAGCTATGAACCACAACCAACGTGTGAAAAACAACCAAGGTGTGAACAACAAGAAAGGTGTGAAAAACAAGAAAGGTGTGAACAACAACCAAGGTGAACAACAACCAAGGTGTGAACAACAACCAAGGTGTGAACAACAACCAAAGGTGTGAACAACAAAAAAGGTGTGAACAACAACCAAGGTGTGAACAACAACCATGTGTGGTCAACAACCAGGTGTGAAAAACAACCAAGGTGTGAACAACAACCAAAGGTATGAACAACAATAAAGGTGTGAACAACAAAAAAGGTGTGATCAACAATCAAGGTGTGAACAACAACGAAGGTGTGAACAACAACCAAAGGTGTGAGCAACAACCAAAGGTGTGAACAACAAAAAAGGTGTGAACAACAACCTAGGTGTGAACAACAAAAAAGGTGTGAACAACAACCAAGGTGTGAACAACAACCATGGGTGGTCAACAACCAGGTGTTAAAAACAACCAAGGTGTGAACAACAACCACAGGTATGAACAACAATAAAGGTGTGAACAACAAAAAAGGTGTGATCAACAATCAAGGTGTGAACAACAACCAAGGTGTGAACAACAACCAAAGGTGTGAGCAACAACCAAAGGTGTGAACAACAAAAAAGGTGTGAACAACAACCTAGGTGTGAACAACAAAAAAGGTGTGAACAACAACCAAGCTGTGAACAACAACCAAGGTGTGAACAACAACCAAGGTGTGAACAACAACCAAGGTGTTAACAAGAAATGAGGTGTGAACAGCAAAAAAGGGGTGAACAACAATTAACGTGTGAGCAACAACCAAGGTGTGAACAACAACCAAGGTGTGAAAAACAACCAAGGTGTGAACAACAACCAAGGTGTGAACAACAACCAATGGTATGAACAACAATAAAGGTGTGAACAACAACCAAGGAGTGAACAACAACCAAAGGTGTGAACAACAACCAAAGGTGTGAACAACAAAAAAGGTGTGAACAACAACCAAGCTGTGAACAACAACCAAGGTGTTAACAACAACCAAAGGTGTGAACAACAACCAAAGGTGTGAACAACAAAAAAGGTGTAAACAACAACATAGGTGTGAACAACAAAAAAGGTGTGAACAACAACCAAGGTGTGAACAACAACCAAGGTGTGAACAACAACCAAGGTGTGAACAACAACCAAGGTGTGAAAAACATCCAAGGTGTGAAAAACATCCAAGGTGTGAACAACAAAAAAGGTGTGAAAAACAAGAAAGGTGTGAACAACAACCAAGGTGAACAACAACCAAGGTGTGAACAACAACCAAGGTGTGAACAACAACCAAAGGTGTGAACAACAAAAAAGGTGTGAACAACAACCAAGGTGTGAACAACAACCATGTGTGGTCAACAACCAGGTGTGAAAAACAACCAAGGTGTGAACAACAACCAAAGGTATGAACAACAATAAAGGTGTGAACAACAAAAAAGGTGTGATCAACAATCAAGGTGTGAACAACAACGAAGGTGTGAACAACAACCAAAGGTGTGAGCAACAACCAAAGGTGTGAACAACAAAAAAGGTGTGAACAACAACCTAGGTGTGAACAACAAAAAAGGTGTGAACAACAACCAAGGTGTGAACAACAACCATGGGTGGTCAACAACCAGGTGTTAAAAACAACCAAGGTGTGAACAACAACCACAGGTATGAACAACAATAAAGGTGTGAACAACAAAAAAGGTGTGATCAACAATCAAGGTGTGAACAACAACCAAGGTGTGAACAACAACCAAAGGTGTGAGCAACAACCAAAGGTGTGAACAACAAAAAAGGTGTGAACAACAACCTAGGTGTGAACAACAAAAAAGGTGTGAACAACAACCAAGCTGTGAACAACAACCAAGGTGTGAACAACAACCAAGGTGTGAACAACAACCAAGGTGTTAACAAGAAATGAGGTGTGAACAGCAAAAAAGGGGTGAACAACAATTAACGTGTGAGCAACAACCAAGGTGTGAACAACAACCAAGGTGTGAAAAACAACCAAGGTGTGAACAACAACCAAGGTGTGAACAACAACCAATGGTATGAACAACAATAAAGGTGTGAACAACAACCAAGGAGTGAACAACAACCAAAGGTGTGAACAACAACCAAAGGTGTGAACAACAAAAAAGGTGTGAACAACAACCAAGCTGTGAACAACAACCAAGGTGTTAACAACAACCAAAGGTGTGAACAACAACCAAAGGTGTGAACAACAAAAAAGGTGTAAACAACAACATAGGTGTGAACAACAAAAAAGGTGTGAACAACAACCAAGGTGTGAACAACAACCAAGGTGTGAACAACAACCAAGGTGTGAACAACAACCAAGGTGTGAAAAACATCCAAGGTGTGAAAAACATCCAAGGTGTGAACAACAAAAAAGGTGTGATCAACAATCAAGGTGTGAACAACAACCAGGTGTGAACAACAACCAAGGTGTTAACAAGAAATGAGGTGTGAACAGCAAAAAAGGGGTGAACAACAATTAACGTGTGAGCAACAACCAAGGTGTGAACAACAACCAAGGTGTGAAAAACAACCAAGGTGTGAACAACAACCAAGGTGTGAACAACAACCAGGGTGTGGACAACAACCATGGCGTTAACAACAAAAAAGGTGTGAACAACAACCAAGGTGTGAACAACAATTAAGGTGTGAACAACAAAAAAGCTATGAACCACAACCAACGTGTGAAAAACAACCAAGGTGTGAACAACAAGAAAGGTGTGAAAAACAAGAAAGGTGTGAACAACAACCAAGGTGAACAACAACCAAGGTGTGAACAACAACCAAGGTGTGAACAACAACCAAAGGTGTGAACAACAAAAAAGGTGTGAACAACAACCAAGGTGTGAACAACAACCATGTGTGGTCAACAACCAGGTGTGAAAAACAACCAAGGTGTGAACAACAACCAAAGGTATGAACAACAATAAAGGTGTGAACAACAATAAAGGTGTGAACAACAAAAAAGGTGTGATCAACAACCAAGGCGTGATCAACAACCAAGGTGTGAACAACAAGAAAGGTGTGAACAACAACCAAGGTGTGAACAACAACCATGTGTGGTCAACAACCAGGTGTGAAAAACAACCAAGGTGTGAACAACAACCAAAGGTATGAACAACAATAAAGGTGGGAACAACAAAAAAGGTGTGATCAACAATCAAGGTGTGAACAACAACCAAGGAGTGAACAACAACCAAAGGTGTGAACAACAACCAAAGGTGTGAACAACAAAAAAGTTGTGAACAACAACCAAGGTGTGAACAACAACCAAGGTGTGAACAACAACCAAGGTGTGAACAACAACCAAGGTGTGAAAAACATCCAAGGTGTGAAAAACATCCAAGGTGTGAACAACAACCAAGGTGTGAACAACAACCAAGGTGTGAACAATAACCAAGGTGTGAACAACAACCAAGGTGTGAAAAACAAACAAGGTGTGAACAACAGCCAAGGTGTGAACAACAATCAAGGTGTGAACAAGAATTGAGGTGTGAACAACAAAAAAGGTGTGAACAGCAATCAAGGTGTGAACAACAACCAAGGTGTTAACAACAACCAAAGGTGTGAACAACAACCAAAGGTGTGAACAACAAAAAAGGTGTAAACAACAACCTAGGTGTGAACAACAAAAAAGGTGTGAACAACAACCAAGGTGTGAACAACAACCAAGGTGTGAACAACAACCAAGGTGTGAAAAACATCCAAGGTGTGAAAAACATCCAAGGTGTGAACAACAACCAAGGTGTGAACAACAACCAAGGTGTGAACAATAACCAAGGTGTGAACAACAACCAAGGTGTGAAAAACAAACAAGGTGTGAACAACAGCCAAGGTGTGAACAACAATCAAGGTGTGAACAAGAATTGAGGTGTGAACAACAAAAAAGGTGTGAACAGCAATCAAGGTGTGAACAACAAAAAAGCTGTGAACAACAACCAAGCTGTGAAAAACAACCAAGGTGTGAACAACAACCAAGGTGTGAACAACACGAAAGGTGTAAACAACAACCAAGGTGTGAACAACAACCAGGTGTGGTCAACAACCAGGTGTGAACAACAACCAAGGTGTTAACAGGAATTGAGGTGTGAACATCAAAAAAGGTGTGAACAACAATTAACGTGTGAAAAACAACCAAGGTGTGAACAACAAAAAAGGTGTGAACAACAACCTAGGTGTGAACAACAACCATGTGTGGTCAACAACCAGGTGTGAAAAACAACCAAGGTGTGAACAACAACCAAAGGTGTGAACAACAACCGAAGGTGTGAACAACAAAAAAGGTGTGAACAACCTAGGTGTGAACAACAAAAAAGGTGTGAACAACAACCAAGCTGTGAACAACAACCAAAGGTATGAACAACAACCAAGGTGTGAACAACAAACATGTGTGGTCAACAACCAGGTGTGAAAAACAACCAAGGTGTGAACAACAACCAAAGGTGTGAACAACAAAAAAGGTGTGATCAACAATCAAGGTGTGAACAACAACCAGGTGTGAACAACAACCAAGGTGTTAACAAGAAATGAGGTGTGAACAGCAAAAAAGGCGTGAACAACAATTAACGTGTGAGCAACAACCAAGGTGTGAACAACAACCAAGGTGTGAAAAACAACCAAGGTGTGAACAACAACCAAGGTGTGAACAACAACCAGGGTGTGGACAACAACCATGGCGTTAACAACATAAAAGGTGTGAACAACAACCAAGGTGTGAACAACAATTAAGGTGTGAACAACAAAAAAGCTATGAACCACAACCAACGTGTGAAAAACAACCAAGGTGTGAACAACAAGAAAGGTGTGAAAAACAAGAAAGGTGTGAACAACAACCAAGGTGAACAACAACCAAGGTGTGAACAACAACCAAGGTGTGAACAACAACCAAAGGTGTGAACAACAAAAAAGGTGTGAACAACAACCAAGGTGTGAACAACAACCATGTGTGGTCAACAACCAGGTGTGAAAAACAACCAAGGTGTGAACAACAACCAAAGGTATGAACAACAATAAAGGTGTGAACAACAATAAAGGTGTGAACAACAAAAAAGGTGTGATCAACAACCAAGGCGTGATCAACAACCAAGGTGTGAACAACAAGAAAGGTGTGAACAACAACCAAGGTGTGAACAACAACCATGTGTGGTCAACAACCAGGTGTGAAAAACAACCAAGGTGTGAACAACAACCAAAGGTATGAACAACAATAAAGGTGGGAACAACAAAAAAGGTGTGATCAACAATCAAGGTGTGAACAACAACCAAGGAGTGAACAACAACCAAAGGTGTGAACAACAACCAAAGGTGTGAACAACAAAAAAGGTGTGAACAACAACCTAGGTGTGAACAACAAAAAAGGTGTGAACAACAACCAAGCTGTGAACAACAACCAAGGTGTGATCAACAACCAAGGTGTGAACAACAACCAAGGTGTTAACAACAACCAAAGGTGTGAACAACAACCAAAGGTGTGAACAACAAAAAAGGTGTGAACAACAACCTAGGTGTGAACAACAAAAAAGGTGTGAACAACAACCAAGGTGTGAACAACAACCAAGGTGTGAACAACAAAGAAGGTGTGAAAAACATCCAAGGTGTGAAAAACTTCCAAGGTGTGAACAACAACCAAGGTGTGAACAACAACCAAGGTGTGAACAACAACCAAGGTGTGAACAACAACCAAAGGTGTGAACAACAACCAGGTGTGAAAAACAATAAAGGTGTGAACAACAAAAAAGGTGTGATCAACAACCAAGGTGTGATCAACAACCAAGGTGTGAACAACAACAAAGGTGTGAACAACAACCAAGGTGTGAACAACAAGAAAGGTGTAAACAACAATTAAGGTGTGAACAACAACCAGGTGTGGTCAACAACCAGGTGTGAACAACAACCAACGTGTGAAAAACAACCAAGGTGTGAACAACAAGAAAGGTGTGAACAACAACCAAGGTGTGAACAACAACCAAGGTGAGAACAACAACCAAAGGTATGAACAACAATAAAGGTGTGAACAACAAAAAAGGTGTGATCAACAACCAAGGTGTGATCAACAACCAAGGTGTGAACAACAACAAAGGTGTGAACAACAACCAAGGTGTGAACAACAACCAAGGTGTGAACAATAACCAAGGTGTGAACAACAACCAAGGTGTGAAAAACAAACAAGGTGTGAACAACAGCCAAGGTGTGAACAACAATCAAGGTGTGAACAAGAATTGAGGTGTGAACAACAAAAGAGGTGTGAACAGCAATCAAGGTGTGAACAACAAAAAAGCTGTGAACAACAACCAAGCTGTGAAAAACAACCAAGGTGTGAACAACAACCAAGGTGTGAACAACAAGAAAGGTGTAAACAACAACCAAGGTGTGAACAACAACCAGGTGTGGTCAACAACCAGGTGTGAGCAACAACCAAGGTGTTAACAAGAATTGAGGTGTGAACATTAAAAAAGGTGTGAACAACAATTAACGTGTGAACAACAACCAAGGTGTGAACAACAACCAAGGTGTGAAAAACAACCAAGGTGTGAACAACAACCAAGGTGTGAACAACAACCAGGGTGTGGACAACAACCATGGCGTTAACAACAAAAAAGGTGTGAACAACAACCAAGATGTGAACAACAATTAAGGTGTGAACAACAAAAAAGCTGTGAACCACAGCCAACGTGTGAAAAACAACCAAGGTGTGAACAACAAGAAGGGTGTGAACAACAAGAAAGGTGTGAACAACAACCAAGGTGTGAACACCAACCAAGGTGTGAAAAACAACCAAAGGTGTGAACAACAAGAAAGGTGTGAACAACAACCAAGGTGTGAACAACAACCATGTGTGGTCAACAACCAGGTGTGAAAAACAACCAAGGTGTGAACAACAACCAAAGGTATGAACAACAATAAAGGTGGGAACAACAAAAAAGGTGTGATCAACAATCAAGGTGTGAACAACAACCAAGGAGTGAACAACAACCAAAGGTGTGAACAACAACCAAAGGTGTGAACAACAAAAAAGGTGTGAACAACAACCTAGGTGTGAACAACAAAAAAGGTGTGAACAACAACCAAGCTGTGAACAACAACCAAGGTGTGATCAACAAGAAAGGTGTGAACAACAACCAAGGTGTTAACAACAACCAAAGGTGTGAACAACAACCAAAGGTGTGAACAGCAAAAAAGGTGTGAACAACAACCTAGGTGTGAACAACAAAAAAGGTGTGAACAACAACCAAGGTGTGAACAACAACCAAGGTGTGAACAACAACCAAGGTGTGAACAACAAAGAAGGTGTGAAAAACATCCAAGGTGTGAAAAACATCCAAGGTGTGAACAACAACCAAGGTGTGAACAACAACCAAGGTGTGAACAACAACCAAGGTGTGAACAACAACAAAAGGTGTGAACAACAACCAGGTGTGAAAAACAATAAAGGTGTGAACAACAAAAAAGGTGTGATCAACAACCAAGGTGTGATCAACAACCAAGGTGTGAACAACAACAAGGGTGTGAACAACAACCAAGGTGTGAACAACAAGAAAGGTATAAACAACAATTAAGGTGTGAACAACAACCAGGTGTGGTCAACAACCAGGTGTGAACAACAACCAACGTGTGAAAAACAACCAAGGTGTGAACAACAAGAAAGGTGTGAACAACAACCAAGGTGAGAACAACAACCAAAGGTATGAACAACAATAAAGGTGTGAACAACAAAAAAGGTGTGATCAACAACCAAGGTGTGATCAACAACCAAGGTGTGAACAACAACAAAGGTGTGAACAACAACCAAGGTGTGAAAAACAAACAAGGTGTGAACAACAGCCAAGGTGTGAACAACAATCAAGGTGTGAACAAGAATTGAGGTGTGAACAACAAAAAAGGTGTGAACAGCAATCAAGGTGTGAACAACAAAAAAGCTGTGAACAACAACCAAGCTGTGAAAAACAACCAAGGTGTGAACAACAACCAAGGTGTGAACAACAAGAAAGGTGTAAACAACAACCAAGGTGTGAACAACAACCAGGTGTGGTCAACAACCAAAGGTGTGAACAACAACCAAGGTGTTAACAAGAATTGAGGTGTGAACATCAAAAAAGGTGTGAACAACAATTAACGTGTGAACAACAACCAAGGTGTGAACAACAACCAAGGTGTGAAAAACAACCAAGGTGTGAACAACAACCAAGGTGTGAACAACAACCAGGGTGTGGACAACAACCATGGCGTTAACAACAAAAAAGGTGTGAACAACAACCAAGGTGTGAACAACAATTAAGGTGTGAACAACAAAAAAGCTGTGAACCACAGCCAACGCGTGAAAAACAACCAAGGTGTGATCAACAAGAAGGGTGTGAACAACAAGAAAGGTATGAACAACAACCAAGGTGTGAACACCAACCAAGGTGTGAAAAACAACCAAAGGTGTGAACAACAAAAAAGGTGTGAACAACAACCTAGGTGTGAACAACAACCATGTGTGGTCAACAACCAGGTGTGAAAAACAACCAAGGTGTGAACAACAACCAAAGGTATGAACAACAACCAAAGGTGTGAACAGCAAAAAAGGTGTGAACAACAACCTAGGTGTGAACAACAACCATGTGTGGTCAACAACCAGGTGTGAAAAACAACCAAGGTGTGAACAACAACCAAAGGTATGAACAACAATAAAGGTGTGAACAACAAAAAAGCTGTGATCAATAATCAAGGTGTGAACTACAACCAAGGTGTGAACAACAACCAAAGGTGTGAACAACAACCAAAGGTGTGAACAAGAAAAAAGGTGTGAACAACAACCTAGGTGTGAACGACAAAAATGGTGTGAACAACAACCAAGCTGTGAACAACGACCAAGGTGTGATCAACAACCAAGGTGTGAACAACAACCAAGGTGTGAACAACAACCAAGGTGTGAACAACAACCAAAGGTGTGAACAACAAAAAAGGTGTGAACAACAACCTAGGTGTGAACAACAAAAAAGGTGTGAACAACAACCAAGGTGTGAACAACAACCAAGGTGTGAACAACAACCAAGGTGTGAACAACAACCAGGGTGTGGACAACAACCATGGTGGTCAACAACCAGGTGTGAAAAACAACCAAGGTGTGAACAACAACCAAAGGTATGAACAACAATAAAGGTGTGAACAACAATCAAGGTGTGAACAACAACCAAGGTGTGAACAAGAATTGAGGTATGAACAACAAAAAAGCTGTGAACGACAATTAATGTGTGAACAACAAAAAAGCTGTGAACAACAACCAAGGTGTGAACAACAACCAAGGTGTGAACAACAACCAAGGTGTGAACAACAAGAAAGGTGTAAACAACAATTAAGGTGTGAACAATAATTAAGGTGTGAACAACCAGTTGTGGTCAACAACCAGGTGTGAACAACAACCAAAGTGTGAAAAACAACCAAGGTGTGAACGACAAGAAAGGTGTGAACAAAAACCAAGGTGTGAACAACAACCAAGGTGTGAACAACAACCAAGGTGTGAACTACAACCAAAGGTATGAACAACAATAAAGGTGTGAACAACAAAAAAGGTGTGATCAACAACCAAGGTGTGATCAACAACCAAGGTGTGAACAACAAGAAAGGTGTGAACAACAACCAAGGTGTGAACAACAACCATGTGTGGTCAACAACCAGGTGTGAAAAACAACCAAGGTGTGAACAACAACCAAAGGTATGAACAACAATAAAGGTGGGAACAACAAAAAAGGTGTGATCAACAATCAAGGTGTGAACAACAACCAAGGTGTGAACAACAACCAAAGGTGTGAACAACAAAAAAGGTGTGAACAACAACCTAGGTGTGAACAACAAAAAAGGTGTGAACAACAACCAAGCTGTGAACAACAACCAAGGTGTGATCAACAACCAAGGTGTGAACAACAACCAAGGTGTGAACAACAACCAAAGGTGTGAACAACAACCAAAGGTGTGAACAACAAAAAAGGTGTGAACAACAACCTAGGTGTGAACAACAAAAAAGGTGTGAACAACAACCAAGGTGTGAACAACAACCAAGGTGTGAAAAACATCCAAGGTGTGAAAAACATCCAAGGTGTGAACAACAACCAAGGTGTGAACAACAACCAAGGTGTGAACAACAACCAAAGGTGTGAACAACAACCAAAGGTATGAACAACAAAAAAGGTGTGAACAACAACCAAGGTGTGAACAACAAGAAAGGTGTAAACAACAATTAAGGTGTGAACAACAACCAGGTGTGATCAACAACCAGGTGTGAACAACAACCAACATGTGAAAAACAACCAAGGTGTGAACAACAAGAAAGGTGTGAACAACAACCAAGGTGTGAACAACAACCAAGGTGTAAACAACAACCAAGGTGTGAACAACAACCAAAGGTATGAACAGCAATAAAGGTGTGAACAACAAAAAAGGTGTGATCAACAATCAAGGTGTGAACAACAACCAGGTGTGAACAACAACCAAGTGAGTGAGTGAGTGAGTGAGTGTTTAGGGCTTTACGTCCTGTATTTCTGCACCTGATGGGCTAATTAGGACAGGCAGGGACCATGGCAATGAGATGAAGGATGAAACAGCCATCCAACTTAGGCTCGACCGGGAATCGAACCCGGGACCCAGCGGTTGGAAGCCCAGAGCGCTACCTCTGAGCTAGGACCCCGCCCCGAACAACAACCAAGGTGTTAACAAGAAATGAGGTGTGAACAGCAAAAAAGGCGTGAACAACAATTAACGTGTGAGCAACAACCAAGGTGTGAACAACAACCAAGGTGTGAAAAACAACCAAGGTGTGAACAACAACCAAGGTGTGAACAACAACCAGGGTGTGGACAACAACCATGGCGTTAACAACAAAAAAAGTGTGAACAACAACCAAGGTGTGAACAACAATTCAGGTGTGAACAACAAAAAAGCTATGAACCACAACCAACGTGTGAAAAACAACCAAGGTGTGAACAACAAGAAAGGTGTGAAAAACAAGAAAGGTGTGAACAACAACCAAGGTGAACAACAACCAAGGTGTGAACAACAACCAAGGTGTGAACAACAACCAAAGGTGTGAACAACAAAAAAGGTGTGAACAACAACCAAGGTGTGAACAACAACCATGTGTGGTCAACAACCAGGTGTGAAAAACAACCAAGGTGTGAACAACAACCAAAGGTATGAACAACAATAAAGGTGTGAACAACAACCAAAGGTGTGAACAACAAAAAAGGTTTGAACAACAACCTAGGTGTGAACAACAAAAAAGGTGTGAACAACAACCAAGGTGTGAACAACAACCAAGGTGTGAACAACAACCAAGGTGTGAAAAACATCCAAGGCGTGAACAACAACCAAGGTGTGAACAACAACCAGGTGTGAACAACAACCAAGGTGTGAACAAGAATTGAGGTATGAACAACAAAAAAGGTGTGAACAACAATTAAGGTGTGAACAACAAAAAAGCTGTGAACAACAACCAAGGTGTGAACAACAACCAAAGTGTGAACAACAAGAAAGGTGTGAACAACAAGAAAGGTGTAAACAACAATTAAGGTGTGAACAACAACCAGGTGTGGTCAACAACCAGGTGTGAACAACAACCAACGTGTGAAGAACAACCAAGGTGTGAACAACAAGAAAGGTGTGAACAACAACCAAGGTGTGAACAACAACCAAGGTGTGAACAACAACCAAGGTGTGAACAACAACCAAAGGTATGAACAACAATAAAGGTGTGAACAACAAAAAAGGTGTGATCAACAACCAAGGCGTGATCAACAACCAAGGTGTGAACAACAAGAAAGGTGTGAACAACAACCAAGGTGTGAACAACAACCATGTGTGGTCAACAACCAGGTGTGAAAAACAACCAAGGTGTGAACAACAATAAAGGTGGGAACAACAAAAAAGGTGTGATCAACAATCAAGGTGTGAACAACAACCAAGGAGTGAACAACAACCAAAGGTGTGAACAACAACCAAAGGTGTGAACAACAAAAAAGGTGTGAACAACAACCTAGGTGTGAACAACAAAAAAGGTGTGAACAACAACCAAGCTGTGAACAACAACCAAGGTGTGATCAACAACCAAGGTGTGAACAACAACCAAGGTGTGAACAACAACCAAAGGTATGAACAACAACCAAAGGTGTGAACAACAACCAAAGGTGTGAACAGCAAAAAAGGTGTGAACAACAACCTAGGTGTGAACAACAACCATGTGTGGTCAACAACCAGGTGTGAAAAACAACCAAGGTGTGAACAACAACCAAAGGTATGAACAACAATAAAGGTGTGAACAACAAAAAAGGTGTGATCAATAATCAAGGTGTGAACAACAACCAAGGTGTGAACAACAACCAAAGGTGTGAACAACAACCAAAGGTGTGAACAACAACCAAAGGTGTGAACAACAACCTAGGTGTGAACAACAACCTAGGTGTGAACGACAAAAATGGTGTGAACAACAACCAAGCTGTGAACAACGACCAAGGTTTGATCAACAACCAAGGTGTGAACAACAACCAAGGTGTGAACAACAACCAAGGTGTGAACAACAACCAAAGGTGTGAACAACAAAAAAGGTGTGAACAACAACCTAGGTGTGAACAACAAAAAAGGTGTGAACAACAACCAAGGTGTGAACAACAACCAAGGTGTGAACAACAACCAAGGTGTGAACAACAACCAGGGTGTGGACAACAACCATGGTGGTCAACAACCAGGTGTGAAAAACAACCAAGGTGTGAACAACAACCAAAGGTATGAACAACAATAAAGGTGTGAACAACAATCAAGGTGTGAACAACAACCAAGGTGTGAACAAGAATCGAGGTATGAACAACAAAAAAGCTGTGAACGACAATTAATGTGTGAACAACAAAAAAGCTGTGAACAACAACCAAGGTGTAAACAACAACCAAGGTGTGAACAACAACAAAGGTGTGAACAACAAGAAAGGTGTAAACAACAATTAAGGTGTGAACAATAATTAAGGTGTGAACAACCAGTTGTGGTCAACAACCAGGTGTGAACAACAACCAAAGTGTGAAAAACAACCAAGGTGTGAACGACAAGAAAGGTGTGAACAAAAACCAAGGTGTGAACAACAACCAAGGTGTGAACAACAACCAAGGTGTGAACAACAACCAAAGGTATGAACAACAATAAAGGTGTGAACAACAAAAAAGGTGTGATCAACAACCAAGGTGTGATCAACAACCAAGGTGTGAACAACAAGAAAGGTGTGAACAACAACCAAGGTGTGAACAACAACCATGTGTGGTCAACAACCAGGTGTGAAAAACAACCAAGGTGTGAACAACAACCAAAGGTATGAACAACAATAAAGGTGGGAACAACAAAAAAGGTGTGATCAACAATCAAGGTGTGAACAACAACCAAGGTGTGAACAACAACCAAAGGTGTGAACAACAAAAAAGGTGTGAGCAACAACCTAGGTGTGAACAACAAAAAAGGTGTGAACAACAACCAAGCTGTGAACAACAACCAAGGTGTGATCAACAACCAAGGTGTGAACAACAACCAAGGTGTGAACAACAACCAAAGGTGTGAACAACAACCAAAGGTGTGAACAACAAAAAAGGTGTGAACAACAACCTAGGTGTGAACAACAAAAAAGGTGTGAACAACAACCAAGGTGTGAACAACAACCAAGGTGTGAAAAACATCCAAGGTGTGAAAAACATCCAAGGTGTGAACAACAACCAAGGTGTGAACAACAACCAAGGTGTGAACAACAACCAAAGGTGTGAACAACAACCAAAGGTATGAACAACAAAAAAGGTGTGAACAACAACCAAGGTGTGAACAACAAGAAAGGTGTAAACAACAATTAAGGTGTGAACAACAACCAGGTGTGATCAACAACCAGGTGTGAACAACAACCAACATGTGAAAAACAACCAAGGTGTGAACAACAAGAAAGGTGTGAACAACAACCAAGGTGTGAACAACAACCAAGGTGTAAACAACAACCAAGGTGTGAACAACAACCAAAGGTATGAACAGCAATAAAGGTGTGAACAACAAAAAAGGTGTGATCAACAATCAAGGTGTGAACAACAACCAGGTGTGAACAACAACCAAGGTGTTAACAAGAAATGAGGTGTGAACAGCAAAAAAGGCGTGAACAACAATTAACGTGTGAGCAACAACCAAGGTGTGAACAACAACCAAGGTGAGAAAAACAACCAAGGTGTGAACAACAACCAAGGTGTGAACAACAACCAGGGTGTGGACAACAACCATGGCGTTAACAACAAAAAAAGTGTGAACAACAACCAAGGTGTGAACAACAATTCAGGTGTGAACAACAAAAAAGCTATGAACCACAACCAACGTGTGAAAAACAACCAAGGTGTGAACAACAAGAAAGGTGTGAAAAACAAGAAAGGTGTGAACAACAACCAAGGTGAACAACAACCAAGGTGTGAACAACAACCAAGGTGTGAACAACAACCAAAGGTGTGAACAACAAAAAAGGTGTGAACAACAACCAAGGTGTGAACAACAACCATGTGTGGTCAACAACCAGGTGTGAAAAACAACCAAGGTGTGAACAACAATCAAAGGTATGAACAACAATAAAGGTGTGAACAACAAAAAAGGTGTGATCAACAATCAAGGTGTGAACAACAACCAAGGTGTGAACAACAACCAAAGGTGTGAGCAACAACCAAAGGTGTGAACAACAAAAAAGGTGTGAACAACAACCTAGGTGTGAACAACAAAAAAGGTGTGAACAACAACCAAGCTGTGAACAACAACCAAGGTGTGATCAACAACCAAGGTGTGAACAACAACCAAGGTGTGAACAACAACCAAGGTGTGAACAACAACCAAAGGTGTGAACAACAACCAAAGGTGTGAACAACAAAAAAGGTTTGAACAACAACCTAGGTGTGAACAACAAAAAAGGTGTGAACAACAACCAAGGTGTGAACAACAACCAAGGTGTGAACAACAACCAAGGTGTGAAAAACATCCAAGGCGTGAACAACAAACAAGGTGTGAACAACAACCAGGTGTGAACAACAACCAAGGTGTGAACAAGAATTGAGGTATGAACAACAAAAAAGGTGTGAACAACAATTAAGGTGTGAACAACAAAAAAGCTGTGAACAACAACCAAGGTGTGAACAACAACCAAAGTGTGAACAACAAGAAAGGTGTGAACAACAAGAAAGGTGTAAACAACAATTAAGGTGTGAACAACAACCAGGTGTGGTCAACAACCAGGTGTGAACAACAACCAACGTGTGAAGAACAACCAAGGTGTGAACAACAAGAAAGGTGTGAACAACAACCAAAGGTGTGAGCAACAACCAAAGGTGTGAACAACAAAAAAGGTGTGAACAACAACCTAGGTGTGAACAACAAAAAAGGTGTGATCAACAACCAAGCTGTGAACAACAACCAAGGTGTGATCAACAACCAAGGTGTGAACAACAACCAAGGTGTGAACAACAACCAAGGTGTGAACAACAACCAAAGGTGTGAACAACAACCAAAGGTGTGAACAACAAAAAAGGTTTGAACAACAACCTAGGTGTGAACAACAAAAAAGGTGTGAACAACAACCAAGGTGTGAACAACAACCAAGGTGTGAACAACAACCAAGGTGTGAGAAACATCCAAGGCGTGAACAACAAACAAGGTGTGAACAACAACCAGGTGTGAACAACAACCAAGGTGTGAACAAGAATTGAGGTATGAACAACAAAAAAGGTGTGAACAACAATTAAGGTGTGAACAACAAAAAAGCTGTGAACAACAACCAAGGTGTGAACAACAACCAAGGTGTGAACAACAAGAAAGGTGTGAACAACAAGAAAGGTGTAAACAACAATTAAGGTGTGAACAACAACCAGGTGTGGTCAACAACCAGGTGTGAACAACAACCAATGTGTGAAGAACAACCACAGGTATGAACAACAATAAAGGTGTGAACAACAAAAAAGGTGTGATCAACAATCAAGGTGTGAACAACAACCAAGGTGTGAACAACAACCAAAGGTGTGAGCAACAACCAAAGGTGTGAACAACAAAAAAGGTGTGAGCAACAACCTAGGTGTGAACAACAAAAAAGGTGTGAACAACAACCAAGCTGTGAACAACAACCAAGGTGTGAACAACAACCTTGGTGTGATCAACAACCAAGGTGTGAACAACAACCAAGGTGTGAACAACAACCAAAGGTATGAACAACAATAAAGGTGTGAACAACAAAAAAGGTGTGATCAACAACCAAGGCGTGATCAACAACCAAGGTGTGAACAACAAGAAAGGTGTGAACAAAAACCAAGGTGTGAACAACAACCATGTGTGGTCAACAACCAGGTGTGAAAAACAACCAAGGTGTGAACAACAACCAAAGGTATGAACAACAACCAAAGGTGTGAACAACAATAAAGGTGTGAACAACAAAAAAGGTGTGATCAACAATCAAGGTGTGAACAACAACCAGGTGTGAACAACAACCAAGGTGTTAACAAGAAATGAGGTGTGAACAGCAAAAAAGGTGTGAACAACAATTAACGTGTGAGCAACAACCAAGGTGTGAACAACAACCAAGGTGTGAAAAACAACCAAGGTGTGAACAACAACCAAGGTGTGAACAACAACCAGGGTGTGGACAACAACCATGGCGTTAACAACAAAAAAGGTGTGAACAACAGCCAAGGTGTGAACAACAATTAAGGTGTGAACAACAAAAAAGCTATGAACCACAACCAACGTGTGAAAAACAACCAAGGTGTGAACAACAAGAAAGGTGTGAAAAACAAGAAAGGTGTGAACAACAACCAAGGTGAACAACAACCAAGGTGTGAACAACAACCAAGGTGTGAACAACAACCAAAGGTGTGAACAACAAAAAAGGTGTGAACAACAACCAAGGTGTGAACAACAACCATGTGTGGTCAACAACCAGGTGTGAAAAACAACCAAGGTGTGAACAACAACCAAAGGTATGAACAACAATAAAGGTGTGAACAACAAAAAAGGTGTGATCAACAATCAAGGTGTGAACAACAATGAAGGTGTGAACAACAACCAAAGGTGTGAGCAACAACCAAAGGTGTGAACAACAAAAAAGGTGTGAACAACAACCTAGGTGTGAACAACAAAAAAGGTGTGAACAACAACCAAGGTGTGAACAACAACCATGGGTGGTCAACAACCAGGTGTTAAAAACAACCAAGGTGTGAACAACAACCACAGGTATGAACAACAATAAAGGTGTGAACAACAAAAAAGGTGTGATCAACAATCAAGGTGTGAACAACAACCAAGGTGTGAACAACAACCAAAGGTGTGAGCAACAACCAAAGGTGTGAACAACAAAAAAGGTGTGAACAACAACCTAGGTGTGAACAACAAAAAAGGTGTGAACAACAACCAAGCTGTGAACAACAACCAAGGTGTGAACAACAACCAAGGTGTGATCAACAACCAAGGTGTGAACAACAACCAAGGTGTGAACAACAACCAAAGGTATGAACAACAATAAAGGTGTGAACAACAAAAAAGGTGTGATCAACAACCAAGGCGTGATCAACAACCAAGGTGTGAACAACAAGAAAGGTGTGAACAAAAACCAAGGTGTGAACAACAACCATGTGTGGTCAACAACCAGGTGTGAAAAACAACCAAGGTGTGAACAACAACCAAAGGTGTGATCAACAATCAAGGTGTGAACAACAACCAAGGAGTGAACAACAACCAAAGGTGTGAACAACAACCAAAGGTGTGAACAACAAAAAAGGTGTGAACAACAACCAAGCTGTGAACAACAACCAAGGTGTGATCAACAACCAAGGTGTGAACAACAACCAAGGTGTTAACAACAACCAAAGGTGTGAACAACAACCAAAGGTGTGAACAACAAAAAAGGTGTAAACAACAACCTAGGTGTGAACAACAAAAAAGGTGTGAACAACAACCAAGGTGTGAACAACAACCAAGGTGTGAACAACAACCAAGGTGTGAAAAACATCCAAGGCGTGAACAACAAACAAGGTGTGAACAACAACCAGGTGTGAACAACAACCAAGGTGTGAACAAGAATTGAGGTATGAACAACAAAAAAGGTGTGAACAACAATTAAGGTGTGAACAACAAAAAAGCTGTGAACAACAACCAAGGTGTGAACAACAACCAAAGTGTGAACAACAAGAAAGGTGTGAACAACAAGAAAGGTGTAAACAACAATTAAGGTGTGAACAACAACCAGGTGTGGTCAACAACCAGGTGTGAACAACAACCAACGTGTGAAGAACAACCAAGGTGTGAACAACAAGAAAGGTGTGAACAACAACCAAAGGTGTGAGCAACAACCAAAGGTGTGAACAACAAAAAAGGTGTGAACAACAACCTAGGTGTGAACAACAAAAAAGGTGTGATCAACAACCAAGCTGTGAACAACAACCAAGGTGTGATCAACAACCAAGGTGTGAACAACAACCAAGGTGTGAACAACAACCAAGGTGTGAACAACAACCAAAGGTGTGAACAACAACCAAAGGTGTGAACAACAAAAAAGGTTTGAACAACAACCTAGGTGTGAACAACAAAAAAGGTGTGAACAACAACCAAGGTGTGAACAACAACCAAGGTGTGAACAACAACCAAGGTGTGAGAAACATCCAAGGCGTGAACAACAAACAAGGTGTGAACAACAACCAGGTGTGAACAACAACCAAGGTGTGAACAAGAATTGAGGTATGAACAACAAAAAAGGTGTGAACAACAATTAAGGTGTGAACAACAAAAAAGCTGTGAACAACAACCAAGGTGTGAACAACAACCAAGGTGTGAACAACAAGAAAGGTGTGAACAACAAGAAAGGTGTAAACAACAATTAAGGTGTGAACAACAACCAGGTGTGGTCAACAACCAGGTGTGAACAACAACCAATGTGTGAAGAACAACCACAGGTATGAACAACAATAAAGGTGTGAACAACAAAAAAGGTGTGATCAACAATCAAGGTGTGAACAACAACCAAGGTGTGAACAACAACCAAAGGTGTGAGCAACAACCAAAGGTGTGAACAACAAAAAAGGTGTGAGCAACAACCTAGGTGTGAACAACAAAAAAGGTGTGAACAACAACCAAGCTGTGAACAACAACCAAGGTGTGAACAACAACCTTGGTGTGATCAACAACCAAGGTGTGAACAACAACCAAGGTGTGAACAACAACCAAAGGTATGAACAACAATAAAGGTGTGAACAACAAAAAAGGTGTGATCAACAACCAAGGCGTGATCAACAACCAAGGTGTGAACAACAAGAAAGGTGTGAACAAAAACCAAGGTGTGAACAACAACCATGTGTGGTCAACAACCAGGTGTGAAAAACAACCAAGGTGTGAACAACAACCAAAGGTATGAACAACAACCAAAGGTGTGAACAACAATAAAGGTGTGAACAACAAAAAAGGTGTGATCAACAATCAAGGTGTGAACAACAACCAGGTGTGAACAACAACCAAGGTGTTAACAAGAAATGAGGTGTGAACAGCAAAAAAGGTGTGAACAACAATTAACGTGTGAGCAACAACCAAGGTGTGAACAACAACCAAGGTGTGAAAAACAACCAAGGTGTGAACAACAACCAAGGTGTGAACAACAACCAGGGTGTGGACAACAACCATGGCGTTAACAACAAAAAAGGTGTGAACAACAGCCAAGGTGTGAACAACAATTAAGGTGTGAACAACAAAAAAGCTATGAACCACAACCAACGTGTGAAAAACAACCAAGGTGTGAACAACAAGAAAGGTGTGAAAAACAAGAAAGGTGTGAACAACAACCAAGGTGAACAACAACCAAGGTGTGAACAACAACCAAGGTGTGAACAACAACCAAAGGTGTGAACAACAAAAAAGGTGTGAACAACAACCAAGGTGTGAACAACAACCATGTGTGGTCAACAACCAGGTGTGAAAAACAACCAAGGTGTGAACAACAACCAAAGGTATGAACAACAATAAAGGTGTGAACAACAAAAAAGGTGTGATCAACAATCAAGGTGTGAACAACAATGAAGGTGTGAACAACAACCAAAGGTGTGAGCAACAACCAAAGGTGTGAACAACAAAAAAGGTGTGAACAACAACCTAGGTGTGAACAACAAAAAAGGTGTGAACAACAACCAAGGTGTGAACAACAACCATGGGTGGTCAACAACCAGGTGTTAAAAACAACCAAGGTGTGAACAACAACCACAGGTATGAACAACAATAAAGGTGTGAACAACAAAAAAGGTGTGATCAACAATCAAGGTGTGAACAACAACCAAGGTGTGAACAACAACCAAAGGTGTGAGCAACAACCAAAGGTGTGAACAACAAAAAAGGTGTGAACAACAACCTAGGTGTGAACAACAAAAAAGGTGTGAACAACAACCAAGCTGTGAACAACAACCAAGGTGTGAACAACAACCAAGGTGTGATCAACAACCAAGGTGTGAACAACAACCAAGGTGTGAACAACAACCAAAGGTATGAACAACAATAAAGGTGTGAACAACAAAAAAGGTGTGATCAACAACCAAGGCGTGATCAACAACCAAGGTGTGAACAACAAGAAAGGTGTGAACAAAAACCAAGGTGTGAACAACAACCATGTGTGGTCAACAACCAGGTGTGAAAAACAACCAAGGTGTGAACAACAACCAAAGGTGTGATCAACAATCAAGGTGTGAACAACAACCAAGGAGTGAACAACAACCAAAGGTGTGAACAACAACCAAAGGTGTGAACAACAAAAAAGGTGTGAACAACAACCAAGCTGTGAACAACAACCAAGGTGTGATCAACAACCAAGGTGTGAACAACAACCAAGGTGTTAACAACAACCAAAGGTGTGAACAACAACCAAAGGTGTGAACAACAAAAAAGGTGTAAACAACAACCTAGGTGTGAACAACAAAAAAGGTGTGAACAACAACCAAGGTGTGAACAACAACCAAGGTGTGAACAACAACCAAGGTGTGAAAAACATCCAAGGTGTGAAAAACATCCAAGGTGTGAACAACAACCAAGGTGTGAACAACAACCAAGGTGTGAACAATAACCAAGGTGTGAACAACAACCAAGGTGTGAAAAACAAACAAGGTGTGAACAACAGCCAAGGTGTGAACAACAATCAAGGTGTGAACAAGAATTGAGGTGTGAACAACAAAAAAGGTGTGAACAGCAATCAAGGTGTGAACAACAAAAAAGCTGTGAACAACAACCAAGCTGTGAAAAACAACCAAGGTGTGAACAACAACCAAGGTGTGAACAACACGAAAGGTGTGAACAACAATTAACGTGTGAACAACAACCAAGGTGTGAACAACAAAAAAGGTGTGAACAACAACCTAGGTGTGAACAACAACCATGTGTGGTCAACAACCAGGTGTGAAAAACAACCAAGGTGTTAACAAGAATTGAGGTGTGAACATCAAAAAAGGTGTGAACAACAATTAACGTGTGAACAACAACCAAGGTGTGAACAACAAAAAAGGTGTGAACAACAACCTAGGTGTGAACAACAACCATGTGTGGTCAACAACCAGGTGTGAAAAACAACCAAGGTGTGAACAACAACCAAAGGTATGAACAACAATAAAGGTGTGAACAACAAAAAAGGTGTGATCAACAATCAAGGTGTGAACAACAACCAAGGTGTGAACAACAACCAAAGGTGTGAGCAACAACCAAAGGTGTGAACAACAAAAAAGGTGTGAACAACAACCTAGGTGTGAACAACAAAAAAGGTGTGAACAACAACCAAGCTGTGAACAACAACCAAGGTGTGAACAACAACCAAGGTGTGATCAACAACCAAGGTGTGAACAACAACCAAGGTGTGAACAACAACCAAAGGTATGAACAACAATAAAGGTGTGAACAACAAAAAAGGTGTGATCAACAACCAAGGCGTGATCAACAACCAAGGTGTGAACAACAAGAAAGGTGTGAACAAAAACCAAGGTGTGAACAACAACCATGTGTGGTCAACAACCAGGTGTGAAAAACAACCAAGGTGTGAACAACAACCAAAGGTGTGATCAACAATCAAGGTGTGAACAACAACCAAGGAGTGAACAACAACCAAAGGTGTGAACAACAACCAAAGGTGTGAACAACAAAAAAGGTGTGAACAACAACCAAGCTGTGAACAACAACCAAGGTGTGATCAACAACCAAGGTGTGAACAACAACCAAGGTGTTAACAACAACCAAAGGTGTGAACAACAACCAAAGGTGTGAACAACAAAAAAGGTGTAAACAACAACCTAGGTGTGAACAACAAAAAAGGTGTGAACAACAACCAAGGTGTGAACAACAACCAAGGTGTGAACAACAACCAAGGTGTGAAAAACATCCAAGGTGTGAAAAACATCCAAGGTGTGAACAACAACCAAGGTGTGAACAACAACCAAGGTGTGAACAATAACCAAGGTGTGAACAACAACCAAGGTGTGAAAAACAAACAAGGTGTGAACAACAGCCAAGGTGTGAACAACAATCAAGGTGTGAACAAGAATTGAGGTGTGAACAACAAAAAAGGTGTGAACAGCAATCAAGGTGTGAACAACAAAAAAGCTGTGAACAACAACCAAGCTGTGAAAAACAACCAAGGTGTGAACAACAACCAAGGTGTGAACAACACGAAAGGTGTGAACAACAATTAACGTGTGAACAACAACCAAGGTGTGAACAACAAAAAAGGTGTGAACAACAACCTAGGTGTGAACAACAAACATGTGTGGTCAACAACCAGGTGTGAAAAACAACCAAGGTGTTAACAAGAATTGAGGTGTGAACATCAAAAAAGGTGTGAACAACAATTAACGTGTGAACAACAACCAAGGTGTGAACAACAAAAAAGGTGTGAACAACAACCTAGGTGTGAACAACAACCATGTGTGGTCAACAACCAGGTGTGAAAAACAACCAAGGTGTGAACAACAACCAAAGGTATGAACAACAATAAAGGTGTGAACAACAAAAAAGGTGTGATCAACAATCAAGGTGTGAACAAAAACCAATGTGTGAATAACAACCAAAGGTGTGAGCAACAACCAAAGGTGTGAACAACAAAAAAGGTGTGAACAACAACCTAGGTGTGAACAACAAAAAAGGTGTGAACAACAACCAAGCTGTGAACAACAACCAAGGTGTGATCAACAACCAAGGTGTGAACAACAACCAAGGTGTGAACAACAACCAAAGGTGTGAACAACAACCAAAGGTGTGAACAACAAAAAAGGTGTGATCAACAACCTAGGTATGAACAACAAAAAAGGTGTGAACAACAACCAAGCTGTGAAAAACATCCAAGGCGTGAACAACAACCAAGGTGTGAACAACAACCAGGTGTGAACAACAACCAAGGTGTGAACAAGAATTGAGGTATGAACAACAAAAAAGGTGTGAACAACAATTAAGGTTTGAACAACAAAAAAGCTGTGAACAACAACCAAGGTGTGAACAACAACCAAGGTGTGAACAAGAAAGGTGTGAACAACAAGAAAGGTGTAAACAACAATTAAGGTGTGAACAACAACCAGGTGTGGTCAACAACCAGGTGTGAACAACAACCAACGTGTGAAGAACAACCAAGGTGTGAACAACAAGAGAGGTGTGAACAACAACCAAGGTGTGAACAACAACCAAGGTGTGAACAACAACCAAGGTGTGAACAACAACCAAAGGTATGAACAACAATAAAGGTGTGAACAACAAAAAAGGTGTGATCAACAACCAAGGCGTGATCAACAACCAAGGTGTGAACAACAAGAAAGGTGTGAACAACAACCAAGGTGTGAACAACAACCATGTGTGGTCAACAACCAGGTGTGAAAAACAACCAAGGTGCGAACAACAACCAAAGGTATGAACAACAATAAAGGTGGGAACAACAAAAAAGGTGTGATCAACAATCAAGGTGTGAACAACAACCAAGGAGTGAACAACAACCAAAGGTGTGAACAACAACCAAAGGTGTGAACAACAAAAAAGGTGTGAACAACAACCAAGCTGTGAACAACAACCAAGGTGTTAACAACAACCAAAGGTGTGAACAACAACCAAAGGTGTGAACAACAAAAAAGGTGTAAACAACAACATAGGTGTGAACAACAAAAAAGGTGTGAACAACAACCAAGGTGTGAACAACAACCAAGGTGTGAACAACAACCAAGGTGTGAACAACAACCAAGGTGTGAAAAACATCCAAGGTGTGAAAAACATCCAAGGTGTGAACAACAAAAAAGGTGTGATCAACAATCAAGGTGTGAACAACAACCAGGTGTGAACAACAACCAAGGTGTTAACAAGAAATGAGGTGTGAACAGCAAAAAAGGGGTGAACAACAATTAACGTGTGAGCAACAACCAAGGTGTGAACAACAACCAAGGTGTGAAAAACAACCAAGGTGTGAACAACAACCAAGGTGTGAACAACAACCAGGGTGTGGACAACAACCATGGCGTTAACAACAAAAAAGGTGTGAACAACAACCAAGGTGTGAACAACAATTAAGGTGTGAACAACAAAAAAGCTATGAACCACAACCAACGTGTGAAAAACAACCAAGGTGTGAACAACAAGAAAGGTGTGAAAAACAAGAAAGGTGTGAACAACAACCAAGGTGAACAACAACCAAGGTGTGAACAACAACCAAGGTGTGAACAACAACCAAAGGTGTGAACAACAAAAAAGGTGTGAACAACAACCAAGGTGTGAACAACAACCATGTGTGGTCAACAACCAGGTGTGAAAAACAACCAAGGTGTGAACAACAACCAAAGGTATGAACAACAATAAAGGTGTGAACAACAATAAAGGTGTGAACAACAAAAAAGGTGTGATCAACAACCAAGGCGTGATCAACAACCAAGGTGTGAACAACAAGAAAGGTGTGAACAACAACCAAGGTGTGAACAACAACCATGTGTGGTCAACAACCAGGTGTGAAAAACAACCAAGGTGTGAACAAGAATTGAGGTATGAACAACAAAAAAGCTGTGAACGACAATTAATGTGTGAACAACAAAAAAGCTGTGAACAACAACCAAGGTGTGAACAACAACCAAGGTGTGAACAACAACCAAGGTGTGAACAACAAGAAAGGTGTAAACAACAATTAAGGTGTGAACAATAATTAAGGTGTGAACAACCAGTTGTGGTCAACAACCAGGTGTGAACAACAACCAAAGTGTGAAAAACAACCAAGGTGTGAACGACAAGAAAGGTGTGAACAAAAACCAAGGTGTGAACAACAACCAAGGTGTGAACAACAACCAAGGTGTGAACAACAACCAAAGGTATGAACAACAATAAAGGTGTGAACAACAAAAAAGGTGTGATCAACAACCAAGGTGTGATCAACAACCAAGGTGTGAACAACAAGAAAGGTGTGAACAACAACCAAGGTGTGAACAACAACCATGTGTGGTCAACAACCAGGTGTGAAAAACAACCAAGGTGTGAACAACAACCAAAGGTATGAACAACAATAAAGGTGGGAACAACAAAAAAGGTGTGATCAACAATCAAGGTGTGAACAACAACCAAGGTGTGAACAACAACCAAAGGTGTGAACAACAAAAAAGGTGTGAACAACAACCTAGGTGTGAACAACAAAAAAGGTGTGAACAACAACCAAGCTGTGAACAACGACCAAGGTGTGATCAACAACCAAGGTGTGAACAACAACCAAGGTGTGAACAACAACCAAGGTGTGAACAACAACCAAAGGTGTGAACAACAAAAAAGGTGTGAACAACAACCTAGGTGTGAACAACAAAAAAGGTGTGAACAACAACCAAGGTGTGAACAACAACCAAGGTGTGAACAACAACCAAGGTGTGAACAACAACCAGGGTGTGGACAACAACCATGGTGGTCAACAACCAGGTGTGAAAAACAACCAAGGTGTGAACAACAACCAAAGGTATGAACAACAATAAAGGTGTGAACAACAATCAAGGTGTGAACAACAACCAAGGTGTGAACAAGAATCGAGGTATGAACAACAAAAAAGCTGTGAACGACAATTAATGTGTGAACAACAAAAAAGCTGTGAACAACAACCAAGGTGTGAACAACAACCAAGGTGTGAACAACAACAAAGGTGTGAACAACAAGAAAGGTGTAAACAACAATTAAGGTGTGAACAATAATTAAGGTGTGAACAACCAGTTGTGGTCAACAACCAGGTGTGAACAACAACCAAAGTGTGAAAAACAACCAAGGTGTGAACGACAAGAAAGGTGTGAACAAAAACCAAGGTGTGAACAACAACCAAGGTGTGAACAACAACCAAGGTGTGAACAACAACCAAAGGTATGAACAACAATAAAGGTGTGAACAACAAAAAAGGTGTGATCAACAACCAAGGTGTGATCAACAACCAAGGTGTGAACAACAAGAAAGGTGTGAACAACAACCAAGGTGTGAACAACAACCATGTGTGGTCAACAACCAGGTGTGAAAAACAACCAAGGTGTGAACAACAACCAAAGGTACGAACAACAATAAAGGTGGGAACAACAAAAAAGGTGTGATCAACAATCAAGGTGTGAACAACAACCAAGGTGTGAACAACAACCAAAGGTGTGAACAACAAAAAAGGTGTGAGCAACAACCTAGGTGTGAACAACAAAAAAGGTGTGAACAACAACCAAGCTGTGAACAACAACCAAGGTGTGATCAACAACCAAGGTGTGAACAACAACCAAGGTGTGAACAACAACCAAAGGTGTGAACAACAACCAAAGGTGTGAACAACAAAAAAGGTGTGAACAACAACCTAGGTGTGAACAACAAAAAAGGTGTGAACAACAACCAAGGTGTGAACAACAACCAAGGTGTGAAAAACATCCAAGGTGTGAAAAACATCCAAGGTGTGAACAACAACCAAGGTGTGAACACCAACCAAGGTGTGAACAACAACCAAAGGTGTGAACAACAACCAAAGGTATGAACAACAAAAAAGGTGTGAACAACAACCAAGGTGTGAACAACAAGAAAGGTGTAAACAACAATTAAGGTGTGAACAACAACCAGGTGTGATCAACAACCAGGTGTGAACAACAACCAACATGTGAAAAACAACCAAGGTGTGAACGACAAGAAAGGTGTGAACAAAAACCAAGGTGTGAACAACAACCAAGGTGTGAACAACAACCAAGGTGTGAACAACAACCAAGGTGTAAACAACAACCAAGGTGTGAACAACAACCAAAGGTATGAACAGCAATAAAGGTGTGAACAACAAAAAAGGTGTGATCAACAATCAAGGTGTGAACAACAACCAGGTGTGAACAACAACCAAGGTGTTAACAAGAAATGAGGTGTGAACAGCAAAAAAGGCGTGAACAACAATTAACGTGTGAGCAACAACCAAGGTGTGAACAACAACCAAGGTGAGAAAAACAACCAAGGTGTGAACAACAACCAAGGTGTGAACAACAACCAGGGTGTGGACAACAACCATGGCGTTAACAACAAAAAAAGTGTGAACAACAACCAAGGTGTGAACAACAATTCAGGTGTGAACAACAAAAAAGCTATGAACCACAACCAACGTGTGAAAAACAACCAAGGTGTGAACAACAAGAAAGGTGTGAAAAACAAGAAAGGTGTGAACAACAACCAAGGTGAACAACAACCAAGGTGTGAACAACAACCAAGGTGTGAACAACAACCAAAGGTGTGAACAACAAAAAAGGTGTGAACAACAACCAAGGTGTGAACAACAACCATGTGTGGTCAACAACCAGGTGTGAAAAACAACCAAGGTGTGAACAACAACCAAAGGTATGAACAACAATAAAGGTGTGAACAACAAAAAGGTGTGATCAACAATCAAGGTGTGAACAACAACCAAGGTGTGAACAACAACCAAAGGTGTGAGCAACAACCAAAGGTGTGAACAACAAAAAAGGTGTGAACAACAACCTAGGTGTGAACAACAAAAAAGGTGTGAACAACAACCAAGCTGTGAACAACAACCAAGGTGTGATCAACAACCAAGGTGTGAACAACAACCAAGGTGTGAACAACAACCAAGGTGTGAACAACAACCAAAGGTGTGAACAACAACCAAAGGTGTGAACAACAAAAAAGGTTTGAACAACAACCTAGGTGTGAACAACAAAAAAGGTGTGAACAACAACCAAGGTGTGAACAACAACCAAGGTGTGAACAACAACCAAGGTGTGAAAAACATCCAAGGCGTGAACAACAAACAAGGTGTGAACAACAACCAGGTGTGAACAACAACCAAGGTGTGAACAAGAATTGAGGTATGAACAACAAAAAAGGTGTGAACAACAATTAAGGTGTGAACAACAAAAAGCTGTGAACAACAACCAAGGTGTGAACAACAACCAAAGTGTGAACAACAAGAAAGGTGTGAACAACAAGAAAGGTGTAAACAACAATTAAGGTGTGAACAACAACCAGGTGTGGTCAACAACCAGGTGTGAACAACAACCAACGTGTGAAGAACAACCAAGGTGTGAACAACAAGAAAGGTGTGAACAACAACCAAAGGTGTGAGCAACAACCAAAGGTGTGAAAAACAAAAAAGGTGTGAACAACAACCTAGGTGTGAACAACAAAAAAGGTGTGATCAACAACCAAGCTGTGAACAACAACCAAGGTGTGATCAACAACCAAGGTGTGAACAACAACCAAGGTGTGAACAACAACCAAGGTGTGAACAACAACCAAAGGTGTGAACAACAACCAAAGGTGTGAACAACAAAAAAGGTTTGAACAACAACCTAGGTGTGAACAACAAAAAAGGTGTGAACAACAACCAAGGTGTGAACAACAACCAAGGTGTGAACAACAACCAAGGTGTGAGAAACATCCAAGGCGTGAACAACAAACAAGGTGTGAACAACAACCAGGTGTGAACAACAACCAAGGTGTGAACAAGAATTGAGGTATGAACAACAAAAAAGGTGTGAACAACAATTAAGGTGTGAACAACAAAAAAGCTGTGAACAACAACCAAGGTGTGAACAACAACCAAGGTGTGAACAACAAGAAAGGTGTGAACAACAAGAAAGGTGTAAACAACAATTAAGGTGTGAACAACAACCAGGTGTGGTCAACAACCAGGTGTGAACAACAACCAACGTGTGAAGAACAACCACAGGTATGAACAACAATAAAGGTGTGAACAACAAAAAAGGTGTGATCAACAATCAAGGTGTGAACAACAACCAAGGTGTGAACAACAACCAAAGGTGTGAGCAACAACCAAAGGTGTGAACAACAAAAAAGGTGTGAGCAACAACCTAGGTGTGAACAACAAAAAAGGTGTGAACAACAACCAAGCTGTGAACAACAACCAAGGTGTGAACAACAACCAAGGTGTGATCAACAACCAAGGTGTGAACAACAACCAAGGTGTGAACAACAACCAAAGGTATGAACAACAATAAAGGTGTGAACAACAAAAAAGGTGTGATCAACAACCAAGGCGTGATCAACAACCAAGGTGTGAACAACAAGAAAGGTGTGAACAAAAACCAAGGTGTGAACAACAACCATGTGTGGTCAACAACCAGGTGTGAAAAACAACCAAGGTGTGAACAACAACCAAAGGTATGAACAACAACCAAAGGTGTGAACAACAATAAAGGTGTGAACAACAAAAAAGGTGTGATCAACAATCAAGATGTGAACAACAACCAGGTGTGAACAACAACCAAGGTGTTAACAAGAAATGAGGTGTGAACAGCAAAAAAGGCGTGAATAACAATTAACGTGTGAGCAACAACCAAGGTGTGAACAACAACCAAGGTGTGAAAAACAACCAAGGTGTGAACAACAACCAAGGTGTGAACAACAACCAGGGTGTGGACAACAACCATGGCGTTAACAACAAAAAAGGTGTGAACAACAGCCAAGGTGTGAACAACAATTAAGGTGTGAACAACAAAAAAGCTATGAACCACAACCAACGTGTGAAAAACAACCAAGGTGTGAACAACAAGAAAGGTGTGAAAAACAAGAAAGGTGTGAACAACAACCAAGGTGAACAACAACCAAGGTGTGAACAACAACCAAGGTGTGAACAACAACCAAAGGTGTGAACAACAAAAAAGGTGTGAACAACAACCAAGGTGTGAACAACAACCATGTGTGGTCAACAACCAGGTGTGAAAAACAACCAAGGTGTGAACAACAACCAAAGGTATGAACAACAATAAAGGTGTGAACAACAAAAAAGGTGTGATCAACAATCAAGGTGTGAACAACAACGAAGGTGTGAACAACAACCAAAGGTGTGAGCAACAACCAAAGGTGTGAACAACAAAAAAGGTGTGAACAACAACCTAGGTGTGAACAACAAAAAAGGTGTGAACAACAACCAAGGTGTGAACAACAACCATGGGTGGTCAACAACCAGGTGTTAAAAACAACCAAGGTGTGAACAACAACCACAGGTATGAACAACAATAAAGGTGTGAACAACAAAAAAGGTGTGATCAACAATCAAGGTGTGAACAACAACCAAGGTGTGAACAACAACCAAAGGTGTGAGCAACAACCAAAGGTGTGAACAACAAAAAAGGTGTGAACAACAACCTAGGTGTGAACAACAAAAAAGGTGTGAACAACAACCAAGCTGTGAACAACAACCAAGGTGTGAACAACAACCAAGGTGTGATCAACAACCAAGGTGTGAACAACAACCAAGGTGTGAACAACAACCAAAGGTATGAACAACAATAAAGGTGTGAACAACAAAAAAGGTGTGATCAACAACCAAGGCGTGATCAACAACCAAGGTGTGAACAACAAGAAAGGTGTGAACAAAAACCAAGGTGTGAACAACAACCATGTGTGGTCAACAACCAGGTGTGAAAAACAACCAAGGTGTGAACAACAACCAAAGGTGTGATCAACAATCAAGGTGTGAACAACAACCAAGGAGTGAACAACAACCAAAGGTGTGAACAACAACCAAAGGTGTGAACAACAAAAAAGGTGTGAACAACAACCAAGCTGTGAACAACAACCAAGGTGTGATCAACAACCAAGGTGTGAACAACAACCAAGGTGTTAACAACAACCAAAGGTGTGAACAACAACCAAAGGTGTGAACAACAAAAAAGGTGTAAACAACAACCTAGGTGTGAACAACAAAAAAGGTGTGAACAACAACCAAGGTGTGAACAACAACCAAGGTGTGAACAACAACCAAGGTGTGAAAAACATCCAAGGTGTGAAAAACATCCAAGGTGTGAACAACAACCAAGGTGTGAACAACAACCAAGGTGTGAACAATAACCAAGGTGTGAACAACAACCAAGGTGTGAAAAACAAACAAGGTGTGAACAACAGCCAAGGTGTGAACAACAATCAAGGTGTGAACAAGAATTGAGGTGTGAACAACAAAAAAGGTGTGAACAGCAATCAAGGTGTGAACAACAAAAAAGCTGTGAACAACAACCAAGCTGTGAAAAACAACCAAGGTGTGAACAACAACCAAGGTGTGAACAACACGAAAGGTGTGAACAACAATTAACGTGTGAACAACAACCAAGGTGTGAACAACAAAAAAGGTGTGAACAACAACCTAGGTGTGAACAACAACCATGTGTGGTCAACAACCAGGTGTGAAAAACAACCAAGGTGTTAACAAGAATTGAGGTGTGAACATCAAAAAAGGTGTGAACAACAATTAACGTGTGAACAACAACCAAGGTGTGAACAACAAAAAAGGTGTGAACAACAACCTAGGTGTGAACAACAACCATGTGTGGTCAACAACCAGGTGTGAAAAACAACCAAGGTGTGAACAACAACCAAAGGTATGAACAACAATAAAGGTGTGAACAACAAAAAAGGTGTGATCAACAATCAAGGTGTGAACAAAAACCAATGTGTGAATAACAACCAAAGGTGTGAGCAACAACCAAAGGTGTGAACAACAAAAAAGGTGTGAACAACAACCTAGGTGTGAACAACAAAAAAGGTGTGAACAACAACCAAGCTGTGAACAACAACCAAGGTGTGATCAAGAACCAAGGTGTGAACAACAACCAAGGTGTGAACAACAACCAAAGGTGTGAACAACAACCAAAGGTGTGAACAACAAAAAAGGTGTGATCAACAACCTAGGTATGAACAACAAAAAAGGTGTGAACAACAACCAAGCTGTGAAAAACATCCAAGGCGTGAACAACAACCAAGGTGTGAACAACAACCAGGTGTGAACAACAACCAAGGTGTGAACAAGAATTGAGGTATGAACAACAAAAAAGGTGTGAACAACAATTAAGGTTTGAACAACAAAAAAGCTGTGAACAACAACCAAGGTGTGAACAACAACCAAGGTGTGAACAAGAAAGGTGTGAACAACAAGAAAGGTGTAAACAACAATTAAGGTGTGAACAACAACCAGGTGTGGTCAACAACCAGGTGTGAACAACAACCAACGTGTGAAGAACAACCAAGGTGTGAACAACAAGAGAGGTGTGAACAACAAGACAGGTGTGAACAACAACCAAGGTGTGAACAACAACCAAGGTGTGAACAACAACCAAAGGTATGAACAACAATAAAGGTGTGAACAACAAAAAAGGTGTGATCAACAACCAAGGCGTGATCAACAACCAAGGTGTGAACAACAAGAAAGGTGTGAACAACAACCAAGGTGTGAACAACAACCATGTGTGGTCAACAACCAGGTGTGAAAAACAACCAAGGTGCGAACAACAACCAAAGGTATGAACAACAATAAAGGTGGGAACAACAAAAAAGGTGTGATCAACAATCAAGGTGTGAACAACAACCAAGGAGTGAACAACAACCAAAGGTGTGAACAACAACCAAAGGTGTGAACAACAAAAAAGGTGTGAACAACAACCAAGCTGTGAACAACAACCAAGGTGTTAACAACAACCAAAGGTGTGAACAACAACCAAAGGTGTGAACAACAAAAAAGGTGTAAACAACAACATAGGTGTGAACAACAAAAAAGGTGTGAACAACAACCAAGGTGTGAACAACAACCAAGGTGTGAACAACAACCAAGGTGTGAACAACAACCAAGGTGTGAAAAACATCCAAGGTGTGAAAAACATCCAAGGTGTGAACAACAAAAAAGGTGTGATCAACAATCAAGGTGTGAACAACAACCAGGTGTGAACAACAACCAAGGTGTTAACAAGAAATGAGGTGTGAACAGCAAAAAAGGGGTGAACAACAATTAACGTGTGAGCAACAACCAAGGTGTGAACAACAACCAAGGTGTGAAAAACAACCAAGGTGCGAACAACAACCAAGGTGTGAACAACAACCAGGGTGTGGACAACAACCATGGCGTTAACAACAAAAAAGGTGTGAACAACAACCAAGGTGTGAACAACAAGAAAGGTGTGAAAAACAAGAAAGGTGTGAACAACAACCAAGGTGAACAACAACCAAGGTGTGAACAACAACCAAGGTGTGAACAACAACCAAAGGTGTGAACAACAAAAAAGGTGTGAACAACAACCAAGGTGTGAACAACAACCATGTGTGGTCAACAACCAGGTGTGAAAAACAACCAAGGTGTGAACAACAACCAAAGGTATGAACAACAATAAAGGTGTGAACAACAATAAAGGTGTGAACAACAAAAAAGGTGTGATCAACAACCAAGGCGTGATCAACAACCAAGGTGTGAACAACAAGAAAGGTGTGAACAACAACCAAGGTGTGAACAACAACCATGTGTGGTCAACAACCAGGTGTGAAAAACAACCAAGGTGTGAACAACAACCAAAGGTATGAACAACAATAAAGGTGGGAACAAAAAAAAAGGTGTGATCAACAATCAAGGTGTGAACAACAACCAAGGAGTGAACAACAACCAAAGGTGTGAACAACAACCAAAGGTGTGAACAACAAAAAAGGTGTGAACAACAACCAAGGTGTGAACAACAACCAAGGTGTGAACAACAACCAAGGTGTGAACAACAACCAAGGTGTGAAAAACATCCAAGGTGTGAAAAACATCCAAGGTGTGAACAACAACCAAGGTGTGAACAACAACCAAGGAGTGAACAATAACCAAGGTGTGAACAACAACCAAGGTGTGAAAAACAAACAAGGTGTGAACAACAGCCAAGGTGTGAACAACAATCAAGGTGTGAACAAGAATTGAGGTGTGAACAACAAAAAAGGTGTGAACAGCAATCAAGGTGTGAACAACAACCAAGGTGTTAACAACAACCAAAGGTGTGAACAACAACCAAAGGTGTGAACAACAAAAAAGGTGTAAACAACAACCTAGGTGTGAACAACAAAAAAGGTGTGAACAACAACCAAGGTGTGAACAACAACCAAGGTGTGAACAACAACCAAGGTGTGAAAAACATCCAAGGTGTGAAAAACATCCAAGGTGTGAACAACAACCAAGGTGTGAACAACAACCAAGGTGTGAACAATAACCAAGGTGTGAACAACAACCAAGGTGTGAAAAACAAACAAGGTGTGAACAACAGCCAAGGTGTGAACAACAATCAAGGTGTGAACAAGAATTGAGGTGTGAACAACAAAAAAGGTGTGAACAGCAATCAAGGTGTGAACAACAAAAAAGCTGTGAACAACAACCAAGCTGTGAAAAACAACCAAGGTGTGAACAACAACCAAGGTGTGAACAACACGAAAGGTGTAAACAACAACCAAGGTGTGAACAACAACCAGGTGTGGTCAACAACCAGGTGTGAACAACAACCAAGGTGTTAACAAGAATTGAGGTGTGAACATCAAAAAAGGTGTGAACAACAATTAACGTGTGAACAACAACCAAGGTGTGAACAACAAAAAAGGTGTGAACAACAACCTAGGTGTGAACAACAACCATGTGTGGTCAACAACCAGGTGTGAAAAACAACCAAGGTGTGAACAACAACCAAAGGTATGAACAACAATAAAGGTGTGAACAACAAAAAAGGTGTGATCAACAATCAAGGTGTGAACAACAACCAAGGTGTGAACAACAACCAAAGGTGTGAACAACAACCGAAGGTGTGAACAACAAAAAAGGTGTGAACAACCTAGGTGTGAACAACAAAAAAGGTGTGAACAACAACCAAGCTGTGAACAACAACCAAGGTGTGATCAACAACCAAGGTGTGAACAACAACCAACGTGTGAACAACAACCAAAGGTGTGAACAACAACCAAAGGTGTGAACAACAAAAAAGGTGTGAACAACAACCAACGTGTGAAAAACAACCAAGGTGTGAACAACAAGAAAGGTGTGAACAACAACCAAGGTGTGAACAACAACCAAGGTGTGAACAACAAACAAGGTGTGAACAACAACCAAAGGTATGAACAACAACCAAGGTGTGAACAACAACCATGTGTGGTCAACAACCAGGTGTGAAAAACAACCAAGGTGTGAACAACAACCAAAGGTGTGAACAACAAAAAAGGTGTGATCAACAATCAAGGTGTGAACAACAACCAGGTGTGAACAACAACCAAGGTGTTAACAAGAAATGAGGTGTGAACAGCAAAAAAGGCGTGAACAACAATTAACGTGTGAGCAACAACCAAGGTGTGAACAACAACCAAGGTGTGAAAAACAACCAAGGTGTGAACAACAACCAAGGTGTGAACAACAACCAGGGTGTGGACAACAACCATGGCGTTAACAACAAAAAAGGTGTGAACAACAACCAAGGTGTGAACAACAATTAAGGTGTGAACAACAAAAAAGCTATGAACCACAACCAACGTGTGAAAAACAACCAAGGTGTGAACAACAAGAAAGGTGTGAAAAACAAGAAAGGTGTGAACAACAACCAAGGTGAACAACAACCAAGGTGTGAACAACAACCAAGGTGTGAACAACAACCAAAGGTGTGAACAACAAAAAAGGTGTGAACAACAACCAAGGTGTGAACAACAACCATGTGTGGTCAACAACCAGGTGTGAAAAACAACCAAGGTGTGAACAACAACCAAAGGTATGAACAACAATAAAGGTGTGAACAACAATAAAGGTGTGAACAACAAAAAAGGTGTGATCAACAACCAAGGCGTGATCAACAACCAAGGTGTGAACAACAAGAAAGGTGTGAACAACAACCAAGGTGTGAACAACAACCATGTGTGGTCAACAACCAGGTGTGAAAAACAACCAAGGTGTGAACAACAACCAAAGGTATGAACAACAATAAAGGTGGGAACAACAAAAAAGGTGTGATCAACAATCAAGGTGTGAACAACAACCAAGGAGTGAACAACAACCAAAGGTGTGAACAACAACCAAAGGTGTGAACAACAAAAAAGGTGTGAACAACAACCTTGGTGTGAACAACAAAAAAGGTGTGAACAACAACCAAGCTGTGAACAACAACCAAGGTGTGATCAACAACCAAGGTGTGAACAACAACCAAGGTGTTAACAACAACCAAAGGTGTGAACAACAACCAAAGGTGTGAACAACAAAAAAGGTGTGAACAACAACCTAGGTGTGAACAACAAAAAAGGTGTGAACAACAACCAAGGTGTGAACAACAACCAAGGTGTGAACAACAAAGAAGGTGTGAAAAACATCCAAGGTGTGAAAAACTTCCAAGGTGTGAACAACAACCAAGGTGTGAACAACAACCAAGGTGTGAACAACAACCAAGGTGTGAACAACAACCAAAGGTGTGAACAACAACCAGGTGTGAAAAACAATAAAGGTGTGAACAACAAAAAAGGTGTGATCAACAACCAAGGTGTGATCAACAACCAAGGTGTGAACAACAACAAAGGTGTGAACAACAACCAAGGTGTGAACAACAAGAAAGGTGTAAACAACAATTAAGGTGTGAACAACAACCAGGTGTGGTCAACAACCAGGTGTGAACAACAACCAACGTGTGAAAAACAACCAAGGTGTGAACAACAAGAAAGGTGTGAACAACAACCAAGGTGTGAACAACAACCAAGGTGAGAACAACAACCAAAGGTATGAACAACAATAAAGGTGTGAACAACAAAAAAGGTGTGATCAACAACCAAGGTGTGATCAACAACCAAGGTGTGAACAACAACAAAGGTGTGAACAACAACCAAGGTGTGAACAACAACCAAGGTGTGAACAATAACCAAGGTGTGAACAACAACCAAGGTGTGAAAAACAAACAAGGTGTGAACAACAGCCAAGGTGTGAACAACAATCAAGGTGTGAACAAGAATTGAGGTGTGAACAACAAAAGAGGTGTGAACAGCAATCAAGGTGTGAACAACAACCAAGGTGTGAACAACAAGAAAGGTGTAAACAACAACCAAGGTGTGAACAACAACCAGGTGTGGTCAACAACCAGGTGTGAGCAACAACCAAGGTGTTAACAAGAATTGAGGTGTGAACATTAAAAAAGGTGTGAACAACAATTAACGTGTGAACAACAACCAAGGTGTGAACAACAACCAAGGTGTGAAAAACAACCAAGGTGTGAACAACAACCAAGGTGTGAACAACAACCAGGGTGTGGACAACAACCATGGCGTTAACAACAAAAAAGGTGTGAACAACAACCAAGATGTGAACAACAATTAAGGTGTGAACAACAAAAAAGCTGTGAACCACAGCCAACGTGTGAAAAACAACCAAGGTGTGAACAACAAGAAGGGTGTGAACAACAAGAAAGGTGTGAACAACAACCAAGGTGTGAACACCAACCAAGGTGTGAACAACAACCAAGGTGTGAACAACAACCAAGGTGTGAACAACAAAGAAGGTGTGAAAAACATCCAAGGTGTGAAAAACTTCCAAGGTGTGAACAACAACCAAGGTGTGAACAACAACCAAGGTGTGAACAACAACCAAGGTGTGAACAACAACCAAAGGTGTGAACAACAACCAGGTGTGAAAAACAATAAAGGTGTGAACAACAAAAAAGGTGTGATCAACAACCAAGGTGTGATCAACAACCAAGGTGTGAACAACAACAAAGGTGTGAACAACAACCAAGGTGTGAACAACAAGAAAGGTGTAAACAACAATTAAGGTGTGAACAACAACCAGGTGTGGTCAACAACCAGGTGTGAACAACAACCAACGTGTGAAAAACAACCAAGGTGTGAACAACAAGAAAGGTGTGAACAACAACCAAGGTGTGAACAACAACCAAGGTGAGAACAACAACCAAAGGTATGAACAACAATAAAGGTGTGAACAACAAAAAAGGTGTGATCAACAACCAAGGTGTGATCAACAACCAAGGTGTGAACAACAACAAAGGTGTGAACAACAACCAAGGTGTGAACAACAACCAAGGTGTGAACAATAACCAAGGTGTGAACAACAACCAAGGTGTGAAAAACAAACAAGGTGTGAACAACAACCAAAGGTGTGAACAACAACCAAAGGTGTGAACAACAAAAAAGGTGTGAACAACAACCAACGTGTGAAAAACAACCAAGGTGTGAACAACAAGAAAGGTGTGAACAACAACCAAGGTGTGAACAACAACCAAGGTGTGAACAACAAACAAGGTGTGAACAACAACCAAAGGTATGAACAACAACCAAGGTGTGAACAACAACCATGTGTGGTCAACAACCAGGTGTGAAAAACAACCAAGGTGTGAACAACAACCAAAGGTGTGAACAACAAAAAAGGTGTGATCAACAATCAAGGTGTGAACAACAACCAGGTGTGAACAACAACCAAGGTGTTAACAAGAAATGAGGTGTGAACAGCAAAAAAGGCGTGAACAACAATTAACGTGTGAGCAACAACCAAGGTGTGAACAACAACCAAGGTGTGAAAAACAACCAAGGTGTGAACAACAACCAAGGTGTGAACAACAACCAGGGTGTGGACAACAACCATGGCGTTAACAACAAAAAAGGTGTGAACAACAACCAAGGTGTGAACAACAATTAAGGTGTGAACAACAAAAAAGCTATGAACCACAACCAACGTGTGAAAAACAACCAAGGTGTGAACAACAAGAAAGGTGTGAAAAACAAGAAAGGTGTGAACAACAACCAAGGTGAACAACAACCAAGGTGTGAACAACAACCAAGGTGTGAACAACAACCAAAGGTGTGAACAACAAAAAAGGTGTGAACAACAACCAAGGTGTGAACAACAACCATGTGTGGTCAACAACCAGGTGTGAAAAACAACCAAGGTGTGAACAACAACCAAAGGTATGAACAACAATAAAGGTGTGAACAACAATAAAGGTGTGAACAACAAAAAAGGTGTGATCAACAACCAAGGCGTGATCAACAACCAAGGTGTGAACAACAAGAAAGGTGTGAACAACAACCAAGGTGTGAACAACAACCATGTGTGGTCAACAACCAGGTGTGAAAAACAACCAAGGTGTGAACAACAACCAAAGGTATGAACAACAATAAAGGTGGGAACAACAAAAAAGGTGTGATCAACAATCAAGGTGTGAACAACAACCAAGGAGTGAACAACAACCAAAGGTGTGAACAACAACCAAAGGTGTGAACAACAAAAAAGGTGTGAACAACAACCTTGGTGTGAACAACAAAAAAGGTGTGAACAACAACCAAGCTGTGAACAACAACCAAGGTGTGATCAACAACCAAGGTGTGAACAACAACCAAGGTGTTAACAACAACCAAAGGTGTGAACAACAACCAAAGGTGTGAACAACAAAAAAGGTGTGAACAACAACCTAGGTGTGAACAACAAAAAAGGTGTGAACAACAACCAAGGTGTGAACAACAACCAAGGTGTGAACAACAAAGAAGGTGTGAAAAACATCCAAGGTGTGAAAAACTTCCAAGGTGTGAACAACAACCAAGGTGTGAACAACAACCAAGGTGTGAACAACAACCAAGGTGTGAACAACAACCAAAGGTGTGAACAACAACCAGGTGTGAAAAACAATAAAGGTGTGAACAACAAAAAAGGTGTGATCAACAACCAAGGTGTGATCAACAACCAAGGTGTGAACAACAACAAAGGTGTGAACAACAACCAAGGTGTGAACAACAAGAAAGGTGTAAACAACAATTAAGGTGTGAACAACAACCAGGTGTGGTCAACAACCAGGTGTGAACAACAACCAACGTGTGAAAAACAACCAAGGTGTGAACAACAAGAAAGGTGTGAACAACAACCAAGGTGTGAACAACAACCAAGGTGAGAACAACAACCAAAGGTATGAACAACAATAAAGGTGTGAACAACAAAAAAGGTGTGATCAACAACCAAGGTGTGATCAACAACCAAGGTGTGAACAACAACAAAGGTGTGAACAACAACCAAGGTGTGAACAACAACCAAGGTGTGAACAATAACCAAGGTGTGAACAACAACCAAGGTGTGAAAAACAAACAAGGTGTGAACAACAGCCAAGGTGTGAACAACAATCAAGGTGTGAACAAGAATTGAGGTGTGAACAACAAAAGAGGTGTGAACAGCAATCAAGGTGTGAACAACAACCAAGGTGTGAACAACAAGAAAGGTGTAAACAACAACCAAGGTGTGAACAACAACCAGGTGTGGTCAACAACCAGGTGTGAGCAACAACCAAGGTGTTAACAAGAATTGAGGTGTGAACATTAAAAAAGGTGTGAACAACAATTAACGTGTGAACAACAACCAAGGTGTGAACAACAACCAAGGTGTGAAAAACAACCAAGGTGTGAACAACAACCAAGGTGTGAACAACAACCAGGGTGTGGACAACAACCATGGCGTTAACAACAAAAAAGGTGTGAACAACAACCAAGATGTGAACAACAATTAAGGTGTGAACAACAAAAAAGCTGTGAACCACAGCCAACGTGTGAAAAACAACCAAGGTGTGAACAACAAGAAGGGTGTGAACAACAAGAAAGGTGTGAACAACAACCAAGGTGTGAACACCAACCAAGGTGTGAACAACAACCAAGGTGTGAACAACAACCAAGGTGTGAACAACAAAGAAGGTGTGAAAAACATCCAAGGTGTGAAAAACTTCCAAGGTGTGAACAACAACCAAGGTGTGAACAACAACCAAGGTGTGAACAACAACCAAGGTGTGAACAACAACCAAAGGTGTGAACAACAACCAGGTGTGAAAAACAATAAAGGTGTGAACAACAAAAAAGGTGTGATCAACAACCAAGGTGTGATCAACAACCAAGGTGTGAACAACAACAAAGGTGTGAACAACAACCAAGGTGTGAACAACAAGAAAGGTGTAAACAACAATTAAGGTGTGAACAACAACCAGGTGTGGTCAACAACCAGGTGTGAACAACAACCAACGTGTGAAAAACAACCAAGGTGTGAACAACAAGAAAGGTGTGAACAACAACCAAGGTGTGAACAACAACCAAGGTGAGAACAACAACCAAAGGTATGAACAACAATAAAGGTGTGAACAACAAAAAAGGTGTGATCAACAACCAAGGTGTGATCAACAACCAAGGTGTGAACAACAACAAAGGTGTGAACAACAACCAAGGTGTGAACAACAACCAAGGTGTGAACAATAACCAAGGTGTGAACAACAACCAAGGTGTGAAAAACAAACAAGGTGTGAACAACAGCCAAGGTGTGAACAACAATCAAGGTGTGAACAAGAATTGAGGTGTGAACAACAAAAGAGGTGTGAACAGCAATCAAGGTGTGAACAACAACCAAGGTGTGAACAACAAGAAAGGTGTAAACAACAACCAAGGTGTGAACAACAACCAGGTGTGGTCAACAACCAGGTGTGAGCAACAACCAAGGTGTTAACAAGAATTGAGGTGTGAACATTAAAAAAGGTGTGAACAACAATTAACGTGTGAACAACAACCAAGGTGTGAACAACAACCAAGGTGTGAAAAACAACCAAGGTGTGAACAACAACCAAGGTGTGAACAACAACCAGGGTGTGGACAACAACCATGGCGTTAACAACAAAAAAGGTGTGAACAACAACCAAGATGTGAACAACAATTAAGGTGTGAACAACAAAAAAGCTGTGAACCACAGCCAACGTGTGAAAAACAACCAAGGTGTGAACAACAAGAAGGGTGTGAACAACAAGAAAGGTGTGAACAACAACCAAGGTGTGAACACCAACCAAGGTGTGAAAAACAACCAAAGGTGTGAACAACAAGAAAGGTGTGAACAACAACCAAGGTGTGAACAACAACCAAAGGTATGAACAACAATAAAGGTGTGAACAACAAAAAAGGTGTGATCAACAATCAAGGTGTGAACAACAACCAAGGTGTGAACAACAACCAAAGGTGTGAGCAACAACCAAAGGTGTGAACAACAAAAAAGGTGTGAACAACAACCTAGGTGTGAACAACAAAAAAGGTGTGAACAACAACCAAGCTGTGAACAACAACCAAGGTGTGATCAACAACCAAGGTGTGAACAACAACCAAGGTGTGAACAACAACCAAGGTGTGAACAACAACCAAAGGTGTGAACAACAACCAAAGGTGTGAACAACAAAAAAGGTTTGAACAACAACCTAGGTGTGAACAACAAAAAAGGTGTGAACAACAACCAAGGTGTGAACAACAACCAAGGTGTGAACAACAACCAAGGTGTGAAAAACATCCAAGGCGTGAACAACAAACAAGGTGTGAACAACAACCAGGTGTGAACAACAACCAAGGTGTGAACAAGAATTGAGGTATGAACAACAAAAAAGGTGTGAACAACAATTAAGGTGTGAACAACAAAAAAGCTGTGAACAACAACCAAGGTGTGAACAACAACCAAAGTGTGAACAACAAGAAAGGTGTGAACAACAAGAAAGGTGTAAACAACAATTAAGGTGTGAACAACAACCAGGTGTGGTCAACAACCAGGTGTGAACAACAACCAACGTGTGAAGAACAACCAAGGTGTGAACAACAAGAAAGGTGTGAACAACAACCAAAGGTGTGAGCAACAACCAAAGGTGTGAACAACAAAAAAGGTGTGAACAACAACCTAGGTGTGAACAACAAAAAAGGTGTGATCAACAACCAAGCTGTGAACAACAACCAAGGTGTGATCAACAACCAAGGTGTGAACAACAACCAAGGTGTGAACAACAACCAAGGTGTGAACAACAACCAAAGGTGTGAACAACAACCAAAGGTGTGAACAACAAAAAAGGTATGAACAACAACCTAGGTGTGAACAACAAAAAAGGTGTGAACAACAACCAAGGTGTGAACAACAACCAAGGTGTGAACAACAACCAAGGTGTGAGAAACATCCAAGGCGTGAACAACAAACAAGGTGTGAACAACAACCAGGTGTGAACAACAACCAAGGTGTGAACAAGAATTGAGGTATGAACAACAAAAAAGGTGTGAACAACAATTAAGGTGTGAACAACAAAAAAGCTGTGAACAACAACCAAGGTGTGAACAACAACCAAGGTGTGAACAACAAGAAAGGTGTGAACAACAAGAAAGGTGTAAACAACAATTAAGGTGTGAACAACAACCAGGTGTGGTCAACAACCAGGTGTGAACAACAACCAACGTGTGAAGAACAACCAAGGTGTGAACAACAAGAAAGGTGTGAACAACAACCAAGGTGTGAACAACAACCAAGGTGTGAACAACAACCAAGGTGTGAACAACAACCAAAGGTATGAACAACAATAAAGGTGTGAACAACAAAAAAGGTGTGATCAACAACCAAGGTGTGAACAACAAGAAAGGTGTGAACAACAACCAAGGTGTGAACAACAACCATGTGTGGTCAACAACCAGGTATGAACAACAACCTAGGTGTGAACAACAAAAAAGGTGTGAACAACAACCAAGCTGTGAACAACAACCAAGGTGTGATCAACAACCAAGGTGTGAACAACAACCAAGGTGTTAACAACAACCAAAGGTGTGAACAACAACCAAAGGTGTGAACAACAAAAAAGGTGTGAACAACAACCTAGGTGTGAACAACAAAAAAGGTGTGAACAACAACCAAGGTGTGAACAACAACCAAGGTGTGAACAACAACCAAGGTGTGAAAAACATCCAAGGTGTGAAAAACATCCAAGGTGTGAACAACAACCAAGGTGTGAACAACAACCAAGGTGTGAACAATAACCAAGGTGTGAACAACAACCAAGGTGTGAAAAACAAACAAGGTGTGAACAACAGCCAAGGTGTGAACAACAATCAAGATGTGAACAAGAATTGAGGTGTGAACAACAAAAAAGGTGTGAACAGCAATCAAGGTGTGAACAACAAAAAAGCTGTGAACAACAACCAAGCTGTGAAAAACAACCAAGGTGTGAACAACAACCAAGGTGTGAACAACAAGAAAGGTGTAAACAACAACCAAGGTGTGAACAACAACCAGGTGTGGTCAACAACCAGGTGTGAACAACAACCAAGGTGTTAACAAGAATTGAGGTGTGAACATCAAAAAAGGTGTGAACAACAATTAACGTGTGAACAACAACCAAGGTGTGAACAACAACCAAGGTGAAAAACAACCAAGGTGTGAACAACAACCAAGGTTTGAACAACAACCAGGGCGTGGACAACAACCATGGCGTTAACAACAAAAAAGATGTGAACAACAACCAAGGTGTGAACAAAAACCAAGGTGTGAACAACAACCAAAGGTGTGAAAAACAACCAAGGTGTGAACAACAACCAAAGGTATGAACAACAATAAAGGTGTGAACAACAACCAAAGGTGTGAACAACAAAAAAGGTTTGAACAACAACCTAGGTGTGAACAACAAAAAAGGTGTGAACAACAACCAAGGTGTGAACAACAACCAAGGTGTGAACAACAACCAAGGTGTGAAAAACATCCAAGGCGTGAACAACAACCAAGGTGTGAACAACAACCAGGTGTGAACAACAACCAAGGTGTGAACAAGAATTGAGGTATGAACAACAAAAAAGGTGTGAACAACAATTAAGGTGTGAACAACAAAAAAGCTGTGAACAACAACCAAGGTGTGAACAACAACCAAAGTGTGAACAACAAGAAAGGTGTGAACAACAAGAAAGGTGTAAACAACAATTAAGGTGTGAACAACAACCAGGTGTGGTCAACAACCAGGTGTGAACAACAACCAACATGTGAAGAACAACCAAGGTGTGAACAACAAGAAAGGTGTGAACAACAACCAAGGTGTGAACAACAACCAAGGTGTGAACAACAACCAAGGTGTGAACAACAACCAAAGGTATGAACAACAATAAAGGTGTGAACAACAAAAAAGGTGTGATCAACAACCAAGGCGTGATCAACAACCAAGGTGTGAACAACAAGAAAGGTGTGAACAACAACCAAGGTGTGAACAACAACCATGTGTGGTCAACAACCAGGTGTGAAAAACAACCAAGGTGTGAACAACAATAAAGGTGGGAACAACAAAAAAGGTGTGATCAACAATCAAGGTGTGAACAACAACCAAGGAGTGAACAACAACCAAAGGTGTGAACAACAACCAAAGGTGTGAACAACAAAAAAGGTGTGAACAACAACCTAGGTGTGAACAACAAAAAAGGTGTGAACAACAACCAAGCTGTGAACAACAACCAAGGTGTGATCAACAACCAAGGTGTGAACAACAACCAAGGTGTGAACAACAACCAAAGGTATGAACAACAACCAAAGGTGTGAACAGCAAAAAAGGTGTGAACAACAACCTAGGTGTGAACAACAACCATGTGTGGTCAACAACCAGGTGTGAAAAACAACCAAGGTGTGAACAACAACCAAAGGTATGAACAACAATAAAGGTGTGAACAACAAAAAAGGTGTGATCAATAATCAAGGTGTGAACAACAACCAAGGTGTGAACAACAACCAAAGGTGTGAACAACAACCAAAGGTGTGAACAACAACCAAAGGTGTGAACAACAACCTAGGTGTGAACAACAACCTAGGTGTGAACGACAAAAATGGTGTGAACAACAACCAAGCTGTGAGCAACGACCAAGGTTTGATCAACAACCAAGGTGTGAACAACAACCAAGGTGTGAACAACAACCAAGGTGTGAACAACAACCAAAGGTGTGAACAACAAAAAAGGTGTGAACAACAACCTAGGTGTGAACAACAAAAAAGGTGTGAACAACAACCAAGGTGTGAACAACAACCAAGGTGTGAACAACAACCAAGGTGTGAACAACAACCAGGGTGTGGACAACAACCATGGTGGTCAACAACCAGGTGTGAAAAACAACCAAGGTGTGAACAACAACCAAAGGTATGAACAACAATAAAGGTGTGAACAACAATCAAGGTGTGAACAACAACCAAGGTGTGAACAAGAATTGAGGTATGAACAACAAAAAAGCTGTGAACGACAATTAATGTATGAACAACAATAAAGGTGGGAACAACAAAAAAGGTGTGATCAACAATCAAGGTGTGAACAACAACCAAGGAGTGAACAACAACCAAAGGTGTGAACAACAACCAAAGGTGTGAACAACAACCAAAGGTGTGAACAACAAAAAAGGTGTGAACAACAACCTAGGTGTGAACAACAAAAAAGGTGTGAACAACAACCAAGCTGTGAACAACAACCAAGGTGTGATCAACAACCAAGGTGTGAACAACAACCAAGGTGTGAACAACAACCAAAGGTATGAACAACAACCAAAGGTGTGAACAGCAAAAAAGGTGTGAACAACAACCTAGGTGTGAACAACAACCATGTGTGGTCAACAACCAGGTGTGAAAAACAACCAAGGTGTGAACAACAACCAAAGGTATGAACAACAATAAAGGTGTGAACAACAAAAAAGGTGTGATCAATAATCAAGGTGTGAACAACAACCAAGGTGTGAACAACAACCAAAGGTGTGAACAACAACCAAAGGTGTGAACAACAAAAAAGGAGTGAACAACAACCTAGGTGTAAACGACAAAAATGGTGTGAACAACAACCAAGCTGTGAACAACGACCAAGGTGTGATCAACAACCAAGGTGTGAACAACAACCAAGGTGTGAACAACAACCAAGGTGTGAACAACAACCAAAGGTGTGAACAACAAAAAAGGTGTGAACAACAACCTAGGTGTGAACAACAAAAAAGGTGTGAACAACAACCAATGTGTGAACAACAACCAAGGTGTGAACAACAACCAAGGTGTGAACAACAACCAGGGTGTGGACAACAACCATGGTGGTCAACAACCAGGTGTGAAAAACAACCAAGGTGTGAACAACAACCAAAGGTATGAACAACAATAAAGGTGTGAACAACAATCAAGGTGTGAACAACAACCAAGGTGTGAACAAGAATTGAGGTATGAACAACAAAAAAGCTGTGAACGACAATTAATGTGTGAACAACAAAAAAGCTGTGAACAACAACCAAGGTGTGAACAACAACCAAGGTGTGAACAACAACCAAGGTGTGAACAACAAGAAAGGTGTAAACAACAATTAAGGTGTGAACAATAATTAAGGTGTGAACAACCAGTTGTGGTCAACAACCAGGTGTGAACAACAACCAAAGTGTGAAAAACAACCAAGGTGTGAACGACAAGAAAGGTGTGAACAAAAACCAAGGTGTGAACAACAACCAAGGTGTGAACAACAACCAAGGTGTGAACAACAACCAAAGGTATGAACAACAATAAAGGTGTGAACAACAAAAAAGGTGTGATCAACAACCAAGGTGTGATCAACAACCAAGGTGTGAACAACAAGAAAGGTGTGAACAACAACCAAGGTGTGAACAACAACCATGTGTGGTCAACAACCAGGTGTGAAAAACAACCAAGGTGTGAACAACAACCAAAGGTATGAACAACAATAAAGGTGGGAACAACAGAAAAGGTGTGATCAACAATCAAGGTGTGAACAACAACCAAGGTGTGAACAACAACCAAAGGTGTGAACAACAAAAAAGGTGTGAACAACAACCTAGGTGTGAACAACAAAAAAGGTGTGAACAACAACCAAGCTGTGAACAACGACCAAGGTGTGATCAACAACCAAGGTGTGAACAACAACCAAGGTGTGAACAACAACCAAGGTGTGAACAACAACCAAAGGTGTGAACAACAAAAAAGGTGTGAACAACAACCTAGGTGTGAACAACAAAAAAGGTGTGAACAACAACCAAGGTGTGAACAACAACCAAGGTGTGAACAACAACCAAGGTGTGAACAACAACCAGGGTGTGGACAACAACCATGGTGGTCAACAACCAGGTGTGAAAAACAACCAAGGTGTGAACAACAACCAAAGGTATGAACAACAATAAAGGTGTGAACAACAATCAAGGTGTGAACAACAACCAAGGTGTGAACAAGAATCGAGGTATGAACAACAAAAAAGCTGTGAACGACAATTAATGTGTGAACAACAAAAAAGCTGTGAACAACAACCAAGGTGTGAACAACAACCAAGGTGTGAACAACAACAAAGGTGTGAACAACAAGAAAGGTGTAAACAACAATTAAGGTGTGAACAATAATTAAGGTGTGAACAACCAGTTGTGGTCAACAACCAGGTGTGAACAACAACCAAAGTGTGAAAAACAACCAAGGTGTGAACGACAAGAAAGGTGTGAACAAAAACCAAGGTGTGAACAACAACCAAGGTGTGAACAACAACCAAGGTGTGAACAACAACCAAAGGTATGAACAACAATAAAGGTGTGAACAACAAAAAAGGTGTGATCAACAACCAAGGTGTGATCAACAACCAAGGTGTGAACAACAAGAAAGGTGTGAACAACAACCAAGGTGTGAACAACAACCATGTGTGGTCAACAACCAGGTGTGAAAAACAACCAAGGTGTGAACAACAACCAAAGGTATGAACAACAATAAAGGTGGGAACAACAAAAAAGGTGTGATCAACAATCAAGGTGTGAACAACAACCAAGGTGTGAACAACAACCAAAGGTGTGAACAACAAAAAAGGTGTGAGCAACAACCAAGGTGTGAACAACAAAAAAGGTGTGAACAACAACCAAGCTGTGAACAACAACCAAGGTGTGATCAACAACCAAGGTGTGAACAACAACCAAGGTGTGAACAACAACCAAAGGTGTGAACAACAACCAAAGGTGTGAACAACAAAAAAGGTGTGAACAACAACCTAGGTGTGAACAACAAAAAAGGTGTGAACAACAACCAAGGTGTGAACAACAACCAAGGTGTGAAAAACATCCAAGGTGTGAAAAACATCCAAGGTGTGAACAACAACCAAGGTGTGAACAACAACCAAGGTGTGAACAACAACCAAAGGTGTGAACAACAACCAAAGGTATGAACAACAAAAAAGGTGTGAACAACAACCAAGGTGTGAACAACAAGAAAGGTGTAAACAACAATTAAGGTGTGAACAACAACCAGGTGTGATCAACAACCAGGTGTGAACAACAACCAACATGTGAAAAACAACCAAGGTGTGAACAACAAGAAAGGTGTGAACAACAACCAAGGTGTGAACAACAACCAAGGTGTAAACAACAACCAAGGTGTGAACAACAACCAAAGGTATGAACAGCAATAAAGGTGTGAACAACAAAAAAGGTGTGATCAACAATCAAGGTGTGAACAACAACCAGGTGTGAACAACAACCAAGGTGTTAACAAGAAATGAGGTGTGAACAGCAAAAAAGGCGTGAACAACAATTAACGTGTGAGCAACAACCAAGGTGTGAACAACAACCAAGGTGAGAAAAACAACCAAGGTGTGAACAACAACCAAGGTGTGAACAACAACCAGGGTGTGGACAACAACCATGGCGTTAACAACAAAAAAAGTGTGAACAACAACCAAGGTGTGAACAACAATTCAGGTGTGAACAACAAAAAAGCTATGAACCACAACCAACGTGTGAAAAACAACCAAGGTGTGAACAACAAGAAAGGTGTGAAAAACAAGAAAGGTGTGAACAACAACCAAGGTGAACAACAACCAAGGTGTGAACAACAACCAAGGTGTGAACAACAACCAAAGGTGTGAACAACAAAAAAGGTGTGAACAACAACCAAGGTGTGAACAACAACCATGTGTGGTCAACAACCAGGTGTGAAAAACAACCAAGGTGTGAACAACAACCAAAGGTATGAACAACAATAAAGGTGTGAACAACAAAAAAGGTGTGATCAACAATCAAGGTGTGAACAACAACCAAGGTGTGAACAACAACCAAAGGTGTGAGCAACAACCAAAGGTGTGAACAACAAAAAAGGTGTGAACAACAACCTAGGTGTGAACAACAAAAAAGGTGTGAACAACAACCAAGCTGTGAACAACAACCAAGGTGTGATCAACAACCAAGGTGTGAACAACAACCAAGGTGTGAACAACAACCAAGGTGTGAACAACAACCAAAGGTGTGAACAACAACCAAAGGTGTGAACAACAAAAAAGGTTTGAACAACAACCTAGGTGTGAACAACAAAAAAGGTGTGAACAACAACCAAGGTGTGAACAACAACCAAGGTGTGAACAACAACCAAGGTGTGAAAAACATCCAAGGCGTGAACAACAAACAAGGTGTGAACAACAACCAGGTGTGAACAACAACCAAGGTGTGAACAAGAATTGAGGTATGAACAACAAAAAAGGTGTGAACAACAATTAAGGTGTGAACAACAAAAAAGCTGTGAACAACAACCAAGGTGTGAACAACAACCAAAGTGTGAACAACAAGAAAGGTGTGAACAACAAGAAAGGTGTAAACAACAATTAAGGTGTGAACAACAACCAGGTGTGGTCAACAACCAGGTGTGAACAACAACCAACGTGTGAAGAACAACCAAGGTGTGAACAACAAGAAAGGTGTGAACAACAACCAAAGGTGTGAGCAACAACCAAAGGTGTGAACAACAAAAAAGGTGTGAACAACAACCTAGGTGTGAACAACAAAAAAGGTGTGATCAACAACCAAGCTGTGAACAACAACCAAGGTGTGATCAACAACCAAGGTGTGAACAACAACCAAGGTGTGAACAACAACCAAGGTGTGAACAACAACCAAAGGTGTGAACAACAACCAAAGGTGTGAACAACAAAAAAGGTTTGAACAACAACCTAGGTGTGAACAACAAAAAAGGTGTGAACAACAACCAAGGTGTGAACAACAACCAAGGTGTGAACAACAACCAAGGTGTGAGAAACATCCAAGGCGTGAACAACAAACAAGGTGTGAACAACAACCAGGTGTGAACAACAACCAAGGTGTGAACAAGAATTGAGGTATGAACAACAAAAAAGGTGTGAACAACAATTAAGGTGTGAACAACAAAAAAGCTGTGAACAACAACCAAGCTGTGAACAACAACCAAGGTGTTAACAACAACCAAAGGTATGAACAACAACCTAGGTGTGAACAACAAAAAAGGTGTGAACAACAACCAAGCTGTGAACAACAAAAAAGGTGTGATCAACAACCAAGCTGTGAACAACAACCAAGGTGTGATCAACAACCAAGGTGTGAACAACAACCAAGGTGTGAACAACAACCAAGGTGTGAACAACAACCAAAGGTGTGAACAACAACCAAAGGTGTGAACAACAAAAAAGGTTTGAACAACAACCTAGGTGTGAACAACAATTAAGGTGTGAACAACAAAAAAGCTGTGAACAACAACCAAGGTGTGAACAACAACCAAGGTGTGAACAACAAGAAAGGTGTGAACAACAAGAAAGGTGTAAACAACAATTAAGGTGTGAACAACAACCAGGTGTGGTCAACAACCAGGTGTGAACAACAACCAACGTGTGAAGAACAACCAAGGTGTGAACAACAAGAAAGGTGTGAACAACAACCAAGGTATGAACAACAACCAAGGTGTGAACAACAACCAAGGTGTGAACAACAACCAAAGGTATGAACAACAATAAAGGTGTGAACAACAAAAAAGGTGTGATCAACAACCAAGGTGTGAACAACAAGAAAGGTGTGAACAACAACCAAGGTGTGAACAACAACCATGTGTGGTCAACAACCAGGTGTGAAAAACAACCAAGGTGTGAACAACAACCAAAGGTATGAACAACAACCTAGGTGTGAACAACAAAAAAGGTGTGAACAACAACCAAGCTGTGAACAACAACCAAGGTGTGATCAACAACCAAGGTGTGAACAACAACCAAGGTGTTAACAACAACCAAAGGTGTGAACAACAACCAAAGGTGTGAACAACAAAAAAGGTGTGAACAACAACCTAGGTGTGAACAACAAAAAAGGTGTGAACAACAACCAAGGTGTGAACAACAACCAAGGTGTGAACAACAACCAAGGTGTGAAAAACATCCAAGGTGTGAAAAACATCCAAGGTGTGAACAACAACCAAGGTGTGAACAACAACCAAGGTGTGAACAATAACCAAGGTGTGAACAACAACCAAGGTGTGAAAAACAAACAAGGTGTGAACAACAGCCAAGGTGTGAACAACAATCAAGATGTGAACAAGAATTGAGGTGTGAACAACAAAAAAGGTGTGAACAGCAATCAAGGTGTGAACAACAAAAAAGCTGTGAACAACAACCAAGCTGTGAAAAACAACCAAGGTGTGAACAACAACCAAGGTGTGAACAACAAGAAAGGTGTAAACAACAACCAAGGTGTGAACAACAACCAGGTGTGGTCAACAACCAGGTGTGAACAACAACCAAGGTGTTAACAAGAATTGAGGTGTGAACATCAAAAAAGGTGTGAACAACAATTAACGTGTGAACAACAACCAAGGTGTGAACAACAACCAAGGTGTGAAAAACAACCAAGGTGTGAACAACAACCAAGGTGTGAACAACAACCAGGGTGTGGACAACAACCATGGCGTTAACAACAAAAAAGATGTGAACAACAACCAAGGTGTGAACAAAAACCAAGGTGTGAACAACAACCAAAGGTGTGAAAAACAACCAAGGTGTGAACAACAACCAAAGGTATGAACAACAATAAAGGTGTGAACAACAACCAAAGGTGTGAACAACAAAAAAGGTTTGAACAACAACCTAGGTGTGAACAACAAAAAAGGTGTGAACAACAACCAAGGTGTGAACAACAACCAAGGTGTGAACAACAACCAAGGTGTGAAAAACATCCAAGGCGTGAACAACAACCAAGGTGTGAACAACAACCAGGTGTGAACAACAACCAAGGTGTGAACAAGAATTGAGGTATGAACAACAAAAAAGGTGTGAACAACAATTAAGGTGTGAACAACAAAAAAGCTGTGAACAACAACCAAGGTGTGAACAACAACCAAAGTGTGAACAACAAGAAAGGTGTGAACAACAAGAAAGGTGTAAACAACAATTAAGGTGTGAACAACAACCAGGTGTGGTCAACAACCAGGTGTGAACAACAACCAACGTGTGAAGAACAACCAAGGTGTGAACAACAAGAAAGGTGTGAACAACAACCAAGGTGTGAACAACAACCAAGGTGTGAACAACAACCAAGGTGTGAACAACAACCAAAGGTATGAACAACAATAAAGGTGTGAACAACAAAAAAGGTGTGATCAACAACCAAGGCGTGATCAACAACCAAGGTGTGAACAACAAGAAAGGTGTGAACAACAACCAAGGTGTGAACAACAACCATGTGTGGTCAACAACCAGGTGTGAAAAACAACCAAGGTGTGAACAACAATAAAGGTGGGAACAACAAAAAAGGTGTGATCAACAATCAAGGTGTGAAAAACAACCAAGGTGTGAACAACAACCAAAGGTATGAACAACAATAAAGGTGTGAACAACAATCAAGGTGTGAACAACAACCAAGGTGTGAACAAGAATCGAGGTATGAACAACAAAAAAGCTGTGAACGACAATTAATGTGTGAACAACAAAAAAGCTGTGAACAACAACCAAGGTGTGAACAACAACCAAGGTGTGAACAACAACAAAGGTGTGAACAACAAGAAAGGTGTAAACAACAATTAAGGTGTGAACAATAATTAAGGTGTGAACAACCAGTTGTGGTCAACAACCAGGTGTGAACAACAACCAAAGTGTGAAAAACAACCAAGGTGTGAACGACAAGAAAGGTGTGAACAAAAACCAAGGTGTGAACAACAACCAAGGTGTGAACAACAACCAAGGTGTGAACAACAACCAAAGGTATGAACAACAATAAAGGTGTGAACAACAAAAAAGGTGTGATCAACAACCAAGGTGTGATCAACAACCAAGGTGTGAACAACAAGAAAGGTGTGAACAACAACCAAGGTGTGAACAACAACCATGTGTGGTCAACAACCAGGTGTGAAAAACAACCAAGGTGTGAACAACAACCAAAGGTATGAACAACAATAAAGGTGGGAACAACAAAAAAGGTGTGATCAACAATCAAGGTGTGAACAACAACCAAGGTGTGAACAACAACCAAAGGTGTGAACAACAAAAAAGGTGTGAGCAACAACCTAGGTGTGAACAACAAAAAAGGTGTGAACAACAACCAAGCTGTGAACAACAACCAAGGTGAGATCAACAACCAAGGTGTGAACAACAACCAAGGTGTGAACAACAACCAAAGGTGTGAACAACAACCAAAGGTGTGAACAACAAAAAAGGTGTGAACAACAACCTAGGTGTGAACAACAAAAAAGGTGTGAACAACAACCAAGGTGTGAACAACAACCAAGGTGTGAAAAACATCCAAGGTGTGAAAAACATCCAAGGTGTGAACAACAACCAAGGTGTGAACAACAACCAAGGTGTGAACAACAACCAAAGGTGTGAACAACAACCAAAGGTATGAACAACAAAAAAGGTGTGAACAACAACCAAGGTGTGAACAACAAGAAAGGTGTAAACAACAATTAAGGTGTGAACAACAACCAGGTGTGATCAACAACCAGGTGTGAACAACAACCAACATGTGAAAAACAACCAAGGTGTGAACAACAAGAAAGGTGTGAACAACAACCAAGGTGTGAACAACAACCAAGGTGTGAACAACAACCAAAGGTATGAACAGCAATAAAGGTGTGAACAACAAAAAAGGTGTGATCAACAATCAAGGTGTGAACAACAACCAGGTGTGAACAACAACCAAGGTGTTAACAAGAAATGAGGTGTGAACAGCAAAAAAGGCGTGAACAACAATTAACGTGTGAGCAACAACCAAGGTGTGAACAACAACCAAGGTGAGAAAAACAACCAAGGTGTGAACAACAACCAAGGTGTGAACAACAACCAGGGTGTGGACAACAACCATGGCGTTAACAACAAAAAAAGTGTGAACAACAACCAAGGTGTGAACAACAATTCAGGTGTGAACAACAAAAAAGCTATGAACCACAACCAACGTGTGAAAAACAACCAAGGTGTGAACAACAAGAAAGGTGTGAAAAACAAGAAAGGTGTGAACAACAACCAAGGTGAACAACAACCAAGGTGTGAACAACAACCAAGGTGTGAACAACAACCAAAGGTGTGAACAACAAAAAAGGTGTGAACAACAACCAAGGTGTGAACAACAACCATGTGTGGTCAACAACCAGGTGTGAAAAACAACCAAGGCGTGAACAACAACCAAAGGTATGAACAACAATAAAGGTGTGAACAACAAAAAAGGTGTGATCAACAATCAAGGTGTGAACAACAACCAAGGTGTGAACAACAACCAAAGGTGTGAGCAACAACCAAAGGTGTGAACAACAAAAAAGGTGTGAACAACAACCTAGGTGTGAACAACAAAAAAGGTGTGAACAACAACCAAGCTGTGAACAACAACCAAGGTGTGATCAACAACCAAGGTGTGAACAACAACCAAGGTGTGAACAACAACCAAGGTGTGAACAACAACCAAAGGTGTGAACAACAACCAAAGGTGTGAACAACAACCAAAGGTGTGAACAACAAAAAAGGTTTGAACAACAACCTAGGTGTGAACAACAAAAAAGGTGTGAACAACAACCAAGGTGTGAACAACAACCAAGGTGTGAACAACAACCAAGGTGTGAAAAACATCCAAGGCGTGAACAACAAACAAGGTGTGAACAACAACCAGGTGTGAACAACAACCAAGGTGTGAACAAGAATTGAGGTATGAACAACAAAAAAGGTGTGAACAACAATTAAGGTGTGAACAACAAAAAAGCTGTGAACAACAACCAAGGTGTGAACAACAACCAAAGTGTGAACAACAAGAAAGGTGTGAACAACAAGAAAGGTGTAAACAACAATTAAGGTGTGAAAAACAACCAGGTGTGGTCAACAACCAGGTGTGAACAACAACCAACGTGTGAAGAACAACCAAGGTGTGAACAACAAGAAAGGTGTGAACAACAACCAAAGGTGTGAGCAACAACCAAAGGTGTGAACAACAAAAAAGGTGTGAACAACAACCTAGGTGTGAACAACAAAAAAGGTGTGATCAACAACCAAGCTGTGAACAACAACCAAGGTGTGATCAACAACCAAGGTGTGAACAACAACCAAGGTGTGAACAACAACCAAGGTGTGAACAACAACCAAAGGTGTGAACAACAACCAAAGGTGTGAACAACAAAAAAGGTTTGAACAACAACCTAGGTGTGAACAACAACCAAGGTGTGAACAACAACCAAGGTGTGAGAAACATCCAAGGCGTGAACAACAAACAAGGTGTGAACAACAACCAGGTGTGAACAACAACCAAGGTGTGAACAAGAATTGAGGTATGAACAACAAAAAAGGTGTGAACAACAATTAAGGTGTGAACAACAAAAAAGCTGTGAACAACAACCAAGGTGTGAACAACAACCAAGGTGTGAACAACAAGAAAGGTGTGAACAACAAGAAAGGTGTAAACAACAATTAAGGTGTGAACAACAACCAGGTGTGGTCAACAACCAGGTGTGAACAACAACCAACGTGTGAAGAACAACCAAGGTGTGAACAACAAGAAAGGTGTGAACAACAACCAAGGTGTGAACAACAACCAAGGTGTGAACAACAACCAAGGTGTGAACAACAACCAAAGGTATGAACAACAATAAAGGTGTGAACAACAAAAAAGGTGTGATCAACAACCAAGGTGTGAACAACAAGAAAGGTGTGAACAACAACCAAGGTGTGAACAACAACCATGTGTGGTCAACAACCAGGTGTGAAAAACAACCAAGGTGTGAACAACAACCAAAGGTATGAACAACAACCTAGGTGTGAACAACAAAAAAGGTGTGAACAACAACCAAGCTGTGAACAACAACCAAGGTGTGATCAACAACCAAGGTGTGAACAACAACCAAGGTGTTAACAACAACCAAAGGTGTGAACAACAACCAAAGGTGTGAACAACAAAAAAGGTGTGAACAACAACCTAGGTGTGAACAACAAAAAAGGTGTGAACAACAACCAAGGTGTGAACAACAACCAAGGTGTGAACAACAACCAAGGTGTGAAAAACATCCAAGGTGTGAAAAACATCCAAGGTGTGAACAACAACCAAGGTGTGAACAACAACCAAGGTGTGAACAATAACCAAGGTGTGAACAACAACCAAGGTGTGAAAAACAAACAAGGTGTGAACAACAGCCAAGGTGTGAACAACAATCAAGATGTGAACAAGAATTGAGGTGTGAACAACAAAAAAGGTGTGAACAGCAATCAAGGTGTGAACAACAAAAAAGCTGTGAACAACAACCAAGCTGTGAAAAACAACCAAGGTGTGAACAACAACCAAGGTGTGAACAACAAGAAAGGTGTAAACAACAACCAAGGTGTGAACAACAACCAGGTGTGGTCAACAACCAGGTGTGAACAACAACCAAGGTGTTAACAAGAATTGAGGTGTGAACATCAAAAAAGGTGTGAACAACAATTAACGTGTGAACAACAACCAAGGTGTGAACAACAACCAAGGTGAAAAACAACCAAGGTGTGAACAACAACCAAGGTGTGAACAACAACCAGGGTGTGGACAACAACCATGGCGTTAACAACAAAAAAGATGTGAACAACAACCAAGGTGTGAACAAAAACCAAGGTGTGAACAACAACCAAAGGTGTGAACAACAAAAAAGGTGTGAACAACAACCAAGGTGTGAACAACAACCAAAGGTGTGAGCAACAACCAAAGGTGTGAAGAACAAAAAAGGTGTGAACAACAACCTAGGTGTGAACAACAAAAAAGGTGTGAACAACAACCAAGCTGTGAACAACAACCAAGGTGTGATCAACAACCAAGGTGTGAACAACAACCAAGGTGTGAACAACAACCAAAGGTGTGAACAACAACCAAAGGTGTGAACAACAAAAAAGGTGTGAACAACAACCTAGGTGTGAACAACAAAAAAGGTGTGAACAACAACCAAGGTGTGAACAACAACCAAGGTGTGAACAACAACCAAAGGTGTGAACAACAACCAAAGGTGTGAACAACAAAAAAGGTGTGAACAACAACCTAGGTGTGAACAACAAAAAAGGTGTGAACAACAACCAAGGTGTGAACAACAACCAAGGTGTGAACAACAACCAAGGTGTGAAAAACATCCAAGGCGTGAACAAAAACCAAGGTGTGAACAACAACCAGGTGTGAACAACAACCAAGGTGTGAACAAGAATTGAGGTATGAACAACAAAAAAGGTGTGAACAACAATTAAGGTGTGAACAACAAAAAAGCTGTGAACAACAACCAAGGTGTGAACAACAACCAAGGTGTGAACAACAAGAAAGGTGTGAACAACAAGAAAGGTGTAAACAATAATTAAGGTGTGAACAACAACCAGGTGTGGTCAACAACCAGGTGTGAACAACAACCAACGTGTGAAGAACAACCAAGGTGTGAACAACAAGAAAGGTGTGAACAACAACCAAGGTGTGAACAACAACCAAAGGTATGAACAACAACCAAGGTGTGAACAACAACCAAAGGTATGAACAACAATAAAGGTGTGAACAACAAAAAAGGTGTGATCAACAACCAAGGCGTGATCAACAACCAAGGCGTGATCAACAACCAAGGTGTGAACAACAAGAAAGGTGTGAACAACAACCAAGGTGTGAACAACAACCATGTGTGGTCAACAACCAGGTGTGAAAAACAACCAAGGTGTGAACAACAACCAAAGGTATGAACAACAATAAAGGTGGGAACAACAAAAAAGGTGTGATCAACAATCAAGGTGTGAACAACAACCAAGGAGTGAACAACAACCAAAGGTGTGAACAACAACCAAAGGTGTGAACAACAAAAAAGGTGTGAACAACAACCTAGGTGTGAACAACAAAAAAGGTGTGAACAACAGCCAAGCTGTGAACAACAACCAAGGTGTGATCAACAACCAAAGTGTGAACAACAACCAAGGTGTTAACAACAACCAAAGGTGTGAACAACAACCAAAGGTGTGAACAACAAAAAAGGTGTGAACAACAACCTAAGTGTGAACAACAATCAAGGTGTGAACAAGAATTGAGGTGTGAACAACAAAAAAGGTGTGAACAGCAATCAAGGTGTGAACAACATAAAAGCTGTGAACAACAACCAAGCTGTGAAAAACAACCAAGGTGTGAATAACAACCAAGGTGTGAACAACAAGAAAGGTGTAAACAACAACCAAGGTGTGAACAACAACCAGGTGTGGTCAACAACCAGGTGTGAACAACAACCAAGGTGTTAACAAGAATTGAGGTGTGAACATCAAAAAAGGTGTGAACAACAATTAACGTGTGAACAACAACCAAGGTGTGAACAACAACCAAGGTGTGAAAAACAACCAAGGTGTTAACAACAACCAAAGGTGTGAACAACAACCAAAGGTGTGAACAACAAAAAAGGTGTGAACAACAACCTAGGTGTGAACAACAAAAAAGGTGTGAACAACAACCAAGGTGTGAACAACAACCAAGGTGTGAACAACAAAGAAGGTGTGAAAAACATCCAAGGTGTGAAAAACATCCAAGGTGTGAACAACAACCAAGGTGTGAACAACAACCAAGGTGTGAACAACAGCCAAGCTGTGATCAACAACCAAGGTGTGATCAACAACCAAAGTGTGAACAACAACCAAGGTGTTAACAACAACCAAAGGTGTGAACAACAACCAAAGGTGTGAACAACAAAAAAGGTGTGAACAACAACCTAGGTGTGAACAACAAAAAAGGTGTGAACAACAACCAAGGTGTGAACAACAACCAAGGTGTGAACAACAACCAAGGTGTGAAAAACATCCAAGGTGTGAAAAACATCCAAGGTGGGAACAACAACCAAGGTGTGAACAACAACCAAGGTGTGAACAATAACCAAGGTGTGAACAACAACCAAGGTGTGAAAAACAAACAAGGTGTGAACAACAGCCAAGGTGTGAACAACAATCAAGGTGTGAACAAGAATTGAGGTGTGAACAACAAAAAAGGTGTGAACAGCAATCATGGTGTGAACAACAAAAAAGCTGTGAACAACAACCAAGCTGTGAAAAACAACCAAGGTGTGAATAACAACCAAGGTGTGAACAACAAGAAAGGTGTAAACAACAACCAAGGTGTGAACAACAACCAGGTGTGGTCAACAACCAGGTGTGAACAACAACCAAGGTGTTAACAAGAATTGAGGTGAACATCAAAAAAGGTGTGAACAACAATTAACGTGTGAACAACAACCAAGGTGTGAACAACAACCAAGGTGTGAAAAACAACCAAGGTGTTAACAACAACCAAGGTGTGAACAACAACCAAAGGTGTGAACAACAAAAAAGGTGTGAACAACAACCTAGGTGTGAACAACAAAAAAGGTGTGAACAACAACCAAGGTGTGAACAACAACCAAGGTGTGAACAACAAAGAAGGTGTGAAAAACATCCAAGGTGTGAAAAACATCCAAGGTGTGAACAACAACCAAGGTGTGAACAACAACCAAGGTGTGAACAACAACCAAAGGTGTGAGCAACAACCAAAGGTGTGAACAACAAAAAAGGTGTGAACAACAACCTAGGTGTGAACAACAAAAAAGGTGTGAACAACAACCAAGCTGTGAACAACAACCAAGGTGTGATCAACAACCAAGGTGTGAACAACAACCAAGGTGTGAACAACAACCAAGGTGTGAACAACAACCAAAGGTGTGAACAACAACCAAAGGTGTGAACAACAAAAAAGGTTTGAACAACAACCTAGGTGTGAACAACAAAAAAGGTGTGAACAACAACCAAGGTGTGAACAACAACCAAGGTGTGAACAACAACCAAGGTGTGAAAAACATCCAAGGCGTGAACAACAAACAAGGTGTGAACAACAACCAGGTGTGAACAACAACCAAGGTGTGAACAAGAATTGAGGTATGAACAACAAAAAAGGTGTGAACAACAATTAAGGTGTGAACAACAAAAAAGCTGTGAACAACAACCAAGGTGTGAACAACAACCAAAGTGTGAACAACAAGAAAGGTGTGAACAACAAGAAAGGTGTAAACAACAATTAAGGTGTGAACAACAACCAGGTGTGGTCAACAACCAGGTGTGAACAACAACCAACGTGTGAAGAACAACCAAGGTGTGAACAACAAGAAAGGTGTGAACAACAACCAAAGGTGTGAGCAACAACCAAAGGTGTGAACAACAAAAAAGGTGTGAACAACAACCAAAGGTGTGAACAACAAAAAAGGTGTGATCAACAACCAAGCTGTGAACAACAACCAAGGTGTGATCAACAACCAAGGTGTGAACAACAACCAAGGTGTGAACAACAACCAAGGTGTGAACAACAACCAAAGGTGTGAACAACAACCAAAGGTGTGAACAACAAAAAAGGTTTGAACAACAACCTAGGTGTGAACAACAAAAAAGGTGTGAACAACAACCAAGGTGTGAACAACAACCAAGGTGTGAACAACAACCAAGGTGTGAGAAACATCCAAGGCGTGAACAACAAACAAGGTGTGAACAACAACCAGGTGTGAACAACAACCAAGGTGTGAACAAGAATTGAGGTATGAACAACAAAAAAGGTGTGAACAACAATTAAGGTGTGAACAACAAAAAAGCTGTGAACAACAACCAAGGTGTGAACAACAACCAAGGTGTGAACAACAAGAAAGGTGTGAACAACAAGAAAGGTGTAAACAACAATTAAGGTGTGAACAACAACCAGGTGTGGTCAACAACCAGGTGTGAACAACAACCAACGTGTGAAGAACAACCAAGGTGTGAACAACAAGAAAGGTGTGAACAACAACCAAGGTGTGAACAACAACCAAGGTGTGAACAACAACCAAGGTGTGAACAACAACCAAAGGTATGAACAACAATAAAGGTGTGAACAACAAAAAAGGTGTGATCAACAACCAAGGTGTGAACAACAAGAAAGGTGTGAACAACAACCAAGGTGTGAACAACAACCATGTGTGGTCAACAACCAGGTGTGAAAAACAACCAAGGTGTGAACAACAACCAAAGGTATGAACAACAACCTAGGTGTGAACAACAAAAAAGGTGTGAACAACAACCAAGCTGTGAACAACAACCAAGGTGTGATCAACAACCAAGGTGTGAACAACAACCAAGGTGTTAACAACAACCAAAGGTGTGAACAACAACCAAAGGTGTGAACAACAAAAAAGGTGTGAACAACAACCTAGGTGTGAACAACAAAAAAGGTGTGAACAACAACCAAGGTGTGAACAACAACCAAGGTGTGAACAACAACCAAGGTGTGAAAAACATCCAAGGTGTGAAAAACATCCAAGGTGTGAACAACAACCAAGGTGTGAACAACAACCAAGGTGTGAACAATAACCAAGGTGTGAACAACAACCAAGGTGTGAAAAACAAACAAGGTGTGAACAACAGCCAAGGTGTGAACAACAGCCAAGGTGTGAACAACAATCAAGATGTGAACAAGAATTGAGGTGTGAACAACAAAAAAGGTGTGAACAGCAATCAAGGTGTGAACAACAAAAAAGCTGTGAACAACAACCAAGCTGTGAAAAACAACCAAGGTGTGAACAACAACCAAGGTGTGAACAACAAGAAAGGTGTAAACAACAACCAAGGTGTGAACAACAACCAGGTGTGGTCAACAACCAGGTGTGAACAACAACCAAGGTGTTAACAAGAATTGAGGTGTGAACATCAAAAAAGGTGTGAACAACAATTAACGTGTGAACAACAACCAAGGTGTGAACAACAACCAAGGTGAAAAACAACCAAGGTGTGAACAACAACCAAGGTGTGAACAACAACCAGGGTGTGGACAACAACCATGGCGTTAACAACAAAAAAGATGTGAACAACAACCAAGGTGTGAACAAAAACCAAGGTGTGAACAACAACCAAAGGTGTGAACAACAAAAAAGGTGTGAACAACAACCAAGGTGTGAACAACAACCATGTGTGGTCAACAACCAGGTGTGAAAAACAACCAAGGTGTGAACAACAACCAAAGGTATGAACAACAATAAAGGTGTGAACAACAAAAAAGGTGTGATCAACAATCAAGGTGTGAACAACAACCAAGGTGTGAACAACAACCAAAGGTGTGAGCAACAACCAAAGGTGTGAAGAACAAAAAAGGTGTGAACAACAACCTAGGTGTGAACAACAAAAAAGGAGTGAACAACAACCAAGCTGTGAACAACAACCAAGGTGTGATCAACAACCAAGGTGTGAACAACAACCAAGGTGTGAACAACAACCAAAGGTGTGAACAACAACCAAAGGTGTGAACAACAAAAAAGGTGTGAACAACAACCTAGGTGTGAACAACAAAAAAGGTGTGAACAACAACCAAGGTGTGAACAACAACCAAGGTGTGAACAACAACCAAAGGTGTGAACAACAACCAAAGGTGTGAACAACAAAAAAGGTGTGAACAACAACCTAGGTGTGAACAACAAAAAAGGTGTGAACAACAACCAAGGTGTGAACAACAACCAAGGTGTGAACAACAACCAAGGTGTGAAAAACATCCAAGGCGTGAACAAAAACCAAGGTGTGAACAACAACCAGGTGTGAACAACAACCAAGGTGTGAACAAGAATTGAGGTATGAACAACAAAAAAGGTGTGAACAACAATTAAGGTGTGAACAACAAAAAAGCTGTGAACAACAACCAAGGTGTGAACAACAACCAAGGTGTGAACAACAAGAAAGGTGTGAACAACAAGAAAGGTGTAAACAATAATTAAGGTGTGAACAACAACCAGGTGTGGTCAACAACCAGGTGTGAACAACAACCAACGTGTGAAGAACAACCAAGGTGTGAACAACAAGAAAGGTGTGAACAACAACCAAGGTGTGAACAACAACCAAGGTGTGAGAAACATCCAAGGCGTGAACAACAAACAAGGTGTGAACAACAACCAGGTGTGAACAACAACCAAGGTGTGAACAAGAATTGAGGTATGAACAACAAAAAAGGTGTGAACAACAATTAAGGTGTGAACAACAAAAAAGCTGTGAACAACAACCAAGGTGTGAACAACAACCAAGGTGTGAACAACAAGAAAGGTGTGAACAACAAGAAAGGTGTAAACAACAATTAAGGTGTGAACAACAACCAGGTGTGGTCAACAACCAGGTGTGAACAACAACCAACGTGTGAAGAACAACCAAGGTGTGAACAACAAGAAAGGTGTGAACAACAACCAAGGTGTGAACAACAACCAAGGTGTGAACAACAACCAAGGTGTGAACAACAACCAAAGGTATGAACAACAATAAAGGTGTGAACAACAAAAAAGGTGTGATCAACAACCAAGGTGTGAACAACAAGAAAGGTGTGAACAACAACCAAGGTGTGAACAACAACCATGTGTGGTCAACAACCAGGTGTGAAAAACAACCAAGGTGTGAACAACAACCAAAGGTATGAACAACAACCTAGGTGTGAACAACAAAAAAGGTGTGAACAACAACCAAGCTGTGAACAACAACCAAGGTGTGATCAACAACCAAGGTGTGAACAACAACCAAGGTGTTAACAACAACCAAAGGTGTGAACAACAACCAAAGGTGTGAACAACAAAAAAGGTGTGAACAACAACCTAGGTGTGAACAACAAAAAAGGTGTGAACAACAACCAAGGTGTGAACAACAACCAAGGTGTGAACAACAACCAAGGTGTGAAAAACATCCAAGGTGTGAAAAACATCCAAGGTGTGAACAACAACCAAGGTGTGAACAACAACCAAGGTGTGAACAACAACCAAGGTGTGAACAATAACCAAGGTGTGAACAACAACCAAGGTGTGAAAAACAAACAAGGTGTGAACAACAGCCAAGGTGTGAACAACAATCAAGATGTGAACAAGAATTGAGGTGTGAACAACAAAAAAGGTGTGAACAGCAATCAAGGTGTGAACAACAAAAAAGCTGTGAACAACAACCAAGCTGTGAAAAACAACCAAGGTGTGAACAACAACCAAGGTGTGAACAACAAGAAAGGTGTAAACAACAACCAAGGTGTGAACAACAACCAGGTGTGGTCAACAACCAGGTGTGAACAACAACCAAGGTGTTAACAAGAATTGAGGTGTGAACATCAAAAAAGGTGTGAACAACAATTAACGTGTGAACAACAACCAAGGTGTGAACAACAACCAAGGTGAAAAACAACCAAGGTGTGAACAACAACCAAGGTGTGAACAACAACCAGGGTGTGGACAACAACCATGGCGTTAACAACAAAAAAGATGTGAACAACAACCAAGGTGTGAACAAAAACCAAGGTGTGAACAACAACCAAAGGTGTGAACAACAAAAAAGGTGTGAACAACAACCAAGGTGTGAACAACAACCATGTGTGGTCAACAACCAGGTGTGAAAAACAACCAAGGTGTGAACAACAACCAAAGGTATGAACAACAATAAAGGTGTGAACAACAAAAAAGGTGTGATCAACAATCAAGGTGTGAACAACAACCAAGGTGTGAACAACAACCAAAGGTGTGAGCAACAACCAAAGGTGTGAAGAACAAAAAAGGTGTGAACAACAACCTAGGTGTGAACAACAAAAAAGGAGTGAACAACAACCAAGCTGTGAACAACAACCAAGGTGTGATCAACAACCAAGGTGTGAACAACAACCAAGGTGTGAACAACAACCAAAGGTGTGAACAACAACCAAAGGTGTGAACAACAAAAAAGGTGTGAACAACAACCTAGGTGTGAACAACAAAAAAGGTGTGAACAACAACCAAGGTGTGAACAACAACCAAGGTGTGAACAACAACCAAAGGTGTGAACAACAACCAAAGGTGTGAACAACAAAAAAGGTGTGAACAACAACCTAGGTGTGAACAACAAAAAAGGTGTGAACAACAACCAAGGTGTGAACAACAACCAAGGTGTGAACAACAACCAAGGTGTGAAAAACATCCAAGGCGTGAACAAAAACCAAGGTGTGAACAACAACCAGGTGTGAACAACAACCAAGGTGTGAACAAGAATTGAGGTATGAACAACAAAAAAGGTGTGAACAACAATTAAGGTGTGAACAACAAAAAAGCTGTGAACAACAACCAAGGTGTGAACAACAACCAAGGTGTGAACAACAAGAAAGGTGTGAACAACAAGAAAGGTGTAAACAATAATTAAGGTGTGAACAACAACCAGGTGTGGTCAACAACCAGGTGTGAACAACAACCAACGTGTGAAGAACAACCAAGGTGTGAACAACAAGAAAGGTGTGAACAACAACCAAGGTGTGAACAACAACCAAAGGTATGAACAACAACCAAGGTGTGAACAACAACCAAAGGTATGAACAACAATAAAGGTGTGAACAACAAAAAAGGTGTGATCAACAACCAAGGCGTGATCAACAACCAAGGCGTGATCAACAACCAAGGTGTGAACAACAAGAAAGGTGTGAACAACAACCAAGGTGTGAACAACAACCATGTGTGGTCAACAACCAGGTGTGAAAAACAACCAAGGTGTGAACAACAACCAAAGGTATGAACAACAATAAAGGTGGGAACAACAAAAAAGGTGTGATCAACAATCAAGGTGTGAACAACAACCAAGGAGTGAACAACAACCAAAGGTGTGAACAACAACCAAAGGTGTGAACAACAAAAAAGGTGTGAACAACAACCTAGGTGTGAACAACAAAAAAGGTGAACAACAGCCAAGCTGTGAACAACAACCAAGGTGTGATCAACAACCAAAGTGTGAACAACAACCAAGGTGTTAACAACAACCAAAGGTGTGAACAACAACCAAAGGTGTGAACAACAAAAAAGGTGTGAACAACAACCTAAGTGTGAACAACAATCAAGGTGTGAACAAGAATTGAGGTGTGAACAACAAAAAAGGTGTGAACAGCAATCAAGGTGTGAACAACAAAAAAGCTGTGAACAACAACCAAGCTGTGAAAAACAACCAAGGTGTGAATAACAACCAAGGTGTGAACAACAAGAAAGGTGTAAACAACAACCAAGGTGTGAACAACAACCAGGTGTGGTCAACAACCAGGTGTGAACAACAACCAAGGTGTTAACAAGAATTGAGGTGTGAACATCAAAAAAGGTGTGAACAACAATTAACGTGTGAACAACAACCAAGGTGTGAACAACAACCAAGGTGTGAAAAACAACCAAGGTGTTAACAACAACCAAAGGTGTGAACAACAACCAAAGGTGTGAACAACAAAAAAGGTGTGAACAACAACCTAGGTGTGAACAACAAAAAAGGTGTGAACAACAACCAAGGTGTGAACAACAACCAAGGTGTGAACAACAAAGAAGGTGTGAAAAACATCCAAGGTGTGAAAAACATCCAAGGTGTGAACAACAACCAAGGTGTGAACAACAACCAAGGTGTGAACAACAGCCAAGCTGTGATCAACAACCAAGGTGTGATCAACAACCAAAGTGTGAACAACAACCAAGGTGTTAACAACAACCAAAGGTGTGAACAACAACCAAAGGTGTGAACAACAAAAAAGGTGTGAACAACAACCTAGGTGTGAACAACAAAAAAGGTGTGAACAACAACCAAGGTGTGAACAACAACCAAGGTGTGAACAACAACCAAGGTGTGAAAAACATCCAAGGTGTGAAAAACATCCAAGGTGGGAACAACAACCAAGGTGTGAACAACAACCAAGGTGTGAACAATAACCAAGGTGTGAACAACAACCAAGGTGTGAAAAACAAACAAGGTGTGAACAACAGCCAAGGTGTGAACAACAATCAAGGTGTGAACAAGAATTGAGGTGTGAACAACAAAAAAGGTGTGAACAGCAATCATGGTGTGAACAACAAAAAAGCTGTGAACAACAACCAAGCTGTGAAAAACAACCAAGGTGTGAATAACAACCAAGGTGTGAACAACAAGAAAGGTGTAAACAACAACCAAGGTGTGAACAACAACCAGGTGTGGTCAACAACCAGGTGTGAACAACAACCAAGGTGTTAACAAGAATTGAGGTGTGAACATCAAAAAAGGTGTGAACAACAATTAACGTGTGAACAACAACCAAGGTGTGAACAACAACCAAGGTGTGAAAAACAACCAAGGTGTTAACAACAACCAAAGGTGTGAACAACAACCAAAGGTGTGAACAACAAAAAAGGTGTGAACAACAACCTAGGTGTGAACAACAAAAAAGGTGTGAACAACAACCAAGGTGTGAACAACAACCAAGGTGTGAACAACAAAGAAGGTGTGAAAAACATCCAAGGTGTGAAAAACATCCAAGGTGTGAACAACAACCAAGGTGTGAACAACAACCAAGGTGTGAACAACAACCAAGGTGTGAACAACAACCAAAGGTGTGAACAACAACCAGGTGTGAAAAACAATAAAGGTGTGAACAACAAAAAAGGTGTGATCAACATCCAAGGTGTGATCAACAATCAAGGTGTGAACAACAACAAAGGTGTGAACAACAACCAAGGTGTGAACAACAAGAAAGGTGTAAACAACAATTAAGGTGTGAACAACAACCAGGTGTGGTCAACAACCAGGTGTGAACAACAACCAACGTGTGAAAAACAACCAAGGTGTGAACAACAAGAAAGGTGTGAACAACAACCAAGGTGTGAACAACAACCAAGGTGTGAACAACAACCAAAGGTATGAACAACAATAAAGGTGTGAACAACAAAAAAGGTGTGATCAACAACCAAGGTGTGATCAACAACCAAGGTGTGAACAACAACCATGTGTGAACAACAATCAAGGTGTGAACAAGAATAGAGGTGTGAACAACAAAAAAGGTGTGAACAGCAATCAAGGTGTGAACAACAAAAAAGCTGTGAACAACAACCAAGGTGTGAAAAACAACAATTAAGGTGTGAACAACAACCAAGGTGTGAACAACAAGAAAGGTGTAAACAACAACCAAGGTGTGAACAACAACCAGGTGTGGTCAACAACCAGGTGTGAACAACAACCAAGGTGTTAACAAGAATTGAGGTGTGAACAGCAAAAAAGGTGTGAACAACAATTAACGTGTGAACAACAACCAAGGTATGAACAACAACCAAGGTGTGAAAAACAACCAAGGTGTGAACAACAACCAGGGTGTGGACAACAACCATGGTGTTAACAACAAAAAAGGTGTGAACAACAACCAAGGTGTGAACAACAATTAAGGTGTGAACAACAAAAAAGCTGTGAACCACAACCAACGTGTGAAAAACAACCAAGGGGTGAACAACAAGAAAGGTGTGAACAACAGGAAAGGTGTGAACAACAACCAAGGTGTGAACGACAACCAAGGTGTGAACAACAACCTAGGTGTGAACAACAACCAAAGGTGTGAACAGCAAAAAAGGTGTGAACAACAACCTAGGTGTGAACAACAACCATGTGTGGTCAACAACCAGGTGTGAAAAACAACCAAGGTGTGAACAACAACCAAAGGTATGAACAACAATAAAGGTGTGAACAACAAAAAAGGTGTGATCAATAATCAAGGTGTGAACAACAACCAAGGTGTGAACAACAACCAAAGGTGTGAACAACAACCAAAGGTGTGAACAACAAAAAAGGTGTGAACAACAACCTAGGTGTGAACGACAAAAATGGTGTGAACAACAACCAAGCTGTGAACAACGACCAAGGTGTGATCAACAACCAAGGTGTGAACTACAACCAAGGTGTGAACAACAACCAAGGTGTGAACAACAACCAAAGGTGTGAACAACAAAAAAGGTGTGAACAACAACCTAGGTGTGAACAACAAAAAAGGTGTGAACAACAACCAAGGTGTGAACAACAACCAAGGTGTGAACAACAACCAAGGTGTGAACAACAACCAGGGTGTGGACAACAACCATGGTGGTCAACAACCATGGTGGTCAACAACCAGGTGTGAAAAACAACCAAGGTGTGAACAACAACCAAAGGTATGAACAACAATAAAGGTGTGAACAACAATCAAGGTGTGAACAACAACCAAGGTGTGAACAAGAATTGAGGTATGAACAACAAGAAAGCTGTGAACGACAATTAATGTGTGAACAACAAAAAAGCTGTGAACAACAACCAAGGTGTGAACAACAACCAAGGTGTGAACAACAACCAAGGTGTGAACAACAAGAGAGGTGTAAACAACAATTAAGGTGTGAACAACAATTAAGGTGTGAACAACCAGTTGTGGTCAACAACCAGGTGTGAACAACAACCAAAGTGTGAAAAACAACCAAGGTGTGAACAACAACCAAAGGTATGAACAACAATAAAGGTGTGAACAACAAAAAAGGTGTGATCAACAACCAAGGTGTGATCAACAACCAAGGTGTGAACAACAAGAAAGGTGTGAACAACAACCAAGGTGTGAACAACAACCATGTGTGGTCAACAACCAGGTGTGAAAAACAACCAAGGTGTGAACAACAACCAAAGGTATGAACAACAATAAAGGTGGGAACAACAAAAAAGGTGTGATCAACAATCAAGGTGTGAACAACAACCAAGGTGTGAACAACAACCATAGGTGTGAACAACAAAAAAGGTGTGAACAACAACCTAGGTGTGAACAACAAAAAAGGTGTGAACAACAACCAAGCTGTGAACAACAACCAAGGTGTGATCAACAACCAAGGTGTGAACAACAACCAAGGTGTGAACAACAACCAAAGGTGTGAACAACAAAAAAGGTGTGAACAACAACCTAGGTGTGAACAACAAAAAAGGTTTGAACAACAACCAAGGTGTGAACAACAACCAAGGTGTGAAAAACATCCAAGGTGTGAAAAACATCCAAGGTGTGAACAACAACCAAGGTGTGAACAACAACCAAGGTGTGAACAACAACCAAAGGTGTGAACAACAACCAAAGGTATGAACAACAAAAAAGGTGTGAACAACAACCAAGGTGTGAACAACAAGAAAGGTGTAAACAACAATTAAGGTGTGAACAACAACCAGGTGTGATCAACAACCAGGTGTGAACAACAACCAACATGTGAAAAACAACCAAGGTGTGAACAACAAGAAAGGTGTGAACAACAACCAAGGTGTGAACAACAACCAAGGTGTAAACAACAACCAAGGTGTGAACAACAACCAAAGGTATGAACAACAATAAAGGTGTGAACAACAAAAAAGGTGTGATCAACAACCAAGGTGTGATCAACAACCAAGGTGTGAACAACAACAAAGGTGTGAACAACAACCAAGGTGTGAATAACAACCATGTGTGGTCAACAACCAGGTGTGAACAACAACCAAAGGTATGAACAACAATAAAGGTGTGAACAACAAAAAAGGTCTAATCAACAATCAAGGTGTGAACAACAACCAAGGTGTGAACAACAACCAAAGGTGTGAACAACAACCAAAGGTGTGAACAACAAAAAAGGTGTGAACAACAACCTAGGTATGAACAACAAAAAAGGTGTGAACAACAACCAAGCTGTGAACAACAACCAAGGTGTGATCAACAACCAAGGTGTGAAAAACAACCAAGGTGTGAACAACAACCAAATGTGTGAACAAAGGTGTGAACAACAAAAAAGGTGTGAACAACAACCTAGGTGTGAACAACAAAAAAGGTGTGAACAACAACCAAGGTGTGAACAACAACCAAGGTGTAAACAACAACCAAGGTGTGAACAACAACCAAAGGTATGAACAACAATAAAGGTGTGAACAACAAAAAAGGTGTGATCAACAACCAAGGTGTGATCAACAACCAAGGTGTGAACAACAACAAAGGTGTGAACAACAACCAAGGTGTGAATAACAACCATGTGTGGTCAACAACCAGGTGTGAACAACAACCAAAGGTATGAACAACAATAAAGGTGTGAACAACAAAAAAGGTCTAATCAACAATCAAGGTGTGAACAACAACCAAGGTGTGAACAACAACCAAAGGTGTGAACAACAACCAAAGGTGTGAACAACAAAAAAGGTGTGAACAACAACCTAGGTATGAACAACAAAAAAGGTGTGAACAACAACCAAGCTGTGAACAACAACCAAGGTGTGATCAACAACCAAGGTGTGAAAAACAACCAAGGTGTGAACAACAACCAAATGTGTGAACAAAGGTGTGAACAACAAAAAAGGTGTGAACAACAACCTAGGTGTGAACAACAAAAAAGGTGTGAACAACAACCAAGGTGTGAACAACAACCAAGGTGTGAACAACAACCAAGGTGTGAAAAACATCCAAGGTGTGAACAACAACCAAGGTGTGAACAACAACCAGGTGTGAACAATAACCAAGGTGTGAACAAGAATTGAGGTATGAACAACAAAAAAGGTGTGAACAACAATTAAGGTGTGAACAACAAAAAAGCTGTGAACAACAACCAAGGTGTGAACAACAACCAAGGTGTGAACAACAAGAAAGGTGTAAACAACAATTAAGGTGTGAACAACAACCAGGTTTGGTCAACAACCAGGTGTGAACAACAACCAACGTGTGAAAAACAACCAAGGTGTGAACAACAAGAAAGGTGTGAACAACAACCAAGGTGTGAACAACAACCAAGGTGTGAACAACAACCAAGGTGTGAACAACAACCAAAGGTATGAACAAGAATAAAGGTGTGAACAACAAAAAAGGTGTGATCAACAACCAAGGTGTGAACAACAACCAAGGTGTGAACAACAACCAAGGTTTGAAAAACATCCAAGGTGTGAACAACAACCAAGGTGTGAACAACAACCAGGTGTGAACAACAACCAAGGTGTGAACAAGAATTGAGGTATGAACAACAAAAAAGGTGTGAACAACAATTAAGGTGTGAACAACAAATAAGCTGTGAACAACCACGGTGTGAACAACAACCAAGGTGTGAACAACAAGAAAGGTGTAAACAACAATTAAGGTGTGAACAACAACCAGGTGTGGTCAACAACCAGGTGTGAACAACAACCAACGTATGAAAAACAACCAAGTTGTGAACAACAAGAAAGGTGTGAACAACAACCAAGGTGTGAACAACAACCAAGGTGTGAACAACAACCAGGTGTGAACAACAATCAAGGTGTGAACAAGAATTGAGGTATGAACAACAAAAAAGGTGTGAACAACAATTAAGGTGTGAACAACAACCAAGGTGTGAAAAACAACCAAGGTGTGAACAGCAACCAAGGTGTGAACAACAGGAAAGTAGTAAACAACAATTAAGGTGTGAACAACAACCAGGTGTGGTCAACAACCAGGTGTGAACAACAACCAACGTGTGAAAAACAACCAAGGTGTGAACAACAAAAAAGGTGTGAACAACAAAACAGGTGTGAACAACAACCAAAGGTGTTGAACGGACGTGTATACCCTTTCAAAGACCGAACAACAAATATCCAAGTTAGCCATCCATAGCCTCTGTGTATCAATGTTCAGGGCAATGTCTTCGATGAAGTCACTTATCTTGATAAATGTTTCGGGCATTGTGTTGATCCTTTGACTTGCCCAGGGTACCTCCAAGATTGGTGGTGTCTTCTTGCTGTCTCAGGGGGCAGTGGTGTAAGTTTTGAGCGCGCGGTAGATGTAAGGTGCGCTCTCGTGTGGGGGAGGGTGTCATTGACTACGTATTCCCCCTCATCAGTCCACGTATTGTACCAATTGGCACTACCTTGTGCCCCCTCGAGGCACGCACATGTGCTCAAGATACTCACCTATCAGGTTACGTAATAGGGCGTTTCCTGCAGGCATGTAGTCCCTGGGAGAAAGCTACATTTGCCTCCTCATAGCAAAAGTTAATAAAATGGACTTCAGGAAAAATTTAACCTCACGTTACACCATTTCCCTGACTGAGTTTAAGGGACGGTTGTATATGCACTTGGTGGAAACCAGGTTACCTCCTGGTGTATCTGATCGTCGTAAAATGAAGCGCGTTACGCTGCACGCAGAAGCCATCCTACTCTTGAAAAAAGTGTTACCTGAGATTGTAGCTAAATTGCAAGCGTTTGAGGAGGAAAAAGACACCTCACCAAGCGGGTCTGAGGCTGATGATGAGGAGGATGATGATGAGGATGATGATAACCCCCCAAAACGTAAGAAATCTAAAAGCAAGAAATGCCTGGGGGAAACCAAGAAGGGGGGTAAGAGAAGTTGACAATGATGGGTCAAGTTGCAAGCAAAACGGTTGGTAAAGGAAGCTTACCCCCATTGAAATTACCTGACCTCGTGTGTGTATGTTGTCACTGCAATTATCATAACCAGGAAGTCACAGACGGAGAAGTCGAGGACGCAGCGGAGGAGGGGGAGAAGGTGGAGGGGGAAGCGGATGACAAAGACAATTGTGTTGCCTCGGTTGCTGGGACTGAACCCCATGTTGATGCTGCAGCTACTGATAGGACCAACGAATAAGGCCCCTGGGGAGAGGAGGGTTTGATGGAAAAATACGATGTTGAGTTTTACTTGAACCGCAATGAAGGATTGTAGATTGTGCGGGCGAAAAAACACTCAGGGTGTGGGAAAAAAGGAACCTTGTAGTATCTGATAGGAAACATACCCCACTTTCCGTCGATGCCGTAGTTGCTGCAGAATTTTTCCAGATGGTACTTATTTTGCTTGTGAAAAATCTGAGCGGTGTACGACCTGTGAAAAAAGAAGGAAGCGACGTTTGAGTGAGGTGGGTGAAACGCCGGTGAATGACATGGAATCTCCATCAACCGATGCGTCTGCTGTGGACCATGCTGCAACCGACGTGATCCCCCATGCTGCTGTAACTGATGTACCCCACCAAAATCATGTTAAGAGCACGGGGCGGGTGAAGAAGACACCAGTGGTGAAGAAGCCTCGGAAAGTGACAAAGTACTTGCATTTATCTATCGATGACGTGGTGGTTGGTAAAGTGAAGCTTTTGTAATCATGACTCGGGACCTTGCTCGACAGAATTTTTTTGCCTCTCAGCGCTTTCGCAATGAGACCATGTTTGTGGATGATCAGAAAAAAACTTTTCTCATAATGAAATGACGTTATGGACTCGCTAAATCCCCTTTACTTCTTCACGCTGGCAAATATATGGACCCCATGCGTAGGAGTGTGATCAAGCTACCTTTTCACTTCTTTTTGATTTGTTTATCCCTGTTCGAGGATGGATTTACAGCCATTAAGCGCGTGTCTCATTGTGTGCTCATCATTTCAAGCAAGGATGTAGCCTTGGATGATACTTTATTTTCAAGGGGCATGTTTCACAACTTGTTACAGCGTGCCCGATCGTGGATTGATGATTTGCTGTGTGTGGCTGCGGCTGAGAAATTTGAGGGGAGTTTACGTCAACATGTTTTCAATGTTTCGTTGGGTCTTCATTGGACAGTTCAACAATACGCTATTCACGTCACCGTCCCTGTGATGTTGCGGAGGGTTTGTGTCCTATGTCGGGAGCAGGGAGTGATGTTGGAAGGGGATGAAGTTGAGAAAAAGTTTTATGAAGCCATGTCATCCATTACACCCAACCATCTGTGCGTGGCTAGACGAGAGTTGGGTTATTTTGATTTTTTTGTAACCTCTGATTGGATTTTAGAGCAAACTACTAATCCACTTTCAGAGTTAACCGTGGCTTTACTAGATGTCCTGCGCCACTTCTCTGTGTGTGGTCGAAGCACCTTGCATCAGAACTTTTCCCTTCAGCTGGACTATGTCAAGCTGCAGACGGTATGTGCGGGGTTCACCCCTGTAAGTGGTGGTCAAATCTACCAGGCTGTGACGTCATTCGGAGAACGTCACCCAAATGTTGTGGATGACTCTGGGTGGATTTATTTTGATCTTCTCGCTCAGGAAAAATTTCATGGAAGTGCAGCATTAGCATGGAGCATCATCAGGGGGAAAATTGCCAAAATATGGATGTCAACAAACCTGCTCTGGCCTAACCCACGTTTTGTGCTGAGCAGCTTTTTCCCTCCACAAAGTATCACCCCAAGCCAACAACACCCCCTGCTCGTTGAGATTAGCAGGGTTGGTTGCCAATAGGCCACTATTTTGATTAGGGAAAAAAGGGGAGTCGTCATCTGTAAATCACCCTTGCTCATGCTTGACACAGTTTTACAGGCTGTGAACTCATATGTTTTCCCCAAATCCTTACCCCATGCGTGTGGATGTGCTTTCTGTCAACGACTGATGGATCATTTGACAAAGATTAACACTCTGCAAGCACTCTGTGTGGAGGTAATAAAAGACGTTATATTCTCACTACCTGCACTCCACGACTTACTACAGGAGGGGAAACATTTACGCACACAAATTCCCGCTCATCTGCACGAGTATATATTTTAAAAACTATTGCGCAGGCAGGGTATGCGAGATGGCTCCTCCCCGATACTTCTTTCTCACCCTCGGTACCGGCTGGGAAGTTTCATGCACTTCGGTTATCACCCCAAGCCAGTTTGATCCATTATTGGCAGACGATGATGGTGACATTCACACATGAAGATGAAAAGTTTCAAAACACTGCTCTAAAGTCAACCGGAAATTGTCGCCGAAATGTAAACAAAGCTCCAGGAGCTAGGCTGGTGGGCGACCAAGTGCCGGTAGGTGAAATGATGAAGGCACTGGGCCCCGTACACTCTCATTATATGCATTTATTAGCATACTACTGCTATCTTTCTAAAAAAAATGAGCTGAATATTTGTGCGCAATGCATTTTAAAGTTTACTGAGCTCTATGTGACACTTCTCAGCTTGATCTCCAGCGAGGCAATTCATTTGAAAATTCTCCTGAATGTTCCACTCTCTCACATCTCATCCTCTGACAATATCCTGAAGGCTTGCTTTCGAACCTTGGATAACAATTGCTCTAGGAATCTACTGAGCCATACCAAAGACAGTATATAAACTCTGTGCTACTCAACTCTGTAGGCCTAGTTCTTAAATTTGCCACCAGGGGCACTGAGGTGAGTTGCATATAAGGCCAACAGCCACAAAAACAGCGAAATGCCGCAAAAAAGCACTCATTTACCATTTTACAGCAAACTACTGCTATCTTTCTCAAAAAACGAGCCAAATATTTTCAATCAATATAGTTTAAAGTATACTGAGCCCTATGTGGCACTGTTCAGCTTCATCTCCATTAAGCCTATTCATTTGAAAATTTTCCTGAATGTTCCACTCTCTCACATCTCATCCTCTGACAATATCCTGAAGGCTTGCTTTGCAACCTTCTGGATAATAAACCATTCAACTTTACTTTGGTCTCCATCATCCTTTAACTTGTATTGTTCTAGAGCTTCAGATCTTGACAAGCCAATTAAGTTAACTAGCAACTTCCCTAAACATGATAAGCTTTAGTGCAACAATTCATGTCTCACCTTGATGTCTTGAATATACGGTTTACCCCTCAGCAGGGCAAAGTTCAGAACTCATTTCATTCTCACAGCCAATTATGATGCACTTTATCTTATAATCAGAAAAGGAGACAATTATTACTGAAAGTTATATGTTAGTTCATGCATTTATTACTATTGTATTAACATAACAAACCAGCAACAAATCTGTTTGCCCTAATCGTTACATCCAACCTGTTCAATGAATGTTCGAATGGTTCCGATCATCTATGCTGGCAGTGTACTAGTCACTTCAGTTAGTGTTTTGTTTCACACAAGTTCCTCATACTGAACCTGCAACAAAGACAGGAGATTGGTCACAATACGTAATTACACGTAATATGTAGTGTATCTATTTCAAGGGATGCAGAACCTAAATGCATAAAAAACATGTACACAGACTCACCATAGTGTCATCAATTCAACTGTACAAACTTTTTTTATCAATTAAAAAATGACAAAAATTAGTTTAGGCAGAAAAAAAACAGTTACAAACTAAAGTGAGGAGGACATCCAACAGGTGACAATCATGATCATTTCAATGTCCTTTGCAATGGACACTGCTGGCTCCTAGGAATTCCAGCATAACTCCAGGAAAATTAAGAGATAGGAAGTTAAAAAAAGTAAACTAGGTATTGATAGAGAAATTCAGATTAAAGGTAACAGTGTCATGAAACAATTGGAACTCGAAGGATATACAGCTACTTTGAGAATCAAGCTGTGTCAATACGTGTTACTGCTCATAACCGAAACCTTTCAATTAATAAATTCATTCGTGAGTCAACCACAGCTACCAGCCAGAATGACCTATGGCATGTCATGAAGGCCTTTAAGAAAGCTTTGTATAAAATTGGAAATGGACCCCAAAGCTTTGTATAAAATTGGAAATGGACCATGGTACAGGGTTTGTTAATACAAGTTGCATAACAGCAGCTATAACAACTCCTTATCATCAACATGATAAATAACACTATGGAAGCTGGGAAGACTGAAGAAAATGCACCTGCTTTGGTGATATTAAGACTGGATATCATACCATGATTGCAATACGGGTGCAGCTATTATCAGTAATGCCTGGCTAATTTCAAATGAGGAAATACTAGAGCTGCACCTATCAACAGCGCACCTTGAGGAAAGTGTTGGGCAGATCCCGCAAGTACTGCAATACCGGGCCAGCCCGCAGCAAAGGTGGAGCAAGCCCTGAACACTTCGCCCAAGTCCAAAAATCTGTTTAATATCATAGTAGCATTGAGCCACGTATCAGATATTACGCTAATAAGAACAGATACTACACTTTGATCTTAGCCAAAAGGCAGAGAAGCGATACTCATTCGACGACGAAGTGGACCTCAAAGGATATACAGCTACTTTCAGGAGCAAGCTGTGTCAATCAGTGTTGATGCTGATGAGAGAAACCTTTCAATTAAAAAATTCATTTGCGAGTCAACCACAGCTACCAGCCAGAATGACCTATGGCATGCCATGAAGGCCATCAAGAAAGCTTTGTATAAAATCGGAAATGGACCCCAGTACCAGCATGGTAGGACCTGGCATGAACAGCTGAAGGACACTGGGCAGTCAAAAATGCTGTTACAGATGCAGAGAAACTAAGAGCCCCTCTACCAGGGTAAACACAGAGCCTGTTTTCCAGAATTGCAAATAGTTGCATGCAAATCAAGGCTAGCTTGTAGAGAACATTATCCGCAAAGAGACCATTTAAGACTTGCTAATAATGAGCTAGAATCCATTATTAAAACATTCAAATCTAAAATTTATGATAAATGTCCGGATACTATATTAGCTGAAATAAATGATTCCACGTTACAGCCAAAACTTAGAACCTATAAACTCTTCAAGACTGATTATAGACTAGAACCTTATCTCTTATTAAACCTAAGCAGAAAAATGTATAATAATATCGCCAGATTTAGAGTAAGCTCACATAATTTGCGTATTGAAACAGGTAGACATGAAAATCCTATATTGCCAGCAGCTGAGAGGCTATGCCTAAAATGCAGTATGCATGAAATTGAAGATGAAAAACATTGTCTCATAGTATGTCCGCATAATAAACTTAGTCGTGAGGAAGTCCTTAAAGTAGCTAATGACTACATAGATAATTTTGAGCAACTAATCAGTGAAGATAGATTTAAGACCATCATGAAATCAAAAGAGCCTGAGTTGCTAAAATCCCTTGGAAAATTTCTGGTAAATGTTGATGCCTAATAAACGTTTGAGTCATCATCCATCGTCTGACATTAAACGTGTTGACCATTCTGAGTCTCTGCATTATGAACATTTGTATACCATATCTTTGATCTTGTATATTTTTACATACATGTATATACGTTCCTTTTAATTACCTATGTGTTAGATCATTTGCTATGGATAATGCTGTATGATTTATATATATAGATATAACAAGATTGAACTTCACATTGAAAACTGTACATTATTATGTTGCTATTGTATTGTAACAAACCTTTATCGTAGCTAGAACCTAGCTTTATTTACTACTTTTCTGTTATTCTTTAATTGTTATTGTATGTCATTTACTTTGTATTTTCTGTTTACATTATGACACATATGTCATGAATGACATGAAGCTGTCGAATAAAAGATATATATTTGATCTTAGCCAAAAGGCTGAGAAGCGATACTCATTCTAAGAACCGCTGAGTACCTAACCCGGACGGCCCAGCCCAGAACCTGGTTTGGCAAATGAAAGATCATTCACTTTGTACAACATATCAGAGTCAATATTTTCACGAAACACTCAATCATACATCCTAGTGTGGATTTAGACACTAACACCTTTAGAGTTTCTATAACTTCAAATCCACATTTTTAAGTCATAAAAGTCAATTCATTTGTGTATTCACTTGACTGAGATCAGAACCTGTCACATGTGCTGCCCCCTATAATCAGGTGACTCATCATACTCAATAGATATGCCACATATTGTGCAATCATTCAGTCACAAAGAAGCTTCCAATATGGCTACATTGACATTCAAGATATATTTCTGTATCACATACAATTACCATATTCTACAGTACACATACAATTCCAAATATGTGTAAGATTTACATTTTTTTGTGATTTAATATATTACCAAGTTGGACACACTGTCTGAATTAATTAGTGCAATGACATACAATTATAGCACTTCCATGAAAAAATCTATAAAACCACTTCACAGACACTTTCTACAACAGAAATAACCATACAGCATGGCAAAGGTTATAGATATTGTCATTTGGTAATTATTGAGGCTACATGCTGTAATAATTATCACTTGGTAATTATTGAGTTCAACTGTACAAACTTGTTTATCAATAAACAAATGACAAAAATTAGTTTATGCAGAAAAAAATTGTTACAAACTGAAGTGAGGAGGACATCCAACAGGTGACAATCATGATCATTTCAATGTCCTTTGCAATGGACACTGCTGGCACCTAGGACTTCCAGCATAGTTCCAGGAAAATTAAGAGATAGGAAGTTAAAAAAAGTAAACTAGGTATTGATAGAGAAATTCAGATTAAAGGTAACACAGCGTCAAGAAACAATTGGAACTCGAAGGATATACAGCTACTTTAAGAATCAAGCTGTGTCAATCAGTGTTAATGCTCATGACAGAAACCTTTCAATTAATAAATTCATTCGTGAGTCAACCACAGCTACCAGCCAGAATGACCTATGGCATGCCACGAAGGCCTTTAAGAAAGCTTTGTATAAAATTGGAAATGGATCCCATAGCTTTGTATAAAATTGGAAATGGACCATGGTACAGGGTTTGTTAATACAAGTTGCATAACAGCGGATCAAGACACTTTGTACAACATGTCAGAGTCAATATTTTCATGATACACTCAATCATACATCCTATTGTGGATTTAAACACTAACACCTTTAGAGTTTCTATAACAGATACAGATGCAGAGAAACATAAGAGCTGCTCTAAAAGGGCAAGCACAGAGGCTGTTTTCCAGAATTTCATTGTCGGACTAAAGGGAATCATGAAAATAGTTGCATGCAAATCAAGGCTAAAAAGGCACAGAAAATGCTTCTGGGTGTATGCGAATGACTACAGACTGGCTTGTGACAGTATTCCATACATGCACACCTGGCCAGTCTTCACTGGAATACCAATGTAGGACGCCATCACACCTCAGTGTACAAGGCCAAAGACCCAAAATCCCCAAGAAGCCAGAAAGGTAAAAAGTGTCTAGGCAGAGTGAAGCTGTGAAAGACAGAGGCAGAGTGACAGCAGGACTGCTGCAGAGAGTCCTTGCTAATTTATTCTTGGGTGGGGGCTGGTTCAACATGAGATTTTTCTACATGTAATTCTTGGATTTTGTGGGGAACAGACAACTTTATTACAATTAAATAAACCATTCAACTTTACTTTGGTCTCCATCATCCTTTAACTTGTATTGTTCTAGAGCTTCAGATCCTGGACCCTCACTGCCAAGCCAATTAACTTAACTAGCAACTTCACTAAACATGATAAGCTTTAGTGCAACAATTTGTGTCTCACCTTGATGTCTTAGAATACGGTTCACTTTCAGCAGGGCAAAGTTCAGAACACATTCCATTCTCACAGCCAATTATGATGCACATTATCTAATAATCAGAAAAAGGAGACAATTATTACTGAAAGTTATATATTAGTTCATGCAGTTATTATCATTAACATAAAAAACAGCAACAAATCTGTTTGCCCTAATCATTACATCCAACCTGTTCAGTGAATGTTCAATTTGATCATCTCCGATGGCAGTATACTAGTCACTTCAGTTAGTGTTTTGTTTTTCACAAGTTCCTCATAATGAACCTGCAACAAAGACAGTAGATTGGTCACAAAACGTAATTACACGTAATATGTAATTAATCTATTTCAAGGGATACAGAACCTAAATGCATAAAATACATGTACACAGACTCACCATAGTGTCATCAATTACCAATGAACTTTGCATAGGACGTCTTACACAGCGTCATGAAACAATCGGAACTAGAAGGGTATACAGCTACTTTGAGAATCAAGCTGTGTCAATCAGTGTTAATGCTCATGACAGAAACCTTTCAATGAATATATTCATATGCGAGTCAACCACAGCTACCAGCCAGAATAACCTTTGGCATGCCCTGAACACTTCGCCCAAGTCCAAAAATAAGTTTAATATCGTAGTGGCATTAAGCCAGGTATCAGATATTAAGCTGATAAGAACAGATACTACACTTTGATCTTAGCCAAAAGGCTGAGAAGCGATACTTATTCTAAGAACCGCTGAGTACCTAACCCGAATGGCCCAGCCCAGAACCTGGTTTGGCAAATGAAAGATCAAGACACTTTGTACAACATGTCAGAGTCAATATTTTCACGATACACTCAATCATACATCCTAGTGTGGATTTAAACACTAACACTTTTAGAGTTTCTATAACTTCAAATCCACATTTTTAAGTCATAAATGTCAATTCATTTGTGTATTCACTTGACTGAGATCAGAACCTATCACATGTGCTGCCCCCTATAATCAGGTGACTCATCATACTCAATAGGTATGCCACATATTGTGCAATCATTCAGTCAAAAAGAAGCTTCCAATATGGCTACATTGACATTCAAGATATATTTCTGTATCACATACAATTACCATATGTTACAGTACACATACAATTCCAAATATGTGTAAGATTTACATTTTTTTGTGATTTAATATATTACCAAGTTGGACACACTGTTTGAATGAATTGGTGCAATGACATACAATCATAGCACTTCCATGAAAAAATCTATAAAACCACTTCACAGACACTTTCCACAACAGAAATAACCATACAGCATGGCAAAGGCTATAGATATTATCATTTGGTAATTATTGAGGCTACAAGCTGTAATAATTATCACTTGGTAATTATTGAGTTCAACTGTACAAACTTGTTTATCAATTAACAAATGACAAAAATTAGTTTAGGCAGAAAAAAATTGTTACAAACTGAAGTGAGGAGGACATCCAACAGGTGACAATCATGATCATTTCAATGTCCTTTGCAATGGATACTGCTGGCACCTAGGACTTCCAGCATAGTTCCAGGAAAATTAAGAGATAGGAAGTTAAAAAAAGTAAAGTAGGTATTGATAGAGAAATTCAGATTAAAGGTAACACAGTGTCAAGAAACAATTGGAACTCGAAGGATATACAGCTACTTTGAGAATCAAGCTGTGTCAATCAGTGTTAATGCTCATGACAGAAACCTTTCAATTAATAAATTCATTCGTGAGTCAACCACAGCTACCAGCCAGAATGACCTATGGCATGCCACGAAGGCCTTTAAGAAAGCTTTGTATAAAATTGGAAATGGACCCCAAAGCTATGTATAAAATTGGAAATGGACCATGGTACAGGGTTTGTTAATACAAGTTGCATAACAGCAGCTACAACAACTCCTTATCATCAACATGTTAAATAACACTATGGAAGCTGGGAAGACTGAAGAAAATGCACCTACTTTGGTGATGTTAAGACTGGATATCATACCATGATTACAATATGGGTGCAGCTATTATCCGTAATGCCTGGCTAATTTCAAATGAGGAAATACCAGAGCTGCACCCATCAACAGCAGACCTTGAGGAAAGTGGTGGGCAGATCCCGGAAGTACTGCAATACCGGGCCAACCCGCAGCAAAGGTGGAGCAAGCCCTGAACACTTCACCCAAGCCCAAAATTCAGTTTAATATGATATTACGCTAATAAGAACAGATACTACACTTTGATCTTAGCCAAAACACCGAGAAACGATACTCATTTGACGACGAAGTGGACCTCGAAGGATATACAGCTACTTTGAGGAGCAAGCTGTGTCAATCAGTGTTGATGCTCATGACAGAAACCTTTCAATTAAAAAATTCATTTGCGAGTCAACCACAGCTACCAGCCAGAATAACCTATGGCATGCCATGAAAGCCTTCAAGAAAGCTTTGTATAAAATTGAAATGGACCCCAGTACCAGCATGGTAGGACCTGGCATGAACAGCTGAAGGACACTGGGCAGTCAAAAATTGTGATGGAGATGCAGAGAAACTAAGAGCTGCTCTTGTCAATGCTCTTGATCACTACCAGGGCAAACGCAGAGGCTGTTTTCCCGAATCCTGTTGTCGGACTGAAGGGAAGCATGAAAATAGTTGCATGCAAATCAAGTCTAAAAGGAAACAGAAAATTTAACAGGATCCAAGTTGAGATCTTGCTTTAATGATGTAACCACAGATCTACTCCCCTGTGATGGATTCACTAGGCACAAATTCAATGAGCTTTTCAATTTGCTGGCTGTTCTTTGTATAATGTAGTATAATCCCTAGTTATTCCCAGTTCCTGGAATCATGGACCTCATCACATTGTAATCAATAATATCCTCCAAAAGCCTGATCCTTTACCTGCTCGATTATCTCTGCCTGAATGAAGTCCTTCATGCATTTAAGAGGTCATTTTGTGCAGTTTTAGACATGTAGCATTTCTGTTGCATGTTTCAAGATGATTTTTCAAGATTTCATCCCTAGCATCTACTCTGCAATTGTCTGATTCCCTGACCAGGAGTCAACCCAGTGGACCCCTGGGGTGCCCAGTAGGCATCTTCACACTGATTGAGTATTTTTCATACTACAGCTCAAAAACGGCATTAGAAAGTGAAAACTAAGGTGATTTTAGAATCACTTTTCTTGCATGACAAAGCCTTGAAAAGTTTCAAAACACTGCTCTAAAGTCAACCGGAAGTTGCCGCCGAAATGTAAACAAAGCTCCAGGAGCCAGGCTGGCAGGCTACCAAGTGCCGGTAGGTGAAATGAAGAAGGCACTGGGCCCCGTACACTCTCATTATATGCATTAATTAGCATACTACTGCTATCTTTCTAAAAAAATGAGCTGAATATTTGTTTGCAATGCATTTTAAAGTTTACTGAGCTCTATGTGACACTTCTCAGCTTGATCTCCAGCGAGGCTATTCATTTGAAAATTCTCCTGAATGTTCCACTCTCTCACATCTCATCCTCTGACAATATCCTGAAGGCTTGCTTTCGAACCTTGAATAACAATTGCTCTAGGAATCTACTGAGCCATAGCAAAGACAGTATATAAACTCTGTGCTACTCAACTCTGTAGGCCTAGTTCTTAAATTTGCCACCAGGGGCACTGAGGTGAGTTGCATACAAGGCCAAGAGCCACAAAAACAGCGAAATGCCGCAAAAAAGCGCTCATTTAGCATTTTACAGCAAACTACTGCTATCTTTCTCAAAAAACGAGCCAAATATTTTTAATCAATATAGTTTAAAGTATACTGAGCCCTATGTGGCACTGTTCAGCTTCATCTCCATTAAGCCTATTCATTTGAAAATTTTCCTGAATGTTCCACTCTCTCACATCTCATCCTCTGACAATATCCTGAAGGCTTGCTTTGCAACCTTCTGGATAATAAACCATTCAACTTTACTTTGGTCTCCATCATCCTTTAACTTGTATTGTTCTAGAGCTTCAGATCTTGACAAGCCAATTAACTTAACTAGCAACTTCACTAAACATGATAAGCTTTAGTGCAACAATTCATGTCTCACCTTGATGTCTTGAATATACGGTTTACCCCTCAGCAGGGCAAAGTTCAGAACTCATTTCATTCTCACAGCCAATTATGATGCACTTTATTTTATAATCAGAAAAGGAGACAATTATTACTGAAAGTTATATGTTAGTTCATGCATTTATTACCATTGTATTAACATAACAAACCAGCAACAAATCTGTTTGCCCTAATCGTTACATCCAACCTGTTCAATGAATGTTCGATTGGTTCCGATCATCTATGCTGGCAGTGTACTAGTCACTTCAGTTAGTGTTTTGTTTCACACAAGTTCCTCATACTGAACCTGCAACAAAGACAGGAGATTGGTCACAATATGTAATTACACGTAATATGTAATGTATCTATTTCAAGGGATGCAGAACCTAAATGCATAAAATACATGTACACAGACTCACCATAGTGTCATCAATTACCAATGAACTTTGCATAGGACATCTTACACAGCGTCATGAAACAATCGGAACTCGAAGGGTATACAGCTACTTTGAGAATCAAGCTGTGTCAATCAGTGTTATTGCTCATGACAGAAACCTTTCAATTAATAAATTCATATGCGAGTCAACCACAGCTACCAGCCAGAATAACCTATGGCATGCCCTGAACACTTCGCCCAAGTCCAAAAATAAGTTTAATATCGTAGTGGCATTAAGCCAGGTATCAGATATTAAGCTGATAAGAACAGATACTACACTTTGATCTTAGCCAAAAGGCCGAGAAGCGATACTCATTCTAAGAACCGCTGAGTACCTAACCCGAACGGCCCAGCCCAGCACCTTGTGGAGAACGACAGTATTCCGTACGTGCACACCTGGCCATTTTTCACTGGAATACCAATGTAGGACGCCATCACACCTCAGTGTACAAGGCCAAAGACCCAAAATCCCCAAGAAGCCAGAAAGGAAAAAAGTGTCGAGGCAGAGTGAGGCTGTGAAAGACAGAGGCAGAGTGACAGCAGGACTGCTGCAGAGAGTCCTTGCTAATTTATTCTTGGGTGGGGGCTGGTTCAACATGAGATTTTTCAACATGTAATTCTTGGATTTGTGGGGAACAGACAACTTTATTACAATTAAATAAACCATTCAACTTTACTTTGGTCTCCATCATCCTTTAACTTGTATTGTTCTAGAGCTTCAGATCCTGGACCCTCACTGCCAAGCCAATTTACTTAACTAGCAACTTCACTAAACATGATAAGCTTTAGTGCAACAATTTGTGTCTCACCTTGATGTCTTGAAAATACGGTTCACTTTCAGCAGGGCAAAGTTCAGAACACATTCCATTCTCACAGCCAATTATGATGCACATTATCTAATAATAAGGAAAAGGAGACAATTATTACTGAAAGTTATATATTAGTTCATGCAGTTATTATCTTTAACATAAAAAAACAACAACAAATCTGTTTGCCCTAATCATTACATCCAACCTGTTCAGTGAATGTTCAATTTGATCATCTCCGATGGCAGTATACTAGTCACTTCAGTTAGTGTTTCGTTTCACACAAGTTCCTCATAATGAACCTGCAACAAAGACAGTAGATTGGTCACAATACGTAATTACACGTAATATGTAATGCATCTGTTTCAAGGGATGCAGAACCTAAATGCATAAAATACATGTACACGGACTCACCATAGTAATCAACCAATGAACTTTGCATAGGACATCTTTGTCTGGTACTGGATCTGCAGAACATCTTAATTAATAGTTGTGTGCACTTTCTGGATCCAAAACATCAAGTTCAACCAGAGTTGCAGTTGGAAGTTGAAGAATACCTGGGAAGGGTTCAAGTCAAACAAGAGTTAAACAGGCAAATAAACACTACAACATCAGCAACAAAAACGAGAGAGGGGCCTAGCTCAGTGTTAGTGCTCTGGGCTTGAAAACCAATGGGTCCCAGGTTCAATTCCTGGTCGAGCCTAAGTTGGATGGCTGTTTCATCCTTCATCTCATTGCCATGGTCCCTGCCTGTCCTAATTAGCCCATCAGGTGCAGAAATACAGGACGTAAAGCCCTATCCACCCACCCACAACAAAAAAGGAGACAACCAATGATACCAATACACACTGTATGAACACTAAAGAAATGATATTTTTCCAAATTTTATAAAACATACCGGAGATATGTCATTGTGCCATCACAAGGCACCACTAGGCCACATAGGGTGTTACTGTTTAACATTTCATATGGGTCAGTGCATTAGTGTTAGAGTTCAGCTCTAGAAACGAAAGTGTGCGTTAGTTCTGCTTTGGAAATAAAAGTGCAACGGCGGCCCTCCTTAATGATGCCTGTGTGCTTTGTGGGATTCGCTCAGGGTTTAGCTGCAGCACAGCCTATGTTTAGACTCAAAATTATAGTTAATAAAAACTGTAACTCACCTACAACAGCCTGAGGAATGAATGAGCCTTCCAGAAATTTATAGTTACTGCTGAAGTGCCCACTGAGATGGTAACCTGGAGGGTGCATGGTCTGGTGTCCTGTTCTTCAGCTTCTGATGTGCGATTTGGGCACATGAACAGTCGCCCTGACCGAGAGATACACCATCTCACCTTCAGTAATTGAGATGGGACCAGCAGTAATAAGCTGTAGAACCACCAAGGAATAAAAATGTATATGAAATTACATTAAATTATTTCTACACAATAACACCGTATGACAAAGACAATCATATGATTAGAAAATTAGCAGATTTCTGTAAAATATACATCATTTAATCCTGCAGTTTTCTGTAAAACGTCCAAAAACTAATTCATTATTTAATTAGTAGCAGTTGATGCGCTGACACTGGCCAAGAGGCAAATTAATGGTGGATCACTTATGCCAAACTTATAAACTTGTATTTATTTGTTATATCAAGTGTCAAGCTGTTCACAAAGCACAAATGTTCCAAAACAAAAGGGTGTGAAAAAGGGCAATTTTCAATTGTGAATTACGGGGTGGGGATGATTGCATTGATCATCCCCCTCTTCTCAGAAAGTGGGGGGTATATATCCCCCCGCATCCCCCTGAATCTACACCCCTGGTGGCAGCTGATTGCAAGAAGTAATCATAAAAAATTCCTGATTGCTATTCAAACGAAAAGAAGAAAAAGAAATTGATGAATTCAGGAGACAAACAGACATTGTATCACTCCTTCAGCAAACCTAAATAAGCAATAATGCAAAATACATAGAAGCAATAGGCATTTGTAGACATAACACCTGTCAGTTTGGCTTTACTCCAGGTGCGAGTACAACTGACTGCGTCTTTATCCTTGATACTGTTATTAGATACCAAAAGCAAACCGTGTTTCGTAGATTTCACAAAAGCATTTGACTACATCAATAGAAATGCTCTGTACTATAAACTTATGAATCAAAAGATAGGCAATAAAATGCTTAACATAATAATGAGCATGTATGACAAAGCTAAAGCTAGAGTTAATAATTTAGGCAAAATTGGAGATCCAATTGATAGCAAATATGGTATCTTGCAAGGTGGAATTCTCAGCTCCAAATTGTTTAATGAATTTCTATCTGACCTGCCTAACTATATGAATGAATTAGATGGTGTAGCACTTAATAGTCTGGTGCTCACACATATCTCATATGCTGATGATATAATTCTAATAGCACATTCCGAAACATCTCTTCAAACAGCATAAATTCCCTTCATGAATTCTGCAAAAAGTGGCATCTCATTGTTAATGTAGGAAAGACTAAAATAATGAAATATGGCAATAGTCGGCAAAAGCAATTTTACTATGATACACAACTAATTGAAAACGTTGACACCTTTAAATATCTAGGACATGTGTTAACTAACAAACGTAACATGCATGTAAAAATGACTGATTATCTTGTTACACAAGCCCAAAAAGCACTTTTTGCTTTGCAAAGTGACACTAAGCAGGCATTAGGATACATCACTCCTAAACTTGCTTTAAAAATGTTTGACACATATATTTTACCAGTCCTTGAATATAATTATGAAATATGGTCCAGTCACAAACCTGTTAATAACCTAGAAAAGGTACAATTAGGATATCTGAAAAATATGCTGGGAGTTAGGAGACAGACCTCATCACAAGCAGTGTATAGTGAGACAGGCAGATTCCCATTACATGTGCGGCAAAAGTTCAGAATAATCAACTACTGGATTAAACTGGAAAAACAGCCAGCTAATAATATTCTTAAAAAATGTTTAAATGAGCAAAAAGAGATTAACACTTCTGGTAATAACGCTTGGGTTGCAAAAATTATTCATATACTCAATGAACAATATCCGCAAAGAGACCATTTAAGACTTGCTAATAATGAGCTAGAATCCATTATTAAAACATTCAAATCTAAAATTTATGATAAATGTCCGGATACTATATTAGCTGAAATAAATGATTCCACGTTACAGCCAAAACTTAGAACCTATAAACTCTTCAAGACTGATTATAGACTAGAACCTTATCTCTTATTAAAAGTTTAAAAACACTGCTCTAAAGTCAACCGGAAGTTGCCGCTGAAATGTAAATAAAGCTCCAGGAGCAAGGCTGGCGGGCGACCAAGTGCCGGTAGGTGAAATGATGAAGGCACTGGGCCCCGTACACTCTCATTATATGCATTTATTAGCATACTACTGCTATCTTTCTAAAAAAAATGAGCTGAATATTTGTGCGCAATGCGTTTTAAAGTTTACTGAGCTCTATGTGACACTTCTCAGCTTGATCTCCAGCGAGGCTATTCATTTGAAAATTCTCCTGAATGTTCCACTCTCTCACATCTCATCCTCTGACAATATCCTGAAGGCTTGCTTTCGAACCTTGGATAACAATTGCTCTAGGAATCTACTGAGCCATACCAAAGACAGTATATAAACTCTGTGCTACTCAACTCTGTAGGCCTAGTTCTTAAATTTGCCACCAGGGGCACTGAGGTGAGTTGCATATAAGGCCAAGAGCCACAAAAACAGCGAAATGCCGCAAAAAAGCACTCATTTACCATTTTACAGCAAACTACTGCTATCTTTCTCAAAAAACGAGCCAAATATTTTCAATCAATATAGTTTAAAGTATACTGAGCCCTATGTGGCACTGTTCAGCTTCATCTCCATTAAGCCTATTCATTTGAAAATTTTCCTGAATGTTCCACTCTCTCACATCTCATCCTCTGACAATATCCTGAAGGCTTGCTTTGCAACCTTCTGGATAATAAACCATTCAACTTTACTTTGGTCTCCATCATCCTTTAACTTGTATTGTTCTAGAGCTTCAGATCTTGACAAGCCAATTAACTTAACTAGCAACTTCCCTAAACATGATAAGCTTTAGTGCAACAATTCATGTCTCACCTTGATGTCTTGAATATACGGTTTACCCCTCAGCAGGGCAAAGTTCAGAACTCATTTCATTCTCACAGCCAATTATGATGCACTTTATCTTATAATCAGAAAAGGAGACAATTATTACTGAAAGTTATATGTTAGTTCATGCATTTATTACTATTGTATTAACATAACAAACCAGCAACAAATCTGTTTGCCCTAATCGTTACATCCAACCTGTTCAATGAATGTTCGAATGGTTCCGATCATCTATGCTGGCAGTGTACTAGTCACTTCAGTTAGTGTTTTGTTTCACACAAGTTCCTCATACTGAACCTGCAACAAAGACAGGAGATTGGTCACAATACGTAATTACACGTAATATGTAGTGTATCTATTTCAAGGGATGCAGAACCTAAATGCATAAAAAACATGTACACAGACTCACCATAGTGTCATCAATTCAACTGTACCAACTTTTTTATCAATTAAAAAATGACAAAAATTTGCTTAGGCAGAAAAAAAAACAGTTACAAACTGAAGTGAGGAGGACATCCAACAGGTGACAATCATGATCATTTCAATGTCCTTTGCAATGGACACTGCTGGCTCCTAGGAATTCCAGCATAACTCCAGGAAAATTAAGAGATAGGAAGTTAAAAAAAGTAAACTAGGTATTGATAGAGAAATTCAGATTAAAGGTAACAGTGTCATGAAACAATTGGAACTCGAAGGATATACAGCTACTTTGAGAATCAAGCTGTGTCAATACGTGTTACTGCTCATAACCGAAACCTTTCAATTAATAAATTCATTCGTGAGTCAACCACAGCTACCAGCCAGAATGACCTATGGCATGTCATGAAGGCCTTTAAGAAAGCTTTGTATAAAATAGGAAATGGACCCCAAAGCTTTGTATAAAATTGGAAATGGACCATGGTACAGGGTTTGTTAATACAAGTTGCATAACAGCAGCTACAACAACTCCTTATCATCAACATTATAAATAACACTATGAAAGCTGGGAAGACTGAAGAAAATGCACCTGCTTTGGTGATATTAAGACTGGATATCATACCATGATTGCAATACGGGTGCAGCTATTATCAGTAATGCCTGGCTAATTTCAAATGAGGAAATACTAGAGCTGCACCTATCAACAGCGCACCTTGAGGAAAGTGTTGGGCAGATCCCGCAAGTACTGCAATACCGGGCCAGCCCGCAGCAAAGGTGGAGCAAGCCCTGAACACTTCGCCCAAGTCCAAAAATCTGTTTAATATCATAGTAGCATTGAGCCACGTATCAGATATTACGCTAATAAGAACAGATACTACACTTTGATCTTAGCCAAAAGGCAGAGAAGCGATACTCATTCGACGACGAAGTGGACCTCAAAGGATATACAGCTACTTTCAGGAGCAAGCTGTGTCAATCAGTGTTGATGCTGATGAGAGAAACCTTTTAATTAAAAAATTCATTTGCGAGTCAACCACAGCTACCAGCCAGAATGACCTATGGCATGCCATGAAGGCCATCAAGAAAGCTTTGTATAAAATCGGAAATGGACCCCAGTACCAGCATGGTAGGACCTGGCATGAACAGCTGAAGGACACTGGGCAGTCAAAAATGCTGTTACAGATGCAGAGAAACTAAGAGCCCCTCTACCAGGGTAAACACAGAGCCTGTTTTCCAGAGTTGCAAATAGTTGCATGCAAATCAAGGCTAGCTTGTAGAGAACATTATCCGCAAAGAGACCATTTAAGACTTGCTAATAATGAGCTAGAATCCATTATTAAAACATTCAAATCTAAAATTTATGATAAATGTCCGGATACTATATTAGCTGAAATAAATGATTCCACGTTACAGCCAAAACTTAGAACCTATAAACTCTTCAAAACTGATTATAGACTAGAACCTTATCTCTTATTAAACCTAAGCAGAAAAATGTATAATAATATCGCCAGATTTAGAGTAAGCTCACATAATTTGCGTATTGAAACAGGTAGACATGAAAATCCTATATTGCCAGCAGCTGAGAGGCTATGCCTAAAATGCAGTATGCATGAAATTGAAGATGAAAAACATTGTCTCATAGTATGTCCGCATAATAAACTTAGTCGTGAGGAACTCCTTAAAGTAGCTAATGACTACATAGATAATTTTGAGCAACTAATCAGTGAAGATAGATTTAAGACCATCATGAAATCAAAAGAGCCTGAGTTGCTAAAATCCCTTGGAAAATTTCTGGTAAATGTTGATGCCTAATAAACGTTTGAGTCATCATCCATCGTCTGACATTAAACGTGTTGACCATTCTGAGTCTCTGCATTATGAACATTTGTATACCATATCTTTGATCTTGTATATTTTTACATACATGTATATACGTTCCTTTTAATTACCTATGTGTTAGATCATTTGCTATGGATAATGCTGTATGATTTATATATATAGATATAACAAGATTGAACTTCACATTGAAAACTGTACATTATTATGTTGCTATTGTATTGTAACAAACCTTTATCGTAGCTAGAACCTAGCTTTATTTACTACTTTTCTATTATTCTTTAATTGTTATTGTATGTCATTTACTTTGTATTTTCTGTTTACATTATGACACATATGTCATGAATGACATGAAGCTGTCGAATAAAAGATATATATTTGATCTTAGCCAAAAGGCTGAGAAGCGATACTCATTCTAAGAACCGCTGAGTACCTAACCCGAACGGCCCAGCCCAGAACCTGGTTTGGCAAATGAAAGATCATTCACTTTGTACAACATATCAGAGTCAATATTTTCACGAAACACTCAATCATACATCCTAGTGTGGATTTAGACACTAACACCTTTAGAGTTTCTATAACTTCAAATCCACATTTTTAAGTCATAAAAGTCAATTCATTTGTGTATTCACTTGACTGAGATCAGAACCTGTCACATGTGCTGCCCCCTATAATCAGGTGACTCATCATACTCAATAGATATGCCACATATTGTGCAATCATTCAGTCACAAAGAAGCTTCCAATATGGCTACATTGACATTCAAGATATATTTCTGTATCACATACAATTACCATATTCTACAGTACACATACAATTCCAAATATGTGTAAGATTTACATTTTTTTGTGATTTAATATATTACCAAGTTGGACACACTGTCTGAATTAATTAGTGCCATGACCTACAATTATAGCACTTCCATGAAAAAATCTATAAAACCACTTCACAGACACTTTCTACAACAGAAATAACCATACAGCATGGCAAAGGCTATAGATATTGTCATTTGGTAATTATTGAGGCTACATGCTGTAATAATTATCACTTGGTAATTATTGAGTTCAACTGTACAAACTTGTTTATCAATAAACAAATGACAAAAATTAGTTTATGCAGAAAAAAATTGTTACAAACTGAAGTGAGGAGGACATCCAACAGGTGACAATCATGATCATTTCAATGTCCTTTGCAATGGACACTGCTGGCACCTAGGACTTCCAGCATAGTTCCAGGAAAATTAAGAGATAGGAAGTTAAAAAAAGTAAACTAGGTATTGATAGAGAAATTCAGATTAAAGGTAACACAGCGTCAAGAAACAATTGGAACTCGAAGGATATACAGCTACTTTAAGAATCAAGCTGTGTCAATCAGTGTTAATGCTCATGACAGAAACCTTTCAATTAATAAATTCATTCGTGAGTCAACCACAGCTACCAGCCAGAATGACCTATGGCATGCCACGAAGGCCTTTAAGAAAGCTTTGTATAAAATTGGAAATGGACCCCATAGCTTTGTATAAAATTGGAAATGGACCATGGTACAGGGTTTGTTAATACAAGTTGCATAACAGCGGATCAAGACACTTTGTACAACATGTCAGAGTCAATATTTTCATGATACACTCAATCATACATCCTATTGTGGATTTAAACACTAACACCTTTAGAGTTTCTATAACAGATACAGATGCAGAGAAACATAAGAGCTGCTCTAAAAGGGCAAGCACAGAGGCTGTTTTCCAGAATTTCATTGTCGGACTAAAGGGAATCATGAAAATAGTTGCATGCAAATCAAGGCTAAAAAGGCACAGAAAATGCTTCTGGGTGTATGCGAATGACTACAGACTGGCTTGTGACAGTATTCCATACATGCACACCTGGCCAGTCTTCACTGGAATACCAATGTAGGACGCCATCACACCTCAGTGTACAAGGCCAAAGACCCAAAATCCCCAAGAAGCCAGAAAGGTAAAAAGTGTCTAGGCAGAGTGAAGCTGTGAAAGACAGAGGCAGAGTGACAGCAGGACTGCTGCAGAGAGTCCTTGCTAATTTATTCTTGGGTGGGGGCTGGTTCAACATGAGATTTTTCTACATGTAATTCTTGGATTTTGTGGGGAACAGACAACTTTATTACAATTAAATAAACCATTCAACTTTACTTTGGTCTCCATCATCCTTTAACTTGTATTGTTCTAGAGCTTCAGATCCTGGACCCTCACTGCCAAGCCAATTAACTTAACTAGCAACTTCACTAAACATGATAAGCTTTAGTGCAACAATTTGTGTCTCACCTTGATGTCTTAGAATACGGTTCACTTTCAGCAGGGCAAAGTTCAGAACACATTCCATTCTCACAGCCAATTATGATGCACATTATCTAATAATCAGAAAAAGGAGACAATTATTACTGAAAGTTATATATTAGTTCATGCAGTTATTATCATTAACATAAAAAACAGCAACAAATCTGTTTGCCCTAATCATTACATCCAACCTGTTCAGTGAATGTTCAATTTGATCATCTCCGATGGCAGTATACTAGTCACTTCAGTTAGTGTTTTGTTTTTCACAAGTTCCTCATAATGAACCTGCAACAAAGACAGTAGATTGGTCACAAAACGTAATTACACGTAATATGTAATTAATCTATTTCAAGGGATACAGAACCTAAATGCATAAAATACATGTACACAGACTCACCATAGTGTCATCAATTACCAATGAACTTTGCATAGGACGTCTTACACAGCGTCATGAAACAATCGGAACTAGAAGGGTATACAGCTACTTTGAGAATCAAGCTGTGTCAATCAGTGTTAATGCTCATGACAGAAACCTTTCAATGAATATATTCATATGCGAGTCAACCACAGCTACCAGCCAGAATAACCTTTGGCATGCCCTGAACACTTCGCCCAAGTCCAAAAATAAGTTTAATATCGTAGTGGCATTAAGCCAGGTATCAGATATTAAGCTGATAAGAACAGATACTACACTTTGATCTTAGCCAAAAGGCTGAGAAGCGATACTTATTCTAAGAACCGCTGAGTACCTAACCCGAATGGCCCAGCCCAGAACCTGGTTTGGCAAATGAAAGATCAAGACACTTTGTACAACATGTCAGAGTCAATATTTTCACGATACACTCAATCATACATCCTAGTGTGGATTTAAACACTAACACTTTTAGAGTTTCTATAACTTCAAATCCACATTTTTAAGTCATAAATGTCAATTCATTTGTGTATTCACTTGACTGAGATCAGAACCTATCACATGTGCTGCCCCCTATAATCAGGTGACTCATCATACTCAATAGGTATGCCACATATTGTGCAATCATTCAGTCAAAAAGAAGCTTCCAATATGGCTACATTGACATTCAAGATATATTTCTGTATCACATACAATTACCATATGTTACAGTACACATACAATTCCAAATATGTGTAAGATTTACATTTTTTTGTGATTTAATATATTACCAAGTTGGACACACTGTTTGAATGAATTGGTGCAATGACATACAATCATAGCACTTCCATGAAAAAATCTATAAAACCACTTCACAGACACTTTCCACAACAGAAATAACCATACAGCATGGCAAAGGCTATAGATATTATCATTTGGTAATTATTGAGGCTACAAGCTGTAATAATTATCACTTGGTAATTATTGAGTTCAACTGTACAAACTTGTTTATCAATTAACAAATGACAAAAATTAGTTTAGGCAGAAAAAAATTGTTACAAACTGAAGTGAGGAGGACATCCAACAGGTGACAATCATGATCATTTCAATGTCCTTTGCAATGGATACTGCTGGCACCTAGGACTTCCAGCATAGTTCCAGGAAAATTAAGAGATAGGAAGTTAAAAAAAGTAAAGTAGGTATTGATAGAGAAATTCAGATTAAAGGTAACACAGTGTCAAGAAACAATCGGAACTCGAAGGATATACAGCTACTTTGAGAATCAAGCTGTGTCAATCAGTGTTAATGCTCATGACAGAAACCTTTCAATTAATAAATTCATTCGTGAGTCAACCACAGCTACCAGCCAGAATGACCTATGGCATGCCACGAAGGCCTTTAAGAAAGCTTTGTATAAAATTGGAAATGGACCCCAAAGCTATGTATAAAATTGGAAATGGACCATGGTACAGGGTTTGTTAATACAAGTTGCATAACAGCAGCTACAACAACTCCTTATCATCAACATGTTAAATAACACTATGGAAGCTGGGAAGACTGAAGAAAATGCACCTACTTTGGTGATGTTAAGACTGGATATCATACCATGATTACAATATGGGTGCAGCTATTATCCGTAATGCCTGGCTAATTTCAAATGAGGAAATACCAGAGCTGCACCCATCAACAGCAGACCTTGAGGAAAGTGGTGGGCAGATCCCGGAAGTACTGCAATACCGGGCCAACCCGCAGCAAAGGTGGAGCAAGCCCTGAACACTTCACCCAAGCCCAAAATTCAGTTTAATATGATATTACGCTAATAAGAACAGATACTACACTTTGATCTTAGCCAAAACGCCGAGAAACGATACTCATTTGACGACGAAGTGGACCTCGAAGGATATACAGCTACTTTGAGGAGCAAGCTGTGTCAATCAGTGTTGATGCTCATGACAGAAACCTTTCAATTAAAAAATTCATTTGCGAGTCAACCACAGCTACCAGCCAGAATAACCTATGGCATGCCATGAAAGCCTTCAAGAAAGCTTTGTATAAAATTGAAATGGACCCCAGTACCAGCATGGTAGGACCTGGCATGAACAGCTGAAGGACACTGGGCAGTCAAAAATTGTGATGGAGATGCAGAGAAACTAAGAGCTGCTCTTGTCAATGCTCTTGATCACTACCAGGGCAAACGCAGAGGCTGTTTTCCCGAATCCTGTTGTCGGACTGAAGGGAAGCATGAAAATAGTTGCATGCAAATCAAGTCTAAAAGGAAACAGAAAATTTAACAGGATCCAAGTTGAGATCTTGCTTTAATGATGTAACCACAGATCTACTCCCCTGTGATGGATTCACTAGGCACAAATTCAATGAGCTTTTCAATTTGCTGGCTGTTCTTTGTATAATGTAGTATAATCCCTAGTTATTCCCAGTTCCTGGAATCATGGACCTCATCACATTGTAATCAATAATATCCTCCAAAAGCCTGATCCTTTACCTGCTCGATTATCTCTGCCTGAATGAAGTCCTTCATGCATTTAAGAGGTCATTTTGTGCAGTTTTAGACATGTAGCATTTCTGTTGCATGTTTCAAGATGATTTTTCAAGATTTCATCCCTAGCATCTACTCTGCAATTGTCTGATTCCCTGACCAGGAGTCAACCCAGTGGACCCCTGGGGTGCCCAGTAGGCATCTTCACACTGATTGAGTATTTTTCATACTACAGCTCAAAAACGGCATTAGAAAGTGAAAACTAAGGTGATTTTAGAATCACTTTTCTTGCATGACAAAGCCTTGAAAAGTTTCAAAACACTGCTCTAAAGTCAACCGGAAGTTGCCGCCGAAATGTAAACAAAGCTCCAGGAGCCAGGCTGGCAGGCTACCAAGTGCCGGTAGGTGAAATGAAGAAGGCACTGGGCCCCGTACACTCTCATTATATGCATTAATTAGCATACTACTGCTATCTTTCTAAAAAAATGAGCTGAATATTTGTTTGCAATGCATTTTAAAGTTTACTGAGCTCTATGTGACACTTCTCAGCTTGATCTCCAGCGAGGCTATTCATTTGAAAATTCTCCTGAATGTTCCACTCTCTCACATCTCATCCTCTGACAATATCCTGAAGGTTTGCTTTCGAACCTTGAATAACAATTGCTCTAGGAATCTACTGAGCCATAGCAAAGACAGTATATAAACTCTGTGCTACTCAACTCTGTAGGCCTAGTTCTTAAATTTGCCACCAGGGGCACTGAGGTGAGTTGCATACAAGGCCAAGAGCCACAAAAACAGCGAAATGCCGCAAAAAAGCGCTCATTTAGCATTTTACAGCAAACTACTGCTATCTTTCTCAAAAAACGAGCCAAATATTTTTTAATCAATATAGTTTAAAGTATACTGAGCCCTATGTGGCACTGTTCAGCTTCATCTCCATTAAGCCTATTCATTTGAAAATTTTCCTGAATGTTCCACTCTCTCACATCTCATCCTCTGACAATATCCTGAAGGCTTGCTTTGCAACCTTCTGGATAATAAACCATTCAACTTTACTTTGGTCTCCATCATCCTTTAACTTGTATTGTTCTAGAGCTTCAGATCTTGACAAGCCAATTAACTTAACTAGCAACTTCACTAAACATGATAAGCTTTAGTGCAACAATTCATGTCTCACCTTGATGTCTTGAATATACGGTTTACCCCTCAGCAGGGCAAAGTTCAGAACTCATTTCATTCTCACAGCCAATTATGATGCACTTTATTTTATAATCAGAAAAGGAGACAATTATTACTGAAAGTTATATGTTAGTTCATGCATTTATTACCATTGTATTAACATAACAAACCAGCAACAAATCTGTTTGCCCTAATCGTTACATCCAACCTGTTCAATGAATGTTCGATTGGTTCCGATCATCTATGCTGGCAGTGTACTAGTCACTTCAGTTAGTGTTTTGTTTCACACAAGTTCCTCATACTGAACCTGCAACAAAGACAGGAGATTGGTCACAATATGTAATTACACGTAATATGTAATGTATCTATTTCAAGGGATGCAGAACCTAAATGCATAAAATACATGTACACAGACTCACCATAGTGTCATCAATTACCAATGAACTTTGCATAGGACATCTTACACAGCGTCATGAAACAATCGGAACTCGAAGGGTATACAGCTACTTTGAGAATCAAGCTGTGTCAATCAGTGTTAATGCTCATGACAGAAACCTTTCAATTAATAAATTCATATGCGAGTCAACCACAGCTACCAGCCAGAATAACCTATGGCATGCCCTGAACACTTCGCCCAAGTCCAAAAATAAGTTTAATATCGTAGTGGCATTAAGCCAGGTATCAGATATTAAGCTGATAAGAACAGATACTACACTTTGATCTTAGCCAAAAGGCCGAGAAGCGATACTCATTCTAAGAACCGCTGAGTACCTAACCCGAACGGCCCAGCCCAGCACCTTGTGGAGAACGACAGTATTCCGTACGTGCACACCTGGCCATTTTTCACTGGAATACCAATGTAGGACGCCATCACACCTCAGTGTACAAGGCCAAAGACCCAAAATCCCCAAGAAGCCAGAAAGGTAAAAAGTGTCGAGGCAGAGTGAGGCTGTGAAAGACAGAGGCAGAGTGACAGCAGGACTGCTGCAGAGAGTCCTTGCTAATTTATTCTTGGGTGGGGGCTGGTTCAACATGAGATTTTTCAACATGTAATTCTTGGATTTGTGGGGAACAGACAACTTTATTACAATTAAATAAACCATTCAACTTTACTTTGGTCTCCATCATCCTTTAACTTGTATTGTTCTAGAGCTTCAGATCCTGGACCCTCACTGCCAAGCCAATTTACTTAACTAGCAACTTCACTAAACATGATAAGCTTTAGTGCAACAATTTGTGTCTCACCTTGATGTCTTGAAAATACGGTTCACTTTCAGCAGGGCAAAGTTCAGAACACATTCCATTCTCACAGCCAATTATGATGCACATTATCTAATAATAAGGAAAAGGAGACAATTATTACTGAAAGTTATATATTAGTTCATGCAGTTATTATCTTTAACATAAAAAAACAACAACAAATCTGTTTGCCCTAATCATTACATCCAACCTGTTCAGTGAATGTTCAATTTGATCATCTCCGATGGCAGTATACTAGTCACTTCAGTTAGTGTTTCGTTTCACACAAGTTCCTCATAATGAACCTGCAACAAAGACAGTAGATTGGTCACAATACGTAATTACACGTAATATGTAATGCATCTGTTTCAAGGGATGCAGAACCTAAATGCATAAAATACATGTACACGGACTCACCATAGTAATCAACCAATGAACTTTGCATAGGACATCTTTGTCTGGTACTGGATCTGCAGAACATCTTAATTAATAGTTGTGTGCACTTTCTGGATCCAAAACATCAAGTTCAACCAGAGTTGCAGTTGGAAGTTGAAGAATACCTGGGAAGGGTTCAAGTCAAACAAGAGTTAAACAGGCAAATAAACACTACAACATCAGCAACAAAAACGAGAGAGGGGCCTAGCTCAGTGTTAGTGCTCTGGGCTTGAAAACCAATGGGTCCCAGGTTCAATTCCTGGTCGAGCCTAAGTTGGATGGCTGTTTCATCCTTCATCTCATTGCCATGGTCCCTGCCTGTCCTAATTAGCCCATCAGGTGCAGAAATACAGGACGTAAAGCCCTATCCACCCACCCACAACAAAAAAGGAGACAACCAATGATACCAATACACACTGTATGAACACTAAAGAAATGATATTTTTCCAAATTTTATAAAACATACCGGAGATATGTCATTGTGCCATCACAAGGCACCACTAGGCCACATAGGGTGTTACTGTTTAACATTTCATATGGGTCAGTGCATTAGTGTTAGAGTTCAGCTCTAGAAACGAAAGTGTGCGTTAGTTCTGCTTTGGAAATAAAAGTGCAACGGCGGCCCTCCTTAATGATGCCTGTGTGCTTTGTGGGATTCGCTCAGGGTTTAGCTGCAGCACAGCCTATGTTTAGACTCAAAATTATAGTTAATAAAAACTGTAACTCACCTACAACAGCCTGAGGAATGAATGAGCCTTCCAGAAATTTATAGTTACTGCTGAAGTGCCCACTGAGATGGTAACCTGGAGGGTGCATGGTCTGGTGTCCTGTTCTTCAGCTTCTGATGTGCGATTTGGGCACATGAACAGTCGCCCTGACCGAGAGATACACCATCTCACCTTCAGTAATTGAGATGGGACCAGCAGTTATAAGCTGTAGAACCACCAAGGAATAAAAATGTATATGAAATTACATTAAATTATTTCTACACAATAACACCGTATGACAAAGACAATCATATGATTAGAAAATTAGCAGATTTCTGTAAAATATACATCATTTAATCCTGCAGTTTTCTGTAAAACGTCCAAAAACTAATTCATTATTTAATTAGTAGCAGTTGATGCGCTGACACTGGCCAAGAGGCAAATTAATGGTGGATCACTTATGCCAAACTTATAAACTTGTATTTATTTGTTATATCAAGTGTCAAGCTGTTCACAAAGCACAAATGTTCCAAAACAAAAGGGTGTGAAAAAGGGCAATTTTCAATTGTGAATTACGGGGTGGGGATGATTGCATTGATCATCCCCCTCTTCTCAGAAAGTGGGGGGTATATATCCCCCCGCATCCCCCTGAATCTACACCCCTGGTGGCAGCTGATTGCAAGAAGTAATCATAAAAAATTCCTGATTGCTATTCAAACGAAAAGAAGAAAAAGAAATTGATGAATTCAGGAGACAAACAGACATTGTATCACTCCTTCAGCAAACCTAAATAAGCAATAATGCAAAATACATAGAAGCAATAGGCATTTGTAGACATAACACCTGTCAGTTTGGCTTTACTCCAGGTGCGAGTACAACTGACTGCGTCTTTATCCTTGATACTGTTATTAGATACCAAAAGCAAACCGTGTTTCGTAGATTTCACAAAAGCATTTGACTACATCAATAGAAATGCTCTGTACTATAAACTTATGAATCAAAAGATAGGCAATAAAATGCTTAACATAATAATGAGCATGTATGACAAAGCTAAAGCTAGAGTTAATAATTTAGGCAAAATTGGAGATCCAATTGATAGCAAATATGGTATCTTGCAAGGTGGAATTCTCAGCTCCAAATTGTTTAATGAATTTCTATCTGACCTGCCTAACTATATGAATGAATTAGATGGTGTAGCACTTAATAGTCTGGTGCTCACACATATCTCATATGCTGATGATATAATTCTAATAGCACATTCCGAAACATCTCTTCAAACAGCATAAATTCCCTTCATGAATTCTGCAAAAAGTGGCATCTCATTGTTAATGTAGGAAAGACTAAAATAATGAAATATGGCAATAGTCGGCAAAAGCAATTTTACTATGATACACAACTAATTGAAAACGTTGACACCTTTAAATATCTAGGACATGTGTTAACTAACAAACGTAACATGCATGTAAAAATGACTGATTATCTTGTTACACAAGCCCAAAAAGCACTTTTTGCTTTGCAAAGTGACACTAAGCAGGCATTAGGATACATCACTCCTAAACTTGCTTTAAAAATGTTTGACACATATATTTTACCAGTCCTTGAATATAATTATGAAATATGGTCCAGTCACAAACCTGTTAATAACCTAGAAAAGGTACAATTAGGATATCTGAAAAATATGCTGGGAGTTAGGAGACAGACCTCATCACAAGCAGTGTATAGTGAGACAGGCAGATTCCCATTACATGTGCGGCAAAAGTTCAGAATAATCAACTACTGGATTAAACTGGAAAAACAGCCAGCTAATAATATTCTTAAAAAATGTTTAAATGAGCAAAAAGAAATTAACACTTCTGGTAATAACGCTTGGGTTGCAAAAATTATTCATATACTCAATGAACAATATCCGCAAAGAGACCATTTAAGACTTGCTAATAATGAGCTAGAATCCATTATTAAAACATTCAAATCTAAAATTTATGATAAATGTCCGGATACTATATTAGCTGAAATAAATGATTCCACGTTACAGCCAAAACTTAGAACCTATAAACTCTTCAAGACTGATTATAGACTAGAACCTTATCTCTTATTAAAAGTTTAAAAACACTGCTCTAAAGTCAACCGGAAGTTGCCGCTGAAATGTAAATAAAGCTCCAGGAGCAAGGCTGGCGGGCGACCAAGTGCCGGTAGGTGAAATGATGAAGGCACTGGGCCCCGTACACTCTCATTATATGCATTGATTAGCATACTACTGCTATCTTTCTAAAAAAAATGAGCTGAATATTTGTGCGCAATGCGTTTTAAAGTTTACTGAGCTCTATGTGACACTTCTCAGCTTGATCTCCAGCGAGGCTATTCATTTGAAAATTCTCCTGAATGTTCCACTCTCTCACATCTCATCCTCTGACAATATCCTGAAGGCTTGCTTTCGAACCTTGGATAACAATTGCTCTAGGAATCTACTGAGCCATACCAAAGACAGTATATAAACTCTGTGCTACTCAACTCTGTAGGCCTAGTTCTTAAATTTGCCACCAGGGGCACTGAGGTGAGTTGCATATAAGGCCAAGAGCCACAAAAACAGCGAAATGCCGCAAAAAAGCACTCATTTACCATTTTACTGCAAACTACTGCTATCTTTCTCAAAAAACGAGCCAAATATTTTCAATCAATATAGTTTAAAGTATACTGAGCCCTATGTGGCACTGTTCAGCTTCATCTCCATTAAGCCTATTCATTTGAAAATTTTCCTGAATGTTCCACTCTCTCACATCTCATCCTCTGACAATATCCTGAAGGCTTGCTTTGCAACCTTCTGGATAATAAACCATTCAACTTTACTTTGGTCTCCATCATCCTTTAACTTGTATTGTTCTAGAGCTTCAGATCTTGACAAGCCAATTAACTTAACTAGCAACTTCACTAAACATGATAAGCTTTAGTGCAACAATTCATGTCTCACCTTGATGTCTTGAATATACGGTTTACCCCTCAGCAGGGCAAAGTTCAGAACTCATTTCATTCTCACAGCCAATTATGATGCACTTTATCTTATAATCAGAAAAGGAGACAATTATTACTGAAAGTTATATGTTAGTTCATGCATTTATTACTATTGTATTAACATAACAAACCAGCAACAAATCTGTTTGCCCTAATCGTTACATCCAACCTGTTCAATGAATGTTCGAATGGTTCCGATCATCTATGCTGGCAGTGTACTAGTCACTTCAGTTAGTGTTTTGTTTCACACAAGTTCCTCATACTGAACCTGCAACAAAGACAGGAGATTGGTCACAATACGTAATTACACGTAATATGTAGTGTATCTATTTCAAGGGATGCAGAACCTAAATGCATAAAAAACATGTACACAGACTCACCATAGTGTCATCAATTCAACTGTACCAACTTTTTTATCAATTAAAAAATGACAAAAATTTGCTTAGGCAGAAAAAAAAACAGTTACAAACTGAAGTGAGGAGGACATCCAACAGGTGACAATCATGATCATTTCAATGTCCTTTGCAATGGACACTGCTGGCTCCTAGGAATTCCAGCATAACTCCAGGAAAATTAAGAGATAGGAAGTTAAAAAAAGTAAACTAGGTATTGATAGAGAAATTCAGATTAAAGGTAACAGTGTCATGAAACAATTGGAACTCGAAGGATATACAGCTACTTTGAGAATCAAGCTGTGTCAATACGTGTTACTGCTCATAACCGAAACCTTTCAATTAATAAATTCATTCGTGAGTCAACCACAGCTACCAGCCAGAATGACCTATGGCATGTCATGAAGGCCTTTAAGAAAGCTTTGTATAAAATAGGAAATGGACCCCAAAGCTTTGTATAAAATTGGAAATGGACCATGGTACAGGGTTTGTTAATACAAGTTGCATAACAGCAGCTACAACAACTCCTTATCATCAACATTATAAATAACACTATGAAAGCTGGGAAGACTGAAGAAAATGCACCTGCTTTGGTGATATTAAGACTGGATATCATACCATGATTGCAATACGGGTGCAGCTATTATCAGTAATGCCTGGCTAATTTCAAATGAGGAAATACTAGAGCTGCACCTATCAACAGCGCACCTTGAGGAAAGTGTTGGGCAGATCCCGCAAGTACTGCAATACCGGGCCAGCCCGCAGCAAAGGTGGAGCAAGCCCTGAACACTTCGCCCAAGTCCAAAAATCTGTTTAATATCATAGTAGCATTGAGCCACGTATCAGATATTACGCTAATAAGAACAGATACTACACTTTGATCTTAGCCAAAAGGCAGAGAAGCGATACTCATTCGACGACGAAGTGGACCTCAAAGGATATACAGCTACTTTCAGGAGCAAGCTGTGTCAATCAGTGTTGATGCTGATGAGAGAAACCTTTTAATTAAAAAATTCATTTGCGAGTCAACCACAGCTACCAGCCAGAATGACCTATGGCATGCCATGAAGGCCATCAAGAAAGCTTTGTATAAAATCGGAAATGGACCCCAGTACCAGCATGGTAGGACCTGGCATGAACAGCTGAAGGACACTGGGCAGTCAAAAATGCTGTTACAGATGCAGAGAAACTAAGAGCCCCTCTACCAGGGTAAACACAGAGCCTGTTTTCCAGAGTTGCAAATAGTTGCATGCAAATCAAGGCTAGCTTGTAGAGAACATTATCCGCAAAGAGACCATTTAAGACTTGCTAATAATGAGCTAGAATCCATTATTAAAACATTCAAATCTAAAATTTATGATAAATGTCCGGATACTATATTAGCTGAAATAAATGATTCCACGTTACAGCCAAAACTTAGAACCTATAAACTCTTCAAAACTGATTATAGACTAGAACCTTATCTCTTATTAAACCTAAGCAGAAAAATGTATAATAATATCGCCAGATTTAGAGTAAGCTCACATAATTTGCGTATTGAAACAGGTAGACATGAAAATCCTATATTGCCAGCAGCTGAGAGGCTATGCCTAAAATGCAGTATGCATGAAATTGAAGATGAAAAACATTGTCTCATAGTATGTCCGCATAATAAACTTAGTCGTGAGGAACTCCTTAAAGTAGCTAATGACTACATAGATAATTTTGAGCAACTAATCAGTGAAGATAGATTTAAGACCATCATGAAATCAAAAGAGCCTGAGTTGCTAAAATCCCTTGGAAAATTTCTGGTAAATGTTGATGCCTAATAAACGTTTGAGTCATCATCCATCGTCTGACATTAAACGTGTTGACCATTCTGAGTCTCTGCATTATGAACATTTGTATACCATATCTTTGATCTTGTATATTTTTACATACATGTATATACGTTCCTTTTAATTACCTATGTGTTAGATCATTTGCTATGGATAATGCTGTATGATTTATATATATAGATATAACAAGATTGAACTTCACATTGAAAACTGTACATTATTATGTTGCTATTGTATTGTAACAAACCTTTATCGTAGCTAGAACCTAGCTTTATTTACTACTTTTCTATTATTCTTTAATTGTTATTGTATGTCATTTACTTTGTATTTTCTGTTTACATTATGACACATATGTCATGAATGACATGAAGCTGTCGAATAAAAGATATATATTTGATCTTAGCCAAAAGGCTGAGAAGCGATACTCATTCTAAGAACCGCTGAGTACCTAACCCGAACGGCCCAGCCCAGAACCTGGTTTGGCAAATGAAAGATCATTCACTTTGTACAACATATCAGAGTCAATATTTTCACGAAACACTCAATCATACATCCTAGTGTGGATTTAGACACTAACACCTTTAGAGTTTCTATAACTTCAAATCCACATTTTTAAGTCATAAAAGTCAATTCATTTGTGTATTCACTTGACTGAGATCAGAACCTGTCACATGTGCTGCCCCCTATAATCAGGTGACTCATCATACTCAATAGATATGCCACATATTGTGCAATCATTCAGTCACAAAGAAGCTTCCAATATGGCTACATTGACATTCAAGATATATTTCTGTATCACATACAATTACCATATTCTACAGTACACATACAATTCCAAATATGTGTAAGATTTACATTTTTTTGTGATTTAATATATTACCAAGTTGGACACACTGTCTGAATTAATTAGTGCCATGACCTACAATTATAGCACTTCCATGAAAAAATCTATAAAACCACTTCACAGACACTTTCTACAACAGAAATAACCATACAGCATGGCAAAGGCTATAGATATTGTCATTTGGTAATTATTGAGGCTACATGCTGTAATAATTATCACTTGGTAATTATTGAGTTCAACTGTACAAACTTGTTTATCAATAAACAAATGACAAAAATTAGTTTATGCAGAAAAAAATTGTTACAAACTGAAGTGAGGAGGACATCCAACAGGTGACAATCATGATCATTTCAATGTCCTTTGCAATGGACACTGCTGGCACCTAGGACTTCCAGCATAGTTCCAGGAAAATTAAGAGATAGGAAGTTAAAAAAAGTAAACTAGGTATTGATAGAGAAATTCAGATTAAAGGTAACACAGCGTCAAGAAACAATTGGAACTCGAAGGATATACAGCTACTTTAAGAATCAAGCTGTGTCATTCAGTGTTAATGCTCATGACAGAAACCTTTCAATTAATAAATTCATTCGTGAGTCAACCACAGCTACCAGCCAGAATGACCTATGGCATGCCACGAAGGCCTTTAAGAAAGCTTTGTATAAAATTGGAAATGGACCCCATAGCTTTGTATAAAATTGGAAATGGACCATGGTACAGGGTTTGTTAATACAAGTTGCATAACAGCGGATCAAGACACTTTGTACAACATGTCAGAGTCAATATTTTCATGATACACTCAATCATACATCCTATTGTGGATTTAAACACTAACACCTTTAGAGTTTCTATAACAGATACAGATGCAGAGAAACATAAGAGCTGCTCTAAAAGGGCAAGCACAGAGGCTGTTTTCCAGAATTTCATTGTCGGACTAAAGGGAATCATGAAAATAGTTGCATGCAAATCAAGGCTAAAAAGGCACAGAAAATGCTTCTGGGTGTATGCGAATGACTACAGACTGGCTTGTGACAGTATTCCATACATGCACACCTGGCCAGTCTTCACTGGAATACCAATGTAGGACGCCATCACACCTCAGTGTACAAGGCCAAAGACCCAAAATCCCCAAGAAGCCAGAAAGGTAAAAAGTGTCTAGGCAGAGTGAAGCTGTGAAAGACAGAGGCAGAGTGACAGCAGGACTGCTGCAGAGAGTCCTTGCTAATTTATTCTTGGGTGGGGGCTGGTTCAACATGAGATTTTTCTACATGTAATTCTTGGATTTTGTGGGGAACAGACAACTTTATTACAATTAAATAAACCATTCAACTTTACTTTGGTCTCCATCATCCTTTAACTTGTATTGTTCTAGAGCTTCAGATCCTGGACCCTCACTGCCAAGCCAATTAACTTAACTAGCAACTTCACTAAACATGATAAGCTTTAGTGCAACAATTTGTGTCTCACCTTGATGTCTTAGAATACGGTTCACTTTCAGCAGGGCAAAGTTCAGAACACATTCCATTCTCACAGCCAATTATGATGCACATTATCTAATAATCAGAAAAAGGAGACAATTATTACTGAAAGTTATATATTAGTTCATGCAGTTATTATCATTAACATAAAAAACAGCAACAAATCTGTTTGCCCTAATCATTACATCCAACCTGTTCAGTGAATGTTCAATTTGATCATCTCCGATGGCAGTATACTAGTCACTTCAGTTAGTGTTTTGTTTTTCACAAGTTCCTCATAATGAACCTGCAACAAAGACAGTAGATTGGTCACAAAACGTAATTACACGTAATATGTAATTAATCTATTTCAAGGGATACAGAACCTAAATGCATAAAATACATGTACACAGACTCACCATAGTGTCATCAATTACCAATGAACTTTGCATAGGACGTCTTACACAGCGTCATGAAACAATCGGAACTAGAAGGGTATACAGCTACTTTGAGAATCAAGCTGTGTCAATCAGTGTTAATGCTCATGACAGAAACCTTTCAATGAATATATTCATATGCGAGTCAACCACAGCTACCAGCCAGAATAACCTTTGGCATGCCCTGAACACTTCGCCCAAGTCCAAAAATAAGTTTAATATCGTAGTGGCATTAAGCCAGGTATCAGATATTAAGCTGATAAGAACAGATACTACACTTTGATCTTAGCCAAAAGGCTGAGAAGCGATACTTATTCTAAGAACCGCTGAGTACCTAACCCGAATGGCCCAGCCCAGAACCTGGTTTGGCAAATGAAAGATCAAGACACTTTGTACAACATGTCAGAGTCAATATTTTCACGATACACTCAATCATACATCCTAGTGTGGATTTAAACACTAACACTTTTAGAGTTTCTATAACTTCAAATCCACATTTTTAAGTCATAAATGTCAATTCATTTGTGTATTCACTTGACTGAGATCAGAACCTATCACATGTGCTGCCCCCTATAATCAGGTGACTCATCATACTCAATAGGTATGCCACATATTGTGCAATCATTCAGTCAAAAAGAAGCTTCCAATATGGCTACATTGACATTCAAGATATATTTCTGTATCACATACAATTACCATATGTTACAGTACACATACAATTCCAAATATGTGTAAGATTTACATTTTTTTGTGATTTAATATATTACCAAGTTGGACACACTGTTTGAATGAATTGGTGCAATGACATACAATCATAGCACTTCCATGAAAAAATCTATAAAACCACTTCACAGACACTTTCCACAACAGAAATAACCATACAGCATGGCAAAGGCTATAGATATTATCATTTGGTAATTATTGAGGCTACAAGCTGTAATAATTATCACTTGGTAATTATTGAGTTCAACTGTACAAACTTGTTTATCAATTAACAAATGACAAAAATTAGTTTAGGCAGAAAAAAATTGTTACAAACTGAAGTGAGGAGGACATCCAACAGGTGACAATCATGATCATTTCAATGTCCTTTGCAATGGATACTGCTGGCACCTAGGACTTCCAGCATAGTTCCAGGAAAATTAAGAGATAGGAAGTTAAAAAAAGTAAAGTAGGTATTGATAGAGAAATTCAGATTAAAGGTAACACAGTGTCAAGAAACAATCGGAACTCGAAGGATATACAGCTACTTTGAGAATCAAGCTGTGTCAATCAGTGTTAATGCTCATGACAGAAACCTTTCAATTAATAAATTCATTCGTGAGTCAACCACAGCTACCAGTCAGAATGACCTATGGCATGCCACGAAGGCCTTTAAGAAAGCTTTGTATAAAATTGGAAATGGACCCCAAAGCTATGTATAAAATTGGAAATGGACCATGGTACAGGGTTTGTTAATACAAGTTGCATAACAGCAGCTACAACAACTCCTTATCATCAACATGTTAAATAACACTATGGAAGCTGGGAAGACTGAAGAAAATGCACCTACTTTGGTGATGTTAAGACTGGATATCATACCATGATTACAATATGGGTGCAGCTATTATCCGTAATGCCTGGCTAATTTCAAATGAGGAAATACCAGAGCTGCACCCATCAACAGCAGACCTTGAGGAAAGTGGTGGGCAGATCCCGGAAGTACTGCAATACCGGGCCAACCCGCAGCAAAGGTGGAGCAAGCCCTGAACACTTCACCCAAGCCCAAAATTCAGTTTAATATGATATTACGCTAATAAGAACAGATACTACACTTTGATCTTAGCCAAAACGCCGAGAAACGATACTCATTTGACGACGAAGTGGACCTCGAAGGATATACAGCTACTTTGAGGAGCAAGCTGTGTCAATCAGTGTTGATGCTCATGACAGAAACCTTTCAATTAAAAAATTCATTTGCGAGTCAACCACAGCTACCAGCCAGAATAACCTATGGCATGCCATGAAAGCCTTCAAGAAAGCTTTGTATAAAATTGAAATGGACCCCAGTACCAGCATGGTAGGACCTGGCATGAACAGCTGAAGGACACTGGGCAGTCAAAAATTGTGATGGAGATGCAGAGAAACTAAGAGCTGCTCTTGTCAATGCTCTTGATCACTACCAGGGCAAACGCAGAGGCTGTTTTCCCGAATCCTGTTGTCGGACTGAAGGGAAGCATGAAAATAGTTGCATGCAAATCAAGTCTAAAAGGAAACAGAAAATTTAACAGGATCCAAGTTGAGATCTTGCTTTAATGATGTAACCACAGATCTACTCCCCTGTGATGGATTCACTAGGCACAAATTCAATGAGCTTTTCAATTTGCTGGCTGTTCTTTGTATAATGTAGTATAATCCCTAGTTATTCCCAGTTCCTGGAATCATGGACCTCATCACATTGTAATCAATAATATCCTCCAAAAGCCTGATCCTTTACCTGCTCGATTATCTCTGCCTGAATGAAGTCCTTCATGCATTTAAGAGGTCATTTTGTGCAGTTTTAGACATGTAGCATTTCTGTTGCATGTTTCAAGATGATTTTTCAAGATTTCATCCCTAGCATCTACTCTGCAATTGTCTGATTCCCTGACCAGGAGTCAACCCAGTGGACCCCTGGGGTGCCCAGTAGGCATCTTCACACTGATTGAGTATTTTTCATACTACAGCTCAAAAACGGCATTAGAAAGTGAAAACTAAGGTGATTTTAGAATCACTTTTCTTGCATGACAAAGCCTTGAAAAGTTTCAAAACACTGCTCTAAAGTCAACCGGAAGTTGCCGCCGAAATGTAAACAAAGCTCCAGGAGCCAGGCTGGCAGGCTACCAAGTGCCGGTAGGTGAAATGAAGAAGGCACTGGGCCCCGTACACTCTCATTATATGCATTAATTAGCATACTACTGCTATCTTTCTAAAAAAATGAGCTGAATATTTGTTTGCAATGCATTTTAAAGTTTACTGAGCTCTATGTGACACTTCTCAGCTTGATCTCCAGCGAGGCTATTCATTTGAAAATTCTCCTGAATGTTCCACTCTCTCACATCTCATCCTCTGACAATATCCTGAAGGCTTGCTTTCGAACCTTGAATAACAATTGCTCTAGGAATCTACTGAGCCATAGCAAAGACAGTATATAAACTCTGTGCTACTCAACTCTGTAGGCCTAGTTCTTAAATTTGCCACCAGGGGCACTGAGGTGAGTTGCATACAAGGCCAAGAGCCACAAAAACAGCGAAATGCCGCAAAAAAGCGCTCATTTAGCATTTTACAGCAAACTACTGCTATCTTTCTCAAAAAACGAGCCAAATATTTTTAATCAATATAGTTTAAAGTATACTGAGCCCTATGTGGCACTGTTCAGCTTCATCTCCATTAAGCCTATTCATTTGAAAATTTTCCTGAATGTTCCACTCTCTCACATCTCATCCTCTGACAATATCCTGAAGGCTTGCTTTGCAACCTTCTGGATAATAAACCATTCAACTTTACTTTGGTCTCCATCATCCTTTAACTTGTATTGTTCTAGAGCTTCAGATCTTGACAAGCCAATTAACTTAACTAGCAACTTCACTAAACATGATAAGCTTTAGTGCAACAATTCATGTCTCACCTTGATGTCTTGAATATACGGTTTACCCCTCAGCAGGGCAAAGTTCAGAACTCATTTCATTCTCACAGCCAATTATGATGCACTTTATTTTATAATCAGAAAAGGAGACAATTATTACTGAAAGTTATATGTTAGTTCATGCATTTATTACCATTGTATTAACATAACAAACCAGCAACAAATCTGTTTGCCCTAATCGTTACATCCAACCTGTTCAATGAATGTTCGATTGGTTCCGATCATCTATGCTGGCAGTGTACTAGTCACTTCAGTTAGTGTTTTGTTTCACACAAGTTCCTCATACTGAACCTGCAACAAAGACAGGAGATTGGTCACAATATGTAATTACACGTAATATGTAATGTATCTATTTCAAGGGATGCAGAACCTAAATGCATAAAATACATGTACACAGACTCACCATAGTGTCATCAATTACCAATGAACTTTGCATAGGACATCTTACACAGCGTCATGAAACAATCGGAACTCGAAGGGTATACAGCTACTTTGAGAATCAAGCTGTGTCAATCAGTGTTAATGCTCATGACAGAAACCTTTCAATTAATAAATTCATATGCGAGTCAACCACAGCTACCAGCCAGAATAACCTATGGCATGCCCTGAACACTTCGCCCAAGTCCAAAAATAAGTTTAATATCGTAGTGGCATTAAGCCAGGTATCAGATATTAAGCTGATAAGAACAGATACTACACTTTGATCTTAGCCAAAAGGCCGAGAAGCGATACTCATTCTAAGAACCGCTGAGTACCTAACCCGAACGGCCCAGCCCAGCACCTTGTGGAGAACGACAGTATTCCGTACGTGCACACCTGGCCATTTTTCACTGGAATACCAATGTAGGACGCCATCACACCTCAGTGTACAAGGCCAAAGACCCAAAATCCCCAAGAAGCCAGAAAGGTAAAAAGTGTCGAGGCAGAGTGAGGCTGTGAAAGACAGAGGCAGAGTGACAGCAGGACTGCTGCAGAGAGTCCTTGCTAATTTATTCTTGGGTGGGGGCTGGTTCAACATGAGATTTTTCAACATGTAATTCTTGGATTTGTGGGGAACAGACAACTTTATTACAATTAAATAAACCATTCAACTTTACTTTGGTCTCCATCATCCTTTAACTTGTATTGTTCTAGAGCTTCAGATCCTGGACCCTCACTGCCAAGCCAATTTACTTAACTAGCAACTTCACTAAACATGATAAGCTTTAGTGCAACAATTTGTGTCTCACCTTGATGTCTTGAAAATACGGTTCACTTTCAGCAGGGCAAAGTTCAGAACACATTCCATTCTCACAGCCAATTATGATGCACATTATCTAATAATAAGGAAAAGGAGACAATTATTACTGAAAGTTATATATTAGTTCATGCAGTTATTATCTTTAACATAAAAAAACAACAACAAATCTGTTTGCCCTAATCATTACATCCAACCTGTTCAGTGAATGTTCAATTTGATCATCTCCGATGGCAGTATACTAGTCACTTCAGTTAGTGTTTCGTTTCACACAAGTTCCTCATAATGAACCTGCAACAAAGACAGTAGATTGGTCACAATACGTAATTACACGTAATATGTAATGCATCTGTTTCAAGGGATGCAGAACCTAAATGCATAAAATACATGTACACGGACTCACCATAGTAATCAACCAATGAACTTTGCATAGGACATCTTTGTCTGGTACTGGATCTGCAGAACATCTTAATTAATAGTTGTGTGCACTTTCTGGATCCAAAACATCAAGTTCAACCAGAGTTGCAGTTGGAAGTTGAAGAATACCTGGGAAGGGTTCAAGTCAAACAAGAGTTAAACAGGCAAATAAACACTACAACATCAGCAACAAAAACGAGAGAGGGGCCTAGCTCAGTGTTAGTGCTCTGGGCTTGAAAACCAATGGGTCCCAGGTTCAATTCCTGGTCGAGCCTAAGTTGGATGGCTGTTTCATCCTTCATCTCATTGCCATGGTCCCTGCCTGTCCTAATTAGCCCATCAGGTGCAGAAATACAGGACGTAAAGCCCTATCCACCCACCCACAACAAAAAAGGAGACAACCAATGATACCAATACACACTGTATGAACACTAAAGAAATGATATTTTTCCAAATTTTATAAAACATACCGGAGATATGTCATTGTGCCATCACAAGGCACCACTAGGCCACATAGGGTGTTACTGTTTAACATTTCATATGGGTCAGTGCATTAGTGTTAGAGTTCAGCTCTAGAAACGAAAGTGTGCGTTAGTTCTGCTTTGGAAATAAAAGTGCAACGGCGGCCCTCCTTAATGATGCCTGTGTGCTTTGTGGGATTCGCTCAGGGTTTAGCTGCAGCACAGCCTATGTTTAGACTCAAAATTATAGTTAATAAAAACTGTAACTCACCTACAACAGCCTGAGGAATGAATGAGCCTTCCAGAAATTTATAGTTACTGCTGAAGTGCCCACTGAGATGGTAACCTGGAGGGTGCATGGTCTGGTGTCCTGTTCTTCAGCTTCTGATGTGCGATTTGGGCACATGAACAGTCGCCCTGACCGAGAGATACACCATCTCACCTTCAGTAATTGAGATGGGACCAGCAGTTATAAGCTGTAGAACCACCAAGGAATAAAAATGTATATGAAATTACATTAAATTATTTCTACACAATAACACCGTATGACAAAGACAATCATATGATTAGAAAATTAGCAGATTTCTGTAAAAGATACATCATTTAATCCTGCAGTTTTCTGTAAAACGTCCAAAAACTAATTCATTATTTAATTAGTAGCAGTTGATGCGCTGACACTGGCCAAGAGGCAAATTAATGGTGGATCACTTATGCCAAACTTATAAACTTGTATTTATTTGTTATATCAAGTGTCAAGCTGTTCACAAAGCACAAATGTTCCAAAACAAAAGGGTGTGAAAAAGGGCAATTTTCAATTGTGAATTACGGGGTGGGGATGATTGCATTGATCATCCCCCTCTTCTCAGAAAGTGGGGGGTATATATCCCCCCGCATCCCCCTGAATCTACACCCCTGGTGGCAGCTGATTGCAAGAAGTAATCATAAAAAATTCCTGATTGCTATTCAAACGAAAAGAAGAAAAAGAAATTGATGAATTCAGGAGACAAACAGACATTGTATCACTCCTTCAGCAAACCTAAATAAGCAATAATGCAAAATACATAGAAGCAATAGGCATTTGTAGACATAACACCTGTCAGTTTGGCTTTACTCCAGGTGCGAGTACAACTGACTGCGTCTTTATCCTTGATACTGTTATTAGATACCAAAAGCAAACCGTGTTTCGTAGATTTCACAAAAGCATTTGACTACATCAATAGAAATGCTCTGTACTATAAACTTATGAATCAAAAGATAGGCAATAAAATCCTTAACATAATAATGAGCATGTATGACAAAGCTAAAGCTAGAGTTAATAATTTAGGCAAAATTGGAGATCCAATTGATATTGTTAGTATAGTCACCATAGTAATCAACCAATGAACTTTGCATAGGACATCTTACACAGCGTCATGAAACAATCGGAACTCGAACGGTATACAGCTACTTTGAGAATCAAGCTGTGTCAATCAGTGTTAATGCTCATGACAGAAACCTTTCAATTAATAAATTCATATGCGAGTCAACCACAGCTACCAGCCAGAATAACCTATGGCATGCCCTGAACACTTCGCCCAAGTCCAAAAATAAGTTTAATATCGTAGTGGCATTAAGCCAGGTATCAGATATTAAGCTGATAAGAACAGATACTACACTTTGATCTTAGCCAAAAGGCCGAGAAGCGATACTCATTCTAAGAACCGCTGAGTACCTAACCCGAACGGCCCAGCCCAGCACCTTGTGGAGAACGACAGTATTCCGTACGTGCACACCTGGCCATTTTTCACTGGAATACCAATGTAGGACGCCATCACACCTCAGTGTACAAGGCCAAAGACCCAAAATCCCCAAGAAGCCAGAAAGGTAAAAAGTGTCGAGGCAGAGTGAGGCTGTGAAAGACAGAGGCAGAGTGACAGCAGGACTGCTGCAGAGAGTCCTTGCTAATTTATTCTTGGGTGGGGGCTGGTTCAACATGAGATTTTTCAACATGTAATTCTTGGATTTGTGGGGAACAGACAACTTTATTACAATTAAATAAACCATTCAACTTTACTTTGGTCTCCATCATCCTTTAACTTGTATTGTTCTAGAGCTTCAGATCCTGGACCCTCACTGCCAAGCCAATTTACTTAACTAGCAACTTCACTAAACATGATAAGCTTTAGTGCAACAATTTGTGTCTCACCTTGATGTCTTGAAAATACGGTTCACTTTCAGCAGGGCAAAGTTCAGAACACATTCCATTCTCACAGCCAATTATGATGCACATTATCTAATAATAAGGAAAAGGAGACAATTATTACTGAAAGTTATATATTAGTTCATGCAGTTATTATCTTTAACATAAAAAAACAACAACAAATCTGTTTGCCCTAATCATTACATCCAACCTGTTCAGTGAATGTTCAATTTGATCATCTCCGATGGCAGTATACTAGTCACTTCAGTTAGTGTTTCGTTTCACACAAGTTCCTCATAATGAACCTGCAACAAAGACAGTAGATTGGTCACAATACGTAATTACACGTAATATGTAATGTATCTGTTTCAAGGGATGCAGAACCTAAATGCATAAAAAACATGTACACGGACTCACCATAGTAATCAACCAATGAACTTTGCATAGGACATCTTACACAGCGTCATGAAACAATCGGAACTCGAAGGGTATACAGCTACTTTGAGAATCAAGCTGTGTCAATCAGTGTTAATGCTCATGACAGAAACCTTTCAATTAATAAATTCATATGCGAGTCAACCACAGCTACCAGCCAGAATAACCTATGGCATGCCCTGAACACTTCGCCCAAGTCCAAAAATAAGTTTAATATCGTAGTGGCATTAAGCCAGGTATCAGATATTAAGCTGATAAGAACAGATACTACACTTTGATCTTAGCCAAAAGGCCGAGAAGCGATACTCATTCTAAGAACCGCTGAGTACCTAACCCGAACGGCCCAGCCCAGCACCTTGTGGAGAACGACAGTATTCCGTACGTGCACACCTGGCCATTTTTCACTGGAATACCAATGTAGGACGCCATCACACCTCAGTGTACAAGGCCAAAGACCCAAAATCCCCAAGAAGCCAGAAAGGTAAAAAGTGTCGAGGCAGAGTGAGGCTGTGAAAGACAGAGGCAGAGTGACAGCAGGACTGCTGCAGAGAGTCCTTGCTAATTTATTCTTGGGTGGGGGCTGGTTCAACATGAGATTTTTCAACATGTAATTCTTGGATTTGTGGGGAACAGACAACTTTATTACAATTAAATAAACCATTCAACTTTACTTTGGTCTCCATCATCCTTTAACTTGTATTGTTCTAGAGCTTCAGATCCTGGACCCTCACTGCCAAGCCAATTTACTTAACTAGCAACTTCACTAAACATGATAAGCTTTAGTGCAACAATTTGTGTCTCACCTTGATGTCTTGAAAATACGGTTCACTTTCAGCAGGGCAAAGTTCAGAACACATTCCATTCTCACAGCCAATTATGATGCACATTATCTAATAATAAGGAAAAGGAGACAATTATTACTGAAAGTTATATATTAGTTCATGCAGTTATTATCTTTAACATAAAAAAACAACAACAAATCTGTTTGCCCTAATCATTACATCCAACCTGTTCAGTGAATGTTCAATTTGATCATCTCCGATGGCAGTATACTAGTCACTTCAGTTAGTGTTTCGTTTCACACAAGTTCCTCATAATGAACCTGCAACAAAGACAGTAGATTGGTCACAATACGTAATTACACGTAATATGTAATGCATCTGTTTCAAGGGATGCAGAACCTAAATGCATAAAATACATGTACACGGACTCACCATAGTAATCAACCAATGAACTTTGCATAGGACATCTTTGTCTGGTACTGGATCTGCAGAACATCTTAATTAATAGTTGTGTGCACTTTCTGGATCCAAAACATCAAGTTCAACCAGAGTTGCAGTTGGAAGTTGAAGAATACCTGGGAAGGGTTCAAGTCAAACAAGAGTTAAACAGGCAAATAAACACTACAACATCAGCAACAAAAACGAGAGAGGGGCCTAGCTCAGTGTTAGTGCTCTGGGCTTGAAAACCAATGGGTCCCAGGTTCAATTCCTGGTCGAGCCTAAGTTGGATGGCTGTTTCATCCTTCATCTCATTGCCATGGTCCCTGCCTGTCCTAATTAGCCCATCAGGTGCAGAAATACAGGACGTAAAGCCCTATCCACCCACCCACAACAAAAAAGGAGACAACCAATGATACCAATACACACTGTATGAACACTAAAGAAATGATATTTTTCCAAATTTTATAAAACATACCGGAGATATGTCATTGTGCCATCACAAGGCACCACTAGGCCACATAGGGTGTTACTGTTTAACATTTCATATGGGTCAGTGCATTAGTGTTAGAGTTCAGCTCTAGAAACGAAAGTGTGCGTTAGTTCTGCTTTGGAAATAAAAGTGCAACGGCGGCCCTCCTTAATGATGCCTGTGTGCTTTGTGGGATTCGCTCAGGGTTTAGCTGCAGCACAGCCTATGTTTAGACTCAAAATTATAGTTAATAAAAACTGTAACTCACCTACAACAGCCTGAGGAATGAATGAGCCTTCCAGAAATTTATAGTTACTGCTGAAGTGCCCACTGAGATGGTAACCTGGAGGGTGCATGGTCTGGTGTCCTGTTCTTCAGCTTCTGATGTGCGATTTGGGCACATGAACAGTCGCCCTGACCGAGAGATACACCATCTCACCTTCAGTAATTGAGATGGGACCAGCAGTTATAAGCTGTAGAACCACCAAGGAATAAAAATGTATATGAAATTACATTAAATTATTTCTACACAATAACACCGTATGACAAAGACAATCATATGATTAGAAAATTAGCAGATTTCTGTAAAATATACATCATTTAATCCTGCAGTTTTCTGTAAAACGTCCAAAAACTAATTCATTATTTAATTAGTAGCAGTTGATGCGCTGACACTGGCCAAGAGGCAAATTAATGGTGGATCACTTATGCCAAACTTATAAACTTGTATTTATTTGTTATATCAAGTGTCAAGCTGTTCACAAAGCACAAATGTTCCAAAACAAAAGGGTGTGAAAAAGGGCAATTTTCAATTGTGAATTATGGGGTGGGGATGATTGCATTGATCATCCCCCTCTTCTCAGAAAGTGGGGGGTATATATCCCCCCGCATCCCCCTGAATCTACACCCCTGGTGGCAGCTGATTGCAAGAAGTAATCATAAAAAATTGCTGATTGCTATTCAAACGAATAGAAGAAAGAAATTGATGAATTCAGGAGACAAACAGACATTGTATCACTCCTTCAGCAAACCTAAATAAGCAATAATGCAAAATACATAGAAGCAATAGGCATTTGTAGACATAACACCTGTCAGTTTGGCTTTACTCCAGGTGCGAGTACAACTGACTGCGTCTTTATCCTTGATACTGTTATTAGATACCAAAAGCAAACCGTGTTTCGTAGATTTCACAAAAGCATTTGACTACATCAATAGAAATGCTCTGTACTATAAACTTATGAATCAAAAGATAGGCAATAAAATGCTTAACATAATAATGAGCATGTATGACAAAGCTAAAGCTAGAGTTAATAATTTAGGCAAAATTGGAGATCCAATTGATAGCAAATATGGTGTCTTGCAAGGTGGAATTCTCAGCCCCAAATTGTTTAATGAATTTCTATCTGACCTGCCTAACTATATGAATGAATTAGATGGTGTAGCGCTTAATAGTCTGGTGCTCACACATATCTCATATGCTGATGATATAATTCTAATAGCACATTCCGAAACATCTCTTCAAACAGCATAAATTCCCTTCATGAATTCTGCAAAAAGTGGCATCTCATTGTTAATGTAGGAAAGACTAAAATAATGAAATATGGCAATAGTCGGCAAAAGCAATTTTACTATGATACACAACTAATTGAAAACGTTGACACCTTTAAATATCTAGGACATGTGTTAACTAACAAACGTAACATGCATGTAAAAATGACTGATTATCTTGTTACACAAGCCCAAAAAGCACTTTTTGCTTTGCAAAGTGACACTAAGCAGGCATTAGGATACATCACTCCTAAACTTGCTTTAAAAATGTTTGACACATATATTTTACCAGTCCTTGAATATAATTATGAAATATGGTCCAGTCACAAACCTGTTAATAACCTAGAAAAGGTACAATTAGGATATCTGAAAAATATGCTGGGAGTTAGGAGACAGACCTCATCACAAGCAGTGTATAGTGAGACAGGCAGATTCCCATTACATGTGCGGCAAAAGTTCAGAATAATCAACTACTGGATTAAACTGGAAAAACTGCCAGCTAATAATATTCTTAAAAAATGTTTAAACGAGCAAAAAGAGATTAACACTTCTGGTAATAACGCTTGGGTTGCAAAAATTATTCATATACTCAATGAACAATATCCGCAAAGTGACCATTTAAGACTTGCTAATAATGAGCTAGAATCCATTATTAAAACATTCAAATCTAAAATTTATGATAAATGTCCGGATACTATATTAGCTGAAATAAATGATTCCACGTTACAGCCAAAACTTAGAACCTATAAACTCTTCAAGACTGATTATAGACTAGAACCTTATCTCTTATTAAAAGTTTAAAAACACTGCTCTAAAGTCAACCGGAAGTTGTCGCCGAAATGTAAATAAAGCTCCAGGAGCTAGGCTGGCGGGCGACCAAGTGCCGGTAGGTGAAATGATGAAGGCACTGGGCCCCGTACACTCTCATTATATGCATTTATTAGCATACTACTGCTATCTTTCTAAAAACATGAGCTGAATATTTGTGCGCAATGCGTTTTAAAGTTTACTGAGCTCTATGTGACACTTCTCAGCTTGATCTCCAGCGAGGCTATTCATTTGAAAATTCTCCTGAATGTTCCACTCTCTCACATCTCATCCTCTGACAATATCCTGAAGGCTTGCTTTCGAACCTTGGATAACAATTGCTCTAGGAATCTACTGAGCCATACCAAAGACAGTATATAAACTCTGTGCTACTCAACTCTGTAGGCCTAGTTCTTAAATTTGCCACCAGGGGCACTGAGGTGAGTTGCATACAAGGCCAAGGGCCACAAAAACAGCGAAATGCCGCAAAAAAGCGCACATTTAGCATTTTACAGCAAACTACTGCTATCTTTCTCAAAAAACGAGCCAAATATTTTTAATCAATATAGTTTAAAGTATACTGAGCCCTATGTGGCACTGTTCAGCTTCATCTCCATTAAGCCTATTCATTTGAAAATTTTCCTGAATGTTCCACTCTCTCACATCTCATCCTCTGACAATATCCTGAAGGTTTGCTTTGCAACCTTCTGGATAATAAACCATTCAACTTTACTTTGGTCTCCATCATCCTTTAACTTGTTTTGTTCTAGAGCTTCAGATCTTGACAAGCCAATTAACTTAACTAGCAACTTCACTAAACATGATAAGCTTTAGTGCAACAATTCATATCTCACCTTGATGTCTTGAATATACGGTTTACCCCTCAGCAGGGCAAAGTTCAGAACTCATTTCATTCTCACAGCCAATTATGATGCACTTTATCTTATAATCAGAAAAGGAGACAATTATTACTGAAAGTTATATGTTAGTTCATGCATTTATTACCATTGTATTAACATAACAAACCAGCAACAAATCTGTTTGCCCTAATCGTTACATCCAACCATTTCAATGAATGTTCGAATGGTTCCGATCATCTATGCTGGCAGTGTACTAGTCACTTCAGTTAGTGTTTTGTTTCACACAAGTTCCTCATACTGAACCTGCAACAAAGACAGGAGATTGGTCACAATACGTAATTACACGTAATATGTAATGCATCTATTTCAAGGGATGCAGAACCTAAATGCATAAAAAACATGTACACAGACTCACCATAGTGTCATCAATTACCAATGAACTTTGCTTAGGACATACTCATTCTAAGAACTGCTGAGTACCTAACCCGAACGGCCCAGCCCAGAACCTGGTTTGGCAAATGAAAGATCATTCACTTTGTACAACATATCAGAGTCAATATTTTCACGAAACACTCAATCATACATCCTAGTGTGGATTTAAACACTAACACCTTTAGAGTTTCTATAACTTCAAATCCACATTTTTAAGTCATAAATGTCAATTCATTTGTGTATTCACTTGACTGAGATCAGAACCTGTCACATGTGCTGCCCCCTATAATCAGGTGACTCATCATACTCAATAGGTATGCCACATATTGTGCAATCATTCAGTCACAAAGAAGCTTCCAATATGGCTACATTGACATTCAAGATATATTTCTGTATAACATACAATTACCATATTCTACAGTACACATACAATTCCTAATATGTGTAAGATTTACATTTTTTTGTGATTTAATATATTACCAAGTTGGACACACTGTCTGAATGAATTAGTGCCATGACATACAATCATAGCACTTCCATGAAAAAATCTATAAAACCACTTCACAGACACTTTCTACAACAGAAATAACCATACAGCATGGCAAAGGCTGTAGATATTATCATTTGGTAATTATTGAGGCTACAAGCTGTAATAATTATCACTTGGTAATTATTGAGTTCAACTGTACAAACTTGTTTATCAATTAACAAATGACAAAAATTAGTTTATGCAGAAAAAAATTGTTACAAACTGAAGTGAGGAGGACATCCAACAGGTGACAATCATGATCATTTCAATGTCCTTTGCAATGGACACTGCTGGCACCTAGGACTTCCAGCATAGTTCCAGGAAAATTAAGAGATAGGAAGTTAAAAAAAGTAAACTAGGTATTGATAGAGAAATTCAGATTAAAGGTAACACAGCGTCAAGAAACAATCGGAACTCGAAGGATATACAGCTACTTTGAGAATCAAGCTGTGTCAATCAGTGTTAATGCTCATGACAGAAACCTTTCAATTAATAAATTCATTCGCGAGTCAACCACAGCTACCAGCCAGAATGACCTATGGCATGCCACGAAGGCCTTTAAGAAAGCTTTGTATAAAATTGGAAATGGACCCCAAAGCTTTTGTATAAAATTGGAAATGGACCATGGTACAGGGTTAGTTAATACAAGTTGCATAACAGCAGCTACAACAACTCCTTATCATCAACATTATAAATAACACTATGAAAGCTGGGAAGACTGAAGAAAATGCACCTACTTTGGTGATGTTTAGACTAGATATCATACCATGATTGCAATATGGGTGCAGCTATTATCCGTAATGCCTGGCTAATTTCAAATGAGGAAATACTAGAGCTGCACCCATCAACAGCAGACCTTGGGGAAAGTGGTGGGCAGATCCCGGAAGTACTGCAATACCGGGCCAACCCACAGCAAAGGTGGAGCAAGCCCTGAACACTTCACCCAAGTCCAAAATTCAGTTTAATATCATAGTAGCATTGAGCCACGTATCAGATATTACTCTAATAAGAACAGATACTACACTTTGATCTCAGCCAAAACGCCGAGAAACGATACTCATTTGACGACGAAGTGGACCTAGAAGGATATACAGCTACTTTGAGGAGCAAGCTGTGTCAATCAGTGTTGATGCTGATGAGAGAAACCTTTCAATTAAAAAATTAATTTGCGAGTCAACCACAGCTACCAGCCAGAATAACCTATGGCATGCCATGAAAGCCTTCAAGAAAGCTTTGTATAAAATTGAAATGGACCCCAGTACCAGCATGGTAGGACCTGGCATGAACAGCTGAAGGATGCTGGGCAGTCAAAAATTGTGATGGAGATGCAGAGAAACTAAGAGCTGCTCTTGTCAATGCTCTTGATCACTACCAGGGCAAACACAGAGGCTGTTTTCCCGAATCCTGTTGTCAGACTGAAGGGAAGCATGAAAATAGTTGCATGCAAATCAAGTCTAAAAGGGAACAGAAAATTTAACAGGATCCAAATTGAGGTCTTGCTTTAATGATGTAACCACAGATCTACTCCCCTGTGATGGATTCACTAGGCACAAATTCAATGAGCTTTTCAATTTGCTGGCTGTTCTTTGGACCTCATCACATTGTAATCAATAATATCCTCCAAAAGCCTGATCCTTTACCTGCTCGATTATCTCTGCCTGAATGAAGTCCTTCATGCATTTAAGAGGTCATTTTGTGCAGTTTTAGACATGTAGCATTTCTGTTGCATGTTTCAAGATGATTTTTCAAGATTTCATCCCTAGCATCTACTCTGCAATTGTCTGATTCCCCTGGCCCGGCAGTTTTTTGTACACAGGTAAGCCATCATCCCTGTGACCTCTGTGTGCCAGCCCTTGTCGTCCACATAATTCCAATGTCTTCACAATGGAAATTAGAATACTGCAGTTCCTCTGCTCCATGCTTAGATTCTTTTCATCAATTTGAACTTTAATTTTGCCAGTGGGATTTTCATATGTCGACTTGAATGCTTCAAGTTTGGCCATTGAAGATCTATTGTAGGCATGTGTTGAATGTACCTTCATGTCTTGCATGGCATCTATCCAGTTTTGGTACGGTTCAGAAATCAGTTCATGGGAACTTCAAAGCTATATTATGTATCATATATGATATATTTACCTTATGACCAAGAAGTATAAAAAGGTGTCAAGAATTAGATGACCTCTCAGGCTCCAGACCTCATGAGTACACATTCCAGCCGCTGGGGTGTAGCAAAAACGCTCATAATTGATTTTGCAATGTAGGTCGGTTCTGGCTAAGCATGCCCATATGCAGCTGCTGCTGCAGCAGGCCAGTCTGGCCACTTTAGGCCAGGTATTTAACATCCACCCAGCCCCCCTCTAGGCAGAGGGAGGCTGAGAAAGACAGGGGCAGATGGACAGCAGGACTGCTGCATAGAGTCCTTGCTAATTTATCCTTGGGTGGGGGCTGGCTCCACATGAGATTTTTCAACATGTAATTCTTGGATTTTGTGGGGAACAGACAACTGTATTACAATTAAACTAGAGCCTATCGGCGCTGAATCCATAAGGTGGTGTTACTGTTGTATAAATTACTAATTACTGATAGTAATATGAAATAACTCAGTGAAGGCAAGAATTGAAAATACAAAAAAGTTTAAAATGCAATGAAATAAAAGATTTTTTTTTTAAGTTTTACCCAATAAATTTTCTTTTTTATTGTATTTCATGACAGGTTAGGGCTGGAAATTGTTTGATCCTTAACGATCCATATTATCACGCCAAATTTCTAACGACACATGTTATTTATCACAATAATTCTGAACGAGCTTCATATATAGATGTGTGCAAAAGAGAAAAAATTTACTTAATGTGCCTCTTGTAGCTGTGAATGAGAACTACAGTCTAACTGAGTTAAGAAACATTTAATATGATAATAGTAAATAAATCTGAATCAACACCTTAAGTAATTTGGATTGACACAGTAATCCCAGCCTAGCTTTTGAAAAACACTGGCTACTCCCTGGCCGGGAGTCAACCCAGTGGACCCCTGGGGTGCCCAGTAGGCATCTTCACACTGATTGAGTATTCCTCATACTACAGCTCAAAAACAGCATCAGAAAGTGAAAACTAAGGTGATTTTAGAATCACTTTTCTTGCATGACAAAGCCTTGAAAAGTTTCAAAACACTGCTCTAAAGTCAACCGGAAGTTGTCGCCGAAATGTAAACAAAGCTCCAGGAGCTAGGCTGGTGGGCGACCAAGTGCCGGTAGGTGAAATGATGAAGGCACTGGGCCCCGTACACTCTCATTATATGCATTTATTAGCATACTACTGCTATCTTTCTAAAAAAATGAGCTGAATATTTGTGCGCAATGCATTTTAAAGTTTACTGAGCTCTATGTGACACTTCTCAGCTTGATCTCCAGCGAGGCAATTCATTTGAAAATTCTCCTGAATGTTCCACTCTCTCACATCTCATCCTCTGACAATATCCTGAAGGCTTGCTTTCGAACCTTGGATAACAATTGCTCTAGGAATCTACTGAGCCATACCAAAGACAGTATATAAACTCTGTGCTACTCAACTCTGTAGGCCTAGTTCTTAAATTTGCCACCAGGGGCACTGAGGTGAGTTGCATATAATGCCAAGAGCCACAAAAACAGCGAAATGCCGCAAAAAAGCACTCATTTACCATTTTACAGCAAACTACTGCTATCTTTCTCAAAAAACGAGCCAAATATTTTCAATCAATATAGTTTAAAGTATACTGAGCCCTATGTGGCACTGTTCAGCTTCATCTCCATTAAGCCTATTCATTTGAAAATTTTCCTGAATGTTCCACTCTCTCACATCTCATCCTCTGACAATATCCTGAAGGCTTGCTTTGCAACCTTCTGGATAATAAACCATTCAACTTTACTTTGGTCTCCATCATCCTTTAACTTTTATTGTTCTAGAGCTTCAGATCTTGACAAGCCAATTAACTTAACTAGCAACTTCCCTAAACATGATAAGCTTTAGTGCAACAATTCATGTCTCACCTTGATGTCTTGAATATACGGTTTACCCCTCAGCAGGGCAAAGTTCAGAACTCATTTCATTCTCACAGCCAATTATGATGCACTTTATCTTATAATCAGAAAAGGAGACAATTATTACTGAAAGTTATATGTTAGTTCATGCATTTATGACTATTGTATTAACATAACAAACCAGCAACAAATCTGTTTGCCCTAATCGTTACATCCAACCTGTTCAATGAATGTTCGAATGGTTCCGATCATCTATGCTGGCAGTGTACTAGTCACTTCAGTTAGTGTTTTGTTTCACACAAGTTCCTCATACTGAACCTGCAACAAAGACAGGAGATTGGTCACAATACGTAATTACACGTAAAATGTAGTGTATCTATTTCAAGGGATGCAGAACCTAAATGCATCAAAAACATGTACACAGACTCACCATAGTGTCATCAATTCAACTGTACAAACTTTTTTATCAATTAAAAAATGACAAAAATTAGTTTAGGCAGAAAAAAAAACAGTTACAAACTGAAGTGAGGAGGACATCCAACAGGTGACAATCATGATCATTTCAATGTCCTTTGCAATGGACACTGCTGGCTCCTAGGAATTCCAGCATAACTCCAGGAAAATTAAGAGATAGGAAGTTAAAAAAAGTAAACTAGGTATTGATAGAGAAATTCAGATTAAAGGTAACAGTGTCATGAAACAATTGGAACTCGAAGGATATACAGCTACTTTGAGAATCAAGCTGTGTCAATACGTGTTACTGCTCATAACCGAAACCTTTCAATTAATAAATTCATTCGTGAGTCAACCACAGCTACCGGCCAGAATGACCTATGGCATGTCATGAAGGCCTTTAAGAAAGCTTTGTATAAAATAGGAAATGGACCCCAAAGCTTTGTATAAAATTGGAAATGGACCATGGTACAGGGTTTGTTAATACAAGTTGCATAACAGCAGCTATAACAACTCCTTATCATCAACATGATAAATAACACTATGGAAGCTGGGAAGATTGAAGAAAATGCACCTGCTTTGGTGATATTAAGACTGGATATCATACCATGATTGCAATATGGGTGCAGCTATTATCAGTAATGCCTGGCTAATTTCAAATGAGGAAATACTAGAGCTGCACCTATCAACAGCACACCTTGAGGAAAGTGTTGGGCAGATCCCGCAAGTACTGCAATATCGGGCCAGCCCGCAGCAAAGGTGGAGCAAGCCCTGAACACTTCGCCCAAGTCCAAAAATCTGTTTAATATCATAGTAGCATTGAGCCACGTATCAGATATTACGCTAATAAGAACAGATACTACACTTTGATCTTAGCCAAAAGGCAGAGAAGCGATACTCATTCGACGACGAAGTGGACCTCAAAGGATATACAGCTACTTTCAGGAGCAAGCTGTGTCAATCAGTGTTGATGCTGATGAGAGAAACCTTTCAATTAAAAAATTCATTTGCGAGTCAACCACAGCTACCAGCCAGAATGACCTATGGCATGCCATGAAGGCCATCAAGAAAGCTTTGTATAAAATCGGAAATGGACCCCAGTACCAGCATGGTAGGACCTGGCATGAACAGCTGAAGGACACTGGGCAGTCAAAAATGCTGTTACAGATGCAGAGAAACTAAGAGCCCCTCTACCAGGGTAAACACAGAGCCTGTTTTCCAGAATTGCAAATAGTTGCATGCAAATCAAGGCTAGCTTGTAGAGAACATTATCCGCAAAGAGACCATTTAAGACTTGCTAATAATGAGCTAGAATCCATTATTAAAACATTCAAATCTAAAATTTATGATAAATGTCCGGATACTATATTAGCTGAAATAAATGATTCCACGTTACAGCCAAAACTTAGAACCTATAAACTCTTCAAAACTGATTATAGACTAGAACCTTATCTCTTATTAAACCTAAGCAGAAAAATGTATAATAATATCGCCAGATTTAGAGTAAGCTCACATAATTTGCGTATTGAAACAGGTAGACATGAAAATCCTATATTGCCAGCAGCTGAGAGGCTATGCCTAAAATGCAGTATGCATGAAATTGAAGATGAAAAACATTGTCTCATAGTATGTCCGCATAATAAACTTAGTCGTGAGGAAGTCCTTAAAGTAGCTAATGACTACATAGATAATTTTGAGCAACTAATCAGTGAAGATAGATTTAAGACCATCATGAAATCAAAAGAGCCTGAGTTGCTAAAATCCCTTGGAAAATTTCTGGTAAATGTTGATGCCTAATAAACGTTTAAGTCATCATCCATCGTCTGACATTAAACCTGTTGACCATTCTGAGTCTCTGCATTATGAACATTTGTATACCATATCTTTGATCTTGTATATTTTTACATACATGTATATACGTTCCTTTTAATTACCTATGTGTTAGATCATTTGCTATGGATAATGCTGTATGATTTATATATATAGATATAACAAGATTGAACTTCACATTGAAAACTGTACATTATTATGTTGCTATTGTATTGTAACAAACCTTTATCGTAGCTAGAACCTAGCTTTATTTACTACTTTTCTATTATTCTTTAATTGTTATTGTATGTCATTTACTTTGTATTTTCTGTTTACATTATGACACATATGTCATGAATGACATGAAGCTGTCGAATAAAAGATATATATTTGATCTTAGCCAAAAGGCTGAGAAGCAATACTCATTCTAAGAACCGCTGAGTACCTAACCCGAACGGCCCAGCCCAGAACCTGGTTTGGCAAATGAAAGATCATTCACTTTGTACAACATATCAGAGTCAATATTTTCACGAAACACTCAATCATACATCCTAGTGTGGATTTAGACACTAACACCTTTAGAGTTTCTATAACTTCAAATCCACATTTTTAAGTCATAAAAGTCAATTCATTTGTGTATTCACTTGACTGAGATCAGAACCTGTCACATGTGCTGCCCCCTATAATCAGGTGACTCATCATACTCAATAGATATGCCACATATTGTGCAATCATTCAGTCACAAAGAAGCTTCCAATATGGCTACATTGACATTCAAGATATATTTCTGTATCACATACAATTACCATATTCTACAGTACACATACAATTCCAAATATGTGTAAGATTTACATTTTTTTTGTGATTTAATATATTACCAAGTTGGACACACTGTCTGAATTAATTAGTGCCATGACCTACAATTATAGCACTTCCATGAAAAAATCTATAAAACCACTTCACAGACACTTTCTACAACAGAAATAACCATACAGCATGGCAAAGGTTATAGATATTGTCATTTGGTAATTATTGAGGCTACAAGCTGTAATAATTATCACTTGGTAATTATTGAGTTCAACTGTACAAACTTGTTTATCAATAAACAAATGACAAAAATTAGTTTATGCAGAAAAAAATTGTTACAAACTGAAGTTAGGAGGACATCCAACAGGTGACAATCATGATCATTTCAATGTCCTTTGCAATGGACACTGCTGGCACCTAGGACTTCCAGCATAGTTCCAGGAAAATTAAGAGATAGGAAGTTAAAAAAAGTAAACTAGGTATTGACAGAGAAATTCAGATTCAAGGTAACACAGCGTCAAGAAACAATCGGAACTCGAAGGATATACAGCTACTTTGAGAATCAAGCTGTGTCAATCAGTGTTAATGCTCATGACAGAAACCTTTCAATTAATAAATTCATTCGTGAGTCAACCACAGCTACCAGCCAGAATGACCTATGGCATGCCACGAAGGCCTTTAAGAAAGCTTTGTATAAAATTGGAAATGGACCCCATAGCTTTGTATAAAATTGGAAATGGACCATGGTACAGGGTTTGTTAATACATAATAATTGCATGACAAAGCCTTGAAAAGTTTCAAAACACTGCTCTAAAGTCAACCGGAAGTTGCCGCCGAAATGTAAACAAAGCTCCAGGAGCCAGGCTGGCAGGCTACCAAGTGCCGGTAGGTGAAATGAAGAAGGCACTGGGCCCCGTACACTCTCATTATATGCATTAATTAGCATACTACTGCTATCTTCTAAAAAAATGAGCTGAATATTTGTGCGCAATGCATTTTAAAGTTTACTGAGCTCTATGTGACACTTCTCAGCTTGATCTCCAGCGAGGCTATTCATTTGAAAATTCTCCTGAATGTTCCACTCTCTCACATCTCATCCTCTGACAATATCCTGAAGGCTTACTTTCGAACCTTGGATAACAATTGCTCTAGGAATATACTGAGCCATACCAAAGACAGTATATAAACTCTGTGCTACTCAACTCTGTAGGCCTAGTTCTTAAATTTGCCACCAGGGGCACTGAGGTGAGTTGCATACAAGGCCAAGAGCCACAAAAACAGCGAAATGCCGCAAAAAAGCGCTCATTTAGCATTTTACAGCAAACTACTGCTATCTTTCTCAAAAAACGAGCCAAATATTTTTAATCAATATAGTTTAAAGTATACTGAGCCCTATGTGGCACTGTTCAGCTTCATCTCCATTAAGCCTATTCATTTGAAAATTTTCCTGAATGTTCCACTCTCTCACATCTCATCCTCTGACAATATCCTGAAGGCTTGCTTTGCAACCTTCTGGATAATAAACCATTCAACTTTACTTTGGTCTCCATCATCCTTTAACTTGTATTGTTCTAGAGCTTCAGATCTTGACAAGCCAATTAACTTAACTAGCAACTTCACTAAACATGATAAGCTTTAGTGCAACAATTCATGTCTCACCTTGATGTCTTGAATATACGGTTTACCCCTCAGCAGGGCAAAGTTCAGAACTCATTTCATTCTCACAGCCAATTATGATGCACTTTATTTTATAATCAGAAAAGGAGACAATTATTACTGAAAGTTATATGTTAGTTCATGCATTTATTACCATTGTATTAACATAACAAACCAGCAACAAATCTGTTTGCCCTAATCGTTACATCCAACCTGTTCAATGAATGTTCGATTGGTTCCGATCATCTATGCTGGCAGTGTACTAGTCACTTCAGTTAGTGTTTTGTTTCACACAAGTTCCTCATACTGAACCTGCAACAAAGACAGGAGATTGGTCACAATACGTAATTACACGTAATATGTAATGTATCTATTTCAAGGGATGCAGAACCTAAATACATAAAATACATGTACACAGACTCACCATAGTGTCATCAATTACCAATGAACTTTGCATAGGACATCTTACACAGCGTCATGAAACAATCGGAACTTGAAGGGTATACAGCTACTTTGAGAATCAAGCTGTGTCAATCAGTGTTAATGCTCATGACAGAAACCTTTCAATTAATAAATTCATATGCGAGTCAACCACAGCTACCAGCCAGAATAACCTATGGCATGCCCTGAACACTTCGCCCAAGTCCAAAAATAAGTTTAAGATCGTAGTGGCATTAAGCCAGGTATCAGATATTAAGCTGATAAGAACAGATACTACACTTTGATCTTAGCCAAAAGGCCCAGAAGCGATACTCATTCTAAGAACCGCTGAGTACCTAACCCGAACGGCCCAGCCCAGCACCTTGTGGAGAACGACAGTATTCCGTACGTGCACACCTGGCCATTTTTCACTGGAATACCAATGTAGGACGCCATCACACCTCAGTGTACAAGGCCAAAGACCAAAAATCCCCAAGAAGCCAGAAAGGTAAAAAGTGTCGAGGCAGAGTGAGGCTGTGAAAGACAGAGGCAGAGTGACAGCAGGACTGCTGCAGAGAGTCCTTGCTAATTTATTCTTGGGTGGGGGCTGGTTCAACATGAGATTTTTCAACATGTAATTCTTGGATTTGTGGGGAACAGACAACTTTATTACAATTAAATAAACCATTCAACTTTACTTTGGTCTCCATCATCCTTTAACTTGTATTGTTCTAGAGCTTCAGATCCTGGACCCTCACTGCCAAGCCAATTTACTTAACTAGCAACTTCACTAAACATGATAAGCTTTAGTGCAACAATTTGTGTCTCACCTTGATGTCTTGAAAATACGGTTCACTTTCAGCAGGGCAAAGTTCAGAACACATTCCATTCTCACAGCCAATTATGATGCACATTATCTAATAATAAGGAAAAGGAGACAATTATTACTGAAAGTTATATATTAGTTCATGCAGTTATTATCTTTAACATAAAAAAACAACAACAAATCTGTTTGCCCTAATCATTACATCCAACCTGTTCAGTGAATGTTCAATTTGATCATCTCCGATGGCAGTATACTAGTCACTTCAGTTAGTGTTTCGTTTCACACAAGTTCCTCATAATGAACCTGCAACAAAGACAGTAGATTGGTCACAATACGTAATTACACGTAATATGTAATGTATCTGTTTCAAGGGATGCAGAACCTAAATGCATAAAAAACATGTACACGGACTCACCATAGTAATCAACCAATGAACTTTGCATAGGACATCTTTGTCTGGTACTGGATCTGCAGAACATCTTAATTAATAGTTGTGTGCACTTTCTGGATCCAAAACATCAAGTTCAACCAGAGTTGCAGTTGGAAGTTGAAGAATACCTGGGAAGGGTTCAAGTCAAACAAGAGTTAAACAGGCAAATAAACACTACAACATCAGCAACAAAAACGAGAGAGGGGCCTAGCTCAGTGTTAGTGCTCTGGGCTTGAAAACCAATGGGTCCCAGGTTCAATTCCTGGTCGAGCCTAAGTTGGATGGCTGTTTCATCCTTCATCTCATTGCCATGGTCCCTGCCTGTCCTAATTAGCCCATCAGGTGCAGAAATACAGGACGTAAAGCCCTATCCACCCACCCACAACAAAAAAGGAGACAACCAATGATACCAATACACACTGTATGAACACTAAAGAAATGATATTTTTCCAAATTTTATAAAACATACCCGAGATATGTCAGTGTGCCATCACAAGGCACCACTAGGCCACATAGGGTGTTACTGTTTAACATTTCATATGGGTCAGTGCATTAGTGTTAGAGTTCAGCTCTAGAAACGAAAGTGTGCGTTAGTTCTGCTTTGGAAATAAAAGTGCAACGGCGGCCCTCCTTAATGATGCCTGTGTGCTTTGTGGGATTCGCTCAGGGTTTAGCTGCAGCACAGCCTATGTTTAGACTCAAAATTATAGTTAATAAAAACTGTAACTCACCTACAACAGCCTGAGGAATGAATGAGCCTTCCAGAAATTTATAGTTACTTCTGAAGGGCCCACTGAGATGGTAACCTGGAGGGTGCATGGTCTGGTGTCCTGTTCTTCAGCTTCTGATGTGCGATTTGGGCACATGAACAGTCGCCCTGACCGAGAGATACACCATCTCACCTTCAGTAATTGAGATGGGACCAGCAGTTATAAGCTGTAGAACCACCAAGGAATAAAAATGTATATGAAATTACATTAAATTATTTCTACACAATAACACCGTATGACAAAGACAATCATATGATTAGAAAATTAGCAGATTTCTGTAAAATATACATCATTTAATCCTGCAGTTTTCTGTAAAACGTCCAAAAACTAATTCATCATTTAATTAGTAGCAGTTGATGCGCTGACACTGGCCAAGAGGCAAATTAATGGTGGATCACTTATGCCAAACTTATAAACTTGTATTTATTTGTTATATCAAGTGTCAAGCTGTTCACAAAGCACAAATGTTCCAAAACAAAAGGGTGTGAAAAAGGGCAATTTTCAATTGTGAATTACGGGGTGGAGATGATTGCATTGATCATCCCCCTCTTCTCAGAAAGTGGGGGGTATATATCCCCCCGCATCCCCCTGAATCTACACCCCTGGTGGCAGCTGATTGCAAGAAGTAATCATAAAAAATTGCTGATTGCTATTCAAACGAATAGAAGAAAAAGAAATTGATGAATTCAGGAGACAAACAGACATTGTATCACTCCTTCAGCAAACCTAAATAAGCAATAATGCAAAATACATAGAAGCAATAGGCATTTGTAGACATAACACCTGTCAGTTTGGCTTTACTCCAGGTGCGAGTACAACTGACTGCGTCTTTATCCTTGATACTGTTATTAGATACCAAAAGCAAACCGTGTTTCGTAGATTTCACAAAAGCATTTGACTACATCAATAGAAATGCTCTGTACTATAAACTTATGAATCAAAAGATAGGCAATAAAATGCTTAACATAATAATGAGCATGTATGACAAAGCTAAAGCTAGAGTTAATAATTTAGGCAAAATTGGAGATCCAATTGATAGCAAATATGGTGTCTTGCAAGGTGGAATTCTCAGCCCCAAATTGTTTAATGAATTTCTATCTGACCTGCCTAACTATATGAATGAATTAGATGGTGTAGCACTTAATAGTCTGGTGCTCACACATATCTCATATGCTGATGATATAATTCTAATGGCACATTCCGAAACATCTCTTCAAACAGCATAAATTCCCTTCATGAATTCTGCAAAAAGTGGCATCTCATTGTTAATGTAGGAAAGACTAAAATAATGAAATATGGCAATAGTCGGCAAAAGCAATTTTTCTATGATACACAACTAATTGAAAACGTTGACACCTTTAAATATCTAGGACATGTGTTAACTAACAAACGTAACATGCATGTAAAAATGACTGATTATCTTTGCAAAGTGACACTAAGCAGGCATTAGGATACATCACTCCTAAACTTGCTTTAAAAATGTTTGACACATATATTTTACCAGTCCTTGAATATAATTATGAAATATGGTCCAGTCACAAACCTGTTAATAACCTAGAAAAGGTACAATTAGGATATCTGAAAAATATGCTGGGAGTTAGGAGACAGACCTCATCACAAGCAGTGTATAGTGAGACAGGCAGATTCCCATTACATGTGCGGCAAAAGTTCAGAATAATCAACTACTGGATTAAACTGGAAAAACTGCCAGCTAATAATATTCTTAAAAAATGTTTAAATGAGCAAAAAGAGATTAACACTTCTGGTAATAACGCTTGGGTTGCAAAAATTATTCATATACTCAATGAACAATATCCGCAAAGTGACCATTTAAGACTTGCTAATAATGAGCTAGAATCCATTATTAAAACATTCAAATCTAAAATTTATGATAAATGTCCGGATACTATATTAGCTGAAATAAATGATTCCACGTTACAGCCAAAACTTAGAACCTATAAACTCTTCAAGACTGATTATAGACTAGAACCTTAACTCTTATTAAAAGTTTAAAAACACTGCTCTAAAGTCAACCGGAAGTTGTCGCCGAAATGTAAATAAAGCTCCAGGAGCTAGGCTGGCGGGCGACCAAGTGCCGGTAGGTGAAATGATGAAGGCACTGGGCCCCGTACACTCTCATTATATGCATTTATTAGCATACTACTGCTATCTTTCTAAAAAAAATGAGCTGAATATTTGTGCGCAATGCGTTTTAAAGTTTACTGAGCTCTATGTGACACTTCTCAGCTTGATCTCCAGCGAGGCTATTCATTTGAAAATTCTCCTGAATGTTCCACTCTCTCACATCTCATCCTCTGACAATATCCTGAAGGCTTGCTTTCGAACCTTGGATAACAATTGCTCTAGGAATCTACTGAGCCATACCAAAGACAGTATATAAACTCTGTGCTACTCAACTCTGTAGGCCTAGTTCTTAAATTTGCCACCAGGGGCACTGAGGTGAGTTGCATACATGGCCAAGAGCCACAAAAACAGCGAAATGCCGCAAAAAAGCGCTCATTTAGCATTTTACAGCAAACTACTGCTATCTTTCTCAAAAAACGAGCCAAATATTTTTAATCAATATAGTTTAAAGTATACTGAGCCCTATGTGGCACTGTTCAGCTTCATCTCCATTAAGCCTATTCATTTGAAAATTTTCCTGAATGTTCCACTCTCTCACATCTCATCCTCTGACAATATCCTGAAGGCTTGCTTTGCAACCTTCTGGATAATAAACCATTCAACTTTACTTTGGTCTCCATCATCCTTTAACTTGTTTTGTTATAGAGCTTCAGATCTTGACAAGCCAATTAACTTAACTAGCAACTTCACTAAACATGATAAGCTTTAGTGCAACAATTCATGTCTCACCTTGATGTCTTGAATATACGGTTTACCCCTCAGCAGGGCAAAGTTCAGAACTCATTTCATTCTCACAGCCAATTATGATGCACTTTATCTTATAATCAGAAAAGGAGACAATTATTACTGAAAGTTATATGTTAGTTCATGCATTTATTACCATTGTTTTAACATAACAAACCAGCAACAAATCTGTTTGCCCTAATCGTTACATCCAACCTTTTCAATGAATGTTCGAATGGTTCCGATCATCTATGCTGGCAGTGTACTAGCCACTTCAGTTAGTGTTTTGTTTCACACAAGTTCCTCATACTGAACCTGCAACAAAGACAGGAGATTGGTCACAATACGTAATTACACGTAATATGTAATGTATCTATTTCAAGGGATGCAGAACCTAAATGTATAAAAAACATGTACACAGACTCACCATAGTGTCATCAATTACCAATGAACTTTGCTGAGGACATACTCATTCTAAGAACCGCTGAGTACCTAACCCGAACGGCCCAGCCCAGAACCTGGTTTGGCAAATGAAAGATCATTCACTTTGTACAACATATCAGAGTCAATATTTTCACGAAACACTCAATCATACATCCTAGTGTGGATTTAAACACTAACACCTTTAGAGTTTCTATAACTTCAAATCCACATTTTTAAGTCATAAATGTCAATTCATTTGTGTATTCACTTGACTGAGATCAGAACCTGTCACATGTGCTGCCCCCTATAATCAGGTGACTCATCATACTCAATAGGTATGCCACATATTGTGCAATCATTCAGTCACAAAGAAGCTTCCAATATGGCTACATTGACATTCAAGATATATTTCTGTATAACATACAATTACCATATTCTACAGTACACATACAATTCCTAATATGTGTAAAATTTACATTTTTTTGTGATTTAATATATTACCAAGTTGGACACACTGTCTGAATGAATTAGTGCCATGACATACAATCATAGCACTTCCATGAAAAAATCTATAAAACCACTTCACAGACACTTTCTACAACAGAAATAACCATACAGCATGGCAAAGGCTGTAGATATTATCACTTGGTAATTATTGAGTTCAACTGTACAAACTTGTTTATCAATTAACAAATGACAAAAATTAGTTTATGCAGAAAAAAATTGTTACAAACTGAAGTGATGAGGACATCCAACAGGTGACAATCATGATCATTTCAATGTCCTTTGCAATGGACACTGCTGGCACCTAGTATGATATGGAAGACAAAGTCAGGAGTGATGTTGAGTGGAAGCTTTATTCTTGCCAAAGACAAGGGATCAAGTTCAAGCAGAGGCTTTTTATCTGATCTCCTAGACAAAGGCCAGGCTAGGCCGTTGCTAGGGAGACATAGAGAGACAAAGCCTCAATAGATCAATGCTGATCTCTGAGTCAGTGAAGCTGACCAGTTGGTCCATTGTCTACTCTTATATAACAACAGCAGATGCAACTGCTGTTGGTTATGAATACTTAATTATAGTTGAGAGACAAAGGCCATCCTTTGTCTGTACAGTAAAGTATAGAGATAGTTATATTTAATATAGAGTAAAGTATATAACATGATATGCCCTTGGTTGGGTGATTAAATTAATCTTAAGAATTATCTATGTTATAAATATAATGACTAGATTAATTTAATGTAAGGATATATCATACGCAGATGATGATCCTTTATATTGACATACTTATCGGATTTGGTATGCAATACCTCCGAAATACACACTAAGGAATACCTACTGCATGTAAGTACTTGAAAATCAGGTATAAAATACATCTATTTCTGAGAGACATTCCCTTACTAGGTTTAATTGTCTTTTCTTTGTTGAGGTATTTTGAGTGTTCCTAGGGGTCTATCTGCTAGCTGTCATCTTGCATGATGTTGTTGCGGCTAGGCTTCTTGCTTTCCTGGTCTGTCCTGATATCGGTTGGGCAGGATACTGTGGTGTGTCCACGTCATACGGTGGCGCCTTAGTGGTTAGATATTGAAGCGAGTGATCGGTGGTGTAGTGTTACTGGTTGTGTAACTGGTGACTTGGTGTGGCAGTTGTCATTGCTGCTGGTCCGGTGTTCGTGGACTGACACGACTTACGAAGAAGATCTGCATTTGGCTGCCTTGCAGGGACACGGCTTATGATCTTCTTAAGCGTTGGCGATAGTCACATGTTCTGTGACTGCTGCTACTGTTGCTGCTATGAACGCGGACGCATGACATCATGGCTGCTTGTCCTCATGTGTGGATGCAAGACGTCAAATCGGCCTGGGTTACATTGTGCTGCAATGAATTCTTGGGAACACATAGTATTTTCACCATAATTACATATCGACCAGTATAGGAAGCACTTATGCTCAGTTTTAATCTGTGTATAAAATTATGTGTAAACTTTATCCAAAACATATCTAAAATTACAGATTGGGTGTTAAAATATGTTCTATGCTAGGTGTATATACTACTTGTCTACATAAATACGCAATGTTCTACTTCAAAGACAATCTACACAATGTTCTAACAGATTGATGATGGGGAGGTTGGATGGTTTATGCTTTACAAAGAGGCTTCGCCCTGTATAAATGCGTATTGGATGAAACACTTGTCGCCCATGTAAATACACAGTCCAAAAATTTCTACAAATGTTTATAGTTTCTAATATTGGGATTAAACTTTTATGTATGGAGTTAATTCAGATGCCATAGAGGTTATGGCCTGCTTAAGAAAACGGTGGTGGTTTTGGGAATCGTTTCCTCTGCATTGGTTGCATTGTCGGCGGTTGCGGCGTCGTTGATGGTGTCCTCTCTAGATGTTGGTCTAATCCATCTTATCCTTCCAGGCTCTAAAATATCTGTCCCTGGAGGTAGGAGGGCAGCTACTGATGGTGACTGTTCTTCGGTGGTTCTCATCCGAGAGTATGGCAGTGGTAGTCCACTACGTGGGCTAGACAGTTTCGTCCAAGCACTGATGGTCCAAGCTTGGTTGTCCTGGAGTAGAATAACCTTGACCGTATGGAATTGTGTGGTCAGTTGGCAGCATCCGTTGTAAGTGGTCCATGGGAGTTGTACCTCCACTGGAGGGATAATACGATTGGTGTCTGTGGATAATTCCAGTGGTGACCAATCTATATATAGATATCCACATAGGCCGCGCCATATGGTGTAAAAGTTCTTGATTTCAGCGTTGGCTGCTGCTGTGATTGCTTGGAGGTCATATGGGAAGGTTGTAATTTTTAAATGCAAAAATTTGGAGTTACTGTAGAGGCATATGTATAGCTCGGATTCCAGTGATGATAATTTGGCATTGGTCTCCACGAGGTGGTGGCATGCTGGCTTCATTCGATCACACAAGATCAGGATCGTGTTTACAATTGACAATATGAGAGCAGTGTTAATGACGATGGTCCGCCAGAGAGGGGTGTTGTCCTCCGTGATAATGGTTGGTGGTGTAGCTGTGGCAGGGGCGTAAAATTCTAACGCCTGGGTGGTGCCTACCAAGGCGGCTGTAGCCATTAAAACCTGTAGGGCAGCTTGTAATCTGCGCCATACAAAGAAGACGCTTGCTATCGTAGCTATCTGAATTACAAATAAGGATGTAATCGTAATAGCTGATGCAATGGTGCCCTGTTCTGATCCAATCCATTCGATCATATTAAATACTGTCTGTCCATGGTCAGTGGCCGTAAAGGAGTCTAGGTCTGTGGCTAATGTTTGGTCGTCATCGTCTAAATTGAGTGTCGTCAGTTTCAGTTTGTCATGCAGAGCCTTTGGCAGGTGGAAATTATATTGTTCTGGTGCGTATTGTGATGCTGTGAAATTACGTGGCATAGTGTGATTGTAAAGTTTAGCGTAAACTAAGAAGTTGACACTATATTGTACAGTGGAATTGGACCTGTTACAGTCAAGTGCATCCGAATGTATGTGGGTGTGGTGCGAATGTAATGAGCACTTACATTGTAGCTGTACTACAAAAAGGCCCTTGTGTGAAATGGTTTTGTTGGGGTGGCAGGATTGTGTCCAGAGCCTGTTGGGTGTATAGAATAAATAGCCGCCCGAAGGTTGGGAATATACAAACTCTTTAGTGAGTGGCGGGGAGTTTAAAACGGTGTGCTTGCAGGCATGGAGTATTCCTGATGAAAACCCAAAATATAGTGCCAAAGAGCACGATAGTTGTGATGTTGGTTTTGGGATCACATTTTTAACGTTAATCTGGTTGTATATCGGTAGGGAATTTTCTGGTAATTCAAAATATGAATCATTATATCGGGATATGGCGAACCATGGGTGTGTATTAGTTAAAACGGTATAAATGTCCGTGTGTTGTGCTGAAGGCACAGGTAAAATGTCTATACTATATAGGGAAAATATTGACGATGGGGTGGCTATTGGTATTCTAATTTTGATGTATATGTGTGTGTTGTCATAAGTTGCTGTTGTGAGGTGGTTGTCCCTGTAGTATGGTCTGATGTCAGAGTCAACATACAGGTTTTCTGAAATGTGTTTCACTTGGTTATTGACATCATCCAGAATATCTCTCAAGTGGTCAGGAGCTAGTAAGTTAGCTGTCAACTTTCCAGAAATGAGCTCTGACATGTCTTTAACCCCTGTGAGCATATGCATATGGATCTGTGTAAGAGTGTGTATGTGCATTTGATAGCGTTGTGCCCATGAAATGAAATTTCTGGTTCTGTTAATCTGTAACATATTTTTGTAAACTTGTTTGGCCAAAGATTCTGCATATTGTTCGTACTTACGTAAGCTCAGTAGTTGTGTCTGTAAATCTGTTACCACCGTATCCAAGGTCTTGAGATTCTCTCGGAAGGTGTCTACTCTCTCGTTGATTCGAACCTCAAAGGACTGTAGTTGGGTGACGTCGTGGATCCTTTCCTGCTTTTCAGTTGCTATTAAAATCGCCAGTTTCTGCAGATGTGTTTGCAGAATCTTGACATCCTCTTCTGTGGCTACGCCCATTATTTTCTTTGCTACCACGCCTAGGAAATTAAACCACGCTCTTTTGCGTCTAGGTGGTGTGGAGCGGTGAGGACGTGAGACCATGATGGATTTGATCGATGCCTGGTTTGTTGTAATTTCCATGATTAGTTGTGAGGTTAAATCAAAGAAATTATTCTCCATATCCTCGATCATGGTGCAGATTGTATCATTTCCTGTTTCCTCATCTTGGTCCGTTCGGCATGTTACTGCAGGATGCATAATGGTGAAATCCATAAGATATGGCAAGGCCAATGTATGATGCCATACCATTGGGGAAACATTGATGTCTCTTTCCTTCACAAATACTGCGCCTACATTTGGCCTGACTATGACTTCAGCTGGAGAAAATGCCCCAATGCATATCGGTGAAATGCAGAGTGCCAAGATGCTGCATGTGAACATCGTGCTTGTTTGACTGATAGTCGAAACTGATTATTGATGTCTTCGGGTGGTGTTTAAATGGGGTTCTCCTAAGTCTGGGTGTGTCGAGTTCCAAGTGGGCGTGACCCAGTTTTGACCTATGGTCAGTCAGCTGCATGGTTTGTGAACATGGGGCGTGAAGATAGGGGTTGACGCCTCCGTGTCTAAGGGTGTTATGTAATATTGTTTAATTGGCTTGATGTGGCATCGAAAAGGACTTTGAATTAGGTCGAATGGCAATTTAGTGTCAAACGAAAAATGCGCAGTCACGCAATTAGTCCAATTAGTCATCTGGTAAAGGGAGATACACAATGTGGAGGGTTTTGAATGAAGCATTGTAAATGAAAGATGAGCTAATGATAATGTTTATGTCCGGTCAAGGGCCTTTGTTGACCAGCTGTGTTGACAGCTTATATATCCAACAAAGGTGCATTTACACAATGGGAGGTTTCGTTACATAAGAGTGGAAGAATGCTACAAAGTAATTGATGCATCTTCCCAAAGCCTAATTGGCCTTTTGTATGCTATCTGGCCGTGGCTTTAGCGTAATATGCATTTTATGCTCACAACGTTTGAATGGCGTATTAATTTGGCAGGAGTTTGTACCTACCCCGTAATATTACGGTTTTGAATACCTAAAGTTAGTAGGAGTTCATTTGCCCTGCCTCTCATACAGACATATTAGCTGGCATCGGGGCTACTTTGCCAGTTTTTCCTTCATTGAATTAAGCAACGTTTGTTGCATGGTGTGAGGAAACTGCACCGCTTTTCCTTATATTTAAATTATAAAGGACTGCTAGGATAAGCATTCCTGACCCATATTTGTAATTTGAAGACGCATGGGATTTGAGTCTTTTCATGATTAGTATTCCCTAATTTATGTATTTGACGACGCAGGGAAGTGCGTCTATAAATGGTAGCCCGACGTTTATTTTTGATAGCGCCCCGGCACCCCGGGCCCTATTTTGTGACATTTTTGTTTGAAATAGCGCCTGTCAATGTAAGTGGCCCTATAAAAGAACCTAAATTTGTATTGAAATAGCGCGTAGGTGAACGCGCTATGAAGTGGATTTTGTACCAGAAAATACCATGATTAATAAGAATAAGATTCAATAATACATTCAGACTTACAATGAGTCGGCTTGGCATGTTATGGCATCGTTCAGACGACGACCATAGGGCCTTACAGAATCATAGTAAGTAATTACAATACAAGTGACTTGGCATGATATGTGGTCTTACCGTAGACCGCCATATGGCCGCATCACTATCTAACATATAACAATTACTAACTACATGTGCTTGTCCTATTTGGGTGATTTTACTTTAAGCTGTTACTCAGAGTATTTTGTGACCCTGCAACTCGAAAGTGCTTGTCGTGTATTAATCTGTCGACATATTCAGAGCACTGCGGGTGAGCTTTCATGTCAATCCAAGTATTGGCTAGGGTTGATTTTCCCTGTGTATTTATTAATACCTGTAGGTCGCCATGTTTGAGTCTGGCTTTCGAGATGTGGTAGGACAATTGTGTTGACACTGGTTTTGCCAAAATATTGTTTACCTGGTTTTCGTGCATTGTGAATGGTGCTGCCATGCTAGAATTGTCTGATGCGTGTTCTATGCACGCCTGTAAGATGTTAAAGTGAGGCTGTAGCTCAGCTAACATTTTACAGTATTGTTTTGGGGCGGGTGGCTGATTGCCTGTGTCATCTGTGACCATTTTCTTCATGGAATCTGTTCTGAGATCTTTCACATTATTAACACTACCTGCGTCTGTTCTGATCCATGCTATCTTGATGCGATTAACGTGAAAGATACCCGAAAGTCTGTGGCCTTCTAGGGTTTCTAGTATCGCATGCGATCTGTCTAGCATGTGTTGTATAACCAATGGTCCGACGAAATCTAATCTGATTTTCTTCGAATTGGTTTGAAGTGCACTGGCACTTGGGGCAAGCAAGTATACAAGCATACCTTCTGAAAACATTTGGTATTTTGTTGTTTTGTTCAATTGCTTGCGTGCTTGGTTGTGCTGTAGCTGGGCTTGAATTTCCAGCATCGTTTTACCAATCTTTTGCAGTCTTTGTTTCAGTTTATCCACATATTCTCTGTATGATGGGACAATATCTGAAATGTTACCACAGTCAAAAGTGGTCCTTGGATGTCTCAGGTATAGAAGGTAATATGGTGACATGTTACCCAAAGATGGACTGGCAAAAGAATTGTATGCATAGGCTACTGAATTTACAAAAATGGGCCAATCATGACCATTATCTGTAAGGCAGGTTGTAATTAAGCCAGAAATCGTTCCAATGAATCTTTCAGATTTGTTGGCTTTGTGGTTGCCCACAGACACAAATTTGTGTTCAATTTTCAGTGCTTTAAACACATACTGTAAAACTTGGTTGTCCCATTCTTTTCCAAGATCACTGATAAATTGCTCACATGGTCCATATTGGAGTACACAGCGTTGCAGAACAGCTTCAGCAACTGTGGCTGCGTCCTTGTTCTGTAAAGGAACTAATGTGACAAATCTAGTGATATTGCATACAAGAACTAATATATACCGGTAGCCTGTTGGCGTCTCAGGCATTTGCTTGAGGTCCGCATAAATAGTACCATACGGGGCATATGAGACTGGTATATTTAATTCAAATGGTCTTTCTTCTTTGTTGGGTGTTTTGCGAGATTGGCACGTGGTACACGTCTGTATGTACTGCGTGACTTGCTCATGCAAGCGCGGGAAATAGAATCGCTGCTTGATTGTAGCTGCAACCCGTATAATTCCCTGGTGGCACGCAAGAAGATTGTCATGGTGCAAGGAAATTACGAAAGGTACCAGAATCTTTGGTACTGCCAACTTGAGACATTGGTCCTCGTCTTTCTGTATGAATTTGAACAGGATTTTATCTATGAGGACATATTCATCAGCAATGCTAATGATACGTTTGGCAACTATTCGATTTAGAGGTAGCAAGTTTTCAGTGATGTATGCATATACATCTTTAAAATCAGCGCACTGAGATTGCAATCTGGCAACTTCGCGCTTGTCATATGGTAAGTGGTAGTTTTTAAGAACTTTTGCTTGTAATTTCCTCAACATTTCATTTAATTGCTTTTGGTTTGGCATATGTTTTGCCATTACTACTGATTTGTCAATGTCAAGTGGTCTTGTGACTTTTGTCATGTATTGTGGGACTGCGGTGTGCGTTTCTTGTATTTGGTCAGAGTTGTCCGTGTCTGTTGGTTTGTCTCTGAAGTGTCCTGTCTGGTTCTGTGTAATAGTGTCCACTAGCCTAGGTGGTGTCTGGACAACCGCTCTATTAGGTCTTATTAGTGTCACCGGATTGAGTGATTGTACGGCTTGCCTGTTTGTTTTTGATGGTTCATACTCGCCTAATGGCTGAACCATGGGTGCTCGAGTCAGAGGGGGCGCTGTTGCACCGCGAAGATCCGCCACTGAGCGTTCCTCAGACAAAGTGCGGTCTTTGCGAGGTCTTCCCTTCCGACTAGGCTCTAGTGTTGGTGGTGTTGCCGTGGTGGTTTGTATTGTCGGTCTGTTGGGAGGTGTCACTGCTGTACAATTGTTGCTTGTCGTGGTGTTTGGCTGGCCGTGTGGTTTTGCTTGGTTCTGTGCCTGGCTCCTTGTCACTACAAATGAGATGTCGTCTGTTGTGTCCTGGCCAATTTGTGGGTATCTAGACAAATAGTCTGCTATGACTAGTGAATTCCCTTTCATATATTGCACATTTATGGAGTAACTACTGAGCTTTTCAAGCAATCTGGTGATACGTTCCGTAGCTGGCTCATGTTTTGATCTCAGTATTTGAGGTATGGCTGTAAAAATGTCAAAATTGGTACATTTCAGTAGATACCTAAATGCGGTTACTGCAATTACTAACCCAGTGAGCTCTAACTCTGTGATGCTATAGTTGGCTGCAGCTGGAGGTAATGACTTAGAAAAATAGGCAATTAGTCTTTCTTGGTTCTTCTGTATCTGCCAGAGGCTGGCTCCTACTCCAATTTTAGATGTGTCTGTATATAATACAAACTTGCCTGTATTGTTGGGCATTGCAAGCAGTGGGGGGCTTCCCAGTATCTTTATGATTTCATCATATGTATTCTGAGCCACTTCTGTCCATTGAAAGTTCGCCTTCTTGGACGCCATTGCGTGTAATGGTTTTAACAATATTTGCAGGTTTTTGAGATACATAGATAGGTAAGATACCTTGCCTATGAAACCTTTTAGCTGTCTCTTTGTTTTTGGTGTGGGCATGTTTCTGATTGCCTCTGTCCTTTCTCGCAGTGGTCTAATACCGGCGTGGTCGTCTGCGATTACGATTTCATGGCCCATATACAAAACTTTCTTTCTGAATAGCTTGGCTTTGTCTGGGGCGACTTTGAGACCATGCGCTTGTAGCGCTGTGAGGATGGTTTCAACGTGCACAAAGTGGTCTGGGACGGATTTGGAAAACACGATCAGATCGTCCATAATTCCGATGCAGAATTTTCCTGCATTACACTTCTCAAGGATATTATTAATGTGTTTTTGAAATTCGCATGGCGATATACTTAACCCCATCGGTAATCGACGATAGGCTAGGGACCGACCCCCGGCATAGCTCATGATTGTGCAGTAATTAGACGCTTTTTCACTTAAAAGTAAGCAGTAATAAGCTTGTTTCAGGTCTATAACACTAACAACTTGCGGTTCAGCATGACCGATAGTCTGTATCGCATCTCTAACGAGAGGGAATGGCAAATTCCTCTTTATAATTCTCTTATTGAGGTGTCTGAAGTCAGTCACAAGTCGCTTAGCTGATGTCCCCTTCTTGTTGATCAACATTATAGGGCTAGCGTACTGTGATGTATGTTGTTTGAGTACTCCCATTTGCTCCAGTTTTTGTAACTCTCTGTCAATGAGAGGCTTCTCCTTGGGAGAGACTGGAAATGGTCTAATAAAGAATGGTGTCTCATCTGAAAGGTGAAAATCAACAGTCAAGTTTGAATTTCCAACCTCGTTATGTAAACTTAGAGCATCTTTGTACTTCAAAAGTAGGCCCTTAAGTTGCAGTTGTTGATCAATGTCTAACATGCTGTCTTCTAATTTAACGTCTCTGGAAATGATTTCGTCGTCGAACATATTAAGTCTGGCATCATCTGGTTCTAAAAAAGGAAATTTTTGCTTTTTGGTAAGAAACAACTCCTTTCTAGTGAGGTGTCTGTCACAATTGTCCGTTGGGTCGCTGTTTTCTGCGTCGTGGTGGTCTCTGGCTGGGCTGTCTGTGTCTCTGATTGAGCTGTAATAGTTGAAAGTGGTTTTCTCATTACCTTGGTCTATTGACTTAATGACATTGTAAGTGTGAAGAACACTTGACGTATTGAAGGTTGCAATTACGTCTTGACTAGAAATGCGTTGGTTAACTTGCGTCTGGTTGGTGACTACAATGTTTGCACAACCTGCTTTAAATTGGACGAGCATGAATTTTGGTAGATATGCTGTAAATCTGGCTGTTGCCTTGAGCTTGCCTTGGGCATGCATAAATTGTCTGGGCATTTTCCCACTTACTGTGATTGTTCTCGTTTGGCCTGGCTTCAATATGATGTCATATTGAGGGTACAATCGGATTGGTTGTCTTTTAAAAGTTACCTTGTGCTGTTCAAAATGTAGGTTGGCCTTTATGTGCTCCAATGCGTTGTTTCCAATGACTAGGTTAATACCTCCAAGTACATTGACAACCATTGCTGTTATCTCAAACTCGTGTGAGTTTGGTGAATTTCTAACATCGCTATTGATACAACAAAACATATTATTTTGGGATATATTTACATTTTCCTTCATGGGATTCATAATCGGGGATTCAGAGTGTCTGGTACGCACAGTCTGGGCCCCATCTAAAAATGCTGGTTTGCGACTTCCTCCTCGAATTTACGGCATGAGCGCCAGTCATGAGTCTTGTCACTACAATATTGGCAGGCTTCATTCTGAAATGAGACTCTGCGTCTTTGTGGAGCTGGAGACGGCATTCTTTGTGATCTGGAGTCACGTGATTGTGAGCGCCTATCACAGCTGTCCCATCTTCTGTATGGGCGGTCTCTGCTGGCTTCGCGGTCCGTTCTGACATACCTGTCTCTTGACCTAGAATATCGGTCGTTGGGATGATATTGGCGATCTTCGCTTGTGTCGCGGCCCGACCTTGAACTTTGACCATTGGCTCTATCTCGACTAGCGCTTCTTCGACGATCTTCGGTCCAGTAGCTTCTGTTGTCTCGGCTACCGCTTCTTCGTCGTTGGTCATTCCATTGACCTCGTTGGTTCCTGGATGGTGATGAAGGATATCTGCTCTTATACGGCGATCTTGCTCCATTACGGTCTGCTGACCTGTCCCCTTGGCCGCTTTGCTTCTGATTTTCAAGCGCCATTACTCGGAACTGCTCCTGCAGTATGTCCAGTTCTCCCCTTGTAGCAAAGTTTTCTGACATTGCCATTACTTGAGGGGTGGCTTGGGTGTGACTGTCGTCTGCGAGGTACGCTTGCGCCATTCCCATGGCTGCTTGCAGCGTCTTATGTCCCTGTGCCCTTAAATGAGACCTCATGTGGGCAGGCATTGCCTCTATAAATTGAATGATAATGTCTTCTTCCTCTTTGACATTTGCTTTTCCTGCGGCGATGTCTAGGCGATTTCTGAAGGACGCTAGTTTTTCGCCTGGGCGGAGTGTGATGGATCTGAAAGACCTAACATGTTCAGCTCTGGGCGTTTGTCTGGAATACCTTGCCTTAAACAATGTACGGAGGGTTACAACGTCCGTAAACAGGTTTTTGTTGGCCTCATACCACCATCGTGCATCTTTGCCTAGTGTCAGTCTGAAGCATTTGACAGTCTCCTCGGCCTCTAATTTGTGCTCACCTACATAATCCTCAAAAGCCAACCAATGTTGGGAGGCGCTTTCAGTCGGATCGGCATTGAATTTTGGTGGCATGCAGTCATTTTGGACTATGTAATGTGTGGCCATTTTGACAGTGTTTCAAAACAGTAATTGACACGTAAATACAGGCTATGCGCAATTTGTAAAACTACGGAGTGATAGCAAAATTCCAATTTGGATACACAACGGATTTTGCGTATACAAAGGGTTCTTTCACACAAAGGATAAATTGTACCCCTGTTTGCAGTATTGCGTATGTAAATAGCTAAGTATCAAATATATATAATAATTTTTAGTTCTTTGGGTTTGTGAGTTAGCTCTGTGTAAAACCTATAACAATAGTAGTATAATTGCAAAAGCAATCAATACAAATTTTATGGGGAAATGTTTTGGTTTTGTAAAAAAACTTTGTAAAATGCACACAAATGTAGATTTTTGTGTAACTGAAACAATGTTATTAAGATATGTGGTCTTTCTAGGTTCTTGGATACATAGAAATAGTTGTATGTAAGCTTCAATGGTACTGGTCAATAATGTAATGCAGTTATTGTACTAATATGAACTTTAAGAATCATTTACATTCACTTTGTACCTTGATTAGCGGATGCTGTTGCTGGTTGTTGCTGCAGAGCTGTGGTAGCTTGTCTGTCCTGTTGTTGTCTCCTCGGATCTAGAACTCGGATTCTCCAACCATATGATATGGAAGACAAAGTCAGGAGTGATGTTGAGTGGAAGCTTTATTCTTGCCAAAGACAAGGGATCAAGTTCAAGCAGAGGCTTTTTATCTGATCTCCTAGACAAAGGCCAGGCTAGGCCGTTGCTAGGGAGACATAGAGAGACAAAGCCTCAATAGATCAATGCTGATCTCTGAGTCAGTGAAGCTGACCAGTTGGTCCATTGTCTACTCTTATATAACAACAGCAGATGCAACTGCTGTTGGTTATGAATACTTAATTATAGTTGAGAGACAAAGGCCATCCTTTGTCTGTACAGTAAAGTATAGAGATAGTTATATTTAATATAGAGTAAAGTATATAACATGATACTAGGACTTCCCGCATAGTTCCATGAAAATTAAGAGATAGGAAGTTAAAAAAAGTAAACTAGGTATTGATAGAGAAATTCAGATTAAAGGTAACACAGTGTCAAGAAACAATCGGAACTCGAAGGATATACAGCTACTTTGAGAATCAAGCTGTGTCAATCAGTGTTAATGCTCATGACAGAAACCTTTCAATTAATAAATTCATTCGCGAGTCAACCACAGCTACCAGCCAGAATGACCTATGGCATGCCACGAAGGCCTTTAAGAAAGCTTTGTATAAAATTGGAAATGGACCCCAAAGCTTTGTATAAAATTGGAAATGGACCATGGTACAGGGTTAGTTAATACAAGTTGCATAACAGCAGCTACAACAACTCCTTATCATCAACATTATAAATTACACTATGAAAGCTGGGAAGACTGAAGAAAATGCACCTACTTTGGTGATGTTTAGACTAGATATCATACCATGATTGCAATATGGGTGCAGCTATTATCCGTAATGCCTGGCTAATTTCAAATGAGGAAATACTAGAGCTGCACCCATCAACAGCAGACCTTGAGGAAAGTGGTGGGCAGATCCCGAAGTACTGCAATACCGGGCCAACCCACAGCAAAGGTGGAGCAAGCCCTGAACACTTCACCCAAGTCCAAAATTCAGTTTAATATCATAGTGGCATTGAGCCACGTATCAGATATTACTCTAATAAGAACAGATACTACACTTTGATCTCAGCCAAAACGCCGAGAAACGATACTCATTTGACGACGAAGTGGACCTAGAAGGATATAAAGCTACTTTGAGGAGCAAGCTGTGTCAATCAGTGTTGATGCTCATGACAGAAACCTTTCAATTAAAAAATTCATTTGCGAGTCAACCACAGCTACCAGCCAGAATAACCTATGGCATGCCATGAAAGACTTCAAGAAAGCTTTGTATAAAATTGAAATGGACCCCAGTACCAGCATGGTAGGACCTGGCATGAACAGCTGAAGGATACTGGGCAGTCAAAAATTGTGATGGAGATGCAGAGAAACTAAGAGCTGCTCTTGTCAATGCTCTTGATCACTACCAGGGCAAACACAGAGGCTGTTTTCCCGAATCCTGTTGCCGGACTGAAGGGAAGCATGAAAATAGTTGCATGCAAATCAAGTCTAAAAGGGAACAGAAAATTTAACAGGATCCAAATTGAGGTCTTGCTTTAATGATGTAACCACAGATCTACTCCCCTGTGATGGATTCACTAGGCACAAATTCAATGAGCTTTTCAATTTGCTGGCTGTTCTTTGTATAATGTAGTATAATCCCTAGTTATTCCCAGTTCCTGGAATCATGGACCTCATCACATTGTAATCAATAATATCCTCCAAAAGCCTGATCCTTTACCTGCTCGATTATCTCTGCCTGAATGAAGTCCTTCATGCATTTAAGAGGTCATTTTGTGCAGTTTTAGACATGTAGCATTTCTGTTGCATGTTTCAAGATGATTTTTCAAGATTTCATCCCTAGCATCTACTCTGCAATTGTCTGATTCCCCTGGCCCGGCAGTTTTTTGTACACAGGTAAGCCATCATCCCTGTGACCTCTGTGTGCCAGCCCTTGTCGTCGACATAATTCCAATGTCTTCACAATGGAAATTAGAATACTGCAGTTCCTCTGCTCCATGCTTAGATTCTTTTCATCAATTTGAACTTTAATTTTGCCAGTGGGATTTTCATATGTCGACTTGAATGCTTCAAGTTTGGCCATTGAAGATCTATTGTAGGCATGTGTTGAATGTACCTTCATGTCTTGCATGGCATCTATCCAGTTTTGGTACGGTTCAGAAATCAGTTCATGGGAACTTCAAAGCTATATTATGTATCATATATGATATATTTACCTTATGACCAAGAAGTATAAAAAGGTGTCAAGAATTAGATGACCTCTCAGGCTCCAGACCTCACGAGTACACATTCCAGCCGCTGGGGTGTAGCAAAAACGCTCATAATTGATTTTGCAATGTAGGTCGGTTCTGGCTAAGCATGCCCATATGCAGCTGCTGCTGCAGCAGGCCAGTCTGGCCACTTTAGGCCAGGTATTTAACCTCCACCCAGCCCCCCTCTAGGCAGAGGGAGGCTGAGAAAGACAGGGGCAGATGGACAGCAGGACTGCTGCAGAGAGTCCTTGCTAATTTATCCTTGGGTGGGGGCTGGCTCCACATGAGATTTTTCAACATGTAATTCTTGGATTTTGTGGGGAACAGACAACTGTATTACAATTAAACTAGAGCCTATCGGCGCTGAATCCATAAGGTGGTGTTACTGTTGTATAAATTACTAATTACTGATAGTAATATGAAATAACTCAGTGAAGGCAAGAATTGAAAATACAAAAAAGTTTAAAATGCAATGAAATAAAAGATTTTTTTTTTAAGTTTTACCCAATAAATTTTCTTTTTCATTGTATTTCATGACAGGTTAGGGCTGGAAATTGTTTGATCCTTAACGATCCATATTATCACGCCAAATTTCTAACGACACATGTTATTTATCACAATAATTCTGAACGAGCTTCATATATAGATGTGTGCAAAAGAGAAAAAATTTACTTAATGTGCCTCTTTTAGCTGTGAATGAGAACTACAGTCTAACTGAGTTAAGAAACATTTAATATGATAATAGTAAATAAATCTGAATCAACACCTTAAGTAATTTTGATTGACACAGTAATCCCAGCCTAGCTTTTGAAAAACACTGGCTACTCCCTGGCCGGGAGTCAACCCAGTGGACCCCTGGGGTGCCCAGTAGGCATCTTCACACTGATTGAGTATTTCTCATGCTACAGCTCAAAAACAGCATCAGAAAGTGAAAACTAAGGTGATTTTAGAATCACTTTTCTTGCATGACAAAGCCTTGAAAAGTTTCAAAACACTGCTCTAAAGTCAACCGGAAGTTGTCGCCGAAATGTAAACAAAGCTCCAGGAGCTAGGCTGGTGGGCGACCAAGTGCCGGTAGGTGAAATGATGAAGGCACTGGGCCCCGTACACTCTCATTATATGCATTTATTAGCATACTACTGCTATCTTTCTAAAAAAATGAGCTGAATATTTGTGCGCAATGCATTTTAAAGTTTACTGAGCTCTATGTGACACTTCTCAGCTTGATCTCCAGCGAGGCAATTCATTTGAAAATTCTCCTGAATGTTCCACTCCCTCACATCTCATCCTCTGACAATATCCTGAAGGCTTGCTTTCGAACCTTGGATAACAATTGCTCTAGGAATCTACTGAGCCATACCAAAGACAGTATATAAACTCTGTGCTACTCAACTCTGTAGGCCTAGTTCTTAAATTTGCCACCAGGGGCACTGAGGTGAGTTGCATATAATGCCAAGAGCCACAAAAACAGCGAAATGCCACAAAAAGCACTCATTTACCATTTTATAGCAAACTACTGCTATCTTTCTCAAAAAACGAGCCAAATATTTTCAATCAATATAGTTTAAAGTATACTGAGCCCTATGTGGCACTGTTCAGCTTCATCTCCATTAAGCCTATTCATTTGAAAATTTTCCTGAATGTTCCACTCTCTCACATCTCATCCTCTGACAATATCCTGAAGGCTTGCTTTGCAACCTTCTGGATAATAAACCATTCAACTTTACTTTGGTCTCCATCATCCTTTAACTTGTATTGTTCTAGAGCTTCAGATCTTGACAAGCCAATTAACTTAACTAGCAACTTCCCTAAACATGATAAGCTTTAGTGCAACAATTCATGTCTCACCTTGATGTCTTAAATATACGGTTTACCCCTCAGCAGGGCAAAGTTCAGAACTCATTTCATTCTCACAGCCAATTATGATGCACTTTATCTTATAATCAGAAAAGGAGACAATTATTACTGAAAGTTATATGTTAGTTCATGCATTTATTACTATTGTATTAACATAACAAACCAGCAACAAATCTGTTTGCCCTAATCGTTACATCCAACCTGTTCAATGAATGTTCGAATGGTTCCGATCATCTATGCTGGCAGTGTACTAGTCACTTCAGTTAGTGTTTTGTTTCACACAAGTTCCTCATACTGAACCTGCAACAAAGACAGGAGATTGGTCACAATACGTGATTACACGTAAAATGTAGTGTATCTATTTCAAGGGATGCAGAACCTAAATGCATAAAAAACATGTACACAGACTCACCATAGTGTCATCAATTCAACTGTACAAACTTTCTTATCAATTAAAAAATGACAAAAATTCGTTTAGGCAGAAAAAAAACAGTTGCAAACTGAAGTGAGGAGGACATCCAACAGGTGACAATCATGATCATTTCAATGTCCTTTGCAATGGACACTGCTGGCTCCTAGGAATTCCAGCATAACTCCAGGAAAATTAAGAGATGGGAAGTTAAAAAAAGTAAACTAGGTATTGATAGAGAAATTCAGATTAAAGGTAACAGTGTCATGAAACAATTGGAACTCGAAGGATATACAGCTACTTTGAGAATCAAGCTGTGTCAATACGTGTTACTGCTCATAACCGAAACCTTTCAATTAATAAATTCATTCGTGAGTCAACCACAGCTACCGGCCAGAATGACCTATGGCATGTCATGAAGGCCTTTAAGAAAGCTTTGTATAAAATAGGAAATGGACCCCAAAGCTTTGTATAAAATTGGAAATGGACCATGGTACAGGGTTTGTTAATACAAGTTGCATAACAGCAGCTATAACAACTCCTTATTATCAACATGATAAATAACACTATGGAAGCTGGGAAAACTGAAGAAAATGCACCTGCTTTGGTGATATTAAGACTGGATATCATACCATGATTGCAATACGGGTGCAGCTATTATCAGTAATGCCTGGCTAATTTCAAATGAGGAAATACTAGAGCTGCACCTATCAACAGCACACCTTGAGGAAAGTGTTGGGCAGATCCTGCAAGTACTGCAATACCGGGCCAGCCCGCAGCAAAGGTGGAGCAAGCCCTGAACACTTCGCCCAAGTCCAAAAATCTGTTTAATATCATAGTAGCATTGAGCCACGTATCAGATATTACGCTAATAAGAACAGATACTACACTTTGATCTTAGCCAAAAGGCAGAGAAGCGATACTCATTCGACGACGAAGTGGACCTCAAAGGATATACAGCTACTTTCAGGAGCAAGCTGTGTCAATCAGTGTTGATGCTGATGAGAGAAACCTTTCAATTAAAAAATTCATTTGTGAGTCAACCACAGCTACCAGCCAGAATGACCTATGGCATGCCATGAAGGCCATCAAGAAAGCTTTGTATAAAATTGGAAATGGACCCCAGTACCAGCATGGTAGGACCTGGCATGAACAGCTGAAGGACACTGGGCAGTCAAAAATGCTGTTACAGATGCAGAGAAACTAAGAGCCCCTCTACCAGGGTAAACACAGAGCCTGTTTTCCAGAATTGCAAATAGTTGCATGCAAATCAAGGCTAGCTTGTAGAGAACAATATCCGCAAAGAGACCATTTAAGACTTGCTAATAATGAGCTAGAATCCATTATTAAAACATTCAAATCTAAAATTTATGATGAATGTCCGGATACTATATTAGCTGAAATAAATGATTCCACGTTACAGCCAAAACTTAGAACCTATAAACTCTTCAAGACTGATTATAGACTAGAACCTTATCTCTTATTAAACCTAAGCAGAAAAATGTATAATAATATCGCCAGATTTAGAGTAAGCTCACATAATTTGCGTATTGAAACAGGTAGACATGAAAATCCTATATTGCCAGCAGCTGAGAGGCTATGCCTAAAATGCAGTATGCATGAAATTGAAGATGAAAAACATTGTCTCATAGTATGTCCGCATAATAAACTTAGTCGTGAGGAACTCCTTAAAGTAGCTAATGACTACATAGATAATTTTGAGCAACTAATCAGTGAAGATAGATTTAAGACCATCATGAAATCAAAAGAGCCTGAGTTGCTAAGATCCCTTGGAAAATTTCTGGTAAATGTTGATGCCTAATAAACGTTTGAGTCATCATCCATCGTCTGACATTAAACGTGTTGACCATTCTGAGTCTCTGCATTATGAACATTTGTATACCATATCTTTGATCTTGTATATTTTTACATACATGTATATACGTTCCTTTTAATTACCTATGTGTTAGATCATTTGCTATGGATAATGCTGTATGATTTATATATATAGATATAAAAAGATTGAACTTCACATTGAAAACTGTACATTATTATGTTGCTATTGTATTGTAACAAACCTTTATCATAGCTTGAACCTAGCTTTATTTACTACTTTTCTATTATTCTTTAATTGTTATTGTATGTCATTTACTTTGTATTTTCTGTCTACATTATGACACATATGTCATGAATGACATGAAGCTGTCGAATAAAAGATATATATTTGATCTTAGCCAAAAGGTTGAGAAGCGATACTCATTCTAAGAACTGCTGAGTACCTAACCCGAACGGCCCAGCCCAGAACCTGGTTTGGCAAATGAAAGATCATTCACTTTGTACAACATATCAGAGTCAATATTTTCACGATACACTCAATCATACATCCTAGTGTGGATTTAGACACTAACACCTTTAGAGTTTCTATAACTTCAAATCCACATTTTTAAGTCATAAAAGTCAATTCATTTGTGTATTCACTTGACTGAGATCAGAACCTGTCACATGTGCTGCCTCCTATAATCAGGTGACTCATCATACTCAATAGATATGCCACATATTGTGCAATCATTCAGTCACAAAGAAGCTTCCAATATGGCTACATTGACATTCAAGATATATTTCTGTATCACATACAATTACCATATTCTACAGTACACATACAATTCCAAATATGTGTAAGATTTACATTTTTTTGTGATTTAATATATTACCAAGTTGGACACACTGTCTGAATTAATTAGTGCCATGACCTACAATTATAGCACTTCCATGAAAAAATCTATAAAACCACTTCACAGACACTTTCTACAACAGAAATAACCATACAGCATGGCAAAGGCTATAGATATTGTCATTTGGTAATTATTGAGGCTACAAGCTGTAATAATTATCACTTGGTAATTATTGAGTTCAACTGTACAAACTTGTTTATCAATAAACAAATGACAAAAATTAGTTTATGCAGAAAAAAATTGTTACAAACTGAAGTGAGGAGGACATCCAACAGGTGACAATCATGATCATTTTAATGTCCTTTGGAATGGACACTGCTGGCACCTAGGACTTCCAGCATAGTTCCAGGAAAATTAAGAGATAGGAAGTTAAAAAAAGTAAACTAGGTATTGATAGAGAAATTCAGATTCAAGGTAACACAGCGTCAAGAAACAATCGGAACTCGAAGGATATACAGCTACATTTGAGAATCAAGCTGTGTCAATCAGTGTTAATGCTCATGACAGAAACCTTTCAATTAATAAATTCATTCGTGAGTCAACCACAGCTACCAGCCAGAATGACCTATGGCATGCCACGAAGGCCTTTAAGAAAGCTTTGTATAAAATTGGAAATGGACCCCATAGCTTTGTATAAAATTGGAAATGGACCATGGTACAGGGTTTGTTAATACAAGTTGCATAACAGCGGATCAAGACACTTTGTACAACATGTCAGAGTCAATATTTTCATGATACACTCAATCATACATCCTATTGTGGATTTAAACACTAACACCTTTAGAGTTTCTATAACAGATACAGATGCAGAGAAACATAAGAGCTGCTCTAAAAGGGCAAGCACAGAGGCTGTTTTCCGGAATTTCATTGTCGGACTAAAGGGAATCATGAAAATAGTTGCATGCAAATCAAGGCTGAAAAGGCACAGAAAATGCTTCTGGGTGTATGCGAATGACTACAGACTAGCTTGTGACAGTATTCCATACATGCACACCTGGCCAGTCTTCACTGGAATACCAATGTAGGACGCCATCACACCTCAGTGTACAAGGCCAAAGACCCAAAATCCCCAAGAAGCCAGAAAGGTAAAAAGTGTCTAGGCAGAGTGAGGCTGTGAAAGACAGAGGCAGAGTGACAGCAGGACTGCTGCAGAGAGTCCTTGCTAATTTATTCTTGGGTGGGGGCTGGTTCAACATGAGATTTTTCTACATGTAATTCTTGGATTTTGTGGGGAACAGACAACTTTATTACAATTAAATAAACCATTCAACTTTACTTTGGTCTCCATCATCCTATAACTTGTATTGTTCTAGAGCTTCAGATCCTGGACCCTCACTGCCAAGCCAATTAACTTAACTAGCAACTTCACTAAACATGATAAGCTTTAGTGCAACAATTTGTGTCTCACCTTGATGTCTTGAAAATACGGTTCACTTTCAGCAGGACAAAATTCAGAACACATTCCATTCTCACAGCCAATTATGATGCACATTATCTAATAATCAGAAAAAGGAGACAATTATTACTGAAAGTTATATATTAGTTCATGCAGTTATTATCATTAACATAAAAAACAGCAACAAATCTGTTTGCCCTAATCATTACATCCAACCTGTTCAGTGAATGTTCAATTTGATCATCTCCGATGGCAGTATACTAGTCACTTCAGTTAATGTTTTGTTTCTCACAAGTTCCTCATAATGAACCTGCAACAAAGACAGTAGATTGGTCATAAAACGTAATTACACGTAATATGTAATTAATCTATTTCAAGAGATACAGAACCTAAATGCATAAAATACATGTACACAGACTCACCATAGTGTCATCAATTACCAATGAACTTTGCATAGGACGCCTTACACAGCGTCATGAAACAATCGGAACTAGAAGGGTATACAGCTACTTTGAGAATCAAGCTGTGTCAATCAGTGTTAATGCTCATGACAGAAACCTTTCAATTAATATATTCATATGCGAGTCAACCACAGCTACCAGCCAGAATAACCTTTGGCATGCCCTGAACACTTCGCCCAAGTCCAAAAATAAGTTTAATATCGTAGTGGCATTAAGCCATGTATCAGATATTAAGCTGATAAGAACAGATACTACACTTTGATCTTAGCCAAAAGGCCGAGAAGCGATACTTATTCTAAGAACCGCTGAGTACCTAACCTGAATGGCCCAGCCCAGAACCTGGTTTGGCAAATGAAAGATCAAGACACTTTGTACAACATGTCAGAGTCAATATTTTCACGATACACTCAATCATACATCCTAGTGTGGATTTAAACACTAACACTTTTAGAGTTTCTATAACTTCAAATCCACATTTTTAAGTCATAAATGTCAATTCATTTGTGTATTCACTTGACTGAGATCAGAACTTGTCACATGTGCTGCCCCCTATAATCAGGTGACTCATCATACTCAATAGGTATGCCACATATTGTGCAATCATTCAGTCAAAAAGAAGCTTCCAATATGGCTACATTGACATTCAAGATATATTTCTGTATCACATACAATTACCATATGTTACAGTACACATACAATTCCAAATATGTGTAAGATTAACATTTTTTTGTGATTTAATATATTACCAAGTTGGACACACTGTTTGAATGAATTGGTGCAATGACATACAATCATAGCACTTCCATGAAAAAATCTATAAAACCACTTCACAGACACTTTCCACAACAGAAATAACCATACAGCATGGCAAAGGCTATAGATATTATCATTTGGTAATTATTGAGGCTACAAGCTGTAATAATTATCTTATTGAGTTCAACTGTACAAACTTGTTTATCAATTAACAAATAACAAAAATTAGTTTAGGCAGAAAAAAATTGTTACAAACTGAAGTGAGGAGGACATCCAACAGGTGACAATCATGATCATTTCAATGTCCTTTGCAATGGACACTGCTGGCACCTTGGACTTCCCGCATAGTTCCAGGAAAATTAAGAGATGGGAAGCTAAAAAAAGTAAACTAGGTATTGATACAGAAATTCAGATTAAAGGTAACACAGTGTCAAGAAACAATCGGAACTCGAAGGATATACAGCTACTTTGAGAATCAAGCTGTGTCAATCAGTGTTAATGCTCATGACAGAAACCTTTCAATTAATAAATTCATTCGCGAGTCAACCACAGCTACCAGCCAGAATGACCTATGGCATGCCACGAAGGCCTTTTAGAAAGCTTTGTATAAAATTGGAAATGGACACCAAAGCTTTGTATAAAATTGGAAATGGACCATGGTACAGGGTTTGTTAATACAAGTTGCATAACAGCAGCTACAACAACTCCTTATCATCAACATGATAAATAACACTATGAAAGCTGGGAAGACTGAAGAAAATGCACCTACTTTGGTGATGTTAAGACTGGATATCATACCATGATTGCAATATGGGTGCAGCTATTATCCGTAATGCCAGGCTAATTTCAAATGAGGAAATACCAGAGCTGCACCCATCAACAGCAGACCTTGAGGAAAGTGGTGGGCAGATCCCGGAAGTAATGCAATACCGGGCCAACCCACAGCAAAGGTGGAGCAAGCCCTGAACACTTCACCCAAGTCCAAAATTCAGTTTAATATGATATTATGCTAATAAGAACAGATACTACACTTTGATCTTAGCCAAAACGCCGAGAAACGATACTCATTTGACGACGAAGTGGACCTCGAAGGATATACGGCTACTTTGAGGAGCAAGCTGTGTCAATCAGTGTTGATGCTCATGACAGAAACCTTTCAATTAATAAATTCATTCGCGAGTCAACCACAGCTACCAGCCAGAATGACCTATGGCATGCCACGAAGGCCTTTTAGAAAGCTTTGTATAAAATTGGAAATGGACCCCAAAGCTTTGTATAAAATTGGAAATGGACCATGGTACAGGGTTTGTTAATACAAGTTGCATAACAGCAGCTACAACAACTCCTTATCATCAACATGATAAATAACACTATGAAAGCTGGGAAGACTGAAGAAAATGCACCTACTTTGGTGATGTTAAGACTGGATATCATACCATGATTGCAATATGGGTGCAGCTATTATCCGTAATGCCAGGCTAATTTCAAATGAGGAAATACCAGAGCTGCACCCATCAACAGCAGACCTTGAGGAAAGTGGTGGGCAGATCCCGGAAGTAATGCAATACCGGGCCAACCCGCAGCAAAGGTGGAGCAAGCCCTGAACACTTCACCCAAGTCCAAAATTCAGTTTAATATGATATTATGCTAATAAGAACAGATACTACACTTTGATCTTAGCCAAAACGCCGAGAAACGATACTCATTTGACGACGAAGTGGACCTCGAAGGATATACGGCTACTTTGAGGAGCAAGCTGTGTCAATCAGTGTTGATGCTCATGACAGAAACCTTTCAATTAAAAAATTCATTTGCGAGTCAACCACAGCTACCAGCCAGAATAACCTATGGCATGCCATGAAAGCCTTCAAGAAAGCTTTGTATAAAATTGAAATGGACCCCAGTACCAGCATGGTAGGACCTGGCATGAACAGCTGAAGGACACTGGGCAGTCAAAAATTGTGATGGAGATGCAGAGAAACTAAGAGCTGCTCTTGTCAATGCTCTTGATCACTACCAGGGCAAACGCAGCGGCTGTTTTCCCGAATCCTGTTGTCGGACTGAAGGGAAGCATGAAAATAGTTGCATGCAAATCAAGTCTAAAAGGAAACAGAAAATTTAACAGGATCCAAGTTGAGGTCTTGCTTTAATGATGTAACCACAGATCTACTCCCCTGTGATGGATTCACTAGGCACAAATTCAATGAGCTTTTCAATTTGCTGGCTGTTCTTTGTATAATGTAGTATAATCCCTAGTTATTCCCAGTTCCTGGAATCATGGACCTCATCACATTGTAATCAATAATATCCTCCAAAAGCCTGATCCTTTACCTGCTCGATTATCTCTGCCTGAATGAAGTCCTTCATGCATTTAAGAGGTAATTTTGTGCAGTTTTAGACATGTAGCATTTCTGTTGCATGTTTCAAGATGATTTTTCAAGATTTCATCCCCAGCATCTACTCTGCAATTGTCTGATTCCCTGACCTGGAGTCAACCCAGTGGACCCCTGTGGTGCCCAGTAGGCATCTTCACACTGATTGAGTATTTCTCATACTACAGCTCAAAAACGGCATCAGAAAGTGAAAACTAAGGTGATTTTAGAATCACTTTTCTTGCATGACAAAGCCTTGAAAAGTTTCAAAACACTGCTCTAAAGTCAACCGGAAGTTGCCGCCGAAATGTAAACAAAGCTCCAGGAGCCAGGCTGGCAGGCTACCAAGTGCCGGTAGGTGAAATGATGAAGGCACTGGGCCCCGTACACTCTCATTATATGCATTAATTAGCATACTACTGCTATCTTTCTAAAAAAATGAGCTGAATATTTGTGCACAATGCATTTTAAAGTTTACTGAGCTCTATGTGACACTTCTCAGCTTGATCTCCAGCGAGGCTATTCATTTGAAAATTCTCCTGAATGTTCCACTCTCTCACATCTCATCCTCTGACAATATCCTGAAGGCTTGCTTTCGAACCTTGGATAACAATTGCTCTAGGAATCTACTGAGCCATACCAAAGACAGTATATAAACTCTGTGCTACTCAACTCTGTAGGCCTAGTTCTTAAATTTGCCACCAGGGGCACTGAGGTGAGTTGCATACAAGGCCAAAAGCCACAAAAACAGCGAAATGCCGCAAAAAAAGCGCTCATTTAGCATTTTACAGCAAACTACTGCTATCTTTCTCATTTTACAGCAAACTACTGCTATCTTTCTCAAAAAACGAGCCAAATATTTTTAATCAATATAACTACGTAAGTACCAGAATAGCGCCAAAGGAATACCGGCGCCTCAGGCTATGAGATCAAAGGATCCCTGCAGGTGCCGCAGGCTACCAGCCTCTGATCCTGCAGTGCCCTCCGGCTATAAGCGTTTATGTCCAAACGCTGACAGGTGTTAAGGCCCTCAGGCGTTAGTGGTTGAGATGACGTTCAGTATACGTCCAGCATCTCCCAGAAAACCCCCAGGCCCAATGTAATGATGTACAAATATATATTTAAAGATGGGTTGTTAAGAGTGAATTGCTTTTTCATTCAATTCAATTCAATTCAATTCAATTCAGTTCAATTCAATTATGATAACCAAATACTGTTATTAAACAATGACGACACGCTTGTGGCAGGGTATTTTTCATTGTTTAAATGGAAAAGTTGTCCAAAGCTCACTTGTAAGGTGCATTTGTTTTTTTTTGTTTTTTTTGAGTTGTGTGTCTTTATAATTTCTTATTTATTTATTTATTTATTCTCAAGCACACACACACACACACACACACACACACACACACACACACACACACACACACACACACACGTACATGCTATATTAACCAGTAGTGCCGAGTTAGCAATGACATTCACTGCAAAGCTCAGAGGAATGGTATTAGTGTTTTGTAAGCATAATTCTTTGTGTGCTATATGGTCCAGTTTGTGTTGAGTCAGCAGCAGCCTTCATCAGAATGAATACTGGCTCCTGCCTGTCAAACACCTCAGGCACTCAGTGATGACCAGTTACCATTGGCTGACTTTTAGCGTATGCCTCAGAGCACTATACACTGCCAATTGTCCACCTGGTGGTCAACAGCCTCATTGTTTTATTTTTTTCATTGTCTTAGTCCAGCACTGATATACTAAAAGCATATTTAATAAAGGCAATTAAGGGTAGTCATGAAAACTTTTGGACACCTGGGTTTTTTTTTTTTTTTTTTTTTTTTTTGACAGCACCCTCATTGTCTGGTACTCATTGTCATAGTTTATCTAAGTATACTAAAAAAAAAAATACAGAGCTACTCATTGTCTTAGTTTAATCAATGTCCCACTAAAATTAAAAAGTTTAATAAATACTCCAAAAAAGTCGCTTATGAAAGATTTATTTCTAATATCAGAACATGCACACTTTCAAGCAGTTAATACACAATAAATAAAAAACCAAAAAATAAACTATCATTTCATGCAGTTAATCAATAAAAATTATTGTGTAATAGTAAATTAAAAAAGCAATATTAGATAACATAGCGAAGCAACTAAGCATAAACTACTACACATGCAACTCATATTACCAAAAAAAAAAAAAAAAAGTTATCTTATATCAGAACATGCACACTTTCAAGCAGTTAATACACAATAAATAAAAAAACCCCCAAAAACTATCATTTCATACTGTTAATTGATAAAATTATTGTTCAATAGTAAAATAAAAAAGCAATATTAGATAACATAGCAAAGCCATTAGCCATAAACTACTATACATGCAACTCAGATCATCTAAAAAACTTATCAATTATAATATGCTACACATGTAGGTACATTCATTCTGTTTTAAAAACTTTCACACGGTTAATTTAATACAACATTCTACTCCATATGCTTTCCTAACTTTAATTACTAAAATATTAAATAAAGACAATAAAAAAAAAACACATAAAATAGCATGCACCAAATCAAAATAATTATATCTAAACAGCCATAAAGCAATAAAAAGAAACCGCAAATCAATTATTAAAAAAATACAGCCAATAAACCAATCACACAGCACCAATCACAGCCTCAGCAACACTCACATGTACTCACACTTCCATGCAGATAAAAATAATGAAATAGTGAAATAATGAAATAAGCACGAAATCTCCAAATGGATAACTAAAAAACAAAAAAAAACAAAAAAAAAAAAAAAAAAAACACATAAATCATAAAATGCTTAAACAGCAATCCAAAAAAAAAAGCAAAAAAAAAAATAAAAAATAAAACCCCAGGAACATATGAACCAGCTGTAAATTAAAATAAAAGCAAATCAATTAACATTATTACGGTTTCTTAACCTCTGGTTTAGTACATTGTTCAAGTCCAGACCCGCCATACCCCGAGGGCGGAGGGGGCGGAGGGGGCGGACGCGTGCGCGATGGTCAGGTCTGGCTTGTTCAGCATCGGGCATACGTCGGGGTAGGGGTGCAGCCCCTGGCCTGTCATTGTTTATGACATTGTTGTTGTTGGCGTCACCGTCATTGTTGTTGTTGTTGGCGGGGTTGAAGCGGTTGTTGATGATGTCACGGTTACGTGCTTCAATCGAGTTAATCATCCAGCGGGCCATGCGGAGGAGCATAACCAAAAACAAATTGCGCTCATCGGCGTTTTCAAATGCCAGTACAAGGTCCACATTCCAGATATAAATCAAAATAACCCGCGCAAGCACACGTAGCGCCAAGGTTATAATAAAATCTTTCGTCTGAAGAGAAAAGAACAATCAATCAGTCACTGAACATTATTTAAAGTCATACAAAAGACAAAATTAAATAGCCACTGATGGGCTGGATGAATGTTTTTTTTTTTTTTTTTGTTTTGGTTTTTCAGGTACATTGAGTTACAGCACCAAGAAGTGACACATGAGTGAAACATTAAAGAAACTACCTGTCAGGCACAGCATAACATGGCATAACCAGAAAAAAAAAAAAAAAAAAGGTGATTCATAGAGCATTCATAATCAAAATGACAGCCTTGAATCATGCAGGCCATTGAAGATATAAGAATGTGCAATACAGTAAAAGTACAAGTAGGCTAGTTTAACACCCAGCCATCATGGGGGTTATTGACAGCTAAATTATACTTTATACTGTTTTGGGGGTGTATAACTTGTCTATAGGTACAGAAATCAAGTGACTAACCTAGTTTAGGCTCTGAAAGATGGTGAAGTGCCTCTCACAGTCTGATCAAGTGTAAACAAGCAGCATGTAGTGCATTTGAAGCACCTCGCACACAGATGGAGGGGGAATAGCAGTACTGCCAGGCACTTCAGACAGCAGCTCACTGCGAACATTGGCGGATCATTGCAGCGTGCATGAGTGTTAATGCGAGCATGAAGATTAACAAGACTCACCAGAATGCACGCCGTCAATATCGCCCCGATGGCACCCGATATGGCCGTCCATATAATCACCGCGTCCAGCGCATCCAATGACCCAGCCGGCGACTGCTGCACCTGATCTGTGTTTCCTCCTTGAGGCTCCGCTGTAGTCGGCTCACTCGTCTGGAAACCGCGTCCAGCATTCATCACAGGATGAGCATATATTGTGGTCGTCGTAATGCACATGATCGAAGGGAAAGAAGCAGAGACACTTGAACATTGCTCACGGGAAAGTCCAATCACCATCACCCGGTCAAACCCTATTGTGTCGCTAAGACTGGCAACTCTGAAGCCTGGATCCGTCTTGATTGTCAGCCTCTTTCCGCTTCTGTAGACATCAATGAAAAAGGGTGCAACTCCATCTGCAGTGCACATAACTTCCCCCGAAGATGTACACCTGCACTGGCCCTCGTTTCCACAAATCCATGCATCTGTTGAGCATATACTCAATCCAAAAAGCAGCAAGATCCAAATCATTTTGTTTTCACTCATGTAGCTATCAATCCAAACGTCTTGTCTCTTCAGTATCTCAAGGAGCTATGGTCACATGCAGTGCCAAAACACCCCAAATCACAGAGGGGGGTGGGGGGTAAAACCTGCCATTATATAACACAACAAAAGACCTGACCCTCATGCCCAGTCCCTAGACAATAGAGAGTGTATAATCTAATTGAAATGTAAGTTATATTCACATATATCACTGCTGTTGCTACTACTGCTGATGTATGTCAAACCAGAAAATATTACAAGTCCTATTAATAATAGGTCTATTGCTTTATCTGTATATACTACAATAAATGCTATTTTCCTAGGTAAAAAGTGACTCAGGTTAATCTATACATATATATATATATATATATATATATATATATATATATATATATATATATATATATATATATATATATATATATATATATTAAATATGGAACATACTAAAAGTGACTTAGAAACAATGTGTACATATTGAATATAGAGTAGGTTAAATTATTTAATTACACTGTCAGTAATGCTTTATGTGCTGCTATTGAAATTCATTTTGATTTCACAAACACATCACTAGTACAATTCATTTTCGGCTTACATTTTTACAAATTCTGTATGCAAACCATATTTATATCACTAATAGAAGCTATTGCACTTGAATCTGTTAATACAGATAGATTAAACCATGTGGAACATGTGTTAAACTCAAGTAAAAAGAGTCTAGTTAATTAAAGATACTCATGTGTAGCTAGATGAAGAGAAATTGATACATAACCTATGTACCAGCAAAATTTACACCTTTTGGTAAGTAAAACAGAAATTAACAATGACATTAATATATATATATATATATACCTATTAATTTTTATTTTTTTTTTTATTTTGCTGTACTTTAAAGTTAAATTCTCTGAAAGTAGCTTAATTGAGTTGACAATGGGTTCATTGTAGGTATGGTGGCCTGAGGCTCTCAGTTAAAATGCTGAGTTCAGCTCGCGAGCGAGTCATTTGACCCTCAATTATTGAAATTAAGCACATGCATTTACTGATGGCTGATAAGATCAGGCCAATGATTGTATTACTATGAGCCCCCCGCAGTCAATGTCAACAACTAGAACCCACAGACATGGATGATACATTGACTGTGACCTTGTAGGTCAAGCATATGGGCAGGGCAGGTGACCATCTGAGCAAAAGTGGTCTTTTAAGACACCATGCAGACCCCCCGGTGTTTGCCCCAGGGCAAAAATACCATATTAAAAGCCTGCCCATCATGACAGCAGCATCACTTCCAGTTTTTTGTTCTTTGAAAGAAGAAAAAAACTCTGCACATCACATCTCCAGGAGCTCTTCTTAGGACTCTTCTCTATGCTGCAGCAACACCAGGAATTGTTTTGAACTCTAGACCTCTAATCGCTCACCGAAAGGTCTACACTTTTTAAAAAAAAAAAAGGTAAGTGACTTACACACACACACACAATGATAACTATAGGTAAATTCGCTTATTGTATTTATCGTTCATTACCATGTCATTAAGATGCCGGCACGCCGACACGCTGTCAGTGGGCTAAGAACTATTGTAATATTGCATACATGCTGTTGAGTATTGCGATTTTATCATAATCGCTTATGCTGAAGGCATGCGGAGAACTATTGTAATATTGCGTGTATGCAGTGGAGTATTGCGATTTTATCAATATCGCATTAATGACTCAGCACCAATCCAATTGAGATTACTATGCAGTAGAAAGTCATATCTTAAATGCTAAATACCACTTGTCCAGTGGCAGAGAACTATACTAATTTAAGTAAATTGCAATTAGTGTGCATTACTACGCAACCAATGTCATGCGAAGTCAGCTGAGTTGAGAGTAATATTAATAATAACTGCAACAATAATATTAATATATATAATTTTATTACCATTGTATTATCTCAATCGTTACATTTTTTTTTTTTTTTTTTGACTAAAATTTACAAATAACATATAAGAATAAAATAATGATAATAATAACAATAATAATAATAATAATAATAACATTAAAAGTATTAAGCTAGTCATATATCTATATGTCTATATGACTATATGTCTATATTTCTATATTTCTATATATCTATATATCTATTTACAGTAAATAATAATAATAATACAAATGTATTATACTGTGTCTCTGTATAGAGCCAGACAGTGTTCTTTCACATCCCGTATGTCTTTAAGTATATTTATAACACTCTCGGGCTTAAAATTCCTACACCTATAATACAAGTAAGCTAGAGTGTAAAAACCACAATTAGCATCGGAAATGTGTACTCTACTGGTTGAACATGACACGAATTGTCTCATAAACATGTTGATTTCTTCATTATAGCACTTCGCGCCCTGAGCATCGAAAACTTCAAGTCTTTGTCTCACATCACTGACATCAACATCAACAGCATTAGGATCCTCATCACGTCTACCACAGCTATGAATCCTCAGGAAAATCCAATGCCCGATGTCTCCACGTAAGTACGAGTTTTCATTACAATTCACGATGTAGCATCCTTTCGTGTGCCTATTGACTGAAATGTATTTCAGAGCATTGCACGATATGACAGCCATCACGCGTGACGATACCGTGACGTCATTCCACAGTATTTTATATATTTGATCAGTGTTCATGTCAGGTAGATGTTGCGAGCGTAGTCAATCTGGAATAAGCCCGGGTATGTCACTTTTGTTATCATGACAGCTGATTCTGGTAAGGGCGACTTAAATCTGAGTTCTATTCTCACACAGAAGTCGGTGTAAGAGTCATGTCCATGGCCACTCCATTTAAAAGCAACTTGTTGACTTTAAAGACATCGACGTCTACTTTGCACAATAGCTCCACCGTTTTGCTGCCACTCATGAGAGCTGCCCTTTTTCGAAATCCCAGATTGCCGCCATACATCAGACTCACATCGTCCATACATCGTGCTGTGTCCTTCTCGAACAAGGAGCATTCTAGCTCGGAGTCATTGAGATCGCCCTCTCCCAGCAGTGTGTTTATTAATGCCTTGTAGCTGTAGCCAGTCTGTCCACCCGTGACCACCCTGTCGTTAAGTCGCACCTCTACCTGGTCCCAGAGAGCGTGTGCCAGGTTATTGACCACACCCACACTCCAAGACCCTTCAGTCTCAGTCTCTGCTTCCTCGGCAGCTGCAGCTGCATCTACAGGTGTTGATGTTTTTTTCTTTTTGCTGGTCCTTTCGGGGAGGGGGGATCCATCTTCTGTGACTATTCTCACCCTTGTTTTTATGTAAACACTAGACAGGTCTATGTAGGCTGTTCCTGCACCGGGGACATGGAATTTCACATCGCCCTCGGACGAAAATTGATTGATGGGCTTATGCGTTAAATATTTAATGTCCGTCACTCCTAGGTTGCTGAGAGGTAAACTGAACAGATTAAGAGTGTCATCGTATGCCAGGTCTATTGATTCCAGTACTTTTTCACCGGCCGCCATGTTAACCGAAAATGTCCTTGATCCTAGTGATTTTTGCCTTCTTATTATTTGGAGCACCGCTAGTCACTCTGCTCTGAGGAGTGTGAGGAGGTTGCTTTCTCTTCCTGGATCGCTGTGTCCCTGACGTAGCTGAGCTGCCGACTGAGCCAGCTGAGCCAGCTCCTACCCTTTTATCGCTTTCCATGCGTAAATCAGCCTCGGCCATTTCGTTAGACTGACCTACCGGAGACACAATGGTCAGGGGTAAACTGACATTGGCTTTCTCTCCATGGGCGTCGCTGCTGCTACGAGGCTTTTTGATCACTACAGGCCTCGGCTGCGACGACAGTATGCTCGTGTGGCCAGCAGTTTTTTTAAAATGCTCTATCCAGGGTGCTGCATCCATTGCTGCTAGGGATTTGTATCTCGCCCCCATATTAGTTCCAGAGTGCACTTGGTGGAATGTCTAGTTTCTTCGGCGAGCTCTGGTAGCAGGTTCCAGCTCGAGTCTCTCAGTTCAATGGAAATATGTCTCACGTCCTTCACTCTCAGGGGCGTGTAGAGTACTGAAGTGAAACGTGTGTAGTTGTGCCGTCTTATTTCTCCCAGAGCTATGGACCTGAGCACCGGCCTGTATGTGACACCCATCGCAACTCCCTCTACATGAGGGCATGTTACATAGACGACATCCCATTTGTTGGCACCTGCACCCACTGGCGGCATGGCTATCTCGATCAGCCCCATGTACCACCGCCCCCTCGGTTCAGCACTTGAGGGTCTCGTAAATGACTCTGGCAGCTGTACAGTAAACTTCCCCGCTGTGTTACTAGGGTTTATTTCTGGTGTCAAGTCACTAGCCAGATAAATATACATTTTGGTTCCTTTCTAGTTAAGATCCCCCTCCAAAGGCCTTTGCTTTGTTTTCATTTATTTATTTATTTTATTTTTTATGTTTTCTCTGTCTCTTCGCCTTCAGTGTCTTGATGTTAGAGCTAAGTAGCCACTGGTTATATTTACTAGGTCATGATTGGTATTTAACCAGGCTTTCTTCAGCACCGTCACTCCTCATGCGTTTCTTGATCACTTTTTCTATCTTAAAGAAAGCGTCAGGGTCAAATTTCACAGGTGTCAGCTCGTTTGCGTAAAAAGGGCCATCAACATCATCACCCTGGTAGTCTAGGAGGTAGTAAATGGCTACTCCGTCTGAGAATTTCCTAGCTCTGATGGTGAATACTTCGCCTGTAAACTGCTCGTCGTAGGAGCGAAAAAAATTCGCTTTGCGATGGTATGACGCTCTGACCCTCTGTCCTAGTGTGAATTTGTATGGATTTCTTCTCTTGTTCCTGGCTGTGGAAATGGCACTCTTGAAGGCACGAGCTAAGTCCTTCGTATTTTGCTGAGTGATGTATTGGTAGTCCCAAATTCCCTGTTCATTTTCCTCATTGACACTGTCAGGACTCACTCCAATACTCGAATGAATAGTTCTGTTGTACGAGTCTACTATATCCTGGAGTTCATCCAGATAGCTGTAGCTGTTGGTGTATTGGAAGTACTGGAACAGTCTCTTTTTAAGTCCTTTAATCGCCGCTTCGGCGTAGTTCGCTTTGGTTTCTGTATTAGTGAAGATGTGACTCACTCCCCTTGCTTTAAGTAAATCGCCGACACGAGAGTTTGTGAATTCTGTCCCCCTATCAGTGCGTATGAACTTTGGCATTCCTGTGGCTTCTGCTTCTGATGCAGGCACTGACACTGTGGCTGCACCTGTACCTGCAGCTGTAGTAGCAGTAGCAGCGGCAGTAGTAGTAGTAGTAGTAGTAGTAGTAGTAGTAGTAGTAGTAGTAGTGTTAAATATTTCCTGGAAGGCTTGTTCCATGTGTTTGGCACTTTTGCTTTTGACCGCTCGGGCCCTGCAGTATCTGGAGAAGACATCTATAGTTACCATGATGTAAGCGAACCCTTCATTAGCTCTCTTGAACCTTTCACCTGTCAGCACAAGTAGATCGCAGTCCCACAAGTGGTTCATACCAGGGGCTATGACTCGTCTATACTTTCGAGGCTTTTCTCGAGCTGACTTGTGCAAAGTGACAATGTCCTGCGACTGGGCCCAGTCTTCAATTCTACTCAGACTTATGTCATAGCGTCCTTCGCTCTTTATGACAGAGTGCAACTTTGATGCACTGGTGAAGCTACCAGGGGTCCTGTGATTGTAAAATCTACGTGATAAATAGGCGTCTATATCTCGGGGGAGCCCCATCCTTATTTAGCGCTGACCTTGGTCCACGATTTCCTGCTCCTCTTATTCGTTCCCCTGGCCACTCTTTTCACTCCGGTGTCTCCACCAAGTGCAGTGCCAGTGGTAGTGGTAGTGGCAGTGGCAGCAGTAGGCTCAGCCTCCTCAGACTCCAGGCTTAACCTCTTCCTCTTCCCCCTCTTCCCTCTCTTCACCTCTATGTATTCTTCTTCTTGTTCTTCTTGTTCTTCTTCGTCTACTGGGTATTTGTTCTTCATATAATGTAATATTCTACGTAATTTAACGTTTGAAATTAAATTCAGAGGCACACCGCGTCGCAACATGAGCCAGTACAGTTTGTGATGGCCAGCTGGTACTGCGAAAGCACTCGACTGAGTGTGCAGAACCAGATCGACGTAATAGCTTTCTCTCTTTGGCTCTCTTTGCCTCTCTCGCTCCGTTGACAGTAGATGCAGTACGCTCCTGGCCTTGTCACGCAGGGTTTCATTTCTCAACTGAGCGTCAATTTTGCGAGTAATGCTATCAGTAGCACTCGAACTCGCACTCTCAGTCACGGGGACAGGACCAGTGACTGAAGGAGCCGAAGGAGCCGAAGGAGCTGAGGGAGCTGAGGGAGCCGAGGGAAGAGAGGATGCGGTCTCAGTGGCCATAGCCATCGAAGCGGACTGACTCAGATCTCTAGCTCGATGTCGCTCTCTATCTTGTCGAGTGGGCCAGCCGCTGGTCATTGTATTTCCATGGCGAACCGGCGGCCCCCCTTCCTCGAGGTGGCCTCCTCCTGCACTAGAAGCCGGTACTGTCCGTACCTCCCCCGACATTCGAAAGGAGGGCGACTGGCCCGCACCGCTGCCCCTGGCAGCGGCTGCGGCCAGTCGCCCGGCGTCATCCTGAGGGATTTGTTTGTTACTCGCCATCATGATGTCGTATTTTTCCTGAGGAATCACGTAAACCTTCCTGTTAAATTTCATGGTAGCCATCATTGTCGACATCATGTTCCTCCTCCTCCTCCTCCTCCTCCTCCTCCTTCTCCTCCTCTTCTTCCTCTTCCTTCTCTTTCTTATCTTTCTTATCTTTCTTATCTTCCTCCACCTCTTTCTTGCCTTCTTCTTCTTCTTCTTCTTCTTCTTCTTCTTCTTCTAGTGTATTGATGATCACTTCTGTTATGCAGAGAAGTTGATCCCTGGAAGCCTCAGCCAGTAATGAACGAGTAGAACGAGGAGCTAGTTTGTATGCTCGCGTCAGAAGCTCCAGAAAACCCATGCATCCTTTTACTCTACTCGACATTATTTCTTAGTGTACAGAACTAGGGTCTCCCCTGGCAGAATGGAAGTGCTAAGTCGCACGTCCTCGTCACCTGAACTAGTCAAGTTGTTCACAACTAGGTAGCCTCGAGGTAGACGAGTTGCGTCTTCGTGTGCTTCGACTAGTCGCTTGGGAGTGCCGGGGAACATCTGTCGTGAGAGGAAGTGTATCTGCTGTAAGTCTCTGCATGTCTTCATCAATATCAAGTAGCTCGTATTGAGACTAATTGTGCGAGAGTAGCGCGACTGGTGGTAGACATTCTGAGATATCATTATGACCGAGATACGGCCGTGATGAACTTCTCTCGTAAAAAGAGAGCACATTTCGCTAGATTTACATATCTCATCCATTAGATCGTCCAGAATCACTAGATTGTTGCCCTCATCACTTTTCAACTCTTCTATCAGCTCCCTAGTGGGTAAGCCGTGATGAAGAGTAAGATTAGGTACTTGAGCTTCGAGATCATGGAACTTTTTCTGGTAAACGCCGTAAGCGTACAGTATCTTCTCCGGTGGTATAGTGTACATCAGCTTCGAGTTCCTCACTATAGATAGGGCCAGAACCGTTTTTCCAACCATCGATGGACCAACGATTACTGTGGAGGAGGGTGATTCAAATTTAAAAAGAGATTCTTCTTCATTTCCTTTTTCATTTTTTTCTCGTTCTTCTTCATGACAATTGACACCTTCGTTGCCCTCGGTCTCAGCCTCAGCCTCAGCCTCAGCCTCAGTCTCTATCTCAGCCTCAAAGTCCTCTTCCTCCTCCTCCTCCTCCTCCTCCTCCTCCTCCTCCTCCTCCTCCTCCTCACAATAGTGCCCATACATGTTTGTTTTTAATACTTTTTTGATAATATTTTTTTTTTTTTTTTTTTGATCTAAGAACACTTGCCTCCTGAGTGTGACAGTGCTAACAGTAGTAGTAGTAGTAGTAGTACACAGGGTCTGGTGCTGGCCGAGTGCCAGAGCGACAGAGTGACAGTGCTGGTGTGTGCGTGCGTGTGTGTCCGTGTGTTTTACGATTGTAACAGCCAATATAACTCGTTCTTCTTTTATATATATATATATATAATTTTTTTTTTCTTTACAGCCTCGCTTTACAGACTATGAGGGAACTACGCAAGCTCCAGCTACTGGCCAATGGTCAAGGAGGAGCTACCTCAGCTCAGAGTGATCGGCATGAGGAGTCTATGGAAGTTGAAGGACGTGCTGACTCAACCAATCAGCCACCTACATGTATGCCTGAGGCTAAGGTTAAGGTCAATGTCAATGCCGAGGCCAAGGACAGTGTGGGCGTCAAGGACATGGATAAGCAGCCTATGCGAGTCCCTGGTCCTGTGATGACTTCCACTCCTAAAAAGTCTGCCGCTGTAGAGGGGAGTGATGGAGGTGTTATTGGTGGTTGTGGGGGAGTCTTTCACAACCTAAATGAATCTAATAAAACAACACCACCTCCACCTCCTCCTCCTCCTGCCCAGCCTCTGGCTATGTCACCTCTCTGGCTTCGACCAATGCCACCATCACCCCCTCCTCCCCCACCACCGAGTCCTGCAACACCTCATACAACACCTCACCAGGCCACTCACACTACTCCTGTTACTCCTCCTCCTCCTCCTCCTCCTACTCCTAAACAGCTCCAGGAAGAAGAGGAAGAAGAAGAAGAAGAAGAGCGAGAAGAAATGGAGTGGAGAGACTCGGATGCTGCTATCCTTGCTGCGGAGGCATGTATGCTGAAGGTGTGTATATCTATCTATCTATCTATCTACCTATCTATCTATCTATCTATCTGTCTAGCTATCTGTCTAGCTATGCTCATATATATATATATATATATATATATATATATATATATATATATATATATTATTAGTATTATTGCTATTATTATTATTATTATTATTATTATTATTTCATTTTTTCAGAGATACAGCCAGCAGCTCACATACCATCGGAAACGCGTCATGAAGCTTGAAAGTTTCATGTCGTGTTTTGGTAAAACAAAACCGAATGATGGAGAGCCACCAATCAAAAAAGCGAAATTCACCCTGGCATCGACTGACAAGAAGGAGGCAACTGCTGTACTGACAGGGTAGGCCTGATTATTTAGACTGTTTACACACGGCATATTATGTGTGTGTGTGTGTGTGTGTGTGTGTGTGTGTGTGTGTGAGTGTGTGTGTGTGTGTGTGCTTTATTATTTAAGTAATTTTTTATTTTTAAAATTTTTTTTATTTTGTTTCCTTAACAGAAATACATTGAAAGCTGTGCCTACACCACGAGTGTTTAGGCGATCCAGGAGGGCACTAAATTTCGACAACGTACCCACTGATAACCTCCCTCTGTCTCGAGGTTCCGGTACTGGTGACAGTGCCAGTGCCGGTGTTAGTGCCTGTGTGACAGCTCGGGTGTACCCAGTTGTGAACGGGTGAGTTAACATAATTACTACTGCTCTCCATCTTTGGCATGTTATTACCATTATTATTATTTTTTATAATTTTTTAATATACTGCGCTCACTCTTAATTTAATTTAGTTTAATTTAATTTAACTCATTTGATTAATTTATAGAGTTGTTGAAGATGGTGAGGTGGCGGGACCATCAGGAGCCTCAGCAGGGCCAGCCCTACAGCCACCCTGTATGTCAGACTCCTATCGGTACAGGTAAGCACAGCAATTTAATCAAAATGGAGTCAAAATCAGCATGAAATTTGCTCTCAATAAATAGGTGGAAAAAAACTTTACATTTACTAATTAGTGTTTTGATTGTTATTCCAGTGACATCAGTGATGCAGATGATACCAGTGGCCTGAGCTTAGTTGCAATAGCACCCACTGAGGCTGCTGCTGCAGAGGTTGAGCCTGTAGTTTTGACTTGGGGTGAAGCTGAGGGGCAGGAGGAGGAGGAGGATGATGATGAAGATGAGTGCTCATGCTGCTCGGACAACCTTTCATGGTTGAAGGACCTCACCCTCCATGATTGGTCTGGCGAATAGTCAGTATTTTTTATTTTTATTTTTTTTTTATCTGTATATAATTTTTTAATATTTCTGTCTGTATGTGTGTGTGTGTGTGTGTGTGTGGCTGCTGAGCTTTTTTTAATAAATGATATCAATATAAGCAATGACTTTAATTTCTGTATAAACATTTCGCAATACGGGCTACACGAGTATGAGCTAAACAAAAAGCATGAGTAAAAGAAAATAAATAAAGAAAAAAGGTGGGAGTTACACCTCTAGACAAACCAAAAAAAAAAAAAAGAAGATGTATAACTCATGAAAAAAAAAAAAAACTTTTTCTGCCTCTCCATCTTTTATTATTTATTTATTTTATTTTGTATTTTATTTTTTATTTTTTATAGTTTAAATGAAATACCAGCCATGGAGCAGGGGCTTGAAGGTCTACCACTATATGAAAAGCAAGGAGAGATGCTATTTTTAGATATGCTCTATGAGCGGAATATTATTGGTGGAGGCGATATATCTATGGAGATCAATGTTGAGCAGGGGGCTGTAGAGGGGGCTGAAGGACTGGTACTTGATGAAAAACAGAGAGAGATGCTATTTTTAGACATGCTCTATGAGCAGAATATTATCGGCGAAGGTGATATATCCAGGGGTGTCAATGTTGAGCAGGAGGCTGAAGAGGGGATTGAAGGTGACATAGAACCTCACATGATTTTTGATGGCCCCGATTATGTGGTGAATTTCCACAGGCATATTGAAGTAAGGAATGTTAAAGACATAGAGTTTGATGGGGGCATTGCTCGTGAGACGGTGTACAGGGTTCATTTTAATGTTAACTGGGCCGGTGTAAATCTTCGTGATATCATGGGTGGACTCGAGGAGGTGCTAGAAGCAATTATTGCAAGGCTCCATGAGAGCTATAGCAGTCATGACCTTGTCAGATTTTTCATACAGAATGAGGCATTTTATAGCCCCCACACCACAGGCTTAATACCCCTCCATCAGCTCACCATTTTCAAGATCATTGAGCTCATGGAAAGTCTACTGCAGTCAGATGAAGACCTGTATTTAGATGAACCACTGGAAATTCATGTAGGCATCATCAGAAACCCCCTGGCAGCCGGTGTGAGCACTGGTGTTAATTACATAGAAGACCTACGTAGGCTGAAAAGCATATGCGAAATAAAAAACAGGGACAACCTATGCTTAGCCAGGGCTATAGTTGTTGGAGTGGCAAAGGCCAATGTTGATGCAACCCCAAAGACTGACAAACAATTGTATGAGAGTGCCCTGAATGAGTACAAAAGGGTTCAGCATGGTCAGAAAAAAGCTCAAACCATTGAAGCTCAGAGGCTACACACTGCTGCAGGATTTGACCTGAAATATGTACCATCTTTTACAGACATACCATCTTTCGAGAGAGTGGCTAACACGCGTGTGGTAGTTTTTGGTCGTGGCTCAAGTGCTAGGCCTCTCTATGTTGGTGATGATCACAGACAGAGAACTGTTTATTTACTGTACGAATGTGAGCCTCTAGATAAGAAGGCAGTAGGCCACTTCCACACCATAACTAAGGTGAACTGTATCTTCGCCAAGTCTTCCTTTTGTGAGAAATGTCTGAAGGCCTATGATGCGAGATATGGTCACACTGGTTGTGACCAGTGCCCCTCGTGTAAAGGCGAGTCATGTGTGGTAATCAGCGCAGAGAAGCACAGCTGTCCAACTTGCAATCGCTTTATATGCGCTCTGACGCCTGCAGCAGGCGCCATCATGAAAATGGTACCTGCTCCAGCTCCCACAGATGCAGAGGTTGTGGTGTGTTCCACAAGTCCGGCGATGATCATAAATGCGGTACTCGTGAATGCAGCATTTGTAAAAAGCTGGTGACTGGAGTGCATTTCTGTTACATCAGACAACAAAAACCAAAGGCTGTGTCTTGTAAGTACATCTTCGCAGACTTCGAAGCTGACCCCACGGGAAAATTTCATTTACCCAACCTGCTTGTAGCACACTTGGAGTGCTCACACTGCATCGAGCTGAGTTACCGTGACAACCCTCGATGCTCGCACTGCGGCACTGCATGTGCCAAATGCTCACCCAGTGTATCTGGTAATACACCCAGAGGACATGATGAGCGTGAGCTGTGCATGAAAGGGCGTGACTGCGGTAGGCGAGGGGTGTCCTTTTTTGGAGATGATGCAGCCACAGACTTCTGTCAGTTCCTGTTTAGACGCGAATTTGAGGGCTACACACTCATTTTCCACAATGGCCAGGCGTACGACGCCTACTTTATGGCGAAATACATATTCAGCACAATGAGGAAGCTGCCGAGAGTCATCTACAGAGGCAGTAAAATTGTAGCTATTGATGCAGGGAAATTCCGTGTTATTGACTCCTTAAACTTCTTGACATTTCCTCTTGCTCAGATGCCCAAAGTCTTTGGTCTGAAGGGTGTTAAAAAGGGGACATTTCCAGTCTTTTTCAACCAGAAGGAAATGTGGGACTTTGTGGGCCCCATACCTCACCCATACTGCTACAGAGTGAACAGAATGAAATCAAAAGCAAGGGAAGAGTTCATGGCCTGGTATAAGCAGCAGAGGGGCAAGGTCTTTGATTTCAAGAAGGAAATAATGGCTTATTGCGAAGATGATGTCAACATTCTGCAGGAGAGCTGCAATGCATTCAGAAGCTGGCTCATAAGCATAACATCTAGAGAGGAAGTGGTAGATGTGGGTGAAGGAGGAGAGACATTGTCTCAGCTAGTTGGCATAGACCCCTTCCAGTATAACACGCTGGCCAGTGTATGCATGGCAACTTATCGCCACATGTTCCTGACTGAAAAGTACTCGATCACCCTGGAAGACGACACCAAGGTTGTAGGGCACTTGCAAAATGCCCAGCTGAGTCTTGTAGGGCAGGATGGAAGAGCGGTGAACCCGAGTACAGCAGAGATAAAGAGCATGGAATTTGTTTCAACTCCCTTCGCTAGAATGCCCTCTTGTGGCTTCGGTGGACTTGACGCTCACAGCCGTGTATCAATCATCTGGCTTGAGTATGAAGCACTGACACGTGACTTGACCATTCTCCATGCACGCAATGGCGGTGAGCATAAGGTTATAAATCAGACACGTGATGGATGGTTGAAGCTTGATGGCTATCACGTTGATCAGGTGACAGGCAAAGAGACTGCCTGGGAATTTCACGGCTGCGTGTACCACGGGTGCAGGAGGTGTTTCGGGGGTCCAAACACACCTGCCAATGTCAGACACCCTCACACTGGTGAAAGCCTGAAATCACTCTATAGGAGAACTGAGGCCCGACTTGTGTACCTGAGAAGTGAGCTGAACATAGAGGTCCACGTCATGTGGGAATGTGAATTTAAACAGCTACTAGAGACGAGTGAGGCACTGAGGGAGGTTGAGCAAAACTGTGAACTGCTACCGCGACTGGATCCGAGGGCAGCTTTTTACGGCGGCCGAGTGAATGCTGTGAAGCTCTACCATGAGGCTCAGGAAGGAAAGAGGATAGGTTATGTGGACATTTGCTCCTTATATCCCATGGTCTTGAAAAATGATGTTTTCCCTGTTGGTATTCCGGAGGTGATCATTGACCCCCCTCCTCAGGATATTGGCAAGTACTTTGGCATAGTACAGGCACGCGTAAGACCTCCTAGAGGCCTCTACCACCCCTGCTTGCCCCTGCGTGTTGGTGGGAAGCTCCTGTTCCCTCTCTGTAGTAGGTGTGCACGTAACTCATCACAGGAGCCCTGCAGGTGTCCGGACACAGAGCGTGACCTGGTAGGCACTTGGACTTCCATTGATCTGCGTGATGCCCTCAGCGTTGGTTACACTATTGTTAAAGTATTTGAGATATACCACTTTGAGGAAACAGCCAAATTCGACAAGACCCAGGCCACACCGGGTCTGTTTTCTGATTACGTGAACTTGTTCCTGAAAGGGAAGCAGGAAGCATCTGGGTGGCCTTCCGATGACATGACTGACGCCGAGAAAACAGAGTATATAGACCAGTATGAGTCTGTTGAGGGCATTCGACTTGACACACAGAACATTTCTTACAACCCCGGGAAAAGGGCCACAAATAAGCTTCTCTTGAACAGCTTCTGGGGGAAATTCGGGGAAAATAATAATCACAGAACACACAAACTAGCTGAGACTGGGGCTGACATTTTCAAACTACTGGTCAACCCGTCTATCTCTCTCAAGGGCATGCACGTGCTGGATAGCAATCGTTGTATGCTCGAGTATACGCACACTGAAGGCTTCCTCCCTGAAATGCCTCATGTGAATGTTTTTATAGCTGCTTTCACAACGGCTAATGCAAGGAGTAGACTTTTCAATGTCCTGCATAACTTAGGTCGTAGGGTTCTCTATTTCGACACTGACAGTGTTGTGTATGAATACACCGAGGGAGATACCACCCAATATACACCAGACATGGGGGACCATTTGGGGCAGTGGACAAATGAATTGAAGGCCAATCAGTTCATCTCGCGCTTTGTCAGCAGTGGCCCCAAATCATATGCGTACTTGACTAATGACGACGACCGGACCACTAAGCTCAAAGGGTTCACCTTAAATCACGAAGTATGCAAACTTCTCAACTTCGACAGTATTTGCAGACTAGTGTTGTTTTGGGCTGATCCAGACAACAATTCACTACCTGACGAAGAACAGCCGCGTGTGGAGGTACCATACAGTAAAATACGTAGAGACAAGTATGCTTTCAAGCTTTTTAATAGAGATGAGATTAAGAAATTCAGAGTAACCTACTCGAAGAGATGTTTAGTGCTAGGTACATATGACACCCTGCCTTTTGGTTTTTAGATGAAATTAGCTCAATTATCCTTAGCTTTACTCCCTCAAATCATCATTTTTCAAGCTCATAGATATAGTCAACACTGTAATTGCATGAATCCACAACTGCGTATTAGCAGCACACTCCTTGCTTGGGGGTGTATATTGGTGTATTTTTTTTTTTTTTTTTTTTTAGTATGCTCGTTTAATGTATTATTGATTGATTGAGTGATTGATTGATTGATTGATTGATTGACTGACTGACTGACTGATTGCAGCTCATTATGTAAAATAGCTCAGTCTGTGAGATACTTACAAGTAGACTAGAAATATTCTGGTGGAGTGTTTTTTTTTTTTTTTGTTTTTTTTTTTAGTAGCATGTGAAAATTAACTCGTATGCAGGTAGAACAAAATAGATTTCATTGTATGTGTACATCTGAGAATGAATTATACAATTACGGTTATTATTATTATTATTATATATCATCGGTAATTGTTATTATTATTATTACTATTATAATGTCAATACTGCAGAAATATTACAATTGACTATCAGTACTCAAATGTACTGTCATTAACGTGCTTCGGGTTAATAAATTACTGATTTTAAACATATTCACTTGGTTGTATTGTGTTGATTGATTGTTTGATTACCATTCACTCAGTAGGCAGAAATGCTCCTGACCTCTGAATTGTAACTAAGGGTAACATGCTTCAGGTTAATAAATTACTGATTTTAAACATATTCACATAGTTGTATTGTGTTGATTGATTTATTGATTGATTGATTGATTGATTGATTACCAGTCACTCAGTAGCCGGAAATGCTCATGGCCTCTGCATTGTAGCTAAGAGTGTGGAAATGCTCATGTCCTCTACATTGTAACTAAGAGTGAAATCATGAGCTAATAATTACACTGCTGATTGAGATGCAAGAGTGTCACGGTGAAGCACCACCACAACCGCTTTACATACGAATCACCTGAGTGTTCCTAGAGTTGACCACAGTGAATATGAGGTGAAAGTTAAGTGCCTCCTATGCTTTTGGACAGCAGAAAATATTCCATGCTTTTTTTTTTTTGGATAGTACAAACATTTCTTTTCAAGAGTGAAATAAATCACATTTCCATAAAACCTAATGAGATGTGATAGCCTTTTCATAATGAAATTCACAGGCACCCTTCTATTTTCTCTAGTGTAAAAAAAAATGGCACAAGGAGATAGATTCAAAGTTCAAATTTTTATTTTATTTCGCAAAAAAAAAAAAAAACACAGTGAAGACAAAATGATACAGCGGTGTCTCAGTTGTACATTGACTAAATACATACTAGCTCGACATAGGTTGAGGAGCACTATTGGTAATTTTTGACTTCTTTACAATCTTTTGGTAGCAAAAATCGAGCAACCGAAAGGTCAATTCAGTAGGTGGTGACACAGTACATTGAGCAAGAGTTTCCTTGGATCTCTCAATTCCACCGATATACACAAATATGTCATATACGTCGCTCATAAAATACAGTCTTTTATGGTTCAGGGATACAGCGATTCGCTCAGCAATCCTCAAGATATCATTTTTGGTCACTTTCAGTAGAGCATCCTCGATCTCATCACGAGTAGGGCACTGAAGCATCAAGTCGGACCATGAATGACCGGTTTTATCTAACACCTGATTGCAGAATACGTGCTCCAGAATTTCCATTTTACTCGCTCGATGTACGTCCAATTCGATTATGACGTATTCGTACTTCTGGCCATCAGTGGGGAGCCCGGCGAGGTAGCCCTTGACACTGTCGTCGCAATCTTTACGAGTGGGGAATAAAGTGTGTGACTTCATTCCACGCATTTCGACACTCCACTGGTATGCCTTGACTGTAACTGCCTCTTCTGGATTAGCTGCATCTCCCTTTCCATCCTTTGGTGGAGTAATGATAACTTGGTAAATATTGTCCATAGCTCCGTGGAATTTTTCGTATTCTTCTTTGCGGAGATTAATAGTTTTGCTGTGGTGACATTCACGAACGTCTGTGAGTGTTTCCTGCTCAGTTTTTGGATGTAGGAAGGAGATATAGTGCACTGGTTCCTTGTCACTCCTCTCGAACTTAGTGATCATCACGAATTGTCTCTTGGTTAGACTCAGCTGCTTTGCTTCACCGTTAACCAGGGCATTTTGAAATTCAGTAGAGGCCTCCTTCAGTTTCTCAAAGGACTTCTTTGCGATGTGTACATTCCTCCATTTGGATGTGTCACAGCTGTAGCGCGACACAGTGACATAACCTGACTTGTATTGCTGAGCAGCATGAGCGATTACTCGAGTGTGTTCTGACAAACAGAGAGTAAGTCCATTGGATCCCTGAGGAGTTTGAGTGTTCAGTTGACTGGCTGCCATGATGTACTTGTGTGTGTGTGTGTGTGCGTGTATCTTTTCAAGTGCTGAAGTGAATGCTTGAAGGTTGCTAGAGCTGAGGCATTTATACTCACTGTAGAGCATTCGTCGGAAGGACGTCTATGCTGTAGGGTATGTCTCATTGATATATTCACGGCATCATGAGCTTTGACCAATCATAGTGCATGAATGAAAAAACAAATAGCCTCAAGGGTGCAGACACTAGCGCCGCCTCTTGGACAGCGTCGGAGCCGGCAGCATTATTCCCATGGATGAGGACAAGAGAGCAGTCCACAAATTACTATCTCCATTACCAAGAGACAGATTGACTATGCATGTAAGGATGACAATGTAGAGAATTACAACTTGACAAATAAAAATCACTTCATTTTTGGGTATGATGCGTCCGAATATCTCCCACTGACTATAGCTCCTGGTAGAGTTCATGTCCACATTGCTTGAAATTAGTGCGTCATGAAAATGTTCAGTATTTTCATGTTTAACCTCTGTAGGTACAGCAGCAGAGAAGTATTTTTCTGTTACGTCCTCACCCTCCATGGTTGTAAGATAAACTGAACAGCAATACTCACTACAACCATTCTTATTCAAGTTCTTATTATTTTCATTATTATTATTATTATTACTGATAATTTTCTGTAAAGGTTAACTAAATGTAACCACCTCAGGGCATCAACACACCTGTGCTTAACAGCCTACGGCTGCAGTGAGACCTGCTCGTATAGCCCCAGGGCACCCGCATGATCAGAGGCTGATGCCCCAGGCCCTAGCAGGAGTCCTTTGATCTCATAGCCTACGGCGCCGGCATTCCTTTGGCGCTATTCTGGTACTTACGTAGTAATATAGTTTAAAGTATACTGAGCCCTATGTGGCACTGTTCAGCTTCATCTCCATTAAGCCTATTCATTTGAAAAATTTCCTGAATGTTCCACTCTCTCACATCTCATCCTCTGACAATATCCTGAAGGCTTGCTTTGCAACCTTCTGGATAATAAACCATTCAACTTTACTTTGGTCTCCATCATCCTTTAACTTGTATTGTTCTAGAGCTTCAGATCTTGACAAGCCAATTAACTTAACTAGCAACTTCACTAAACATGATAAGTTTAGTGCAACAATTCATGTCTCACCTTGATGTCTTGAATATACGGTTTACCCCTCAGCAGGGCAAAGTTCAGAACTCATTTCATTCTCACAGCCAATTATGATGCACTTTATTTTATAATCAGAAAAGGAGACAATTATTACTGAAAGTTATATGTTAGTTCATATATTTATTACCATTGAATTAACATAACAAACCAGCAACAAATCGGTTTGCCCTAATAGTTACATCCAACCTGTTCAATGAATGTTCGATTGGTTCTAATCATCTATGCTGGCAGTGTACTAGTCACTTCAGTTAGTGTTTTGTTTCACACAAGTTCCTCATACTGAACCTGCAACAAAGACAGGAGATTGGTCACAATACGTAATTACACGTAATATGTAATGTATCTATTTCAAGGGATCCAGAACCTAAATGCATAAAATACATGTACACAGACTCACCATAGTGTCATCAATTACCAATGAACTTTGCATAGGACATCTTACACAGCGTCATGAAACAATCGGAACTCGAAGGGTATACAGCTACTTTGAGAATCAAGCTGTGTCAATCAGTGTTAATGCTCATGACAGAAACCTTTCAATTAATAAATTCATATGCGAGTCAACCACAGCTACCAGCCAGAATAACCTATGGCATGCCCTGAACACTTCGCCCAAGTCCAAAAATAAGTTTAATATCGTAGTGGCATTAAGCCAGGTATCAGATATTAAGCTGATAAGAACAGATACTACACTTTGATCTTAGCCAAAAGGCCGAGAAGCGATACTCATTCTAAGAACCGCTGAGTACCTAACCCGAACGGCCCAGCCCAGCACCTTGTGGAGAACGACAGTATTCCGTACGTGCACACCTGGCCATTTTTCACTGGAATACCAATGTAGGACGCCATCACACCTCAGTGTACAAGGCCAAAGACCCAAAATCCCCAAGAAGCCAGAAAGGTAAAAAGTGTCTAGGCAGAGTGAGGCTGTGAAAGACAGAGGCAGAGTGACAGCAGGACTGCTGCAGAGAGTCCTTGCTAATTTATTCTTGGGTGGGGCCTGGTTCAACATGAGATTTTTCAACATGTAATTCTTGGATTTGTGGGGAACAGACAACTTTATTACAATTAAATAAACCATTCAACTTTACTTTGGTCTCCATCATCCTTTAACTTGTATTGTTCTAGAGCTTCAGATCCTGGACCCTCACTGCCAAGCCAATTTACTTAACTAGCAACTTCACTAAACATGATAAGCTTTAGTGCAACAATTTGTGTCTCACCTTGATGTCTTGAAAATACGGTTCACTTTCAGCAGGGCAAAGTTCAGAACACATTCCATTCTCACAGCCAATTATGATGCACATTATCTAATAATGAGGAAAAGGAGACAATTATTACTGAAAGTTATATATTAGTTCATGCAGTTATTATCTTTAACATAAAAAAAACAGCAACAAATCTGTTTGCCCTAATCATTACATCCAACCTGTTCAGTGAATGTTCAATTTGATCATCTCCGATGGCAGTATACTAGTCACTTCAGTTAGTGTTTCGTTTCACACAAGTTCCTCATAATGAACCTGCAACAAAGACAGTAGATTGGTCACAATACGTAATTACACGTAATATGTAATGTATCTGTTTCAAGGGATGCAGAACCTAAATGCATAAAATACATGTACACGGACTCCGAGATATGTCAGTGTGCTATCACAAGGCACCACTAGGCCACATAGGGTGTTACTGTTTAACATTTCATATGGGTCAGTGCATTAGTGTTAGAGTTCAGCTCTAGAAACGAAAGTGTGCGTTAGTTCTGCTTTGGAAATAAAAGTGCAACGGCGGCCCTCCTTAATGATGCCTGTGTGCTTTGTGGGATTCGCTCAGGGTTTAGCTGCAGCACAGCCTATGTTTAGAAAAGAAATTGATGAATTCAGGAGACAAACAGACATTGTATCACTCCTTCAGCAAACCTAAATAAGTAATAATGCAAAATACATAGAAGCAATAGGCATTTGTAGACATAACACCTGTCAGTTTGGCTTTACTCCAGGTGCGAGTACAACTGACTGCGTCTTTATCCTTGATACTGTTATTAGATACCAAAAGCAAAAACGTAAGCCTCTCTATCTCTGTTTCGTAGATTTCACAAAAGCATTTGACTACATCAATAGAAATGCTCTGTACTATAAACTTATGAATCAAAAGATAGGCAATAAAATGCTTAACATAATAATGAGCATGTATGACAAAGCTAAAGCTAGAGTTAATAATTTAGGCAAAATTGGAGATCCAATTGATAGCAAATATGGTGTCTTGCAAGGTGGAATTCTCAGCCCCAAATTGTTTAATGAATTTCTATCTGACCTGCCTAACTATATGAATGAATTAGATGGTGTAGCACTTAATGGTCTGGTGCTCACACATATCTCATATGCTGATGATATAATTCTAATAGCACATTCCGAAACATCTCTTCAAACAGCATAAATTCCCTTCATGAATTCTGCAAAAAGTGGCATCTCGTTGTTAATGTAGGAAAGACTAAAATAATGAAATATGGCAATAGTCGGCAAAAGCAATTTTACTATGATACACAACTAATTGAAAACGTTGACACCTTTAAATATCTAGGACATGTGTTAACTAACAAACGTAACATGCATGTAAAAATGACTGATTATCTTGTTACACAAGCCCAAAAAGCACTTTTTGCTTTGCAAAGTGACACTAAGCAGGCATTAGGATACATCAATCCTAAACTTGCTTTAAAAATGTTTGACACATATATTTTACCAGTCCTTGAATATAATTATGAAATATGGTCCAGTCACAAACCTGTTAATAACCTAGAAAAGGTACAATTAGGATATCTGAAAAATATGCTGGGAGTTAGGAGACAGACCTCATCACAAGCAGTGTATAGTGAGACAGGCAGATTCCCATTACATGTGCGGCAAAAGTTCAGAATAATCAACTACTGGATTAAACTGGAAAAACTGCCAGCTAATAATATTCTTAAAAAATGTTTAAATGAGCAAAAAGAGATTAACACTTCTGGTAATAACGCTTGGGTTGCAAAAATTATTCATATACTCAATGAACAATATCCGCAAAGAGACCATTTAAGACTTGCTAATAATGAGCTAGAAACCATTATTAAAACATTCAAATCTAAAATTTATGATAAATGTCCGGATACTATATTAGCTGAAATAAATGATTCCACGTTACAGCCAAAACTTAGAACCTATAAACTCTTCAAGACTGATTATAGACTAGAACCTTATCTCTTATTAAAAGTTTAAAAACACTGCTCTAAAGTCAACCGGAAGTTGTCGCCGAAATGTAAATAAAGCTCCAGGAGCTAGGCTGGGGGGCGACCAAGTGCCGGTAGGTGAAATGATGAAGGCACTGGGCCCCGTACACTCTCATTATATGCATTTATTAGCATACTACTGCTATCTTTCTAAAAAAAAATGAGCTGAATATTTGTGCGCAATGCGTTTTAAAGTTTACTGAGCTCTATGTGACACTTCTCAGCTTGATCTCCAGCGAGGCAATTCATTTGAAAATTCTCCTGAATGTTCCACTCTCTCACATCTCATCCTCTGACAATATCCTGAAGGCTTGCTTTCGAACCTTGGATAACAATTGCTCTAGGAATCTACTGAGCCATACCAAAGACAGTATATAAACTCTGTGCTACTCAACTCTGTAGGTCTAGTTCTTAAATTTGCCACCAGGGGCACTGAGGTGAGTTGCATATAAGGCCAAGAGCCACAAAAACAGCGAAATGCCGCAAAAAAGCACTCATTTACCATTTTACAGCAAACTACTGCTATCTTTCTCAAAAAACGAGCCAAATATTTTCAATCAATATAGTTTAAAGTATACTGAGCCCTATGTGGCACTGTTCAGCTTCATCTCCATTAAGCCTATTCATTTGAAAATTTTCCTGAATGTTCCACTCTCTCACATCTCATCCTCTGACAATATCCTGAAGGCTTGCTTTGCAACCTTCTGGATAATAAACCATTCAACTTTACTTTGGTCTCCATCATCCTTTAACTTGTATTGTTCTAGAGCTTCAGATCTTGACAAGCCAATTAACTTAACTAGCAACTTCCCTAAACATGATAAGCTTTAGTGCAACAATTCATGTCTTACCTTGATGTCTTGAATATACGGTTTACCCCTCAGCAGGGCAAAGTTCAGAACTCATTTCATTCTCACAGCCAATTATGATGCACTTTATCTTATAATCAGAAAAGGAGACAATTTTTACTGAAAGTTATATGTTAATTCATGCATTTATTACTATTGTATTAACATAACAAACCAGCAACAAATCTGTTTGCCCTAATCGTTACATCCAACCTGTTCAATGAATGTTCGAATGGTTCCGATCATCTATGCTGGCAGTGTACTAGTCACTTCAGTTAGTGTTTTGTTTCACACAAGTTCCTCATACTGAACCTGCAACAAAGACAGGAGATTGGTCACAATACGTAATTACACGTAATATGTAGTGTATCTATTTCAAGGGATGCAGAACCTAAATGCATAAAAAACATGTACACAGACTCACCATAGTGTCATCAATTCAACTGTACAAACTTTTTTATCAATTAAAAAATGACAAAAATTAGTTTAGGCAGAAAAAAAACAGTTACAAACTGAAATGAGGAGGACATCCAACAGGTGACAATCATGATCATTTCAATATCCTTTGCAATGGACACTGCTGGCTCCTAGGAATTCCAGCATCACTCCAGGAAAATTAAGAGATAGGAAGTTAAAAAAAGTAAACTAGGTATTGATAGAGAAATTCAGATTAAAGGTAACAGTGTCATGAAACAATCGGAACTCGAAGGATATACAGCTACTTTGAGAATCAAGCTGTGTCAATACGTGTTACTGCTCATAACCGAAACCTTTCAATTAATAAATTCATTCGTGAGTCAACCACAGCTACCGGCCAGAATGACCTATGGCATGACATGAAGGCCTTTAAGAAAGCTTTGTATAAAATAGGAAATGGACCCCAAAGCTTTGTATAAAATTGGAAATGGACCATGGTACAGGGTTTGTTAATACAAGTTGCATAACAGCAGCTATAACAACTCCTTATCATCAACATGATAAATAACGCTATGGAAGCTGGGAAGACTGAAGAAAATGCACCTACTTTGGTGATATTAAGACTGGATATCATACCATGATTGCAATACGGGTGCAGCTATTATCAGTAATGCCTGGCTAATTTCAAATGAGGAAATACTAGAGCTGCACCTATCAACAGCACACCTTGAGGAAAGTGTTGGGCAGATCCTGCAAATACCGGGCCAGCCCGCAGCAAAGGTAGAGCAAGCCCTGAACACTTCGCCCAAGTCCAAAAATCTGTTTAATATCATAGTAGCATTGAGCCACGTATCAGATATTACGCTAATAAGAACAGATACTACACTTTGATCTTAGCCAAAAGGCAGAGAAGCGATACTCATTCGACGACGAAGTGGACCTCAAAGGATATACAGCTACTTTCAGGAGCAAGCTGTGTCAATCAGTGTTGATGCTGATGAGAGAAACCTTTCAATTAAAAAATTCATTTGCGAGTCAACCACAGCTACCAGCCAGAATGACCTATGGCATGCCATGAAGGCCATCAAGAAAGCTTTGTATAAAATCGGAAATGGACCCCAGTACCAGCATGGTAGGACCTGGCATGAACAGCTGAAGGACACTGGGCAGTCAAAAATGCTGTTACAGATGCAGAGAAACTAAGAGCGCCTCTACCAGGGTAAACACAGAGCCTGTTTTCCAGAATTGCAAATAGTTGCATGCAAATCAAGGCTAGCTTGTAGAGAACAATATCCGCAAAGAGACCATTTAAGACTTGCTAATAATGAGCTAGAATCCATTATTAAAACATTCAAATCTAAAATTTATGATAAATGTCCGGATACTATATTAGCTGAAATAAATAATTCCACGTTACAGCCAAAACTTAGAACCTATAAACTCTTCAAGACTGATTATAGACTAGAACCTTATCTCTAATTAAACCTAAGCAGAAAAATGTATAATAATATCGCCAGATTTAGAGTAAGCTCACATAATTTGCGTATTGAAACAGGTAGACATGAAAATCCTATATTGCCAGCAGCTGAGAGGCTATGCCTAAAATGCAGTATGCATGAAATTGAAGATGAAAAACATTGTCTCATAGTATGTCCGCATAATAAACTTAGTCGTGAGGAACTCCTTAAAGTAGCTAATGACTACATAGATAATTTTGAGCAACTAATCAATGAAGATAGATTTAAGACCATCATGAAATCAAAAGAGCCTGAGTCGCTAAAATCCCTTGGAAAATTTCTGGTAAATGTTGATGCCTAATAAACGTTTGAGTCATCATCCATCGTCTGACATTAAACGTGTTGACCATTCTGAGTCTCTGCATTATGAACATTTGTATACCATATCTTTGATCTTGTATATTTTTACATACATGTATATACGTTCCTTTTAATTACCTATGTGTTAGATCATTTGCTATGGATAATGCTGTATGATTTATATATATAGATATAACAAGATTGAACTTCACATTGAAAACTGTACATTATTATGTTGCTATTGTATTGTAACAAACCTTTATCATAGCTAGAACCTAGCTTTATTTACTACTTTTCTATTATTCTTTAATTGTTATTGTATGTCATTTACTTTGTATTTTCTGTCTACATTATGACACATATGTCATAAATGACATGAAGCTGTCGAATAAAAGATATATATTTGATCTTACCCAAAAGGCTGAGAAGCGATACTCATTCTAAGAACCGCTGAGTACCTAACCCGAACGGCCCAGCCCAGAACCTGGTTTGGCAAATGAAAGATCATTCACTTTGTACAACATATCAGAGTCAATATTTTCACGAAACACTCAATCATACATCCTAGTGTGAATTTAGACACTAACACCTTTAGAGTTTCTATAACTTCAAATCCACATTTTTAAGTCATAAAAGTCAATTCATTTGTGTATTCACTTGACTGAGATCAGAACCTGTCACATGTGCTGCCCCCTATAATCAGGTGACTCATCATACTCAATAGATATGCCACATATTGTGCAATCATTCAGTCACAAAGAAGCTTCCAATATGGCTACATTGACATTCAAGATATATTTCTGTATCACATACAATTACCATATTCTACAGTACACATACAATTCCAAATATGTGTAAGATTTACATTTTTTTGTGATTTAATATATTACCAAGTTGGACACACTGTCTGAATTAATTAGTGCCATGACCTACAATTATAGCACTTCCATGAAAAAATCTATAAAACCACTTCACAGACACTTTCTACAACAGAAATAACCATACAGCATGGCAAAGGCTGTAGATATTGTCATTTGGTAATTATTGAGGCTACAAGCTGTAATAATTATCACTTGGTAATTATTGAGTTCAACTGTACAAACTTGTTTATCAATAAACAAATGACAAAAATTAGTTTATGCAGAAAACAATCGTTACAAACTGAAGTGAGGAGGACATCCAACAGGTGACAATCATGATCATTTCAATGTCCTTTGCAATGGACACTGCTGGCACCTAGGACTTCCAGCATAGTTCCAGGAAAATTAAGAGATAGGAAGTTAAAAAAAGTAAACTAGGTATTGATAGAGAAATTCAGATTCAAGGTAACACAGCGTCAAGAAACAATCGGAACTCGAAGGATATACAGCTACTTTGAGAATCAAGCTGTGTCAATCAGTGTTAATGCTCATGACAGAAACCTTTCAATTAATAAATTCATTCGTGAGTCAACCACAGCTACCAGCCAGAATGACCTATGGCATGCCACGAAGGCCTTTAAGAAAGCTTTGTATAAAATTGGAAATGGACCCCATAGCTTTGTATAAAATTGGAAACGGACCATGGTACAGGGTTTGTTAATACAAGTTGCATAACAGTGGATCAAGACACTTTGTACAACATGTCAGAGTCAATATTTTCATGATACACTCAATCATACATCCTATTGTGGATTTAAACACTAACACCTTTAGAGTTTCTATAACAGATACAGATGCAGAGAAACATAAGAGCTGCTCTAAAAGGGCAAGCACAGAGGCTGTTTTCCAGAATTTCATTGTCGGACTAAAGGGAATCATGAAAATAGTTGCATGCAAATCAAGGCTAAAAAGGCACAGAAAATGCTTCTGGGTGTATGCGAATGACTACTGACTAGCTTGTGACAGTATTCCATACATGCACACCTGGCCAGTCTTCACTGGAATACCAATGTAGGACGCCATCACACCTCAGTGTACAAGGCCAAAGACCCAAAATCCCCAAGAAGCCAGAAAGGTAAAAAGTGTCTAGGCAGAGTGAGGCTGTGAAAGACAGAGGCAGAGTGACAGCAGGACTGCTGCAGAGAGTCCTTGCTAATTTATTCTTGGGTGGGGGCTGGTTCAACATGAGATTTTTCTACATGTAATTCTTGGATTTTGTGGGGAACAGACAACTTTATTACAATAAAATAAACCATTCAACTTTACTTTGGTCTCCATCATCCTTTAACTTGTATTGTTCTAGAGCTTCAGATCCTGGACCCTCACTGCCAAGTCAATTAACTTAACTTGCAACTTCACTAAACATGATAAGCTTTAGTGCAACAATTTGTGTCTCACATTGATGTCTTGAATATACGGTTCACTTTCAGCAGGGCAAAGTTCAGAACACATTCCATTCTCACAGCCAATTATGATGCACATTATCTAATAATCAGAAAAAGGAGACATTTATTACTGAAAGTTATATATTAGTTCATGCAGTTATTATCATTAACATAAAAAACAGCAACAAATCTGTTTGCCCTAATCATTACATCCAACCTGTTCAGTGAATGTTCAATTTGATCATCTCCGATGGCAGTATACTAGTCACTTCAGTTAGTGTTTTGTTTTTCACAAGTTCCTCATAATGAACCTGCAACAAAGACAGTAGATTGGTCACAAAACGTAATTACACGTAATATGTAATGTATCTATTTCAAGGGATCCAGAACCTAAATGCATAAAATACATGTACACAGACTCACCATAGTGTCATCAATTACCAATGAACTTTCCATAGGACGTCTTACACAGCGTCATGAAACAATCGGAAATAGAAGGGTATACAGCTACTTTGAGAATCAAGCTGTGTCAATCAGTGTTAATGCACATGACAGAAACCTTTCAATTAATATATTCATATGCGAGTCAACCACAGCTACCAGCTAAAATAACCTTTCGCATGCCCTGAACACTTCACCCAAGTCCAAAAATAAGTTTAATATCGTAGTGGCATTATGCCACGTATCAGATATTAAGCTGATAAGAACAGATACTACACTTTGATCTTAGCCAAAAGGCCGAGAAGCGATACTTATTCTAAGAACCGCTGAGTACCTAACCTGAATGGCCCAGCCCAGAACCTGGTTTGGCAAATGAAAGATCAAGACACTTTGTACAACATGTCAGAGTCAATATTTTCACAATACACTCAATCATACATCCTAGTGTGGATTTAAACACTAACACTTTTAGAGTTTCTATAACTTCAAATCCACATTTTTAAGTCATAAATGTCAATTCATTTGTGTATTCACTTGACTGAGATCAGAACCTGTCACATGTGCTGCCCCCTATAATCAGGTGACTCATCATACTCAATAGGTATGCCACATATTGTGCAATCATTCAGTCAAAAAGAAGCTTCCAATATGGCTACATTGACATTCAAGATATATTTCTGAATCACATACAATTACCATATGTTACAGTACACATACAATTCCAAATATGTGTAAGATTTACATTTTTTTGTGATTTAATATATTACCAAGTTGGACACACTGTTTGAATGAATTGGTGCAATGACATACAATCATAGCACTTCCATGAAAAAATCTATAAAACCACTTCACAGACACTTTCCACAACAGAAATAACCATACAGCATGGCAAAGGCTATAGATATTATCATTTGGTAATTATTGAGGCTACAAGCTGTAATAATTATCTTATTGAGTTCAACTGTACAAACTTGTTTATCAATTAACAAATAACAAAAATTAGTTTAGGCAGAAAAAAATTGTTACAAACTGAAGTGAGGAGGACATCCAACAGGTGACAATCATGATCATTTCAATGTCCTTTGCAATGGACACTGCTGGCACCTTGGACTTCCCGCATAGTTCCAGGAAAATTAAGAGATGGGAAGTTAAAAAAAGTAAACTAGGTATTGATACAGAAATTCAGATTAAAGGTAACACAGTGTCAAGAAACAATCGGAACTCGAAGGATATACAGCTACTTTGAGAATCAAGCTGTGTCAATCAGTGTTAATGCTCATGACAGAAACCTTTCAATTAATAAATTCATTCGCGAGTCAACCACAGCTACCAGCCAGAATGACCTATGGCATGCCACGAAGGCCTTTTAGAAAGCTTTGTATAAAATTGGAAATGGACCCCAAAGCTTTGTATAAAATTGGAAATGGACCATGGTACAGGGTTTGTTAATACAAGTTGCATAACAGCAGCTACAACAACTCCTTATCATCAACATGATAAATAACACTATGAAAGCTGGGAAGACTGAAGAAAATGCACCTACTTTGGTGATGTTAAGACTGGATATCATACCATGATTGCAATATGGGTGCAGCTATTATCCGTAATGCCAGGCTAATTTCAAATGAGGAAATACCAGAGCTGCACCCATCAACAGCAGACCTTGAGGAAAGTGGTGGGCAGATCCCGGAAGTAATGCAATACCGGGCCAACCCGCAGCAAAGGTGGAGCAAGCCCTGAACACTTCACCCAAGTCCAAAATTCAGTTTAATATGATATTATGCTAATAAGAACAGATACTACACTTTGATCTTAGCCAAAACGCCGAGAAACGATACTCATTTGACGACGAAGTGGACCTCGAAGGATATACGGCTACTTTGAGGAGCAAGCTGTGTCAATCAGTGTTGATGCTCATGACAGAAACCTTTCAATTAAAAAATTCATTTGCGAGTCAACCACAGCTACCAGCCAGAATAACCTATGGCATGCCATGAAAGCCTTCAAGAAAGCTTTGTATAAAATTGAAATGGACCCCAGTACCAGCATGGTAGGACCTGGCATGAACAGCTGAAGGACACTGGGCAGTCAAAAATTGTGATGGAGATGCAGAGAAACTAAGAGCTGCTCTTGTCAATGCTCTTGATCACTACCAGGGCAAACGCAGCGGCTGTTTTCCCGAATCCTGTTGTCGGACTGAAGGGAAGCATGAAAATAGTTGCATGCAAATCAAGTCTAAAAGGAAACAGAAAATTTAACAGGATCCAAGTTGAGGTCTTGCTTTAATGATGTAACCACAGATCTACTCCCCTGTGATGGATTCACTAGGCACAAATTCAATGAGCTTTTCAATTTGCTGGCTGTTCTTTGTATAATGTAGTATAATCCCTAGTTATTCCCAGTTCCTGGAATCATGGACCTCATCACATTGTAATCAATAATATCCTCCAAAAGCCTGATCCTTTACCTGCTCGATTATCTCTGCCTGAATGAAGTCCTTCATGCATTTAAGAGGTCATTTTGTGCAGTTTTAGACATGTAGCATTTCTGTTGCATGTTTCAAGATGATTTTTCAAGATTTCATCCCCAGCATCTACTCTGCAATTGTCTGATTCCCTGACCTGGAGTCAACCCAGTGGACCCCTGTGGTGCCCAGTAGGCATCTTCACACTGATTGAGTATTTCTCATACTACAGCTCAAAAACGGCATCAGAAAGTGAAAACTAAGGTGATTTTAGAATCACTTTTCTTGCATGACAAAGCCTTGAAAAGTTTCAAAACACTGCTCTAAAGTCAACCGGAAGTTGCCGCCGAAATGTAAACAAAGCTCCAGGAGCCAGGCTGGCAGGCTACCAAGTGCCGGTAGGTGAAATGATGAAGGCACTGGGCCCCGTACACTCTCATTATATGCATTAATTAGCATACTACTGCTATCTTTCTAAAAAAATGAGCTGAATATTTGTGCACAATGCATTTTAAAGTTTACTGAGCTCTATGTGACACTTCTCAGCTTGATCTCCAGCGAGGCTATTCATTTGAAAATTCTCCTGAATGTTCCACTCTCTCACATCTCATCCTCTGACAATATCCTGAAGGCTTGCTTTCGAACCTTGGATAACAATTGCTCTAGGAATCTACTGAGCCATACCAAAGACAGTATATAAACTCTGTGCTACTCAACTCTGTAGGCCTAGTTCTTAAATTTGCCACCAGGGGCACTGAGGTGAGTTGCATACAAGGCCAAAAGCCACAAAAACAGCGCTCATTTAGCATTTTACAGCAAACTACTGCTATCTTTCTCAAAAAACGAGCCAAATATTTTTAATCAATATAGTTTAAAGTATACTGAGCCCTATGTGGCACTGTTCAGCTTCATCTCCATTAAGCCTATTCATTTGAAAAATTTCCTGAATGTTCCACTCTCTCACATCTCATCCTCTGACAATATCCTGAAGGCTTGCTTTGCAACCTTCTGGATAATAAACCATTCAACTTTACTTTGGTCTCCATCATCCTTTAACTTGTATTGTTCTAGAGCTTCAGATCTTGACAAGCCAATTAACTTAACTAGCAACTTCACTAAACATGATAAGTTTAGTGCAACAATTCATGTCTCACCTTGATGTCTTGAATATACGGTTTACCCCTCAGCAGGGCAAAGTTCAGAACTCATTTCATTCTCACAGCCAATTATGATGCACTTTATTTTATAATCAGAAAAGGAGACAATTATTACTGAAAGTTATATGTTAGTTCATATATTTATTACCATTGAATTAACATAACAAACCAGCAACAAATCGGTTTGCCCTAATAGTTACATCCAACCTGTTCAATGAATGTTCGATTGGTTCTAATCATCTATGCTGGCAGTGTACTAGTCACTTCAGTTAGTGTTTTGTTTCACACAAGTTCCTCATACTGAACCTGCAACAAAGACAGGAGATTGGTCACAATACGTAATTACACGTAATATGTAATGTATCTATTTCAAGGGATCCAGAACCTAAATGCATAAAATACATGTACACAGACTCACCATAGTGTCATCAATTACCAATGAACTTTGCATAGGACATCTTACACAGCGTCATGAAACAATCGGAACTCGAAGGGTATACAGCTACTTTGAGAATCAAGCTGTGTCAATCAGTGTTAATGCTCATGACAGAAACCTTTCAATTAATAAATTCATATGCGAGTCAACCACAGCTACCAGCCAGAATAACCTATGGCATGCCCTGAACACTTCGCCCAAGTCCAAAAATAAGTTTAATATCGTAGTGGCATTAAGCCAGGTATCAGATATTAAGCTGATAAGAACAGATACTACACTTTGATCTTAGCCAAAAGGCCGAGAAGCGATACTCATTCTAAGAACCGCTGAGTACCTAACCCGAACGGCCCAGCCCAGCACCTTGTGGAGAACGACAGTATTCCGTACGTGCACACCTGGCCATTTTTCACTGGAATACCAATGTAGGACGCCATCACACCTCAGTGTACAAGGCCAAAGACCCAAAATCCCCAAGAAGCCAGAAAGGTAAAAAGTGTCTAGGCAGAGTGAGGCTGTGAAAGACAGAGGCAGAGTGACAGCAGGACTGCTGCAGAGAGTCCTTGCTAATTTATTCTTGGGTGGGGCCTGGTTCAACATGAGATTTTTCAACATGTAATTCTTGGATTTGTGGGGAACAGACAACTTTATTACAATTAAATAAACCATTCAACTTTACTTTGGTCTCCATCATCCTTTAACTTGTATTGTTCTAGAGCTTCAGATCCTGGACCCTCACTGCCAAGCCAATTTACTTAACTAGCAACTTCACTAAACATGATAAGCTTTAGTGCAACAATTTGTGTCTCACCTTGATGTCTTGAAAATACGGTTCACTTTCAGCAGGGCAAAGTTCAGAACACATTCCATTCTCACAGCCAATTATGATGCACATTATCTAATAATAAGGAAAAGGAGACAATTATTACTGAAAGTTATATATTAGTTCATGCAGTTATTATCTTTAACATAAAAAAAACAGCAACAAATCTGTTTGCCCTAATCATTACATCCAACCTGTTCAGTGAATGTTCAATTTGATCATCTCCGATGGCAGTATACTAGTCACTTCAGTTAGTGTTTCGTTTCACACAAGTTCCTCATAATGAACCTGCAACAAAGACAGTAGATTGGTCACAATACGTAATTACACGTAATATGTAATGTATCTGTTTCAAGGGATGCAGAACCTAAATGCATAAAATACATGTACACGGACTCACCATAGTAATCAACCAATGAACTTTGCATAGGACATCTTTGTCTGGTACTGGATCTGCAGAACATCTTAATTAATAGTTGTGTGAACTTTCTTGATCCAAAACATCAAGTTCAACCAGAGTTGCAGTTGGAAGTTGAAGAATACCTGGGAAGGGTTCAACTCAAACAAGAGTTAAACAGGCAAATAAACACTACAACATCAACAACAAAAAAGAGAGAGGGGCCTAGCTCAGTTAGTGCTCTGGGCTTGAAAACCAATGGGTCCCAGGTTCAATTCCTGGTCGAGCCTAAGTTGGATGGCTGTTTCATCCTTCATCTCATTGCCATGGTCCCTGCCTGTCCTAATTAGCCCATCAGGTGCAGAAATACAGGACGTAAAGCCCTATCCACCCACCCACAACAAAAAAGGAGACAACCAATGATACCAATACACACTGTATGAACACTAAAGAAATGATATTTTTCCAAATTTTATAAAACATACCCGAGATATGTCAGTGTGCTATCACAAGGCACCACTAGGCCACATAGGGTGTTACTGTTTAACATTTCATATGGGTCAGTGCATTAGTGTTAGAGTTCAGCTCTAGAAACGAAAGTGTGCGTTAGTTCTGCTTTGGAAATAAAAGTGCAACGGCGGCCCTCCTTAATGATGCCTGTGTGCTTTGTGGGATTCGCTCAGGGTTTAGCTGCAGCACAGCCTATGTTTAGACTCAAAATTATAGTTAATAAAAACTGTAACTCACCTACAACAGCCTGAGGAATGAATGAGCCTTCCAGAAATTGATAGTTACTTCTGAAGTGCCCACTGATATGGTAACCTGGAGGGTGCATGGTCTGGTGTCCTGTTCTTCAGCTTCTGATGTGCGATTTGGGCACATGAACAGTCGCCCTGACCGAGAGATACACCATCTCACCTTCAGTAATTGAGATGGGACCAGCAGTTATAAGCTGTAGAACCACCAAGGAATAAAATGTATATGAAATTACATTAAATTATTTCTACACAATAACACCGTATGACAAAGACAATCATATGATTAGAAAATTAGCAGATTTCTGTAAAATATACATCATTTAATCCTGCAGTTTTCTGTAAAACGTCCAAAAACTAATTCATTATTTAATCAGTAGCAGTTGATGCGCTGACACTGGCCAAGAGGCAAATTAATGGTGGATCACTTATGCCAAACTTATAAACTTGTATTTATTTGTTATATCAAGTGTCAAGCTGTTCACAAAGCACAAATGTTCCAAAACAAAAGGGTGTGAAAAAGGGCAATTTTCAATTGTGAATTATGGGGTGGGGATGATTGCATTGATCATCCCCCTCTTCTCAGAAAGTGGGGGGTATATATCCCCCCGCATCCCCCTGAATCTACACCCCTGGTGGCAGCTGATTGCAAGAAGTAATCATAAAAAATTGCTGATTGCTATTCAAACGAATAGAAGAAAGAAATTGATGAATTCAGGAGACAAACAGACATTGTATCACTCCTTCAGCAAACCTAAATAAGTAATAATGCAAAATACATAGAAGCAATAGGCATTTGTAGACATAACACCTGTCAGTTTGGCTTTACTCCAGGTGCGAGTACAACTGACTGCGTCTTTATCCTTGATACTGTTATTAGATACCAAAAGCAAAAACGTAAGCCTCTCTATCTCTGTTTCGTAGATTTCACAAAAGCATTTGACTACATCAATAGAAATGCTCTGTACTATAAACTTATGAATCAAAAGATAGGCAATAAAATGCTTAACATAATAATGAGCATGTATGACAAAGCTAAAGCTAGAGTTTATAATTTAGGCAAAATTGGAGATCCAATTGATAGCAAATATGGTGTCTTGCAAGGTGGAATTCTCAGCCCCAAATTGTTTAATGAATTTCTATCTGACCTGCCTAACTATATGAATGAATTAGATGGTGTAGCACTTAATGGTCTGGTGCTCACACATATCTCATATGCTGATGATATAATTCTAATAGCACATTCCGAAACATCTCTTCAAACAGCATAAATTCCCTTCATGAATTCTGCAAAAAGTGGCATCTCGTTGTTAATGTAGGAAAGACTAAAATAATGAAATATGGCAATAGTCGGCAAAAGCAATTTTACTATGATACACAACTAATTGAAAACGTTGACACCTTTAAATATCTAGGACATGTGTTAACTAACAAACGTAACATGCATGTAAAAATGACTGATTATCTTGTTACACAAGCCCAAAAAGCACTTTTTGCTTTGCAAAGTGACACTAAGCAGGCATTAGGATACATCAATCCTAAACTTGCTTTAAAAATGTTTGACACATATATTTTACCAGTCCTTGAATATAATTATGAAATATGGTCCAGTCACAAACCTGTTAATAACCTAGAAAAGGTACAATTAGGATATCTGAAAAATATGCTGGGAGTTAGGAGACAGACCTCATCACAAGCAGTGTATAGTGAGACAGGCAGATTCCCATTACATGTGCGGCAAAAGTTCAGAATAATCAACTACTGGATTAAACTGGAAAAACTGCCAGCTAATAATATTCTTAAAAAATGTTTAAATGAGCAAAAAGAGATTAACACTTCTGGTAATAACGCTTGGGTTGCAAAAATTATTCATATACTCAATGAACAATATCCGCAAAGAGACCATTTAAGACTTGCTAATAATGAGCTAGAAACCATTATTAAAACATTCAAATCTAAAATTTATGATAAATGTCCGGATACTATATTAGCTGAAATAAATGATTCCACGTTACAGCCAAAACTTAGAACCTATAAACTCTTCAAGACTGATTATAGACTAGAACCTTATCTCTTATTAAAAGTTTAAAAACACTGCTCTAAAGTCAACCGGAAGTTGTCGCCGAAATGTAAATAAAGCTCCAGGAGCTAGGCTGGCGGGCGACCAAGTGCCGGTAGGTGAAATGATGAAGGCACTGGGCCCCGTACACTCTCATTATATGCATTTATTAGCATACTACTGCTATCTTTCTAAAAAAAATGAGCTGAATATTTGTGCGCAATGCGTTTTAAAGTTTACTGAGCTCTATGTGACACTTCTCAGCTTGATTTCCAGCGAGGCTATTCATTTGAAAATTCTCCTGAATGTTCCACTCTCTCACATCTCATCCTCTGACAATATCCTGAAGGCTTGCTTTCGAACCTTGGATAACAATTGCTCTAGGAATCTACTGAGCCATACCAAAGACAGTATATAAACTCTGTGCTACTCAACTCTGTAGGCCTAGTTCTTAAATTTGCCACCAGGGGCACTGAGGTGAGTTGCATACAAGGCCAAGAGCCACAAAAACAGCGAAATGCCGCAAAAAAGCGCTCATTTAGCATTTTACAGCAAACTACTGCTATCTTTCTCAAAAAACGAGCCAAATATTTTTAATCAATATAGTTTAAAGTATACTGAGCCCTATGTGGCACTGTTCAGCTTCATCTCCATTAAGCCTATTCATTTGAAAATTTTCCTGAATGTTCCACTCTCTCACATCTCATCCTCTGACAATATCCTAAAGGCTTGCTTTGCAACCTTCTGGATAATAAACCATTCAACTTTACTTTGGTCTCCATCATCCTTTAACTTGTATTGTTCTAGAGCTTCAGATCTTGACAAGCCAATTAACTTAACTAGCAACTTCACTAAACATGATAAGCTTTAGTGCAACAATTCATGTCTCACCTTGATGTCTTGAATATACGGTTTACCCCTCAGCAGGGCAAAGTTCAGAACTCATTTCATTCTCACAGCCAATTATGATGCACTTTATCTTATAATCAGAAAAGGAGACAATTATTACTGAAAGTTATATGTTAGTTCATGCATTTATTACTATTGTATTAACATAACAAACCAGCAACAAATCTGTTTGCCCTAATCGTTACATCCAACCTGTTCAATGAATGTTCGAATGGTTCCGATCATCTATGCTGGCAGTGTACTAGTCACTTCAGTTAGTGTTTTGTTTCACACAAGTTCCTCATACTGAACCTGCAACAAAGACAGGAGATTGGTCACAATTCGTAATTACACGTAATATGTAGTGTATCTATTTCAAGGGATGCAGAACCTAAATGCATAAAAAACATGTACACAGACTCACCATAGTGTCATCAATTCAACTGTACAAACTTTTTTATCAATTAAAAAATGACAAAAATTAGTTTAGGCAGAAAAAAAACAGTTACAAACTGAAGTGAGGAGGACATCCAACAGGTGACAATCATGATCATTTCAATGTCCTTTGCAATGGACACTGTTGGCTCCTAGGAATTCCAGCATAACTCCAGGAAAAGATAGGAAGTTAAAAAAAGTAAACTAGGTATTGATAGAGAAATTCAGATTCAAGGTAACACAGCGTCAAGAAACAATCGGAACTCGAAGGATATACAGCTACTTTGAGAATCAAAGCTGTGTCAATCAGTGTTAATGCTCATGACAGAAACCTTTCAATTAATAAATTCATTCGCGAGTCAACCACAGCTACCAGCCAGAATGACCTATGGCATGCCACGAAGGCCTTTAAGAAAGCTTTGTATAAAATTGGAAATGGACCCCAAAGCTTTGTATAAAATTGGAAATGGACCATGGTACAGGGTTTGTTAATACAAGTTGCATAACAGCAGATCAAGACACTTTGTACAACATGTCAGAGTCAATATTTTCATGATACACTCAATCATACATCCTATTGTGGATTTAAACACTAACACCTTTTGAGTTTCTATAACAGATACAGATGCAGAGAAACATAAGAGCTGCTCTAAAAGGGCAAACACAGAGGCTGTTTTCCAGAATTTCATTGTCGGACTAAAGGGAATCATGAAAATAGTTGCATGCAAATCAAGGCTAAAAAGGCACAGAAAATGCTTCTGGGTGTATGCGAATGACTATAGACTAGCTTGTGACAGTATTCCATACATGCACACCTGGCCAGTCTTCACTGGAATACCAATGTAGGACACCATCACACCTCAGTGTACAAGGCCAAAGACCCAAAATCCCCAAGAAGCCAGAAAGGTAAAAAGTGTCTAGGCAGAGTGAGGCTGTGAAAGACAGAGGCAGAGTGACAGCAGGACTGCTGCAGAGAGTCCTTGCTAATTTATCCTTGGGTGGGGGCTGGCTCCACATGAGATTTTTCAACATGTAATTCTTGGATTTTGTGGGGAACAGACAACTTTATTACAATTAAATAAACCATTCAACTTTACTTTGGTCTCCATCATCCTATAACTTGTATTGTTCTAGAGCTTCAGATCCTGGACCCTCACTGCCAAGCCAATTAACTTAACTAGCAACTTCACTAAACATGATAAGCTTTAGTGCAACAATTTGTGTCTTGAATATACGGTTCACTTTCAGCAGGGCAAAGTTCAGAACACATTCCATTCTCACAGCCAATTATGATGCACATTATCTAATAATCAGAAAAAGGAGACAATTATTACTGAAAGTTATATATTAGTTCATGCAGTTATTATCATTAACATAAAAAACAGCAACAAATCTGTTTGCCCTAATCATTACATCCAACCTGTTCAGTGAATGTTCAATTTGATCATCTCTGATGGCAGTATACTAGTCACTTCAGTTAGTGTTTTGTTTCTCACAAGTTCCTCATAATGAACCTGCAACAAAGACAGTAGATTGGTCACAAAACGTAATTACACGTAATATGTAATTAATCTATTTCAAGGGATACAGAACCTAAATGCATAAAATACATGTACACAGACTCACCATAGTGTCATCAATTACCAATGAACTTTGCATAGGACGTCTTACACAGTGTCATGAAACAATCGGAACTAGAAGGGTATACAGCTACTTTGAGAATCAAGCTGTGTCAATCAGTGTTAATGCTCATGACAGAAACCTTTCAATTAATATATTCATATGCGAGTCAACCACAGCTACCAGCCAGAATAACCTTTGGCATGCCCTGAACACTTCGCCCAAGTCCAAAAATAAGTTTAATATCGTAGTGGCATTAAGCCATGTATCAGATATTAAGCTGATAAGAACAGATACTACACTTTGATCTTAGCCAAAAGGCCGAGAAGCGATACTTATTCTAAGAACCGCTGAGTACCTAACCCGAATGGCCCAGCCCAGAACCTGGTTTGGCAAATGAAAGATCAAGACACTTTGTACAACATGTCAGAGTCAATATTTTCACGATACACTCAATCATACATCCTAGTGTGGATTTAAACACTAACACTTTTAGAGTTTCTATAACTTCAAATCCACATTTTTAAGTCATAAATGTCAATTCATTTGTGTATTCACTTGACTGAGATCAGAACCTGTCACATGTGCTGCCCCCTATAATCAGGTGACTCATCATACTCAATAGATATGCCACATATTGTGCAATCATTCAGTCAAAAAGAAGCTTCCAATATGGCTACATTGACATTCAAGATATATTTCTGTATCACATACAATTACCATATGTTACAGTACACATACAATTCCAAATATGTGTAAGATTTACATTGTTTTGTGATTTAATATATTACCAAGTTGGACACACTGTTTGAATGAATTGGTGCAATGACATACAATCATAGCACTTCCATGAAAAAATCTATAAAACCACTTCACAGACACTTTCCACAACAGAAATAACCATACAGCATGGCAAAGGCTATAGATATTATCATTTGGTAATTATTGAGGCTACAAGCTGTAATAATTATCACTTGGTAATTATTGAGTTCAACTGTACAAACTTGTTTATCAATTAACAAATGACAAAAATTAGTTTAGGCAGAAAAATATAGTTACAAACTGAAGTGAGGAGGACATCCAACAGGTGACAATCATGATCATTTCAATGTCCTTTGCAATGGATACTGCTGGCACCTAGGACTTCCAGCATAGTTCCAGGAAAATTAAGAGATAGGAAGTTAAAAAAAGTAAACTAGGTATTGATAGAGAAATTCAGATTAAAGGTAACACAGTGTCAAGAAACAATCGGAACTCGAAGGATATACAGCTACTTTGAGAATCAAGCTGTGTCAATCAGTGTTAATGCTCATGACAGAAACCTTTCAATTAATAAATTCATTCGTGAGTCAACCACAGCTACCAGCCAAAATGACCTATGGCATGCCACGAAGGCCTTTAAGAAAGCTTTGTATAAAATTGGAAATGGACCCCAAAGCTTTGTATAAAATTGGAAATGGACAATGGTACAGGGTTTGTTAATACAAGTTGCATAACAGCAGCTACAACAACTCCTTATCATCAACATGATAAATAACACTATGAAAGCTGGGAAGACTGAAGAAAATGCACCTACTTTGGTGATGTTAAGACTGGATATCATACCATGATTGCAATATGGGTGCAGCTATTATCCGTAATGCCTGGCTAATTTCAAATCAGGAAATACCAGAGCTGCACCCATCAACAGCAGACCTTGAGGAAAGTGGTGGGCAGATCCCGGAAGTACTGCAATACCGGGCCAACCCGCAGCAAAGGTGGAGCAAGCCCTGAACACTTCACCCAAGTCCAAAATTCAGTTTAATATCATAGTGGCATTGAGCCACGTATCAGATATTACGCTAATAAGAACAGATACTACACTTTGATCTTAGCCAAAACGCCGAGAAACGATACTCATTTGACGACGAAGTGGACTTCGAAGGATATACAGCTACTTTGAGAAGCAAGCTGTGTCAATCAGTGCTGATGTTCATGACAGAAACCTTTCAATTAAAAAATTCATTTGCGAGTCAACCACAGCTACCAGCCAGAATAACCTATGGCATGCCATGAAAGCCTTCAAGAAAGCTTTGTATAAAATTGAAATGGACCCCAGTACCAGCATGGCAGGACCTGGCATGAACAGCTGAAGGACACTGGGCAGTCAAAAATTGTGATGGAGATGCAGAGAAACTAAGAGCTGCTCTTGTCAATGCTCTTGATCACTACCAGGGCAAACGCAGAGGCTGTTTTCCCGAATCCTGTTGTCGGACTGAAGGGAAGCATGAAAATAGTTGCATGCAAATCAAGTCTAAAAGGGAACAGAAAATTTAACAGGATCCAAGTTGAGGTCTTGCTTTAATGATGTAACCACAGATCTACTCCCCTGTGATGGATTCACTAGGCACATATTCAATGAGCTTTTCAATTTGCTGGCTGTTCTTTGTATAATGTAGTATAATCCCTAGTTATTCCCAGTTCCTGGAATCATGGACCTCATTACATTGTAATCAGTAATATCCTCCAAAAGCCTGATCCTTTACCTGCTCGATTATCTCTGCCTGAATGAAGTCCTTCATGCATTTAAGAGGTCATTTTGTGCGGTTTTAGACATGTAGCATTTCTGTTGCATGTTTCAAGATGATTTTTCAAGATTTCATCCCCAGCATCTACTCTGCAATTGTCTGATTCCCCTGGCCCGGCAGCTTTCTTGTACACAGGTAAGCCATCATCCCTGTGACCTCTGTGTGCCAGCCCTTGTCGTCCACATAATTCCAATGTCTTCACAATGGAAATTAGAGTACTGCAGTTCCTCTGCTCCATGCTTAGATTCTTTTCATCAATTTGAACTTTAATTTTGCCAGTGGGATTTTCATATGTCGACTTGAATGCTTCAAGTTGGGCCATTGAAGATCTATTGTAGGCATGTGTTGAATGTACCTTCATGTCTTGCATGGCATCTATCCAGTTTTGGTACGGTTCAGAAATCAGTTCATGGGAACTTCAAAGCTATATTATGTATCATATATGATATATTTACCTTATGACCAAGAAGTATAAAAAGGTGTCAAGAATTAGATGACCTCTCAGGCTCCAGGCCTCACGAGTACACATTCCAGCTGCTGGGGTGTAGCAAAAACGCTCATAATTGATTTTGCAATGTAGGTCTGCTCTAAAAGGGCAAACACAGAGGCTGTTTTCCAGAATTTCATTGTCGGACTAAAGGGAATCATGAAAATAGTTGCATGCAAATCAAGGCTAAAAAGGCACAGAAAATGCTTCTGGGTGTATGCGAATGACTATAGACTAGCTTGTGACAGTATTCCATACATGCACACCTGGCCAGTCTTCACTGGAATACCAATGTAGGACGCCATCACACCTCAGTGTACAAGGCCAAAGACCCAAAATCCCCAAGAAGCCAGAAAGGTAAAAAGTGTCTAGGCAGAGTGAGGCTGTGAAAGACAGAGGCAGAGTGACAGCAGGACTGCTGCAGAGAGTCCTTGCTAATTTATCCTTGGGTGGGGGCTGGCTCCACATGAGATTTTTCAACATGTAATTCTTGGATTTTGTGGGGAACAGACAACTTTATTACAATTAAATAAACCATTCAACTTTACTTTGGTCTCCATCATCCTATAACTTGTATTGTTCTAGAGCTTCAGATCCTGGACCCTCACTGCCAAGCCAATTAACTTAACTAGCAACTTCACTAAACATGATAAGCTTTAGTGCAACAATTTGTGTCTCACCTTGATGTCTTGAAAATACGGTTCACTTTCAGCAGGGCAAAGTTCAGAACACATTCCATTCTCACAGCCAATTATGATGCACATTATCTAATAATCAGAAAAAGGAGACAATTATTACTGAAAGTTATATATTAGTTCATGCAGTTATTATCATTAACATAAAAAACAGCAACAAATCTGTTTGCCCTAATCATTACATCCAACCTGTTCAGTGAATGTTCAATTTGATCATCTCCGATGGCAGTATACTAGTCACTTCAGTTAATGTTTTGTTTCTCACAAGTTCCTCATAATGAACCTGCAACAAAGACAGTAGATTGGTCACAAAACGTAATTACACGTAATATGTAATTAATCTATTTCAAGAGATACAGAACCTAAATGCATAAAATACATGTACACAGACTCACCATAGTGTCATCAATTACCAATGAACTTTGCATAGGACGCCTTACACAGCGTCATGAAACAATCGGAACTAGAAGGGTATACAGCTACTTTGAGAATCAAGCTGTGTCAATCAGTGTTAATGCTCATGACAGAAACCTTTCAATTAATATATTCATATGCGAGTCAACCACAGCTACCAGCCAGAATAACCTTTGGCATGCCCTGAACACTTCGCCCAAGTCCAAAAATAAGTTTAATATCGTAGTGGCATTAAGCCATGTATCAGATATTAAGCTGATAAGAACAGATACTACACTTTGATCTTAGCCAAAAGGCCGAGAAGCGATACTTATTCTAAGAACCGCTGAGTACCTAACCCGAATGGCCCAGCCCAGAACCTGGTTTGGCAAATGAAAGATCAAGACACTTTGTACAACATGTCAGAGTCAATATTTTCACGATACACTCAATCATACATCCTAGTGTGGATTAAACACTAACACTTTTAGAGTTTCTATAACTTCAAATCCACATTTTTAAGTCATAAATGTCAATTCATTTGTGTATTCACTTGACTGAGATCAGAACTTGTCACATGTGCTGCCCCCTATAATCAGGTGACTCATCATACTCAATAGGTATGCCACATATTGTGCAATCATTCAGTCAAAAAGAAGCTTCCAATATGGCTACATTGACATTCAAGATATATTTCTGTATCACATACAATTACCATATGTTACAGTACACATACAATTCCAAATATGTGTAAGATTTACATTGTTTTGTGATTTAATATATTACCAAGTTGGACACACTGTTTGAATGAATTGGTGCAATGACATACAATCATAGCACTTCCATGAAAAAATCTATAAAACCACTTCACAGACACTTTCCACAACAGAAATAACCATACAGCATGGCAAAGGCTATAGATATTATCATTTGGTAATTATTGAGGCTACAAGCTGTAATAATTATCACTTGGTAATTATTGAGTTCAACTGTACAAACTTGTTTATCAATTAACAAATGACAAAAATTAGTTAAGGCAGAAAAATATAGTTACAAACTGAAGTGAGGAGGACATCCAACAGGTGACAATCATGATCATTTCAATGTCCTTTGCAATGGATACTGCTGGCACCTAGGACTTCCAGCATAGTTCCAGGAAAATTAAGAGATAGGAAGTTAAAAAAAGTAAACTAGGTATTGATAGAGAAATTCAGATTAAAGGTTACACAGTGTCAAGAAACAATTGGAACTAGAAGGGTATACAGCTACTTTGAGAATCAAGCTGTGTCAATCAGTGTTAATGCTCATGACAGAAACCTTTCAATTAATAAATTCATTCGTGAGTCAACCACAGCTACCAGCCAGAATGACCTATGGCATGCCACGAAGGCCTTCAAGAAAGCTTTGTATAAAATTGGAAATGGACCCCAAAGCTTTGTATAAAATTGGAAATGGACCATGGTACAGGGTTTGTTAATACAAGTTGCATAACAGCAGCTACAACAACTCCTTATCATCAACATGATAAATAACACTATGAAAGCTGGGAAGACTGAAGAAAATGCACCTACTTTGGTGATGTTAAGACTGGATATCATACCATGATTGCAATATGGGTGCAGCTATTATTCGTAATGCCTGGCTAATTTCAAATGAGGAAATACCAGAGCTGCACCCATCAACAGCAGACCTTGAGGAAAGTGGTGGGCAGATCCCGGAAGTAATGCAATACCGGGCCAACCCGCAGCAAAGGTGGAGCAAGCCCTGAACACTTCACCCAAGTCCAAAATTCAGTTTAATATCATAGTGGCATTGAGCCACGTATCAGATATTACGCTAATAAGAACAGATACTACACTTTGATCTTAGCCAAAACGCCGAGAAACGATACTCATTTGACGACGAAGTGGACTTCGAAGGATATACAGCTACTTTGAGAAGCAAGCTGTGTCAATCAGTGCTGATGTTCATGACAGAAACCTTTCAATTAAAAAATTCATTTGCGAGTCAACCACAGCTACCAGCCAGAATAACATATGGCATGCCATGAAAGCCTTCAAGAAAGCTTTGTATAAAATTGAAATGGACCCCAGTACCAGCATGGCAGGACCTGGCATGAACAGCTGAAGGACACTGGGCAGTCAAAAATTGTGATGGAGATGCAGAGAAACTAAGAGCTGCTCTTGTCAATGCTCTTGATCACTACCAGGGCAAACGCAGAGGCTGTTTTCCTGAATCCTGTTGTCGGACTGAAGGGAAGCATGAAAATAGTTGCATGCAAATCAAGTCTAAAAGGGAACAGAAAATTTAACAGGATCCAAGTTGAGGTCTTGCTTTAATGATGTAACCACAGATCTACTCCCCTGTGATGGATTCACTAGGCACATATTCAATGAGCTTTTCAATTTGCTGGCTGTTCTTTGTATAATGTAGTATAATCCCTAGTTATTCCCAGTTCCTGGAATCATGGACCTCATTACATTGTAATCAGTAATATCCTCCAAAAGCCTGATCCTTTACCTGCTCGATTATCTCTGCCTGAATGAAGTCCTTCATGCATTTAAGAGGTCATTTTGTGCGGTTTTAGACATGTAGCATTTCTGTTGCATGTTTCAAGATGATTTTTCAAGATTTCATCCCCAGCATCTACTCTGCAATTGTCTGATTCCCCTGGCCCGGCAGCTTTCTTGTACACAGGTAAGCCATCATCCCTGTGACCTCTGTGTGCCAGCCCTTGTCGTCCACATAATTCCAATGTCTTCACAATGGAAATTAGAGTACTGCAGTTCCTCTGCTCCATGCTTAGATTCTTTTCATCAATTTGAACTTTAATTTTGCCAGTGGGATTTTCATATGTCGACTTGAATGCTTCAAGTTGGGCCATTGAAGATCTATTGTAGGCATGTGTTGAATGTACCTTCATGTCTTGCATGGCATCTATCCAGTTTTGGTACGGTTCAGAAATCAGTTCATGGGAACTTCAAAGCAATATTATGTATCATATATGATATATTTACCTTATGACCAAGAAGTATAAAAAGGTGTCAAGAATTAGATGACCTCTCAGGCTCCAGGCCTCATGAGTACACATTCCAGCTGCTGGGGTGTAGCAAAAACGCTCATAATTGATTTTGCAATGTAGGTCTGCTCTAAAAGGGCAAACACAGAGGCTGTTTTCCAGAATTTCATTGTCGGACTAAAGGGAATCATGAAAATAGTTGCATGCAAATCAAGGCTAAAAAGGCACAGAAAATGCTTCTGGGTGTATGCGAATGACTATAGACTAGCTTGTGACAGTATTCCATACATGCACACCTGGCCAGTCTTCACTGGAATACCAATGTAGGACGCCATCACACCTCAGTGTACAAGGCCAAAGACCCAAAATCCCCAAGAAGCCAGAAAGGTAAAAAGTGTCTAGGCAGAGTGAGGCTGTGAAAGACAGAGGCAGAGTGACAGCAGGACTGCTGCAGAGAGTCCTTGCTAATTTATCCTTGGGTGGGGGCTGGCTCCACATGAGATTTTTCAACATGTAATTCTTGGATTTTGTGGGGAACAGACAACTTTATTACAATTAAATAAACCATTCAACTTTACTTTGGTCTCCATCATCCTATAACTTGTATTGTTCTAGAGCTTCAGATCCTGGACCCTCACTGCCAAGTCAATTAACTTAACTAGCATCTTCACTAAACATGATAAGCTTTAGTGCAACAATTTGTGTCTCACCTTGATGTCTTGAAAATACGGTTCACTTTCAGCAGGGCAAAGTTCAGAACACATTCCATTCTCACAGCCAATTATGATGCACATTATCTAATAATCAGAAAAAGGAGACAATTATTACTGAAAGTTATATATTAGTTCATGCAGTTATTATCATTAACATAAAAAACAGCAACAAATCTGTTTGCCCTAATCATTACATCCAACCGGTTCAGTGAATGTTCAATTTGATCATCTCCGATGGGGGTATACTAGTCACTTCAGTTAATGTTTTGTTTCTCACAAGTTCCTCATAATGAACCTGCAACAAAGACAGTAGATTGGTCACAAAACGTAATTACACGTAATATGTAATTAATCTATTTCAAGAGATACAGAACCTAAATGCATAAAATACATGTACACAGACTCACCATAGTGTCATCAATTACCAATGAACTTTGCATAGGACGCCTTACACAGCGTCATGAAACAATCGGAACTAGAAGGGTATACAGCTACTTTGAGAATCAAGCTGTGTCAATCAGTGTTAATGCTCATGACAGAAACCTTTCAATTAATATATTCATATGCGAGTCAACCACAGCTACCAGCCAGAATAACCTTTGGCATGCCCTGAACACTTCGCCCAAGTCCAAAAATAAGTTTAATATCGTAGTGGCATTAAGCCATGTATCAGATATTAAGGTGATAAGAACAGATACTACACTTTGATCTTAGCCAAAAGGCCGAGAAGCGATACTTATTCTAAGAACCGCTGAGTACCTAACCCGAATGGCCCAGCCCAGAACCTGGTTTGGCAAATGAAAGATCAAGACACTTTGTACAACATGTCAGAGTCAATATTTTCACGATACACTCAATCATACATCCTAGTGTGGATTTAAACACTAACACTTTTAGAGTTTCTATAACTTCAAATCCACATTTTTAAGTCATAAATGTCAATTCATTTGTGTATTCACTTGACTGAGATCAGAACTTGTCACATGTGCTGCCCCCTATAATCAGGTGACTCATCATACTCAATAGGTATGCCACATATTGTGCAATCATTCAGTCAAAAAGAAGCTTCCAATATGGCTACATTGACATTCAAGATATATTTCTGTATCACATACAATTACCATATGTTACAGTACACATACAATTCCAAATATGTGTAAGATTTACATTTTTTTGTGATTTAATATATTACCAAGTTGGACACACTGTTTGAATGAATTGGTGCAATGACATACAATCATAGCACTTCCATGAAAAAATCTATAAAACCACTTCACAGACACTTTCCACAACAGAAATAACCATACAGCATGGCAAAGGCTATAGATATTATCATTTGGTAATTATTGAGGCTACAAGCTGTAATAATTATCACTTGGTAATTATTGAGTTCAACTGTACAAACTTGTTTATCAATTAACAAATGACAAAAATTAGTTAAGGCAGAAAAATATAGTTACAAACTGAAGTGAGGAGGACATCCAACAGGTGACAATCATGATCATTTCAATGTCCTTTGCAATGGATACTGCTGGCACCTAGGACTTCCAGCATAGTTCCAGGAAAATTAAGAGATAGGAAGTTAAAAAAAGTAAACTAGGTATTGATAGAGAAATTCAGATTAAAGGTAACACAGTGTCAAGAAACAATCGGAACTCGAAGGATATACAGCTACTTTGAGAATCAAGCTGTGTCAATCAGTGTTAATGCTCATGACAGAAACCTTTCAATTAATAAATTCATTCGTGAGTCAACCACAGCTACCAGCCAGAATGACCTATGGCATGCCACGAAGGCCTTCAAGAAAGCTTTGTATAAAATTGGAAATGGACCCCAAAGCTTTGTATAAAATTGGAAATGGACCATGGTACAGGGTTTGTTAATACAAGTTGCATAACAGCAGCTACAACAACTCCTTATCATCAACATGATAAATAACACTATGAAAGCTGGGAAGACTGAAGAAAATGCACCTACTTTGGTGATGTTAAGACTGGATATCATACCATGATTGCAATATGGGTGCAGCTATTATCCGTAATGCCAGGCTAATTTCAAATGAGGAAATACTAGAGCTGCACCCATCAACAGCAGACCTTGAGGAAAGTGGTGGGCAGATCCCGGAAGTAATGCAATACCGGGCCAACCCGCAGCAAAGGTGGAGCAAGCCCTGAACACTTCACCCAAGTCCAAAATTCAGTTTAATATGATATTATGCTAATAAGAACAGATACTACACTTTGATCTTAGCCAAAACGCCGAGAAACGATACTCATTTGACGACGAAGTGGACCTCGAAGGATATACGGCTACTTTGAGGAGCAAGCTGTGTCAATCAGTGTTGATGCTCATGACAGAAACCTTTCAATTAAAAAATTCATTTGCGAGTCAACCACAGCTACCAGCCAGAATAACCTATGGCATGCCATGAAAGCCTTCAAGAAAGCTTTGTATAAAATTGAAATGGACCCCAGTACCAGCATGGTAGGACCTGGCATGAACAGCTGAAGGACACTGGGCAGTCAAAAATTGTGATGGAGATGCAGAGAAACTAAGAGCTGCTCTTGTCAATGCTCTTGATCACTACCAGGGCAAACGCAGCAGCTGTTTTCCCGAATCCTGTTGTCGGACTGAAGGGAAGCATGAAAATAGTTGCATGCAAATCAAGTCTAAAAGGAAACAGAAAATTTAACAGGATCCAAGTTGAGGTCTTGCTTTAATGATGTAACCACAGATCTACTCCCCTGTGATGGATTCACTAGGCACAAATTCAATGAGCTTTTCAATTTGCTGGCTGTTCTTTGTATAATGTAGTATAATCCCTAGTTATTCCCAGTTCCTGGAATCATGGACCTCATCACATTGTAATCAATAATATCCTCCAAAAGCCTGATCCTTTACCTGCTCGATTATCTCTGCCTGAATGAAGTCCTTCATGCATTTAAGAGGTCATTTTGTGCAGTTTTAGACATGTAGCATTTCTGTTGCATGTTTCAAGATGATTTTTCAAGATTTCATCCCCAGCATCTACTCTGCAATTGTCTGATTCCCTGACCTGGAGTCAACCCAGTGGACCCCTGTGGTGCCCAGTAGGCATCTTCACACTGATTGAGTATTTCTCATACTACAGCTCAAAAACGGCATCAGAAAGTGAAAACTAAGGTGATTTTAGAATCACTTTTCTTGCATGACAAAGCCTTGAAAAGTTTCAAAACATTGCTCTAAAGTCAACCGGAAGTTGCCGCCGAAATGTAAACAAAGCTCCAGGAGCCAGGCTGGCAGGCTACCAAGTGCCGGTAGGTGAAATGATGAAGGCACTGGGCCCCGTACACTCTCATTATATGCATTAATTAGCATACTACTGCTATCTTTCTAAAAAAATGAGCTGAATATTTGTGCGCAATGCATTTTAAAGTTTACTGAGCTCTATGTGACACTTCTCAGCTTGATCTCCAGCGAGGCTATTCATTTGAAAATTCTCCTGAATGTTCCACTCTCTCACATCTCATCCTCTGACAATATCCTGAAGGCTTGCTTTCGAACCTTGGATAACAATTGCTCTAGGAATCTACTGAGCCATACCAAAGACAGTATATAAACTCTGTGCTACTCAACTCTGTAGGCCTAGTTCTTAAATTTGCCACCAGGGGCACTGTGGTGAGTTGCATACAAGGCCAAAAGCCACAAAAACAGCGAAATGCCGCAAAAAAAGCGCTCATTTAGCATTTTACAGCAAACTACTGCTATCTTTCTCAAAAAACGAGCCAAATATTTTTAATCAATATAGTTTAAAGTATACTGAGCCCTATGTGGCACTGTTCAGCTTCATCTCCATTAAGCCTATTCATTTGAAAAATTTCCTGAATGTTCCACTCTCTCACATCTCATCCTCTGACAATATCCTGAAGGCTTGCTTTGCAACCTTCTGGATAATAAACCATTCAACTTTACTTTGGTCTCCATCATCCTTTAACTTGTATTGTTCTAGAGCTTCAGATCTTGACAAGCCAATTAACTTAACTAGCAACTTCACTAAACATGATAAGTTTAGTGCAACAATTCATGTCTCACCTTGATGTCTTGAATATACGGTTTACCCCTCAGCAGGGCAAAGTTCAGAACTCATTTCATTCTCACAGCCAATTATGATGCACTTTATTTTATAATCAGAAAAGGAGACAATTATTACTGAAAGTTATATGTTAGTTCATATATTTATTACCATTGAATTAACATAACAAACCAGCAACAAATCGGTTTGCCCTAATAGTTACATCCAACCTGTTCAATGAATGTTCGATTGGTTCTAATCATCTATGCTGGCAGTGTACTAGTCACTTCAGTTAGTGTTTTGTTTCACACAAGTTCCTCATACTGAACCTGCAACAAAGACAGGAGATTGGTCACAATACGTAATTACACGTAATATGTAATGTATCTATTTCAAGGGATCCAGAACTTAAATGCATAAAATACATGTACACAGACTCACCATAGTGTCATCAATTACCAATGAACTTTGCATAGGACATCTTACACAGCGTCATGAAACAATCGGAACTCGAAGGGTATACAGCTACTTTGAGAATCAAGCTGTGTCAATCAGTGTTAATGCTCATGACAGAAACCTTTCAATTAATAAATTCATATGCGAGTCAACCACAGCTACCAGCCAGAATAACCTATGGCATGCCCTGAACACTTCGCCCAAGTCCAAAAATAAGTTTAATATCGTAGTGGCATTAAGCCAGGTATCAGATATTAAGCTGATAAGAACAGATACTACACTTTGATCTTAGCCAAAAGGCCGAGAAGCGATACTCATTCTAAGAACCGCTGAGTACCTAACCCGAACGGCCCAGCCCAGCACCTTGTGGAGAACGACAGTATTCCGTACGTGCACACCTGGCCATTTTTCACTGGAATACCAATGTAGGACGCCATCACACCTCAGTGTACAAGGCCAAAGACCCAAAATCCCCAAGAAGCCAGAAAGGTAAAAAGTGTCTAGGCAGAGTGAGGCTGTGAAAGACAGAGGCAGAGTGACAGCAGGACTGCTGCAGAGAGTCCTTGCTAATTTATTCTTGGGTGGGGCCTGGTTCAACATGAGATTTTTCAACATGTAATTCTTGGATTTGTGGGGAACAGACAACTTTATTACAATTAAATAAACCATTCAACTTTACTTTGGTCTCCATCATCCTTTAACTTGTATTGTTCTAGAGCTTCAGATCCTGGACCCTCACTGCCAAGCCAATTTACTTAACTAGCAACTTCACTAAACATGATAAGCTTTAGTGCAACAATTTGTGTCTCACCTTGATGTCTTGAAAATACGGTTCACTTTCAGCAGGGCAAAGTTCAGAACACATTCCATTCTCACAGCCAATTATGATGCACATTATCTAATAATAAGGAAAAGGAGACAATTATTACTGAAAGTTATATATTAGTTCATGCAGTTATTATCTTTAACATAAAAAAAACAGCAACAAATCTGTTTGCCCTAATCATTACATCCAACCTGTTCAGTGAATGTTCAATTTGATCATCTCCGATGGCAGTATACTAGTCACTTCAGTTAGTGTTTCGTTTCACACAAGTTCCTCATAATGAACCTGCAACAAAGACAGTAGATTGGTCACAATACGTAATTACACGTAATATGTAATGTATCTGTTTCAAGGGATGCAGAACCTAAATGCATAAAATACATGTACACGGACTCACCATAGTAATCAACCAATGAACTTTGCATAGGACATCTTTGTCTGGTACTGGATCTGCAGAACATCTTAATTAATAGTTGTGTGAACTTTCTTGATCCAAAACATCAAGTTCAACCAGAGTTGCAGTTGGAAGTTGAAGAATACCTGGGAAGGGTTCAACTCAAACAAGAGTTAAACAGGCAAATAAACACTACAACATCAACAACAAAAAAGAGAGAGGAGCCTAGCTCAGTTAGTGCTCTGGGCTTGAAAACCAATGGGTCCCAGGTTCAATTCCTGGTCGAGCCTAAGTTGGATGGCTGTTTCATCCTTCATCTCATTGCCATGGTCCCTGCCTGTCCTAATTAGCCCATCAGGTGCAGAAATACAGGACGTAAAGCCCTATCCACCCACCCACAACAAAAAAGGAGACAACCAATGATACCAATACACACTGTATGAACACTAAAGAAATGATATTTTTCCAAATTTTATAAAACATACCCGAGATATGTCAGTGTGCTATCACAAGGCACCACTAGGCCACATAGGGTGTTACTGTTTAACATTTCATATGGGTCAGTGCATTAGTGTTAGAGTTCAGCTCTAGAAACGAAAGTGTGCGTTAGTTCTGCTTTGGAAATAAAAGTGCAACGGCGGCCCTCCTTAATGATGCCTGTGTGCTTTGTGGGATTCGCTCAGGGTTTAGCTGCAGCACAGCCTATGTTTAGACTCAAAATTATAGTTAATAAAAACTGTAACTCACCTACAACAGCCTGAGGAATGAATGAGCCTTCCAGAAATTGATAGTTACTTCTGAAGTGCCCACTGATATGGTAACCTGGAGGGTGCATGGTCTGGTGTCCTGTTCTTCAGCTTCTGATGTGCGATTTGGGCACATGAACAGTCGCCCTGAACGAGAGATACACCATCTCACCTTCAGTAATTGAGATGGGACCAGCAGTTATAAGCTGTAGAACCACCAAGGAATAAAATGTATATGAAATTACATTAAATTATTTCTACACAATAACACCGTATGACAAAGACAATCATATGATTAGAAAATTAGCAGATTTCTGTAAAATATACATCATTTAATCCTGCAGTTTTCTGTAAAACGTCCAAAAACTAATTCATTATTTAATCAGTAGCAGTTGATGCGCTGACACTGGCCAAGAGGCAAATTAATGGTGGATCACTTATGCCAAACTTATAAACTTGTATTTATTTGTTATATCAAGTGTCAAGCTGTTCACAAAGCACAAATGTTCCAAAACAAAAGGGTGTGAAAAAGGGCAATTTTCAATTGTGAATTATGGGGTGGGGATGATTGCATTGATCATCCCCCTCTTCTCAGAAAGTGGGGGGTATATATCCCCCCGCATCCCCCTGAATCTACACCCCTGGTGGCAGCTGATTGCAAGAAGTAATCATAAAAAATTGCTGATTGCTATTCAAACGAATAGAAGAAAGAAATTGATGAATTCAGGAGACAAACAGACATTGTATCACTCCTTCAGCAAACCTAAATAAGTAATAATGCAAAATACATAGAAGCAATAGGCATTTGTAGACATAACACCTGTCAGTTTGGCTTTATTCCAGGTGCAAGTACAACTGACAGCGTCTTTATCCTTGATACTGTTATTAGATACCAAAAGCAAAAACGTAAGCCTCTCTATCTCTGTTTCGTAGATTTCACAAAAGCATTTGACTACATCAATAGAAATGCTCTGTACTATAAACTTATGAATCAAAAGATAGGCAATAAAATGCTTAACATAATAATGAGCATGTATGACAAAGCTAAAGCTAGAGTTTATAATTTAGGCAAAATTGGAGATCCAATTGATAGCAAATATGGTGTCTTGCAAGGTGGAATTCTCAGCCCCAAATTGTTTAATGAATTTCTATCTGACCTGCCTAACTATATGAATGAATTAGATGGTGTAGCACTTAATGGTCTGGTGCTCACACATATCTCATATGCTGATGATATAATTCTAATAGCACATTCCGAAACATCTCTTCAAACAGCATAAATTCCCTTCATGAATTCTGCAAAAAGTGGCATCTCGTTGTTAATGTAGGAAAGACTAAAATAATGAAATATGGCAATAGTCGGCAAAGCAATTTTACTATGATACACAACTAATTGAAAACGTTGACACCTTTAAATATCTAGGACATGTGTTAACTAACAAACGTAACATGCATGTAAAAATGACTGATTATCTTGTTACACAAGCCCAAAAAGCACTTTTTGCTTTGCAAAGTGACACTAAGCAGGCATTAGGATACATCAATCCTAAACTTGCTTTAAAAATGTTTGACACATATATTTTACCAGTCCTTGAATATAATTATGAAATATGGTCCAGTCACAAACCTGTTAATAACCTAGAAAAGGTACAATTAGGATATCTGAAAAATATGCTGGGAGTTAGGAGACAGACCTCATCACAAGCAGTGTATAGTGAGACAGGCAGATTCCCATTACATGTGCGGCAAAAGTTCAGAATAATCAACTACTGGATTAAACTGGAAAAACTGCCAGCTAATAATATTCTTAAAAAATGTTTAAATGAGCAAAAAGAGATTAACACTTCTGGTAATAACGCCTGGGTTGCAAAAATTATTCATATACTCAATGAACAATATCCGCAAAGAGACCATTTAAGACTTGCTAATAATGAGCTAGAATCCATTATTAAAACATTCAAATCTAAAATTTATGATAAATGTCCGGATACTATATTAGCTGAAATAAATGATTCCACGTTACAGCCAAAACTTAGAACCTATAAACTCTTCAAAACTGATTATAGACTAGAACCTTATCTCTTATTAAACCTAAGCAGAAAAATGTATAATAATATCGCCAGATTTAGAGTAAGCTCACATAATTTGCGTATTGAAACAGGTAGACATGAAAATCCTATATTGCCAGCAGCTGAGAGGCTATGCCTAAAATGCAGTATGCATGAAATTGAAGATGAAAAACATTGTCTCATAGTATGTCCGCATAATAAACTTAGTCGTGAGGAAGTCCTTAAAGTAGCTAATGACTACATAGATAATTTTGAGCAACTAATCAGTGAAGATAGATTTAAGACCATCATGAAATCAAAAGAGCCTGAGTTGCTAAAATCCCTTGGAAAATTTCTGGTAAATGTTGATGCCTAATAAACGTTTAAGTCATCATCCATCGTCTGACATTAAACCTGTTGACCATTCTGAGTCTCTGCATTATGAACATTTGTATACCATATCTTTGATCTTGTATATTTTTACATACATGTATATACGTTCCTTTTAATTACCTATGTGTTAGATCATTTGCTATGGATAATGCTGTATGATTTATATATATAGATATAACAAGATTGAACTTCACATTGAAAACTGTACATTATTATGTTGCTATTGTATTGTAACAAACCTTTATCGTAGCTAGAACCTAGCTTTATTTACTACTTTTCTATTATTCTTTAATTGTTATTGTATGTCATTTACTTTGTATTTTCTGTTTACATTATGACACATATGTCATGAATGACATGAAGCTGTCGAATAAAAGATATATATTTGATCTTAGCCAAAAGGCTGAGAAGCGATACTCATTCTAAGAACCGCTGAGTACCTAACCCGAACGGCCCAGCCCAGAACCTGGTTTGGCAAATGAAAGATCATTCACTTTGTACAACATATCAGAGTCAATATTTTCACGAAACACTCAATCATACATCCTAGTGTGGATTTAGACACTAACACCTTTAGAGTTTCTATAACTTCAAATCCACATTTTTAAGTCATAAAAGTCAATTCATTTGTGTATTCACTTGACTGAGATCAGAACCTGTCACATGTGCTGCCCCCTATAATCAGGTGACTCATCATACTCAATAGATATGCCACATATTGTGCAATCATTCAGTCACAAAGAAGCTTCCAATATGGCTACATTGACATTCAAGATATATTTCTGTATCACATACAATTACCATATTCTACAGTACACATACAATTCCAAATATGTGTAAGATTTACACTTTTTTGTGATTTAATATATTACCAAGTTGGACACACTGTCTGAATTAATTAGTGCCATGACCTACAAATATAGCACTTCCATGAAAAAATCTATAAAACCACTTCACAGACACTTTCTACAACAGAAATAACCATACAGCATGGCAAAGGTTATAGATATTGTCATTTGGTAATTATTGAGGCTACAAGCTGTAATAATTATCACTTGGTAATTATTGAGTTCAACTGTACAAACTTGTTTATCAATAAACAAATGACAAAAATTAGTTAATGCAGAAAAAAATTGTTACAAACTGAAGTGAGGAGGACATCCAACAGGTGACAATCATGATCATTTCAATGTCCTTTGCAATGGACACTGCTGGCACCTAGGACTTCCAGCATAGTTCCAGGAAAATCAAGAGATAGGAAGTTAAAAAAAGTAAACTAGGTATTGACAGAGAAATTCAGATTCAAGGTAACACAGCGTCAAGAAACAATCGGAACTCGAAGGATATACAGCTACTTTGAGAATTAAGCTGTGTCAATCAGTGTTAATGCTCATGACAGAAACCTTTCAATTAATAAATTCATTCGTGAGTCAACCACAGCTACCAGCCAGAATGACCTATGGCATGCCACGAAGGCCTTTAAGAAAGCTTTGTATAAAATTGGAAATGGACCCCATAGCTTTGTATAAAATTGGAAATGGACCATGGTACAGGGTTTGTTAATACATAATAATTGCATGACAAAGCCTTGAAAAGTTTCAAAACACTGCTCTAAAGTCAACCGGAAGTTGCCGCCGAAATGTAAACAAAGCTCCAGGAGCCAGGCTGGCAGGCTACCAAGTGCCGGTAGGTGAAATGAAGAAGGCACTGGGCCCCGTACACTCTCATTATATGCATTAATTAGCATACTACTGCTATCTTTCTAAAAAAATGAGCTGAATATTTGTGCGCAATGCATTTTAAAGTTTACTGAGCTCTATGTGACACTTCTCAGCTTGATCTCCAGCGAGGCTATTCATTTGAAAATTCTCCTGAATGTTCCACTCTCTCACATCTCATCCTCTGACAATATCCTGAAGGCTTACTTTCGAACCTTGGATAACAATTGCTCTAGGAATCTACTGAGCCATACCAAAGACAGTATATAAACTCTGTGCTACTCAACTCTGTAGGCCTAGTTCTTAAATTTGCCACCAGGGGCACTGAGGTGAGTTGCATACAAGGCCAAGAGCCACAAAAACAGCGAAATGCCGCAAAAAAGCGCTCATTTAGCATTTTACAGCAAACTACTGCTATCTTTCTCAAAAAACGAGCCAAATATTTTTACTCAATATAGTTTAAAGTATACTGAGCCCTATGTGGCACTGTTCAGCTTCATCTCCATTAAGCCTATTCATTTGAAAATTTTCCTGAATGTTCCACTCTCTCACATCTCATCCTCTGACAATATCCTGAAGGCTTGCTTTGCAGAACTCATTTCATTCTCACAGCCAATTATGATGCACTTTATTTTATAATAAGAAAAGGAGACAATTATTACTGAAAGTTATATGTTAGTTCATGCATTTATTACCATTGTATTAACATAACAAACCAGCAACAAATCTGTTTGCCCTAATCGTTACATCCAACCTGTTCAATGAATGTTCGATTGGTTCCGATCATCTATGCTGGCAGTGTACTAGTCACTTCAGTTAGTGTTTTGTTTCACACAAGTTCCTCATACTGAACCTGCAACAAAGACAGGAGATTGGTCACAATACGTAATTACACGTAATATGTAATGTATCTATTTCAAGGGATGCAGAACCTAAATGCATAAAATACATGTACACAGACTCACCATAGTGTCATCAATTACCAATGAACTTTGCATAGGACATCTTACACAGCGTCATGAAACAATCGGAACTCGAAGGGTATACAGCTACTTTGAGAATCAAGCTGTGTCAATCAGTGTTAATGCTCATGACAGAAACCTTTCAATTAATAAATTCATATGCGAGTCAACCACAGCTACCAGCCAGAATAACCTATGGCATGCCCTGAACACTTCGCCCAAGTCCAAAAATAAGTTTAATATCGTAGTGGCATTAAGCCAGGTATCAGATATTAAGCTGATAAGAACAGATACTACACTTTGATCTTAGCCAAAAGGCCGAGAAGCGATACTCATTCTAAGAACCGCTGAGTACCTAACCCGAACGGCCCAGCCCAGCACCTTGTGGAGAACGACAGTATTCCGTACGTGCACACCTGGCCATTTTTCACTGGAATACCAATGTAGGACGCCATCACACCTCAGTGTACAAGGCCAAAGACCCAAAATCCCCAAGAAGCCAGAAAGGTAAAAAGTGTCGAGGCAGAGTGAGGCTGTGAAAGACAGAGGCAGAGTGACAGCAGGACTGCTGCAGAGAGTCCTTGCTAATTTATTCTTGGGTGGGGGCTGGTTCAACATGAGATTTTTCAACATGTAATTCTTGGATTTGTGGGGAACAGACAACTTTATTACAATTAAATAAACCATTCAACTTTACTTTGGTCTCCATCATCCTTTAACTTGTATTGTTCTAGAGCTTCAGATCCTGGACCCTCACTGCCAAGCCAATTTACTTAACTAGCAACTTCACTAAACATGATAAGCTTTAGTGCAACAATTTGTGTCTCACCTTGATGTCTTGAAAATACGGTTCACTTTCAGCAGGGCAAAGTTCAGAACACATTCCATTCTCACAGCCAATTATGATGCACATTATCTAATAATAAGGAAAAGGAGACAATTATTACTGAAAGTTATATATTAGTTCATGCAGTTATTATCTTTAACATAAAAAAACAGCAACAAATCTGTTTGCCCTAATCATTACATCCAACATGAACAGCTGAAGGACACTGGGCAGTCAAAAATTGTGATGGAGATGCAGAGAAACTAAGAGCTGCTCTTGTCAATGCTCTTGATCACTACCAGGGCAAACGCAGAGGCTGTTTTCCTGAATCCTGTTGTCGGACTGAAGGGAAGCATGAAAATAGTTGCATGCAAATCAAGTCTAAAAGGGAACAGAAAATTTAACAGGATCCAAGTTGAGGTCTTGCTTTAATGATGTAACCACAGATCTACTCCCCTGTTATGGATTCACTAGGCACATATTCAATGAGCTTTTCAATTTGCTGGCTGTTCTTTGTATAATGTAGTATAATCCCTAGTTATTCCCAGTTCCTGGAATCATGGACCTCATTACATTGTAATCAGTAATATCCTCCAAAAGCCTGATCCTTTACCTGCTCGATTATCTCTGCCTGAATGAAGTCCTTCATGCATTTAAGAGGTCATTTTGTGCGGTTTTAGACATGTAGCATTTCTGTTGCATGTTTCAAGATGATTTTTCAAGATTTCATCCCCAGCATCTACTCTGCAATTGTCTGATTCCCCTGGCCCGGCAGCTTTCTTGTACACAGGTAAGCCATCATCCCTGTGACCTCTGTGTGCCAGCCCTTGTCATCCACATAATTCCAATGTCTTCACAATGGAAATTAGAGTACTGCAGTTCCTCTGCTCCATGCTTAGATTCTTTTCATCAATTTGAACTTTAATTTTGCCAGTGGGATTTTCATATGTCGACTTGAATGCTTCAAGTTGGGCCATTGAAGATCTATTGTAGGCATGTGTTGAATGTACCTTCATGTCTTGCATGGCATCTATCCAGTTTTGGTACGGTTCAGAAATCAGTTCATGGGAACTTCAAAGCTATATTATGTATCATATATGATATATTTACCTTATGACCAAGAAGTATAAAAAGGTGTCAAGAATTAGATGACCTCTCAGGCTCCAGGCCTCACGAGTACACATTCCAGCTGCTGGGGTGTAGCAAAAACGCTCATAATTGATTTTGCAATGTAGGTCTGCTCTAAAAGGGCAAACACAGAGGCTGTTTTCCAGAATTTCATTGTCGGACTAAAGGGAATCATGAAAATAGTTGCATGCAAATCAAGGCTAAAAAGGCACAGAAAATGCTTCTGGGTGTATGCGAATGACTATAGACTAGCTTGTGACAGTATTCCATACATGCACACCTGGCCAGTCTTCACTGGAATACCAATGTAGGACGCCATCACACCTCAGTGTACAAGGCCAAAGACCCAAAATCCCCAAGAAGCCAGAAAGGTAAAAAGTGTCTAGGCAGAGTGAGGCTGTGAAAGACAGAGGCAGAGTGACAGCAGGACTGCTGCAGAGAGTCCTTGCTAATTTATCCTTGGGTGGGGGCTGGCTCCACATGAGATTTTTCAACATGTAATTCTTGGATTTTGTGGGGAACAGACAACTTTATTACAATTAAATAAACCATTCAACTTTACTTTGGTCTCCATCATCCTATAACTTGTATTGTTCTAGAGCTTCAGATCCTGGACCCTCACTGCCAAGCCAATTAACTTAACTAGCAACTTCACTAAACATGATAAGCTTTAGTGCAACAATTTGTGTCTCACCTTGATGTCTTGAAAATACGGTTCACTTTCAGCAGGGCAAAGTTCAGAACACATTCCATTCTCACAGCCAATTATGATGCACATTATCTAATAATCAGAAAAAGGAGACAATTATTACTGAAAGTTATATATTAGTTCATGCAGTTATTATCATTAACATAAAAAACAGCAACAAATCTGTTTGCCCTAATCATTACATCCAACCTGTTCAGTGAATGTTCAATTTGATCATCTCCGATGGCAGTATACTAGTCACTTCAGTTAATGTTTTGTTTCTCACAAGTTCCTCATAATGAACCTGCAACAAAGACAGTAGATTGGTCACAAAACGTAATTACACGTAATATGTAATTAATCTATTTCAAGAGATACAGAACCTAAATGCATAAAATACATGTACACAGACTCACCATAGTGTCATCAATTACCAATGAACTTTGCATAGGACGCCTTACACAGCGTCATGAAACAATCGGAACTAGAAGGGTATACAGCTACTTTGAGAATCAAGCTGTGTCAATCAGTGTTAATGCTCATGACAGAAACCTTTCAATTAATATATTCATATGCGAGTCAACCACAGCTACCAGCCAGAATAACCTTTGGCATGCCCTGAACACTTCGCCCAAGTCCAAAAATAAGTTTAATATCGTAGTGGCATTAAGCCATGTATCAGATATTAAGCTGATAAGAACAGATACTACACTTTGATCTTAGCCAAAAGGCCGAGAAGCGATACTTATTCTAAGAACCGCTGAGTACCTAACCCGAATGGCCCAGCCCAGAACCTGGTTTGGCAAATGAAAGATCAAGACACTTTGTACAACATGTCAGAGTCAATATTTTCACGATACACTCAATCATACATCCTAGTGTGGATTTAAACACTAACACTTTTAGAGTTTCTATAACTTCAAATCCACATTTTTAAGTCATAAATGTCAATTCATTTGTGTATTCACTTGACTGAGATCAGAACTTGTCACATGTGCTGCCCCCTATAATCAGGTGACTCATCATACTCAATAGGTATGCCACATATTGTGCAATCATTCAGTCAAAAAGAAGCTTCCAATATGGCTACATTGACATTCAAGATATATTTCTGTATCACATACAATTACCATATGTTACAGTACACATACAATTCCAAATATGTGTAAGATTTACATTTTTTTGTGATTTAATATATTACCAAGTTGGAGACACTGTTTGAATGAATTGGTGCAATGACATACAATCATAGCACTTCCATGAAAAAATCTATAAAACCACTTCACAGACACTTTCCACAACAGAAATAACCATACAGCATGGCAAAGGCTATAGATATTATCATTTGGTAATTATTGAGGCTATAAGCTGTAATAATTATCACTTGGTAATTATTGAGTTCAACTGTACAAACTTGTTTATCAATTAACAAATGACAAAAATTAGTTTAGGCAGAAAAATATAGTTACAAACTGAAGTGAGGAGGACATCCAACAGGTGACAATCATGATCATTTCAATGTCCTTTGCAATGGATACTGCTGGCACCTAGGACTTCCAGCATAGTTCCAGGAAAATTAAGAGATAGGAAGTTAAAAAAAGTAAACTAGGTATTGATAGAGAAATTCAGATTAAAGGTAACACAGTGTCAAGAAACAATCGGAACTCGAAGGATATACAGCTACTTTGAGAATCAAGCTGTGTCAATCAGTGTTAATGCTCATGACAGAAACCTTTCAATTAATAAATTCATTCGTGAGTCAACCACAGCTACCAGCCAGAATGACCTATGGCATGCCACGAAGGCCTTCAAGAAAGCTTTGTATAAAATTGGAAATGGACCCCAAAGCTTTGTATAAAATTGGAAATGGACCATGGTACAGGGTTTGTTAATACAAGTTGCATAACAGCAGCTACAACAACTCCTTATCATCAACATGATAAATAACACTATGAAAGCTGGGAAGACTGAAGAAAATGCACCTACTTTGGTGATGTTAAGACTGGATATCATACCATGATTGCAATATGGGTGCAGCTATTATTCGTAATGCCTGGCTAATTTCAAATGAGGAAATACCAGAGCTGCACCCATCAACAGCAGACCTTGAGGAAAGTGGTGGGCAGATCCCGGAAGTAATGCAATACCGGGCCAACCCGCAGCAAAGGTGGAGCAAGCCCTGAACACTTCACCCAAGTCCAAAATTCAGTTTAATATCATAGTGGCATTGAGCCACGTATCAGATATTACGCTAATAAGAACAGATACTACACTTTGATCTTAGCCAAGCTGTGTCAATCAGTGCTGATGTTCATGACAGAAACCTTTCAATTAAAAAATTCATTTGCGAGTCAACCACAGCTACCAGCCAGATTAACCTATGGCATGCCATGAAAGCCTTCAAGAAAGCTTTGTATAAAATTGAAATGGACCCCAGTACCAGCATGGCAGGACCTGGCATGAACAGCTGAAGGACACTGGGCAGTCAAAAATTGTGATGGAGATGCAGAGAAACTAAGAGCTGCTCTTGTCAATGCTCTTGATCACTACCAGGGCAAACGCAGAGGCTGTTTTCCCGAATCCTGTTGTCGGACTGAAGGGAAGCATGAAAATAGTTGCATGCAAATCAAGTCTAAAAGGGAACAGAAAATTTAACAGGATCCAAGTTGAGGTCTTGCTTTAATGATGTAACCACAGATCTACTCCCCTGTGATGGATTCACTAGGCACATATTCAATGAGCTTTTCAATTTGCTGGCTGTTCTTTGTATAATGTAGTATAATCCCTAGTTATTCCCAGTTCCTGGAATCATGGACCTCATTACATTGTAATCAGTAATATCCTCCAAAAGCCTGATCCTTTACCTGCTCGATTATCTCTGCCTGAATGAAGTCCTTCATGCATTTAAGAGGTCATTTTGTGCGGTTTTAGACATGTAGCATTTCTGTTGCATGTTTCAAGATGATTTTTCAAGATTTCATCCCCAGCATCTACTCTGCAATTGTCTGATTCCCCTGGCCCGGCAGCTTTCTTGTACACAGGTAAGCCATCATCCCTGTGACCTCTGTGTGCCAGCCCTTGTCGTCCACATAATTCCAATGTCTTCACAATGGAAATTAGAGTACTGCAGTTCCTCTGCTCCATGCTTAGATTCTTTTCATCAATTTGAACTTTAATTTTGCCAGTGGGATTTTCATATGTCGACTTGAATGCTTCAAGTTGGGCCATTGAAGATCTATTGTAGGCATGTGTTGAATGTACCTTCATGTCTTGCATGGCATCTATCCAGTTTTGGTACGGTTCAGAAATCAGTTCATGGGAACTTCAAAGCTATATTATGTATCATATATGATATATTTACCTTATGACCAAGAAGTATAAAAAGGTGTCAAGAATTAGATGACCTCTCAGGCTCCAGGCCTCACGAGTACACATTCCAGCTGCTGGGGTGTAGCAAAAACGCTCATAATTGATTTTGCAATGTAGGTCTGCTCTAAAAGGGCAAACACAGAGGCTGTTTTCCAGAATTTCATTGTCGGACTAAAGGGAATCATGAAAATAGTTGCATGCAAATCAAGGCTAAAAAGGCACAGAAAATGCTTCTGGGTGTATGCGAATGACTATAGACTAGCTTGTGACAGTATTCCATACATGCACACCTGGCCAGTCTTCACTGGAATACCAATGTAGGACGCCATCACACCTCAGTGTACAAGGCCAAAGACCCAAAATCCCCAAGAAGCCAGAAAGGTAAAAAGTGTCTAGGCAGAGTGAGGCTGTGAAAGACAGAGGCAGAGTGACAGCAGGACTGCTGCAGAGAGTCCTTGCTAATTTATCCTTGGGTGGGGGCTGGCTCCACATGAGATTTTTCAACATGTAATTCTTGGATTTTGTGGGGAACAGACAACTTTATTACAATTAAATAAACCATTCAACTTTACTTTGGTCTCCATCATCCTATAACTTGTATTGTTCTAGAGCTTCAGATCCTGGACCCTCACTGCCAAGCCAATTAACTTAACTAGCAACTTCACTAAACATGATAAGCTTTAGTGCAACAATTTGTGTCTCACCTTGATGTCTTGAAAATACGGTTCACTTTCAGCAGGGCAAAGTTCAGAACACATTCCATTCTCACAGCCAATTATGATGCACATTATCTAATAATCAGAAAAAGGAGACAATTATTACTGAAAGTTATATATTAGTTCATGCAGTTATTATCATTAACATAAAAAACAGCAACAAATCTGTTTGCCCTAATCATTACATCCAACCTGTTCAGTGAATGTTCAATTTGATCATCTCCGATGGCAGTATACTAGTCACTTCAGTTAATGTTTTGTTTCTCACAAGTTCCTCATAATGAACCTGCAACAAAGACAGTAGATTGGTCACAAAACGTAATTACACGTAATATGTAATTAATCTATTTCAAGAGATACAGAACCTAAATGCATAAAATACATGTACACAGACTCACCATAGTGTCATCAATTACCAATGAACTTTGCATAGGACGCCTTACACAGCGTCATGAAACAATCGGAACTAGAAGGGTATACAGCTACTTTGAGAATCAAGCTGTGTCAATCAGTGTTAATGCTCATGACAGAAACCTTTCAATTAATATATTCATATGCGAGTCAACCACAGCTACCAGCCAGAATAACCTTTGGCATGCCCTGAACACTTCGCCCAAGTCCAAAAATAAGTTTAATATCGTAGTGGCATTAAGCCATGTATCAGATATTAAGCTGATAAGAACAGATACTACACTTTGATCTTAGCCAAAAGGCCGAGAAGCGATACTTATTCTAAGAACCGCTGAGTACCTAACCCGAATGGCCCAGCCCAGAACCTGGTTTGGCAAATGAAAGATCAAGACACTTTGTACAACATGTCAGAGTCAATATTTTCACGATACACTCAATCATACATCCTAGTGTGGATTTAAACACTAACACTTTTAGAGTTTCTATAACTTCAAATCCACATTTTTAAGTCATAAATGTCAATTCATTTGTGTATTCACTTGACTGAGATCAGAACTTGTCACATGTGCTGCCCCCTATAATCAGGTGACTCATCATACTCAATAGGTATGCCACATATTGTGCAATCATTCAGTCAAAAAGAAGCTTCCAATATGGCTACATTGACATTCAAGATATATTTCTGTATCACATACAATTACCATATGTTACAGTACACATACAATTCCAAATATGTGTAAGATTTACATTTTTTTGTGATTTAATATATTACCAAGTTGGAGACACTGTTTGAATGAATTGGTGCAATGACATACAATCATAGCACTTCCATGAAAAAATCTATAAAACCACTTCACAGACACTTTCCACAACAGAAATAACCATACAGCATGGCAAAGGCTATAGATATTATCATTTGGTAATTATTGAGGCTATAAGCTGTAATAATTATCACTTGGTAATTATTGAGTTCAACTGTACAAACTTGTTTATCAATTAACAAATGACAAAAATTAGTTTAGGCAGAAAAATATAGTTACAAACTGAAGTGAGGAGGACATCCAACAGGTGACAATCATGATCATTTCAATGTCCTTTGCAATGGATACTGCTGGCACCTAGGACTTCCAGCATAGTTCCAGGAAAATTAAGAGATAGGAAGTTAAAAAAAGTAAACTAGGTATTGATAGAGAAATTCAGATTAAAGGTAACACAGTGTCAAGAAACAATCGGAACTCGAAGGATATACAGCTACTTTGAGAATCAAGCTGTGTCAATCAGTGTTAATGCTCATGACAGAAACCTTTCAATTAATAAATTCATTCGTGAGTCAACCACAGCTACCAGCCAGAATGACCTATGGCATGCCACGAAGGCCTTCAAGAAAGCTTTGTATAAAATTGGAAATGGACCCCAAAGCTTTGTATAAAATTGGAAATGGACCATGGTACAGGGTTTGTTAATACAAGTTGCATAACAGCAGCTACAACAACTCCTTATCATCAACATGATAAATAACACTATGAAAGCTGGGAAGACTGAAGAAAATGCACCTACTTTGGTGATGTTAAGACTGGATATCATACCATGATTGCAATATGGGTGCAGCTATTATTCGTAATGCCTGGCTAATTTCAAATGAGGAAATACCAGAGCTGCACCCATCAACAGCAGACCTTGAGGAAAGTGGTGGGCAGATCCCGGAAGTAATGCAATACCGGGCCAACCCGCAGCAAAGGTGGAGCAAGCCCTGAACACTTCACCCAAGTCCAAAATTCAGTTTAATATCATAGTGGCATTGAGCCACGTATCAGATATTACGCTAATAAGAACAGATACTACACTTTGATCTTAGCCAAGCTGTGTCAATCAGTGCTGATGTTCATGACAGAAACCTTTCAATTAAAAAATTCATTTGCGAGTCAACCACAGCTACCAGCCAGAATAACCTATGGCATGCCATGAAAGCCTTCAAGAAAGCTTTGTATAAAATTGAAATGGACCCCAGTACCAGCATGGCAGGACCTGGCATGAACAGCTGAAGGACACTGGGCAGTCAAAAATTGTGATGGAGATGCAGAGAAACTAAGAGCTGCTCTTGTCAATGCTCTTGATCACTACCAGGGCAAACGCAGAGGCTGTTTTCCCGAATCCTGTTGTCGGACTGAAGGGAAGCATGAAAATAGTTGCATGCAAATCAAGTCTAAAAGGGAACAGAAAATTTAACAGGATCCAAGTTGAGGTCTTGCTTTAATGATGTAACCACAGATCTACTCCCCTGTGATGGATTCACTAGGCACATATTCAATGAGCTTTTCAATTTGCTGGCTGTTCTTTGTATAATGTAGTATAATCCCTAGTTATTCCCAGTTCCTGGAATCATGGACCTCATTACATTGTAATCAGTAATATCCTCCAAAAGCCTGATCCTTTACCTGCTCGATTATCTCTGCCTGAATGAAGTCCTTCATGCATTTAAGAGGTCATTTTGTGCGGTTTTAGACATGTAGCATTTCTGTTGCATGTTTCAAGATGATTTTTCAAGATTTCATCCCCAGCATCTACTCTGCAATTGTCTGATTCCCCTGGCCCGGCAGCTTTCTTGTACACAGGTAAGCCATCATCCCTGTGACCTCTGTGTGCCAGCCCTTGTCGTCCACATAATTCCAATGTCTTCACAATGGAAATTAGAGTACTGCAGTTCCTCTGCTCCATGCTTAGATTCTTTTCATCAATTTGAACTTTAATTTTGCCAGTGGGATTTTCATATGTCGACTTGAATGCTTCAAGTTGGGCCATTGAAGATCTATTGTAGGCATGTGTTGAATGTACCTTCATGTCTTGCATGGCATCTATCCAGTTTTGGTACGGTTCAGAAATCAGTTCATGGGAACTTCAAAGCTATATTATGTATCATATATGATATATTTACCTTATGACCAAGAAGTATAAAAAGGTGTCAAGAATTAGATGACCTCTCAGGCTCCAGGCCTCACGAGTACACATTCCAGCTGCTGGGGTGTAGCAAAAACGCTCATAATTGATTTTGCAATGTAGGTCTGCTCTAAAAGGGCAAACACAGAGGCTGTTTTCCAGAATTTCATTGATGGACTAAAGGGAATCATGAAAATAGTTGCATGCAAATCAAGGCTAAAAAGGCACAGAAAATGCTTCTGGGTGTATGCGAATGACTATAGACTAGCTTGTGACAGTATTCCATACATGCACACCTGGCCAGTCTTCACTGGAATACCAATGTAGGACGCCATCACACCTCAGTGTACAAGGCCAAAGACCCAAAATCCCCAAGAAGCCAGAAAGGTAAAAAGTGTCTAGGCAGAGTGAGGCTGTGAAAGACAGAGGCAGAGTGACAGCAGGACTGCTGCAGAGAGTCCTTGCTAATTTATCCTTGGGTGGGGGCTGGCTCCACATGAGATTTTTCAACATGTAATTCTTGGATTTTGTGGGGAACAGACAACTTTATTACAATTAAATAAACCATTCAACTTTACTTTGGTCTCCATCATCCTATAACTTGTATTGTTCTAGAGCTTCAGATCCTGGACCCTCACTGCCAAGCCAATTAACTTAACTAGCAACTTCACTAAACATGATAAGCTTTAGTGCAACAATTTGTGTCTCACCTTGATGTCTTGAAAATACGGTTCACTTTCAGCAGGGCAAAGTTCAGAACACATTCCATTCTCACAGCCAATTATGATGCACATTATCTAATAATCAGAAAAAGGAGACAATTATTACTGAAAGTTATATATTAGTTCATGCAGTTATTATCATTAACATAAAAAACAGCAACAAATCTGTTTGCCCTAATCATTACATCCAACCTGTTCAGTGAATGTTCAATTTGATCATCTCCGATGGCAGTATACTAGTCACTTCAGTTAATGTTTTGTTTCTCACAAGTTCCTCATAATGAACCTGCAACAAAGACAGTAGATTGGTCACAAAACGTAATTACACGTAATATGTAATTAATCTATTTCAAGAGATACAGAACCTAAATGCATAAAATACATGTACACAGACTCACCATAGTGTCATCAATTACCAATGAACTTTGCATAGGACGCCTTACACAGCGTCATGAAACAATCGGAACTAGAAGGGTATACAGCTACTTTGAGAATCAAGCTGTGTCAATCAGTGTTAATGCTCATGACAGAAACCTTTCAATTAATATATTCATATGCGAGTCAACCACAGCTACCAGCCAGAATAACCTTTGGCATGCCCTGAACACTTCGCCCAAGTCCAAAAATAAGTTTAATATCGTAGTGGCATTAAGCCATGTATCAGATATTAAGCTGATAAGAACAGATACTACACTTTGATCTTAGCCAAAAGGCCGAGAAGCGATACTTATTCTAAGAACCGCTGAGTACCTAACCCGAATGGCCCAGCCCAGAACCTGGTTTGGCAAATGAAAGATCAAGACACTTTGTACAACATGTCAGAGTCAATATTTTCACGATACACTCAATCATACATCCTAGTGTGGATTTAAACACTAACACTTTTAGAGTTTCTATAACTTAAAATCCACATTTTTAAGTCATAAATGTCAATTCATTTGTGTATTCACTTGACTGAGATCAGAACTTGTCACATGTGCTGCCCCCTATAATCAGGTGACTCATCATACTCAATAGGTATGCCACATATTGTGCAATCATTCAGTCAAAAAGAAGCTTCCAATATGGCTACATTGACATTCAAGATATATTTCTGTATCACATACAATTACCATATGTTACAGTACACATACAATTCCAAATATGTGTAAGATTTACATTTTTTTGTGATTTAATATATTACCAAGTTGGACACACTGTTTGAATGAATTGGTGCAATGACATACAATCATAGCACTTCCATGAAAAAATCTATAAAACCACTTCACAGACACTTTCCACAACAGAAATAACCATACAGCATGGCAAAGGCTATAGATATTATCATTTGGTAATTATTGAGGCTACAAGCTGTAATAATTATCACTTGGTAATTATTGAGTTCAACTGTACAAACTTGTTTATCAATTAACAAATGACAAAAATTAGTTTAGGCAGAAAAATATAGTTACAAACTGAAGTGAGGAGGACATCCAACAGGTGACAATCATGATCATTTCAATGTCCTTTGCAATGGATACTGCTGGCACCTAGGACTTCCAGCATAGTTCCAGGAAAATTAAGAGATAGGAAGTTAAAAAAAGTAAACTAGGTATTGATAGAGAAATTCAGATTAAAGGTAACACAGTGTCAAGAAACAATCGGAACTAGAAGGGTATACAGCTACTTTGAGAATCAAGCTGTGTCAATCAGTGTTAATGCTCATGACAGAAACCTTTCAATTAATAAATTCATTCGTGAGTCAACCACAGCTACCAGCCAGAATGACCTATGGCATGCCACGAAGGCCTTCAAGAAAGCTTTGTATAAAATTGGAAATGGACCCCAAAGCTTTGTATAAAATTGGAAATGGACCATGGTACAGGGTTTGTTAATACAAGTTGCATAACAGCAGCTACAACAACTCCTTATCATCAACATGATAAATAACACTATGAAAGCTGGGAAGACTGAAGAAAATGCACCTACTTTGGTGATGTTAAGACTGGATATCATACCATGATTGCAATATGGGTGCAGCTATTATTCGTAATGCCTGGCTAATTTCAAATGAGGAAATACCAGAGCTGCACCCATCAACAGCAGACCTTGAGGAAAGTGGTGGGCAGATCCCGGAAGTAATGCAATACCGGGCCAACCCGCAGCAAAGGTGGAGCAAGCCCTGAACACTTCACCCAAGTCCAAAATTCAGTTTAATATCATAGTGGCATTGAGCCACGTATCAGATATTACGCTAATAAGAACAGATACTACACTTTGATCTTAGCCAAAACGCCGAGAAACGATACTCATTTGACGACGAAGTGGACTTCGAAGGATATACAGCTACTTTGAGAAGCAAGCTGTGTCAATCAGTGCTGATGTTCATGACAGAAACCTTTCAATTAAAAAATTCATTTGCGAGTCAACCACAGCTACCAGCCAGAATAACATATGGCATGCCATGAAAGCCTTCAAGAAAGCTTTGTATAAAATTGAAATGGACCCCAGTACCAGCATGGCAGGACCTGGCATGAACAGCTGAAGGACACTGGGCAGTCAAAAATTGTGATGGAGATGCAGAGATACTAAGAGCTGCTCTTGTCAATGCTCTTGATCACTACCAGGGCAAACGCAGAGGCTGTTTTCCCGAATCCTGTTGTCGGACTGAAGGGAAGCATGAAAATAGTTGCATGCAAATCAAGTCTAAAAGGGAACAGAAAATTTAACAGGATCCAAGTTGAGGTCTTGCTTTAATGATGTAACCACAGATCTACTCCCCTGTGATGGATTCACTAGGCACATATTCAATGAGCTTTTCAATTTGCTGGCTGTTCTTTGTATAATGTAGCATAATCCCTAGTTATTCCCAGTTCCTGGAATCATGGACCTCATTACATTGTAATCAGTAATATCCTCCAAAAGCCTGATCCTTTACCTGCTCGATTATCTCTGCCTGAATGAAGTCCTTCATGCATTTAAGAGGTCATTTTGTGCGGTTTTAGACATGTAGCATTTCTGTTGCATGTTTCAAGATGATTTTTTAAGATTTCATCCCCAGCATCTACTCTGCAATTGTCTGATTCCCCTGGCCCGGCAGCTTTCTTGTACACAGGTAAGCCATCATCCCTGTGACCTCTGTGTGCCAGCCCTTGTCGTCCACATAATTCCAATGTCTTCACAATGGAAATTAGAGTACTGCAGTTCCTCTGCTCCATGCTTAGATTCTTTTCATCAATTTGAACTTTAATTTTGCCAGTGGGATTTTCATATGTCGACTTGAATGCTTCAAGTTGGGCCATTGAAGATCTATTGTAGGCATGTGTTGAATGTACCTTCATGTCTTGCATGGCATCTATCCAGTTTTGGTACGGTTCAGAAATCAGTTCATGGGAACTTCAAAGCTATATTATGTATCATATATGATATATTTACCTTATGACCAAGAAGTATAAAAAGGTGTCAAGAATTAGATGACCTCTCAGGCTCCAGGCCTCACGAGTACACATTCCAGCCGCTGGGGTGTAGCAAAAATGCTCATAATTGATTTTGCAATGTAGGTCTGCTCTAAAAGGGCAAACACAGAGGCTGTTTTCCAGAATTTCATTGTCGGACTAAAGGGAATCAAGAAAATAGTTGCATGCAAATCAAGGCTAAAAAGGCACAGAAAATGCTTCTGGGTGTATGCGAATGACTATAGACTAGCTTGTGACAGTATTCCATACATGCACACCTGGCCAGTCTTCACTGGAATACCAATGTAGGACGCCATCACACCTCAGTGTACAAGGCCAAAGACCCAAAATCCCCAAGAAGCCAGAAAGGTAAAAAGTGTCTAGGCAGAGTGAGGCTGTGAAAGACAGAGGCAGAGTGACAGCAGGACTGCTGCAGAGAGTCCTTGCTAATTTATCCTTGGGTGGGGGCTGGCTCCACATGAGATTTTTCAACATGTAATTCTTGGATTTTGTGGGGAACAGACAACTTTATTACAATTAAATAAACCATTCAACTTTACTTTGGTCTCCATCATCCTATAACTTGTATTGTTCTAGAGCTTCAGATCCTGGACCCTCACTGCCAAGCCAATTAACTTAACTAGCAACTTCACTAAACATGATAAGCTTTAGTGCAACAATTTGTGTCTCACCTTGATGTCTTGAAAATACGGTTCACTTTCAGCAGGGCAAAGTTCAGAACACATTCCATTCTCACAGCCAATTATGATGCACATTATCTAATAATCAGAAAAAGGAGACAATTATTACTGAAAGTTATATATTAGTTCATGCAGTTATTATCATTAACATAAAAAACAGCAACAAATCTGTTTGCCCTAATCATTACATCCAACCTGTTCAGTGAATGTTCAATTTGATCATCTCCGATGGCAGTATACTAGTCACTTCAGTTAATGTTTTGTTTCTCACAAGTTCCTCATAATGAACCTGCAACAAAGACAGTAGATTGGTCACAAAACGTAATTACACGTAATATGTAATTAATCTATTTCAAGAGATACAGAACCTAAATGCATAAAATACATGTACACAGACTCACCATAGTGTCATCAATTACCAATGAACTTTGCATAGGACGCCTTACACAGCGTCATGAAACAATCGGAACTAGAAGGGTATACAGCTACTTTGAGAATCAAGCTGTGTCAATCAGTGTTAATGCTCATGACAGAAACCTTTCAATTAATATATTCATATGCGAGTCAACCACAGCTACCAGCCAGAATAACCTTTGGCATGCCCTGAACACTTCGCCCAAGTCCAAAAATAAGTTTAATATCGTAGTGGCATTAAGCCATGTATCAGATATTAAGCTGATAAGAACAGATACTACACTTTGATCTTAGCCAAAAGGCCGAGAAGCGATACTTATTCTAAGAACCGCTGAGTACCTAACCCGAATGGCCCAGCCCAGAACCTGGTTTGGCAAATGAAAGATCAAGACACTTTGTACAACATGTCAGAGTCAATATTTTCACGATACACTCAATCATACATCCTAGTGTGGATTTAAACACTAACACTTTTAGAGTTTCTATAACTTAAAATCCACATTTTTAAGTCATAAATGTCAATTCATTTGTGTATTCACTTGACTGAGATCAGAACTTGTCACATGTGCTGCCCCCTATAATCAGGTGACTCATCATACTCAATAGGTATGCCACATATTGTGCAATCATTCAGTCAAAAAGAAGCTTCCAATATGGCTACATTGACATTCAAGATATATTTCTGTATCACATACAATTACCATATGTTACAGTACACATACAATTCCAAATATGTGTAAGATTTACATTTTTTTGTGATTTAATATATTACCAAGTTGGAGACACTGTTTGAATGAATTGGTGCAATGACATACAATCATAGCACTTCCATGAAAAAATCTATAAAACCACTTCACAGACACTTTCCACAACAGAAATAACCATACAGCATGGCAAAGGCTATAGATATTATCATTTGGTAATTATTGAGGCTACAAGCTGTAATAATTATCACTTGGTAATTATTGAGTTCAACTGTACAAACTTGTTTATCAATTAACAAATGACAAAACTTAGTTAAGGCAGAAAAATATAGTTACAAACTGAAGTGAGGAGGACATCCAACAGGTGACAATCATGATCATTTCAATGTCCTTTGCAATGGATACTGCTGGCACCTAGGACTTCCAGCATAGTTCCAGGAAAATTAAGAGATAGGAAGTTAAAAAAAGTAAACTAGGTATTGATAGAGAAATTCAGATTAAAGGTAACACAGTGTCAAGAAACAATCGGAACTCGAAGGATATACAGCTACTTTGAGAATCAAGCTGTGTCAATCAGTGTTAATGCTCATGACAGAAACCTTTCAATTAATAAATTCATTCGTGAGTCAACCACAGCTACCAGCCAGAATGACCTATGGCATGCCACGAAGGCCTTCAAGAAAGCTTTGTATAAAATTGGAAATGGACCCCAAAGCTTTGTATAAAATTGGAAATGGACCATGGTACAGGGTTTGTTAATACAAGTTGCATAACAGCAGCTACAACAACTCCTTATCATCAACATGATAAATAACACTATGAAAGCTGGGAAGACTGAAGAAAATGCACCTACTTTGGTGATGTTAAGACTGGATATCATACCATGATTGCAATATGGGTGCAGCTATTATTCGTAATGCCTGGCTAATTTCAAATGAGGAAATACCAGAGCTGCACCCATCAACAGCAGACCTTGAGGAAAGTGGTGGGCAGATCCCGGAAGTAATGCAATACCGGGCCAACCCGCAGCAAAGGTGGAGCAAGCCCTGAACACTTCACCCAAGTCCAAAATTCAGTTTAATATCATAGTGGCATTGAGCCACGTATCAGATATTACGCTAATAAGAACAGATACTACACTTTGATCTTAGCCAAGCTGTGTCAATCAGTGCTGATGTTCATGACAGAAACCTTTCAATTAAAAAATTCATTTGCGAGTCAACCACAGCTACCAGCCAGAATAACCTATGGCATGCCATGAAAGCCTTCAAGAAAGCTTTGTATAAAATTGAAATGGACCCCAGTACCAGCATGGCAGGACCTGGCATGAACAGCTGAAGGACACTGGGCAGTCAAAAATTGTGATGGAGATGCAGAGAAACTAAGAGCTGCTCTTGTCAATGCTCTTGATCACTACCAGGGCAAACGCAGAGGCTGTTTTCCCGAATCCTGTTGTCGGACTGAAGGGAAGCATGAAAATAGTTGCATGCAAATCAAGTCTAAAAGGGAACAGAAAATTTAACAGGATCCAAGTTGAGGTCTTGCTTTAATGATGTAACCACAGATCTACTCCCCTGTGATGGATTCACTAGGCACATATTCAATGAGCTTTTCAATTTGCTGGCTGTTCTTTGTATAATGTAGTATAATCCCTAGTTATTCCCAGTTCCTGGAATCATGGACCTCATTACATTGTAATCAGTAATATCCTCCAAAAGCCTGATCCTTTACCTGCTCGATTATCTCTGCCTGAATGAAGTCCTTCATGCATTTAAGAGGTCATTTTGTGCGGTTTTAGACATGTAGCATTTCTGTTGCATGTTTCAAGATGATTTTTCAAGATTTCATCCCCAGCATCTACTCTGCAATTGTCTGATTCCCCTGGCCCGGCAGCTTTCTTGTACACAGGTAAGCCATCATCCCTGTGACCTCTGTGTGCCAGCCCTTGTCGTCCACATAATTCCAATGTCTTCACAATGGAAATTAGAGTACTGCAGTTCCTCTGCTCCATGCTTAGATTCTTTTCATCAATTTGAACTTTAATTTTGCCAGTGGGATTTTCATATGTCGACTTGAATGCTTCAAGTTGGGCCATTGAAGATCTATTGTAGGCATGTGTTGAATGTACCTTCATGTCTTGCATGGCATCTATCCAGTTTTGGTACGGTTCAGAAATCAGTTCATGGGAACTTCAAAGCTATATTATGTATCATATATGATATATTTACCTTATGACCAAGAAGTATAAAAAGGTGTCAAGAATTAGATGACCTCTCAGGCTCCAGGCCTCACAAGTACACATTCCAGCTGCTGGGGTGTAGCAAAAACGCTCATAATTGATTTTGCAATGTAGGTCTGCTCTAAAAGGGCAAACACAGAGGCTGTTTTCCAGAATTTCATTGTCGGACTAAAGGGAATCATGAAAATAGTTGCATGCAAATCAAGGCTAAAAAGGCACAGAAAATGCTTCTGGGTGTATGCGAATGACTATAGACTAGCTTGTGACAGTATTCCATACATGCACACCTGGCCAGTCTTCACTGGAATACCAATGTAGGACGCCATCACACCTCAGTGTACAAGGCCAAAGACCCAAAATCCCCAAGAAGCCAGAAAGGTAAAAAGTGTCTAGGCAGAGTGAGGCTGTGAAAGACAGAGGCAGAGTGACAGCAGGACTGCTGCAGAGAGTCCTTGCTAATTTATCCTTGGGTGGGGGCTGGCTCCACATGAGATTTTTCAACATGTAATTCTTGGATTTTGTGGGGAACAGACAACTTTATTACAATTAAATAAACCATTCAACTTTACTTTGGTCTCCATCATCCTATAACTTGTATTGTTCTAGAGCTTCAGATCCTGGACCCTCACTGCCAAGCCAATTAACTTAACTAGCAACTTCACTAAACATGATAAGCTTTAGTGCAACAATTTGTGTCTCACCTTGATGTCTTGAAAATACGGTTCACTTTCAGCAGGGCAAAGTTCAGAACACATTCCATTCTCACAGCCAATTATGATGCACATTATCTAATAATCAGAAAAAGGAGACAATTATTACTGAAAGTTATATATTAGTTCATGCAGTTATTATCATTAACATAAAAAACAGCAACAAATCTGTTTGCCCTAATCATTACATCCAACCTGTTCAGTGAATGTTCAATTTGATCATCTCCGATGGCAGTATACTAGTCACTTCAGTTAATGTTTTGTTTCTCACAAGTTCCTCATAATGAACCTGCAACAAAGACAGTAGATTGGTCACAAAACGTAATTACACGTAATATGTAATTAATCTATTTCAAGAGATACAGAACCTAAATGCATAAAATACATGTACACAGACTCACCATAGTGTCATCAATTACCAATGAACTTTGCATAGGACGCCTTACACAGCGTCATGAAACAATCGGAACTAGAAGGGTATACAGCTACTTTGAGAATCAAGCTGTGTCAATCAGTGTTAATGCTCATGACAGAAACCTTTCAATTAATATATTCATATGCGAGTCAACCACAGCTACCAGCCAGAATAACCTTTGGCATGCCCTGAACACTTCGCCCAAGTCCAAAAATAAGTTTAATATCGTAGTGGCATTAAGCCATGTATCAGATATTAAGCTGATAAGAACAGATACTACACTTTGATCTTAGCCAAAAGGCCGAGAAGCGATACTTATTCTAAGAACCGCTGAGTACCTAACCCGAATGGCCCAGCCCAGAACCTGGTTTGGCAAATGAAAGATCAAGACACTTTGTACAACATGTCAGAGTCAATATTTTCACGATACACTCAATCATACATCCTAGTGTGGATTAAACACTAACACTTTTAGAGTTTCTATAACTTCAAATCCACATTTTTAAGTCATAAATGTCAATTCATTTGTGTATTCACTTGACTGAGATCAGAACTTGTCACATGTGCTGCCCCCTATAATCAGGTGACTCATCATACTCAATAGGTATGCCACATATTGTGCAATCATTCAGTCAAAAAGAAGCTTCCAATATGGCTACATTGACATTCAAGATATATTTCTGTATCACATACAATTACCATATGTTACAGTACACATACAATTCCAAATATGTGTAAGATTTACATTGTTTTGTGATTTAATATATTACCAAGTTGGACACACTGTTTGAATGAATTGGTGCAATGACATACAATCATAGCACTTCCATGAAAAAATCTATAAAACCACTTCACAGACACTTTCCACAACAGAAATAACCATACAGCATGGCAAAGGCTATAGATATTATCATTTGGTAATTATTGAGGCTACAAGCTGTAATAATTATCACTTGGTAATTATTGAGTTCAACTGTACAAACTTGTTTATCAATTAACAAATGACAAAAATTAGTTAAGGCAGAAAAATATAGTTACAAACTGAAGTGAGGAGGACATCCAACAGGTGACAATCATGATCATTTCAATGTCCTTTGCAATGGATACTGCTGGCACCTAGGACTTCCAGCATAGTTCCAGGAAAATTAAGAGATAGGAAGTTAAAAAAAGTAAACTAGGTATTGATAGAGAAATTCAGATTAAAGGTTACACAGTGTCAAGAAACAATTGGAACTAGAAGGGTATACAGCTACTTTGAGAATCAAGCTGTGTCAATCAGTGTTAATGCTCATGACAGAAACCTTTCAATTAATAAATTCATTCGTGAGTCAACCACAGCTACCAGCCAGAATGACCTATGGCATGCCACGAAGGCCTTCAAGAAAGCTTTGTATAAAATTGGAAATGGACCCCAAAGCTTTGTATAAAATTGGAAATGGACCATGGTACAGGGTTTGTTAATACAAGTTGCATAACAGCAGCTACAACAACTCCTTATCATCAACATGATAAATAACACTATGAAAGCTGGGAAGACTGAAGAAAATGCACCTACTTTGGTGATGTTAAGACTGGATATCATACCATGATTGCAATATGGGTGCAGCTATTATTCGTAATGCCTGGCTAATTTCAAATGAGGAAATACCAGAGCTGCACCCATCAACAGCAGACCTTGAGGAAAGTGGTGGGCAGATCCCGGAAGTAATGCAATACCGGGCCAACCCGCAGCAAAGGTGGAGCAAGCCCTGAACACTTCACCCAAGTCCAAAATTCAGTTTAATATCATAGTGGCATTGAGCCACGTATCAGATATTACGCTAATAAGAACAGATACTACACTTTGATCTTAGCCAAAACGCCGAGAAACGATACTCATTTGACGACGAAGTGGACTTCGAAGGATATACAGCTACTTTGAGAAGCAAGCTGTGTCAATCAGTGCTGATGTTCATGACAGAAACCTTTCAATTAAAAAATTCATTTGCGAGTCAACCACAGCTACCAGCCAGAATAACATATGGCATGCCATGAAAGCCTTCAAGAAAGCTTTGTATAAAATTGAAATGGACCCCAGTACCAGCATGGCAGGACCTGGCATGAACAGCTGAAGGACACTGGGCAGTCAAAAATTGTGATGGAGATGCAGAGAAACTAAGAGCTGCTCTTGTCAATGCTCTTGATCACTACCAGGGCAAACGCAGAGGCTGTTTTCCTGAATCCTGTTGTCGGACTGAAGGGAAGCATGAAAATAGTTGCATGCAAATCAAGTCTAAAAGGGAACAGAAAATTTAACAGGATCCAAGTTGAGGTCTTGCTTTAATGATGTAACCACAGATCTACTCCCCTGTGATGGATTCACTAGGCACATATTCAATGAGCTTTTCAATTTGCTGGCTGTTCTTTGTATAATGTAGTATAATCCCTAGTTATTCCCACTTCCTGGAATCATGGACCTCATTACATTGTAATCAGTAATATCCTCCAAAAGCCTGATCCTTTACCTGCTCGATTATCTCTGCCTGAATGAAGTCCTTCATGCATTTAAGAGGTCATTTTGTGCGGTTTTAGACATGTAGCATTTCTGTTGCATGTTTCAAGATGATTTTTCAAGATTTCATCCCCAGCATCTACTCTGCAATTGTCTGATTCCCCTGGCCCGGCAGCTTTCTTGTACACAGGTAAGCCATCATCCCTGTGACCTCTGTGTGCCAGCCCTTGTCGTCCACATAATTCCAATGTCTTCACAATGGAAATTAGAGTACTGCAGTTCCTCTGCTCCATGCTTAGATTCTTTTCATCAATTTGAACTTTAATTTTGCCAGTGGGATTTTCATATGTCGACTTGAATGCTTCAAGTTGGGCCATTGAAGATCTATTGTAGGCATGTGTTGAATGTACCTTCATGTCTTGCATGGCATCTATCCAGTTTTGGTACGGTTCAGAAATCAGTTCATGGGAACTTCAAAGCAATATTATGTATCATATATGATATATTTACCTTATGACCAAGAAGTATAAAAAGGTGTCAAGAATTAGATGACCTCTCAGGCTCCAGGCCTCATGAGTACACATTCCAGCTGCTGGGGTGTAGCAAAAACGCTCATAATTGATTTTGCAATGTAGGTCTGCTCTAAAAGGGCAAACACAGAGGCTGTTTTCCAGAATTTCATTGTCGGACTAAAGGGAATCATGAAAATAGTTGCATGCAAATCAAGGCTAAAAAGGCACAGAAAATGCTTCTGGGTGTATGCGAATGACTATAGACTAGCTTGTGACAGTATTCCATACATGCACACCTGGCCAGTCTTCACTGGAATACCAATGTAGGACGCCATCACACCTCAGTGTACAAGGCCAAAGACCCAAAATCCCCAAGAAGCCAGAAAGGTAAAAAGTGTCTAGGCAGAGTGAGGCTGTGAAAGACAGAGGCAGAGTGACAGCAGGACTGCTGCAGAGAGTCCTTGCTAATTTATCCTTGGGTGGGGGCTGGCTCCACATGAGATTTTTCAACATGTAATTCTTGGATTTTGTGGGGAACAGACAACTTTATTACAATTAAATAAACCATTCAACTTTACTTTGGTCTCCATCATCCTATAACTTGTATTGTTCTAGAGCTTCAGATCCTGGACCCTCACTGCCAAGTCAATTAACTTAACTAGCATCTTCACTAAACATGATAAGCTTTAGTGCAACAATTTGTGTCTCACCTTGATGTCTTGAAAATACGGTTCACTTTCAGCAGGGCAAAGTTCAGAACACATTCCATTCTCACAGCCAATTATGATGCACATTATCTAATAATCAGAAAAAGGAGACAATTATTACTGAAAGTTATATATTAGTTCATGCAGTTATTATCATTAACATAAAAAACAGCAACAAATCTGTTTGCCCTAATCATTACATCCAACCGGTTCAGTGAATGTTCAATTTGATCATCTCCGATGGGGGTATACTAGTCACTTCAGTTAATGTTTTGTTTCTCACAAGTTCCTCATAATGAACCTGCAACAAAGACAGTAGATTGGTCACAAAACGTAATTACACGTAATATGTAATTAATCTATTTCAAGAGATACAGAACCTAAATGCATAAAATACATGTACACAGACTCACCATAGTGTCATCAATTACCAATGAACTTTGCATAGGACGCCTTACACAGCGTCATGAAACAATCGGAACTAGAAGGGTATACAGCTACTTTGAGAATCAAGCTGTGTCAATCAGTGTTAATGCTCATGACAGAAACCTTTCAATTAATATATTCATATGCGAGTCAACCACAGCTACCAGCCAGAATAACCTTTGGCATGCCCTGAACACTTCGCCCAAGTCCAAAAATAAGTTTAATATCGTAGTGGCATTAAGCCATGTATCAGATATTAAGCTGATAAGAACAGATACTACACTTTGATCTTAGCCAAAAGGCCGAGAAGCGATACTTATTCTAAGAACCGCTGAGTACCTAACCCGAATGGCCCAGCCCAGAACCTGGTTTGGCAAATGAAAGATCAAGACACTTTGTACAACATGTCAGAGTCAATATTTTCACGATACACTCAATCATACATCCTAGTGTGGATTTAAACACTAACACTTTTAGAGTTTCTATAACTTCAAATCCACATTTTTAAGTCATAAATGTCAATTCATTTGTGTATTCACTTGACTGAGATCAGAACTTGTCACATGTGCTGCCCCCTATAATCAGGTGACTCATCATACTCAATAGGTATGCCACATATTGTGCAATCATTCAGTCAAAAAGAAGCTTCCAATATGGCTACATTGACATTCAAGATATATTTCTGTATCACATACAATTACCATATGTTACAGTACACATACAATTCCAAATATGTGTAAGATTTACATTTTTTTGTGATTTAATATATTACCAAGTTGGACACACTGTTTGAATGAATTGGTGCAATGACATACAATCATAGCACTTCCATGAAAAAATCTATAAAACCACTTCACAGACACTTTCCACAACAGAAATAACCATACAGCATGGCAAAGGCTATAGATATTATCATTTGGTAATTATTGAGGCTACAAGCTGTAATAATTATCACTTGGTAATTATTGAGTTCAACTGTACAAACTTGTTTATCAATTAACAAATGACAAAAATTAGTTAAGGCAGAAAAATATAGTTACAAACTGAAGTGAGGAGGACATCCAACAGGTGACAATCATGATCATTTCAATGTCCTTTGCAATGGATACTGCTGGCACCTAGGACTTCCAGCATAGTTCCAGGAAAATTAAGAGATAGGAAGTTAAAAAAAGTAAACTAGGTATTGATAGAGAAATTCAGATTAAAGGTAACACAGTGTCAAGAAACAATCGGAACTCGAAGGATATACAGCTACTTTGAGAATCAAGCTGTGTCAATCAGTGTTAATGCTCATGACAGAAACCTTTCAATTAATAAATTCATTCGTGAGTCAACCACAGCTACCAGCCAGAATGACCTATGGCATGCCACGAAGGCCTTCAAGAAAGCTTTGTATAAAATTGGAAATGGACCCCAAAGCTTTGTATAAAATTGGAAATGGACCATGGTACAGGGTTTGTTAATACAAGTTGCATAACAGCAGCTACAACAACTCCTTATCATCAACATGATAAATAACACTATGAAAGCTGGGAAGACTGAAGAAAATGCACCTACTTTGGTGATGTTAAGACTGGATATCATACCATGATTGCAATATGGGTGCAGCTATTATCCGTAATGCCAGGCTAATTTCAAATGAGGAAATACTAGAGCTGCACCCATCAACAGCAGACCTTGAGGAAAGTGGTGGGCAGATCCCGGAAGTAATGCAATACCGGGCCAACCCGCAGCAAAGGTGGAGCAAGCCCTGAACACTTCACCCAAGTCCAAAATTCAGTTTAATATCATAGTGGCATTGAGCCACGTATCAGATATTACGCTAATAAGAACAGATACTACACTTTGATCTTAGCCAAGCTGTGTCAATCAGTGCTGATGTTCATGACAGAAACCTTTCAATTAAAAAATTCATTTGCGAGTCAACCACAGCTACCAGCCAGAATAACCTATGGCATGCCATGAAAGCCTTCAAGAAAGCTTTGTATAAAATTGAAATGGACCCCAGTACCAGCATGGCAGGACCTGGCATGAACAGCTGAAGGACACTGGGCAGTCAAAAATTGTGATGGAGATGCAGAGAAACTAAGAGCTGCTCTTGTCAATGCTCTTGATCACTACCAGGGCAAACGCAGAGGCTGTTTTCCCGAATCCTGTTGTCGGACTGAAGGGAAGCATGAAAATAGTTGCATGCAAATCAAGTCTAAAAGGGAACAGAAAATTTAACAGGATCCAAGTTGAGGTCTTGCTTTAATGATGTAACCACAGATCTACTCCCCTGTGATGGATTCACTAGGCACATATTCAATGAGCTTTTCAATTTGCTGGCTGTTCTTTGTATAATGTAGTATAATCCCTAGTTATTCCCAGTTCCTGGAATCATGGACCTCATTACATTGTAATCAGTAATATCCTCCAAAAGCCTGATCCTTTACCTGCTCGATTATCTCTGCCTGAATGAAGTCCTTCATGCATTTAAGAGGTCATTTTGTGCGGTTTTAGACATGTAGCATTTCTGTTGCATGTTTCAAGATGATTTTTCAAGATTTCATCCCCAGCATCTACTCTGCAATTGTCTGATTCCCCTGGCCCGGCAGCTTTCTTGTACACAGGTAAGCCATCATCCCTGTGACCTCTGTGTGCCAGCCCTTGTCGTCCACATAATTCCAATGTCTTCACAATGGAAATTAGAGTACTGCAGTTCCTCTGCTCCATGCTTAGATTCTTTTCATCAATTTGAACTTTAATTTTGCCAGTGGGATTTTCATATGTCGACTTGAATGCTTCAAGTTGGGCCATTGAAGATCTATTGTAGGCATGTGTTGAATGTACCTTCATGTCTTGCATGGCATCTATCCAGTTTTGGTACGGTTCAGAAATCAGTTCATGGGAACTTCAAAGCTATATTATGTATCATATATGATATATTTACCTTATGACCAAGAAGTATAAAAAGGTGTCAAGAATTAGATGACCTCTCAGGCTCCAGGCCTCACGAGTACACATTCCAGCTGCTGGGGTGTAGCAAAAACGCTCATAATTGATTTTGCAATGTAGGTCTGCTCTAAAAGGGCAAACACAGAGGCTGTTTTCCAGAATTTCATTGTCGGACTAAAGGGAATCATGAAAATAGTTGCATGCAAATCAAGGCTAAAAAGGCACAGAAGATGCTTCTGGGTGTATGCGAATGACTATAGACTAGCTTGTGACAGTATTCCATACATGCACACCTGGCCAGTCTTCACTGGAATACCAATGTAGGACGCCATCACACCTCAGTGTACAAGGCCAAAGACCCAAAATCCCCAAGAAGCCAGAAAGGTAAAAAGTGTCTAGGCAGAGTGAGGCTGTGAAAGACAGAGGCAGAGTGACAGCAGGACTGCTGCAGAGAGTCCTTGCTAATTTATCCTTGGGTGGGGGCTGGCTCCACATGAGATTTTTCAACATGTAATTCTTGGATTTTGTGGGGAACAGACAACTTTATTACAATTAAATAAACCATTCAACTTTACTTTGGTCTCCATCATCCTATAACTTGTATTGTTCTAGAGCTTCAGATCCTGGACCCTCACTGCCAAGCCAATTAACTTAACTAGCAACTTCACTAAACATGATAAGCTTTAGTGCAACAATTTGTGTCTCACCTTGATGTCTTGAAAATACGGTTCACTTTCAGCAGGGCAAAGTTCAGAACACATTCCATTCTCACAGCCAATTATGATGCACATTATCTAATAATCAGAAAAAGGAGACAATTATTACTGAAAGTTATATATTAGTTCATGCAGTTATTATCATTAACATAAAAAACAGCAACAAATCTGTTTGCCCTAATCATTACATCCAACCTGTTCAGTGAATGTTCAATTTGATCATCTCCGATGGCAGTATACTAGTCACTTCAGTTAATGTTTTGTTTCTCACAAGTTCCTCATAATGAACCTGCAACAAAGACAGTAGATTGGTCACAAAACGTAATTACACGTAATATGTAATTAATCTATTTCAAGAGATACAGAACCTAAATGCATAAAATACATGTACACAGACTCACCATAGTGTCATCAATTACCAATGAACTTTGCATAGGACGCCTTACACAGCGTCATGAAACAATCGGAACTAGAAGGGTATACAGCTACTTTGAGAATCAAGCTGTGTCAATCAGTGTTAATGCTCATGACAGAAACCTTTCAATTAATATATTCATATGCGAGTCAACCACAGCTACCAGCCAGAATAACCTTTGGCATGCCCTGAACACTTCGCCCAAGTCCAAAAATAAGTTTAATATCGTAGTGGCATTAAGCCATGTATCAGATATTAAGCTGATAAGAACAGATACTACACTTTGATCTTAGCCAAAAGGCCGAGAAGCGATACTTATTCTAAGAACCGCTGAGTACCTAACCCGAATGGCCCAGCCCAGAACCTGGTTTGGCAAATGAAAGATCAAGACACTTTGTACAACATGTCAGAGTCAATATTTTCACGATACACTCAATCATACATCCTAGTGTGGATTTAAACACTAACACTTTTAGAGTTTCTATAACTTCAAATCCACATTTTTAAGTCATAAATGTCAATTCATTTGTGTATTCACTTGACTGAGATCAGAACTTGTCACATGTGCTGCCCCCTATAATCAGGTGACTCATCATACTCAATAGGTATGCCACATATTGTGCAATCATTCAGTCAAAAAGAAGCTTCCAATATGGCTACATTGACATTCAAGATATATTTCTGTATCACATACAATTACCATATGTTACAGTACACATACAATTCCAAATATGTGTAAGATTTACATTTTTTTGTGATTTAATATATTACCAAGTTGGACACACTGTTTGAATGAATTGGTGCAATGACATACAATCATAGCACTTCCATGAAAAAATCTATAAAACCACTTCACAGACACTTTCCACAACAGAAATAACCATACAGCATGGCAAAGGCTATAGATATTATCATTTGGTAATTATTGAGGCTACAAGCTGTAATAATTATCACTTGGTAATTATTGAGTTCAACTGTACAAACTTGTTTATCAATTAACAAATGACAAAAATTAGTTTAGGCAGAAAAATATAGTTACAAACTGAAGTGAGGAGGACATCCAACAGGTGACAATCATGATCATTTCAATGTCCTTTGCAATGGATACTGCTGGCACCTAGGACTTCCAGCATAGTTCCAGGAAAATTAAGAGATAGGAAGTTAAAAAAAGTAAACTAGGTATTGATAGAGAAATTCAGATTAAAGGTAACACAGTGTCAAGAAACAATCGGAACTCGAAGGATATACAGCTACTTTGAGAATCAAGCTGTGTCAATCAGTGTTAATGCTCATGACAGAAACCTTTCAATTAATAAATTCATTCGTGAGTCAACCACAGCTACCAGCCAGAATGACCTATGGCATGCCACGAAGGCCTTCAAGAAAGCTTTGTATAAAATTGGAAATGGACCCCAAAGCTTTGTATAAAATTGGAAATGGACCATGGTACAGGGTTTGTTAATACAAGTTGCATAACAGCAGCTACAACAACTCCTTATCATCAACATGATAAATAACACTATGAAAGCTGGGAAGACTGAAGAAAATGCACCTACTTTGGTGATGTTAAGACTGGATATCATACCATGATTGCAATATGGGTGCAGCTATTATTCGTAATGCCTGGCTAATTTCAAATGAGGAAATACCAGAGCTGCACCCATCAACAGCAGACCTTGAGGAAAGTGGTGGGCAGATCCCGGAAGTAATGCAATACCGGGCCAACCCGCAGCAAAGGTGGAGCAAGCCCTGAACACTTCACCCAAGTCCAAAATTCAGTTTAATATCATAGTGGCATTGAGCCACGTATCAGATATTACGCTAATAAGAACAGATACTACACTTTGATCTTAGCCAAGCTGTGTCAATCAGTGCTGATGTTCATGACAGAAACCTTTCAATTAAAAAATTCATTTGCGAGTCAACCACAGCTACCAGCCAGAATAACCTATGGCATGCCATGAAAGCCTTCAAGAAAGCTTTGTATAAAATTGAAATGGACCCCAGTACCAGCATGGCAGGACCTGGCATGAACAGCTGAAGGACACTGGGCAGTCAAAAATTGTGATGGAGATGCAGAGAAACTAAGAGCTGCTCTTGTCAATGCTCTTGATCACTACCAGGGCAAACGCAGAGGCTGTTTTCCTGAATCCTGTTGTCGGACTGAAGGGAAGCATGAAAATAGTTGCATGCAAATCAAGTCTAAAAGGGAACAGAAAATTTAACAGGATCCAAGTTGAGGTCTTGCTTTAATGATGTAACCACAGATCTACTCCCCTGTGATGGATTCACTAGGCACATATTCAATGAGCTTTTCAATTTGCTGGCTGTTCTTTGTATAATGTAGTATAATCCCTAGTTATTCCCAGTTCCTGGAATCATGGACCTCATTACATTGTAATCAGTAATATCCTCCAAAAGCCTGATCCTTTACCTGCTCGATTATCTCTGCCTGAATGAAGTCCTTCATGCATTTAAGAGGTCATTTTGTGCGGTTTTAGACATGTAGCATTTCTGTTGCATGTTTCAAGATGATTTTTCAAGATTTCATCCCCAGCATCTACTCTGCAATTGTCTGATTCCCCTGGCCCGGCAGCTTTCTTGTACACAGGTAAGCCATCATCCCTGTGACCTCTGTGTGCCAGCCCTTGTCGTCCACATAATTCCAATGTCTTCACAATGGAAATTAGAGTACTGCAGTTCCTCTGCTCCATGCTTAGATTCTTTTCATCAATTTGAACTTTAATTTTGCCAGTGGGATTTTCATATGTCGACTTGAATGCTTCAAGTTGGGCCATTGAAGATCTATTGTAGGCATGTGTTGAATGTACCTTCATGTCTTGCATGGCATCTATCCAGTTTTGGTACGGTTCAGAAATCAGTTCATGGGAACTTCAAAGCTATATTATGTATCATATATGATATATTTACCTTATGACCAAGAAGTATAAAAAGGTGTCAAGAATTAGATGACCTCTCAGGCTCCAGGCCTAATGAGTACACATTCCAGCTGCTGGGGTGTAGCAAAAACGCTCATAATTGATTTTGCAATGTAGGTCTGCTCTAAAAGGGCAAACACAGAGGCTGTTTTCCAGAATTTCATTGTCGGACTAAAGGGAATCATGAAAATAGTTGCATGCAAATCAAGGCTAAAAAGGCACAGAAAATGCTTCTGGGTGTATGCGAATGACTATAGACTAGCTTGTGACAGTATTCCATACATGCACACCTGGCCAGTCTTCACTGGAATACCAATGTAGGACGCCATCACACCTCAGTGTACAAGGCCAAAGACCCAAAATCCCCAAGAAGCCAGAAAGGTAAAAAGTGTCTAGGCAGAGTGAGGCTGTGAAAGACAGAGGCAGAGTGACAGCAGGACTGCTGCAGAGAGTCCTTGCTAATTTATCCTTGGGTGGGGGCTGGCTCCACATGAGATTTTTCAACATGTAATTCTTGGATTTTGTGGGGAACAGACAACTTTATTACAATTAAATAAACCATTCAACTTTACTTTGGTCTCCATCATCCTATAACTTGTATTGTTCTAGAGCTTCAGATCCTGGACCCTCACTGCCAAGCCAATTAACTTAACTAGCATCTTCACTAAACATGATAAGCTTTAGTGCAACAATTTGTGTCTCACCTTGATGTCTTGAAAATACGGTTCACTTTCAGCAGGGCAAAGTTCAGAACACATTCCATTCTCACAGCCAATTATGATGCACATTATCTAATAATCAGAAAAAGGAGACAATTATTACTGAAAGTTATATATTAGTTCATGCAGTTATTATCATTAACATAAAAAACAGCAACAAATCTGTTTGCCCTAATCATTACATCCAACCGGTTCAGTGAATGTTCAATTTGATCATCTCCGATGGGGGTATACTAGTCACTTCAGTTAATGTTTTGTTTCTCACAAGTTCCTCATAATGAACCTGCAACAAAGACAGTAGATTGGTCACAAAACGTAATTACACGTAATATGTAATTAATCTATTTCAAGAGATACAGAACCTAAATGCATAAAATACATGTACACAGACTCACCATAGTGTCATCAATTACCAATGAACTTTGCATAGGACGCCTTACACAGCGTCATGAAACAATCGGAACTAGAAGGGTATACAGCTACTTTGAGAATCAAGCTGTGTCAATCAGTGTTAATGCTCATGACAGAAACCTTTCAATTAATATATTCATATGCGAGTCAACCACAGCTACCAGCCAGAATAACCTTTGGCATGCCCTGAACACTTCGCCCAAGTCCAAAAATAAGTTTAATATCGTAGTGGCATTAAGCCATGTATCAGATATTAAGCTGATAAGAACAGATACTACACTTTGATCTTAGCCAAAAGGCCGAGAAGCGATACTTATTCTAAGAACCGCTGAGTACCTAACCCGAATGGCCCAGCCCAGAACCTGGTTTGGCAAATGAAAGATCAAGACACTTTGTACAACATGTCAGAGTCAATATTTTCACGATACACTCAATCATACATCCTAGTGTGGATTTAAACACTAACACTTTTAGAGTTTCTATAACTTCAAATCCACATTTTTAAGTCATAAATGTCAATTCATTTGTGTATTCACTTGACTGAGATCAGAACTTGTCACATGTGCTGCCCCCTATAATCAGGTGACTCATCATACTCAATAGGTATGCCACATATTGTGCAATCATTCTGTCAAAAAGAAGCTTCCAATATGGCTACATTGACATTCAAGATATATTTCTGTATCACATACAATTACCATATGTTACAGTACACATACAATTCCAAATATGTGTAAGATTTACATTTTTTTGTGATTTAATATATTACCAAGTTGGACACACTGTTTGAATGAATTGGTGCAATGACATACAATCATAGCACTTCCATGAAAAAATCTATAAAACCACTTCACAGACACTTTCCACAACAGAAATAACCATACAGCATGGCAAAGGCTATAGATATTATCATTTGGTAATTATTGAGGCTACAAGCTGTAATAATTATCACTTGGTAATTATTGAGTTCAACTGTACAAACTTGTTTATCAATTAACAAATGACAAAAATTAGTTAAGGCAGAAAAATATAGTTACAAACTGAAGTGAGGAGGACATCCAACAGGTGACAATCATGATCATTTCAATGTCCTTTGCAATGGATACTGCTGGCACCTAGGACTTCCAGCATAGTTCCAGGAAAATTAAGAGATAGGAAGTTAAAAAAAGTAAACTAGGTATTGATAGAGAAATTCAGATTAAAGGTAACACAGTGTCAAGAAACAATCGGAACTCGAAGGATATACAGCTACTTTGAGAATCAAGCTGTGTCAATCAGTGTTAATGCTCATGACAGAAACCTTTCAATTAATAAATTCATTCGTGAGTCAACCACAGCTACCAGCCAGAATGACCTATGGCATGCCACGAAGGCCTTCAAGAAAGCTTTGTATAAAATTGGAAATGGACCCCAAAGCTTTGTATAAAATTGGAAATGGACCATGGTACAGGGTTTGTTAATACAAGTTGCATAACAGCAGCTACAACAACTCCTTATCATCAACATGATAAATAACACTATGAAAGCTGGGAAGACTGAAGAAAATGCACCTACTTTGGTGATGTTAAGACTGGATATCATACCATGATTGCAATATGGGTGCAGCTATTATCCGTAATGCCAGGCTAATTTCAAATGAGGAAATACTAGAGCTGCACCCATCAACAGCAGACCTTGAGGAAAGTGGTGGGCAGATCCCGGAAGTAATGCAATACCGGGCCAACCCGCAGCAAAGGTGGAGCAAGCCCTGAACACTTCACCCAAGTCCAAAATTCAGTTTAATATGATATTATGCTAATAAGAACAGATACTACACTTTGATCTTAGCCAAAACGCCGAGAAACGATACTCATTTGACGACGAAGTGGACCTCGAAGGATATACGGCTACTTTGAGGAGCAAGCTGTGTCAATCAGTGTTGATGCTCATGACAGAAACCTTTCAATTAAAAAATTCATTTGCGAGTCAACCACAGCTACCAGCCAGAATAACCTATGGCATGCCATGAAAGCCTTCAAGAAAGCTTTGTATAAAATTGAAATGGACCCCAGTACCAGCATGGTAGGACCTGGCATGAACAGCTGAAGGACACTGGGCAGTCAAAAATTGTGATGGAGATGCAGAGAAACTAAGAGCTGCTCTTGTCAATGCTCTTGATCACTACCAGGGCAAACGCAGCAGCTGTTTTCCCGAATCCTGTTGTCGGACTGAAGGGAAGCATGAAAATAGTTGCATGCAAATCAAGTCTAAAAGGAAACAGAAAATTTAACAGGATCCAAGTTGAGGTCTTGCTTTAATGATGTAACCACAGATCTACTCCCCTGTCATGGATTCACTAGGCACAAATTCAATGAGCTTTTCAATTTGCTGGCTGTTCTTTGTATAATGTAGTATAATCCCTAGTTATTCCCAGTTCCTGGAATCATGGACCTCATCACATTGTAATCAATAATATCCTCCAAAAGCCTGATCCTTTACCTGCTCGATTATCTCTGCCTGAATGAAGTCCTTCATGCATTTAAGAGGTCATTTTGTGCAGTTTTAGACATGTAGCATTTCTGTTGCATGTTTCAAGATGATTTTTCAAGATTTCATCCCCAGCATCTACTCTGCAATTGTCTGATTCCCTGACCTGGAGTCAACCCAGTGGACCCCTGTGGTGCCCAGTAGGCATCTTCACACTGATTGAGTATTTCTCATACTACAGCTCAAAAACGGCATCAGAAAGTGAAAACTAAGGTGATTTTAGAATCACTTTTCTTGCATGACAAAGCCTTGAAAAGTTTCAAAACATTGCTCTAAAGTCAACCGGAAGTTGCCGCCGAAATGTAAACAAAGCTCCAGGAGCCAGGCTGGCAGGCTACCAAGTGCCGGTAGGTGAAATGATGAAGGCACTGGGCCCCGTACACTCTCATTATATGCATTAATTAGCATACTACTGCTATCTTTCTAAAAAAATGAGCTGAATATTTGTGCGCAATGCATTTTAAAGTTTACTGAGCTCTATGTGACACTTCTCAGCTTGATCTCCAGCGAGGCTATTCATTTGAAAATTCTCCTGAATGTTCCACTCTCTCACATCTCATCCTCTGACAATATCCTGAAGGCTTGCTTTCGAACCTTGGATAACAATTGCTCTAGGAATCTACTGAGCCATACCAAAGACAGTATATAAACTCTGTGCTACTCAACTCTGTAGGCCTAGTTCTTAAATTTGCCACCAGGGGCACTGTGGTGAGTTGCATACAAGGCCAAAAGCCACAAAAACAGCGAAATGCCGCAAAAAAAGCGCTCATTTAGCATTTTACAGCAAACTACTGCTATCTTTCTCAAAAAACGAGCCAAATATTTTTAATCAATATAGTTTAAAGTATACTGAGCCCTATGTGGCACTGTTCAGCTTCATCTCCATTAAGCCTATTCATTTGAAAAATTTCCTGAATGTTCCACTCTCTCACATCTCATCCTCTGACAATATCCTGAAGGCTTGCTTTGCAACCTTCTGGATAATAAACCATTCAACTTTACTTTGGTCTCCATCATCCTTTAACTTGTATTGTTCTAGAGCTTCAGATCTTGACAAGCCAATTAACTTAACTAGCAACTTCACTAAACATGATAAGTTTAGTGCAACAATTCATGTCTCACCTTGATGTCTTGAATATACGGTTTACCCCTCAGCAGGGCAAAGTTCAGAACTCATTTCATTCTCACAGCCAATTATGATGCACTTTATTTTATAATAAGAAAAGGAGACAATTATTACTGAAAGTTATATGTTAGTTCATGCATTTATTACCATTGTATTAACATAACAAACCAGCAACAAATCTGTTTGCCCTAATCGTTACATCCAACCTGTTCAATGAATGTTCGATTGGTTCCGATCATCTATGCTGGCAGTGTACTAGTCACTTCAGTTAGTGTTTTGTTTCACACAAGTTCCTCATACTGAACCTGCAACAAAGACAGGAGATTGGTCACAATACGTAATTACACGTAATATGTAATGTATCTATTTCAAGGGATGCAGAACCTAAATGCATAAAATACATGTACACAGACTCACCATAGTGTCATCAATTACCAATGAACTTTGCATAGGACATCTTACACAGCGTCATGAAACAATCGGAACTCGAAGGGTATACAGCTACTTTGAGAATCAAGCTGTGTCAATCAGTGTTAATGCTCATGACAGAAACCTTTCAATTAATAAATTCATATGCGAGTCAACCACAGCTACCAGCCAGAATAACCTATGGCATGCCCTGAACACTTCGCCCAAGTCCAAAAATAAGTTTAATATCGTAGTGGCATTAAGCCAGGTATCAGATATTAAGCTGATAAGAACAGATACTACACTTTGATCTTAGCCAAAAGGCCGAGAAGCGATACTCATTCTAAGAACCGCTGAGTACCTAACCCGAACGGCCCAGCCCAGCACCTTGTGGAGAACGACAGTATTCCGTACGTGCACACCTGGCCATTTTTCACTGGAATACCAATGTAGGACGCCATCACACCTCAGTGTACAAGGCCAAAGACCCAAAATCCCCAAGAAGCCAGAAAGGTAAAAAGTGTCGAGGCAGAGTGAGGCTGTGAAAGACAGAGGCAGAGTAACAGCAGGACTGCTGCAGAGAGTCCTTGCTAATTTATTCTTGGGTGGGGGCTGGTTCAACATGAGATTTTTCAACATGTAATTCTTGGATTTGTGGGGAACAGACAACTTTATTACAATTAAATAAACCATTCAACTTTACTTTGGTCTCCATCATCCTTTAACTTGTATTGTTCTAGAGCTTCAGATCCTGGACCCTCACTGCCAAGCCAATTTACTTAACTAGCAACTTCACTAAACATGATAAGCTTTAGTGCAACAATTTGTGTCTCACCTTGATGTCTTGAAAATACGGTTCACTTTCAGCAGGGCAAAGTTCAGAACACATTCCATTCTCACAGCCAATTATGATGCACATTATCTAATAATAAGGAAAAGGAGACAATTATTACTGAAAGTTATATATTAGTTCATGCAGTTATTATCTTTAACATAAAAAAACAGCAACAAATCTGTTTGCCCTAATCATTACATCCAACATGAACAGCTGAAGGACACTGGGCAGTCAAAAATTGTGATGGAGATGCAGAGAAACTAAGAGCTGCTCTTGTCAATGCTCTTGATCACTACCAGGGCAAACGCAGAGGCTGTTTTCCTGAATCCTGTTGTCGGACTGAAGGGAAGCATGAAAATAGTTGCATGCAAATCAAGTCTAAAAGGGAACAGAAAATTTAACAGGATCCAAGTTGAGGTCTTGCTTTAATGATGTAACCACAGATCTACTCCCCTGTTATGGATTCACTAGGCACATATTCAATGAGCTTTTCAATTTGCTGGCTGTTCTTTGTATAATGTAGTATAATCCCTAGTTATTCCCAGTTCCTGGAATCATGGACCTCATTACATTGTAATCAGTAATATCCTCCAAAAGCCTGATCCTTTACCTGCTCGATTATCTCTGCCTGAATGAAGTCCTTCATGCATTTAAGAGGTCATTTTGTGCGGTTTTAGACATGTAGCATTTCTGTTGCATGTTTCAAGATGATTTTTCAAGATTTCATCCCCAGCATCTACTCTGCAATTGTCTGATTCCCCTGGCCCGGCAGCTTTCTTGTACACAGGTAAGCCATCATCCCTGTGACCTCTGTGTGCCAGCCCTTGTCATCCACATAATTCCAATGTCTTCACAATGGAAATTAGAGTACTGCAGTTCCTCTGCTCCATGCTTAGATTCTTTTCATCAATTTGAACTTTAATTTTGCCAGTGGGATTTTCATATGTCGACTTGAATGCTTCAAGTTGGGCCATTGAAGATCTATTGTAGGCATGTGTTGAATGTACCTTCATGTCTTGCATGGCATCTATCCAGTTTTGGTACGGTTCAGAAATCAGTTCATGGGAACTTCAAAGCTATATTATGTATCATATATGATATATTTACCTTATGACCAAGAAGTATAAAAAGGTGTCAAGAATTAGATGACCTCTCAGGCTCCAGGCCTCACGAGTACACATTCCAGCCGCTGGGGTGTAGCAAAAACGCTCATAATTGATTTTGCAATGTAGGTCTGCTCTAAAAGGGCAAACACAGAGGCTGTTTTCCAGAATTTCATTGTCGGACTAAAGGGAATCATGAAAATAGTTGCATGCAAATCAAGGCTAAAAAGGCACAGAAAATGCTTCTGGGTGTATGCGAATGACTATAGACTAGCTTGTGACAGTATTCCATACATGCACACCTGGCCAGTCTTCACTGGAATACCAATGTAGGACGCCATCACACCTCAGTGTACAAGGCCAAAGACCCAAAATCCCCAAGAAGCCAGAAAGGTAAAAAGTGTCTAGGCAGAGTGAGGCTGTGAAAGACAGAGGCAGAGTGACAGCAGGACTGCTGCAGAGAGTCCTTGCTAATTTATCCTTGGGTGGGGGCTGGCTCCACATGAGATTTTTCAACATGTAATTCTTGGATTTTGTGGGGAACAGACAACTTTATTACAATTAAATAAACCATTCAACTTTACTTTGGTCTCCATCATCCTATAACTTGTATTGTTCTAGAGCTTCAGATCCTGGACCCTCACTGCCAAGCCAATTAACTTAACTAGCAACTTCACTAAACATGATAAGCTTTAGTGCAACAATTTGTGTCTCACCTTGATGTCTTGAAAATACGGTTCACTTTCAGCAGGGCAAAGTTCAGAACACATTCCATTCTCACAGCCAATTATGATGCACATTATCTAATAATCAGAAAAAGGAGACAATTATTACTGAAAGTTATATATTAGTTCATGCAGTTATTATCATTAACATAAAAAACAGCAACAAATCTGTTTGCCCTAATCATTACATCCAACCTGTTCAGTGAATGTTCAATTTGATCATCTCCGATGGCAGTATACTAGTCACTTCAGTTAATGTTTTGTTTCTCACAAGTTCCTCATAATGAACCTGCAACAAAGACAGTAGATTGGTCACAAAACGTAATTACACGTAATATGTAATTAATCTATTTCAAGAGATACAGAACCTAAATGCATAAAATACATGTACACAGACTCACCATAGTGTCATCAATTACCAATGAACTTTGCATAGGACGCCTTACACAGCGTCATGAAACAATCGGAACTAGAAGGGTATACAGCTACTTTGAGAATCAAGCTGTGTCAATCAGTGTTAATGCTCATGACAGAAACCTTTCAATTAATATATTCATATGCGAGTCAACCACAGCTACCAGCCAGAATAACCTTTGGCATGCCCTGAACACTTCGCCCAAGTCCAAAAATAAGTTTAATATCGTAGTGGCATTAAGCCATGTATCAGATATTAAGCTGATAAGAACAGATACTACACTTTGATCTTAGCCAAAAGGCCGAGAAGCGATACTTATTCTAAGAACCGCTGAGTACCTAACCCGAATGGCCCAGCCCAGAACCTGGTTTGGCAAATGAAAGATCAAGACACTTTGTACAACATGTCAGAGTCAATATTTTCACGATACACTCAATCATACATCCTAGTGTGGATTTAAACACTAACACTTTTAGAGTTTCTATAACTTCAAATCCACATTTTTAAGTCATAAATGTCAATTCATTTGTGTATTCACTTGACTGAGATCAGAACCTATCACATGTGCTGCCCCCTATAATCAGGTGACTCATCATACTCAATAGGTATGCCACATATTGTGCAATCATTCAGTCAAAAAGAAGCTTCCAATATGGCTACATTGACATTCAAGATATATTTCTGTATCACATACAATTACCATATGTTACAGTACACATACAATTCCAAATATGTGTAAGATTTACATTTTTTTGTGATTTAATATATTACCAAGTTGGAGACACTGTTTGAATGAATTGGTGCAATGACATACAATCATAGCACTTCCATGAAAAAATCTATAAAACCACTTCACAGACACTTTCCACAACAGAAATAACCATACAGCATGGCAAAGGCTATAGATATTATCATTTGGTAATTATTGAGGCTATAAGCTGTAATAATTATCACTTGGTAATTATTGAGTTCAACTGTACAAACTTGTTTATCAATTAACAAATGACAAAAATTAGTTTAGGCAGAAAAATATAGTTACAAACTGAAGTGAGGAGGACATCCAACAGGTGACAATCATGATCATTTCAATGTCCTTTGCAATGGATACTGCTGGCACCTAGGACTTCCAGCATAGTTCCAGGAAAATTAAGAGATAGGAAGTTAAAAAAAGTAAACTAGGTATTGATAGAGAAATTCAGATTAAAGGTAACACAGTGTCAAGAAACAATCGGAACTCGAAGGATATACAGCTACTTTGAGAATCAAGCTGTGTCAATCAGTGTTAATGCTCATGACAGAAACCTTTCAATTAATAAATTCATTCGTGAGTCAACCACAGCTACCAGCCAGAATGACCTATGGCATGCCACGAAGGCCTTCAAGAAAGCTTTGTATAAAATTGGAAATGGACCCCAAAGCTTTGTATAAAATTGGAAATGGACCATGGTACAGGGTTTGTTAATACAAGTTGCATAACAGCAGCTACAACAACTCCTTATCATCAACATGATAAATAACACTATGAAAGCTGGGAAGACTGAAGAAAATGCACCTACTTTGGTGATGTTAAGACTGGATATCATACCATGATTGCAATATGGGTGCAGCTATTATTCGTAATGCCTGGCTAATTTCAAATGAGGAAATACCAGAGCTGCACCCATCAACAGCAGACCTTGAGGAAAGTGGTGGGCAGATCCCGGAAGTAATGCAATACCGGGCCAACCCGCAGCAAAGGTGGAGCAAGCCCTGAACACTTCACCCAAGTCCAAAATTCAGTTTAATATCATAGTGGCATTGAGCCACGTATCAGATATTACGCTAATAAGAACAGATACTACACTTTGATCTTAGCCAAGCTGTGTCAATCAGTGCTGATGTTCATGACAGAAACCTTTCAATTAAAAAATTCATTTGCGAGTCAACCACAGCTACCAGCCAGAATAACCTATGGCATGCCATGAAAGCCTTCAAGAAAGCTTTGTATAAAATTGAAATGGACCCCAGTACCAGCATGGCAGGACCTGGCATGAACAGCTGAAGGACACTGGGCAGTCAAAAATTGTGATGGAGATGCAGAGAAACTAAGAGCTGCTCTTGTCAATGCTCTTGATCACTACCAGGGCAAACGCAGAGGCTGTTTTCCCGAATCCTGTTGTCGGACTGAAGGGAAGCATGAAAATAGTTGCATGCAAATCAAGTCTAAAAGGGAACAGAAAATTTAACAGGATCCAAGTTGAGGTCTTGCTTTAATGATGTAACCACAGATCTACTCCCCTGTGATGGATTCACTAGGCACATATTCAATGAGCTTTTCAATTTGCTGGCTGTTCTTTGTATAATGTAGTATAATCCCTAGTTATTCCCAGTTCCTGGAATCATGGACCTCATTACATTGTAATCAGTAATATCCTCCAAAAGCCTGATCCTTTACCTGCTCGATTATCTCTGCCTGAATGAAGTCCTTCATGCATTTAAGAGGTCATTTTGTGCGGTTTTAGACATGTAGCATTTCTGTTGCATGTTTCAAGATGATTTTTCAAGATTTCATCCCCAGCATCTACTCTGCAATTGTCTGATTCCCCTGGCTCGGCAGCTTTCTTGTACACAGGTAAGCCATCATCCCTGTGACCTCTGTGTGCCAGCCCTTGTCGTCCACATAATTCCAATGTCTTCACAATGGAAATTAGAGTACTGCAGTTCCTCTGCTCCATGCTTAGATTCTTTTCATCAATTTGAACTTTAATTTTGCCAGTGGGATTTTCATATGTCGACTTGAATGCTTCAAGTTGGGCCATTGAAGATCTATTGTAGGCATGTGTTGAATGTACCTTCATGTCTTGCATGGCATCTATCCAGTTTTGGTACGGTTCAGAAATCAGTTCATGGGAACTTCAAAGCTATATTATGTATCATATATGATATATTTACCTTATGACCAAGAAGTATAAAAAGGTGTCAAGAATTAGATGACCTCTCAGGCTCCAGGCCTCACGAGTACACATTCCAGCTGCTGGGGTGTAGCAAAAACGCTCATAATTGATTTTGCAATGTAGGTCTGCTCTAAAAGGGCAAACACAGAGGCTGTTTTCCAGAATTTCATTGTCGGACTAAAGGGAATCATGAAAATAGTTGCATGCAAATCAAGGCTAAAAAGGCACAGAAAATGCTTCTGGGTGTATGCGAATGACTATAGACTAGCTTGTGACAGTATTCCATACATGCACACCTGGCCAGTCTTCACTGGAATACCAATGTAGGACGCCATCACACCTCAGTGTACAAGGCCAAAGACCCAAAATCCCCAAGAAGCCAGAAAGGTAAAAAGTGTCTAGGCAGAGTGAGGCTGTGAAAGACAGAGGCAGAGTGACAGCAGGACTGCTGCAGAGAGTCCTTGCTAATTTATCCTTGGGTGGGGGCTGGCTCCACATGAGATTTTTCAACATGTAATTCTTGGATTTTGTGGGGAACAGACAACTTTATTACAATTAAATAAACCATTCAACTTTACTTTGGTCTCCATCATCCTATAACTTGTATTGTTCTAGAGCTTCAGATCCTGGACCCTCACTGCCAAGCCAATTAACTTAACTAGCAACTTCACTAAACATGATAAGCTTTAGTGCAACAATTTGTGTCTCACCTTGATGTCTTGAAAATACGGTTCACTTTCAGCAGGGCAAAGTTCAGAACACATTCCATTCTCACAGCCAATTATGATGCACATTATCTAATAATCAGAAAAAGGAGACAATTATTACTGAAAGTTATATATTAGTTCATGCAGTTATTATCATTAACATAAAAAACAGCAACAAATCTGTTTGCCCTAATCATTACATCCAACCTGTTCAGTGAATGTTCAATTTGATCATCTCCGATGGCAGTATACTAGTCACTTCAGTTAATGTTTTGTTTCTCACAAGTTCCTCATAATGAACCTGCAACAAAGACAGTAGATTGGTCACAAAACGTAATTACACGTAATATGTAATTAATCTATTTCAAGAGATACAGAACCTAAATGCATAAAATACATGTACACAGACTCACCATAGTGTCATCAATTACCAATGAACTTTGCATAGGACGCCTTACACAGCGTCATGAAACAATCGGAACTAGAAGGGTATACAGCTACTTTGAGAATCAAGCTGTGTCAATCAGTGTTAATGCTCATGACAGAAACCTTTCAATTAATATATTCATATGCGAGTCAACCACAGCTACCAGCCAGAATAACCTTTGGCATGCCCTGAACACTTCGCCCAAGTCCAAAAATAAGTTTAATATCGTAGTGGCATTAAGCCATGTATCAGATATTAAGCTGATAAGAACAGATACTACACTTTGATCTTAGCCAAAAGGCCGAGAAGCGATACTTATTCTAAGAACCGCTGAGTACCTAACCCGAATGGCCCAGCCCAGAACCTGGTTTGGCAAATGAAAGATCAAGACACTTTGTACAACATGTCAGAGTCAATATTTTCACGATACACTCAATCATACATCCTAGTGTGGATTAAACACTAACACTTTTAGAGTTTCTATAACTTCAAATCCACATTTTTAAGTCATAAATGTCAATTCATTTGTGTATTCACTTGACTGAGATCAGAACTTGTCACATGTGCTGCCCCCTATAATCAGGTGACTCATCATACTCAATAGGTATGCCACATATTGTGCAATCATTCAGTCAAAAAGAAGCTTCCAATATGGCTACATTGACATTCAAGATATATTTCTGTATCACATACAATTACCATATGTTACAGTACACATACAATTCCAAATATGTGTAAGATTTACATTGTTTTGTGATTTAATATATTACCAAGTTGGACACACTGTTTGAATGAATTGGTGCAATGACATACAATCATAGCACTTCCATGAAAAAATCTATAAAACCACTTCACAGACACTTTCCACAACAGAAATAACCATACAGCATGGCAAAGGCTATAGATATTATCATTTGGTAATTATTGAGGCTACAAGCTGTAATAATTATCACTTGGTAATTATTGAGTTCAACTGTACAAACTTGTTTATCAATTAACAAATGACAAAAATTAGTTTAGGCAGAAAAATATAGTTACAAACTGAAGTGAGGAGGACATCCAACAGGTGACAATCATGATCATTTCAATGTCCTTTGCAATGGATACTGCAGGCACCTAGGACTTCCAGCATAGTTCCAGGAAAATTAAGAGATAGGAAGTTAAAAAAAGTAAACTAGGTATTGATAGAGAAATTCAGATTAAAGGTAACACAGTGTCAAGAAACAATCGGAACTCGAAGGATATACAGCTACTTTGAGAATCAAGCTGTGTCAATCAGTGTTAATGCTCATGACAGAAACCTTTCAATTAATAAATTCATTCGTGAGTCAACCACAGCTACCAGCCAGAATGACCTATGGCATGCCACGAAGGCCTTCAAGAAAGCTTTGTATAAAATTGGAAATGGACCCCAAAGCTTTGTATAAAATTGGAAATGGACCATGGTACAGGGTTTGTTAATACAAGTTGCATAACAGCAGCTACAACAACTCCTTATCATCAACATGATAAATAACACTATGAAAGCTGGGAAGACTGAAGAAAATGCACCTACTTTGGTGATGTTAAGACTGGATATCATACCATGATTGCAATATGGGTGCAGCTATTATTCGTAATGCCTGGCTAATTTCAAATGAGGAAATACCAGAGCTGCACCCATTAACAGCAGACCTTGAGGAAAGTGGTGGGCAGATCCCGGAAGTAATGCAATACTGGGCCAACCCACAGCAAAGGTGGAGCAAGCCCTGAACACTTCACCCAAGTCCAAAATTCAGTTTAATATCATAGTGGCATTGAGCCACGTATCAGATATTACGCTAATAAGAACAGATACTACACTTTGATCTTAGCCAAAACGCCGAGAAACGATACTCATTTGACGACGAAGTGGACTTCGAAGGATATACAGCTACTTTGAGAAGCAAGCTGTGTCAATCAGTGCTGATGTTCATGACAGAAACCTTTCAATTAAAAAATTCATTTGCGAGTCAACCACAGCTACCAGCCAGAATAACCTATGGCATGCCATGAAAGCCTTCAAGAAAGCTTTGTATAAAATTGAAATGGACCCCAGTACCAGCATGGCAGGACCTGGCATGAACAGCTGAAGGACACTGGGCAGTCAAAAATTGTGATGGAGATGCAGAGAAACTAAGAGCTGCTCTTGTCAATGCTCTTGATCATTACCAGGGCAAACGCAGAGGCTGTTTTCCTGAATCCTGTTGTCGGACTGAAGGGAAGCATGAAAATAGTTGCATGCAAATCAAGTCTAAAAGGGAACAGAAAATTTAACAGGATCCAAGTTGAGGTCTTGCTTTAATGATGTAACCACAGATCTACTCCCCTGTGATGGATTCACTAGGCACATATTCAATGAGCTTTTCAATTTGCTGGCTGTTCTTTGTATAATGTAGTATAATCCCTAGTTATTCCCAGTTCCTGGAATCATGGACCTCATTACATTGTAATCAGTAATATCCTCCAAAAGCCTGATCCTTTACCTGCTCGATTATCTCTGCCTGAATGAAGTCCTTCATGCATTTAAGAGGTCATTTTGTGCGGTTTTAGACATGTAGCATTTCTGTTGCATGTTTCAAGATGATTTTTCAAGATTTCATCCCCAGCATCTACTCTGCAATTGTCTGATTCCCCTGGCCCGGCAGCTTTCTTGTACACAGGTAAGCCATCATCCCTGTGACCTCTGTGTGCCAGCCCTTGTCGTCCACATAATTCCAATGTCTTCACAATGGAAATTAGAGTACTGCAGTTCCTCTGCTCCATGCTTAGATTCTTTTCATCAATTTGAACTTTAATTTTGCCAGTGGGATTTTCATATGTCGACTTGAATGCTTCAAGTTGGGCCATTGAAGATCTATTGTAGGCATGTGTTGAATGTACCTTCATGTCTTGCATGGCATCTATCCAGTTTTGGTACGGTTCAGAAATCAGTTCATGGGAACTTCAAAGCTATATTATGTATCATATATGATATATTTACCTTATGACCAAGAAGTATAAAAAGGTGTCAAGAATTAGATGACCTCTCAGGCTCCAGGCCTCACGAGTACACATTCCAGCTGCTGGGGTGTAGCAAAAACGCTCATAATTGATTTTGCAATGTAGGTCTGCTCTAAAAGGGCAAACACAGAGGCTGTTTTCCAGAATTTCATTGATGGACTAAAGGGAATCATGAAAATAGTTGCATGCAAATCAAGGCTAAAAAGGCACAGAAAATGCTTCTGGGTGTATGCGAATGACTATAGACTAGCTTGTGACAGTATTCCATACATGCACACCTGGCCAGTCTTCACTGGAATACCAATGTAGGACGCCATCACACCTCAGTGTACAAGGCCAAAGACCCAAAATCCCCAAGAAGCCAGAAAGGTAAAAAGTGTCTAGGCAGAGTGAGGCTGTGAAAGACAGAGGCAGAGTGACAGCAGGACTGCTGCAGAGAGTCCTTGCTAATTTATCCTTGGGTGGGGGCTGGCTCCACATGAGATTTTTCAACATGTAATTCTTGGATTTTGTGGGGAACAGACAACTTTATTACAATTAAATAAACCATTCAACTTTACTTTGGTCTCCATCATCCTATAACTTGTATTGTTCTAGAGCTTCAGATCCTGGACCCTCACTGCCAAGCCAATTAACTTAACTAGCAACTTCACTAAACATGATAAGCTTTAGTGCAACAATTTGTGTCTCACCTTGATGTCTTGAAAATACGGTTCACTTTCAGCAGGGCAAAGTTCAGAACACATTCCATTCTCACAGCCAATTATGATGCACATTATCTAATAATCAGAAAAAGGAGACAATTATTACTGAAAGTTATATATTAGTTCATGCAGTTATTATCATTAACATAAAAAACAGCAACAAATCTGTTTGCCCTAATCATTACATCCAACCTGTTCAGTGAATGTTCAATTTGATCATCTCCGATGGCAGTATACTAGTCACTTCAGTTAATGTTTTGTTTCTCACAAGTTCCTCATAATGAACCTGCAACAAAGACAGTAGATTGGTCACAAAACGTAATTACACGTAATATGTAATTAATCTATTTCAAGAGATACAGAACCTAAATGCATAAAATACATGTACACAGACTCACCATAGTGTCATCAATTACCAATGAACTTTGCATAGGACGCCTTACACAGCGTCATGAAACAATCGGAACTAGAAGGGTATACAGCTACTTTGAGAATCAAGCTGTGTCAATCAGTGTTAATGCTCATGACAGAAACCTTTCAATTAATATATTCATATGCGAGTCAACCACAGCTACCAGCCAGAATAACCTTTGGCATGCCCTGAACACTTCGCCCAAGTCCAAAAATAAGTTTAATATCGTAGTGGCATTAAGCCATGTATCAGATATTAAGCTGATAAGAACAGATACTACACTTTGATCTTAGCCAAAAGGCCGAGAAGCGATACTTATTCTAAGAACCGCTGAGTACCTAACCCGAATGGCCCAGCCCAGAACCTGGTTTGGCAAATGAAAGATCAAGACACTTTGTACAACATGTCAGAGTCAATATTTTCACGATACACTCAATCATACATCCTAGTGTGGATTTAAACACTAACACTTTTAGAGTTTCTATAACTTAAAATCCACATTTTTAAGTCATAAATGTCAATTCATTTGTGTATTCACTTGACTGAGATCAGAACTTGTCACATGTGCTGCCCCCTATAATCAGGTGACTCATCATACTCAATAGGTATGCCACATATTGTGCAATCATTCAGTCAAAAAGAAGCTTCCAATATGGCTACATTGACATTCAAGATATATTTCTGTATCACATACAATTACCATATGTTACAGTACACATACAATTCCAAATATGTGTAAGATTTACATTTTTTTGTGATTTAATATATTACCAAGTTGGACACACTGTTTGAATGAATTGGTGCAATGACATACAATCATAGCACTTCCATGAAAAAATCTATAAAACCACTTCACAGACACTTTCCACAACAGAAATAACCATACAGCATGGCAAAGGCTATAGATATTATCATTTGGTAATTATTGAGGCTACAAGCTGTAATAATTATCACTTGGTAATTATTGAGTTCAACTGTACAAACTTGTTTATCAATTAACAAATGACAAAAATTAGTTTAGGCAGAAAAATATAGTTACAAACTGAAGTGAGGAGGACATCCAACAGGTGACAATCATGATCATTTCAATGTCCTTTGCAATGGATACTGCTGGCACCTAGGACTTCCAGCATAGTTCCAGGAAAATTAAGAGATAGGAAGTTAAAAAAAGTAAACTAGGTATTGATAGAGAAATTCAGATTAAAGGTAACACAGTGTCAAGAAACAATCGGAACTAGAAGGGTATACAGCTACTTTGAGAATCAAGCTGTGTCAATCAGTGTTAATGCTCATGACAGAAACCTTTCAATTAATAAATTCATTCGTGAGTCAACCACAGCTACCAGCCAGAATGACCTATGGCATGCCACGAAGGCCTTCAAGAAAGCTTTGTATAAAATTGGAAATGGACCCCAAAGCTTTGTATAAAATTGGAAATGGACCATGGTACAGGGTTTGTTAATACAAGTTGCATAACAGCAGCTACAACAACTCCTTATCATCAACATGATAAATAACACTATGAAAGCTGGGAAGACTGAAGAAAATGCACCTACTTTGGTGATGTTAAGACTGGATATCATACCATGATTGCAATATGGGTGCAGCTATTATTCGTAATGCCTGGCTAATTTCAAATGAGGAAATACCAGAGCTGCACCCATCAACAGCAGACCTTGAGGAAAGTGGTGGGCAGATCCCGGAAGTAATGCAATACCGGGCCAACCCGCAGCAAAGGTGGAGCAAGCCCTGAACACTTCACCCAAGTCCAAAATTCAGTTTAATATCATAGTGGCATTGAGCCACGTATCAGATATTACGCTAATAAGAACAGATACTACACTTTGATCTTAGCCAAAACGCCGAGAAACGATACTCATTTGACGACGAAGTGGACTTCGAAGGATATACAGCTACTTTGAGAAGCAAGCTGTGTCAATCAGTGCTGATGTTCATGACAGAAACCTTTCAATTAAAAAATTCATTTGCGAGTCAACCACAGCTACCAGCCAGAATAACATATGGCATGCCATGAAAGCCTTCAAGAAAGCTTTGTATAAAATTGAAATGGACCCCAGTACCAGCATGGCAGGACCTGGCATGAACAGCTGAAGGACACTGGGCAGTCAAAAATTGTGATGGAGATGCAGAGATACTAAGAGCTGCTCTTGTCAATGCTCTTGATCACTACCAGGGCAAACGCAGAGGCTGTTTTCCCGAATCCTGTTGTCGGACTGAAGGGAAGCATGAAAATAGTTGCATGCAAATCAAGTCTAAAAGGGAACAGAAAATTTAACAGGATCCAAGTTGAGGTCTTGCTTTAATGATGTAACCACAGATCTACTCCCCTGTGATGGATTCACTAGGCACATATTCAATGAGCTTTTCAATTTGCTGGCTGTTCTTTGTATAATGTAGCATAATCCCTAGTTATTCCCAGTTCCTGGAATCATGGACCTCATTACATTGTAATCAGTAATATCCTCCAAAAGCCTGATCCTTTACCTGCTCGATTATCTCTGCCTGAATGAAGTCCTTCATGCATTTAAGAGGTCATTTTGTGCGGTTTTAGACATGTAGCATTTCTGTTGCATGTTTCAAGATGATTTTTTAAGATTTCATCCCCAGCATCTACTCTGCAATTGTCTGATTCCCCTGGCCCGGCAGCTTTCTTGTACACAGGTAAGCCATCATCCCTGTGACCTCTGTGTGCCAGCCCTTGTCGTCCACATAATTCCAATGTCTTCACAATGGAAATTAGAGTACTGCAGTTCCTCTGCTCCATGCTTAGATTCTTTTCATCAATTTGAACTTTAATTTTGCCAGTGGGATTTTCATATGTCGACTTGAATGCTTCAAGTTGGGCCATTGAAGATCTATTGTAGGCATGTGTTGAATGTACCTTCATGTCTTGCATGGCATCTATCCAGTTTTGGTACGGTTCAGAAATCAGTTCATGGGAACTTCAAAGCTATATTATGTATCATATATGATATATTTACCTTATGACCAAGAAGTATAAAAAGGTGTCAAGAATTAGATGACCTCTCAGGCTCCAGGCCTCACGAGTACACATTCCAGCCGCTGGGGTGTAGCAAAAATGCTCATAATTGATTTTGCAATGTAGGTCTGCTCTAAAAGGGCAAACACAGAGGCTGTTTTCCAGAATTTCATTGTCGGACTAAAGGGAATCAAGAAAATAGTTGCATGCAAATCAAGGCTAAAAAGGCACAGAAAATGCTTCTGGGTGTATGCGAATGACTATAGACTAGCTTGTGACAGTATTCCATACATGCACACCTGGCCAGTCTTCACTGGAATACCAATGTAGGACGCCATCACACCTCAGTGTACAAGGCCAAAGACCCAAAATCCCCAAGAAGCCAGAAAGGTAAAAAGTGTCTAGGCAGAGTGAGGCTGTGAAAGACAGAGGCAGAGTGACAGCAGGACTGCTGCAGAGAGTCCTTGCTAATTTATCCTTGGGTGGGGGCTGGCTCCACATGAGATTTTTCAACATGTAATTCTTGGATTTTGTGGGGAACAGACAACTTTATTACAATTAAATAAACCATTCAACTTTACTTTGGTCTCCATCATCCTATAACTTGTATTGTTCTAGAGCTTCAGATCCTGGACCCTCACTGCCAAGCCAATTAACTTAACTAGCAACTTCACTAAACATGATAAGCTTTAGTGCAACAATTTGTGTCTCACCTTGATGTCTTGAAAATACGGTTCACTTTCAGCAGGGCAAAGTTCAGAACACATTCCATTCTCACAGCCAATTATGATGCACATTATCTAATAATCAGAAAAAGGAGACAATTATTACTGAAAGTTATATATTAGTTCATGCAGTTATTATCATTAACATAAAAAACAGCAACAAATCTGTTTGCCCTAATCATTACATCCAACCTGTTCAGTGAATGTTCAATTTGATCATCTCCGATGGCAGTATACTAGTCACTTCAGTTAATGTTTTGTTTCTCACAAGTTCCTCATAATGAACCTGCAACAAAGACAGTAGATTGGTCACAAAACGTAATTACACGTAATATGTAATTAATCTATTTCAAGAGATACAGAACCTAAATGCATAAAATACATGTACACAGACTCACCATAGTGTCATCAATTACCAATGAACTTTGCATAGGACGCCTTACACAGCGTCATGAAACAATCGGAACTAGAAGGGTATACAGCTACTTTGAGAATCAAGCTGTGTCAATCAGTGTTAATGCTCATGACAGAAACCTTTCAATTAATATATTCATATGCGAGTCAACCACAGCTACCAGCCAGAATAACCTTTGGCATGCCCTGAACACTTCGCCCAAGTCCAAAAATAAGTTTAATATCGTAGTGGCATTAAGCCATGTATCAGATATTAAGCTGATAAGAACAGATACTACACTTTGATCTTAGCCAAAAGGCCGAGAAGCGATACTTATTCTAAGAACCGCTGAGTACCTAACCCGAATGGCCCAGCCCAGAACCTGGTTTGGCAAATGAAAGATCAAGACACTTTGTACAACATGTCAGAGTCAATATTTTCACGATACACTCAATCATACATCCTAGTGTGGATTTAAACACTAACACTTTTAGAGTTTCTATAACTTAAAATCCACATTTTTAAGTCATAAATGTCAATTCATTTGTGTATTCACTTGACTGAGATCAGAACTTGTCACATGTGCTGCCCCCTATAATCAGGTGACTCATCATACTCAATAGGTATGCCACATATTGTGCAATCATTCAGTCAAAAAGAAGCTTCCAATATGGCTACATTGACATTCAAGATATATTTCTGTATCACATACAATTACCATATGTTACAGTACACATACAATTCCAAATATGTGTAAGATTTACATTTTTTTGTGATTTAATATATTACCAAGTTGGAGACACTGTTTGAATGAATTGGTGCAATGACATACAATCATAGCACTTCCATGAAAAAATCTATAAAACCACTTCACAGACACTTTCCACAACAGAAATAACCATACAGCATGGCAAAGGCTATAGATATTATCATTTGGTAATTATTGAGGCTACAAGCTGTAATAATTATCACTTGGTAATTATTGAGTTCAACTGTACAAACTTGTTTATCAATTAACAAATGACAAAACTTAGTTAAGGCAGAAAAATATAGTTACAAACTGAAGTGAGGAGGACATCCAACAGGTGACAATCATGATCATTTCAATGTCCTTTGCAATGGATACTGCTGGCACCTAGGACTTCCAGCATAGTTCCAGGAAAATTAAGAGATAGGAAGTTAAAAAAAGTAAACTAGGTATTGATAGAGAAATTCAGATTAAAGGTAACACAGTGTCAAGAAACAATCGGAACTCGAAGGATATACAGCTACTTTGAGAATCAAGCTGTGTCAATCAGTGTTAATGCTCATGACAGAAACCTTTCAATTAATAAATTCATTCGTGAGTCAACCACAGCTACCAGCCAGAATGACCTATGGCATGCCACGAAGGCCTTCAAGAAAGCTTTGTATAAAATTGGAAATGGACCCCAAAGCTTTGTATAAAATTGGAAATGGACCATGGTACAGGGTTTGTTAATACAAGTTGCATAACAGCAGCTACAACAACTCCTTATCATCAACATGATAAATAACACTATGAAAGCTGGGAAGACTGAAGAAAATGCACCTACTTTGGTGATGTTAAGACTGGATATCATACCATGATTGCAATATGGGTGCAGCTATTATTCGTAATGCCTGGCTAATTTCAAATGAGGAAATACCAGAGCTGCACCCATCAACAGCAGACCTTGAGGAAAGTGGTGGGCAGATCCCGGAAGTAATGCAATACCGGGCCAACCCGCAGCAAAGGTGGAGCAAGCCCTGAACACTTCACCCAAGTCCAAAATTCAGTTTAATATCATAGTGGCATTGAGCCACGTATCAGATATTACGCTAATAAGAACAGATACTACACTTTGATCTTAGCCAAGCTGTGTCAATCAGTGCTGATGTTCATGACAGAAACCTTTCAATTAAAAAATTCATTTGCGAGTCAACCACAGCTACCAGCCAGAATAACCTATGGCATGCCATGAAAGCCTTCAAGAAAGCTTTGTATAAAATTGAAATGGACCCCAGTACCAGCATGGCAGGACCTGGCATGAACAGCTGAAGGACACTGGGCAGTCAAAAATTGTGATGGAGATGCAGAGAAACTAAGAGCTGCTCTTGTCAATGCTCTTGATCACTACCAGGGCAAACGCAGAGGCTGTTTTCCCGAATCCTGTTGTCGGACTGAAGGGAAGCATGAAAATAGTTGCATGCAAATCAAGTCTAAAAGGGAACAGAAAATTTAACAGGATCCAAGTTGAGGTCTTGCTTTAATGATGTAACCACAGATCTACTCCCCTGTGATGGATTCACTAGGCACATATTCAATGAGCTTTTCAATTTGCTGGCTGTTCTTTGTATAATGTAGTATAATCCCTAGTTATTCCCAGTTCCTGGAATCATGGACCTCATTACATTGTAATCAGTAATATCCTCCAAAAGCCTGATCCTTTACCTGCTCGATTATCTCTGCCTGAATGAAGTCCTTCATGCATTTAAGAGGTCATTTTGTGCGGTTTTAGACATGTAGCATTTCTGTTGCATGTTTCAAGATGATTTTTCAAGATTTCATCCCCAGCATCTACTCTGCAATTGTCTGATTCCCCTGGCCCGGCAGCTTTCTTGTACACAGGTAAGCCATCATCCCTGTGACCTCTGTGTGCCAGCCCTTGTCGTCCACATAATTCCAATGTCTTCACAATGGAAATTAGAGTACTGCAGTTCCTCTGCTCCATGCTTAGATTCTTTTCATCAATTTGAACTTTAATTTTGCCAGTGGGATTTTCATATGTCGACTTGAATGCTTCAAGTTGGGCCATTGAAGATCTATTGTAGGCATGTGTTGAATGTACCTTCATGTCTTGCATGGCATCTATCCAGTTTTGGTACGGTTCAGAAATCAGTTCATGGGAACTTCAAAGCTATATTATGTATCATATATGATATATTTACCTTATGACCAAGAAGTATAAAAAGGTGTCAAGAATTAGATGACCTCTCAGGCTCCAGGCCTCACGAGTACACATTCCAGCTGCTGGGGTGTAGCAAAAACGCTCATAATTGATTTTGCAATGTAGGTCTGCTCTAAAAGGGCAAACACAGAGGCTGTTTTCCAGAATTTCATTGTCGGACTAAAGGGAATCATGAAAATAGTTGCATGCAAATCAAGGCTAAAAAGGCACAGAAAATGCTTCTGGGTGTATGCGAATGACTATAGACTAGCTTGTGACAGTATTCCATACATGCACACCTGGCCAGTCTTCACTGGAATACCAATGTAGGACGCCATCACACCTCAGTGTACAAGGCCAAAGACCCAAAATCCCCAAGAAGCCAGAAAGGTAAAAAGTGTCTAGGCAGAGTGAGGCTGTGAAAGACAGAGGCAGAGTGACAGCAGGACTGCTGCAGAGAGTCCTTGCTAATTTATCCTTGGGTGGGGGCTGGCTCCACATGAGATTTTTCAACATGTAATTCTTGGATTTTGTGGGGAACAGACAACTTTATTACAATTAAATAAACCATTCAACTTTACTTTGGTCTCCATCATCCTATAACTTGTATTGTTCTAGAGCTTCAGATCCTGGACCCTCACTGCCAAGCCAATTAACTTAACTAGCAACTTCACTAAACATGATAAGCTTTAGTGCAACAATTTGTGTCTCACCTTGATGTCTTGAAAATACGGTTCACTTTCAGCAGGGCAAAGTTCAGAACACATTCCATTCTCACAGCCAATTATGATGCACATTATCTAATAATCAGAAAAAGGAGACAATTATTACTGAAAGTTATATATTAGTTCATGCAGTTATTATCATTAACATAAAAAACAGCAACAAATCTGTTTGCCCTAATCATTACATCCAACCTGTTCAGTGAATGTTCAATTTGATCATCTCCGATGGCAGTATACTAGTCACTTCAGTTAATGTTTTGTTTCTCACAAGTTCCTCATAATGAACCTGCAACAAAGACAGTAGATTGGTCACAAAACGTAATTACACGTAATATGTAATTAATCTATTTCAAGAGATACAGAACCTAAATGCATAAAATACATGTACACAGACTCACCATAGTGTCATCAATTACCAATGAACTTTGCATAGGACGCCTTACACAGCGTCATGAAACAATCGGAACTAGAAGGGTATACAGCTACTTTGAGAATCAAGCTGTGTCAATCAGTGTTAATGCTCATGACAGAAACCTTTCAATTAATATATTCATATGCGAGTCAACCACAGCTACCAGCCAGAATAACCTTTGGCATGCCCTGAACACTTCGCCCAAGTCCAAAAATAAGTTTAATATCGTAGTGGCATTAAGCCATGTATCAGATATTAAGCTGATAAGAACAGATACTACACTTTGATCTTAGCCAAAAGGCCGAGAAGCGATACTTATTCTAAGAACCGCTGAGTACCTAACCCGAATGGCCCAGCCCAGAACCTGGTTTGGCAAATGAAAGATCAAGACACTTTGTACAACATGTCAGAGTCAATATTTTCACGATACACTCAATCATACATCCTAGTGTGGATTAAACACTAACACTTTTAGAGTTTCTATAACTTCAAATCCACATTTTTAAGTCATAAATGTCAATTCATTTGTGTATTCACTTGACTGAGATCAGAACTTGTCACATGTGCTGCCCCCTATAATCAGGTGACTCATCATACTCAATAGGTATGCCACATATTGTGCAATCATTCAGTCAAAAAGAAGCTTCCAATATGGCTACATTGACATTCAAGATATATTTCTGTATCACATACAATTACCATATGTTACAGTACACATACAATTCCAAATATGTGTAAGATTTACATTGTTTTGTGATTTAATATATTACCAAGTTGGACACACTGTTTGAATGAATTGGTGCAATGACATACAATCATAGCACTTCCATGAAAAAATCTATAAAACCACTTCACAGACACTTTCCACAACAGAAATAACCATACAGCATGGCAAAGGCTATAGATATTATCATTTGGTAATTATTGAGGCTACAAGCTGTAATAATTATCACTTGGTAATTATTGAGTTCAACTGTACAAACTTGTTTATCAATTAACAAATGACAAAAATTAGTTAAGGCAGAAAAATATAGTTACAAACTGAAGTGAGGAGGACATCCAACAGGTGACAATCATGATCATTTCAATGTCCTTTGCAATGGATACTGCTGGCACCTAGGACTTCCAGCATAGTTCCAGGAAAATTAAGAGATAGGAAGTTAAAAAAAGTAAACTAGGTATTGATAGAGAAATTCAGATTAAAGGTAACACAGTGTCAAGAAACAATCGGAACTAGAAGGGTATACAGCTACTTTGAGAATCAAGCTGTGTCAATCAGTGTTAATGCTCATGACAGAAACCTTTCAATTAATAAATTCATTCGTGAGTCAACCACAGCTACCAGCCAGAATGACCTATGGCATGCCACGAAGGCCTTCAAGAAAGCTTTGTATAAAATTGGAAATGGACCCCAAAGCTTTGTATAAAATTGGAAATGGACCATGGTACAGGGTTTGTTAATACAAGTTGCATAACAGCAGCTACAACAACTCCTTATCATCAACATGATAAATAACACTATGAAAGCTGGGAAGACTGAAGAAAATGCACCTACTTTGGTGATGTTAAGACTGGATATCATACCATGATTGCAATATGGGTGCAGCTATTATTCGTAATGCCTGGCTAATTTCAAATGAGGAAATACCAGAGCTGCACCCATCAACAGCAGACCTTGAGGAAAGTGGTGGGCAGATCCCGGAAGTAATGCAATACCGGGCCAACCCGCAGCAAAGGTGGAGCAAGCCCTGAACACTTCACCCAAGTCCAAAATTCAGTTTAATATCATAGTGGCATTGAGCCACGTATCAGATATTACGCTAATAAGAACAGATACTACACTTTGATCTTAGCCAAAACGCCGAGAAACGATACTCATTTGACAACGAAGTGGACTTCGAAGGATATACAGCTACTTTGAGAAGCAAGCTGTGTCAATCAGTGCTGATGTTCATGACAGAAACCTTTCAATTAAAAAATTCATTTGCGAGTCAACCACAGCTACCAGCCAGAATAACATATGGCATGCCATGAAAGCCTTCAAGAAAGCTTTGTATAAAATTGAAATGGACCCCAGTACCAGCATGGCAGGACCTGGCATGAACAGCTGAAGGACACTGGGCAGTCAAAAATTGTGATGGAGATGCAGAGAAACTAAGAGCTGCTCTTGTCAATGCTCTTGATCACTACCAGGGCAAACGCAGAGGCTGTTTTCCTGAATCCTGTTGTCGGACTGAAGGGAAGCATGAAAATAGTTGCATGCAAATCAAGTCTAAAAGGGAACAGAAAATTTAACAGGATCCAAGTTGAGGTCTTGCTTTAATGATGTAACCACAGATCTACTCCCCTGTGATGGATTCACTAGGCACATATTCAATGAGCTTTTCAATTTGCTGGCTGTTCTTTGTATAATGTAGCATAATCCCTAGTTATTCCCAGTTCCTGGAATCATGGACCTCATTACATTGTAATCAGTAATATCCTCCAAAAGCCTGATCCTTTACCTGCTCGATTATCTCTGCCTGAATGAAGTCCTTCATGCATTTAAGAGGTCATTTTGTGCGGTTTTAGACATGTAGCATTTCTGTTGCATGTTTCAAGATGATTTTTCAAGATTTCATCCCCAGCATCTACTCTGCAATTGTCTGATTCCCCTGGCCCGGCAGCTTTCTTGTACACAGGTAAGCCATCATCCCTGTGACCTCTGTGTGCCAGCCCTTGTCGTCCACATAATTCCAATGTCTTCACAATGGAAATTAGAGTACTGCAGTTCCTCTGCTCCATGCTTAGATTCTTTTCATCAATTTGAACTTTAATTTTGCCAGTGGGATTTTCATATGTCGACTTGAATGCTTCAAGTTGGGCCATTGAAGATCTATTGTAGGCATGTGTTGAATGTACCTTCATGTCTTGCATGGCATCTATCCAGTTTTGGTACGGTTCAGAAATCAGTTCATGGGAACTTCAAAGCTATATTATGTATCATATATGATATATTTACCTTATGACCAAGAAGTATAAAAAGGTGTCAAGAATTAGATGACCTCTCAGGCTCCAGGCCTCACGAGTACACATTCCAGCTGCTGGGGTGTAGCAAAAACGCTCATAATTGATTTTGCAATGTAGGTCTGCTCTAAAAGGGCAAACACAGAGGCTGTTTTCCAGAATTTCATTGTCGGACTAAAGGGAATCATGAAAATAGTTGCATGCAAATCAAGGCTAAAAAGGCACAGAAAATGCTTCTGGGTGTATGCGAATGACTATAGACTAGCTTGTGACAGTATTCCATACATGCACACCTGGCCAGTCTTCACTGGAATACCAATGTAGGACGCCATCACACCTCAGTGTACAAGGCCAAAGACCCAAAATCCCCAAGAAGCCAGAAAGGTAAAAAGTGTCTAGGCAGAGTGAGGCTGTGAAAGACAGAGGCAGAGTGACAGCAGGACTGCTGCAGAGAGTCCTTGCTAATTTATCCTTGGGTGGGGGCTGGCTCCACATGAGATTTTTCAACATGTAATTCTTGGATTTTGTGGGGAACAGACAACTTTATTACAATTAAATAAACCATTCAACTTTACTTTGGTCTCCATCATCCTATAACTTGTATTGTTCTAGAGCTTCAGATCCTGGACCCTCACTGCCAAGCCAATTAACTTAACTAGCAACTTCACTAAACATGATAAGCTTTAGTGCAACAATTTGTGTCTCACCTTGATGTCTTGAAAATACGGTTCACTTTCAGCAGGGCAAAGTTCAGAACACATTCCATTCTCACAGCCAATTATGATGCACATTATCTAATAATCAGAAAAAGGAGACAATTATTACTGAAAGTTATATATTAGTTCATGCAGTTATTATCATTAACATAAAAAACAGCAACAAATCTGTTTGCCCTAATCATTACATCCAACCTGTTCAGTGAATGTTCAATTTGATCATCTCCGATGGCAGTATACTAGTCACTTCAGTTAATGTTTTGTTTCTCACAAGTTCCTCATAATGAACCTGCAACAAAGACAGTAGATTGGTCACAAAACGTAATTACACGTAATATGTAATTAATCTATTTCAAGAGATACAGAACCTAAATGCATAAAATACATGTACACAGACTCACCATAGTGTCATCAATTACCAATGAACTTTGCATAGGACGCCTTACACAGCGTCATGAAACAATCGGAACTAGAAGGGTATACAGCTACTTTGAGAATCAAGCTGTGTCAATCAGTGTTAATGCTCATGACAGAAACCTTTCAATTAATATATTCATATGCGAGTCAACCACAGCTACCAGCCAGAATAACCTTTGGCATGCCCTGAACACTTCGCCCAAGTCCAAAAATAAGTTTAATATCGTAGTGGCATTAAGCCATGTATCAGATATTAAGCTGATAAGAACAGATACTACACTTTGATCTTAGCCAAAAGGCCGAGAAGCGATACTTATTCTAAGAACCGCTGAGTACCTAACCCGAATGGCCCAGCCCAGAACCTGGTTTGGCAAATGAAAGATCAAGACACTTTGTACAACATGTCAGAGTCAATATTTTCACGATACACTCAATCATACATCCTAGTGTGGATTTAAACACTAACACTTTTAGAGTTTCTATAACTTCAAATCCACATTTTTAAGTCATAAATGTCAATTCATTTGTGTATTCACTTGACTGAGATCAGAACTTGTCACATGTGCTGCCCCCTATAATCAGGTGACTCATCATACTCAATAGGTATGCCACATATTGTGCAATCATTCAGTCAAAAAGAAGCTTCCAATATGGCTACATTGACATTCAAGATATATTTCTGTATCACATACAATTACCATATGTTACAGTACACATACAATTCCAAATATGTGTAAGATTTACATTTTTTTGTGATTTAATATATTACCAAGTTGGACACACTGTTTGAATGAATTGGTGCAATGACATACAATCATAGCACTTCCATGAAAAAATCTATAAAACCACTTCACAGACACTTTCCACAACAGAAATAACCATACAGCATGGCAAAGGCTATAGATATTATCATTTGGTAATTATTGAGGCTACAAGCTGTAATAATTATCACTTGGTAATTATTGAGTTCAACTGTACAAACTTGTTTATCAATTAACAAATGACAAAAATTAGTTTAGGCAGAAAAATATAGTTACAAACTGAAGTGAGGAGGACATCCAACAGGTGACAATCATGATCATTTCAATGTCCTTTGCAATGGATACTGCTGGCACCTAGGACTTCCAGCATAGTTCCAGGAAAATTAAGAGATAGGAAGTTAAAAAAAGTAAACTAGGTATTGATAGAGAAATTCAGATTAAAGGTAACACAGTGTCAAGAAACAATCGGAACTCGAAGGATATACAGCTACTTTGAGAATCAAGCTGTGTCAATCAGTGTTAATGCTCATGACAGAAACCTTTCAATTAATAAATTCATTCGTGAGTCAACCACAGCTACCAGCCAGAATGACCTATGGCATGCCACGAAGGCCTTCAAGAAAGCTTTGTATAAAATTGGAAATGGACCCCAAAGCTTTGTATAAAATTGGAAATGGACCATGGTACAGGGTTTGTTAATACAAGTTGCATAACAGCAGCTACAACAACTCCTTATCATCAACATGATAAATAACACTATGAAAGCTGGGAAGACTGAAGAAAATGCACCTACTTTGGTGATGTTAAGACTGGATATCATACCATGATTGCAATATGGGTGCAGCTATTATTCGTAATGCCTGGCTAATTTCAAATGAGGAAATACCAGAGCTGCACCCATCAACAGCAGACCTTGAGGAAAGTGGTGGGCAGATCCCGGAAGTAATGCAATACCGGGCCAACCCGCAGCAAAGGTGGAGCAAGCCCTGAACACTTCACCCAAGTCCAAAATTCAGTTTAATATCATAGTGGCATTGAGCCACGTATCAGATATTACGCTAATAAGAACAGATACTACACTTTGATCTTAGCCAAGCTGTGTCAATCAGTGCTGATGTTCATGACAGAAACCTTTCAATTAAAAAATTCATTTGCGAGTCAACCACAGCTACCAGCCAGAATAACCTATGGCATGCCATGAAAGCCTTCAAGAAAGCTTTGTATAAAATTGAAATGGACCCCAGTACCAGCATGGCAGGACCTGGCATGAACAGCTGAAGGACACTGGGCAGTCAAAAATTGTGATGGAGATGCAGAGAAACTAAGAGCTGCTCTTGTCAATGCTCTTGATCACTACCAGGGCAAACGCAGAGGCTGTTTTCCCGAATCCTGTTGTCGGACTGAAGGGAAGCATGAAAATAGTTGCATGCAAATCAAGTCTAAAAGGAAACAGAAAATTTAACAGGATCCAAGTTGAGGTCTTGCTTTAATGATGTAACCACAGATCTACTCCCCTGTGATGGATTCACTAGGCACATATTCAATGAGCTTTTCAATTTGCTGGCTGTTCTTTGTATAATGTAGTATAATCCCTAGTTATTCCCAGTTCCTGGAATCATGGACCTCATTACATTGTAATCAGTAATATCCTCCAAAAGCCTGATCCTTTACCTGCTCGATTATCTCTGCCTGAATGAAGTCCTTCATGCATTTAAGAGGTCATTTTGTGCGGTTTTAGACATGTAGCATTTCTGTTGCATGTTTCAAGATGATTTTTCAAGATTTCATCCCCAGCATCTACTCTGCAATTGTCTGATTCCCCTGGCCCGGCAGCTTTCTTGTACACAGGTAAGCCATCATCCCTGTGACCTCTGTGTGCCAGCCCTTGTCGTCCACATAATTCCAATGTCTTCACAATGGAAATTAGAGTACTGCAGTTCCTCTGCTCCATGCTTAGATTCTTTTCATCAATTTGAACTTTAATTTTGCCAGTGGGATTTTCATATGTCGACTTGAATGCTTCAAGTTGGGCCATTGAAGATCTATTGTAGGCATGTGTTGAATGTACCTTCATGTCTTGCATGGCATCTATCCAGTTTTGGTACGGTTCAGAAATCAGTTCATGGGAACTTCAAAGCTATATTATGTATCATATATGATATATTTACCTTATGACCAAGAAGTATAAAAAGGTGTCAAGAATTAGATGACCTCTCAGGCTCCAGGCCTCACGAGTACACATTCCAGCCGCTGGGGTGTAGCAAAAATGCTCATAATTGATTTTGCAATGTAGGTCTGCTCTAAAAGGGCAAACACAGAGGCTGTTTTCCAGAATTTCATTGTCGGACTAAAGGGAATCATGAAAATAGTTGCATGCAAATCAAGGCTAAAAAGGCACAGAAAATGCTTCTGGGTGTATGCGAATGACTATAGACTAGCTTGTGACAGTATTCCATACATGCACACCTGGCCAGTCTTCACTGGAATACCAATGTAGGACGCCATCACACCTCAGTGTACAAGGCCAAAGACCCAAAATCCCCAAGAAGCCAGAAAGGTAAAAAGTGTCTAGGCAGAGTGAGGCTGTGAAAGACAGAGGCAGAGTGACAGCAGGACTGCTGCAGAGAGTCCTTGCTAATTTATCCTTGGGTGGGGGCTGGCTCCACATGAGATTTTTCAACATGTAATTCTTGGATTTTGTGGGGAACAGACAACTTTATTACAATTAAATAAACCATTCAACTTTACTTTGGTCTCCATCATCCTATAACTTGTATTGTTCTAGAGCTTCAGATCCTGGACCCTCACTGCCAAGCCAATTAACTTAACTAGCAACTTCACTAAACATGATAAGCTTTAGTGCAACAATTTGTGTCTCACCTTGATGTCTTGAAAATACGGTTCACTTTCAGCAGGGCAAAGTTCAGAACACATTCCATTCTCACAGCCAATTATGATGCACATTATCTAATAATCAGAAAAAGGAGACAATTATTACTGAAAGTTATATATTAGTTCATGCAGTTATTATCATTAACATAAAAAACAGCAACAAATCTGTTTGCCCTAATCATTACATCCAACCTGTTCAGTGAATGTTCAATTTGATCATCTCCGATGGCAGTATACTAGTCACTTCAGTTAATGTTTTGTTTCTCACAAGTTCCTCATAATGAACCTGCAACAAAGACAGTAGATTGGTCACAAAACGTAATTACACGTAATATGTAATTAATCTATTTCAAGAGATACAGAACCTAAATGCATAAAATACATGTACACAGACTCACCATAGTGTCATCAATTACCAATGAACTTTGCATAGGACGCCTTACACAGCGTCATGAAACAATCGGAACTAGAAGGGTATACAGCTACTTTGAGAATCAAGCTGTGTCAATCAGTGTTAATGCTCATGACAGAAACCTTTCAATTAATATATTCATATGCGAGTCAACCACAGCTACCAGCCAGAATAACCTTTGGCATGCCCTGAACACTTCGCCCAAGTCCAAAAATAAGTTTAATATCGTAGTGGCATTAAGCCATGTATCAGATATTAAGCTGATAAGAACAGATACTACACTTTGATCTTAGCCAAAAGGCCGAGAAGCGATACTTATTCTAAGAACCGCTGAGTACCTAACCCGAATGGCCCAGCCCAGAACCTGGTTTGGCAAATGAAAGATCAAGACACTTTGTACAACATGTCAGAGTCAATATTTTCACGATACACTCAATCATACATCCTAGTGTGGATTTAAACACTAACACTTTTAGAGTTTCTATAACTTCAAATCCACATTTTTAAGTCATAAATGTCAATTCATTTGTGTATTCACTTGACTGAGATCAGAACTTGTCACATGTGCTGCCCCCTATAATCAGGTGACTCATCATACTCAATAGGTATGCCACATATTGTGCAATCATTCAGTCAAAAAGAAGCTTCCAATATGGCTACATTGACATTCAAGATATATTTCTGTATCACATACAATTACCATATGTTACAGTACACATACAATTCCAAATATGTGTAAGATTTACATTGTTTTGTGATTTAATATATTACCAAGTTGGACACACTGTTTGAATGAATTGGTGCAATGACATACAATCATAGCACTTCCATGAAAAAATCTATAAAACCACTTCACAGACACTTTCCACAACAGAAATAACCATACAGCATGGCAAAGGCTATAGATATTATCATTTGGTAATTATTGAGGCTACAAGCTGTAATAATTATCACTTGGTAATTATTGAGTTCAACTGTACAAACTTGTTTATCAATTAACAAATGACAAAAATTAGTTTAGGCAGAAAAATATAGTTACAAACTGAAGTGAGGAGGACATCCAACAGGTGACAATCATGATCATTTCAATGTCCTTTGCAATGGATACTGCTGGCACCTAGGACTTCCAGCATAGTTCCAGGAAAATTAAGAGATAGGAAGTTAAAAAAAGTAAACTAGGTATTGATAGAGAAATTCAGATTAAAGGTAACACAGTGTCAAGAAACAATCAGAACTCGAAGGATATACAGCTACTTTGAGAATCAAGCTGTGTCAATCAGTGTTAATGCTCATGACAGAAACCTTTCAATTAATAAATTCATTCGTGAGTCAACCACAGCTACCAGCCAGAATGACCTATGGCATGCCACGAAGGCCTTCAAGAAAGCTTTGTATAAAATTGGAAATGGACCCCAAAGCTTTGTATAAAATTGGAAATGGACCATGGTACAGGGTTTGTTAATACAAGTTGCATAACAGCAGCTACAACAACTCCTTATCATCAACATGATAAATAACACTATGAAAGCTGGGAAGACTGAAGAAAATGCACCTACTTTGGTGATGTTAAGACTGGATATCATACCATGATTGCAATATGGGTGCAGCTATTATTCGTAATGCCTGGCTAATTTCAAATGAGGAAATACCAGAGCTGCACCCATCAACAGCAGACCTTGAGGAAAGTGGTGGGCAGATCCCGGAAGTAATGCAATACCGGGCCAACCCGCAGCAAAGGTGGAGCAAGCCCTGAACACTTCACCCAAGTCCAAAATTCAGTTTAATATCATAGTGGCATTGAGCCACGTATCAGATATTACGCTAATAAGAACAGATACTACACTTTGATCTTAGCCAAGCTGTGTCAATCAGTGCTGATGTTCATGACAGAAACCTTTCAATTAAAAAATTCATTTGCGAGTCAACCACAGCTACCAGCCAGAATAACCTATGGCATGCCATGAAAGCCTTCAAGAAAGCTTTGTATAAAATTGAAATGGACCCCAGTACCAGCATGGCAGGACCTGGCATGAACAGCTGAAGGACACTGGGCAGTCAAAAATTGTGATGGAGATGCAGAGAAACTAAGAGCTGCTCTTGTCAATGCTCTTGATCACTACCAGGGCAAACGCAGAGGCTGTTTTCCCGAATCCTGTTGTCGGACTGAAGGGAAGCATGAAAATAGTTGCATGCAAATCAAGTCTAAAAGGGAACAGAAAATTTAACAGGATCCAAGTTGAGGTCTTGCTTTAATGATGTAACCACAGATCTACTCCCCTGTGATGGATTCACTAGGCACATATTCAATGAGCTTTTCAATTTGCTGGCTGTTCTTTGTATAATGTAGTATAATCCCTAGTTATTCCCAGTTCCTGGAATCATGGACCTCATTACATTGTAATCAGTAATATCCTCCAAAAGCCTGATCCTTTACCTGCTCGATTATCTCTGCCTGAATGAAGTCCTTCATGCATTTAAGAGGTCATTTTGTGCGGTTTTAGACATGTAGCATTTCTGTTGCATGTTTCAAGATGATTTTTCAAGATTTCATCCCCAGCATCTACTCTGCAATTGTCTGATTCCCCTGGCCCGGCAGCTTTCTTGTACACAGGTAAGCCATCATCCCTGTGACCTCTGTGTGCCAGCCCTTGTCGTCCACATAATTCCAATGTCTTCACAATGGAAATTAGAGTACTGCAGTTCCTCTGCTCCATGCTTAGATTCTTTTCATCAATTTGAACTTTAATTTTGCCAGTGGGATTTTCATATGTCGACTTGAATGCTTCAAGTTGGGCCATTGAAGATCTATTGTAGGCATGTGTTGAATGTACCTTCATGTCTTGCATGGCATCTATCCAGTTTTGGTACGGTTCAGAAATCAGTTCATGGGAACTTCAAAGCTATATTATGTATCATATATGATATATTTACCTTATGACCAAGAAGTATAAAAAGGTGTCAAGAATTAGATGACCTCTCAGGCTCCAGGCCTCACGAGTACACATTCCAGCTGCTGGGGTGTAGCAAAAACGCTCATAATTGATTTTGCAATGTAGGTCTGCTCTAAAAGGGCAAACACAGAGGCTGTTTTCCAGAATTTCATTGTCGGACTAAAGGGAATCATGAAAATAGTTGCATGCAAATCAAGGCTAAAAAGGCACAGAAAATGCTTCTGGGTGTATGCGAATGACTATAGACTAGCTTGTGACAGTATTCCATACATGCACACCTGGCCAGTCTTCACTGGAATACCAATGTAGGACGCCATCACACCTCAGTGTACAAGGCCAAAGACCCAAAATCCCCAAGAAGCCAGAAAGGTAAAAAGTGTCTAGGCAGAGTGAGGCTGTGAAAGACAGAGGCAGAGTGACAGCAGGACTGCTGCAGAGAGTCCTTGCTAATTTATCCTTGGGTGGGGGCTGGCTCCACATGAGATTTTTCAACATGTAATTCTTGGATTTTGTGGGGAACAGACAACTTTATTACAATTAAATAAACCATTCAACTTTACTTTGGTCTCCATCATCCTATAACTTGTATTGTTCTAGAGCTTCAGATCCTGGACCCTCACTGCCAAGCCAATTAACTTAACTAGCAACTTCACTAAACATGATAAGCTTTAGTGCAACAATTTGTGTCTCACCTTGATGTCTTGAAAATACGGTTCACTTTCAGCAGGGCAAAGTTCAGAACACATTCCATTCTCACAGCCAATTATGATGCACATTATCTAATAATCAGAAAAAGGAGACAATTATTACTGAAAGTTATATATTAGTTCATGCAGTTATTATCATTAACATAAAAAACAGCAACAAATCTGTTTGCCCTAATCATTACATCCAACCTGTTCAGTGAATGTTCAATTTGATCATCTCCGATGGCAGTATACTAGTCACTTCAGTTAATGTTTTGTTTCTCACAAGTTCCTCATAATGAACCTGCAACAAAGACAGTAGATTGGTCACAAAACGTAATTACACGTAATATGTAATTAATCTATTTCAAGAGATACAGAACCTAAATGCATAAAATACATGTACACAGACTCACCATAGTGTCATCAATTACCAATGAACTTTGCATAGGACGCCTTACACAGCGTCATGAAACAATCGGAACTAGAAGGGTATACAGCTACTTTGAGAATCAAGCTGTGTCAATCAGTGTTAATGCTCATGACAGAAACCTTTCAATTAATATATTCATATGCGAGTCAACCACAGCTACCAGCCAGAATAACCTTTGGCATGCCCTGAACACTTCGCCCAAGTCCAAAAATAAGTTTAATATCGTAGTGGCATTAAGCCATGTATCAGATATTAAGCTGATAAGAACAGATACTACACTTTGATCTTAGCCAAAAGGCCGAGAAGCGATACTTATTCTAAGAACCGCTGAGTACCTAACCCGAATGGCCCAGCCCAGAACCTGGTTTGGCAAATGAAAGATCAAGACACTTTGTACAACATGTCAGAGTCAATATTTTCACGATACACTCAATCATACATCCTAGTGTGGATTTAAACACTAACACTTTTAGAGTTTCTATAACTTCAAATCCACATTTTTAAGTCATAAATGTCAATTCATTTGTGTATTCACTTGACTGAGATCAGAACTTGTCACATGTGCTGCCCCCTATAATCAGGTGACTCATCATACTCAATAGGTATGCCACATATTGTGCAATCATTCAGTCAAAAAGAAGCTTCCAATATGGCTACATTGACATTCAAGATATATTTCTGTATCACATACAATTACCATATGTTACAGTACACATACAATTCCAAATATGTGTAAGATTTACATTGTTTTGTGATTTAATATATTACCAAGTTGGACACACTGTTTGAATGAATTGGTGCAATGACATACAATCATAGCACTTCCATGAAAAAATCTATAAAACCACTTCACAGACACTTTCCACAACAGAAATAACCATACAGCATGGCAAAGGCTATAGATATTATCATTTGGTAATTATTGAGGCTACAAGCTGTAATAATTATCACTTGGTAATTATTGAGTTCAACTGTACAAACTTGTTTATCAATTAACAAATGACAAAAATTAGTTTAGGCAGAAAAATATAGTTACAAACTGAAGTGAGGAGGACATCCAACAGGTGACAATCATGATCATTTCAATGTCCTTTGCAATGGATACTGCTGGCACCTAGGACTTCCAGCATAGTTCCAGGAAAATTAAGAGATAGGAAGTTAAAAAAAGTAAACTAGGTATTGATAGAGAAATTCAGATTAAAGGTAACACAGTGTCAAGAAACAATCGGAACTCGAAGGATATACAGCTACTTTGAGAATCAAGCTGTGTCAATCAGTGTTAATGCTCATGACAGAAACCTTTCAATTAATAAATTCATTCGTGAGTCAACCACAGCTACCAGCCAGAATGACCTATGGCATGCCACGAAGGCCTTCAAGAAAGCTTTGTATAAAATTGGAAATGGACCCCAAAGCTTTGTATAAAATTGGAAATGGACCATGGTACAGGGTTTGTTAATACAAGTTGCATAACAGCAGCTACAACAACTCCTTATCATCAACATGATAAATAACACTATGAAAGCTGGGAAGACTGAAGAAAATGCACCTACTTTGGTGATGTTAAGACTGGATATCATACCATGATTGCAATATGGGTGCAGCTATTATTCGTAATGCCTGGCTAATTTCAAATGAGGAAATACCAGAGCTGCACCCATCAACAGCAGACCTTGAGGAAAGTGGTGGGCAGATCCCGGAAGTAATGCAATACCGGGCCAACCCGCAGCAAAGGTGGAGCAAGCCCTGAACACTTCACCCAAGTCCAAAATTCAGTTTAATATCATAGTGGCATTGAGCCACGTATCAGATATTACGCTAATAAGAACAGATACTACACTTTGATCTTAGCCAAGCTGTGTCAATCAGTGCTGATGTTCATGACAGAAACCTTTCAATTAAAAAATTCATTTGCGAGTCAACCACAGCTACCAGCCAGAATAACCTATGGCATGCCATGAAAGCCTTCAAGAAAGCTTTGTATAAAATTGAAATGGACCCCAGTACCAGCATGGCAGGACCTGGCATGAACAGCTGAAGGACACTGGGCAGTCAAAAATTGTGATGGAGATGCAGAGAAACTAAGAGCTGCTCTTGTCAATGCTCTTGATCACTACCAGGGCAAACGCAGAGGCTGTTTTCCCGAATCCTGTTGTCGGACTGAAGGGAAGCATGAAAATAGTTGCATGCAAATCAAGTCTAAAAGGGAACAGAAAATTTAACAGGATCCAAGTTGAGGTCTTGCTTTAATGATGTAACCACAGATCTACTCCCCTGTGATGGATTCACTAGGCACATATTCAATGAGCTTTTCAATTTGCTGGCTGTTCTTTGTATAATGTAGTATAATCCCTAGTTATTCCCAGTTCCTGGAATCATGGACCTCATTACATTGTAATCAGTAATATCCTCCAAAAGCCTGATCCTTTACCTGCTCGATTATCTCTGCCTGAATGAAGTCCTTCATGCATTTAAGAGGTCATTTTGTGCGGTTTTAGACATGTAGCATTTCTGTTGCATGTTTCAAGATGATTTTTCAAGATTTCATCCCCAGCATCTACTCTGCAATTGTCTGATTCCCCTGGCCCGGCAGCTTTCTTGTACACAGGTAAGCCATCATCCCTGTGACCTCTGTGTGCCAGCCCTTGTCGTCCACATAATTCCAATGTCTTCACAATGGAAATTAGAGTACTGCAGTTCCTCTGCTCCATGCTTAGATTCTTTTCATCAATTTGAACTTTAATTTTGCCAGTGGGATTTTCATATGTCGACTTGAATGCTTCAAGTTGGGCCATTGAAGATCTATTGTAGGCATGTGTTGAATGTACCTTCATGTCTTGCATGGCATCTATCCAGTTTTGGTACGGTTCAGAAATCAGTTCATGGGAACTTCAAAGCTATATTATGTATCATATATGATATATTTACCTTATGACCAAGAAGTATAAAAAGGTGTCAAGAATTAGATGACCTCTCAGGCTCCAGGCCTCACGAGTACACATTCCAGCCGCTGGGGTGTAGCAAAAACGCTCATAATTGATTTTGCAATGTAGGTCTGCTCTAAAAGGGCAAACACAGAGGCTGTTTTCCAGAATTTCATTGTCGGACTAAAGGGAATCATGAAAATAGTTGCATGCAAATCAAGGCTAAAAAGGCACAGAAAATGCTTCTGGGTGTATGCGAATGACTATAGACTAGCTTGTGACAGTATTCCATACATGCACACCTGGCCAGTCTTCACTGGAATACCAATGTAGGACGCCATCACACCTCAGTGTACAAGGCCAAAGACCCAAAATCCCCAAGAAGCCAGAAAGGTAAAAAGTGTCTAGGCAGAGTGAGGCTGTGAAAGACAGAGGCAGAGTGACAGCAGGACTGCTGCAGAGAGTCCTTGCTAATTTATCCTTGGGTGGGGGCTGGCTCCACATGAGATTTTTCAACATGTAATTCTTGGATTTTGTGGGGAACAGACAACTTTATTACAATTAAATAAACCATTCAACTTTACTTTGGTCTCCATCATCCTATAACTTGTATTGTTCTAGAGCTTCAGATCCTGGACCCTCACTGCCAAGCCAATTAACTTAACTAGCAACTTCACTAAACATGATAAGCTTTAGTGCAACAATTTGTGTCTCACCTTGATGTCTTGAAAATACGGTTCACTTTCAGCAGGGCAAAGTTCAGAACACATTCCATTCTCACAGCCAATTATGATGCACATTATCTAATAATCAGAAAAAGGAGACAATTATTACTGAAAGTTATATATTAGTTCATGCAGTTATTATCATTAACATAAAAAACAGCAACAAATCTGTTTGCCCTAATCATTACATCCAACCTGTTCAGTGAATGTTCAATTTGATCATCTCCAATGGCAGTATACTAGTCACTTCAGTTAATGTTTTGTTTCTCACAAGTTCCTCATAATGAACCTGCAACAAAGACAGTAGATTGGTCACAAAACGTAATTACACGTAATATGTAATTAATCTATTTCAAGAGATACAGAACCTAAATGCATAAAATACATGTACACAGACTCACCATAGTGTCATCAATTACCAATGAACTTTGCATAGGACGCCTTACACAGCGTCATGAAACAATCGGAACTAGAAGGGTATACAGCTACTTTGAGAATCAAGCTGTGTCAATCAGTGTTAATGCTCATGACAGAAACCTTTCAATTAATATATTCATATGCGAGTCAACCACAGCTACCAGCCAGAATAACCTTTGGCATGCCCTGAACACTTCGCCCAAGTCCAAAAATAAGTTTAATATCGTAGTGGCATTAAGCCATGTATCAGATATTAAGCTGATAAGAACAGATACTACACTTTGATCTTAGCCAAAAGGCCGAGAAGCGATACTTATTCTAAGAACCGCTGAGTACCTAACCCGAATGGCCCAGCCCAGAACCTGGTTTGGCAAATGAAAGATCAAGACACTTTGTACAACATGTCAGAGTCAATATTTTCACGATACACTCAATCATACATCCTAGTGTGGATTTAAACACTAACACTTTTAGAGTTTCTATAACTTCAAATCCACATTTTTAAGTCATAAATGTCAATTCATTTGTGTATTCACTTGACTGAGATCAGAACTTGTCACATGTGCTGCCCCCTATAATCAGGTGACTCATCATACTCAATAGGTATGCCACATATTGTGCAATCATTCAGTCAAAAAGAAGCTTCCAATATGGCTACATTGACATTCAAGATATATTTCTGTATCACATACAATTACCATATGTTACAGTACACATACAATTCCAAATATGTGTAAGATTTACATTTTTTTGTGATTTAATATATTACCAAGTTGGACACACTGTTTGAATGAATTGGTGCAATGACATACAATCATAGCACTTCCATGAAAAAATCTATAAAACCACTTCACAGACACTTTCCACAACAGAAATAACCATACAGCATGGCAAAGGCTATAGATATTATCATTTGGTAATTATTGAGGCTACAAGCTGTAATAATTATCACTTGGTAATTATTGAGTTCAACTGTACAAACTTGTTTATCAATTAACAAATGACAAAAATTAGTTTAGGCAGAAAAATATAGTTACAAACTGAAGTGAGGAGGACATCCAACAGGTGACAATCATGATCATTTCAATGTCCTTTGCAATGGATACTGCTGGCACCTAGGACTTCCAGCATAGTTCCAGGAAAATTAAGAGATAGGAAGTTAAAAAAAGTAAACTAGGTATTGATAGAGAAATTCAGATTAAAGGTAACACAGTGTCAAGAAACAATCGGAACTCGAAGGATATACAGCTACTTTGAGAATCAAGCTGTGTCAATCAGTGTTAATGCTCATGACAGAAACCTTTCAATTAATAAATTCATTCGTGAGTCAACCACAGCTACCAGCCAGAATGACCTATGGCATGCCACGAAGGCCTTCAAGAAAGCTTTGTATAAAATTGGAAATGGACCCCAAAGCTTTGTATAAAATTGGAAATGGACCATGGTACAGGGTTTGTTAATACAAGTTGCATAACAGCAGCTACAACAACTCCTTATCATCAACATGATAAATAACACTATGAAAGCTGGGAAGACTGAAGAAAATGCACCTACTTTGGTGATGTTAAGACTGGATATCATACCATGATTGCAATATGGGTGCAGCTATTATTCGTAATGCCTGGCTAATTTCAAATGAGGAAATACCAGAGCTGCACCCATCAACAGCAGACCTTGAGGAAAGTGGTGGGCAGATCCCGGAAGTAATGCAATACCGGGCCAACCCGCAGCAAAGGTGGAGCAAGCCCTGAACACTTCACCCAAGTCCAAAATTCAGTTTAATATCATAGTGGCATTGAGCCACGTATCAGATATTACGCTAATAAGAACAGATACTACACTTTGATCTTAGCCAAAACGCCGAGAAACGATACTCATTTGACGACGAAGTGGACTTCGAAGGATATACAGCTACTTTGAGAAGCAAGCTGTGTCAATCAGTGCTGATGTTCATGACAGAAACCTTTCAATTAAAAAATTCATTTGCGAGTCAACCACAGCTACCAGCCAGAATAACCTATGGCATGCCATGAAAGCCTTCAAGAAAGCTTTGTATAAAATTGAAATGGACCCCAGTACCAGCATGGCAGGACCTGGCATGAACAGCTGAAGGACACTGGGCAGTCAAAAATTGTGATGGAGATGCAGAGAAACTAAGAGCTGCTCTTGTCAATGCTCTTGATCACTACCAGGGCAAACGCAGAGGCTGTTTTCCTGAATCCTGTTGTCGGACTGAAGGGAAGCATGAAAATAGTTGCATGCAAATCAAGTCTAAAAGGGAACAGAAAATTTAACAGGATCCAAGTTGAGGTCTTGCTTTAATGATGTAACCACAGATCTACTCCCCTGTGATGGATTCACTAGGCACATATTCAATGAGCTTTTCAATTTGCTGGCTGTTCTTTGTATAATGTAGTATAATCCCTAGTTATTCCCAGTTCCTGGAATCATGGACCTCATTACATTGTAATCAGTAATATCCTCCAAAAGCCTGATCCTTTACCTGCTCGATTATCTCTGCCTGAATGAAGTCCTTCATGCATTTAAGAGGTCATTTTGTGCGGTTTTAGACATGTAGCATTTCTGTTGCATGTTTCAAGATGATTTTTCAAGATTTCATCCCCAGCATCTACTCTGCAATTGTCTGATTCCCCTGGCCCGGCAGCTTTCTTGTACACAGGTAAGCCATCATCCCTGTGACCTCTGTGTGCCAGCCCTTGTCGTCCACATAATTCCAATGTCTTCACAATGGAAATTAGAGTACTGCAGTTCCTCTGCTCCATGCTTAGATTCTTTTCATCAATTTGAACTTTAATTTTGCCAGTGGGATTTTCATATGTCGACTTGAATGCTTCAAGTTGGGCCATTGAAGATCTATTGTAGGCATGTGTTGAATGTACCTTCATGTCTTGCATGGCATCTATCCAGTTTTGGTACGGTTCAGAAATCAGTTCATGGGAACTTCAAAGCTATATTATGTATCATATATGATATATTTACCTTATGACCAAGAAGTATAAAAAGGTGTCAAGAATTAGATGACCTCTCAGGCTCCAGGCCTCACGAGTACACATTCCAGCTGCTGGGGTGTAGCAAAAACGCTCATAATTGATTTTGCAATGTAGGTCTGCTCTAAAAGGGCAAACACAGAGGCTGTTTTCCAGAATTTCATTGTCGGACTAAAGGGAATCATGAAAATAGTTGCATGCAAATCAAGGCTAAAAAGGCACAGAAAATGCTTCTGGGTGTATGCGAATGACTATAGACTAGCTTGTGACAGTATTCCATACATGCACACCTGGCCAGTCTTCACTGGAATACCAATGTAGGACGCCATCACACCTCAGTGTACAAGGCCAAAGACCCAAAATCCCCAAGAAGCCAGAAAGGTAAAAAGTGTCTAGGCAGAGTGAGGCTGTGAAAGACAGAGGCAGAGTGACAGCAGGACTGCTGCAGAGAGTCCTTGCTAATTTATCCTTGGGTGGGGGCTGGCTCCACATGAGATTTTTCAACATGTAATTCTTGGATTTTGTGGGGAACAGACAACTTTATTACAATTAAATAAACCATTCAACTTTACTTTGGTCTCCATCATCCTATAACTTGTATTGTTCTAGAGCTTCAGATCCTGGACCCTCACTGCCAAGCCAATTAACTTAACTAGCAACTTCACTAAACATGATAAGCTTTAGTGCAACAATTTGTGTCTCACCTTGATGTCTTGAAAATACGGTTCACTTTCAGCAGGGCAAAGTTCAGAACACATTCCATTCTCACAGCCAATTATGATGCACATTATCTAATAATCAGAAAAAGGAGACAATTATTACTGAAAGTTATATATTAGTTCATGCAGTTATTATCATTAACATAAAAAACAGCAACAAATCTGTTTGCCCTAATCATTACATCCAACCTGTTCAGTGAATGTTCAATTTGATCATCTCCGATGGCAGTATACTAGTCACTTCAGTTAATGTTTTGTTTCTCACAAGTTCCTCATAATGAACCTGCAACAAAGACAGTAGATTGGTCACAAAACGTAATTACACGTAATATGTAATTAATCTATTTCAAGAGATACAGAACCTAAATGCATAAAATACATGTACACAGACTCACCATAGTGTCATCAATTACCAATGAACTTTGCATAGGACGCCTTACACAGCGTCATGAAACAATTGGAACTAGAAGGGTATACAGCTACTTTGAGAATCAAGCTGTGTCAATCAGTGTTAATGCTCATGACAGAAACCTTTCAATTAATATATTCATATGCGAGTCAACCACAGCTACCAGCCAGAATAACCTTTGGCATGCCCTGAACACTTCGCCCAAGTCCAAAAATAAGTTTAATATCGTAGTGGCATTAAGCCATGTATCAGATATTAAGCTGATAAGAACAGATACTACACTTTGATCTTAGCCAAAAGGCCGAGAAGCGATACTTATTCTAAGAACCGCTGAGTACCTAACCCGAATGGCCCAGCCCAGAACCTGGTTTGGCAAATGAAAGATCAAGACACTTTGTACAACATGTCAGAGTCAATATTTTCACGATACACTCAATCATACATCCTAGTGTGGATTTAAACACTAACACTTTTAGAGTTTCTATAACTTCAAATCCACATTTTTAAGTCATAAATGTCAATTCATTTGTGTATTCACTTGACTGAGATCAGAACTTGTCACATGTGCTGCCCCCTATAATCAGGTGACTCATCATACTCAATAGGTATGCCACATATTGTGCAATCATTCAGTCAAAAAGAAGCTTCCAATATGGCTACATTGACATTCAAGATATATTTCTGTATCACATACAATTACCATATGTTACAGTACACATACAATTCCAAATATGTGTAAGATTTACATTTTTTTGTGATTTAATATATTACCAAGTTGGACACACTGTTTGAATGAATTGGTGCAATGACATACAATCATAGCACTTCCATGAAAAAATCTATAAAACCACTTCACAGACACTTTCCACAACAGAAATAACCATACAGCATGGCAAAGGCTATAGATATTATCATTTGGTAATTATTGAGGCTACAAGCTGTAATAATTATCACTTGGTAATTATTGAGTTCAACTGTACAAACTTGTTTATCAATTAACAAATGACAAAAATTAGTTTAGGCAGAAAAATATAGTTACAAACTGAAGTGAGGAGGACATCCAACAGGTGACAATCATGATCATTTCAATGTCCTTTGCAATGGATACTGCTGGCACCTAGGACTTCCAGCATAGTTCCAGGAAAATTAAGAGATAGGAAGTTAAAAAAAGTAAACTAGGTATTGATAGAGAAATTCAGATTAAAGGTAACACAGTGTCAAGAAACAATCGGAACTCGAAGGATATACAGCTACTTTGAGAATCAAGCTGTGTCAATCAGTGTTAATGCTCATGACAGAAACCTTTCAATTAATAAATTCATTCGTGAGTCAACCACAGCTACCAGCCAGAATGACCTATGGCATGCCACGAAGGCCTTCAAGAAAGCTTTGTATAAAATTGGAAATGGACCCCAAAGCTTTGTATAAAATTGGAAATGGACCATGGTACAGGGTTTGTTAATACAAGTTGCATAACAGCAGCTACAACAACTCCTTATCATCAACATGATAAATAACACTATGAAAGCTGGGAAGACTGAAGAAAATGCACCTACTTTGGTGATGTTAAGACTGGATATCATACCATGATTGCAATATGGGTGCAGCTATTATTCGTAATGCCTGGCTAATTTCAAATGAGGAAATACCAGAGCTGCACCCATCAACAGCAGACCTTGAGGAAAGTGGTGGGCAGATCCCGGAAGTAATGCAATACCGGGCCAACCCGCAGCAAAGGTGGAGCAAGCCCTGAACACTTCACCCAAGTCCAAAATTCAGTTTAATATCATAGTGGCATTGAGCCACGTATCAGATATTACGCTAATAAGAACAGATACTACACTTTGATCTTAGCCAAGCTGTGTCAATCAGTGCTGATGTTCATGACAGAAACCTTTCAATTAAAAAATTCATTTGCGAGTCAACCACAGCTACCAGCCAGAATAACCTATGGCATGCCATGAAAGCCTTCAAGAAAGCTTTGTATAAAATTGAAATGGACCCCAGTACCAGCATGGCAGGACCTGGCATGAACAGCTGAAGGACACTGGGCAGTCAAAAATTGTGATGGAGATGCAGAGAAACTAAGAGCTGCTCTTGTCAATGCTCTTGATCACTACCAGGGCAAACGCAGAGGCTGTTTTCCTGAATCCTGTTGTCGGACTGAAGGGAAGCATGAAAATAGTTGCATGCAAATCAAGTCTAAAAGGGAACAGAAAATTTAACAGGATCCAAGTTGAGGTCTTGCTTTAATGATGTAACCACAGATCTACTCCCCTGTGATGGATTCACTAGGCACATATTCAATGAGCTTTTCAATTTGCTGGCTGTTCTTTGTATAATGTAGTATAATCCCTAGTTATTCCCAGTTCCTGGAATCATGGACCTCATTACATTGTAATCAGTAATATCCTCCAAAAGCCTGATCCTTTACCTGCTCGATTATCTCTGCCTGAATGAAGTCCTTCATGCATTTAAGAGGTCATTTTGTGCGGTTTTAGACATGTAGCATTTCTGTTGCATGTTTCAAGATGATTTTTCAAGATTTCATCCCCAGCATCTACTCTGCAATTGTCTGATTCCCCTGGCCCGGCAGCTTTCTTGTACACAGGTAAGCCATCATCCCTGTGACCTCTGTGTGCCAGCCCTTGTCGTCCACATAATTCCAATGTCTTCACAATGGAAATTAGAGTACTGCAGTTCCTCTGCTCCATGCTTAGATTCTTTTCATCAATTTGAACTTTAATTTTGCCAGTGGGATTTTCATATGTCGACTTGAATGCTTCAAGTTGGGCCATTGAAGATCTATTGTAGGCATGTGTTGAATGTACCTTCATGTCTTGCATGGCATCTATCCAGTTTTGGTACGGTTCAGAAATCAGTTCATGGGAACTTCAAAGCTATATTATGTATCATATATGATATATTTACCTTATGACCAAGAAGTATAAAAAGGTGTCAAGAATTAGATGACCTCTCAGGCTCCAGGCCTCACGAGTACACATTCCAGCCGCTGGGGTGTAGCAAAAACGCTCATAATTGATTTTGCAATGTAGGTCTGCTCTAAAAGGGCAAACACAGAGGCTGTTTTCCAGAATTTCATTGTCGGACTAAAGGGAATCATGAAAATAGTTGCATGCAAATCAAGGCTAAAAAGGCACAGAAAATGCTTCTGGGTGTATGCGAATGACTATAGACTAGCTTGTGACAGTATTCCATACATGCACACCTGGCCAGTCTTCACTGGAATACCAATGTAGGACGCCATCACACCTCAGTGTACAAGGCCAAAGACCCAAAATCCCCAAGAAGCCAGAAAGGTAAAAAGTGTCTAGGCAGAGTGAGGCTGTGAAAGACAGAGGCAGAGTGACAGCAGGACTGCTGCAGAGAGTCCTTGCTAATTTATCCTTGGGTGGGGGCTGGCTCCACATGAGATTTTTCAACATGTAATTCTTGGATTTTGTGGGGAACAGACAACTTTATTACAATTAAATAAACCATTCAACTTTACTTTGGTCTCCATCATCCTATAACTTGTATTGTTCTAGAGCTTCAGATCCTGGACCCTCACTGCCAAGCCAATTAACTTAACTAGCAACTTCACTAAACATGATAAGCTTTAGTGCAACAATTTGTGTCTCACCTTGATGTCTTGAAAATACGGTTCACTTTCAGCAGGGCAAAGTTCAGAACACATTCCATTCTCACAGCCAATTATGATGCACATTATCTAATAATCAGAAAAAGGAGACAATTATTACTGAAAGTTATATATTAGTTCATGCAGTTATTATCATTAACATAAAAAACAGCAACAAATCTGTTTGCCCTAATCATTACATCCAACCTGTTCAGTGAATGTTCAATTTGATCATCTCCGATGGCAGTATACTAGTCACTTCAGTTAATGTTTTGTTTCTCACAAGTTCCTCATAATGAACCTGCAACAAAGACAGTAGATTGGTCACAAAACGTAATTACACGTAATATGTAATTAATCTATTTCAAGAGATACAGAACCTAAATGCATAAAATACATGTACACAGACTCACCATAGTGTCATCAATTACCAATGAACTTTGCATAGGACGCCTTACACAGCGTCATGAAACAATCGGAACTAGAAGGGTATACAGCTACTTTGAGAATCAAGCTGTGTCAATCAGTGTTAATGCTCATGACAGAAACCTTTCAATTAATATATTCATATGCGAGTCAACCACAGCTACCAGCCAGAATAACCTTTGGCATGCCCTGAACACTTCGCCCAAGTCCAAAAATAAGTTTAATATCGTAGTGGCATTAAGCCATGTATCAGATATTAAGCTGATAAGAACAGATACTACACTTTGATCTTAGCCAAAAGGCCGAGAAGCGATACTTATTCTAAGAACCGCTGAGTACCTAACCCGAATGGCCCAGCCCAGAACCTGGTTTGGCAAATGAAAGATCAAGACACTTTGTACAACATGTCAGAGTCAATATTTTCACGATACACTCAATCATACATCCTAGTGTGGATTTAAACACTAACACTTTTAGAGTTTCTATAACTTCAAATCCACATTTTTAAGTCATAAATGTCAATTCATTTGTGTATTCACTTGACTGAGATCAGAACTTGTCACATGTGCTGCCCCCTATAATCAGGTGACTCATCATACTCAATAGGTATGCCACATATTGTGCAATCATTCAGTCAAAAAGAAGCTTCCAATATGGCTACATTGACATTCAAGATATATTTCTGTATCACATACAATTACCATATTGTAAAGTGCAGCCCATGGCAAACACTTATTATATGACAGGTGCATTGATTGTGCGCACTCTGCATTACACTTGCCTTAAGCAAGGATGTACAGGCAGGTCAGATTGTGTTGCACTCTGCATTACACTTGCCTTAAGCAAGGATGTACAGGCAGGTCAGATTGTGTTGTGCTCTTCATTACACTTGCCTTGAGCAAATACCTATCAGATTGAATGGATGTGTTAGGTGCAAGTTATTATGTGTGCACATCATTACACTTGCCCTCTGCTCATGTGTGACTCAATGCAGTGGTAGTGTGTGCTCATCACTACATTTTTAGCTAGTCACTGCTCTACTCACATGTGTCAGCAGTTGCTTGTTAATTATGCTTAGTCTTAGCTAGTTTAGCCTGCTGCAAGGAATGTTGATTATTAGTACTGATTATATTGTTAGCAATGATTATATCATTAACATTGAATTAATTATCAACATTGATTATATTGTTAACATTGATTGTATTATTAATTGATTGACTGTATTGTCAATCAATTGTCAATTGATGACACCTTGATTATGTTATTAATTGATTGACTGTGTTAGCAATCAATTGTCAATTGATGACAAGTATCATTCCTTTTGCTTCATATTGATTTATTGTCAGTATTATGTGAGTGCATTGCCCTGTTAGGATGCCTCACTGTTAAGTCCTGAATTGTGGGAGGAGCTTACTAATTTTCCCTCCAAAACTTTCCCTCCAAAACTGCTAACCAAGCCAAAGTTGACACTCAGTACAATAGCCATTGTGACTTGAAGCTATAAATAGCCTCAGCACAATGCAGAGCACTGCAGGGGGTCCACTTTTGCTCCATTGTCTCAGTTTCACTAATCCCTGCCAGAATTGGCAGAAAGATGCTGGTAGCAGCCCTGTTTGGGGGAGGTATCACCCCATGGAATGTAGAATTTACTGTGTTGTGATTGGTTGATAATTCCCTCTCAGCCCTGCTGGGGGGAAAACTTCATGAATTGTGTTTTAATACATATACCTTGTGCACATTAAAAAGATCAGTTTTCATTTTGCCAGCTGAGGAAGCAAATCCACTCTTGTGTTATTTACTTGTACACTTTGGACTCTGAACATATTGTGCTTACTGCACTTTGGACTCTGCCCACTTTGGAACTGGGAGAACTTGGATTGCTTCAAGCTGAGATGAGACTCAGTTGAAAGTCTGCATATTCAAGTCACTCTGACTTTATGCTGTTTACTTGGAGATGAGCAGCTTGGACTTGGAAATGTCATTATATTGGAGTCATTAATGACATGGACTTTTACATTGGTGACCCTGACGTGATGATGGACCAGGACAGACAACACACTTATGCCACAGGAAGGAGAGAGAGACAAGTCCTTCACTGCTAAGTGATGTCAACACTTGCAACTGCAAGTACAGCCAAGCACATATTGACAATGTGCTTGAGGCTCAGATGAGCTAGTGAGGCATTTATGCTCTAAATCACCCTAAAAGGTGTGCAGCCTCCAGGATGGACCTCCAGTCTCCTGGTGACCCTCCTGACCCCAGGACCTCTGCAGTGACCAGAGCTGCTCCTCCCAGGAACAAGGACTTCAAGAGTCTGCACAGGACAGCCACTCACCACACACACGACCAGGATCAGCCGGCCTCTGGCAAGAAAATCAAGGAATTGACTGTCTCCTGGAATTGACTGTCGACTGGAATTGACTGTCTCCTGGAATTGACTGTTGATTGGAATTGACTGACTCCTGGAATTCACTGTATAGTAGAGTTCACTGACTCCTGGAATTCACTGTATGGTAGAGTTCACTAACTCTTGGAATTCACTGTCTAAAGGAATTCACTGTCTACTAGAATTCACTGGCTGATGGAATTCACTACACGGAATTCACTGTCCACTGGAATTCGCTATCTACTAGAATTCACTGGCTGATGGAATTCACTATACGGAATTCACTGTCCACTGGAATTCCCTGTCTGATGGAATTCACTACACGGAATTCACTGTCCACTGGAATTCACTGTCAACTAGAATTCCCTGGCTGATGGAATTACTATACGGAATTCACTGACCACTGGAATTCACTGTCTACTAGAATTCACTGGCTGATGGAATTCACTACACGGAATTCACTGTCCACTGGAATTCACTGTCTACTAGAATTCACTGGCTGATGGAATTCACTACACGGAATTCACTGTCCACTGGAATTCACTATCTACTAGAATTCACTGGCTGATGGAATTCACTATACGGAATTCACTGACCACTGGAATTCACTGTCTACTAGAATTCACTGGCGGATGGAATTCATGATATGAAATCCACGGCCCATTAGAATTCACAGGCTGATAGAATTCACGGTGCGGAATTTACTGTCCCCTGGAACAGCAGAAGCACGCCCGCTTGGAAATGATAAACGCACTCTTAACCTGGTACGAAGTGGAGAATGTTGGTTCTGCCTGTCGACCAAGCTCGCCAGGTGCACTGATGGATTGTGAGTGGTCAGGTGATACATTCGGGAGTGTGCTGGACGCAGCCCTCTTTCTTTACCTTCTACGGCCGTGGAAGATAGGAATGCCGATTTCGCCTTTCCGCAGGGCAATCTCCTGGTGCTCATGGATGTGAGGCCCGGCAGAATTACCGCACCCCACCTTGTTTGCCAGGGATGGAATGGATTGCCTACTGGATTTTACCATGTCACTGCCAGGATTCGATATCCTCCAGAACGAATTGTCTCAAGGCACGATGGCGGCAGCATGCTGAGCTGAGCCCAGACCACAACCAAGTTGATTGACACTGCCATGCCATGCACCTCAGCATGCATCTTCAATGACATGGACTTTTACATTGGTGACTAGTGTCTCACGGAAATGACCAGCTACCTTCACGTGGAGTTGACTGTCCGATGCATCACTAGAGAGCAGGCTGGCCTGGAGCTCTACCGACTAGGCAGCCTTGCGACACCAAGACAATTGACTCTAGCATGCCAAGCACCTCAGCATGCATCTTCAATGAGCCGGACACCTTGAACTTTACCTCAAGGGGAGACATGGTCACGACGACATGTAGTCATGACATCCCCACAATATTAGTTCTGTTCTTAGCTTAGGTAAAATAAGAAATACCTTTTGTTTCCTCAGGCTTATCACCATTGTTTTATCCTTGCAGCGTTATTGTAGCCATTTTTCCTTTTACTCACTGTGCTTCACATATTGATGTCACTGAGAATTACTTAGCATGTTAGAATTATCTAACATTTCAGAATTGTTAAGCATGTCAGAATTATCTGGCATGTCGAGTTACTTAGCATGTTAGAATTATCTAACATTTCAGAATTGTTAAGCATGTCAGAATTATCTGGCATGTCGAGTTACTTAGCATGTTAGAATTATCTAACATTTCAGAATTGTTGAGCATGTCAGAATTATCTGGCATGTCGAGTTACTTAGCATGTCGAAATTGTCTAACATGTCAGGACTGTTTAGCATGTCAGAATTGTTTATATTGCCAGGCTGATAACTTCTTGATCATCCCCAAGCACGCTCCTTGCTGATTGCCATCAATGAGCTAGAATAAGGGGGGGAGTGATGTAAAGTGCAGCCCATGGCAAACACTTATTATATGACAGGTGCATTGATTGTGCGCACTCTGCATTACACTTGCCTTAAGCAAGGATGTACAGGCAGGTCAGATTGTGTTGCACTCTGCATTACACTTGCCTTAAGCAAGGATGTACAGGCAGGTCAGATTGTGTTGTGCTCTTCATTACACTTGCCTTGAGCAAATACCTATCAGATTGAATGGATGTGTTAGGTGCAAGTTATTATGTGTGCACATCATTACACTTGCCCTCTGCTCATGTGTGACTCAATGCAGTGGTAGTGTGTGCTCATCACTACATTTTTAGCTAGTCACTGCTCTACTCACATGTGTCAGCAGTTGCTTGTTAATTATGCTTAGTCTTAGCTAGTTTAGCCTGCTGCAAGGAATGTTGATTATTAGTACTGATTATATTGTTAGCAATGATTATATCATTAACATTGAATTAATTATCAACATTGATTATATTGTTAACATTGATTGTATTATTAATTGATTGACTGTATTGTCAATCAATTGTCAATTGATGACACCTTGATTATGTTATTAATTGATTGACTGTGTTAGCAATCAATTGTCAATTGATGACAAGTATCATTCCTTTTGCTTCATATTGATTTATTGTCAGTATTATGTGAGTGCATTGCCCTGTTAGGATGCCTCACTGTTAAGTCCTGAATTGTGGGAGGAGCTTACTAATTTTCCCTCCAAAACTTTCCCTCCAAAACTGCTAACCAAGCCAAAGTTGACACTCAGTACAATAGCCATTGTGACTTGAAGCTATAAATAGCCTCAGCACAATGCAGAGCACTGCAGGGGGTCCACTTTTGCTCCATTGTCTCAGTTTCACTAATCCCTGCCAGAATTGGCAGAAAGATGCTGGTAGCAGCCCTGTTTGGGGGAGGTATCACCCCATGGAATGTAGAATTTACTGTGTTGTGATTGGTTGATAATTCCCTCTCAGCCCTGCTGGGGGGAAAACTTCATGAATTGTGTTTTAATACATATACCTTGTGCACATTAAAAAGATCAGTTTTCATTTTGCCAGCTGAGGAAGCAAATCCACTCTTGTGTTATTTACTTGTACACTTTGGACTCTGAACATATTGTGCTTACTGCACTTTGGACTCTGCCCACTTTGGAACTGGGAGAACTTGGATTGCTTCAAGCTGAGATGAGACTCAGTTGAAAGTCTGCATATTCAAGTCACTCTGACTTTATGCTGTTTACTTGGAGATGAGCAGCTTGGACTTGGAAATGTCATTATATTGGAGTCATTAATGACATGGACTTTTACAATATGTTACAGTACACATACAATTCCAAATATGTGTAAGATTTACATTTTTTTGTGATTTAATATATTACCAAGTTGGACACACTGTTTGAATGAATTGGTGCAATGACATACAATCATAGCACTTCCATGAAAAAATCTATAAAACCACTTCACAGACACTTTCCACAACAGAAATAACCATACAGCATGGCAAAGGCTATAGATATTATCATTTGGTAATTATTGAGGCTACAAGCTGTAATAATTATCACTTGGTAATTATTGAGTTCAACTGTACAAACTTGTTTATCAATTAACAAATGACAAAAATTAGTTTAGGCAGAAAAATATAGTTACAAACTGAAGTGAGGAGGACATCCAACAGGTGACAATCATGATCATTTCAATGTCCTTTGCAATGGATACTGCTGGCACCTAGGACTTCCAGCATAGTTCCAGGAAAATTAAGAGATAGGAAGTTAAAAAAAGTAAACTAGGTATTGATAGAGAAATTCAGATTAAAGGTAACACAGTGTCAAGAAACAATCGGAACTCGAAGGATATACAGCTACTTTGAGAATCAAGCTGTGTCAATCAGTGTTAATGCTCATGACAGAAACCTTTCAATTAATAAATTCATTCGTGAGTCAACCACAGCTACCAGCCAGAATGACCTATGGCATGCCACGAAGGCCTTCAAGAAAGCTTTGTATAAAATTGGAAATGGACCCCAAAGCTTTGTATAAAATTGGAAATGGACCATGGTACAGGGTTTGTTAATACAAGTTGCATAACAGCAGCTACAACAACTCCTTATCATCAACATGATAAATAACACTATGAAAGCTGGGAAGACTGAAGAAAATGCACCTACTTTGGTGATGTTAAGACTGGATATCATACCATGATTGCAATATGGGTGCAGCTATTATTCGTAATGCCTGGCTAATTTCAAATGAGGAAATACCAGAGCTGCACCCATCAACAGCAGACCTTGAGGAAAGTGGTGGGCAGATCCCGGAAGTAATGCAATACCGGGCCAACCCGCAGCAAAGGTGGAGCAAGCCCTGAACACTTCACCCAAGTCCAAAATTCAGTTTAATATCATAGTGGCATTGAGCCACGTATCAGATATTACGCTAATAAGAACAGATACTACACTTTGATCTTAGCCAAGCTGTGTCAATCAGTGCTGATGTTCATGACAGAAACCTTTCAATTAAAAAATTCATTTGCGAGTCAACCACAGCTACCAGCCAGAATAACCTATGGCATGCCATGAAAGCCTTCAAGAAAGCTTTGTATAAAATTGAAATGGACCCCAGTACCAGCATGGCAGGACCTGGCATGAACAGCTGAAGGACACTGGGCAGTCAAAAATTGTGATGGAGATGCAGAGAAACTAAGAGCTGCTCTTGTCAATGCTCTTGATCACTACCAGGGCAAACGCAGAGGCTGTTTTCCCGAATCCTGTTGTCGGACTGAAGGGAAGCATGAAAATAGTTGCATGCAAATCAAGTCTAAAAGGGAACAGAAAATTTAACAGGATCCAAGTTGAGGTCTTGCTTTAATGATGTAACCACAGATCTACTCCCCTGTGATGGATTCACTAGGCACATATTCAATGAGCTTTTCAATTTGCTGGCTGTTCTTTGTATAATGTAGTATAATCCCTAGTTATTCCCAGTTCCTGGAATCATGGACCTCATTACATTGTAATCAGTAATATCCTCCAAAAGCCTGATCCTTTACCTGCTCGATTATCTCTGCCTGAATGAAGTCCTTCATGCATTTAAGAGGTCATTTTGTGCGGTTTTAGACATGTAGCATTTCTGTTGCATGTTTCAAGATGATTTTTCAAGATTTCATCCCCAGCATCTACTCTGCAATTGTCTGATTCCCCTGGCCCGGCAGCTTTCTTGTACACAGGTAAGCCATCATCCCTGTGACCTCTGTGTGCCAGCCCTTGTCGTCCACATAATTCCAATGTCTTCACAATGGAAATTAGAGTACTGCAGTTCCTCTGCTCCATGCTTAGATTCTTTTCATCAATTTGAACTTTAATTTTGCCAGTGGGATTTTCATATGTTGACTTGAATGCTTCAAGTTGGGCCATTGAAGATCTATTGTAGGCATGTGTTGAATGTACCTTCATGTCTTGCATGGCATCTATCCAGTTTTGGTACGGTTCAGAAATCAGTTCATGGGAACTTCAAAGCTATATTATGTATCATATATGATATATTTACCTTATGACCAAGAAGTATAAAAAGGTGTCAAGAATTAGATGACCTCTCAGGCTCCAGGCCTCACGAGTACACATTCCAGCCGCTGGGGTGTAGCAAAAACGCTCATAATTGATTTTGCAATGTAGGTCTGCTCTAAAAGGGCAAACACAGAGGCTGTTTTCCAGAATTTCATTGTCGGACTAAAGGGAATCATGAAAATAGTTGCATGCAAATCAAGGCTAAAAAGGCACAGAAAATGCTTCTGGGTGTATGCGAATGACTATAGACTAGCTTGTGACAGTATTCCATACATGCACACCTGGCCAGTCTTCACTGGAATACCAATGTAGGACGCCATCACACCTCAGTGTACAAGGCCAAAGACCCAAAATCCCCAAGAAGCCAGAAAGGTAAAAAGTGTCTAGGCAGAGTGAGGCTGTGAAAGACAGAGGCAGAGTGACAGCAGGACTGCTGCAGAGAGTCCTTGCTAATTTATCCTTGGGTGGGGGCTGGCTCCACATGAGATTTTTCAACATGTAATTCTTGGATTTTGTGGGGAACAGACAACTTTATTACAATTAAATAAACCATTCAACTTTACTTTGGTCTCCATCATCCTATAACTTGTATTGTTCTAGAGCTTCAGATCCTGGACCCTCACTGCCAAGCCAATTAACTTAACTAGCAACTTCACTAAACATGATAAGCTTTAGTGCAACAATTTGTGTCTCACCTTGATGTCTTGAAAATACGGTTCACTTTCAGCAGGGCAAAGTTCAGAACACATTCCATTCTCACAGCCAATTATGATGCACATTATCTAATAATCAGAAAAAGGAGACAATTATTACTGAAAGTTATATATTAGTTCATGCAGTTATTATCATTAACATAAAAAACAGCAACAAATCTGTTTGCCCTAATCATTACATCCAACCTGTTCAGTGAATGTTCAATTTGATCATCTCCGATGGCAGTATACTAGTCACTTCAGTTAATGTTTTGTTTCTCACAAGTTCCTCATAATGAACCTGCAACAAAGACAGTAGATTGGTCACAAAACGTAATTACACGTAATATGTAATTAATCTATTTCAAGAGATACAGAACCTAAATGCATAAAATACATGTACACAGACTCACCATAGTGTCATCAATTACCAATGAACTTTGCATAGGACGCCTTACACAGCGTCATGAAACAATCGGAACTAGAAGGGTATACAGCTACTTTGAGAATCAAGCTGTGTCAATCAGTGTTAATGCTCATGACAGAAACCTTTCAATTAATATATTCATATGCGAGTCAACCACAGCTACCAGCCAGAATAACCTTTGGCATGCCCTGAACACTTCGCCCAAGTCCAAAAATAAGTTTAATATCGTAGTGGCATTAAGCCATGTATCAGATATTAAGCTGATAAGAACAGATACTACACTTTGATCTTAGCCAAAAGGCCGAGAAGCGATACTTATTCTAAGAACCGCTGAGTACCTAACCCGAATGGCCCAGCCCAGAACCTGGTTTGGCAAATGAAAGATCAAGACACTTTGTACAACATGTCAGAGTCAATATTTTCACGATACACTCAATCATACATCCTAGTGTGGATTTAAACACTAACACTTTTAGAGTTTCTATAACTTCAAATCCACATTTTTAAGTCATAAATGTCAATTCATTTGTGTATTCACTTGACTGAGATCAGAACTTGTCACATGTGCTGCCCCCTATAATCAGGTGACTCATCATACTCAATAGGTATGCCACATATTGTGCAATCATTCAGTCAAAAAGAAGCTTCCAATATGGCTACATTGACATTCAAGATATATTTCTGTATCACATACAATTACCATATGTTACAGTACACATACAATTCCAAATATGTGTAAGATTTACATTGTTTTGTGATTTAATATATTACCAAGTTGGACACACTGTTTGAATGAATTGGTGCAATGACATACAATCCTAGCACTTCCATGAAAAAATCTATAAAACCACTTCACAGACACTTTCCACAACAGAAATAACCATACAGCATGGCAAAGGCTATAGATATTATCATTTGGTAATTATTGAGGCTACAAGCTGTAATAATTATCACTTGGTAATTATTGAGTTCAACTGTACAAACTTGTTTATCAATTAACAAATGACAAAAATTAGTTTAGGCAGAAAAATATAGTTACAAACTGAAGTGAGGAGGACATCCAACAGGTGACAATCATGATCATTTCAATGTCCTTTGCAATGGATACTGCTGGCACCTAGGACTTCCAGCATAGTTCCAGGAAAATTAAGAGATAGGAAGTTAAAAAAAGTAAACTAGGTATTGATAGAGAAATTCAGATTAAAGGTAACACAGTGTCAAGAAACAATCGGAACTCGAAGGATATACAGCTACTTTGAGAATCAAGCTGTGTCAATCAGTGTTAATGCTCATGACAGAAACCTTTCAATTAATAAATTCATTCGTGAGTCAACCACAGCTACCAGCCAGAATGACCTATGGCATGCCACGAAGGCCTTCAAGAAAGCTTTGTATAAAATTGGAAATGGACCCCAAAGCTTTGTATAAAATTGGAAATGGACCATGGTACAGGGTTTGTTAATACAAGTTGCATAACAGCAGCTACAACAACTCCTTATCATCAACATGATAAATAACACTATGAAAGCTGGGAAGACTGAAGAAAATGCACCTACTTTGGTGATGTTAAGACTGGATATCATACCATGATTGCAATATGGGTGCAGCTATTATTCGTAATGCCTGGCTAATTTCAAATGAGGAAATACCAGAGCTGCACCCATCAACAGCAGACCTTGAGGAAAGTGGTGGGCAGATCCCGGAAGTAATGCAATACCGGGCCAACCCGCAGCAAAGGTGGAGCAAGCCCTGAACACTTCACCCAAGTCCAAAATTCAGTTTAATATCATAGTGGCATTGAGCCACGTATCAGATATTACGCTAATAAGAACAGATACTACACTTTGATCTTAGCCAAGCTGTGTCAATCAGTGCTGATGTTCATGACAGAAACCTTTCAATTAAAAAATTCATTTGCGAGTCAACCACAGCTACCAGCCAGAATAACCTATGGCATGCCATGAAAGCCTTCAAGAAAGCTTTGTATAAAATTGAAATGGACCCCAGTACCAGCATGGCAGGACCTGGCATGAACAGCTGAAGGACACTGGGCAGTCAAAAATTGTGATGGAGATGCAGAGAAACTAAGAGCTGCTCTTGTCAATGCTCTTGATCACTACCAGGGCAAACGCAGAGGCTGTTTTCCCGAATCCTGTTGTGGGACTGAAGGGAAGCATGAAAATAGTTGCATGCAAATCAAGTCTAAAAGGGAACAGAAAATTTAACAGGATCCAAGTTGAGGTCTTGCTTTAATGATGTAACCACAGATCTACTCCCCTGTGATGGATTCACTAGGCACATATTCAATGAGCTTTTCAATTTGCTGGCTGTTCTTTGTATAATGTAGTATAATCCCTAGTTATTCCCAGTTCCTGGAATCATGGACCTCATTACATTGTAATCAGTAATATCCTCCAAAAGCCTGATCCTTTACCTGCTCGATTATCTCTGCCTGAATGAAGTCCTTCATGCATTTAAGAGGTCATTTTGTGCGGTTTTAGACATGTAGCATTTCTGTTGCATGTTTCAAGATGATTTTTCAAGATTTCATCCCCAGCATCTACTCTGCAATTGTCTGATTCCCCTGGCCCGGCAGCTTTCTTGTACACAGGTAAGCCATCATCCCTGTGACCTCTGTGTGCCAGCCCTTGTCGTCCACATAATTCCAATGTCTTCACAATGGAAATTAGAGTACTGCAGTTCCTCTGCTCCATGCTTAGATTCTTTTCATCAATTTGAACTTTAATTTTGCCAGTGGGATTTTCATATGTCGACTTGAATGCTTCAAGTTGGGCCATTGAAGATCTATTGCAGGCATGTGTTGAATGTACCTTCATGTCTTGCATGGCATCTATCCAGTTTTGGTACGGTTCAGAAATCAGTTCATGGGAACTTCAAAGCTATATTATGTATCATATATGATATATTTACCTTATGACCAAGAAGTATAAAAAGGTGTCAAGAATTAGATGACCTCTCAGGCTCCAGGCCTCACGAGTACACATTCCAGCCGCTGGGGTGTAGCAAAAACGCTCATAATTGATTTTGCAATGTAGGTCTGCTCTAAAAGGGCAAACACAGAGGCTGTTTTCCAGAATTTCATTGTCGGACTAAAGGGAATCATGAAAATAGTTGCATGCAAATCAAGGCTAAAAAGGCACAGAAAATGCTTCTGGGTGTATGCGAATGACTATAGACTAGCTTGTGACAGTATTCCATACATGCACACCTGGCCAGTCTTCACTGGAATACCAATGTAGGACGCCATCACACCTCAGTGTACAAGGCCAAAGACCCAAAATCCCCAAGAAGCCAGAAAGGTAAAAAGTGTCTAGGCAGAGTGAGGCTATGAAAGACAGAGGCAGAGTGACAGCAGGACTGCTGCAGAGAGTCCTTGCTAATTTATCCTTGGGTGGGGGCTGGCTCCACATGAGATTTTTCAACATGTAATTCTTGGATTTTGTGGGGAACAGACAACTTTATTACAATTAAATAAACCATTCAACTTTACTTTGGTCTCCATCATCCTATAACTTGTATTGTTCTAGAGCTTCAGATCCTGGACCCTCACTGCCAAGCCAATTAACTTAACTAGCAACTTCACTAAACATGATAAGCTTTAGTGCAACAATTTGTGTCTCACCTTGATGTCTTGAAAATACGGTTCACTTTCAGCAGGGCAAAGTTCAGAACACATTCCATTCTCACAGCCAATTATGATGCACATTATCTAATAATCAGAAAAAGGAGACAATTATTACTGAAAGTTATATATTAGTTCATGCAGTTATTATCATTAACATAAAAAACAGCAACAAATCTGTTTGCCCTAATCATTACATCCAACCTGTTCAGTGAATGTTCAATTTGATCATCTCCGATGGCAGTATACTAGTCACTTCAGTTAATGTTTTGTTTCTCACAAGTTCCTCATAATGAACCTGCAACAAAGACAGTAGATTGGTCACAAAACGTAATTACACGTAATATGTAATTAATCTATTTCAAGAGATACAGAACCTAAATGCATAAAATACATGTACACAGACTCACCATAGTGTCATCAATTACCAATGAACTTTGCATAGGACGCCTTACACAGCGTCATGAAACAATCGGAACTAGAAGGGTATACAGCTACTTTGAGAATCAAGCTGTGTCAATCAGTGTTAATGCTCATGACAGAAACCTTTCAATTAATATATTCATATGCGAGTCAACCACAGCTACCAGCCAGAATAACCTTTGGCATGCCCTGAACACTTCGCCCAAGTCCAAAAATAAGTTTAATATCGTAGTGGCATTAAGCCATGTATCAGATATTAAGCTGATAAGAACAGATACTACACTTTGATCTTAGCCAAAAGGCCGAGAAGCGATACTTATTCTAAGAACCGCTGAGTACCTAACCCGAATGGCCCAGCCCAGAACCTGGTTTGGCAAATGAAAGATCAAGACACTTTGTACAACATGTCAGAGTCAATATTTTCACGATACACTCAATCATACATCCTAGTGTGGATTTAAACACTAACACTTTTAGAGTTTCTATAACTTCAAATCCACATTTTTAAGTCATAAATGTCAATTCATTTGTGTATTCACTTGACTGAGATCAGAACTTGTCACATGTGCTGCCCCCTATAATCAGGTGACTCATCATACTCAATAGGTATGCCACATATTGTGCAATCATTCAGTCAAAAAGAAGCTTCCAATATGGCTACATTGACATTCAAGATATATTTCTGTATCACATACAATTACCATATGTTACAGTACACATACAATTCCAAATATGTGTAAGATTTACATTTTTTTGTGATTTAATATATTACCAAGTTGGACACACTGTTTGAATGAATTGGTGCAATGACATACAATCATAGCACTTCCATGAAAAAATCTATAAAACCACTTCACAGACACTTTCCACAACAGAAATAACCATACAGCATGGCAAAGGCTATAGATATTATCATTTGGTAATTATTGAGGCTACAAGCTGTAATAATTATCACTTGGTAATTATTGAGTTCAACTGTACAAACTTGTTTATCAATTAACAAATGACATAAATTAGTTTAGGCAGAAAAATATAGTTACAAACTGAAGTGAGGAGGACATCCAACAGGTGACAATCATGATCATTTCAATGTCCTTTGCAATGGATACTGCTGGCACCTAGGACTTCCAGCATAGTTCCAGGAAAATTAAGAGATAGGAAGTTAAAAAAAGTAAACTAGGTATTGATAGAGAAATTCAGATTAAAGGTAACACAGTGTCAAGAAACAATCGGAACTCGAAGGATATACAGCTACTTTGAGAATCAAGCTGTGTCAATCAGTGTTAATGCTCATGACAGAAACCTTTCAATTAATAAATTCATTCGTGAGTCAACCACAGCTACCAGCCAGAATGACCTATGGCATGCCACGAAGGCCTTCAAGAAAGCTTTGTATAAAATTGGAAATGGACCCCAAAGCTTTGTATAAAATTGGAAATGGACCATGGTACAGGGTTTGTTAATACAAGTTGCATAACAGCAGCTACAACAACTCCTTATCATCAACATGATAAATAACACTATGAAAGCTGGGAAGACTGAAGAAAATGCACCTACTTTGGTGATGTTAAGACTGGATATCATACCATGATTGCAATATGGGTGCAGCTATTATTCGTAATGCCTGGCTAATTTCAAAAGAGGAAATACCAGAGCTGCACCCATCAACAGCAGACCTTGAGGAAAGTGGTGGGCAGATCCCGGAAGTAATGCAATACCGGGCCAACCCGCAGCAAAGGTGGAGCAAGCCCTGAACACTTCACCCAAGTCCAAAATTCAGTTTAATATCATAGTGGCATTGAGCCACGTATCAGATATTACGCTAATAAGAACAGATACTACACTTTGATCTTAGCCAAGCTGTGTCAATCAGTGCTGATGTTCATGACAGAAACCTTTCAATTAAAAAATTCATTTGCGAGTCAACCACAGCTACCAGCCAGAATAACCTATGGCATGCCATGAAAGCCTTCAAGAAAGCTTTGTATAAAATTGAAATGGACCCCAGTACCAGCATGGCAGGACCTGGCATGAACAGCTGAAGGACACTGGGCAGTCAAAAATTGTGATGGAGATGCAGAGAAACTAAGAGCTGCTCTTGTCAATGCTCTTGATCACTACCAGGGCAAACGCAGAGGCTGTTTTCCCGAATCCTGTTGTCGGACTGAAGGGAAGCATGAAAATAGTTGCATGCAAATCAAGTCTAAAAGGGAACAGAAAATTTAACAGGATCCAAGTTGAGGTCTTGCTTTAATGATGTAACCACAGATCTACTCCCCTGTGATGGATTCACTAGGCACATATTCAATGAGCTTTTCAATTTGCTGGCTGTTCTTTGTATAATGTAGTATAATCCCTAGTTATTCCCAGTTCCTGGAATCATGGACCTCATTACATTGTAATCAGTAATATCCTCCAAAAGCCTGATCCTTTACCTGCTCGATTATCTCTGCCTGAATGAAGTCCTTCATGCATTTAAGAGGTCATTTTGTGCGGTTTTAGACATGTAGCATTTCTGTTGCATGTTTCAAGATGATTTTTCAAGATTTCATCCCCAGCATCTACTCTGCAATTGTCTGATTCCCCTGGCCCGGCAGCTTTCTTGTACACAGGTAAGCCATCATCCCTGTGACCTCTGTGTGCCAGCCCTTGTCGTCCACATAATTCCAATGTCTTCACAATGGAAATTAGAGTACTGCAGTTCCTCTGCTCCATGCTTAGATTCTTTTCATCAATTTGAACTTTAATTTTGCCAGTGGGATTTTCATATGTCGACTTGAATGCTTCAAGTTGGGCCATTGAAGATCTATTGTAGGCATGTGTTGAATGTACCTTCATGTCTTGCATGGCATCTATCCAGTTTTGGTACGGTTCAGAAATCAGTTCATGGGAACTTCAAAGCTATATTATGTATCATATATGATATATTTACCTTATGACCAAGAAGTATAAAAAGGTGTCAAGAATTAGATGACCTCTCAGGCTCCAGGCCTCACGAGTACACATTCCAGCCGCTGGGGTGTAGCAAAAACGCTCATAATTGATTTTGCAATGTAGGTCTGCTCTAAAAGGGCAAACACAGAGGCTGTTTTCCAGAATTTCATTGTCGGACTAAAGGGAATCATGAAAATAGTTGCATGCAAATCAAGGCTAAAAAGGCACAGAAAATGCTTCTGGGTGTATGCGAATGACTATAGACTAGCTTGTGACAGTATTCCATACATGCACACCTGGCCAGTCTTCACTGGAATACCAATGTAGGACGCCATCACACCTCAGTGTACAAGGCCAAAGACCCAAAATCCCCAAGAAGCCAGAAAGGTAAAAAGTGTCTAGGCAGAGTGAGGCTATGAAAGACAGAGGCAGAGTGACAGCAGGACTGCTGCAGAGAGTCCTTGCTAATTTATCCTTGGGTGGGGGCTGGCTCCACATGAGATTTTTCAACATGTAATTCTTGGATTTTGTGGGGAACAGACAACTTTATTACAATTAAATAAACCATTCAACTTTACTTTGGTCTCCATCATCCTATAACTTGTATTGTTCTAGAGCTTCAGATCCTGGACCCTCACTGCCAAGCCAATTAACTTAACTAGCAACTTCACTAAACATGATAAGCTTTAGTGCAACAATTTGTGTCTCACCTTGATGTCTTGAAAATACGGTTCACTTTCAGCAGGGCAAAGTTCAGAACACATTCCATTCTCACAGCCAATTATGATGCACATTATCTAATAATCAGAAAAAGGAGACAATTATTACTGAAAGTTATATATTAGTTCATGCAGTTATTATCATTAACATAAAAAACAGCAACAAATCTGTTTGCCCTAATCATTACATCCAACCTGTTCAGTGAATGTTCAATTTGATCATCTCCGATGGCAGTATACTAGTCACTTCAGTTAATGTTTTGTTTCTCACAAGTTCCTCATAATGAACCTGCAACAAAGACAGTAGATTGGTCACAAAACGTAATTACACGTAATATGTAATTAATCTATTTCAAGAGATACAGAACCTAAATGCATAAAATACATGTACACAGACTCACCATAGTGTCATCAATTACCAATGAACTTTGCATAGGACGCCTTACACAGCGTCATGAAACAATCGGAACTAGAAGGGTATACAGCTACTTTGAGAATCAAGCTGTGTCAATCAGTGTTAATGCTCATGACAGAAACCTTTCAATTAATATATTCATATGCGAGTCAACCACAGCTACCAGCCAGAATAACCTTTGGCATGCCCTGAACACTTCGCCCAAGTCCAAAAATAAGTTTAATATCGTAGTGGCATTAAGCCATGTATCAGATATTAAGCTGATAAGAACAGATACTACACTTTGATCTTAGCCAAAAGGCCGAGAAGCGATACTTATTCTAAGAACCGCTGAGTACCTAACCCGAATGGCCCAGCCCAGAACCTGGTTTGGCAAATGAAAGATCAAGACACTTTGTACAACATGTCAGAGTCAATATTTTCACGATACACTCAATCATACATCCTAGTGTGGATTTAAACACTAACACTTTTAGAGTTTCTATAACTTCAAATCCACATTTTTAAGTCATAAATGTCAATTCATTTGTGTATTCACTTGACTGAGATCAGAACTTGTCACATGTGCTGCCCCCTATAATCAGGTGACTCATCATACTCAATAGGTATGCCACATATTGTGCAATCATTCAGTCAAAAAGAAGCTTCCAATATGGCTACATTGACATTCAAGATATATTTCTGTATCACATACAATTACCATATGTTACAGTACACATACAATTCCAAATATGTGTAAGATTTACATTTTTTTGTGATTTAATATATTACCAAGTTGGACACACTGTTTGAATGAATTGGTGCAATGACATACAATCATAGCACTTCCATGAAAAAATCTATAAAACCACTTCACAGACACTTTCCACAACAGAAATAACCATACAGCATGGCAAAGGCTATAGATATTATCATTTGGTAATTATTGAGGCTACAAGCTGTAATAATTATCACTTGGTAATTATTGCGTTCAACTGTACAAACTTGTTTATCAATTAACAAATGACAAAAATTAGTTAAGGCAGAAAAATATAGTTACAAACTGAAGTGAGGAGGACATCCAACAGGTGACAATCATGATCATTTCAATGTCCTTTGCAATGGATACTGCTGGCACCTAGGACTTCCAGCATAGTTCCAGGAAAATTAAGAGATAGGAAGTTAAAAAAAGTAAACTAGGTATTGATAGAGAAATTCAGATTAAAGGTAACACAGTGTCAAGAAACAATCGGAACTCGAAGGATATACAGCTACTTTGAGAATCAAGCTGTGTCAATCAGTGTTAATGCTCATGACAGAAACCTTTCAATTAATAAATTCATTCGTGAGTCAACCACAGCTACCAGCCAGAATGACCTATGGCATGCCACGAAGGCCTTCAAGAAAGCTTTGTATAAAATTGGAAATGGACCCCAAAGCTTTGTATAAAATTGGAAATGGACCATGGTACAGGGTTTGTTAATACAAGTTGCATAACAGCAGCTACAACAACTCCTTATCATCAACATGATAAATAACACTATGAAAGCTGGGAAGACTGAAGAAAATGCACCTACTTTGGTGATGTTAAGACTGGATATCATACCATGATTGCAATATGGGTGCAGCTATTATTCGTAATGCCTGGCTAATTTCAAATGAGGAAATACCAGAGCTGCACCCATCAACAGCAGACCTTGAGGAAAGTGGTGGGCAGATCCCGGAAGTAATGCAATACCGGGCCAACCCGCAGCAAAGGTGGAGCAAGCCCTGAACACTTCACCCAAGTCCAAAATTCAGTTTAATATCATAGTGGCATTGAGCCACGTATCAGATATTACGCTAATAAGAACAGATACTACACTTTGATCTTAGCCAAAACGCCGAGAAACGATACTCATTTGACGACGAAGTGGACTTCGAAGGATATACAGCTACTTTGAGAAGCAAGCTGTGTCAATCAGTGCTGATGTTCATGACAGAAACCTTTCAATTAAAAAATTCATTTGCGAGTCAACCACAGCTACCAGCCAGAATAACCTATGGCATGCCATGAAAGCCTTCAAGAAAGCTTTGTATAAAATTGAAATGGACCCCAGTACCAGCATGGCAGGACCTGGCATGAACAGCTGAAGGACACTGGGCAGTCAAAAATTGTGATGGAGATGCAGAGAAACTAAGAGCTGCTCTTGTCAATGCTCTTGATCACTACCAGGGCAAACGCAGAGGCTGTTTTCCTGAATCCTGTTGTCGGACTGAAGGGAAGCATGAAAATAGTTGCATGCAAATCAAGTCTAAAAGGGAACAGAAAATTTAACAGGATCCAAGTTGAGGTCTTGCTTTAATGATGTAACCACAGATCTACTCCCCTGTGATGGATTCACTAGGCACATATTCAATGAGCTTTTCAATTTGCTGGCTGTTCTTTGTATAATGTAGTATAATCCCTAGTTATTCCCAGTTCCTGGAATCATGGACCTCATTACATTGTAATCAGTAATATCCTCCAAAAGCCTGATCCTTTACCTGCTCGATTATCTCTGCCTGAATGAAGTCCTTCATGCATTTAAGAGGTCATTTTGTGCGGTTTTAGACATGTAGCATTTCTGTTGCATGTTTCAAGATGATTTTTCAAGATTTCATCCCCAGCATCTACTCTGCAATTGTCTGATTCCCCTGGCCCGGCAGCTTTCTTGTACACAGGTAAGCCATCATCCCTGTGACCTCTGTGTGCCAGCCCTTGTCGTCCACATAATTCCAATGTCTTCACAATGGAAATTAGAGTACTGCAGTTCCTCTGCTCCATGCTTAGATTCTTTTCATCAATTTGAACTTTAATTTTGCCAGTGGGATTTTCATATGTCGACTTGAATGCTTCAAGTTGGGCCATTGAAGATCTATTGTAGGCATGTGTTGAATGTACCTTCATGTCTTGCATGGCATCTATCCAGTTTTGGTATGGTTCAGAAATCAGTTCATGGGAACTTCAATGCTATATTATGTATCATATATGATATATTTACCTTATGACCAAGAAGTATAAAAAGGTGTCAAGAATTAGATGACCTCTCAGGCTCCAGGCCTCACGAGTACACATTCCAGCTGCTGGGGTGTAGCAAAAACGCTCATAATTGATTTTGCAATGTAGGTCTGCTCTAAAAGGGCAAACACAGAGGCTGTTTTCCAGAATTTCATTGTCGGACTAAAGGGAATCATGAAAATAGTTGCATGCAAATCAAGGCTAAAAAGGCACAGAAAATGCTTCTGGGTGTATGCGAATGACTATAGACTAGCTTGTGACAGTATTCCATACATGCACACCTGGCCAGTTTTCACTGGAATACCAATGTAGGACGCCATCACACCTCAGTGTACAAGGCCAAAGACCCAAAATCCCCAAGAAGCCAGAAAGGTAAAAAGTGTCTAGGCAGAGTGAGGCTGTGAAAGACAGAGGCAGAGTGACAGCAGGACTGCTGCAGAGAGTCCTTGCTAATTTATCCTTGGGTGGGGGCTGGCTCCACATGAGATTTTTCAACATGTAATTCTTGGATTTTGTGGGGAACAGACAACTTTATTACAATTAAATAAACCATTCAACTTTACTTTGGTCTCCATCATCCTATAACTTGTATTGTTCTAGAGCTTCAGATCCTGGACCCTCACTGCCAAGCCAATTAACTTAACTAGCAACTTCACTAAACATGATAAGCTTTAGTGCAACAATTTGTGTCTCACCTTGATGTCTTGAAAATACGGTTCACTTTCAGCAGGGCAAAGTTCAGAACACATTCCATTCTCACAGCCAATTATGATGCACATTATCTAATAATCAGAAAAAGGAGACAATTATTACTGAAAGTTATATATTAGTTCATGCAGTTATTATCATTAACATAAAAAACAGCAACAAATCTGTTTGCCCTAATCATTACATCCAACCTGTTCAGTGAATGTTCAATTTGATCATCTCCGATGGCAGTATACTAGTCACTTCAGTTAATGTTTTGTTTCTCACAAGTTCCTCATAATGAACCTGCAACAAAGACAGTAGATTGGTCACAAAACGTAATTACACGTAATATGTAATTAATCTATTTCAAGAGATACAGAACCTAAATGCATAAAATACATGTACACAGACTCACCATAGTGTCATCAATTACCAATGAACTTTGCATAGGACGCCTTACACAGCGTCATGAAACAATCGGAACTAGAAGGGTATACAGCTACTTTGAGAATCAAGCTGTGTCAATCAGTGTTAATGCTCATGACAGAAACCTTTCAATTAATATATTCATATGCGAGTCAACCACAGCTACCAGCCAGAATAACCTTTGGCATGCCCTGAACACTTCGCCCAAGTCCAAAAATAAGTTTAATATCGTAGTGGCATTAAGCCATGTATCAGATATTAAGCTGATAAGAACAGATACTACACTTTGATCTTAGCCAAAAGGCCGAGAAGCGATACTTATTCTAAGAACCGCTGAGTACCTAACCCGAATGGCCCAGCCCAGAACCTGGTTTGGCAAATGAAAGATCAAGACACTTTGTACAACATGTCAGAGTCAATATTTTCACGATACACTCAATCATACATCCTAGTGTGGATTTAAACACTAACACTTTTAGAGTTTCTATAACTTCAAATCCACATTTTTAAGTCATAAATGTCAATTCATTTGTGTATTCACTTGACTGAGATCAGAACTTGTCACATGTGCTGCCCCCTATAATCAGGTGACTCATCATACTCAATAGGTATGCCACATATTGTGCAATCATTCAGTCAAAAAGAAGCTTCCAATATGGCTACATTGACATTCAAGATATATTTCTGTATCACATACAATTACCATATGTTACAGTACACATACAATTCCAAATATGTGTAAGATTTACATTTTTTTGTGATTTAATATATTACCAAGTTGGACACACTGTTTGAATGAATTGGTGCAATGACATACAATCATAGCACTTCCATGAAAAAATCTATAAAACCACTTCACAGACACTTTCCACAACAGAAATAACCATACAGCATGGCAAAGGCTATAGATATTATCATTTGGTAATTATTGAGGCTACAAGCTGTAATAATTATCACTTGGTAATTATTGCGTTCAACTGTACAAACTTGTTTATCAATTAACAAATGACAAAAATTAGTTAAGGCAGAAAAATATAGTTACAAACTGAAGTGAGGAGGACATCCAACAGGTGACAATCATGATCATTTCAATGTCCTTTGCAATGGATACTGCTGGCACCTAGGACTTCCAGCATAGTTCCAGGAAAATTAAGAGATAGGAAGTTAAAAAAAGTAAACTAGGTATTGATAGAGAAATTCAGATTAAAGGTAACACAGTGTCAAGAAACAATCGGAACTCGAAGGATATACAGCTACTTTGAGAATCAAGCTGTGTCAATCAGTGTTAATGCTCATGACAGAAACCTTTCAATTAATAAATTCATTCGTGAGTCAACCACAGCTACCAGCCAGAATGACCTATGGCATGCCACGAAGGCCTTCAAGAAAGCTTTGTATAAAATTGGAAATGGACCCCAAAGCTTTGTATAAAATTGGAAATGGACCATGGTACAGGGTTTGTTAATACAAGTTGCATAACAGCAGCTACAACAACTCCTTATCATCAACATGATAAATAACACTATGAAAGCTGGGAAGACTGAAGAAAATGCACCTACTTTGGTGATGTTAAGACTGGATATCATACCATGATTGCAATATGGGTGCAGCTATTATTCGTAATGCCTGGCTAATTTCAAATGAGGAAATACCAGAGCTGCACCCATCAACAGCAGACCTTGAGGAAAGTGGTGGGCAGATCCCGGAAGTAATGCAATACCGGGCCAACCCGCAGCAAAGGTGGAGCAAGCCCTGAACACTTCACCCAAGTCCAAAATTCAGTTTAATATCATAGTGGCATTGAGCCACGTATCAGATATTACGCTAATAAGAACAGATACTACACTTTGATCTTAGCCAAAACGCCGAGAAACGATACTCATTTGACGACGAAGTGGACTTCGAAGGATATACAGCTACTTTGAGAAGCAAGCTGTGTCAATCAGTGCTGATGTTCATGACAGAAACCTTTCAATTAAAAAATTCATTTGCGAGTCAACCACAGCTACCAGCCAGAATAACCTATGGCATGCCATGAAAGCCTTCAAGAAAGCTTTGTATAAAATTGAAATGGACCCCAGTACCAGCATGGCAGGACCTGGCATGAACAGCTGAAGGACACTGGGCAGTCAAAAATTGTGATGGAGATGCAGAGAAACTAAGAGCTGCTCTTGTCAATGCTCTTGATCACTACCAGGGCAAACGCAGAGGCTGTTTTCCTGAATCCTGTTGTCGGACTGAAGGGAAGCATGAAAATAGTTGCATGCAAATCAAGTCTAAAAGGGAACAGAAAATTTAACAGGATCCAAGTTGAGGTCTTGCTTTAATGATGTAACCACAGATCTACTCCCCTGTGATGGATTCACTAGGCACATATTCAATGAGCTTTTCAATTTGCTGGCTGTTCTTTGTATAATGTAGTATAATCCCTAGTTATTCCCAGTTCCTGGAATCATGGACCTCATTACATTGTAATCAGTAATATCCTCCAAAAGCCTGATCCTTTACCTGCTCGATTATCTCTGCCTGAATGAAGTCCTTCATGCATTTTAGAGGTCATTTTGTGCGGTTTTAGACATGTAGCATTTCTGTTGCATGTTTCAAGATGATTTTTCAAGATTTCATCCCCAGCATCTACTCTGCAATTGTCTGATTCCCCTGGCCCGGCAGCTTTCTTGTACACAGGTAAGCCATCATCCCTGTGACCTCTGTGTGCCAGCCCTTGTCGTCCACATAATTCCAATGTCTTCACAATGGAAATTAGAGTACTGCAGTTCCTCTGCTCCATGCTTAGATTCTTTTCATCAATTTGAACTTTAATTTTGCCAGTGGGATTTTCATATGTCGACTTGAATGCTTCAAGTTGGGCCATTGAAGATCTATTGTAGGCATGTGTTGAATGTACCTTCATGTCTTGCATGGCATCTATCCAGTTTTGGTACGGTTCAGAAATCAGTTCATGGGAACTTCAAAGCTATATTATGTATCATATATGATATATTTACCTTATGACCAAGAAGTATAAAAAGGTGTCAAGAATTAGATGACCTCTCAGGCTCCAGGCCTCACGAGTACACATTCCAGCCGCTGGGGTGTAGCAAAAACGCTCATAATTGATTTTGCAATGTAGGTCGGTTCTGGCTAAGCATGCCCATATGCAGCTGCTGCTGCAGCAGGCCAGTCTGGCCACTTTAGGCCAGGTATTTAACCTCCACCCAGCCCCCCTCTAGGCAGAGGGAGGCTGAGAAAGACATGGGCAGATGGACAGCAGGACTGCTGCAAAGAGTCCTTGCTAATTTATCCTTGGGTGGGGGCTGGCTCCACATGAGATTTTTCAACATGTAATTCTTGGATTTTGTGGGGAACAGACAACTGTATTACAATTAAACTAGAGCCTATCGGTGCTGAATCCATAAGGTGGTGTTACTGTTGTATAAATTACTAATTACTGATAGTAATATGAAAAAACTCAGTGAGGGCAAGAATTGAAAATACAAAAAAGTTTAAAATGCAATGAAATAAAAGATTTTTTTTTAAAGTTTTACCAAATAAATTTTCTTTTTTATTGTATTTCATGACAGGTTAGGGCTGGAAATTGTTTGATCCTTAACGATCGATATTATCACGCCAAATTTCTAACGACGCATGTTATTTATCACAATAATTCTGAACGAGCTTCATATATAGATGTGTGCAAAAGAGAAAAAATTTACTTAATGTGCCTCTTTTAGCTGTGAATGAGAACTACAGTCTAACTGAGTTAAGAAACATTTAATATGATAATAGTAAATAAATCTGAATCAACACCTTAAGTAATTTGGATTGACACAGTTATCCCAGCCTAGCTTTTGAAAAACACTGGCTACTCCCTGGCCGGGAGTCAAACCAGTGGATCCCTGGGGTGCCCAGTAGGCATCTTCACACTGATTGAGTATTTCTCATACTACAGCTCAAAAACGGCATCAGAAAGTGAAAACTAAGGTGATTTTAGAATCACTTTTCTTGTATGACAAAGCCTTGAAAAGTTTCAAAACACTGCTCTAAAGTCAACCGGAAGTTGCCGCCGAAATGTAAACAAAGCTCCAGGAGCTAGGCTGGCAGGCGTCCAAGTGCCGGTAGGTGAAATGATGAAGGCACTGGGTCGTACACTCTCATTATATGCATTTATTAGCATACTACTGCTATCTTTCTAAAAAAATGAGCTGAATATTTGTGGGCAATGCATTTTAAAGTTTACTGAGCTCTATGTGACACTTCTCAGCTTGATCTCCAGCGAGGCTATTCATTTGAAAATTCTCCTGAATGTTCCACTCTCTCACATCTCATCTTCTGACAATATCCTGAAGGCTTGCTTTCGAACCTTGGATAACAATTGCTCTAGGAATCTACTGAGCCATACCAAAGACAGTATATAAACTCTGTGCTACTCAACTCTGTAGGCCTAGTTCTTAAATTTGCCACCAGGGGCACTGAGGTGAGTTGCATACAAGGCCAAGAGCCACAAAAACAGCGAAATGCCGCAAAAAAGCGCTCATTTAGCATTTTACAGCAAACTACTGCTATCTTTCTCAAAAAATGACCCAAATTATTTGAATCAATATAGTTTAAAGTATACTGAGCCCTATGTGGCACTGTTCAGCTTCATCTCCATTAAGCCTATTCATTTGAAAATTTTCCTGAATGTTCCACTCTCTCACATCTCATCCTCTGACAATATCCTGAAGGCTTGCTTTGCAACCTTCTGGATAATAAACCATTCAACTTTACTTTGGTCTCCATCATCCTTTAACTTGTATTGTTCTAGAGCGTCAGATCTTGACAAGCCAATTAACTTAACTAGCAACTTCACTAAACATGATAAGCTTTAGTGCAACAATTCATGTCTCACCTTGATGTCTTGAATATACGGTTTACCCCTCAGCAGGGCAAAGTTCAGAACTCATTTCATTCTCACAGCCAATTATGATGCACTTTATCTTATAATCAGAAAAGGAGGCAATTATTACTGAAAGTTATATGTTAGTTCATGCATTTATTACCATTGTATTAACATAACAAACCAGCAACAAATCTGTTTGCCCTAATCGTTACATCCAACCTGTTCAATGAATGTTCGAATGGTTCCGATCATCTATGCTGGCAGTGTACTAGTCACTTCAGTTAGTGTTTTGTTTCATACAAGTTCCTCATACTGAACCTGCAACAAAGACAGGAGATTGGTCACAATACGTAATTACACGTAATATGTAATGTATCTATTTCAAGGGATGCAGAACCTAAATGCATAAAAAACATTTACACAGACTCACCATAGTGTCATCAATTACCAATGAACTTTGCATAGGACATACTTATTCTAAGAACCGCTGAGTACCTAACCCGAACGGCCCAGCCCAGAACCTAGTCCTGGTCTGGCAAATGAAAGATCAAGACACTTTGTACAACATATCAGAGTCAATATTTTCACGAAACACTCAATCATACATCCTAGTGTGGATTTAAACACTAACACCTTTAGAGTTTCTATAACTTCAAATCCACATTTTTAAGTCATAAATGTCAATTCATTTGTGTATTCACTTGACTGACATCCGAACCTGTCACATGTGCTGCCCCCTATAATCAGGTGACTCATCATACTCAATAGGTATGCCACATATTGTGCAATCATTCAGTCACAAAGAAGCTTCCAATATGGCTACATTGACATTCAAGATATATTTCTGTATCACATACAATTACCATATTCTACAGTACACATACAATTCCAAATATGTGTAAGATTTACATTTTTTTGTGATTTAATATATTACCAAGTTGGACACACTGTCTGAATGAATTAGTGCCATGACATAAAATCATAGTACTTCCATGAAAAAATCTATAAAACCACTTCACAGACACTTTCCACAACAGAAATAACCATACAGCATGGCAAAGGCTATAGATATTGTCATTTGGTAATTATTGAGGCTACAAGCTGTAATAATTATCACTTGGTAATTATTGAGTTCAACTGTACAAACTTGTTTATCAATTAACAAATGACAAAAATTAGTTAATGCAGAAAAAAATTGTTACAAACTGAAGTGAGGAGGACATCCAACAGGTGACAATCATGATCATTTCAATGTCCTTTGCAATGGACACTGCTGGCACCTAGGACTTCCAGCATAGTTCCAGGAAAATTAAGAGATAGGAAGTTAAAAAAAGTAAACTAGGTATTGATAGAGAAATTCAGATTAAAGGTAACACAGCATCAAGAAACAATCGGAACTCGAAGGATATACAGCTACTTTGAGAATCAAGCTGTGTCAATCAGTGTTAATGCTCATGACAGAAACCTTACAATTAATAAATTCATTCGCGAGTCAACCACAGCTACCAGCCAGAATGACCTATGGCATGCCACGAAGGCCTTTAAGAAAGCTTTGTATAAAATTGGAAATGGACCCCAAAGCTTTGTATAAAATTGGAAATGGACCATGGTACAGGGTTTGTTAATTCAAGTTGCATAACAGCAGATCAAGACACTTTGTACAACATGTCAGAGTCAATATTTTCATGATACACTCAATCATACATCCTATTGTGGATTTAAACACTAACACCTATAGAGTTTCTATAACAGATACAGATGCAGATAAACTAAGAGCTGCTCTAAAAGGGCAAACACAGAGGCTGTTTTCCAGAATTTCATTGTCGGACTAAAGGGAATCATGAAAATAGTTGCATGCAAATCAAGGCTAAAAAGGCACAGAAAATGCTTCTGGGTGTATGCGATTGACTATAGACTAGCTTGTGGAGAATGACAGTATTCCATACATGCACACCTGGCCAGTCTTCACTGGAATACCAATGTAGGACGCCATTACACCTCAGTGTACAAGGCCAAAGACCCAAAATCCCCAAGAAGCCAGAAAGGTAAAAAGTGTCTAGGCAGAGTGAGGCTGTGAAAGACAGAGGCAGAGTGACAGCAGGACTGCTGCAGAGAGTCCTTGCTAATTTATTCTTGGGTGGGGGCTGGTTCAACATGAGATTTTTCAACATGTAATTCTTGGATTTTGTGGGGAACAGACAACTTTATTACAATTAAATAAACCATTCAACTTTACTTTGGTCTCCATCATCCTTTAACTTGTATTGTTCTAGAGCTTCAGATCCTGGACCCCCACTGCCAAGCCAATTAACTTAACTAGCAACTTCAGTAAACATGATAGGCTTTAGTGCAACAATTTGTGTCTCACCTTGATGTCTTGAATATAGGGTTCACTTTCAGCATGGCAAAGTTCAGAACACATTCCATTCTCACAGCCAATTATGATGCACATTATCTAATAATCAGAAAAAGGAGACAATTATTACTGAAAGTTATATATTAGTTCATGCAGTTATTATCATTAACATAAAAAAACAGCAACAAATCTGGTTGCCCTAATCATAACATCCAACCTGTTCAGTGAATGTTCAATTTGATCATCTCCGATGGCAGTATACTAGTCACTTCAGTTAGTGTTTTGTTTCTCACAAGTTCCTCATAATGAACCTGCAACAAAGACAGTAGATTGGTCACAATACGTAATAACACGTAATATGTAATGTATCTATTTCAAGGGATGCAGAACCTAAATGCATAAAATACATGTACACAGACTCACCATAGTGTCATCAATTACCAATGAACTTTGCATAGGACGTCTTACACAGCGTCATGAACCAATCGGAACTAGAAGGGTATACAGCTACTTTGAGAATCAAGCTGTGTCAATCAGTGTTAATGCTCATGACAGAAACCTTTCAATTAATAAATTCATTCGCGAGTCAACCACAGCTACCAGCCAGAATGACCTATGGCATGCCACGAAGGCCTTTAAGAAAGCTTTGTATAAAATTGGAAATGGACCCCAAAGCTTTGTATAAAATTGGAAATGGACCATGGTACAAGGGTTTGTTAATACAAGTTGCATAACAGCAGCTACAACAACTCCTTATCATCAACATGATAAATAACACTATGAAAGCTGGGAAGACTGAAGAAAATGCACCTACTTTGGTGATGTTAAGACTGGATATCATACCATGATTGCAATATGGGTGCAGCTATTATCCGTAATGCCTGGCTAATTTCAAATGAGGAAATACTAGAGCTGCACCCATCAACAGCAGACCTTGAGGAAAGTGGTGGGCAGATCCCAGAAGTACTGCAATATCGGGCCAACCCGCAGCAAAGGTGGAGCAAGCCCTGAACACTTCACCCAAGTCCAAAATTCAGTTTAATATCATAGTGGCATTGAGCCACGTATCAGATATTACGCTAATAAGAACAGATACTACACTTTGATCTTAGCCAAAACGCCAAGAAACGATACTCATTTGACGATGAAGTGGACCTCGAAGGATATACAGCTACTTTGAGGAGCAAGCTGTGTCAATCAGTGCTGATGCTCATGACAGAAACCTTTCAATTAAAAAATTCATTTGCGTGTCAACCACAGCTACCAGCCAGAATAACCTATGGCATGCCATGAAAGCCTTCAAGAAAGCTTTGTATAAAATTGAAATGGACCCCAGTACCAGCATGGCAGGACCTGGCATGAACAGCTGAAGGACACTGGGCAGTCAAAAATTGTGATGGAGATGCAGAGAAACTAAGAGCTGCTCTTGTCAATGCTCTTGATCACTACCAGGGCAAACGCAGAGGCTGTTTTCCCGAATCCTGTTGTCGGACTGAAGGGAAGCATGAAAATAGTTGCATGCAAATCAAGTCTAAAAGGGAACAGAAAATTTAACAGGATCCAAGTTGAGGTCTTGCTTTAATGATGTAACCACAGATCTACTCCCCTGTGATGGATTCACTAGGCACAATTTCAATGAGCTTTTCAATTTGCTGGCTGTTCTTTGTATAATGTAGTATAATCCCAGTTATTCCCAGTTCCTGGAATCATGGACCTCATCACATTGTAATCAATAATATCCTCCAAAAGCCTGATCCTTTACCTGCTCGATTATCTCTGCCTGAATGAAGTCCTTCATGCATTTAAGAGGTCATTTTGTGCAGTTTTAGACATGTAGCATTTCTGTTTTATGTTTCAAGATGATTTTTCAAGATTTCATCCCCAGCATCTACTCTGCAATTGTCTGATTCCCCTGGCCCGGCAGTTTTTTGTACACAGGTAAGCCATCATCCCTGTGACCTCTGTGTGCCAGCCCTTGTCGTCCACATAATTCCAATGTCTTCACAATGGAAATAAGAATACTGCAGTTCCTCTGCTCCATGCTTAGATTCTTTCATCAATTTGAACTTTAATTTTGCCAGTGGGATTTTCATATGTCGACTTGAATGCTTCAAGTTTGGCCATTGAAGATCTATTGTAGGCATGTGTTGAATGTACCTTCATGTCTTGCATGGCATCTATCCAGTTTTGGTACGGTTCAGAAATCAGTTCATGGGAACTTCAAAGCTATATTCAAAGCTATATCATATATGATATATTTACCTTATGACCAAGAAGTATAAAAAGGTGTCAAGAATTAGATGACCTCTCAGGCTCCAGACCTCACTAGTACACATTCCAGCCGCTGGGGTGTAGCAAAAACGCTCATAATTGATTTTGCAATGTAGGTCGGTTCTGGCTAAGCATTCCCATATGCAACTGCTGCTGCAGCAGGCCAGGTATTTAACCTCTACCCAGCCCCCCTCTAGGCAGAGGGAGGCTGAGAAAGACAGGGGCAGATGGACAGCAGGACTGCTGCAGAGAGTCCTTGCTAATTTATCCTTGGGTGGGGGCTGGCTCAACATGAGATTTTTCAACATGTAATTCTTGGATTTTGTGGGGAACAGACAATTTTATTACAATTAAATAAACCATTCAACTTTACTTTGGTCTACATCATCCTTTAACTTGTATTGTTCTAGAGCTTCAGATCTTGACAAGCCAATAAGCCAGTTCACGGTCTCGCAGTACGCATGCGCCACATATGTGTGTCAGGCCAGGTCAGAGTTCAAGGGGTGCTAGCAGCAGCAGCCTGAGGGGTGCCAGTGCACTGTCACAGTCTAAAGTTGTGTTCATAGATCCTGCTCATCAGAGCAACAGTAGAATGGTATAAACAAATTACAACTATTACATAATGTTTATCACACACCAATTTGCAATAAAGGCTCTAATGATAAACTGAAATATTTTTTAAGAACAGTCATATAGTGAACAAAGGCTAGAACATGTATTAGCATCTTAAGCTATCACTAACATCAATTATAGCACTCTGGTATTTCCATACATAAATCAACTGGGCAGGATGCTAGGTCCAACTTTATCACATTTTATAAGACAAAGACCACATGTAACTCTGGCAGACTGTACTCTCTGCTACCTGAAGAATTGCTCCAGTCTCCATAGAAGGTGTGGCCAGTGGCATATATTTGATCAACAATTGCAAGTATTTGCAGGTAAGTTTTTTTACTGTTCTCTGCTTTTTTTTTAGCTGACATGATGTGCTCCCACATGTCAGTGAGTGCACTAATATTGAGAAAATTAAAATTCCTTTGATTTCATACCATATATAAATCTTTGAATAAACAATATACAGGCCTAATTATATATATATACTTTTTTTTTTCCTCATAGATATCTACAAGAATGCCCAACACCAACTGTGTTGTTTTAAACTGGTTACTGTGAAATTCATGAGATCAACTATGGAGTAGGAAGATGTGTATGTTCACCTCCTTTTGCCCTATACCCATTTCCGACGAAGGCTGATGATAAGCAAAGGTGGATAAATGCTGTGAACAGAAAGGAACTGAAAAATGGAAGATGGGTTACCTGGACCCCAAGGACCTACTCACGAGTTTGTAGTGAGCATTTTATGGACAAGGCACCTACAATGGCACACCCAGTGCCATCTTTGAAGATGGGCCATAACTCATTGAAGGATACGGGTACTAAAATTAGACGGAGACTTGTCCGAAAAGGCTGTGATTACCAACCAAGTACACCTGCAACAGATGGAGCCAGCAATATCGTTCAAGCAACAGAGGAGATAGAAGAAAGTTATGCTCAGGAAAGTGCGAGCCATGATGTTGAGATGCTGGATCTGAGTGAGCAACAGAACCAAGGGCCAAATGAATTGGAAGCCTTAACACAGGTCATAAGGCATGACCATGATTACAATTACCGCTGTAATTGTAGTTCAATGTGTTTTTGCCGTGGATGCAAAACCAAAGAAGATGAAATTTCCAAATTAAGTGAACAGCTAGAAGAAATGACCATCAAGACGAAGGAGGACAAACTTAAGAAAAGTATGAGCAAGCGCCTGCTAAAAAATGACAAGAAAGTTAGTTTTTATACTGGCCTTCCTAATAAGTCCACATTTTATGCAATATTTGAACATATCAAGAACCGTGCGGCGAAGCTGAAGTACTGGAAAGGTGTTGTCTCCATGCGAAAAGGAGTGAGAAGATTCAACAAGACTCCACAGAAACCAGGACCAGCGAGAAAATTGCTTCTGGTGGATGAATTTCTGTTGACGTTGATGAAGCTCAGGCTGAATTTGTGCATGGAAGATTTGGCTGATAGGTTTGGAGTCAGTCAAGCTACCACAAGTAGTATTTTCAATACCTGGATCACTTTCTTGAGACAAGAGGTTTCCCCCCTAGTATTTTTCCCAAGTAGGGATATTGTCCATGAAACCCTTCCCAAGGCTTTCCGACAAAAGGGCAGCAAACCAAGAATAATTATTGACTGCACCGAAGTATTCATAGAAAGACCTCGGGATCTTCAAATTCAGGCACTGACATGGTCTGACTACAAGAAACACAATACAGTGAAGTTCTTGGTTGGCATCACACCTCAGGGCCATATTGCATATGTCAGTGATGTGTGGGGAGGACGTACCACCGACAGATATATTGTCCAACATTCCGGATTTTTGAATCACCTGGATCCTGGAGATGAGGTCATGGCTGATCGTGGCTTTCCCATAAGAGAAGATTTGATGTTGAGAAGAGCCAAACGGACCATACCTCCTGGTGCTAGGGGTCATGAACAAATGACCAAGGAGAATGTGGCACACACCAAGATGGTGGCAAATCTTCGCATACATGTCGAGCGAGCAATTAATCGAATTAAGTGGTTCACCATATTGAAAGGCACGTTGCAAATAACACTTGTCCCTAGAATCGATGACATTGTCATTGTGTGCAGTGCATTATGCAATTTACTTCCGCCATTGGTTGAATAAATGTGCGCTAATTGATATTAATATCCAATGTACTCTAGTCATATGCCTCTGTAATAAAAATTGGTTTTGTAATGTAATGCTTAGTAATTTTGTCACTGGTTTGATTCAGGTCTTACTTGCACAGATGTCATCCTTAATGATTTAGTCTTAATCAGGCAACTGTAAAATACACATGAATAAAGATAAACTAACTAGATTTTTCTGTTTTATGTATTTACTACTTATCGAGAAATATGCTTAATAAACAATCTAACAAGTTTCTCATACAACATAAACTAGTATTCACAAATAACATATATGTACATTATCAAAGTCACTTTGCATTATATATTGCTGGTGCAAGATAGCTGCAGAAGAATTTGGCAAGCCTCTGCAAAACTATTTCCCACTGGTCAACATCTTTGGCGATCTGTACAAGACAGTGTCCCTTGAATGAAAAAACAAAGAAGTAGCACCACTCCATATTAGTTACTCCCAGCTGACCTTGCACTTGTGTCCAATATTTGTGAGACTTGGACAATCTAAGTTTGCCGTCACAATCAGTAATGAGATACCTTGGATTACCTGCAGCAGGGGTAGTGTGGGCAACACTCATGGGGCATTTGATCTCAACACAAGCAAGACCACAGCAAGCACATTCAATGATGGCATCAGGAGAGGCTCCAATATATGGATGTGAACAGCACACATACACTCTGCACTCATGCAAAGTCACATTCTTGTGACCTGCTTCCTTGAAAACCTCCAGGAACTTTGTTATTGCATGCTTTTCCATCTCCCTTCCATACTTTAGTTGAGGTAGGTTTTCTGGAGGTGCCTTCACACCGAGCACCCGCTCAATGATGCTGTTCATGGAGATGCTTGCATTCGCTTCCAAAGTGGCCATCCTGGTGCTCACATCGTGGAACACTGATGCAGTGATCCTCCCATCTCGTTGATCCTTCCAGTTTGGGTTTGAACCTTGGCCAACAGTTTCGCGTTCAATGAAACCAGCAATCTCTGGCTGGATGGGAGACAACTGCTCCAGGAAGGCTGACAGAGAGTCACTGCACTGTGCCATTTGCTTGATTGTCAATGGCAGAACACTTTCATCGGTTGCAGAGTGGAACTGTATGCTGTGCGCATCTGTTCCTGGTCAGACAGTCCTTGCAACAGAGGATGGCGCAGACACAGAAATGACAGCCATCAAGGCTTCCAAACTGGCTGGGCGATGTCTTTTTTGTGCATCCTGTGGGTTGAACAGGTTCCTAGCAGCTTTTTCTGTCCCTTTCTTGTCTTTTGCTGCAAGACAGTAAGCAGTATTTCATTAGAACTGACATTGATATAAGTGAAAGTTCGTGAAAAGTACAGAAGTTTGCGATAAACTAATCTTTATACACTTACTGTAACTTCCATACTGAGGCTTGGTCCATGAAATTTCTTTGGCCAATCTGGGTTGAATAAGGTCAGATGTGTTTTTTGGCTTAGTCCATTCACACTCTGGTGCAGTGCAAGCCAACTGGGTGTATCCCAACTTCCATGCATGGTCCAACCTGAACAGCAGTGCTGCCACATGATTGCATGTTTGACCCAGCCTGAAGAAAACCAAATGCTTTATTAAGTTTTAAATTGAGACCTTATTTAATGCCATGGATCGTCAAAGTTAAGGTCATGGAACTTACCCAGCAAAACAATTGCAACATGCAGAACGGACTTCCCCTGACTTCTTGTCAACAGCCACCCATACTCCATGGCTTGGGTTTCTCACATTTTGGGAGGGAGTGCAGTTGGCCCTCAGGAAACTAAGATAGCTATCATCATTGATTGGATGATACAAGACCTCCTTGAGCCAGTCTGTTATGATAAAGTAAATACAAATTAGTAATTGCAGTTATGAATTATAACTGGACACACATATAGGGGAGTAGGCTAAGAAGGCCAGCTGATTAGTGACAAATAACATTTAACTTGATATAAATTAATGGGTATCTAATCAACTTAATAAAAAATGATGAAAAATATGAGAGCCTCGCAATAAATAGGTAAATACATAGGTAGATAATTGTTGTACTCATCAGTCCATAGTAAAATGGTACATGTAATACAGCTTTTATACTTCCAATAAAAGTACCAAATTATAAATGTGAAAGTGTTATATTTACCTGCTTGAAAATAGCTATATGCCTTTCCTTCCTTGTAATCTGCCAGGAGTCTTTTTTGTCCATGTCTTTTACTCCAAGGAAATTGCATATATCAAAATACATGGTAGGAGGCCACAATTTCATACCATCTTTCTCTCCTATCCATCCCTGGGTCAAAGTAGCAGGATCTGGCAATGTATTGTCACCTACTTTTAAACATGCTGCCAAAGAAGCAGCACGAGATGCTGCTAGTTCTGCATCAGTTTTCTTTGGCTCTAATTTCATTTCCCATGCAGCAAATGCACAAGCTGCAAGATCAACCTTTTTACCTTGAAGTGACAATCCAAATTTCCTTAAATAATCTTTCAGTGCAGTCATATTCCATCTCATAAAGTAGTCAAAATCACGCTCCTCACTCGTTTCAGCGATGCTGTTGTGAATGTAAACAAACCCTAGCACCCCTTGACCTTTGACCCAGCCACGAGATTTGGGACGAGAGCGAGACTTCTGAGACCGTGAACTGGCTTATTAACTTAACTAGCAACTTCACTAAACATGATAAGCTTTAGTGCAACAATTCATGTCTCACCTTGATGTCTTGAATATACGGTTTACCCCTCAGCAGGGCAAAGTTTTCCAGAATTGCAAATAGTTGCATGCAAATCAAGGCTAGCTTGTAGAGAACGACAGTATTCCGTACATGCACACCTGGCCATTCTTCACTGGAATACCAATGTAGGACGCCATCACACCTCAGTGTACAAGGCCAAAGACCCAAAATCCCCAAGAAGCCAGAAAGGTAAAAAGTGTCTAGGCAGAGTGAGGCTGAGAAAGACAGAGGCAGAGTGACAGCAGGACTGCTGCAAAGAGTCCTTGCTAATTTATTCTTGGGTGGGGGCTGGTTCAACATGAGATTTTTCAACATGTAATTCTTGGATTTCGTGGGGAACAGACAATTTTATTACAATTAAATAAACCATTCAATTTTACTTTGGTCTCCATCATCCTTTTACTTGTATTGTTCTAGAGCTTCAGATCCTGGACCTTCACTGCCAAGCCAATTAACTTAACTAGCAACTACGCTAAACATGATAAGCTCTAGTGCAACAATTCATGTCTCACCTTGATGTCTTGAATATACGGTTCACTTTCAGCAGGGCAAAGTTCAGAACACATTCCATTCTCACAGCCAATTACGATGCACATTATCTAATAATCAGAAAAAGAAGACAATTATTACTGAAAGTTATATATTACTTCATGCAGTTATTATCATTAACATAAAAAACAGCCACAAATCTGTTTGCCCTAATCATTACATCCAACCTGTTCAGTGAATGTTCAATTTGATCATCTCCGATGGCAGTATACTAGTCACTTCAGTTAGTGTTTTGTTTCTCACAAGTTCCTCATAATGAACCTGCAACAAAGACAGTAGATTGGTCACAAAACGTAATTACACGTAATATGTAATTAATCTATTTCAAGAGATACAGAACCTAAATGCATAAAATACATGTACACAGACTCACCATAGTGTCATCAATTACCAATGAACTTTGCATAGGACGCCTTACACAGCGTCATGAAACAATCGGAACTAGAAGGGTATACAGCTACTTTGAGAATCAAGCTGTGTCAATCAGTGTTAATGCTCATGACAGAAACCTTTCAATTAATATATTCATATGCGAGTCAACCACAGCTACCAGCCAGAATAACCTTTGGCATGCCCTGAACACTTCGCCCAAGTCCAAAAATAAGTTTAATATCGTAGTGGCATTAAGCCATGTATCAGATATTAAGCTGATAAGAACAGATACTACACTTTGATCTTAGCCAAAAGGCCGAGAAGCGATACTTATTCTAAGAACCGCTGAGTACCTAACCCGAATGGCCCAGCCCAGAACCTGGTTTGGCAAATGAAAGATCAAGACACTTTGTACAACATGTCAGAGTCAATATTTTCACGATACACTCAATCATACATCCTAGTGTGGATTTAAACACTAACACTTTTAGAGTTTCTATAACTTCAAATCCACATTTTTAAGTCATAAATGTCAATTCATTTGTGTATTCACTTGACTGAGATCAGAACTTGTCACATGTGCTGCCCCCTATAATCAGGTGACTCATCATACTCAATAGGTATGCCACATATTGTGCAATCATTCAGTCAAAAAGAAGCTTCCAATATGGCTACATTGACATTCAAGATATATTTCTGTATCACATACAATTACCATATGTTACAGTACACATACAATTCCAAATATGTGTAAGATTTACATTTTTTTGTGATTTAATATATTACCAAGTTGGACACACTGTTTGAATGAATTGGTGCAATGACATACAATCATAGCACTTCCATGAAAAAATCTATAAAACCACTTCACAGACACTTTCCACAACAGAAATAACCATACAGCATGGCAAAGGCTATAGATATTATCATTTGGTAATTATTGAGGCTACAAGCTGTAATAATTATCACTTGGTAATTATTGAGTTCAACTGTACAAACTTGTTTATCAATTAACAAATGACAAAAATTAGTTTAGGCAGAAAAATATAGTTACAAACTGAAGTGAGGAGGACATCCAACAGGTGACAATCATGATCATTTCAATGTCCTTTGCAATGGATACTGCTGGCACCTAGGACTTCCAGCATAGTTCCAGGAAAATTAAGAGATAGGAAGTTAAAAAAAGTAAACTAGGTATTGATAGAGAAATTCAGATTAAAGGTAACACAGTGTCAAGAAACAATCGGAACTCGAAGGATATACAGCTACTTTGAGAATCAAGCTGTGTCAATCAGTGTTAATGCTCATGACAGAAACCTTTCAATTAATAAATTCATTCGTGAGTCAACCACAGCTACCAGCCAGAATGACCTATGGCATGCCACGAAGGCCTTCAAGAAAGCTTTGTATAAAATTGGAAATGGACCCCAAAGCTTTGTATAAAATTGGAAATGGACCATGGTACAGGGTTTGTTAATACAAGTTGCATAACAGCAGCTACAACAACTCCTTATCATCAACATGATAAATAACACTATGAAAGCTGGGAAGACTGAAGAAAATGCACTTACTTTGGTGATGTTAAGACTGGATATCATACCATGATTGCAATATGGGTGCAGCTATTATTCGTAATGCCTGGCTAATTTCAAATGAGGAAATACCAGAGCTGCACCCATCAACAGCAGACCCTGAGGAAAGTGGTGGGCAGATCCCGGAAGTAATGCAATACCGGGCCAACCCGCAGCAAAGGTGGAGCAAGCCCTGAACACTTCACCCAAGTCCAAAATTCAGTTTAATATGATATTACGCTAATAAGAACAGATACTACACTTTGATCTTAGCCAAAACGCCGAGAAACGATACTCATTTGACGACGAAGTGGACCTCGAAGGATATACAGCTACTTTGAGGAGCAAGCTGTGTCAATCAGTGCTGATGCTCATGACAGAAACCTTTCAATTAAAAAATTCATTTGCGTGTCAACCACAGCTACCAGCCAGAATAACCTATGGCATGCCATGAAAGCCTTCAAGAAAGCTTTGTATAAAATTGAAATGGACCCCAGTACCAGCATGGCAGGACCTGGCATGAACAGCTGAAGGACACTGGGCAGTCAAAAATTGTGATGGAGATGCAGAGAAACTAAGAGCTGCTCTTGTCAATGCTCTTGATCACTACCAGGGCAAACGCAGAGGCTGTTTTCCCGAATCCTGTTGTCGGACTGAAGGGAAGCATGAAAATAGTTGCATGCAAATCAAGTCTAAAAGGAAACAGAAAATTTAACAGGATCCAAGTTGAGGTCTTGCTTTAATGATGTAACCACAGATCTACTCCCCTGTGATGGATTCACTAGGCACAAATTCAATGAGCTTTTCAATTTGCTGGCTGTTCTTTGTATAATGTAGTATAATCCCTAGTTATTCCCAGTTCCTGGAATCATGGACCTCATCACATTGTAATCAATAATATCCTCCAAAAGCCTGATCCTTTACCTGCTCGATTATCTCTGCCTGAATGAAGTCCTTCATGTATTTAAGAGGTCATTTTGTGCAGTTTTAGACATGTAGCATTTCTGTTGCATGTTTCAAGATGATTTTTCAAGATTTCATCCCTAGCATCTACTCTGCAATTGTCTGATTCCCTGACCTGGAGTCAACCCAGTGGACCCCTGGGGTGCCCAGTAGGCATCTTCACACTGATTGAGTATTTCTCATACTACAGCTTAAAAACGGCATCAGAAAGTGAAAACTAAGGTGATTTTAGAATCACTTTTCTTTGCATGACAAAGCCTTGAAAAGTTTCAAAACACTGCTCTAAAGTCAACCGGAAGTTGCTGCCAAAATGTAAACAAAGCTCCAGGAGCCAGGCTGGCAGGCTACCAAGTGCCGTTAGGTGAAATGATGAAGGCACTGGGCCCCGTACACTCTCATTATATGCATTAAATAGCATACTACTGCTATCTTTCTAAAAAAATGAGCTGAATATTTGTGCGCAATGCATTTTAAAGTTTACTGAGCTCTATGTGACACTTCTCAGCTTGATCTCCAGCGAGGCAATTCATTTGAAAATTCTCCTGAATGTTCCACTCTCTCACATCTCATCCTCTGACAATATCCTGAAGGCTTGCTTTCGAACCTTGGATAACAATTGCTCTAGGAATCTACTGAGCCATACCAAAGACAGTATATAAACTCTGTGCTACTCAACTCTGTAGGCCTAGTTCTTAAACTTGCCACCAGGGGCACTGAGGTGAGTTGCATACAAGGCCAAGAGCCACAAAAACAGCGAAATGCCGCAAAAAAGCGCTCATTTAGCATTTTACAGCAAACTACTGCTATCTTTCTCAAAAAACGAGCCAAATATTTTTAATCAATATAGTTTAAAGTATACTGAGCCCTATGTGGCACTGTTCAGCTTCATCTCCATTAAGCCTATTCATTTGAAAATTTTCCTGAATGTTCCACTCTCTCACATCTCATCCTCTGACAATATCCTGAAGGCTTGCTTTGCAACCTTCTGGATAATAAACCATTCAACTTTACTTTGGTCTCCATCATCCTTTAACTTGTATTGTTCTAGAGCTTCAGATCTTGACAAGCCAATTTACTTAACTAGCAACTTCACTAAACATGATAAGCTTTAGTGCAACAATTTGTGTCTCACCTTGATGTCTTGAAAATACGGTTCACTTTCAGCAGGGCAAAGTTCAGAACACATTCCATTCTCACAGTCAATTATGATGCACATTATCTAATAATAAGAAAAAGGAGACAATTATTACTGAAAGTTATATATTAGTTCATGCAGTTATTATCTTTAACATAAAAAAACAGCAACAAATCTGTTTGCCCTAATCATTACATCCAACCTGTTCAGTGAATGTTCAATTTGATCATCTCCGATGGCAGTATACTAGTCACTTCAGTTAGTGTTTCGTTCCTCACAAGTTCCTCATAATGAACCTGCAACAAAGACAGTAGATTGGTCACAATACGTAATTACACGTAATATGTAATGTATCTGTTTCAAGGGATGCAGAACCTAAATGCATAAAATACATGTACACGGATTCACCATAGTAATCAACCAATGAACTTTGCATAGGACATCTTTGTCTGGTACTGGATCTGCAGAACATCTTAATTAATAGTTGTGTGCACTTTCTGGATCCAAAACATCAAGTTCAACCAGAGTTGCAGTTGGAAGTTGAAGAATACCTGGGAAGGGTTCAAGTCAAATAAGAGTTAAACAGGCAAATAAACACTATAACATCAACAACAAAAAAGAGAGAGGGGCCTAGCTCAGTGTTAGTGCTCTGGGCTTGAAAACCAATGAGTCCCAGGTTCAATTCCTGGTCGAGCCTAAGTTGGATGGCTGTTTCATCCTTCATCTCATTGCCATGGTCCCTGCCTGTCCTAATTAGCCCATCAGGTGCAGAAATACAGGACGTAAAGCCCTATCCACCCACCCACAACAAAAAAGGAGACAACCAATGATACCAATACACACTGTATGAACACTAAAGAAATGATATTTTTCCAAATTTTATAAAACATACCCGAGATATGTCAGTGTGCCATCACAATGCACCACTAGGCCACATAGGGTGTTACTGTTTAACATTTCATATGGGTCAGTGCATTAGTGTGAGAGTTCAGCTCTAGAAACGAAAGTGTGCGTTAGTTCTGGTTTGGAAATAAAAGTGCAACGGCGGCCCTCCTTAATGATGCCTGTGTGCTCTGTGGGATTCGCTGAGGGTTTAGCTGCAGCACAGCCTATGTTTAGACTCAAAATTATAGTTAATAAAAACTGTAACTCACCTACAACAGCCTGAGGAATGAATGAGCCTTCCAGAAATTGATAGTTACTTCTGAAGTGCCCACTGATATGGTAACCTGGAGGGTGCATGGTCTGGTGTCCTGTTCTTCAGCTTCTGATGTGCGATTTGGGCACATGAACAGTCGCCCTGACCGAGAGATACACCATCTCACCTTCAGTAATTGAGATGGGACCAGCAGTTATAAGCTGTAGAACCACCAAGGAATAAAATGTATATGAAATTACATTAAATTATTTCTACACAATAACACCGTATGACAAAGACAATCATATGATTAGAAAATTAGCAGATTTCTGTAAAATATACATCATTTAATCCTGCAGTTTTCTGTAAAACGTCCAAAAACTAATTCATTATTTAATTAGTAGCAGTTGATGCGCTGACACTGGCCAAGAGGCAAATTAATGGTGGATCACTTATGCCAAACTTATAAACTTGTATTTATTTGTTATATCAAGTGTCAAGCTGTTCACAAAGTACAAATGTTCCAAAACAAAAGGGTGTGAAAAAGGGCAATTTTCAATTGTGAATTACGGGGTGGGGATGATTGCATTGATCATCCCCCTCTTCTCAGAAAGTGGGGGGTATATATCCCCCCGCATCCCCCTGAATCTACACCCCTGGTGGCAGCTGATTGCAAGAAGTAATCATAAAAAATTGCTGATTGCTATTCAAACGAATAGAAGAAAAAGAAATTGATGAATTCAGGAGACAAACAGACATTGTATCACTCCTTCAGCAAACCCAAATAAGCAATAATGCAAAATACATAGAAGCAATAGGCATTTGTAGACATAACACCTGTCAGTTTGGGTTTACTCCAGGTGCGAGTACAACTGACTGCGTCTTTATCCTTGATACTGTTATTAGATACCAAAAGCAAAAACGTAAGCCTCTCTATCTCTGTTTCGTAGATTTCACAAAAGCATTTGACTACATCAATAGAAATGCTCTGTACTATAAACTTATGAATCAAAAGATAGGCAATAAAATGCTTAACATAATAATGAGCATGTATGACAAAGCTAAAGCTAGAGTTAATAATTTAGGCAAAATTGGAGATCCAATTGATAGCAAATATGGTGTCTTGCAAGGTGGAATTCTCAGCCCCAAATTGTTTAATGAATTTCTATCTGACCTGCCTAACTATATGAATGAATTAGATGGTGTAGCACTTAATGGTCTGGTGCTCACACATATCTCATATGCTGATGATATAATTCTAATAGCACATTCCGAAACATCTCTTCAAACAGCATAAATTCCCTTCATGAATTCTGCAAAAAGTGGCATCTCATTGTTAATGTAGGAAAGACTAAAATAATGAAATATGGCAATAGTCGGCAAAAGCAATTTTACTATGATACACAACTAATTGAAAACGTTGACACCTTTAAATATCTAGGACATGTGTTAACTAACAAACGTAACATGCATGTAAAAATGACTGATTATCTTGTTACACAAGCCCAAAAAGCACTTTTTGCTTTGCAAAGTGACACTAAGCAGGCATTAGGATACATCACTCCTAAACTTGCTATAAAAATGTTTGACACATATATTTTACCAGTCCTTGAATATAATTATGAAATATGGTCCAGTCACAAACCTGTTAATAACCTAGAAAAGGTACAATTAGGATATCTGAAAAATATGCTGGGAGTTAGGAGACGGACCTCATCACAAGCAGTGTATAGTGAGACAGGCAGATTCCCATTACATGTGCGGCAAAAGTTCAGAATAATCAACTACTGGATTAAACTGGAAAAACTGCCAGCTAATAATATTCTTAAAAAATGTTTAAATGAGCAAAAAGAGATTAACACTTCTGGTAATAACGCTTGGGTTGCAAAAATTATTCATATACTCAATGAACAATATCCGCAAAGAGACCATTTAAGACTTGCTAATAATGAGCTAGAATCCATTATTAAAACATTCAAATCTAAAATTTATGATAAATGTCCGGATACTATATTAGCTGAAATAAATGATTCCACGTTACAGCCAAAACTTAGAACCTATAAACTCTTCAAGACTGATTATAGACTAGAACCTTATCTCTTATTAAAAGTTTAAAAACACTGCTCTAAAGTCAACCGGAAGTTGTCGCCGAAATGTAAATAAAGCTCCAGGAGCTAGGCTGGGGGGCGACCAAGTGCCGGTAGGTGAAATGATGAAGGCACTGGGCCCCGTACACTCTCATTATATGCATTTATTAGCATACTACTGCTATCTTTCTAAAAAAAAATGAGCTGAATATTTGTGCGCAATGCGTTTTAAAGTTTACTGAGCTCTATGTGACACTTCTCAGCTTGATCTCCAGCGAGGCTATTCATTTGAAAATTCTCCTGAATGTTCCACTCTCTCACATCTCATCCTCTGACAATATCCTGAAGGCTTGCTTTCGAACCTTGGATAACAATTGCTCTAGGAATCTACTGAGCAATACCAAAGACAGTATATAAACTCTGTGCTACTCAACTCTGTAGGCCTAGTTCTTAAATTTGCCACCAGGGGCACTGAGGTGAGTTGCATACAAGGCCAAGAGCCACAAAAACAGCGAAATGCCGCAAAAAAGCGCTCATTTAGCATTTTACAGCAAACTACTGCTATCTTTCTAAAAAAATGAGCCAAATATTTTTAATCAATATAGTTTAAAGTATACTGAGCCCTATGTGGCACTGTTCAGCTTCATCTCCATTAAGCCTATTCATTTGAAAATTTTCCTGAATGTTCCACTCTCTCACATCTCATCCTCTGACAATATCCTGAAGGCTTGCTTTGCACCCTTCTGGATAATAAACCATTCAACTTTTCTTTGGTCTCCATCATCCTTTAACTTGTTTTGTTCTAGAGCTTCAGATCTTGACAAGCCAATTAACTTAACTAGCAACATCACTAAACATGATAAGCTTTAGTGCAACAATTCATGTCTCACCTTGATGTCTTGAAAATACGGTTTACCCCTCAGCAGGGCAAAGTTCAGAACTCATTTCATTCTCACAGCCAATTATGATGCACTTTATCTTATAATCAGAAAAGGAGACAATTATTACTGAAAGTTATATGTTAGTTCATGCATTTATTACCATTGTATTAACATAACAAACCAGCAACAAATCTGTTTGCCCTAATCGTTACATCCAACCTGTTCAATGAATGTTCGAATGGTTCCGATCATCTATGCTGGCAGTGTACTAGTCACTTCAGTTAGTGTTTTGTTTCACACAAGTTCCTCATACTGAACCTGCAACAAAGACAGGAGATTGGTCACAATACGTAATTACACGTAATATGTAATGTATCTATTTCAAGGGATGCAGAACCTAAATGTATAAAAAAACATGTACACAGACTCACCATAGTGTCATCAATTACCAATGAACTTTGCATAGGACATACTCATTCTAAGAACCGCTGAGTATCTAACCCGAATGGCCCAGCCCAGAACCTGGTTTGGCAAATGAAAGATCATTCACTTTGTACAACATATCAGAGTTAATATTTTCACGAAACACTCAATCATACATCCTAGTGTGGATTTAAACACTAACACTTTCAGAGTTTCTATAACTTCAAATCCACATTTTTAAGTCATAAATGTCAATTCATTTGTGTATTCACTTGACTGAGATCAGAACCTGTCACATGTGCTGCCTCCTATAATCAGGTGACTCATCATACTCAATAGATATGCCACATATTGTGCAATCATTCAGTCACAAAGAAGCTTCCAATATGGCTACATTGACATTCAAGATATATTTCTGTATCACACACAATTACCATATTCTACAGTACACATACAATTCCAAATATGTGTAAGATTTACATTTTTTTGTGATTTAATATATTACCAAGTTGGACACACTGTCTGAATGAATTAGTGCCATGACCTAAATTATAGCACTTCCATGAAAAAATCTATAAAACCACTTCACAGACACTTTCTACAACAGAAATAACCATACAGCATGGCAAAGGCTATAGATATTGTCATTTGGTAATTATTGAGGCTACAAGCTGTAATAATTATCACTTTGTAATTATTGAGTTCAACTGTACAAACTTGTTTATCAATTAACAAATGACAAAAATTAGTTTATGCAGAAAAAAATTGTTACAAACTGAAGTGAGGAGGACATCCAACAGGTGACAATCATGATCATTTCAATGTCCTTTGCAATGGACACTGCTGGCACCTAGGACTTCCAGCATAGTTCCAGGAAAATTAAGAGATAGGAAGTTAAAAAAAGTAAACTAGGTATTGATAGAGAAATTCAGATTAAAGGTAACACAGTGTCAAGAAACAATCGGGACTCGAAGGATATACAGCTACTTTGAGAATCAAGCTGTGTCAATCAGTGTTAATGCTCATGACAGAAACCTTTCAATTAATAAATTCATTCGTGAGTCAACCACAGCTACCAGCCAAAATGACCTATGGCATGCCATGAAGGCCTTTAAGAAAGCTTTGTATAAAATTGGAAATGGACCCCAAAGCTTTGTATAAAATTGGAAATGGACCATGGTACAGGGTTTGTTAATACAAGTTGCATAACAGCAGCTACAACAACTCCTTATCATCAACATGATAAATAACACTATGAAAGCTGGGAAGACTGAAGAAAATGCACCTACTTTGGTGATGTTAAGACTGGATATCATACCATGATTGCAATATGGGTGCAGCTATTATCCGTAATGCCTGGCTAATTTCAAAAGAGGAAATACCAGAGCTGCACCCATCAACAGCAGACCTTGAGGAAAGTGGTGGGCAGATCCCGGAAGTACTGCAATACCGGGCCAACCCGCAGCAAAGGTGGAGCAAGCCCTGAACACTTCACCCAAGTCCAAAATTCAGTTTAATATCATAGTGGCATTGAGCCACGTATCAGATATTACGCTAATAAGAACAGATACTACACTTTGATCTTAGCCAAAACGCCGAGAAACGATACTCATTTGACGACGAAGTGGACTTCGAAGGATATACAGCTACTTTGAGAAGCAAGCTGTGTCAATCAGTGCTGATGTTCATGACAGAAACCTTTCAATTAAAAAATTCATTTGCGAGTCAACCACAGCTACCAGCCAGAATAACCTATGGCATGCCATGAAAGCCTTCAAGAAAGCTTTGTATAAAATTGAAATGGACCCCAGTACCAGCATGGCAGGACCTGGCATGAACAGCTGAAGGACACTGGGCAGTCAAATTTGTGATGGAGATGCAGAGAAACTAAGAGCTGCTCTTGTCAATGCTCTTGATCACTACCAGGGCAAACGCAGAGGCTGTTTTCCCGAATCCTGTTGTCGGACTGAAGGGTAGCATGAAAATAGTTGCATGCAAATCAAGTCTAAAAGGAAACAGAAAATTTAACAGGATCCAAGTTGAGGTCTTGCTTTAATGATGTAACCACAGATCTACTCCCCTGTGATGGATTCACTAGGCACAAATTCAATGAGCTTTTCAATTTGCTGGCTGTTCTTTGTATAATGTAGTATAATCCCTAGTTATTCCCAGTTCCTGGAATCATGGACCTCATCACATTGTAATCAATAATATCCTCCAAAAGCCTGATCCTTTACCTGCTCGATTATCTCTGCCTGAATGAAGTCCTTCATGCATTTAAGAGGTCATTTTGTGCGGTTTTAGACATGTAGCATTTCTGTTGCATGTTTCAAGATGATTTTTCAAGATTTCATCCCCAGCATCTACTCTGCAATTGTCTGATTCCCCTGGCCCGGCAGCTTTCTTGTACACAGGTAAGCCATCATCCCTGTGACCTCTGTGTGCCAGCCCTTGTCGTCCACATAATTCCAATGTCTTCACAATGGAAATTAGAGTACTGCAGTTCCTCTGCTCCATGCTTAGATTCTTTTCATCAATTTGAACTTTAATTTTGCCAGTGGGATTTTCATATGTCGACTTGAATGCTTCAAGTTGGGCCATTGAAGATCTATTGTAGGCATGTGTTGAATGTACCTTCATGTCTTGCATGGCATCTATCCAGTTTTGGTACGGTTCAGAAATCAGTTCATGGGAACTTCAAAGCTATATTATGTATCATATATGATATATTTACCTTATGACCAAGAAGTATAAAAAGGTGTCAAGAATTAGATGACCTCTCAGGCTCCAGGCCTCACGAGTACACATTCCAGCCGCTGGGGTGTAGCAAAAACGCTCATAATTGATTTTGCAATGTAGGTCGGTTCTGGCTAAGCATGCCCATATGCAGCTGCTGCTGCAGCAGGCCAGTCTGGCCACTTTAGGCCAGGTATTTAACCTCCACCCAGCCCCCCTCTAGGCAGAGGGAGGCTGAGAAAGACATGGGCAGATGGACAGCAGGACTGCTGCAAAGAGTCCTTGCTAATTTATCCTTGGGTGGGGGCTGGCTCCACATGAGATTTTTCAACATGTAATTCTTGGATTTTGTGGGGAACAGACAACTGTATTACAATTAAACTAGAGCCTATCGGTGCTGAATCCATAAGGTGGTGTTACTGTTGTATAAATGACTAATTACTGATAGTAATATGAAAAAACTCAGTAAGGGCAAGAATTGAAAATACAAAAAAGTTTAAAATGCAATGAAATAAAAGATTTTTTTTTAAAGTTTTACCAAATAAATTTTCTTTTTTATTGTATTTCATGACAGGTTAGGGCTGGAAATTGTTTGATCCTTAACGATCGATATTATCACGCCAAATTTCTAACGACGCATGTTATTTATCACAATAATTCTGAACGAGCTTCATATATAGATGTGTGCAAAAGAGAAAAAATTTACTTAATGTGCCTCTTTTAGCTGTGAATGAGAACTACAGTCTAACTGAGTTAAGAAACCTTTAATATGATAATAGTAAATAAATCTGAATCAACACCTTAAGTAATTTGGATTGACACAGTTATCCCAGCCTAGCTTTTGAAAAACACTGGCTACTCCCTGGCCGGGAGTCAAACCAGTGGATCCCTGGGGTGCCCAGTAGGCATCTTCACACTGATTGAGTATTTCTCATACTACAGCTCAAAAACGGCATCAGAAAGTGAAAACTAAGGTGATTTTAGAATCACTTTTCTTGTATGACAAAGCCTTGAAAAGTTTCAAAACACTGCTCTAAAGTCAACCGGAAGTTGCCGCCGAAATGTAAACAAAGCTCCAGGAGCTAGGCTGGCAGGCGTCCAAGTGCCGGTAGGTGAAATGATGAAGGCACTGGGTCGTACACTCTCATTATATGCATTTATTAGCATACTACTGCTATCTTTCTAAAAAAATGAGCTGAATATTTGTGGGCAATGCATTTTAAAGTTTACTGAGCTCTATGTGACACTTCTCAGCTTGATCTCCAGCGAGGCTATTCATTTGAAAATTCTCCTGAATGTTCCACTCTCTCACATCTCATCTTCTGACAATATCCTGAAGGCTTGCTTTCGAACCTTGGATAACAATTGCTCTAGGAATCTACTGAGCCATACCAAAGACAGTATATAAACTCTGTGCTACTCAACTCTGTAGGCCTAGTTCTTAAATTTGCCACCAGGGGCACTGAGGTGAGTTGCATACAAGGCCAAGAGCCACAAAAACAGCGAAATGCCGCAAAAAAGCGCTCATTTAGCATTTTACAGCAAACTACTGCTATCTTTCTCAAAAAACGACCCAAATTATTTGAATCAATATAGTTTAAAGTATACTGAGCCCTATGTGGCACTGTTCAGCTTCATCTCCATTAAGCCTATTCATTTGAAAATTTTCCTGAATGTTCCACTCTCTCACATCTCATCCTCTGACAATATCCTGAAGGCTTGCTTTGCAACCTTCTGGATAATAAACCATTCAACTTTACTTTGGTCTCCATCATCCTTTAACTTGTATTGTTCTAGAGCGTCAGATCTTGACAAGCCAATTAACTTAACTAGCAACTTCACTAAACATGATAAGCTTTAGTGCAACAATTCATGTCTCACCTTGATGTCTTGAATATACGGTTTACCCCTCAGCAGGGCAAAGTTCAGAACTCATTTCATTCTCACAGCCAATTATGATGCACTTTATCTTATAATCAGAAAAGGAGACAATTATTACTGAAAGTTATATGTTAGTTCATGCATTTATTACCATTGTATTAACATAACAAACCAGCAACAAATCTGTTTGCCCTAATCGTTACATCCAACCTGTTCAATGAATGTTCGAATGGTTCCGATCATCTATGCTGGCAGTGTACTAGTCACTTCAGTTAGTGTTTTGTTTCATACAAGTTCCTCATACTGAACCTGCAACAAAGACAGGAGATTGGTCACAATACGTAATTACACGTAATATGTAATGTATCTATTTCAAGGGATGCAGAACCTAAATGCATAAAAAACATTTACACAGACTCACCATAGTGTCATCAATTACCAATGAACTTTGCATAGGACATACTTATTCTAAGAACCGCTGAGTACCTAACCCGAACGGCCCAGCCCAGAACCTAGTCCTGGTCTGGCAAATGAAAGATCAAGACACTTTGTACAACATATCAGAGTCAATATTTTCACGAAACACTCAATCATACATCCTAGTGTGGATTTAAACACTAACACCTTTAGAGTTTCTATAACTTCAAATCCACATTTTTAAGTCATAAATGTCAATTCATTTGTGTATTCACTTGACTGACATCCGAACCTGTCACATGTGCTGCCCCCTATAATCAGGTGACTCATCATACTCAATAGGTATGCCACATATTGTGCAATCATTCAGTCACAAAGAAGCTTCCAATATGGCTACATTGACATTCAAGATATATTTCTGTATCACATACAATTACCATATTCTACAGTACACATACAATTCCAAATATGTGTAAGATTTACATTTTTTTGTGATTTAATATATTACCAAGTTGGACACACTGTCTGAATGAATTAGTGCCATGACATAAAATCATAGTACTTCCATGAAAAAATCTATAAAACCACTTCACAGACACTTTCCACAACAGAAATAACCATACAGCATGGCAAAGGCTATAGATATTGTCATTTGGTAATTATTGAGGCTACAAGCTGTAATAATTATCACTTGGTAATTATTGAGTTCAACTGTACAAACTTGTTTATCAATTAACAAATGACAAAAATTAGTTAATGCAGAAAAAAATTGTTACAAACTGAAGTGAGGAGGACATCCAACAGGTGACAATCATGATCATTTCAATGTCCTTTGCAATGGACACTGCTGGCACCTAGGACTTCCAGCATAGTTCCAGGAAAATTAAGAGATAGGAAGTTAAAAAAAGTAAACTAGGTATTGATAGAGAAATTCAGATTAAAGGTAACACAGCATCAAGAAACAATCGGAACTCGAAGGATATACAGCTACTTTGAGAATCAAGCTGTGTCAATCAGTGTTAATGCTCATGACAGAAACCTTACAATTAATAAATTCATTCGCGAGTCAACCACAGCTACCAGCCAGAATGACCTATGGCATGCCACGAAGGCCTTTAAGAAAGCTTTGTATAAAATTGGAAATGGACCCCAAAGCTTTGTATAAAATTGGAAATGGACCATGGTACAGGGTTTGTTAATACAAGTTGCATAACAGCAGATCAAGACACTTTGTACAACATGTCAGAGTCAATATTTTCATGATACACTCAATCATACATCCTATTGTGGATTTAAACACTAACACCTATAGAGTTTCTATAACAGATACAGATGCAGATAAACTAAGAGCTGCTCTAAAAGGGCAAACACAGAGGCTGTTTTCCAGAATTTCATTGTCGGACTAAAGGGAATCATGAAAATAGTTGCATGCAAATCAAGGCTAAAAAGGCACAGAAAATGCTTCTGGGTGTATGCGATCGACTATAGACTAGCTTGTGGAGAATGACAGTATTCCATACATGCACACCTGGCCAGTCTTCACTGGAATACCAATGTAGGACGCCATTACACCTCAGTGTACAAGGCCAAAGACCCAAAATCCCCAAGAAGCCAGAAAGGTAAAAAGTGTCTAGGCAGAGTGAGGCTGTGAAAGACAGAGGCAGAGTGACAGCAGGACTGCTGCAGAGAGTCCTTGCTAATTTATTCTTGGGTGGGGGCTGGTTCAACATGAGATTTTTCAACATGTAATTCTTGGATTTTGTGGGGAACAGACAACTTTATTACAATTAAATAAACCATTCAACTTTACTTTGGTCTCCATCATCCTTTAACTTGTATTGTTCTAGAGCTTCAGATCCTGGACCCCCACTGCCAAGCCAATTAACTTAACTAGCAACTTCAGTAAACATGATAGGCTTTAGTGCAACAATTTGTGTCTCACCTTGATGTCTTGAATATAGGGTTCACTTTCAGCATGGCAAAGTTCAGAACACATTCCATTCTCACAGCCAATTATGATGCACATTATCTAATAATCAGAAAAAGGAGACAATTATTACTGAAAGTTATATATTAGTTCATGCAGTTATTATCATTAACATAAAAAAACAGCAACAAATCTGTTTGCCCTAATCATAACATCCAACCTGTTCAGTGAATGTTCAATTTGATCATCTCCGATGGCAGTATACTAGTCACTTCAGTTAGTGTTTTGTTTCTCACAAGTTCCTCATAATGAACCTGCAACAAAGACAGTAGATTGGTCACAATACGTAATAACACGTAATATGTAATGTATCTATTTCAAGGGATGCAGAACCTAAATGCATAAAATACATGTACACAGACTCACCATAGTGTCATCAATTACCAATGAACTTTGCATAGGACGTCTTACACAGCGTCATGAACCAATCGGAACTAGAAGGGTATACAGCTACTTTGAGAATCAAGCTGTGTCAATCAGTGTTAATGCTCATGACAGAAACCTTTCAATTAATAAATTCATTCGCGAGTCAACCACAGCTACCAGCCAGAATGACCTATGGCATGCCACGAAGGCCTTTAAGAAAGCTTTGTATAAAATTGGAAATGGACCCCAAAGCTTTGTATAAAATTGGAAATGGACCATGGTACAAGGGTTTGTTAATACAAGTTGCATAACAGCAGCTACAACAACTCCTTATCATCAACATGATAAATAACACTATGAAAGCTGGGAAGACTGAAGAAAATGCACCTACTTTGGTGATGTTAAGACTGGATATCATACCATGATTGCAATATGGGTGCAGCTATTATCCGTAATGCCTGGCTAATTTCAAATGAGGAAATACTAGAGCTGCACCCATCAACAGCAGACCTTGAGGAAAGTGGTGGGCAGATCCCGGAAGTACTGCAATATCGGGCCAACCCGCAGCAAAGGTGGAGCAAGCCCTGAACACTTCACCCAAGTCCAAAATTCAGTTTAATATCATAGTGGCATTGAGCCACGTATCAGATATTACGCTAATAAGAACAGATACTACACTTTGATCTTAGCCAAAACGCCGAGAAACGATACTCATTTGACGACGAAGTGGACCTCGAAGGATATACAGCTACTTTGAGGAGCAAGCTGTGTCAATCAGTGCTGATGCTCATGACAGAAACCTTTCAATTAAAAAATTCATTTGCGTGTCAACCACAGCTACCAGCCAGAATAACCTATGGCATGCCATGAAAGCCTTCAAGAAAGCTTTGTATAAAATTGAAATGGACCCCAGTACCAGCATGGCAGGACCTGGCATGAACAGCTGAAGGACACTGGGCAGTCAAAAATTGTGATGGAGATGCAGAGAAACTAAGAGCTGCTCTTGTCAATGCCCTTGATCACTACCAGGGCAAACGCAGAGGCTGTTTTCCCGAATCCTGTTGTCGGACTGAAGGGAAGCATGAAAATAGTTGCATGCAAATCAAGTCTAAAAGGGAACAGAAAATTTAACAGGATCCAAGTTGAGGTCTTGCTTTAATGATGTAACCACAGATCTACTCCCCTGTGATGGATTCACTAGGCACAATTTCAATGAGCTTTTCAATTTGCTGGCTGTTCTTTGTATAATGTAGTATAATCCCAGTTATTCCCAGTTCCTGGAATCATGGACCTCACCACATTGTAATCAATAATATCCTCCAAAAGCCTGATCCTTTACCTGCTCGATTATCTCTGCCTGAATGAAGTCCTTCATGCATTTAAGAGGTCATTTTGTGCAGTTTTAGACATGTAGCATTTCTGTTTTATGTTTCAAGATGATTTTTCAAGATTTCATCCCCAGCATCTACTCTGCAATTGTCTGATTCCCCTGGCCCGGCAGTTTTTTGTACACAGGTAAGCCATCATCCCTGTGACCTCTGTGTGCCAGCCCTTGTCGTCCACATAATTCCAATGTCTTCACAATGGAAATAAGAATACTGCAGTTCCTCTGCTCCATGCTTAGATTCTTTCATCAATTTGAACTTTAATTTTGCCAGTGGGATTTTCATATGTCGACTTGAATGCTTCAAGTTTGGCCATTGAAGATCTATTGTAGGCATGTGTTGAATGTACCTTCATGTCTTGCATGGCATCTATCCAGTTTTGGTACGGTTCAGAAATCAGTTCATGGGAACTTCAAAGCTATATTCAAAGCTATATCATATATGATATATTTACCTTATGACCAAGAAGTATAAAAAGGTGTCAAGAATTAGATGACCTCTCAGGCTCCAGACCTCACTAGTACACATTCCAGCCGCTGGGGTGTAGCAAAAACGCTCATAATTGATTTTGCAATGTAGGTCGGTTCTGGCTAAGCATTCCCATATGCAACTGCTGCTGCAGCAGGCCAGGTATTTAACCTCTACCCAGCCCCCCTCTAGGCAGAGGGAGGCTGAGAAAGACAGGGGCAGATGGACAGCAGGACTGCTGCAGAGAGTCCTTGCTAATTTATCCTTGGGTGGGGGCTGGCTCAACATGAGATTTTTCAACATGTAATTCTTGGATTTTGTGGGGAACAGACAATTTTATTACAATTAAATAAACCATTCAACTTTACTTTGGTCTACATCATCCTTTAACTTGTATTGTTCTAGAGCTTCAGATCTTGACAAGCCAATAAGCCAGTTCACGGTCTCGCAGTACGCATGCGCCACATATGTGTGTCAGGCCAGGTCAGAGTTCAAGGGGTGCTAGCAGCAGCAGCCTGAGGGGTGCCAGTGCACTGTCACAGTCTAAAGTTGTGTTCATAGATCCTGCTCATCAGAGCAACAGTAGAATGGTATAAACAAATTACAACTATTACATAATGTTTATCACACACCAATTTGCAATAAAGGCTCTAATGATAAACTGAAATATTTTTTAAGAACAGTCATATAGTGAACAAAGGCTAGAACATGTATTAGCATCTTAAGCTATCACTAACATCAATTATAGCACTCTGGTATTTCCATACATAAATCAACTGGGCAGGATGCTAGGTCCAACTTTATCACATTTTATAAGACAAAGACCACATGTAACTCTGGCAGACTGTACTCTCTGCTACCTGAAGAATTGCTCCAGTCTCCATAGAAGGTGTGGCCAGTGGCATATATTTGATCAACAATTGCAAGTATTTGCAGGTAAGTTTTTTTACTGTTCTCTGCTTTTTTTTTAGCTGACATGATGTGCTCCCACATGTCAGTGAGTGCACTAATATTGAGAAAATTAAAATTCCTTTGATTTCATACCATATATAAATCTTTGAATAAACAATATACAGGCCTAATTATATATATATACTTTTTTTTTTCCTCATAGATATCTACAAGAATGCCCAACACCAACTGTGTTGTTTTAAACTGGTTACTGTGAAATTCATGAGATCAACTATGGAGTAGGAAGATGTGTATGTTCACCTCCTTTTGCCCTATACCCATTTCCGACGAAGGCTGATGATAAGCAAAGGTGGATAAATGCTGTGAACAGAAAGGAACTGAAAAATGGAAGATGGGTTACCTGGACCCCAAGGACCTACTCACGAGTTTGTAGTGAGCATTTTATGGACAAGGCACCTACAATGGCACACCCAGTGCCATCTTTGAAGATGGGCCATAACTCATTGAAGGATACGGGTACTAAAATTAGACGGAGACTTGTCCGAAAAGGCTGTGATTACCAACCAAGTACACCTGCAACAGATGGAGCCAGCAATATCGTTCAAGCAACAGAGGAGATAGAAGAAAGTTATGCTCAGGAAAGTGCGAGCCATGATGTTGAGATGCTGGATCTGAGTGAGCAACAGAACCAAGGGCCAAATGAATTGGAAGCCTTAACACAGGTCATAAGGCATGACCATGATTACAATTACCGCTGTAATTGTAGTTCAATGTGTTTTTGCCGTGGATGCAAAACCAAAGAAGATGAAATTTCCAAATTAAGTGAACAGCTAGAAGAAATGACCATCAAGACGAAGGAGGACAAACTTAAGAAAAGTATGAGCAAGCGCCTGCTAAAAAATGACAAGAAAGTTAGTTTTTATACTGGCCTTCCTAATAAGTCCACATTTTATGCAATATTTGAACATATCAAGAACCGTGCGGCGAAGCTGAAGTACTGGAAAGGTGTTGTCTCCATGCGAAAAGGAGTGAGAAGATTCAACAAGACTCCACAGAAACCAGGACCAGCGAGAAAATTGCTTCTGGTGGATGAATTTCTGTTGACGTTGATGAAGCTCAGGCTGAATTTGTGCATGGAAGATTTGGCTGATAGGTTTGGAGTCAGTCAAGCTACCACAAGTAGTATTTTCAATACCTGGATCACTTTCTTGAGACAAGAGGTTTCCCCCCTAGTATTTTTCCCAAGTAGGGATATTGTCCATGAAACCCTTCCCAAGGCTTTCCGACAAAAGGGCAGCAAACCAAGAATAATTATTGACTGCACCGAAGTATTCATAGAAAGACCTCGGGATCTTCAAATTCAGGCACTGACATGGTCTGACTACAAGAAACACAATACAGTGAAGTTCTTGGTTGGCATCACACCTCAGGGCCATATTGCATATGTCAGTGATGTGTGGGGAGGACGTACCACCGACAGATATATTGTCCAACATTCCGGATTTTTGAATCACCTGGATCCTGGAGATGAGGTCATGGCTGATCGTGGCTTTCCCATAAGAGAAGATTTGATGTTGAGAAGAGCCAAACGGACCATACCTCCTGGTGCTAGGGGTCATGAACAAATGACCAAGGAGAATGTGGCACACACCAAGATGGTGGCAAATCTTCGCATACATGTCGAGCGAGCAATTAATCGAATTAAGTGGTTCACCATATTGAAAGGCACGTTGCAAATAACACTTGTCCCTAGAATCGATGACATTGTCATTGTGTGCAGTGCATTATGCAATTTACTTCCGCCATTGGTTGAATAAATGTGCGCTAATTGATATTAATATCCAATGTACTCTAGTCATATGCCTCTGTAATAAAAATTGGTTTTGTAATGTAATGCTTAGTAATTTTGTCACTGGTTTGATTCAGGTCTTACTTGCACAGATGTCATCCTTAATGATTTAGTCTTAATCAGGCAACTGTAAAATACACATGAATAAAGATAAACTAACTAGATTTTTCTGTTTTATGTATTTACTACTTATCGAGAAATATGCTTAATAAACAATCTAACAAGTTTCTCATACAACATAAACTAGTATTCACAAATAACATATATGTACATTATCAAAGTCACTTTGCATTATATATTGCTGGTGCAAGATAGCTGCAGAAGAATTTGGCAAGCCTCTGCAAAACTATTTCCCACTGGTCAACATCTTTGGCGATCTGTACAAGACAGTGTCCCTTGAATGAAAAAACAAAGAAGTAGCACCACTCCATATTAGTTACTCCCAGCTGACCTTGCACTTGTGTCCAATATTTGTGAGACTTGGACAATCTAAGTTTGCCGTCACAATCAGTAATGAGATACCTTGGATTACCTGCAGCAGGGGTAGTGTGGGCAACACTCATGGGGCATTTGATCTCAACACAAGCAAGACCACAGCAAGCACATTCAATGATGGCATCAGGAGAGGCTCCAATATATGGATGTGAACAGCACACATACACTCTGCACTCATGCAAAGTCACATTCTTGTGACCTGCTTCCTTGAAAACCTCCAGGAACTTTGTTATTGCATGCTTTTCCATCTCCCTTCCATACTTTAGTTGAGGTAGGTTTTCTGGAGGTGCCTTCACACCGAGCACCCGCTCAATGATGCTGTTCATGGAGATGCTTGCATTCGCTTCCAAAGTGGCCATCCTGGTGCTCACATCGTGGAACACTGATGCAGTGATCCTCCCATCTCGTTGATCCTTCCAGTTTGGGTTTGAACCTTGGCCAACAGTTTCGCGTTCAATGAAACCAGCAATCTCTGGCTGGATGGGAGACAACTGCTCCAGGAAGGCTGACAGAGAGTCACTGCACTGTGCCATTTGCTTGATTGTCAATGGCAGAACACTTTCATCGGTTGCAGAGTGGAACTGTATGCTGTGCGCATCTGTTCCTGGTCAGACAGTCCTTGCAACAGAGGATGGCGCAGACACAGAAATGACAGCCATCAAGGCTTCCAAACTGGCTGGGCGATGTCTTTTTTGTGCATCCTGTGGGTTGAACAGGTTCCTAGCAGCTTTTTCTGTCCCTTTCTTGTCTTTTGCTGCAAGACAGTAAGCAGTATTTCATTAGAACTGACATTGATATAAGTGAAAGTTCGTGAAAAGTACAGAAGTTTGCGATAAACTAATCTTTATACACTTACTGTAACTTCCATACTGAGGCTTGGTCCATGAAATTTCTTTGGCCAATCTGGGTTGAATAAGGTCAGATGTGTTTTTTGGCTTAGTCCATTCACACTCTGGTGCAGTGCAAGCCAACTGGGTGTATCCCAACTTCCATGCATGGTCCAACCTGAACAGCAGTGCTGCCACATGATTGCATGTTTGACCCAGCCTGAAGAAAACCAAATGCTTTATTAAGTTTTAAATTGAGACCTTATTTAATGCCATGGATGGTCAAAGTTAAGGTCATGGAACTTACCCAGCAAAACAATTGCAACATGCAGAACGGACTTCCCCTGACTTCTTGTCAACAGCCACCCATACTCCATGGCTTGGGTTTCTCACATTTTGGGAGGGAGTGCAGTTGGCCCTCAGGAAACTAAGATAGCTATCATCATTGATTGGATGATACAAGACCTCCTTGAGCCAGTCTGTTATGATAAAGTAAATACAAATTAGTAATTGCAGTTATGAATTATAACTGGACACACATATAGGGGAGTAGGCTAAGAAGGCCAGCTGATTAGTGACAAATAACATTTAACTTGATATAAATTAATGGGTATCTAATCAACTTAATAAAAAATGATGAAAAATATGAGAGCCTCGCAATAAATAGGTAAATACATAGGTAGATAATTGTTGTACTCATCAGTCCATAGTAAAATGGTACATGTAATACAGCTTTTATACTTCCAATAAAAGTACCAAATTATAAATGTGAAAGTGTTATATTTACCTGCTTGAAAATAGCTATATGCCTTTCCTTCCTTGTAATCTGCCAGGAGTCTTTTTTGTCCATGTCTTTTACTCCAAGGAAATTGCATATATCAAAATACATGGTAGGAGGCCACAATTTCATACCATCTTTCTCTCCTATCCATCCCTGGGTCAAAGTAGCAGGATCTGGCAATGTATTGTCACCTACTTTTAAACATGCTGCCAAAGAAGCAGCACGAGATGCTGCTAGTTCTGCATCAGTTTTCTTTGGCTCTAATTTCATTTCCCATGCAGCAAATGCACAAGCTGCAAGATCAACCTTTTTACCTTGAAGTGACAATCCAAATTTCCTTAAATAATCTTTCAGTGCAGTCATATTCCATCTCATAAAGTAGTCAAAATCACGCTCCTCACTCGTTTCAGCGATGCTGTTGTGAATGTAAACAAACCCTAGCACCCCTTGACCTTTGACCCAGCCACGAGATTTGGGACGAGAGCGAGACTTCTGAGACCGTGAACTGGCTTATTAACTTAACTAGCAACTTCACTAAACATGATAAGCTTTAGTGCAACAATTCATGTCTCACCTTGATGTCTTGAATATACGGTTTACCCCTCAGCAGGGCAAAGTTTTCCAGAATTGCAAATAGTTGCATGCAAATCAAGGCTAGCTTGTAGAGAACGACAGTATTCCGTACATGAACACCTGGCCATTCTTCACTGGAATACCAATGTAGGACGCCATCACACCTCAGTGTACAAGGCCAAAGACCCAAAATCCCCAAGAAGCCAGAAAGGTAAAAAGTGTCTAGGCAGAGTGAGGCTGAGAAAGACAGAGGCAGAGTGACAGCAGGACTGCTGCAAAGAGTCCTTGCTAATTTATTCTTGGGTGGGGGCTGGTTCAACATGAGATTTTTCAACATGTAATTCTTGGATTTCGTGGGGAACAGACAATTTTATTACAATTAAATAAACCATTCAATTTTACTTTGGTCTCCATCATCCTTTTACTTGTATTGTTCTAGAGCTTCAGATCCTGGACCTTCACTGCCAAGCCAATTAACTTAACTAGCAACTACGCTAAACATGATAAGCTCTAGTGCAACAATTCATGTCTCACCTTGATGTCTTGAATATACGGTTCACTTTCAGCAGGGCAAAGTTCAGAACACATTCCATTCTCACAGCCAATTACGATGCACATTATCTAATAATCAGAAAAAGAAGACAATTATTACTGAAAGTTATATATTACTTCATGCAGTTATTATCATTAACATAAAAAATAGCCACAAATCTGTTTGCCCTAATCATTACATCCAACCTGTTCAGTGAATGTTCAATTTGATCATCTCCGATGGCAGTATACTAGTCACTTCAGTTAGTGTTTTGTTTCTCACAAGTTCCTCATAATGAACCTGCAACAAAGACAGTAGATTGGTCACAAAACGTAATTACACGTAATATGTAATTAATCTATTTCAAGAGATACAGAACCTAAATGCATAAAATACATGTACACAGACTCACCATAGTGTCATCAATTACCAATGAACTTTGCATAGGACGCCTTACACAGCGTCATGAAACAATCGGAACTAGAAGGGTATACAGCTACTTTGAGAATCAAGCTGTGTCAATCAGTGTTAATGCTCATGACAGAAACCTTTCAATTAATATATTCATATGCGAGTCAACCACAGCTACCAGCCAGAATAACCTTTGGCATGCCCTGAACACTTCGCCCAAGTCCAAAAATAAGTTTAATATCGTAGTGGCATTAAGCCATGTATCAGATATTAAGCTGATAAGAACAGATACTACACTTTGATCTTAGCCAAAAGGCCGAGAAGCGATACTTATTCTAAGAACCGCTGAGTACCTAACCCGAATGGCCCAGCCCAGAACCTGGTTTGGCAAATGAAAGATCAAGACACTTTGTACAACATGTCAGAGTCAATATTTTCACGATACACTCAATCATACATCCTAGTGTGGATTTAAACACTAACACTTTTAGAGTTTCTATAACTTCAAATCCACATTTTTAAGTCATAAATGTCAATTCATTTGTGTATTCACTTGACTGAGATCAGAACTTGTCACATGTGCTGCCCCCTATAATCAGGTGACTCATCATACTCAATAGGTATGCCACATATTGTGCAATCATTCAGTCAAAAAGAAGCTTCCAATATGGCTACATTGACATTCAAGATATATTTCTGTATCACATACAATTACCATATGTTACAGTACACATACAATTCCAAATATGTGTAAGATTTACATTTTTTTGTGATTTAATATATTACCAAGTTGGACACACTGTTTGAATGAATTGGTGCAATGACATACAATCATAGCACTTCCATGAAAAAATCTATAAAACCACTTCACAGACACTTTCCACAACAGAAATAACCATACAGCATGGCAAAGGCTATAGATATTATCATTTGGTAATTATTGAGGCTACAAGCTGTAATAATTATCACTTGGTAATTATTGAGTTCAACTGTACAAACTTGTTTATCAATTAACAAATGACAAAAATTAGTTTAGGCAGAAAAATATAGTTACAAACTGAAGTGAGGAGGACATCCAACAGGTGACAATCATGATCATTTCAATGTCCTTTGCAATGGATACTGCTGGCACCTAGGACTTCCAGCATAGTTCCAGGAAAATTAAGAGATAGGAAGTTAAAAAAAGTAAACTAGGTATTGATAGAGAAATTCAGATTAAAGGTAACACAGTGTCAAGAAACAATCGGAACTCGAAGGATATACAGCTACTTTGAGAATCAAGCTGTGTCAATCAGTGTTAATGCTCATGACAGAAACCTTTCAATTAATAAATTCATTCGTGAGTCAACCACAGCTACCAGCCAGAATGACCTATGGCATGCCACGAAGGCCTTCAAGAAAGCTTTGTATAAAATTGGAAATGGACCCCAAAGCTTTGTATAAAATTGGAAATGGACCATGGTACAGGGTTTGTTAATACAAGTTGCATAACAGCAGCTACAACAACTCCTTATCATCAACATGATAAATAACACTATGAAAGCTGGGAAGACTGAAGAAAATGCACCTACTTTGGTGATGTTAAGACTGGATATCATACCATGATTGCAATATGGGTGCAGCTATTATTCGTAATGCCTGGCTAATTTCAAATGAGGAAATACCAGAGCTGCACCCATCAACAGCAGACCTTGAGGAAAGTGGTGGGCAGATCCCGGAAGTAATGCAATACCGGGCCAACCCGCAGCAAAGGTGGAGCAAGCCCTGAACACTTCACCCAAGTCCAAAATTCAGTTTAATATCATAGTGGCATTGAGCCACGTATCAGATATTACGCTAATAAGAACAGATACTACACTTTGATCTTAGCCAAAACGCCGAGAAACGATACTCATTTGACGACGAAGTGGACTTCGAAGGATATACAGCTACTTTGAGAAGCAAGCTGTGTCAATCAGTGCTGATGTTCATGACAGAAACCTTTCAATTAAAAAATTCATTTGCGAGTCAACCACAGCTACCAGCCAGAATAACCTATGGCATGCCATGAAAGCCTTCAAGAAAGCTTTGTATAAAATTGAAATGGACCCCAGTACCAGCATGGCAGGACCTGGCATGAACAGCTGAAGGACACTGGGCAGTCAAAAATTGTGATGGAGATGCAGAGAAACTAAGAGCTGCTCTTGTCAATGCTCTTGATCACTACCAGGGCAAACGCAGAGGCTGTTTTCCTGAATCCTGTTGTCGGACTGAAGGGAAGCATGAAAATAGTTGCATGCAAATCAAGTCTAAAAGGGAACAGAAAATTTAACAGGATCCAAGTTGAGGTCTTGCTTTAATGATGTAACCACAGATCTACTCCCCTGTGATGGATTCACTAGGCACATATTCAATGAGCTTTTCAATTTGCTGGCTGTTCTTTGTATAATGTAGTATAATCCCTAGTTATTCCCAGTTCCTGGAATCATGGACCTCATTACATTGTAATCAGTAATATCCTCCAAAAGCCTGATCCTTTACCTGCTCGATTATCTCTGCCTGAATGAAGTCCTTCATGCATTTAAGAGGTCATTTTGTGCGGTTTTAGACATGTAGCATTTCTGTTGCATGTTTCAAGATGATTTTTCAAGATTTCATCCCCAGCATCTACTCTGCAATTGTCTGATTCCCCTGGCCCGGCAGCTTTCTTGTACACAGGTAAGCCATCATCCCTGTGACCTCTGTGTGCCAGCCCTTGTCGTCCACATAATTCCAATGTCTTCACAATGGAAATTAGAGTACTGCAGTTCCTCTGCTCCATGCTTAGATTCTTTTCATCAATTTGAACTTTAATTTTGCCAGTGGGATTTTCATATGTCGACTTGAATGCTTCAAGTTGGGCCATTGAAGATCTATTGTAGGCATGTGTTGAATGTACCTTCATGTCTTGCATGGCATCTATCCAGTTTTGGTACGGTTCAGAAATCAGTTCATGGGAACTTCAAAGCTATATTATGTATCATATATGATATATTTACCTTATGACCAAGAAGTATAAAAAGGTGTCAAGAATTAGATGACCTCTCAGGCTCCAGGCCTCACGAGTACACATTCCAGCTGCTGAGGTGTAGCAAAAACGCTCATAATTGGTTTTGCAATGTAGGTCTGCTCTAAAAGGGCAAACACAGAGGCTGTTTTCCAGAATTTCATTGTCGGACTAAAGGGAATCATGAAAATAGTTGCATGCAAATCAAGGCTAAAAAGGCACAGAAAATGCTTCTGGGTGTATGCGAATGACTATAGACTAGCTTGTGACAGTATTCCATACATGCACACCTGGCCAGTCTTCACTGGAATACCAATGTAGGACGCCATCACACCTCAGTGTACAAGGCCAAAGACCCAAAATCCCCAAGAAGCCAGAAAGGTAAAAAGTGTCTAGGCAGAGTGAGGCTGTGAAAGACAGAGGCAGAGTGACAGCAGGACTGCTGCAGAGAGTCCTTGCTAATTTATCCTTGGGTGGGGGCTGGCTCCACATGAGATTTTTCAACATGTAATTCTTGGATTTTGTGGGGAACAGACAACTTTATTACAATTAAATAAACCATTCAACTTTACTTTGGTCTTCATCATCCTATAACTTGTATTGTTCTAGAGCTTCAGATCCTGGACCCTCACTGCCAAGCCAATTAACTTAACTAGCAACTTCACTAAACATGATAAGCTTTAGTGCAACAATTTGTGTCTCACCTTGATGTCTTGAAAATACGGTTCACTTTCAGCAGGGCAAAGTTCAGAACACATTCCATTCTCACAGCCAATTATGATGCACATTATCTAATAATCAGAAAAAGGAGACAATTATTACTGAAAGTTATATATTAGTTCATGCAGTTATTATCATTAACATAAAAAACAGCAACAAATCTGTTTGCCCTAATCATTATATCCAACCTGTTCAGTGAATGTTCAATTTGATCATCTCCGATGGCAGTATACTAGTCACTTCAGTTAATGTTTTGTTTCTCACAAGTTCCTCATAATGAACCTGCAACAAAGACAGTAGATTGGTCACAAAACGTAATTACACGTAATATGTAATTAATCTATTTCAAGAGATACAGAACCTAAATGCATAAAATACATGTACACAGACTCACCATAGTGTCATCAATTACCAATGAACTTTGCATAGGACGCCTTACACAGCGTCATGAAACAATCGGAACTAGAAGGGTATACAGCTACTTTGAGAATCAAGCTGTGTCAATCAGTGTTAATGCTCATGACAGAAACCTTTCAATTAATATATTCATATGCGAGTCAACCACAGCTACCAGCCAGAATAACCTTTGGCATGCCCTGAACACTTCGCCCAAGTCCAAAAATAAGTTTAATATCGTAGTGGCATTAAGCCATGTATCAGATATTAAGCTGATAAGAACAGATACTACACTTTGATCTTAGCCAAAAGGCCGAGAAGCGATACTTATTCTAAGAACCGCTGAGTACCTAACCCGAATGGCCCAGCCCAGAACCTGGTTTGGCAAATGAAAGATCAAGACACTTTGTACAACATGTCAGAGTCAATATTTTCACGATACACTCAATCATACATCCTAGTGTGGATTTAAACACTAACACTTTTAGAGTTTCTATAACTTCAAATCCACATTTTTAAGTCATAAATGTCAATTCATTTGTGTATTCACTTGACTGAGATCAGAACTTGTCACATGTGCTGCCCCCTATAATCAGGTGACTCATCATACTCAATAGGTATGCCACATATTGTGCAATCATTCAGTCAAAAAGAAGCTTCCAATATGGCTACATTGACATTCAAGATATATTTCTGTATCACATACAATTACCATATGTTACAGTACACATACAATTCCAAATATGTGTAAGATTTACATTTTTTTGTGATTTAATATATTACCAAGTTGGACACACTGTTTGAATGAATTGGTGCAATGACATACAATCATAGCACTTCCATGAAAAAATCTATAAAACCACTTCACAGACACTTTCCACAACAGAAATAACCATACAGCATGGCAAAGGCTATAGATATTATCATTTGGTAATTATTGAGGCTACAAGCTGTAATAATTATCACTTGGTAATTATTGAGTTCAACTGTACAAACTTGTTTATCAATTAACAAATGACAAAAATTAGTTTAGGCAGAAAAATATAGTTACAAACTGAAGTGAGGAGGACATCCAACAGGTGACAATCATGATCATTTCAATGTCCTTTGCAATGGATACTGCTGGCACCTAGGACTTCCAGCATAGTTCCAGGAAAATTAAGAGATAGGAAGTTAAAAAAAGTAAACTAGGTATTGATAGAGAAATTCAGATTAAAGGTAACACAGTGTCAAGAAACAATCGGAACTCGAAGGATATACAGCTACTTTGAGAATCAAGCTGTGTCAATCAGTGTTAATGCTCATGACAGAAACCTTTCAATTAATAAATTCATTCGTGAGTCAACCACAGCTACCAGCCAGAATGACCTATGGCATGCCACGAAGGCCTTCAAGAAAGCTTTGTATAAAATTGGAAATGGACCCCAAAGCTTTGTATAAAATTGGAAATGGACCATGGTACAGGGTTTGTTAATACAAGTTGCATAACAGCAGCTACAACAACTCCTTATCATCAACATGATAAATAACACTATGAAAGCTGGGAAGACTGAAGAAAATGCACTTACTTTGGTGATGTTAAGACTGGATATCATACCATGATTGCAATATGGGTGCAGCTATTATTCGTAATGCCTGGCTAATTTCAAATGAGGAAATACCAGAGCTGCACCCATCAACAGCAGACCTTGAGGAAAGTGGTGGGCAGATCCCGGAAGTAATGCAATACCGGGCCAACCCGCAGCAAAGGTGGAGCAAGCCCTGAACACTTCACCCAAGTCCAAAATTCAGTTTAATATGATATTACGCTAATAAGAACAGATACTACACTTTGATCTTAGCCAAAACGCCGAGAAACGATACTCATTTGACGACGAAGTGGACCTCGAAGGATATACAGCTATTTTGAGGAGCAAGCTGTGTCAATCAGTGCTGATGCTCATGACAGAAACCTTTCAATTAAAAAATTCATTTGCGTGTCAACCACAGCTACCAGCCAGAATAACCTATGGCATGCCATGAAAGCCTTCAAGAAAGCTTTGTATAAAATTGAAATGGACCCCAGTACCAGCATGGCAGGACCTGGCATGAACAGCTGAAGGACACTGGGCAGTCAAAAATTGTGATGGAGATGCAGAGAAACTAAGAGCTGCTCTTGTCAATGCTCTTGATCACTACCAGGGCAAACGCAGAGGCTGTTTTCCCGAATCCTGTTGTCGGACTGAAGGGAAGCATGAAAATAGTTGCATGCAAATCAAGTCTAAAAGGGAACAGAAAATTTAACAGGATCCAAGTTGAGGTCTTGCTTTAATGATGTAACCACAGATCTACTCCCCTGTGATGGATTCACTAGGCACAAATTCAATGAGCTTTTCAATTTGCTGGCTGTTCTTTGTATAATGTAGTATAATCCCTAGTTATTCCCAGTTCCTGGAATCATGGACCTCATCACATTGTAATCAATAATATCCTCCAAAAGCCTGATCCTTTACCTGCTCGATTATCTCTGCCTGAATGAAGTCCTTCATGTATTTAAGAGGTCATTTTGTGCAGTTTTAGACATGTAGCATTTCTGTTGCATGTTTCAAGATGATTTTTCAAGATTTCATCCCTAGCATCTACTCTGCAATTGTCTGATTCCCTGACCTGGAGTCAACCCAGTGGACCCCTGGGGTGCCCAGTAGGCATCTTCACACTGATTGAGTATTTCTCATACTACAGCTTAAAAACGGCATCAGAAAGTGAAAACTAAGGTGATTTTAGAATCACTTTTCTTGCATGACAAAGCCTTGAAAAGTTTCAAAACACTGCTCTAAAGTCAACCGGAAGTTGCTGCCAAAATGTAAACAAAGCTCCAGGAGCCAGGCTGGCAGGCTACCAAGTGCCGTTAGGTGAAATGATGAAGGCACTGGGCCCCGTACACTCTCATTATATGCATTAAATAGCATACTACTGCTATCTTTCTAAAAAAATGAGCTGAATATTTGTGCGCAATGCATTTTAAAGTTTACTGAGCTCTATGTGACACTTCTCAGCTTGATCTCCAGCGAGGCAATTCATTTGAAAATTCTCCTGAATGTTCCACTCTCTCACATCTCATCCTCTGACAATATCCTGAAGGCTTGCTTTCGAACCTTGGATAACAATTGCTCTAGGAATCTACTGAGCCATACCAAAGACAGTATATAAACTCTGTGCTACTCAACTCTGTAGGCCTAGTTCTTAAACTTGCCACCAGGGGCACTGAGGTGAGTTGCATACAAGGCCAAGAGCCACAAAAACAGCGAAATGCCGCAAAAAAGCGCTCATTTAGCATTTTACAGCAAACTACTGCTATCTTTCTCAAAAAACGAGCCAAATATTTTTAATCAATATAGTTTAAAGTATACTGAGCCCTATGTGGCACTGTTCAGCTTCATCTCCATTAAGCCTATTCATTTGAAAATTTTCCTGAATGTTCCACTCTCTCACATCTCATCCTCTGACAATATCCTGAAGGCTTGCTTTGCAACCTTCTGGATAATAAACCATTCAACTTTACTTTGGTCTCCATCATCCTTTAACTTGTATTGTTCTAGAGCTTCAGATCTTGACAAGCCAATTTACTTAACTAGCAACTTCACTAAACATGATAAGCTTTAGTGCAACAATTTGTGTCTCACCTTGATGTCTTGAAAATACGGTTCACTTTCAGCAGGGCAAAGTTCAGAACACATTCCATTCTCACAGTCAATTATGATGCACATTATCTAATAATAAGAAAAAGGAGACAATTATTACTGAAAGTTATATATTAGTTCATGCAGTTATTATCTTTAACATAAAAAAACAGCAACAAATCTGTTTGCCCTAATCATTACATCCAACCTGTTCAGTGAATGTTCAATTTGATCATCTCCGATGGCAGTATACTAGTCACTTCAGTTAGTGTTTCGTTCCTCACAAGTTCCTCATAATGAACCTGCAACAAAGACAGTAGATTGGTCACAATACGTAATTACACGTAATATGTAATGTATCTGTTTCAAGGGATGCAGAACCTAAATGCATAAAATACATGTACACGGATTCACCATAGTAATCAACCAATGAACTTTGCATAGGACATCTTTGTCTGGTACTGGATCTGCAGAACATCTTAATTAATAGTTGTGTGCACTTTCTGGATCCAAAACATCAAGTTCAACCAGAGTTGCAGTTGGAAGTTGAAGAATACCTGGGAAGGGTTCAAGTCAAATAAGAGTTAAACAGGCAAATAAACACTACAACATCAACAACAAAAAAGAGAGAGGGGCCTAGCTCAGTGTTAGTGCTCTGGGCTTGAAAACCAATGAGTCCCAGGTTCAATTCCTGGTCGAGCCTAAGTTGGATGGCTGTTTCATCCTTCATCTCATTGCCATGGTCCCTGCCTGTCCTAATTAGCCCATCAGGTGCAGAAATACAGGACGTAAAGCCCTATCCACCCACCCACAACAAAAAAGGAGACAACCAATGATACCAATACACACTGTATGAACACTAAAGAAATGATATTTTTCCAAATTTTATAAAACATACCCGAGATATGTCAGTGTGCCATCACAATGCACCACTAGGCCACATAGGGTGTTACTGTTTAACATTTCATATGGGTCAGTGCATTAGTGTGAGAGTTCAGCTCTAGAAACGAAAGTGTGCGTTAGTTCTGGTTTGGAAATAAAAGTGCAACGGCGGCCCTCCTTAATGATGCCTGTGTGCTCTGTGGGATTCGCTGAGGGTTTAGCTGCAGCACAGCCTATGTTTAGACTCAAAATTATAGTTAATAAAAACTGTAACTCACCTACAACAGCCTGAGGAATGAATGAGCCTTCCAGAAATTGATAGTTACTTCTGAAGTGCCCACTGATATGGTAACCTGGAGGGTGCATGGTCTGGTGTCCTGTTCTTCAGCTTCTGATGTGCGATTTGGGCACATGAACAGTCGCCCTGACCGAGAGATACACCATCTCACCTTCAGTAATTGAGATGGGACCAGCAGTTATAAGCTGTAGAACCACCAAGGAATAAAATGTATATGAAATTACATTAAATTATTTCTACACAATAACACCGTATGACAAAGACAATCATATGATTAGAAAATTAGCAGATTTCTGTAAAATATACATCATTTAATCCTGCAGTTTTCTGTAAAACGTCCAAAAACTAATTCATTATTTAATTAGTAGCAGTTGATGCGCTGACACTGGCCAAGAGGCAAATTAATGGTGGATCACTTATGCCAAACTTATAAACTTGTATTTATTTGTTATATCAAGTGTCAAGCTGTTCACAAAGCACAAATGTTCCAAAACAAAAGGGTGTGAAAAAGGGCAATTTTCAATTGTGAATTACGGGGTGGGGATGATTGCATTGATCATCCCCCTCTTCTCAGAAAGTGGGGGGTATATATCCCCCCGCATCCCCCTGAATCTAAACCCCTGGTGGCAGCTGATTGCAAGAAGTAATCATAAAAAATTGCTGATTGCTATTCAAACGAATAGAAGAAAAAGAAATTGATGAATTCAGGAGACAAACAGACATTGTATCACTCCTTCAGCAAACCCAAATAAGCAATAATGCAAAATACATAGAAGCAATAGGCATTTGTAGACATAACACCTGTCAGTTTGGGTTTACTCCAGGTGCGAGTACAACTGACTGCGTCTTTATCCTTGATACTGTTATTAGATACCAAAAGCAAAAACGTAAGCCTCTCTATCTCTGTTTCGTAGATTTCACAAAAGCATTTGACTACATCAATAGAAATGCTCTGTACTATAAACTTATGAATCAAAAGATAGGCAATAAAATGCTTAACATAATAATGAGCATGTATGACAAAGCTAAAGCTAGAGTTAATAATTTAGGCAAAATTGGAGATCCAATTGATAGCAAATATGGTGTCTTGCAAGGTGGAATTCTCAGCCCCAAATTGTTTAATGAATTTCTATCTGACCTGCCTAACTATATGAATGAATTAGATGGTGTAGCACTTAATGGTCTGGTGCTCACACATATCTCATATGCTGATGATATAATTCTAATAGCACATTCCGAAACATCTCTTCAAACAGCATAAATTCCCTTCATGAATTCTGCAAAAAGTGGCATCTCATTGTTAATGTAGGAAAGACTAAAATAATGAAATATGGCAATAGTCGGCAAAAGCAATTTTACTATGATACACAACTAATTGAAAACGTTGACACCTTTAAATATCTAGGACATGTGTTAACTAACAAACGTAACATGCATGTAAAAATGACTGATTATCTTGTTACACAAGCCCAAAAAGCACTTTTTGCTTTGCAAAGTGACACTAAGCAGGCATTAGGATACATCACTCCTAAACTTGCTATAAAAATGTTTGACACATATATTTTACCAGTCCTTGAATATAATTATGAAATATGGTCCAGTCACAAACCTGTTAATAACCTAGAAAAGGTACAATTAGGATATCTGAAAAATATGCTGGGAGTTAGGAGACGGACCTCATCACAAGCAGTGTATAGTGAGACAGGCAGATTCCCATTACATGTGCGGCAAAAGTTCAGAATAATCAACTACTGGATTAAACTGGAAAAACTGCCAGCTAATAATATTCTTAAAAAATGTTTAAATGAGCAAAAAGAGATTAACACTTCTGGTAATAACGCTTGGGTTGCAAAAATTATTCATATACTCAATGAACAATATCCGCAAAGAGACCATTTAAGACTTGCTAATAATGAGCTAGAATCCATTATTAAAACATTCAAATCTAAAATTTATGATAAATGTCCGGATACTATATTAGCTGAAATAAATGATTCCACGTTACAGCCAAAACTTAGAACCTATAAACTCTTCAAGACTGATTATAGACTAGAACCTTATCTCTTATTAAAAGTTTAAAAACACTGCTCTAAAGTCAACCGGAAGTTGTCGCCGAAATGTAAATAAAGCTCCAGGAGCTAGGCTGGGGGGCGACCAAGTGCCGGTAGGTGAAATGATGAAGGCACTGGGCCCCGTACACTCTCATTATATGCATTTATTAGCATACTACTGCTATCTTTCTAAAAAAAAATGAGCTGAATATTTGTGCGCAATGCGTTTTAAAGTTTACTGAGCTCTATGTGACACTTCTCAGCTTGATCTCCAGCGAGGCTATTCATTTGAAAATTCTCCTGAATGTTCCACTCTCTCACATCTCATCCTCTGACAATATCCTGAAGGCTTGCTTTCGAACCTTGGATAACAATTGCTCTAGGAATCTACTGAGCAATACCAAAGACAGTATATAAACTCTGTGCTACTCAACTCTGTAGGCCTAGTTCTTAAATTTGCCACCAGGGGCACTGAGGTGAGTTGCATACAAGGCCAAGAGCCACAAAAACAGCGAAATGCCGCAAAAAAGCGCTCATTTAGCATTTTACAGCAAACTACTGCTATCTTTCTAAAAAAATGAGCCAAATATTTTTAATCAATATAGTTTAAAGTATACTGAGCCCTATGTGGCACTGTTCAGCTTCATCTCCATTAAGCCTATTCATTTGAAAATTTTCCTGAATGTTCCACTCTCTCACATCTCATCCTCTGACAATATCCTGAAGGCTTGCTTTGCACCCTTCTGGATAATAAACCATTCAACTTTTCTTTGGTCTCCATCATCCTTTAACTTGTTTTGTTCTAGAGCTTCAGATCTTGACAAGCCAATTAACTTAACTAGCAACATCACTAAACATGATAAGCTTTAGTGCAACAATTCATGTCTCACCTTGATGTCTTGAAAATACGGTTTACCCCTCAGCAGGGCAAAGTTCAGAACTCATTTCATTCTCACAGCCAATTATGATGCACTTTATCTTATAATCAGAAAAGGAGACAATTATTACTGAAAGTTATATGTTAGTTCATGCATTTATTACCATTGTATTAACATAACAAACCAGCAACAAATCTGTTTGCCCTAATCGTTACATCCAACCTGTTCAATGAATGTTCGAATGGTTCCGATCATCTATGCTGGCAGTGTACTAGTCACTTCAGTTAGTGTTTTGTTTCACACAAGTTCCTCATACTGAACCTGCAACAAAGACAGGAGATTGGTCACAATACGTAATTACACGTAATATGTAATGTATCTATTTCAAGGGATGCAGAACCTAAATGTATAAAAAAACATGTACACAGACTCACCATAGTGTCATCAATTACCAATGAACTTTGCATAGGACATACTCATTCTAAGAACCGCTGAGTATCTAACCCGAATGGCCCAGCCCAGAACCTGGTTTGGCAAATGAAAGATCAAGACACTTTGTACAACATGTCAGAGTCAATATTTTCACGAAACACTCAATCATACATCCTAGTGTGGATTTAAACACTAACACTTTCAGAGTTTCTATAACTTCAAATCCACATTTTTAAGTCATAAATGTCAATTCATTTGTGTATTCACTTGACTGAGATCAGAACCTGTCACATGTGCTGCCTCCTATAATCAGGTGACTCATCATACTCAATAGATATGCCACATATTGTGCAATCATTCAGTCACAAAGAAGCTTCCAATATGGCTACATTGACATTCAAGATATATTTCTGTATCACACACAATTACCATATTCTACAGTACACATACAATTCCAAATATGTGTAAGATTTACATTTTTTTGTGATTTAATATATTACCAAGTTGGACACACTGTCTGAATGAATTAGTGCCATGACCTAAATTATAGCACTTCCATGAAAAAATCTATAAAACCACTTCACAGACACTTTCTACAACAGAAATAACCATACAGCATGGCAAAGGCTATAGATATTGTCATTTGGTAATTATTGAGGCTACAAGCTGTAATAATTATCACTTTGTAATTATTGAGTTCAACTGTACAAACTTGTTTATCAATTAACAAATGACAAAAATTAGTTTATGCAGAAAAAAATTGTTACAAACTGAAGTGAGGAGGACATCCAACAGGTGACAATCATGATCATTTCAATGTCCTTTGCAATGGACACTGCTGGCACCTAGGACTTCCAGCATAGTTCCAGGAAAATTAAGAGATAGGAAGTTAAAAAAAGTAAACTAGGTATTGATAGAGAAATTCAGATTAAAGGTAACACAGTGTCAAGAAACAATCGGGACTCGAAGGATATACAGCTACTTTGAGAATCAAGCTGTGTCAATCAGTGTTAATGCTCATGACAGAAACCTTTCAATTAATAAATTCATTCGTGAGTCAACCACAGCTACCAGCCAAAATGACCTATGGCATGCCATGAAGGCCTTTAAGAAAGCTTTGTATAAAATTGGAAATGGACCCCAAAGCTTTGTATAAAATTGGAAATGGACCATGGTACAGGGTTTGTTAATACAAGTTGCATAACAGCAGCTACAACAACTCCTTATCATCAACATGATAAATAACACTATGAAAGCTGGGAAGACTGAAGAAAATGCACCTACTTTGGTGATGTTAAGACTGGATATCATACCATGATTGCAATATGGGTGCAGCTATTATCCGTAATGCCTGGCTAATTTCAAAAGAGGAAATACCAGAGCTGCACCCATCAACAGCAGACCTTGAGGAAAGTGGTGGGCAGATCCCGGAAGTACTGCAATACCGGGCCAACCCGCAGCAAAGGTGGAGCAAGCCCTGAACACTTCACCCAAGTCCAAAATTCAGTTTAATATCATAGTGGCATTGAGCCACGTATCAGATATTACGCTAATAAGAACAGATACTACACTTTGATCTTAGCCAAAAACGCCGAGAAACGATACTCATTTGACGACGAAGTGGACTTCGAAGGATATACAGCTACTTTGAGAAGCAAGCTGTGTCAATCAGTGCTGATGTTCATGACAGAAACCTTTCAATTAAAAAATTCATTTGCGAGTCAACCACAGCTACCAGCCAGAATAACCTATGGCATGCCATGAAAGCCTTCAAGAAAGCTTTGTATAAAATTGAAATGGACCCCAGTACCAGCATGGCAGGACCTGGCATGAACAGCTGAAGGACACTGGGCAGTCAAAAATTGTGATGGAGATGCAGAGAAACTAAGAGCTGCTCTTGTCAATGCTCTTGATCACTACCAGGGCAAACGCAGAGGCTGTTTTCCCGAATCCTGTTGTCGGACTGAAGGGAAGCATGAAAATAGTTGCATGCAAATCAAGTCTAAAAGGGAACAGAAAATTTAACAGGATCCAAGTTGAGGTCTTGCTTTAATGATGTAACCACAGATCTACTCCCCTGTGATGGATTCACTAGGCACATATTCAATGAGCTTTTCAATTTGCTGGCTGTTCTTTGTATAATGTAGTATAATCCCTAGTTATTCCCAGTTCCTGGAATCATGGACCTCATTACATTGTAATCAGTAATATCCTCCAAAAGCCTGATCCTTTACCTGCTCGATTATCTCTGCCTGAATGAAGTCCTTCATGCATTTAAGAGGTCATTTTGTGCGGTTTTAGACATGTAGCATTTCTGTTGCATGTTTCAAGATGATTTTTCAAGATTTCATCCCCAGCATCTACTCTGCAATTGTCTGATTCCCCTGGCCCGGCAGCTTTCTTGTACACAGGTAAGCCATCATCCCTGTGACCTCTGTGTGCCAGCCCTTGTCGTCCACATAATTCCAATGTCTTCACAATGGAAATTAGAGTACTGCAGTTCCTCTGCTCCATGCTTAGATTCTTTTCATCAATTTGAACTTTAATTTTGCCAGTGGGATTTTCATATGTCGACTTGAATGCTTCAAGTTGGGCCATTGAAGATCTATTGTAGGCATGTGTTGAATGTACCTTCATGTCTTGCATGGCATCTATCCAGTTTTGGTACGGTTCAGAAATCAGTTCATGGGAACTTCAAAGCTATATTCAAAGCTATATCATATATGATATATTTACCTTATGACCAAGAAGTATAAAAAGGTGTCAAGAATTAGATGACCTCTCAGGCTCCAGACCTCACTAGTACACATTCCAGCCGCTGGGGTGTAGCAAAAACGCTCATAATTGATTTTGCAATGTAGGTCGGTTCTGGCTAAGCATTCCCATATGCAACTGCTGCTGCAGCAGGCCAGGTATTTAACCTCTACCCAGCCCCCCTCTAGGCAGAGGGAGGCTGAGAAAGACAGGGGCAGATGGACAGCAGGACTGCTGCAGAGAGTCCTTGCTAATTTATCCTTGGGTGGGGGCTGGCTCAACATGAGATTTTTCAACATGTAATTCTTGGATTTTGTGGGGAACAGACAATTTTATTACAATTAAATAAACCATTCAACTTTACTTTGGTCTACATCATCCTTTAACTTGTATTGTTCTAGAGCTTCAGATCTTGACAAGCCAATAAGCCAGTTCACGGTCTCGCAGTACGCATGCGCCACATATGTGTGTCAGGCCAGGTCAGAGTTCAAGGGGTGCTAGCAGCAGCAGCCTGAGGGGTGCCAGTGCACTGTCACAGTCTAAAGTTGTGTTCATAGATCCTGCTCATCAGAGCAACAGTAGAATGGTATAAACAAATTACAACTATTACATAATGTTTATCACACACCAATTTGCAATAAAGGCTCTAATGATAAACTGAAATATTTTTTAAGAACAGTCATATAGTGAACAAAGGCTAGAACATGTATTAGCATCTTAAGCTATCACTAACATCAATTATAGCACTCTGGTATTTCCATACATAAATCAACTGGGCAGGATGCTAGGTCCAACTTTATCACATTTTATAAGACAAAGACCACATGTAACTCTGGCAGACTGTACTCTCTGCTACCTGAAGAATTGCTCCAGTCTCCATAGAAGGTGTGGCCAGTGGCATATATTTGATCAACAATTGCAAGTATTTGCAGGTAAGTTTTTTTACTGTTCTCTGCTTTTTTTTTAGCTGACATGATGTGCTCCCACATGTCAGTGAGTGCACTAATATTGAGAAAATTAAAATTCCTTTGATTTCATACCATATATAAATCTTTGAATAAACAATATACAGGCCTAATTATATATATATACTTTTTTTTTTCCTCATAGATATCTACAAGAATGCCCAACACCAATCACTTTTCTTGCATGACAAAGCCTTGAAAAGTTTCAAAACACTGCTCTAAAGTCAACCGGAAGTTGCTGCCAAAATGTAAACAAAGCTCCAGGAGCCAGGCTGGCAGGCTACCAAGTGCCGGTAGGTGAAATGATGAAGGCACTGGGCCCCGTACACTCTCATTATATGCATTAAATAGCATACTACTGCTATCTTTCTAAAAAAATGAGCTGAATATTTGTGCGCAATGCATTTTAAAGTTTACTGAGCTCTATGTGACACTTCTCAGCTTGATCTCCAGCAAGGCAATTCATTTGAAAATTCTCCTGAATGTTCCACTCTCTCACATCTCATCCTCTGACAATATCCTGAAGGCTTGCTTTCGAACCTTGGATAACAATTGCTCTAGGAATCTACTGAGCCATACCAAAGACAGTATATAAACTCTGTGCTACTCAACTCTGTAGGCCTAGTTCTTAAACTTGCCACCAGGGGCACTGAGGTGAGTTGCATACAAGGCCAAGAGCCACAAAAACAGCGAAATGCTGCAAAAAAGCGCTCATTTAGCATTTTACAGCAAACTACTGCTATCTTTCTCAAAAAACGAGCCAAATATTTTTAATCAATATAGTTTAAAGTATACTGAGCCCTATGTGGCACTGTTCAGCTTCATCTCCATTAAGCCTATTCATTTGAAAATTTTCCTGAATGTTCCACTCTCTCACATCTCATCCTCTGACAATATCCTGAAGGCTTGCTTTGCAACCTTCTGGATAATAAACCATTCAACTTTACTTTGGTCTCCATCATCCTTTAACTTGTATTGTTCTAGAGCTTCAGATCTTGACAAGCCAATTTACTTAACTAGCAACTTCACTAAACATGATAAGCTTTAGTGCAACAATTTGTGTCTCACCTTGATGTCTTGAAAATACGGTTCACTTTCAGCAGGGCAAAGTTCAGAACACATTCCATTCTCACAGTCAATTATGATGCACATTATCTAATAATAAGAAAAAGGAGACAATTATTACTGAAAGTTATATATTAGTTCATGCAGTTATTATCTTTAACATAAAAAAACAGCAACAAATCTGTTTGCCCTAATCATTACATCCAACCTGTTCAGTGAATGTTCAATTTGATCATCTCCGATGGCAGTATACTAGTCACTTCAGTTAGTGTTTCGTTCCTCACAAGTTCCTCATAATGAACCTGCAACAAAGACAGTAGATTGGTCACAATACGTAATTACACGTAATATGTAATGTATCTGTTTCAAGGGATGCAGAACCTAAATGCATAAAATACATGTACACGGATTCACCATAGTAATCAACCAATGAACTTTGCATAGGACATCTTTGTCTGGTACTGGATCTGCAGAACATCTTAATTAATAGTTGTGTGCACTTTCTGGATCCAAAACATCAAGTTCAACCAGAGTTGCAGTTGGAAGTTGAAGAATACCTGGGAAGGGTTCAAGTCAAATAAGAGTTAAACAGGCAAATAAACACTACAACATCAACAACAAAAAAGAGAGAGGGGCCTAGCTCAGTGTTAGTGCTCTGGGCTTGAAAACCAATGAGTCCCAGGTTCAATTCCTGGTCGAGCCTAAGTTGGATGGCTGTTTCATCCTTCATCTCATTGCCATGGTCCCTGCCTGTCCTAATTAGCCCATCAGGTGCAGAAATACAGGACGTAAAGCCCTATCCACCCACCCACAACAAAAAAGGAGACAACCAATGATACCAATACACACTGTATGAACACTAAAGAAATGATATTTTTCCAAATTTTATAAAACATACCCGAGATATGTCAGTGTGCCATCACAATGCACCACTAGGCCACATAGGGTGTTACTGTTTAACATTTCATATGGGTCAGTGCATTAGTGTGAGAGTTCAGCTCTAGAAACGAAAGTGTGCGTTAGTTCTGGTTTGGAAATAAAAGTGCAACGGCGGCCCTCCTTAATGATGCCTGTGTGCTCTGTGGGATTCGCTGAGGGTTTAGCTGCAGCACAGCCTATGTTTAGACTCAAAATTATAGTTAATAAAAACTGTAACTCACCTACAACAGCCTGAGGAATGAATGAGCCTTCCAGAAATTGATAGTTACTTCTGAAGTGCCCACTGATATGGTAACCTGGAGGGTGCATGGTCTGGTGTCCTGTTCTTCAGCTTCTGATGTGCGATTTGGGCACATGAACAGTCGCCCTGACCGAGAGATACACCATCTCACCTTCAGTAATTGAGATGGGACCAGCAGTTATAAGCTGTAGAACCACCAAGGAATAAAATGTATATGAAATTACATTAAATTATTTCTACACAATAACACCGTATGACAAAGACAATCATATGATTAGAAAATTAGCAGATTTCTGTAAAATATACATCATTTAATCCTGCAGTTTTCTGTAAAACGTCCAAAAACTAATTCATTATTTAATTAGTAGCAGTTGATGCGCTGACACTGGCCAAGAGGCAAATTAATGGTGGATCACTTATGCCAAACTTATAAACTTGTATTTATTTGTTATATCAAGTGTCAAGCTGTTCACAAAGTACAAATGTTCCAAAACAAAAGGGTGTGAAAAAGGGCAATTTTCAATTGTGAATTACGGGGTGGGGATGATTGCATTGATCATCCCCCTCTTCTCAGAAAGTGGGGGGTATATATCCCCCCGCATCCCCCTGAATCTACACCCCTGGTGGCAGCTGATTGCAAGAAGTAATCATAAAAAATTGCTGATTGCTATTCAAACGAATAGAAGAAAAAGAAATTGATGAATTCAGGAGACAAACAGACATTGTATCACTCCTTCAGCAAACCCAAATAAGCAATAATGCAAAATACATAGAAGCAATAGGCATTTGTAGACATAACACCTGTCAGTTTGGGTTTACTCCAGGTGCGAGTACAACTGACTGCGTCTTTATCCTTGATACTGTTATTAGATACCAAAAGCAAAAACGTAAGCCTCTCTATCTCTGTTTCGTAGATTTCACAAAAGCATTTGACTACATCAATAGAAATGCTCTGTACTATAAACTTATGAATCAAAAGATAGGCAATAAAATGCTTAACATAATAATGAGCATGTATGACAAAGCTAAAGCTAGAGTTAATAATTTAGGCAAAATTGGAGATCCAATTGATAGCAAATATGGTGTCTTGCAAGGTGGAATTCTCAGCCCCAAATTGTTTAATGAATTTCTATCTGACCTGCCTAACTATATGAATGAATTAGATGGTGTAGCACTTAATGGTCTGGTGCTCACACATATCTCATATGCTGATGATATAATTCTAATAGCACATTCCGAAACATCTCTTCAAACAGCATAAATTCCCTTCATGAATTCTGCAAAAAGTGGCATCTCATTGTTAATGTAGGAAAGACTAAAATAATGAAATATGGCAATAGTCGGCAAAAGCAATTTTACTATGATACACAACTAATTGAAAACGTTGACACCTTTAAATATCTAGGACATGTGTTAACTAACAAACGTAACATGCATGTAAAAATGACTGATTATCTTGTTACACAAGCCCAAAAAGCACTTTTTGCTTTGCAAAGTGACACTAAGCAGGCATTAGGATACATCACTCCTAAACTTGCTATAAAAATGTTTGACACATATATTTTACCAGTCCTTGAATATAATTATGAAATATGATCCAGTCACAAACCTGTTAATAACCTAGAAAAGGTACAATTAGGATATCTGAAAAATATGCTGGGAGTTAGGAGACGGACCTCATCACAAGCAGTGTATAGTGAGACAGGCAGATTCCCATTACATGTGCGGCAAAAGTTCAGAATAATCAACTACTGGATTAAACTGGAAAAACTGCCAGCTAATAATATTCTTAAAAAATGTTTAAATGAGCAAAAAGAGATTAACACTTCTGGTAATAACGCTTGGGTTGCAAAAATTATTCATATACTCAATGAACAATATCCGCAAAGAGACCATTTAAGACTTGCTAATAATGAGCTAGAATCCATTATTAAAACATTCAAATCTAAAATTTATGATAAATGTCCGGATACTATATTAGCTGAAATAAATGATTCCACGTTACAGCCAAAACTTAGAACCTATAAACTCTTCAAGACTGATTATAGACTAGAACCTTATCTCTTATTAAAAGTTTAAAAACACTGCTCTAAAGTCAACCGGAAGTTGTCGCCGAAATGTAAATAAAGCTCCAGGAGCTAGGCTGGGGGGCGACCAAGTGCCGGTAGGTGAAATGATGAAGGCACTGGGCCCCGTACACTCTCATTATATGCATTTATTAGCATACTACTGCTATCTTTCTAAAAAAAAATGAGCTGAATATTTGTGCGCAATGCGTTTTAAAGTTTACTGAGCTCTATGTGACACTTCTCAGCTTGATCTCCAGCGAGGCTATTCATTTGAAAATTCTCCTGAATGTTCCACTCTCTCACATCTCATCCTCTGACAATATCCTGAAGGCTTGCTTTCGAACCTTGGATAACAATTGCTCTAGGAATCTACTGAGCAATACCAAAGACAGTATATAAACTCTGTGCTACTCAACTCTGTAGGCCTAGTTCTTAAATTTGCCACCAGGGGCACTGAGGTGAGTTGCATACAAGGCCAAGAGCCACAAAAACAGCGAAATGCCGCAAAAAAGCGCTCATTTAGCATTTTACAGCAAACTACTGCTATCTTTCTAAAAAAATGAGCCAAATATTTTTAATCAATATAGTTTAAAGTATACTGAGCCCTATGTGGCACTGTTCAGCTTCATCTCCATTAAGCCTATTCATTTGAAAATTTTCCTGAATGTTCCACTCTCTCACATCTCATCCTCTGACAATATCCTGAAGGCTTGCTTTGCACCCTTCTGGATAATAAACCATTCAACTTTTCTTTGGTCTCCATCATCCTTTAACTTGTTTTGTTCTAGAGCTTCAGATCTTGACAAGCCAATTAACTTAACTAGCAACATCACTAAACATGATAAGCTTTAGTGCAACAATTCATGTCTCACCTTGATGTCTTGAAAATACGGTTTACCCCTCAGCAGGGCAAAGTTCAGAACTCATTTCATTCTCACAGCCAATTATGATGCACTTTATCTTATAATCAGAAAAGGAGACAATTATTACTGAAAGTTATATGTTAGTTCATGCATTTATTACCATTGTATTAACATAACAAACCAGCAACAAATCTGTTTGCCCTAATCGTTACATCCAACCTGTTCAATGAATGTTCGAATGGTTCCGATCATCTATGCTGGCAGTGTACTAGTCACTTCAGTTAGTGTTTTGTTTCACACAAGTTCCTCATACTGAACCTGCAACAAAGACAGGAGATTGGTCACAATACGTAATTACACGTAATATGTAATGTATCTATTTCAAGGGATGCAGAACCTAAATGTATAAAAAAACATGTACACAGACTCACCATAGTGTCATCAATTACCAATGAACTTTGCATAGGACATACTCATTCTAAGAACCGCTGAGTATCTAACCCGAATGGCCCAGCCCAGAACCTGGTTTGGCAAATGAAAGATCATTCACTTTGTACAACATATCAGAGTCAATATTTTCACGAAACACTCAATCATACATCCTAGTGTGGATTAAAACACTAACACTTTCAGAGTTTCTATAACTTCAAATCCACATTTTTAAGTCATAAATGTCAATTCATTTGTGTATTCACTTGACTGAGATCAGAACCTGTCACATGTGCTGCCTCCTATAATCAGGTGACTCATCATACTCAATAGATATGCCACATATTGTGCAATCATTCAGTCACAAAGAAGCTTCCAATATGGCTACATTGACATTCAAGATATATTTCTGTATCACACACAATTACCATATTCTACAGTACACATACAATTCCAAATATGTGTAAGATTTACATTTTTTTGTGATTTAATATATTACCAAGTTGGACACACTGTCTGAATGAATTAATGCCATGACCTAAATTATAGCACTTCCATGAAAAAATCTATAAAACCACTTCACAGACACTTTCTACAACAGAAATAACCATACAGCATGGCAAAGGCTATAGATATTGTCATTTGGTAATTATTGAGGCTACAAGCTGTAATAATTATCACTTTGTAATTATTGAGTTCAACTGTACAAACTTGTTTATCAATTAACAAATGACAAAAATTAGTTTATGCAGAAAAAAATTGTTACAAACTGAAGTGAGGAGGACATCCAACAGGTGACAATCATGATCATTTCAATGTCCTTTGCAATGGACACTGCTGGCACCTAGGACTTCCAGCATAGTTCCAGGAAAATTAAGAGATAGGAAGTTAAAAAAAGTAAACTAGGTATTGATAGAGAAATTCAGATTAAAGGTAACACAGTGTCAAGAAACAATCGGGACTCGAAGGATATACAGCTACTTTGAGAATCAAGCTGTGTCAATCAGTGTTAATGCTCATGACAGAAACCTTTCAATTAATAAATTCATTCGTGAGTCAACCACAGCTACCAGCCAAAATGACCTATGGCATGCCATGAAGGCCTTTAAGAAAGCTTTGTATAAAATTGGAAATGGACCCCAAAGCTTTGTATAAAATTGGAAATGGACCATGGTACAGGGTTTGTTAATACAAGTTGCATAACAGCAGCTACAACAACTCCTTATCATCAACATGATAAATAACACTATGAAAGCTGGGAAGACTGAAGAAATTGCACCTACTTTGGTGATGTTAAGACTGGATATCATACCATGATTGCAATATGGGTGCAGCTATTATCCGTAATGCCTGGCTAATTTCAAAAGAGGAAATACCAGAGCTGCACCCATCAACAGCAGACCTTGAGGAAAGTGGTGGGCAGATCCCGGAAGTACTGCAATACCGGGCCAACCCGCAGCAAAGGTGGAGCAAGCCCTGAACACTTCACCCAAGTCCAAAATTCAGTTTAATATCATAGTGGCATTGAGCCACGTATCAGATATTACGCTAATAAGAACAGATACTACACTTTGATCTTAGCCAAAACGCCGAGAAACGATACTCATTTGACGACGAAGTGGACTTCGAAGGATATACAGCTACTTTGAGAAGCAAGCTGTGTCAATCAGTGCTGATGTTCATGACAGAAACCTTTCAATTAAAAAATTCATTTGCGAGTCAACCACAGCTACCAGCCAGAATAACCTATGGCATGCCATGAAAGCCTTCAAGAAAGCTTTGTATAAAATTGAAATGGACCCCAGTACCAGCATGGCAGGACCTGGCATGAACAGCTGAAGGACACTGGGCAGTCAAAAATTGTGATGGAGATGCAGAGAAACTAAGAGCTGCTCTTGTCAATGCTCTTGATCACTACCAGGGCAAACGCAGAGGCTGTTTTCCCGAATCCTGTTGTCGGACTGAAGGGAAGCATGAAAATAGTTGCATGCAAATCAAGTCTAAAAGGGAACAGAAAATTTAACAGGATCCAAGTTGAGGTCTTGCTTTAATGATGTAACCACAGATCTACTCCCCTGTGATGGATTCACTAGGCACATATTCAATGAGCTTTTCAATTTGCTGGCTGTTCTTTGTATAATGTAGTATAATCCCTAGTTATTCCCAGTTCCTGGAATCATGGACCTCATTACATTGTAATCAGTAATATCCTCCAAAAGCCTGATCCTTTACCTGCTCGATTATCTCTGCCTGAATGAAGTCCTTCATGCATTTAAGAGGTCATTTTGTGCGGTTTTAGACATGTAGCATTTCTGTTGCATGTTTCAAGATGATTTTTCAAGATTTCATCCCCAGCATCTACTCTGCAATTGTCTGATTCCCCTGGCCCGGCAGCTTTCTTGTACACAGGTAAGCCATCATCCCTGTGACCTCTGTGTGCCAGCCCTTGTCGTCCACATAATTCCAATGTCTTCACAATGGAAATTAGAGTACTGCAGTTCCTCTGCTCCATGCTTAGATTCTTTTCATCAATTTGAACTTTAATTTTGCCAGTGGGATTTTCATATGTCGACTTGAATGCTTCAAGTTGGGCCATTGAAGATCTATTGTAGGCATGTGTTGAATGTACCTTCATGTCTTGCATGGCATCTATCCAGTTTTGGTACGGTTCAGAAATCAGTTCATGGGAACTTCAAAGCTATATTATGTATCATATATGATATATTTACCTTATGACCAAGAAGTATAAAAAGGTGTCAAGAATTAGATGACCTCTCAGGCTCCAGGCCTCACGAGTACACATTCCAGCCGCTGGGGTGTAGCAAAAACGCTCATAATTGATTTTGCAATGTAGGTCGGTTCTGGCTAAGCATGCCCATATGCAGCTGCTGCTGCAGCAGGCCAGTCTGGCCACTTTAGGCCAGGTATTTAACCTCCACCCAGCCCCCCTCTAGGCAGAGGGAGGCTGAGAAAGACATGGGCAGATGGACAGCAGGACTGCTGCAAAGAGTCCTTGCTAATTTATCCTTGGGTGGGGGCTGGCTCCACATGAGATTTTTCAACATGTAATTCTTGGATTTTGTGGGGAACAGACAACTGTATTACAATTAAACTAGAGCCTATCGGTGCTGAATCCATAAGGTGGTGTTACTGTTGTATAAATTACTAATTACTGATAGTAATATGAAAAAACTCAGTGAGGGCAAGAATTGAAAATACAAAAAAGTTTAAAATGCAATGAAATAAAAGATTTTTTTTTAAAGTTTTACCAAATAAATTTTCTTTTTTATTGTATTTCATGACAGGTTAGGGCTGGAAATTGTTTGATCCTTAACGATCGATATTATCACGCCAAATTTCTAACGACGCATGTTATTTATCACAATAATTCTGAACGAGCTTCATATATAGATGTGTGCAAAAGAGAAAAAATTTACTTAATGTGCCTCTTTTAGCTGTGAATGAGAACTACAGTCTAACTGAGTTAAGAAACATTTAATATGATAATAGTAAATAAATCTGAATCAACACCTTAAGTAATTTGGATTGACACAGTTATCCCAGCCTAGCTTTTGAAAAACACTGGCTACTCCCTGGCCGGGAGTCAAACCAGTGGATCCCTGGGGTGCCCAGTAGGCATCTTCACACTGATTGAGTATTTCTCATACTACAGCTCAAAAACGGCATCAGAAAGTGAAAACTAAGGTGATTTTAGAATCACTTTTCTTGTATGACAAAGCCTTGAAAAGTTTCAAAACACTGCTCTAAAGTCAACCGGAAGTTGCCGCCGAAATGTAAACAAAGCTCCAGGAGCTAGGCTGGCAGGCGTCCAAGTGCCGGTAGGTGAAATGATGAAGGCACTGGGTCGTACACTCTCATTATATGCATTTATTAGCATACTACTGCTATCTTTCTAAAAAAATGAGCTGAATATTTGTGGGCAATGCATTTTAAAGTTTACTGAGCTCTATGTGACACTTCTCAGCTTGATCTCCAGCGAGGCTATTCATTTGAAAATTCTCCTGAATGTTCCACTCTCTCACATCTCATCTTCTGACAATATCCTGAAGGCTTGCTTTCGAACCTTGGATAACAATTGCTCTAGGAATCTACTGAGCCATACCAAAGACAGTATATAAACTCTGTGCTACTCAACTCTGTAGGCCTAGTTCTTAAATTTGCCACCAGGGGCACTGAGGTGAGTTGCATACAAGGCCAAGAGCCACAAAAACAGCGAAATGCCGCAAAAAAGCGCTCATTTAGCATTTTACAGCAAACTACTGCTATCTTTCTCAAAAAATGACCCAAATTATTTGAATCAATATAGTTTAAAGTATACTGAGCCCTATGTGGCACTGTTCAGCTTCATCTCCATTAAGCCTATTCATTTGAAAATTTTCCTGAATGTTCCACTCTCTCACATCTCATCCTCTGACAATATCCTGAAGGCTTGCTTTGCAACCTTCTGGATAATAAACCATTCAACTTTACTTTGGTCTCCATCATCCTTTAACTTGTATTGTTCTAGAGCGTCAGATCTTGACAAGCCAATTAACTTAACTAGCAACTTCACTAAACATGATAAGCTTTAGTGCAACAATTCATGTCTCACCTTGATGTCTTGAATATACGGTTTACCCCTCAGCAGGGCAAAGTTCAGAACTCATTTCATTCTCACAGCCAATTATGATGCACTTTATCTTATAATCAGAAAAGGAGGCAATTATTACTGAAAGTTATATGTTAGTTCATGCATTTATTACCATTGTATTAACATAACAAACCAGCAACAAATCTGTTTGCCCTAATCGTTACATCCAACCTGTTCAATGAATGTTCGAATGGTTCCGATCATCTATGCTGGCAGTGTACTAGTCACTTCAGTTAGTGTTTTGTTTCATACAAGTTCCTCATACTGAACCTGCAACAAAGACAGGAGATTGGTCACAATACGTAATTACACGTAATATGTAATGTATCTATTTCAAGGGATGCAGAACCTAAATGCATAAAAAACATTTACACAGACTCACCATAGTGTCATCAATTACCAATGAACTTTGCATAGGACATACTTATTCTAAGAACCGCTGAGTACCTAACCCGAACGGCCCAGCCCAGAACCTAGTCCTGGTCTGGCAAATGAAAGATCAAGACACTTTGTACAACATATCAGAGTCAATATTTTCACGAAACACTCAATCATACATCCTAGTGTGGATTTAAACACTAACACCTTTAGAGTTTCTATAACTTCAAATCCACATTTTTAAGTCATAAATGTCAATTCATTTGTGTATTCACTTGACTGACATCCGAACCTGTCACATGTGCTGCCCCCTATAATCAGGTGACTCATCATACTCAATAGGTATGCCACATATTGTGCAATCATTCAGTCACAAAGAAGCTTCCAATATGGCTACATTGACATTCAAGATATATTTCTGTATCACATACAATTACCATATTCTACAGTACACATACAATTCCAAATATGTGTAAGATTTACATTTTTTTGTGATTTAATATATTACCAAGTTGGACACACTGTCTGAATGAATTAGTGCCATGACATAAAATCATAGTACTTCCATGAAAAAATCTATAAAACCACTTCACAGACACTTTCCACAACAGAAATAACCATACAGCATGGCAAAGGCTATAGATATTGTCATTTGGTAATTATTGAGGCTACAAGCTGTAATAATTATCACTTGGTAATTATTGAGTTCAACTGTACAAACTTGTTTATCAATTAACAAATGACAAAAATTAGTTAATGCAGAAAAAAATTGTTACAAACTGAAGTGAGGAGGACATCCAACAGGTGACAATCATGATCATTTCAATGTCCTTTGCAATGGACACTGCTGGCACCTAGGACTTCCAGCATAGTTCCAGGAAAATTAAGAGATAGGAAGTTAAAAAAAGTAAACTAGGTATTGATAGAGAAATTCAGATTAAAGGTAACACAGCATCAAGAAACAATCGGAACTCGAAGGATATACAGCTACTTTGAGAATCAAGCTGTGTCAATCAGTGTTAATGCTCATGACAGAAACCTTACAATTAATAAATTCATTCGCGAGTCAACCACAGCTACCAGCCAGAATGACCTATGGCATGCCACGAAGGCCTTTAAGAAAGCTTTGTATAAAATTGGAAATGGACCCCAAAGCTTTGTATAAAATTGGAAATGGACCATGGTACAGGGTTTGTTAATTCAAGTTGCATAACAGCAGATCAAGACACTTTGTACAACATGTCAGAGTCAATATTTTCATGATACACTCAATCATACATCCTATTGTGGATTTAAACACTAACACCTATAGAGTTTCTATAACAGATACAGATGCAGATAAACTAAGAGCTGCTCTAAAAGGGCAAACACAGAGGCTGTTTTCCAGAATTTCATTGTCGGACTAAAGGGAATCATGAAAATAGTTGCATGCAAATCAAGGCTAAAAAGGCACAGAAAATGCTTCTGGGTGTATGCGATTGACTATAGACTAGCTTGTGGAGAATGACAGTATTCCATACATGCACACCTGGCCAGTCTTCACTGGAATACCAATGTAGGACGCCATTACACCTCAGTGTACAAGGCCAAAGACCCAAAATCCCCAAGAAGCCAGAAAGGTAAAAAGTGTCTAGGCAGAGTGAGGCTGTGAAAGACAGAGGCAGAGTGACAGCAGGACTGCTGCAGAGAGTCCTTGCTAATTTATTCTTGGGTGGGGGCTGGTTCAACATGAGATTTTTCAACATGTAATTCTTGGATTTTGTGGGGAACAGACAACTTTATTACAATTAAATAAACCATTCAACTTTACTTTGGTCTCCATCATCCTTTAACTTGTATTGTTCTAGAGCTTCAGATCCTGGACCCCCACTGCCAAGCCAATTAACTTAACTAGCAACTTCAGTAAACATGATAGGCTTTAGTGCAACAATTTGTGTCTCACCTTGATGTCTTGAATATAGGGTTCACTTTCAGCATGGCAAAGTTCAGAACACATTCCATTCTCACAGCCAATTATGATGCACATTATCTAATAATCAGAAAAAGGAGACAATTATTACTGAAAGTTATATATTAGTTCATGCAGTTATTATCATTAACATAAAAAAACAGCAACAAATCTGTTTGCCCTAATCATAACATCCAACCTGTTCAGTGAATGTTCAATTTGATCATCTCCGATGGCAGTATACTAGTCACTTCAGTTAGTGTTTTGTTTCTCACAAGTTCCTCATAATGAACCTGCAACAAAGACAGTAGATTGGTCACAATACGTAATAACACGTAATATGTAATGTATCTATTTCAAGGGATGCAGAACCTAAATGCATAAAATACATGTACACAGACTCACCATAGTGTCATCAATTACCAATGAACTTTGCATAGGACGTCTTACACAGCGTCATGAACCAATCGGAACTAGAAGGGTATACAGCTACTTTGAGAATCAAGCTGTGTCAATCAGTGTTAATGCTCATGACAGAAACCTTTCAATTAATAAATTCATTCGCGAGTCAACCACAGCTACCAGCCAGAATGACCTATGGCATGCCACGAAGGCCTTTAAGAAAGCTTTGTATAAAATTGGAAATGGACCCCAAAGCTTTGTATAAAATTGGAAATGGACCATGGTACAAGGGTTTGTTAATACAAGTTGCATAACAGCAGCTACAACAACTCCTTATCATCAACATGATAAATAACACTATGAAAGCTGGGAAGACTGAAGAAAATGCACCTACTTTGGTGATGTTAAGACTGGATATCATACCATGATTGCAATATGGGTGCAGCTATTATCCGTAATGCCTGGCTAATTTCAAATGAGGAAATACTAGAGCTGCACCCATCAACAGCAGACCTTGAGGAAAGTGGTGGGCAGATCCCGGAAGTACTGCAATATCGGGCCAACCCGCAGCAAAGGTGGAGCAAGCCCTGAACACTTCACCCAAGTCCAAAATTCAGTTTAATATCATAGTGGCATTGAGCCACGTATCAGATATTACGCTAATAAGAACAGATACTACACTTTGATCTTAGCCAAAACGCCGAGAAACGATACTCATTTGACGACGAAGTGGACCTCGAAGGATATACAGCTACTTTGAGGAGCAAGCTGTGTCAATCAGTGCTGATGCTCATGACAGAAACCTTTCAATTAAAAAATTCATTTGCGTGTCAACCACAGCTACCAGCCAGAATAACCTATGGCATGCCATGAAAGCCTTCAAGAAAGCTTTGTATAAAATTGAAATGGACCCCAGTACCAGCATGGCAGGACCTGGCATGAACAGCTGAAGGACACTGGGCAGTCAAAAATTGTGATGGAGATGCAGAGAAACTAAGAGCTGCTCTTGTCAATGCTCTTGATCACTACCAGGGCAAACGCAGAGGCTGTTTTCCCGAATCCTGTTGTCGGACTGAAGGGAAGCATGAAAATAGTTGCATGCAAATCAAGTCTAAAAGGGAACAGAAAATTTAACAGGATCCAAGTTGAGGTCTTGCTTTAATGATGTAACCACAGATCTACTCCCCTGTGATGGATTCACTAGGCACAATTTCAATGAGCTTTTCAATTTGCTGGCTGTTCTTTGTATAATGTAGTATAATCCCTAGTTATTCCCAGTTCCTGGAATCATGGACCTCATCACATTGTAATCAATAATATCCTCCAAAAGCCTGATCCTTTACCTGCTCGATTATCTCTGCCTGAATGAAGTCCTTCATGCATTTAAGAGGTCATTTTGTGCAGTTTTAGACATGTAGCATTTCTGTTTTATGTTTCAAGATGATTTTTCAAGATTTCATCCCCAGCATCTACTCTGCAATTGTCTGATTCCCCTGGCCCGGCAGTTTTTTGTACACAGGTAAGCCATCATCCCTGTGACCTCTGTGTGCCAGCCCTTGTCGTCCACATAATTCCAATGTCTTCACAATGGAAATAAGAATACTGCAGTTCCTCTGCTCCATGCTTAGATTCTTTCATCAATTTGAACTTTAATTTTGCCAGTGGGATTTTCATATGTCGACTTGAATGCTTCAAGTTTGGCCATTGAAGATCTATTGTAGGCATGTGTTGAATGTACCTTCATGTCTTGCATGGCATCTATCCAGTTTTGGTACGGTTCAGAAATCAGTTCATGGGAACTTCAAAGCTATATTCAAAGCTATATCATATATGATATATTTACCTTATGACCAAGAAGTATAAAAAGGTGTCAAGAATTAGATGACCTCTCAGGCTCCAGACCTCACTAGTACACATTCCAGCCGCTGGGGTGTAGCAAAAACGCTCATAATTGATTTTGCAATGTAGGTCGGTTCTGGCTAAGCATTCCCATATGCAACTGCTGCTGCAGCAGGCCAGGTATTTAACCTCTACCCAGCCCCCCTCTAGGCAGAGGGAGGCTGAGAAAGACAGGGGCAGATGGACAGCAGGACTGCTGCAGAGAGTCCTTGCTAATTTATCCTTGGGTGGGGGCTGGCTCAACATGAGATTTTTCAACATGTAATTCTTGGATTTTGTGGGGAACAGACAATTTTATTACAATTAAATAAACCATTCAACTTTACTTTGGTCTACATCATCCTTTAACTTGTATTGTTCTAGAGCTTCAGATCTTGACAAGCCAATAAGCCAGTTCACGGTCTCGCAGTACGCATGCGCCACATATGTGTGTCAGGCCAGGTCAGAGTTCAAGGGGTGCTAGCAGCAGCAGCCTGAGGGGTGCCAGTGCACTGTCACAGTCTAAAGTTGTGTTCATAGATCCTGCTCATCAGAGCAACAGTAGAATGGTATAAACAAATTACAACTATTACATAATGTTTATCACACACCAATTTGCAATAAAGGCTCTAATGATAAACTGAAATATTTTTTAAGAACAGTCATATAGTGAACAAAGGCTAGAACATGTATTAGCATCTTAAGCTATCACTAACATCAATTATAGCACTCTGGTATTTCCATACATAAATCAACTGGGCAGGATGCTAGGTCCAACTTTATCACATTTTATAAGACAAAGACCACATGTAACTCTGGCAGACTGTACTCTCTGCTACCTGAAGAATTGCTCCAGTCTCCATAGAAGGTGTGGCCAGTGGCATATATTTGATCAACAATTGCAAGTATTTGCAGGTAAGTTTTTTTACTGTTCTCTGCTTTTTTTTTAGCTGACATGATGTGCTCCCACATGTCAGTGAGTGCACTAATATTGAGAAAATTAAAATTCCTTTGATTTCATACCATATATAAATCTTTGAATAAACAATATACAGGCCTAATTATATATATATACTTTTTTTTTTCCTCATAGATATCTACAAGAATGCCCAACACCAACTGTGTTGTTTTAAACTGGTTACTGTGAAATTCATGAGATCAACTATGGAGTAGGAAGATGTGTATGTTCACCTCCTTTTGCCCTATACCCATTTCCGACGAAGGCTGATGATAAGCAAAGGTGGATAAATGCTGTGAACAGAAAGGAACTGAAAAATGGAAGATGGGTTACCTGGACCCCAAGGACCTACTCACGAGTTTGTAGTGAGCATTTTATGGACAAGGCACCTACAATGGCACACCCAGTGCCATCTTTGAAGATGGGCCATAACTCATTGAAGGATACGGGTACTAAAATTAGACGGAGACTTGTCCGAAAAGGCTGTGATTACCAACCAAGTACACCTGCAACAGATGGAGCCAGCAATATCGTTCAAGCAACAGAGGAGATAGAAGAAAGTTATGCTCAGGAAAGTGCGAGCCATGATGTTGAGATGCTGGATCTGAGTGAGCAACAGAACCAAGGGCCAAATGAATTGGAAGCCTTAACACAGGTCATAAGGCATGACCATGATTACAATTACCGCTGTAATTGTAGTTCAATGTGTTTTTGCCGTGGATGCAAAACCAAAGAAGATGAAATTTCCAAATTAAGTGAACAGCTAGAAGAAATGACCATCAAGACGAAGGAGGACAAACTTAAGAAAAGTATGAGCAAGCGCCTGCTAAAAAATGACAAGAAAGTTAGTTTTTATACTGGCCTTCCTAATAAGTCCACATTTTATGCAATATTTGAACATATCAAGAACCGTGCGGCGAAGCTGAAGTACTGGAAAGGTGTTGTCTCCATGCGAAAAGGAGTGAGAAGATTCAACAAGACTCCACAGAAACCAGGACCAGCGAGAAAATTGCTTCTGGTGGATGAATTTCTGTTGACGTTGATGAAGCTCAGGCTGAATTTGTGCATGGAAGATTTGGCTGATAGGTTTGGAGTCAGTCAAGCTACCACAAGTAGTATTTTCAATACCTGGATCACTTTCTTGAGACAAGAGGTTTCCCCCCTAGTATTTTTCCCAAGTAGGGATATTGTCCATGAAACCCTTCCCAAGGCTTTCCGACAAAAGGGCAGCAAACCAAGAATAATTATTGACTGCACCGAAGTATTCATAGAAAGACCTCGGGATCTTCAAATTCAGGCACTGACATGGTCTGACTACAAGAAACACAATACAGTGAAGTTCTTGGTTGGCATCACACCTCAGGGCCATATTGCATATGTCAGTGATGTGTGGGGAGGACGTACCACCGACAGATATATTGTCCAACATTCCGGATTTTTGAATCACCTGGATCCTGGAGATGAGGTCATGGCTGATCGTGGCTTTCCCATAAGAGAAGATTTGATGTTGAGAAGAGCCAAACGGACCATACCTCCTGGTGCTAGGGGTCATGAACAAATGACCAAGGAGAATGTGGCACACACCAAGATGGTGGCAAATCTTCGCATACATGTCGAGCGAGCAATTAATCGAATTAAGTGGTTCACCATATTGAAAGGCACGTTGCAAATAACACTTGTCCCTAGAATCGATGACATTGTCATTGTGTGCAGTGCATTATGCAATTTACTTCCGCCATTGGTTGAATAAATGTGCGCTAATTGATATTAATATCCAATGTACTCTAGTCATATGCCTCTGTAATAAAAATTGGTTTTGTAATGTAATGCTTAGTAATTTTGTCACTGGTTTGATTCAGGTCTTACTTGCACAGATGTCATCCTTAATGATTTAGTCTTAATCAGGCAACTGTAAAATACACATGAATAAAGATAAACTAACTAGATTTTTCTGTTTTATGTATTTACTACTTATCGAGAAATATGCTTAATAAACAATCTAACAAGTTTCTCATACAACATAAACTAGTATTCACAAATAACATATATGTACATTATCAAAGTCACTTTGCATTATATATTGCTGGTGCAAGATAGCTGCAGAAGAATTTGGCAAGCCTCTGCAAAACTATTTCCCACTGGTCAACATCTTTGGCGATCTGTACAAGACAGTGTCCCTTGAATGAAAAAACAAAGAAGTAGCACCACTCCATATTAGTTACTCCCAGCTGACCTTGCACTTGTGTCCAATATTTGTGAGACTTGGACAATCTAAGTTTGCCGTCACAATCAGTAATGAGATACCTTGGATTACCTGCAGCAGGGGTAGTGTGGGCAACACTCATGGGGCATTTGATCTCAACACAAGCAAGACCACAGCAAGCACATTCAATGATGGCATCAGGAGAGGCTCCAATATATGGATGTGAACAGCACACATACACTCTGCACTCATGCAAAGTCACATTCTTGTGACCTGCTTCCTTGAAAACCTCCAGGAACTTTGTTATTGCATGCTTTTCCATCTCCCTTCCATACTTTAGTTGAGGTAGGTTTTCTGGAGGTGCCTTCACACCGAGCACCCGCTCAATGATGCTGTTCATGGAGATGCTTGCATTCGCTTCCAAAGTGGCCATCCTGGTGCTCACATCGTGGAACACTGATGCAGTGATCCTCCCATCTCGTTGATCCTTCCAGTTTGGGTTTGAACCTTGGCCAACAGTTTCGCGTTCAATGAAACCAGCAATCTCTGGCTGGATGGGAGACAACTGCTCCAGGAAGGCTGACAGAGAGTCACTGCACTGTGCCATTTGCTTGATTGTCAATGGCAGAACACTTTCATCGGTTGCAGAGTGGAACTGTATGCTGTGCGCATCTGTTCCTGGTCAGACAGTCCTTGCAACAGAGGATGGCGCAGACACAGAAATGACAGCCATCAAGGCTTCCAAACTGGCTGGGCGATGTCTTTTTTGTGCATCCTGTGGGTTGAACAGGTTCCTAGCAGCTTTTTCTGTCCCTTTCTTGTCTTTTGCTGCAAGACAGTAAGCAGTATTTCATTAGAACTGACATTGATATAAGTGAAAGTTCGTGAAAAGTACAGAAGTTTGCGATAAACTAATCTTTATACACTTACTGTAACTTCCATACTGAGGCTTGGTCCATGAAATTTCTTTGGCCAATCTGGGTTGAATAAGGTCAGATGTGTTTTTTGGCTTAGTCCATTCACACTCTGGTGCAGTGCAAGCCAACTGGGTGTATCCCAACTTCCATGCATGGTCCAACCTGAACAGCAGTGCTGCCACATGATTGCATGTTTGACCCAGCCTGAAGAAAACCAAATGCTTTATTAAGTTTTAAATTGAGACCTTATTTAATGCCATGGATGGTCAAAGTTAAGGTCATGGAACTTACCCAGCAAAACAATTGCAACATGCAGAACGGACTTCCCCTGACTTCTTGTCAACAGCCACCCATACTCCATGGCTTGGGTTTCTCACATTTTGGGAGGGAGTGCAGTTGGCCCTCAGGAAACTAAGATAGCTATCATCATTGATTGGATGATACAAGACCTCCTTGAGCCAGTCTGTTATGATAAAGTAAATACAAATTAGTAATTGCAGTTATGAATTATAACTGGACACACATATAGGGGAGTAGGCTAAGAAGGCCAGCTGATTAGTGACAAATAACATTTAACTTGATATAAATTAATGGGTATCTAATCAACTTAATAAAAAATGATGAAAAATATGAGAGCCTCGCAATAAATAGGTAAATACATAGGTAGATAATTGTTGTACTCATCAGTCCATAGTAAAATGGTACATGTAATACAGCTTTTATACTTCCAATAAAAGTACCAAATTATAAATGTGAAAGTGTTATATTTACCTGCTTGAAAATAGCTATATGCCTTTCCTTCCTTGTAATCTGCCAGGAGTCTTTTTTGTCCATGTCTTTTACTCCAAGGAAATTGCATATATCAAAATACATGGTAGGAGGCCACAATTTCATACCATCTTTCTCTCCTATCCATCCCTGGGTCAAAGTAGCAGGATCTGGCAATGTATTGTCACCTACTTTTAAACATGCTGCCAAAGAAGCAGCACGAGATGCTGCTAGTTCTGCATCAGTTTTCTTTGGCTCTAATTTCATTTCCCATGCAGCAAATGCACAAGCTGCAAGATCAACCTTTTTACCTTGAAGTGACAATCCAAATTTCCTTAAATAATCTTTCAGTGCAGTCATATTCCATCTCATAAAGTAGTCAAAATCACGCTCCTCACTCGTTTCAGCGATGCTGTTGTGAATGTAAACAAACCCTAGCACCCCTTGACCTTTGACCCAGCCACGAGATTTGGGACGAGAGCGAGACTTCTGAGACCGTGAACTGGCTTATTAACTTAACTAGCAACTTCACTAAACATGATAAGCTTTAGTGCAACAATTCATGTCTCACCTTGATGTCTTGAATATACGGTTTACCCCTCAGCAGGGCAAAGTTTTCCAGAATTGCAAATAGTTGCATGCAAATCAAGGCTAGCTTGTAGAGAACGACAGTATTCCGTACATGCACACCTGGCCATTCTTCACTGGAATACCAATGTAGGACGCCATCACACCTCAGTGTACAAGGCCAAAGACCCAAAATCCCCAAGAAGCCAGAAAGGTAAAAAGTGTCTAGGCAGAGTGAGGCTGAGAAAGACAGAGGCAGAGTGACAGCAGGACTGCTGCAAAGAGTCCTTGCTAATTTATTCTTGGGTGGGGGCTGGTTCAACATGAGATTTTTCAACATGTAATTCTTGGATTTCGTGGGGAACAGACAATTTTATTACAATTAAATAAACCATTCAATTTTACTTTGGTCTCCATCATCCTTTTACTTGTATTGTTCTAGAGCTTCAGATCCTGGACCTTCACTGCCAAGCCAATTAACTTAACTAGCAACTACGCTAAACATGATAAGCTCTAGTGCAACAATTCATGTCTCACCTTGATGTCTTGAATATACGGTTCACTTTCAGCAGGGCAAAGTTCAGAACACATTCCATTCTCACAGCCAATTACGATGCACATTATCTAATAATCAGAAAAAGAAGACAATTATTACTGAAAGTTATATATTACTTCATGCAGTTATTATCATTAACATAAAAAACAGCCACAAATCTGTTTGCCCTAATCATTACATCCAACCTGTTCAGTGAATGTTCAATTTGATCATCTCCGATGGCAGTATACTAGTCACTTCAGTTAGTGTTTTGTTTCTCACAAGTTCCTCATAATGAACCTGCAACAAAGACAGTAGATTGGTCACAAAACGTAATTACACGTAATATGTAATTAATCTATTTCAAGAGATACAGAACCTAAATGCATAAAATACATGTACACAGACTCACCATAGTGTCATCAATTACCAATGAACTTTGCATAGGACGCCTTACACAGCGTCATGAAACAATCGGAACTAGAAGGGTATACAGCTACTTTGAGAATCAAGCTGTGTCAATCAGTATTAATGCTCATGACAGAAACCTTTCAATTAATATATTCATATGCGAGTCAACCACAGCTACCAGCCAGAATAACCTTTGGCATGCCCTGAACACTTCGCCCAAGTCCAAAAATAAGTTTAATATCGTAGTGGCATTAAGCCATGTATCAGATATTAAGCTGATAAGAACAGATACTACACTTTGATCTTAGCCAAAAGGCCGAGAAGCGATACTTATTCTAAGAACCGCTGAGTACCTAACCCGAATGGCCCAGCCCAGAACCTGGTTTGGCAAATGAAAGATCAAGACACTTTGTACAACATGTCAGAGTCAATATTTTCACGATACACTCAATCATACATCCTAGTGTGGATTTAAACACTAACACTTTTAGAGTTTCTATAACTTCAAATCCACATTTTTAAGTCATAAATGTCAATTCATTTGTGTATTCACTTGACTGAGATCAGAACTTGTCACATGTGCTGCCCCCTATAATCAGGTGACTCATCATACTCAATAGGTATGCCACATATTGTGCAATCATTCAGTCAAAAAGAAGCTTCCAATATGGCTACATTGACATTCAAGATATATTTCTGTATCACATACAATTACCATATGTTACAGTACACATACAATTCCAAATATGTGTAAGATTTACATTTTTTTGTGATTTAATATATTACCAAGTTGGACACACTGTTTGAATGAATTGGTGCAATGACATACAATCATAGCACTTCCATGAAAAAATCTATAAAACCACTTCACAGACACTTTCCACAACAGAAATAACCATACAGCATGGCAAAGGCTATAGATATTATCATTTGGTAATTATTGAGGCTACAAGCTGTAATAATTATCACTTGGTAATTATTGAGTTCAACTGTACAAACTTGTTTATCAATTAACAAATGACAAAAATTAGTTTAGGCAGAAAAATATAGTTACAAACTGAAGTGAGGAGGACATCCAACAGGTGACAATCATGATCATTTCAATGTCCTTTGCAATGGATACTGCTGGCACCTAGGACTTCCAGCATAGTTCCAGGAAAATTAAGAGATAGGAAGTTAAAAAAAGTAAACTAGGTATTGATAGAGAAATTCAGATTAAAGGTAACACAGTGTCAAGAAACAATCGGAACTCGAAGGATATACAGCTACTTTGAGAATCAAGCTGTGTCAATCAGTGTTAATGCTCATGACAGAAACCTTTCAATTAATAAATTCATTCGTGAGTCAACCACAGCTACCAGCCAGAATGACCTATGGCATGCCACGAAGGCCTTCAAGAAAGCTTTGTATAAAATTGGAAATGGACCCCAAAGCTTTGTATAAAATTGGAAATGGACCATGGTACAGGGTTTGTTAATACAAGTTGCATAACAGCAGCTACAACAACTCCTTATCATCAACATGATAAATAACACTATGAAAGCTGGGAAGACTGAAGAAAATGCACCTACTTTGGTGATGTTAAGACTGGATATCATACCATGATTGCAATATGGGTGCAGCTATTATTCGTAATGCCTGGCTAATTTCAAATGAGGAAATACCAGAGCTGCACCCATCAACAGCAGACCTTGAGGAAAGTGGTGGGCAGATCCCGGAAGTAATGCAATACCGGGCCAACCCGCAGCAAAGGTGGAGCAAGCCCTGAACACTTCACCCAAGTCCAAAATTCAGTTTAATATCATAGTGGCATTGAGCCACGTATCAGATATTACGCTAATAAGAACAGATACTACACTTTGATCTTAGCCAAAACGCCGAGAAACGATACTCATTTGACGACGAAGTGGACTTCGAAGGATATACAGCTACTTTGAGAAGCAAGCTGTGTCAATCAGTGCTGATGTTCATGACAGAAACCTTTCAATTAAAAAATTCATTTGCGAGTCAACCACAGCTACCAGCCAGAATAACCTATGGCATGCCATGAAAGCCTTCAAGAAAGCTTTGTATAAAATTGAAATGGACCCCAGTACCAGCATGGCAGGACCTGGCATGAACAGCTGAAGGACACTGGGCAGTCAAAAATTGTGATGGAGATGCAGAGAAACTAAGAGCTGCTCTTGTCAATGCTCTTGATCACTACCAGGGCAAACGCAGAGGCTGTTTTCCCGAATCCTGTTGTCGGACTGAAGGGAAGCATGAAAATAGTTGCATGCAAATCAAGTCTAAAAGGGAACAGAAAATTTAACAGGATCCAAGTTGAGGTCTTGCTTTAATGATGTAACCACAGATCTACTCCCCTGTGATGGATTCACTAGGCACATACTCAATGAGCTTTTCAATTTGCTGGCTGTTCTTTGTATAATGTAGTATAATCCCTAGTTATTCCCAGTTCCTGGAATCATGGACCTCATCACATTGTAATCAATAATATCCTCCAAAAGCCTGATCCTTTACCTGCTCGATTATCTCTGCCTGAATGAAGTCCTTCATGTATTTAAGAGGTCATTTTGTGCAGTTTTAGACATGTAGCATTTCTGTTGCATGTTTCAAGATGATTTTTCAAGATTTCATCCCTAGCATCTACTCTGCAATTGTCTGATTCCCTGACCTGGAGTCAACCCAGTGGACCCCTGGGGTGCCCAGTAGGCATCTTCACACTGATTGAGTATTTCTCATACTACAGCTTAAAAACGGCATCAGAAAGTGAAAACTAAGGTGATTTTAGAATCACTTTTCTTGCATGACAAAGCCTTGAAAAGTTTCAAAACACTGCTCTAAAGTCAACCGGAAGTTGCTGCCAAAATGTAAACAAAGCTCCAGGAGCCAGGCTGGCAGGCTACCAAGTGCCGTTAGGTGAAATGATGAAGGCACTGGGCCCCGTACACTCTCATTATATGCATTAAATAGCATACTACTGCTATCTTTCTAAAAAAATGAGCTGAATATTTGTGCGCAATGCATTTTAAAGTTTACTGAGCTCTATGTGACACTTCTCAGCTTGATCTCCAGCGAGGCAATTCATTTGAAAATTCTCCTGAATGTTCCACTCTCTCACATCTCATCCTCTGACAATATCCTGAAGGCTTGCTTTCGAACCTTGGATAACAATTGCTCTAGGAATCTACTGAGCCATACCAAAGACAGTATATAAACTCTGTGCTACTCAACTCTGTAGGCCTAGTTCTTAAACTTGCCACCAGGGGCACTGAGGTGAGTTGCATACAAGGCCAAGAGCCACAAAAACAGCGAAATGCCGCAAAAAAGCGCTCATTTAGCATTTTACAGCAAACTACTGCTATCTTTCTCAAAAAACGAGCCAAATATTTTTAATCAATATAGTTTAAAGTATACTGAGCCCTATGTGGCACTGTTCAGCTTCATCTCCATTAAGCCTATTCATTTGAAAATTTTCCTGAATGTTCCACTCTCTCACATCTCATCCTCTGACAATATCCTGAAGGCTTGCTTTGCAACCTTCTGGATAATAAACCATTCAACTTTACTTTGGTCTCCATCATCCTTTAACTTGTATTGTTCTAGAGCTTCAGATCTTGACAAGCCAATTTACTTAACTAGCAACTTCACTAAACATGATAAGCTTTAGTGCAACAATTTGTGTCTCACCTTGATGTCTTGAAAATACGGTTCACTTTCAGCAGGGCAAAGTTCAGAACACATTCCATTCTCACAGTCAATTATGATGCACATTATCTAATAATAAGAAAAAGGAGACAATTATTACTGAAAGTTATATATTAGTTCATGCAGTTATTATCTTTAACATAAAAAAACAGCAACAAATCTGTTTGCCCTAATCATTACATCCAACCTGTTCAGTGAATGTTCAATTTGATCATCTCCGATGGCAGTATACTAGTCACTTCAGTTAGTGTTTCGTTCCTCACAAGTTCCTCATAATGAACCTGCAACAAAGACAGTAGATTGGTCACAATACGTAATTACACGTAATATGTAATGTATCTGTTTCAAGGGATGCAGAACCTAAATGCATAAAATACATGTACACGGATTCACCATAGTAATCAACCAATGAACTTTGCATAGGACATCTTTGTCTGGTACTGGATCTGCAGAACATCTTAATTAATAGTTGTGTGCACTTTCTGGATCCAAAACATCAAGTTCAACCAGAGTTGCAGTTGGAAGTTGAAGAATACCTGGGAAGGGTTCAAGTCAAATAAGAGTTAAACAGGCAAATAAACACTACAACATCAACAACAAAAAAGAGAGAGGGGCCTAGCTCAGTGTTAGTGCTCTGGGCTTGAAAACCAATGAGTCCCAGGTTCAATTCCTGGTCGAGCCTAAGTTGGATGGCTGTTTCATCCTTCATCTCATTGCCATGGTCCCTGCCTGTCCTAATTAGCCCATCAGGTGCAGAAATACAGGACGTAAAGCCCTATCCACCCACCCACAACAAAAAAGGAGACAACCAATGATACCAATACACACTGTATGAACACTAAAGAAATGATATTTTTCCAAATTTTATAAAACATACCCGAGATATGTCAGTGTGCCATCACAATGCACCACTAGGCCACATAGGGTGTTACTCTTTAACATTTCATATGGGTCAGTGCATTAGTGTGAGAGTTCAGCTCTAGAAACGAAAGTGTGCGTTAGTTCTGGTTTGGAAATAAAAGTGCAACGGCGGCCCTCCTTAATGATGCCTGTGTGCTCTGTGGGATTCGCTGAGGGTTTAGCTGCAGCACAGCCTATGTTTAGACTCAAAATTATAGTTAATAAAAACTGTAACTCACCTACAACAGCCTGAGGAATGAATGAGCCTTCCAGAAATTGATAGTTACTTCTGAAGTGCCCACTGATATGGTAACCTGGAGGGTGCATGGTCTGGTGTCCTGTTCTTCAGCTTCTGATGTGCGATTTGGGCACATGAACAGTCGCCCTGACCGAGAGATACACCATCTCACCTTCAGTAATTGAGATGGGACCAGCAGTTATAAGCTGTAGAACCACCAAGGAATAAAATGTATATGAAATTACATTAAATTATTTCTACACAATAACACCGTATGACAAAGACAATCATATGATTAGAAAATTAGCAGATTTCTGTAAAATATACATCATTTAATCCTGCAGTTTTCTGTAAAACGTCCAAAAACTAATTCATTATTTAATTAGTAGCAGTTGATGCGCTGACACTGGCCAAGAGGCAAATTAATGGTGGATCACTTATGCCAAACTTATAAACTTGTATTTATTTGTTATATCAAGTGTCAAGCTGTTCACAAAGCACAAATGTTCCAAAACAAAAGGGTGTGAAAAAGGGCAATTTTCAATTGTGAATTACGGGGTGGGGATGATTGCATTGATCATCCCCCTCTTCTCAGAAAGTGGGGGGTATATATCCCCCCGCATCCCCCTGAATCTAAACCCCTGGTGGCAGCTGATTGCAAGAAGTAATCATAAAAAATTGCTGATTGCTATTCAAACGAATAGAAGAAAAAGAAATTGATGAATTCAGGAGACAAACAGACATTGTATCACTCCTTCAGCAAACCCAAATAAGCAATAATGCAAAATACATAGAAGCAATAGGCATTTGTAGACATAACACCTGTCAGTTTGGGTTTACTCCAGGTGCGAGTACAACTGACTGCGTCTTTATCCTTGATACTGTTATTAGATACCAAAAGCAAAAACGTAAGCCTCTCTATCTCTGTTTCGTAGATTTCACAAAAGCATTTGACTACATCAATAGAAATGCTCTGTACTATAAACTTATGAATCAAAAGATAGGCAATAAAATGCTTAACATAATAATGAGCATGTATGACAAAGCTAAAGCTAGAGTTAATAATTTAGGCAAAATTGGAGATCCAATTGATAGCAAATATGGTGTCTTGCAAGGTGGAATTCTCAGCCCCAAATTGTTTAATGAATTTCTATCTGACCTGCCTAACTATATGAATGAATTAGATGGTGTAGCACTTAATGGTCTGGTGCTCACACATATCTCATATGCTGATGATATAATTCTAATAGCACATTCCGAAACATCTCTTCAAACAGCATAAATTCCCTTCATGAATTCTGCAAAAAGTGGCATCTCATTGTTAATGTAGGAAAGACTAAAATAATGAAATATGGCAATAGTCGGCAAAAGCAATTTTACTATGATACACAACTAATTGAAAACGTTGACACCTTTAAATATCTAGGACATGTGTTAACTAACAAACGTAACATGCATGTAAAAATGACTGATTATCTTGTTACACAAGCCCAAAAAGCACTTTTTGCTTTGCAAAGTGACACTAAGCAGGCATTAGGATACATCACTCCTAAACTTGCTATAAAAATGTTTGACACATATATTTTACCAGTCCTTGAATATAATTATGAAATATGGTCCAGTCACAAACCTGTTAATAACCTAGAAAAGGTACAATTAGGATATCTGAAAAATATGCTGGGAGTTAGGAGACGGACCTCATCACAAGCAGTGTATAGTGAGACAGGCAGATTCCCATTACATGTGCGGCAAAAGTTCAGAATAATCAACTACTGGATTAAACTGGAAAAACTGCCAGCTAATAATATTCTTAAAAAATGTTTAAATGAGCAAAAAGAGATTAACACTTCTGGTAATAACGCTTGGGTTGCAAAAATTATTCATATACTCAATGAACAATATCCGCAAAGAGACCATTTAAGACTTGCTAATAATGAGCTAGAATCCATTATTAAAACATTCAAATCTAAAATTTATGATAAATGTCCGGATACTATATTAGCTGAAATAAATGATTCCACGTTACAGCCAAAACTTAGAACCTATAAACTCTTCAAGACTGATTATAGACTAGAACCTTATCTCTTATTAAAAGTTTAAAAACACTGCTCTAAAGTCAACCGGAAGTTGTCGCCGAAATGTAAATAAAGCTCCAGGAGCTAGGCTGGGGGGCGACCAAGTGCCGGTAGGTGAAATGATGAAGGCACTGGGCCCCGTACACTCTCATTATATGCATTTATTAGCATACTACTGCTATCTTTCTAAAAAAAAATGAGCTGAATATTTGTGCGCAATGCGTTTTAAAGTTTACTGAGCTCTATGTGACACTTCTCAGCTTGATCTCCAGCGAGGCTATTCATTTGAAAATTCTCCTGAATGTTCCACTCTCTCACATCTCATCCTCTGACAATATCCTGAAGGCTTGCTTTCGAACCTTGGATAACAATTGCTCTAGGAATCTACTGAGCAATACCAAAGACAGTATATAAACTCTGTGCTACTCAACTCTGTAGGCCTAGTTCTTAAATTTGCCACCAGGGGCACTGAGGTGAGTTGCATACAAGGCCAAGAGCCACAAAAACAGCGAAATGCCGCAAAAAAGCGCTCATTTAGCATTTTACAGCAAACTACTGCTATCTTTCTAAAAAAATGAGCCAAATATTTTTAATCAATATAGTTTAAAGTATACTGAGCCCTATGTGGCACTGTTCAGCTTCATCTCCATTAAGCCTATTCATTTGAAAATTTTCCTGAATGTTCCACTCTCTCACATCTCATCCTCTGACAATATCCTGAAGGCTTGCTTTGCACCCTTCTGGATAATAAACCATTCAACTTTTCTTTGGTCTCCATCATCCTTTAACTTGTTTTGTTCTAGAGCTTCAGATCTTGACAAGCCAATTAACTTAACTAGCAACATCACTAAACATGATAAGCTTTAGTGCAACAATTCATGTCTCACCTTGATGTCTTGAAAATACGGTTTACCCCTCAGCAGGGCAAAGTTCAGAACTCATTTCATTCTCACAGCCAATTATGATGCACTTTATCTTATAATCAGAAAAGGAGACAATTATTACTGAAAGTTATATGTTAGTTCATGCATTTATTACCATTGTATTAACATAACAAACCAGCAACAAATCTGTATGCCCTAATCGTTACATCCAACCTGTTCAATGAATGTTCGAATGGTTCCGATCATCTATGCTGGCAGTGTACTAGTCACTTCAGTTAGTGTTTTGTTTCACACAAGTTCCTCATACTGAACCTGCAACAAAGACAGGAGATTGGTCACAATACGTAATTACACGTAATATGTAATGTATCTATTTCAAGGGATGCAGAACCTAAATGTATAAAAAAACATGTACACAGACTCACCATAGTGTCATCAATTACCAATGAACTTTGCATAGGACATACTCATTCTAAGAACCGCTGAGTATCTAACCCGAATGGCCCAGCCCAGAACCTGGTTTGGCAAATGAAAGATCATTCACTTTGTACAACATATCAGAGTCAATATTTTCACGAAACACTCAATCATACATCCTAGTGTGGATTTAAACACTAACACTTTCAGAGTTTCTATAACTTCAAATCCACATTTTTAAGTCATAAATGTCAATTCATTTGTGTATTCACTTGACTGAGATCAGAACCTGTCACATGTGCTGCCTCCTATAATCAGGTGACTCATCATACTCAATAGATATGCCACATATTGTGCAATCATTCAGTCACAAAGAAGCTTCCAATATGGCTACATTGACATTCAAGATATATTTCTGTATCACACACAATTACCATATTCTACAGTACACATACAATTCCAAATATGTGTAAGATTTACATTTTTTTGTGATTTAATATATTACCAAGTTGGACACACTGTCTGAATGAATTAGTGCCATGACCTAAATTATAGCACTTCCATGAAAAAATCTATAAAACCACTTCACAGACACTTTCTACAACAGAAATAACCATAGAGCATGGCAAAGGCTATAGATATTGTCATTTGGTAATTATTGAGGCTACAAGCTGTAATAATTATCACTTTGTAATTATTGAGTTCAACTGTACAAACTTGTTTATCAATTAACAAATGACAAAAATTAGTTTATGCAGAAAAAAATTGTTACAAACTGAAGTGAGGAGGACATCCAACAGGTGACAATCATGATCATTTCAATGTCCTTTGCAATGGACACTGCTGGCACCTAGGACTTCCAGCATAGTTCCAGGAAAATTAAGAGATAGGAAGTTAAAAAAAGTAAACTAGGTATTGATAGAGAAATTCAGATTAAAGGTAACACAGTGTCAAGAAACAATCGGGACTCGAAGGATATACAGCTACTTTGAGAATCAAGCTGTGTCAATCAGTGTTAATGCTCATGACAGAAACCTTTCAATTAATAAATTCATTCGTGAGTCAACCACAGCTACCAGCCAAAATGACCTATGGCATGCCATGAAGGCCTTTAAGAAAGCTTTGTATAAAATTGGAAATGGACCCCAAAGCTTTGTATAAAATTGGAAATGGACCATGGTACAGGGTTTGTTAATACAAGTTGCATAACAGCAGCTACAACAACTCCTTATCATCAACATGATAAATAACACTATGAAAGCTGGGAAGACTGAAAAAAATGCACCTACTTTGGTGATGTTAAGACTGGATATCATACCATGATTGCAATATGGGTGCAGCTATTATCCGTAATGCCTGGCTAATTTCAAAAGAGGAAATACCAGAGCTGCACCCATCAACAGCAGACCTTGAGGAAAGTGGTGGGCAGATCCCGGAAGTACTGCAATACCGGGCCAACCCGCAGCAAAGGTGGAGCAAGCCCTGAACACTTCACCCAAGTCCAAAATTCAGTTTAATATCATAGTGGCATTGAGCCACGTATCAGATATTACGCTAATAAGAACAGATACTACACTTTGATCTTAGCCAAAACGCCGAGAAACGATACTCATTTGACGACGAAGTGGACTTCGAAGGATATACAGCTACTTTGAGAAGCAAGCTGTGTCAATCAGTGCTGATGTTCATGACAGAAACCTTTCAATTAAAAAATTCATTTGCGAGTCAACCACAGCTACCAGCCAGAATAACCTATGGCATGCCATGAAAGCCTTCAAGAAAGCTTTGTATAAAATTGAAATGGACCCCAGTACCAGCATGGCAGGACCTGGCATGAACAGCTGAAGGACACTGGGCAGTCAAAAATTGTGATGGAGATGCAGAGAAACTAAGAGCTGCTCTTGTCAATGCTCTTGATCACTACCAGGGCAAACGCAGAGGCTGTTTTCCCGAATCCTGTTGTCGGACTGAAGGGAAGCATGAAAATAGTTGCATGCAAATCAAGTCTAAAAGGGAACAGAAAATTTAACAGGATCCAAGTTGAGGTCTTGCTTTAATGATGTAACCACAGATCTACTCCCCTGTGATGGATTCACTAGGCACATATTCAATGAGCTTTTCAATTTGCTGGCTGTTCTTTGTATAATGTAGTATAATCCCTAGTTATTCCCAGTTCCTGGAATCATGGACCTCATTACATTGTAATCAGTAATATCCTCCAAAAGCCTGATCCTTTACCTGCTCGATTATCTCTGCCTGAATGAAGTCCTTCATGCATTTAAGAGGTCATTTTGTGCGGTTTTAGACATGTAGCATTTCTGTTGCATGTTTCAAGATGATTTTTCAAGATTTCATCCCCAGCATCTACTCTGCAATTGTCTGATTCCCCTGGCCCGGCAGCTTTCTTGTACACAGGTAAGCCATCATCCCTGTGACCTCTGTGTGCCAGCCCTTGTCGTCCACATAATTCCAATGTCTTCACAATGGAAATTAGAGTACTGCAGTTCCTCTGCTCCATGCTTAGATTCTTTTCATCAATTTGAACTTTAATTTTGCCAGTGGGATTTTCATATGTCGACTTGAATGCTTCAAGTTGGGCCATTGAAGATCTATTGTAGGCATGTGTTGAATGTACCTTCATGTCTTGCATGGCATCTATCCAGTTTTGGTACGGTTCAGAAATCAGTTCATGGGAACTTCAAAGCTATATTATGTATCATATATGATATATTTACCTTATGACCAAGAAGTATAAAAAGGTGTCAAGAATTAGATGACCTCTCAGGCTCCAGGCCTCACGAGTACACATTCCAGCCGCTGGGGTGTAGCAAAAACGCTCATAATTGATTTTGCAATGTAGGTCGGTTCTGGCTAAGCATGCCCATATGCAGCTGCTGCTGCAGCAGGCCAGTCTGGCCACTTTAGGCCAGGTATTTAACCTCCACCCAGCCCCCCTCTAGGCAGAGGGAGGCTGAGAAAGACATGGGCAGATGGACAGCAGGACTGCTGCAAAGAGTCCTTGCTAATTTATCCTTGGGTGGGGGCTGGCTCCACATGAGATTTTTCAACATGTAATTCTTGGATTTTGTGGGGAACAGACAACTGTATTACAATTAAACTAGAGCCTATCGGTGCTGAATCCATAAGGTGGTGTTACTGTTGTATAAATTACTAATTACTGATAGTAATATGAAAAAACTCAGTGAGGGCAAGAATTGAAAATACAAAAAAGTTTAAAATGCAATGAAATAAAAGATTTTTTTTTAAAGTTTTACCAAATAAATTTTCTTTTTTATTGTATTTCATGACAGGTTAGGGCTGGAAATTGTTTGATCCTTAACGATCGATATTATCACGCCAAATTTCTAACGACGCATGTTATTTATCACAATAATTCTGAACGAGCTTCATATATAGATGTGTGCAAAAGAGAAAAAATTTACTTAATGTGCCTCTTTTAGCTGTGAATGAGAACTACAGTCTAACTGAGTTAAGAAACATTTAATATGATAATAGTAAATAAATCTGAATCAACACCTTAAGTAATTTGGATTGACACAGTTATCCCAGCCTAGCTTTTGAAAAACACTGGCTACTCCCTGGCCGGGAGTCAAACCAGTGGATCCCTGGGGTGCCCAGTAGGCATCTTCACACTGATTGAGTATTTCTCATACTACAGCTCAAAAACGGCATCAGAAAGTGAAAACTAAGGTGATTTTAGAATCACTTTTCTTGTATGACAAAGCCTTGAAAAGTTTCAAAACACTGCTCTAAAGTCAACCGGAAGTTGCCGCCGAAATGTAAACAAAGCTCCAGGAGCTAGGCTGGCAGGCGTCCAAGTGCCGGTAGGTGAAATGATGAAGGCACTGGGTCGTACACTCTCATTATATGCATTTATTAGCATACTACTGCTATCTTTCTAAAAAAATGAGCTGAATATTTGTGGGCAATGCATTTTAAAGTTTACTGAGCTCTATGTGACACTTCTCAGCTTGATCTCCAGCGAGGCTATTCATTTGAAAATTCTCCTGAATGTTCCACTCTCTCACATCTCATCTTCTGACAATATCCTGAAGGCTTGCTTTCGAACCTTGGATAACAATTGCTCTAGGAATCTACTGAGCCATACCAAAGACAGTATATAAACTCTGTGCTACTCAACTCTGTAGGCCTAGTTCTTAAATTTGCCACCAGGGGCACTGAGGTGAGTTGCATACAAGGCCAAGAGCCACAAAAACAGCGAAATGCCGCAAAAAAGCGCTCATTTAGCATTTTACAGCAAACTACTGCTATCTTTCTCAAAAAACGACCCAAATTATTTGAATCAATATAGTTTAAAGTATACTGAGCCCTATGTGGCACTGTTCAGCTTCATCTCCATTAAGCCTATTCATTTGAAAATTTTCCTGAATGTTCCACTCTCTCACATCTCATCCTCTGACAATATCCTGAAGGCTTGCTTTGCAACCTTCTGGATAATAAACCATTCAACTTTACTTTGGTCTCCATCATCCTTTAACTTGTATTGTTCTAGAGCGTCAGATCTTGACAAGCCAATTAACTTAACTAGCAACTTCACTAAACATGATAAGCTTTAGTGCAACAATTCATGTCTCACCTTGATGTCTTGAATATACGGTTTACCCCTCAGCAGGGCAAAGTTCAGAACTCATTTCATTCTCACAGCCAATTATGATGCACTTTATCTTATAATCAGAAAAGGAGACAATTATTACTGAAAGTTATATGTTAGTTCATGCATTTATTACCATTGTATTAACATAACAAACCAGCAACAAATCTGTTTGCCCTAATCATTACATCCAACCTGTTCAATGAATGTTCGAATGGTTCCGATCATCTATGCTGGCAGTGTACTAGTCACTTCAGTTAGTGTTTTGTTTCATACAAGTTCCTCATACTGAACCTGCAACAAAGACAGGAGATTGGTCACAATACGTAATTACACGTAATATGTAATGTATCTATTTCAAGGGATGCAGAACCTAAATGCATAAAAAACATTTACACAGACTCACCATAGTGTCATCAATTACCAATGAACTTTGCATAGGACATACTTATTCTAAGAACCGCTGAGTACCTAACCCGAACGGCCCAGCCCAGAACCTAGTCCTGGTCTGGCAAATGAAAGATCAAGACACTTTGTACAACATATCAGAGTCAATATTTTCACGAAACACTCAATCATACATCCTAGTGTGGATTTAAACACTAACACCTTTAGAGTTTCTATAACTTCAAATCCACATTTTTAAGTCATAAATGTCAATTCATTTGTGTATTCACTTGACTGACATCCGAACCTGTCACATGTGCTGCCCCCTATAATCAGGTGACTCATCATACTCAATAGGTATGCCACATATTGTGCAATCATTCAGTCACAAAGAAGCTTCCAATATGGCTACATTGACATTCAAGATATATTTCTGTATCACATACAATTACCATATTCTACAGTACACATACAATTCCAAATATGTGTAAGATTTACATTTTTTTGTGATTTAATATATTACCAAGTTGGACACACTGTCTGAATGAATTAGTGCCATGACATAAAATCATAGTACTTCCATGAAAAAATCTATAAAACCACTTCACAGACACTTTCCACAACAGAAATAACCATACAGCATGGCAAAGGCTATAGATATTGTCATTTGGTAATTATTGAGGCTACAAGCTGTAATAATTATCACTTGGTAATTATTGAGTTCAACTGTACAAACTTGTTTATCAATTAACAAATGACAAAAATTAGTTAATGCAGAAAAAAATTGTTACAAACTGAAGTGAGGAGGACATCCAACAGGTGACAATCATGATCATTTCAATGTCCTTTGCAATGGACACTGCTGGCACCTAGGACTTCCAGCATAGTTCCAGGAAAATTAAGAGATAGGAAGTTAAAAAAAGTAAACTAGGTATTGATAGAGAAATTCAGATTAAAGGTAACACAGCATCAAGAAACAATCGGAACTCGAAGGATATACAGCTACTTTGAGAATCAAGCTGTGTCAATCAGTGTTAATGCTCATGACAGAAACCTTACAATTAATAAATTCATTCGCGAGTCAACCACAGCTACCAGCCAGAATGACCTATGGCATGCCACGAAGGCCTTTAAGAAAGCTTTGTATAAAATTGGAAATGGACCCCAAAGCTTTGTATAAAATTGGAAATGGACCATGGTACAGGGTTTGTTAATACAAGTTGCATAACAGCAGATCAAGACACTTTGTACAACATGTCAGAGTCAATATTTTCATGATACACTCAATCATACATCCTATTGTGGATTTAAACACTAACACCTATAGAGTTTCTATAACAGATACAGATGCAGATAAACTAAGAGCTGCTCTAAAAGGGCAAACACAGAGGCTGTTTTCCAGAATTTCATTGTCGGACTAAAGGGAATCATGAAAATAGTTGCATGCAAATCAAGGCTAAAAAGGCACAGAAAATGCTTCTGGGTGTATGCGATTGACTATAGACTAGCTTGTGGAGAATGACAGTATTCCATACATGCACACCTGGCCAGTCTTCACTGGAATACCAATGTAGGACGCCATCACACCTCAGTGTACAAGGCCAAAGACCCAAAATCCCCAAGAAGCCAGAAAGGTAAAAAGTGTCTAGGCAGAGTGAGGCTGTGAAAGACAGAGGCAGAGTGACAGCAGGACTGCTGCAGAGAGTCCTTGCTAATTTATTCTTGGGTGGGGGCTGGTTCAACATGAGATTTTTCAACATGTAATTCTTGGATTTTGTGGGGAACAGACAACTTTATTACAATTAAATAAACCATTCAACTTTACTTTGGTCTCCATCATCCTTTAACTTGTATTGTTCTAGAGCTTCAGATCCTGGACCCCCACTGCCAAGCCAATTAACTTAACTAGCAACTTCAGTAAACATGATAGGCTTTAGTGCAACAATTTGTGTCTCACCTTGATGTCTTGAATATAGGGTTCACTTTCAGCATGGCAAAGTTCAGAACACATTCCATTCTCACAGCCAATTATGATGCACATTATCTAATAATCAGAAAAAGGAGACAATTATTACTGAAAGTTATATATTAGTTCATGCAGTTATTATCATTAACATAAAAAAACAGCAACAAATCTGTTTGCCCTAATCATAACATCCAACCTGTTCAGTGAATGTTCAATTTGATCATCTCCGATGGCAGTATACTAGTCACTTCAGTTAGTGTTTTGTTTCTCACAAGTTCCTCATAATGAACCTGCAACAAAGACAGTAGATTGGTCACAATACGTAATAACACGTAATATGTAATGTATCTATTTCAAGGGATGCAGAACCTAAATGCATAAGATACATGTACACAGACTCACCATAGTGTCATCAATTACCAATGAACTTTGCATAGGACGTCTTACACAGCGTCATGAACCAATCGGAACTAGAAGGGTATACAGCTACTTTGAGAATCAAGCTGTGTCAATCAGTGTTAATGCTCATGACAGAAACCTTTCAATTAATAAATTCATTCGCGAGTCAACCACAGCTACCAGCCAGAATGACCTATGGCATGCCACGAAGGCCTTTAAGAAAGCTTTGTATAAAATTGGAAATGGACCCCAAAGCTTTGTATAAAATTGGAAATGGACCATGGTACAAGGGTTTGTTAATACAAGTTGCATAACAGCAGCTACAACAACTCCTTATCATCAACATGATAAATAACACTATGAAAGCTGGGAAGACTGAAGAAAATGCACCTACTTTGGTGATGTTAAGACTGGATATCATACCATGATTGCAATATGGGTGCAGCTATTATCCGTAATGCCTGGCTAATTTCAAATGAGGAAATACTAGAGCTGCACCCATCAACAGCAGACCTTGAGGAAAGTGGTGGGCAGATCCCGGAAGTACTGCAATATCGGGCCAACCCGCAGCAAAGGTGGAGCAAGCCCTGAACACTTCACCCAAGTCCAAAATTCAGTTTAATATCATAGTGGCATTGAGCCACGTATCAGATATTACGCTAATAAGAACAGATACTACACTTTGATCTTAGCCAAAACGCCGAGAAACGATACTCATTTGACGACGAAGTGGACCTCGAAGGATATACAGCTACTTTGAGGAGCAAGCTGTGTCAATCAGTGCTGATGCTCATGACAGAAACCTTTCAATTAAAAAATTCATTTGCGTGTCAACCACAGCTACCAGCCAGAATAACCTATGGCATGCCATGAAAGCCTTCAAGAAAGCTTTGTATAAAATTGAAATGGACCCCAGTACCAGCATGGCAGGACCTGGCATGAACAGCTGAAGGACACTGGGCAGTCAAAAATTGTGATGGAGATGCAGAGAAACTAAGAGCTGCTCTTGTCAATGCTCTTGATCACTACCAGGGCAAACGCAGAGGCTGTTTTCCCGAATCCTGTTGTCGGACTGAAGGGAAGCATGAAAATAGTTGCATGCAAATCAAGTCTAAAAGGGAACAGAAAATTTAACAGGATCCAAGTTGAGGTCTTGCTTTAATGATGTAACCACAGATCTACTCCCCTGTGATGGATTCACTAGGCACAATTTCAATGAGCTTTTCAATTTGCTGGCTGTTCTTTGTATAATGTAGTATAATCCCTAGTTATTCCCAGTTCCTGGAATCATGGACCTCATCACATTGTAATCAATAATATCCTCCAAAAGCCTGATCCTTTACCTGCTCGATTATCTCTGCCTGAATGAAGTCCTTCATGCATTTAAGAGGTCATTTTGTGCAGTTTTAGACATGTAGCATTTCTGTTTTATGTTTCAAGATGATTTTTCAAGATTTCATCCCCAGCATCTACTCTGCAATTGTCTGATTCCCCTGGCCCGGCAGTTTTTTGTACACAGGTAAGCCATCATCCCTGTGACCTCTGTGTGCCAGCCCTTGTCGTCCACATAATTCCAATGTCTTCACAATGGAAATAAGAATACTGCAGTTCCTCTGCTCCATGCTTAGATTCTTTCATCAATTTGAACTTTAATTTTGCCAGTGGGATTTTCATATGTCGACTTGAATGCTTCAAGTTTGGCCATTGAAGATCTATTGTAGGCATGTGTTGAATGTACCTTCATGTCTTGCATGGCATCTATCCAGTTTTGGTACGGTTCAGAAATCAGTTCATGGGAACTTCAAAGCTATATTCAAAGCTATATCATATATGATATATTTACCTTATGACCAAGAAGTATAAAAAGGTGTCAAGAATTAGATGACCTCTCAGGCTCCAGACCTCACTAGTACACATTCCAGCCGCTGGGGTGTAGCAAAAACGCTCATAATTGATTTTGCAATGTAGGTCGGTTCTGGCTAAGCATTCCCATATGCAACTGCTGCTGCAGCAGGCCAGGTATTTAACCTCTACCCAGCCCCCCTCTAGGCAGAGGGAGGCTGAGAAAGACAGGGGCAGATGGACAGCAGGACTGCTGCAGAGAGTCCTTGCTAATTTATCCTTGGGTGGGGGCTGGCTCAACATGAGATTTTTCAACATGTAATTCTTGGATTTTGTGGGGAACAGACAATTTTATTACAATTAAATAAACCATTCAACTTTACTTTGGTCTACATCATCCTTTAACTTGTATTGTTCTAGAGCTTCAGATCTTGACAAGCCAATAAGCCAGTTCACGGTCTCGCAGTACGCATGCGCCACATATGTGTGTCAGGCCAGGTCAGAGTTCAAGGGGTGCTAGCAGCAGCAGCCTGAGGGGTGCCAGTGCACTGTCACAGTCTAAAGTTGTGTTCATAGATCCTGCTCATCAGAGCAACAGTAGAATGGTATAAACAAATTACAACTATTACATAATGTTTATCACACACCAATTTGCAATAAAGGCTCTAATGATAAACTGAAATATTTTTTAAGAACAGTCATATAGTGAACAAAGGCTAGAACATGTATTAGCATCTTAAGCTATCACTAACATCAATTATAGCACTCTGGTATTTCCATACATAAATCAACTGGGCAGGATGCTAGGTCCAACTTTATCACATTTTATAAGACAAAGACCACATGTAACTCTGGCAGACTGTACTCTCTGCTACCTGAAGAATTGCTCCAGTCTCCATAGAAGGTGTGGCCAGTGGCATATATTTGATCAACAATTGCAAGTATTTGCAGGTAAGTTTTTTTACTGTTCTCTGCTTTTTTTTTAGCTGACATGATGTGCTCCCACATGTCAGTGAGTGCACTAATATTGAGAAAATTAAAATTCCTTTGATTTCATACCATATATAAATCTTTGAATAAACAATATACAGGCCTAATTATATATATATACTTTTTTTTTTCCTCATAGATATCTACAAGAATGCCCAACACCAACTGTGTTGTTTTAAACTGGTTACTGTGAAATTCATGAGATCAACTATGGAGTAGGAAGATGTGTATGTTCACCTCCTTTTGCCCTATACCCATTTCCGACGAAGGCTGATGATAAGCAAAGGTGGATAAATGCTGTGAACAGAAAGGAACTGAAAAATGGAAGATGGGTTACCTGGACCCCAAGGACCTACTCACGAGTTTGTAGTGAGCATTTTATGGACAAGGCACCTACAATGGCACACCCAGTGCCATCTTTGAAGATGGGCCATAACTCATTGAAGGATACGGGTACTAAAATTAGACGGAGACTTGTCCGAAAAGGCTGTGATTACCAACCAAGTACACCTGCAACAGATGGAGCCAGCAATATCGTTCAAGCAACAGAGGAGATAGAAGAAAGTTATGCTCAGGAAAGTGCGAGCCATGATGTTGAGATGCTGGATCTGAGTGAGCAACAGAACCAAGGGCCAAATGAATTGGAAGCCTTAACACAGGTCATAAGGCATGACCATGATTACAATTACCGCTGTAATTGTAGTTCAATGTGTTTTTGCCGTGGATGCAAAACCAAAGAAGATGAAATTTCCAAATTAAGTGAACAGCTAGAAGAAATGACCATCAAGACGAAGGAGGACAAACTTAAGAAAAGTATGAGCAAGCGCCTGCTAAAAAATGACAAGAAAGTTAGTTTTTATACTGGCCTTCCTAATAAGTCCACATTTTATGCAATATTTGAACATATCAAGAACCGTGCGGCGAAGCTGAAGTACTGGAAAGGTGTTGTCTCCATGCGAAAAGGAGTGAGAAGATTCAACAAGACTCCACAGAAACCAGGACCAGCGAGAAAATTGCTTCTGGTGGATGAATTTCTGTTGACGTTGATGAAGCTCAGGCTGAATTTGTGCATGGAAGATTTGGCTGATAGGTTTGGAGTCAGTCAAGCTACCACAAGTAGTATTTTCAATACCTGGATCACTTTCTTGAGACAAGAGGTTTCCCCCCTAGTATTTTTCCCAAGTAGGGATATTGTCCATGAAACCCTTCCCAAGGCTTTCCGACAAAAGGGCAGCAAACCAAGAATAATTATTGACTGCACCGAAGTATTCATAGAAAGACCTCGGGATCTTCAAATTCAGGCACTGACATGGTCTGACTACAAGAAACACAATACAGTGAAGTTCTTGGTTGGCATCACACCTCAGGGCCATATTGCATATGTCAGTGATGTGTGGGGAGGACGTACCACCGACAGATATATTGTCCAACATTCCGGATTTTTGAATCACCTGGATCCTGGAGATGAGGTCATGGCTGATCGTGGCTTTCCCATAAGAGAAGATTTGATGTTGAGAAGAGCCAAACGGACCATACCTCCTGGTGCTAGGGGTCATGAACAAATGACCAAGGAGAATGTGGCACACACCAAGATGGTGGCAAATCTTCGCATACATGTCGAGCGAGCAATTAATCGAATTAAGTGGTTCACCATATTGAAAGGCACGTTGCAAATAACACTTGTCCCTAGAATCGATGACATTGTCATTGTGTGCAGTGCATTATGCAATTTACTTCCGCCATTGGTTGAATAAATGTGCGCTAATTGATATTAATATCCAATGTACTCTAGTCATATGCCTCTGTAATAAAAATTGGTTTTGTAATGTAATGCTTAGTAATTTTGTCACTGGTTTGATTCAGGTCTTACTTGCACAGATGTCATCCTTAATGATTTAGTCTTAATCAGGCAACTGTAAAATACACATGAATAAAGATAAACTAACTAGATTTTTCTGTTTTATGTATTTACTACTTATCGAGAAATATGCTTAATAAACAATCTAACAAGTTTCTCATACAACATAAACTAGTATTCACAAATAACATATATGTACATTATCAAAGTCACTTTGCATTATATATTGCTGGTGCAAGATAGCTGCAGAAGAATTTGGCAAGCCTCTGCAAAACTATTTCCCACTGGTCAACATCTTTGGCGATCTGTACAAGACAGTGTCCCTTGAATGAAAAAACAAAGAAGTAGCACCACTCCATATTAGTTACTCCCAGCTGACCTTGCACTTGTGTCCAATATTTGTGAGACTTGGACAATCTAAGTTTGCCGTCACAATCAGTAATGAGATACCTTGGATTACCTGCAGCAGGGGTAGTGTGGGCAACACTCATGGGGCATTTGATCTCAACACAAGCAAGACCACAGCAAGCACATTCAATGATGGCATCAGGAGAGGCTCCAATATATGGATGTGAACAGCACACATACACTCTGCACTCATGCAAAGTCACATTCTTGTGACCTGCTTCCTTGAAAACCTCCAGGAACTTTGTTATTGCATGCTTTTCCATCTCCCTTCCATACTTTAGTTGAGGTAGGTTTTCTGGAGGTGCCTTCACACCGAGCACCCGCTCAATGATGCTGTTCATGGAGATGCTTGCATTCGCTTCCAAAGTGGCCATCCTGGTGCTCACATCGTGGAACACTGATGCAGTGATCCTCCCATCTCGTTGATCCTTCCAGTTTGGGTTTGAACCTTGGCCAACAGTTTCGCGTTCAATGAAACCAGCAATCTCTGGCTGGATGGGAGACAACTGCTCCAGGAAGGCTGACAGAGAGTCACTGCACTGTGCCATTTGCTTGATTGTCAATGGCAGAACACTTTCATCGGTTGCAGAGTGGAACTGTATGCTGTGCGCATCTGTTCCTGGTCAGACAGTCCTTGCAACAGAGGATGGCGCAGACACAGAAATGACAGCCATCAAGGCTTCCAAACTGGCTGGGCGATGTCTTTTTTGTGCATCCTGTGGGTTGAACAGGTTCCTAGCAGCTTTTTCTGTCCCTTTCTTGTCTTTTGCTGCAAGACAGTAAGCAGTATTTCATTAGAACTGACATTGATATAAGTGAAAGTTCGTGAAAAGTACAGAAGTTTGCGATAAACTAATCTTTATACACTTACTGTAACTTCCATACTGAGGCTTGGTCCATGAAATTTCTTTGGCCAATCTGGGTTGAATAAGGTCAGATGTGTTTTTTGGCTTAGTCCATTCACACTCTGGTGCAGTGCAAGCCAACTGGGTGTATCCCAACTTCCATGCATGGTCCAACCTGAACAGCAGTGCTGCCACATGATTGCATGTTTGACCCAGCCTGAAGAAAACCAAATGCTTTATTAAGTTTTAAATTGAGACCTTATTTAATGCCATGGATGGTCAAAGTTAAGGTCATGGAACTTACCCAGCAAAACAATTGCAACATGCAGAACGGACTTCCCCTGACTTCTTGTCAACAGCCACCCATACTCCATGGCTTGGGTTTCTCACATTTTGGGAGGGAGTGCAGTTGGCCCTCAGGAAACTAAGATAGCTATCATCATTGATTGGATGATACAAGACCTCCTTGAGCCAGTCTGTTATGATAAAGTAAATACAAATTAGTAATTGCAGTTATGAATTATAACTGGACACACATATAGGGGAGTAGGCTAAGAAGGCCAGCTGATTAGTGACAAATAACATTTAACTTGATATAAATTAATGGGTATCTAATCAACTTAATAAAAAATGATGAAAAATATGAGAGCCTCGCAATAAATAGGTAAATACATAGGTAGATAATTGTTGTACTCATCAGTCCATAGTAAAATGGTACATGTAATACAGCTTTTATACTTCCAATAAAAGTACCAAATTATAAATGTGAAAGTGTTATATTTACCTGCTTGAAAATAGCTATATGCCTTTCCTTCCTTGTAATCTGCCAGGAGTCTTTTTTGTCCATGTCTTTTACTCCAAGGAAATTGCATATATCAAAATACATGGTAGGAGGCCACAATTTCATACCATCTTTCTCTCCTATCCATCCCTGGGTCAAAGTAGCAGGATCTGGCAATGTATTGTCACCTACTTTTAAACATGCTGCCAAAGAAGCAGCACGAGATGCTGCTAGTTCTGCATCAGTTTTCTTTGGCTCTAATTTCATTTCCCATGCAGCAAATGCACAAGCTGCAAGATCAACCTTTTTACCTTGAAGTGACAATCCAAATTTCCTTAAATAATCTTTCAGTGCAGTCATATTCCATCTCATAAAGTAGTCAAAATCACGCTCCTCACTCGTTTCAGCGATGCTGTTGTGAATGTAAACAAACCCTAGCACCCCTTGACCTTTGACCCAGCCACGAGATTTGGGACGAGAGCGAGACTTCTGAGACCGTGAACTGGCTTATTAACTTAACTAGCAACTTCACTAAACATGATAAGCTTTAGTGCAACAATTCATGTCTCACCTTGATGTCTTGAATATACGGTTTACCCCTCAGCAGGGCAAAGTTTTCCAGAATTGCAAATAGTTGCATGCAAATCAAGGCTAGCTTGTAGAGAACGACAGTATTCCGTACATGCACACCTGGCCATTCTTCACTGGAATACCAATGTAGGACGCCATCACACCTCAGTGTACAAGGCCAAAGACCCAAAATCCCCAAGAAGCCAGAAAGGTAAAAAGTGTCTAGGCAGAGTGAGGCTGAGAAAGACAGAGGCAGAGTGACAGCAGGACTGCTGCAAAGAGTCCTTGCTAATTTATTCTTGGGTGGGGGCTGGTTCAACATGAGATTTTTCAACATGTAATTCTTGGATTTCGTGGGGAACAGACAATTTTATTACAATTAAATAAACCATTCAATTTTACTTTGGTCTCCATCATCCTTTTACTTGTATTGTTCTAGAGCTTCAGATCCTGGACCTTCACTGCCAAGCCAATTAACTTAACTAGCAACTACGCTAAACATGATAAGCTCTAGTGCAACAATTCATGTCTCACCTTGATGTCTTGAATATACGGTTCACTTTCAGCAGGGCAAAGTTCAGAACACATTCCATTCTCACAGCCAATTACGATGCACATTATCTAATAATCAGAAAAAGAAGACAATTATTACTGAAAGTTATATATTACTTCATGCAGTTATTATCATTAACATAAAAAACAGCCACAAATCTGTTTGCCCTAATCATTACATCCAACCTGTTCAGTGAATGTTCAATTTGATCATCTCCGATGGCAGTATACTAGTCACTTCAGTTAGTGTTTTGTTTCTCACAAGTTCCTCATAATGAACCTGCAACAAAGACAGTAGATTGGTCACAAAACGTAATTACACGTAATATGTAATTAATCTATTTCAAGAGATACAGAACCTAAATGCATAAAATACATGTACACAGACTCACCATAGTGTCATCAATTACCAATGAACTTTGCATAGGACGCCTTACACAGCGTCATGAAACAATCGGAACTAGAAGGGTATACAGCTACTTTGAGAATCAAGCTGTGTCAATCAGTATTAATGCTCATGACAGAAACCTTTCAATTAATATATTCATATGCGAGTCAACCACAGCTACCAGCCAGAATAACCTTTGGCATGCCCTGAACACTTCGCCCAAGTCCAAAAATAAGTTTAATATCGTAGTGGCATTAAGCCATGTATCAGATATTAAGCTGATAAGAACAGATACTACACTTTGATCTTAGCCAAAAGGCCGAGAAGCGATACTTATTCTAAGAACCGCTGAGTACCTAACCCGAATGGCCCAGCCCAGAACCTGGTTTGGCAAATGAAAGATCAAGACACTTTGTACAACATGTCAGAGTCAATATTTTCACGATACACTCAATCATACATCCTAGTGTGGATTTAAACACTAACACTTTTAGAGTTTCTATAACTTCAAATCCACATTTTTAAGTCATAAATGTCAATTCATTTGTGTATTCACTTGACTGAGATCAGAACTTGTCACATGTGCTGCCCCCTATAATCAGGTGACTCATCATACTCAATAGGTATGCCACATATTGTGCAATCATTCAGTCAAAAAGAAGCTTCCAATATGGCTACATTGACATTCAAGATATATTTCTGTATCACATACAATTACCATATGTTACAGTACACATACAATTCCAAATATGTGTAAGATTTACATTTTTTTGTGATTTAATATATTACCAAGTTGGACACACTGTTTGAATGAATTGGTGCAATGACATACAATCATAGCACTTCCATGAAAAAATCTATAAAACCACTTCACAGACACTTTCCACAACAGAAATAACCATACAGCATGGCAAAGGCTATAGATATTATCATTTGGTAATTATTGAGGCTACAAGCTGTAATAATTATCACTTGGTAATTATTGAGTTCAACTGTACAAACTTGTTTATCAATTAACAAATGACAAAAATTAGTTTAGGCAGAAAAATATAGTTACAAACTGAAGTGAGGAGGACATCCAACAGGTGACAATCATGATCATTTCAATGTCCTTTGCAATGGATACTGCTGGCACCTAGGACTTCCAGCATAGTTCCAGGAAAATTAAGAGATAGGAAGTTAAAAAAAGTAAACTAGGTATTGATAGAGAAATTCAGATTAAAGGTAACACAGTGTCAAGAAACAATCGGAACTCGAAGGATATACAGCTACTTTGAGAATCAAGCTGTGTCAATCAGTGTTAATGCTCATGACAGAAACCTTTCAATTAATAAATTCATTCGTGAGTCAACCACAGCTACCAGCCAGAATGACCTATGGCATGCCACGAAGGCCTTCAAGAAAGCTTTGTATAAAATTGGAAATGGACCCCAAAGCTTTGTATAAAATTGGAAATGGACCATGGTACAGGGTTTGTTAATACAAGTTGCATAACAGCAGCTACAACAACTCCTTATCATCAACATGATAAATAACACTATGAAAGCTGGGAAGACTGAAGAAAATGCACCTACTTTGGTGATGTTAAGACTGGATATCATACCATGATTGCAATATGGGTGCAGCTATTATTCGTAATGCCTGGCTAATTTCAAATGAGGAAATACCAGAGCTGCACCCATCAACAGCAGACCTTGAGGAAAGTGGTGGGCAGATCCCGGAAGTAATGCAATACCGGGCCAACCCGCAGCAAAGGTGGAGCAAGCCCTGAACACTTCACCCAAGTCCAAAATTCAGTTTAATATCATAGTGGCATTGAGCCACGTATCAGATATTACGCTAATAAGAACAGATACTACACTTTGATCTTAGCCAAAACGCCGAGAAACGATACTCATTTGACGACGAAGTGGACTTCGAAGGATATACAGCTACTTTGAGAAGCAAGCTGTGTCAATCAGTGCTGATGTTCATGACAGAAACCTTTCAATTAAAAAATTCATTTGCGAGTCAACCACAGCTACCAGCCAGAATAACCTATGGCATGCCATGAAAGCCTTCAAGAAAGCTTTGTATAAAATTGAAATGGACCCCAGTACCAGCATGGCAGGACCTGGCATGAACAGCTGAAGGACACTGGGCAGTCAAAAATTGTGATGGAGATGCAGAGAAACTAAGAGCTGCTCTTGTCAATGCTCTTGATCACTACCAGGGCAAACGCAGAGGCTGTTTTCCCGAATCCTGTTGTCGGACTGAAGGGAAGCATGAAAATAGTTGCATGCAAATCAAGTCTAAAAGGGAACAGAAAATTTAACAGGATCCAAGTTGAGGTCTTGCTTTAATGATGTAACCACAGATCTACTCCCCTGTGATGGATTCACTAGGCACATATTCAATGAGCTTTTCAATTTGCTGGCTGTTCTTTGTATAATGTAGTATAATCCCTAGTTATTCCCAGTTCCTGGAATCATGGACCTCATCACATTGTAATCAATAATATCCTCCAAAAGCCTGATCCTTTACCTGCTCGATTATCTCTGCCTGAATGAAGTCCTTCATGTATTTAAGAGGTCATTTTGTGCAGTTTTAGACATGTAGCATTTCTGTTGCATGTTTCAAGATGATTTTTCAAGATTTCATCCCTAGCATCTACTCTGCAATTGTCTGATTCCCTGACCTGGAGTCAACCCAGTGGACCCCTGGGGTGCCCAGTAGGCATCTTCACACTGATTGAGTATTTCTCATACTACAGCTTAAAAACGGCATCAGAAAGTGAAAACTAAGGTGATTTTAGAATCACTTTTCTTGCATGACAAAGCCTTGAAAAGTTTCAAAACACTGCTCTAAAGTCAACCGGAAGTTGCTGCCAAAATGTAAACAAAGCTCCAGGAGCCAGGCTGGCAGGCTACCAAGTGCCGTTAGGTGAAATGATGAAGGCACTGGGCCCCGTACACTCTCATTATATGCATTAAATAGCATACTACTGCTATCTTTCTAAAAAAATGAGCTGAATATTTGTGCGCAATGCATTTTAAAGTTTACTGAGCTCTATGTGACACTTCTCAGCTTGATCTCCAGCGAGGCAATTCATTTGAAAATTCTCCTGAATGTTCCACTCTCTCACATCTCATCCTCTGACAATATCCTGAAGGCTTGCTTTCGAACCTTGGATAACAATTGCTCTAGGAATCTACTGAGCCATACCAAAGACAGTATATAAACTCTGTGCTACTCAACTCTGTAGGCCTAGTTCTTAAACTTGCCACCAGGGGCACTGAGGTGAGTTGCATACAAGGCCAAGAGCCACAAAAACAGCGAAATGCCGCAAAAAAGCGCTCATTTAGCATTTTACAGCAAACTACTGCTATCTTTCTCAAAAAACGAGCCAAATATTTTTAATCAATATAGTTTAAAGTATACTGAGCCCTATGTGGCACTGTTCAGCTTCATCTCCATTAAGCCTATTCATTTGAAAATTTTCCTGAATGTTCCACTCTCTCACATCTCATCCTCTGACAATATCCTGAAGGCTTGCTTTGCAACCTTCTGGATAATAAACCATTCAACTTTACTTTGGTCTCCATCATCCTTTAACTTGTATTGTTCTAGAGCTTCAGATCTTGACAAGCCAATTTACCTAACTAGCAACTTCACTAAACATGATAAGCTTTAGTGCAACAATTTGTGTCTCACCTTGATGTCTTGAAAATACGGTTCACTTTCAGCAGGGCAAAGTTCAGAACACATTCCATTCTCACAGTCAATTATGATGCACATTATCTAATAATAAGAAAAAGGAGACAATTATTACTGAAAGTTATATATTAGTTCATGCAGTTATTATCTTTAACATAAAAAAACAGCAACAAATCTGTTTGCCCTAATCATTACATCCAACCTGTTCAGTGAATGTTCAATTTGATCATCTCCGATGGCAGTATACTAGTCACTTCAGTTAGTGTTTCGTTCCTCACAAGTTCCTCATAATGAACCTGCAACAAAGACAGTAGATTGGTCACAATACGTAATTACACGTAATATGTAATGTATCTGTTTCAAGGGATGCAGAACCTAAATGCATAAAATACATGTACACGGATTCACCATAGTAATCAACCAATGAACTTTGCATAGGACATCTTTGTCTGGTACTGGATCTGCAGAACATCTTAATTAATAGTTGTGTGCACTTTCTGGATCCAAAACATCAAGTTCAACCAGAGTTGCAGTTGGAAGTTGAAGAATACCTGGGAAGGGTTCAAGTCAAATAAGAGTTAAACAGGCAAATAAACACTACAACATCAACAACAAAAAAGAGAGAGGGGCCTAGCTCAGTGTTAGTGCTCTGGGCTTGAAAACCAATGAGTCCCAGGTTCAATTCCTGGTCGAGCCTAAGTTGGATGGCTGTTTCATCCTTCATCTCATTGCCATGGTCCCTGCCTGTCCTAATTAGCCCATCAGGTGCAGAAATACAGGACGTAAAGCCCTATCCACCCACCCACAACAAAAAAGGAGACAACCAATGATACCAATACACACTGTATGAACACTAAAGAAATGATATTTTTCCAAATTTTATAAAACATACCCGAGATATGTCAGTGTGCCATCACAATGCACCACTAGGCCACATAGGGTGTTACTGTTTAACATTTCATATGGGTCAGTGCATTAGTGTGAGAGTTCAGCTCTAGAAACGAAAGTGTGCGTTAGTTCTGGTTTGGAAATAAAAGTGCAACGGCGGCCCTCCTTAATGATGCCTGTGTGCTCTGTGGGATTCGCTGAGGGTTTAGCTGCAGCACAGCCTATGTTTAGACTCAAAATTATAGTTAATAAAAACTGTAACTCACCTACAACAGCCTGAGGAATGAATGAGCCTTCCAGAAATTGATAGTTACTTCTGAAGTGCCCACTGATATGGTAACCTGGAGGGTGCATGGTCTGGTGTCCTGTTCTTCAGCTTCTGATGTGCGATTTGGGCACATGAACAGTCGCCCTGACCGAGAGATACACCATCTCACCTTCAGTAATTGAGATGGGACCAGCAGTTATAAGCTGTAGAACCACCAAGGAATAAAATGTATATGAAATTACATTAAATTATTTCTACACAATAACACCGTATGACAAAGACAATCATATGATTAGAAAATTAGCAGATTTCTGTAAAATATACATCATTTAATCCTGCAGTTTTCTGTAAAACGTCCAAAAACTAATTCATTATTTAATTAGTAGCAGTTGATGCGCTGACACTGGCCAAGAGGCAAATTAATGGTGGATCACTTATGCCAAACTTATAAACTTGTATTTATTTGTTATATCAAGTGTCAAGCTGTTCACAAAGCACAAATGTTCCAAAACAAAAGGGTGTGAAAAAGGGCAATTTTCAATTGTGAATTACGGGGTGGGGATGATTGCATTGATCATCCCCCTCTTCTCAGAAAGTGGGGGGTATATATCCCCCCGCATCCCCCTGAATCTAAACCCCTGGTGGCAGCTGATTGCAAGAAGTAATCATAAAAAATTGCTGATTGCTATTCAAACGAATAGAAGAAAAAGAAATTGATGAATTCAGGAGACAAACAGACATTGTATCACTCCTTCAGCAAACCCAAATAAGCAATAATGCAAAATACATAGAAGCAATAGGCATTTGTAGACATAACACCTGTCAGTTTGGGTTTACTCCAGGTGCGAGTACAACTGACTGCGTCTTTATCCTTGATACTGTTATTAGATACCAAAAGCAAAAACGTAAGCCTCTCTATCTCTGTTTCGTAGATTTCACAAAAGCATTTGACTACATCAATAGAAATGCTCTGTACTATAAACTTATGAATCAAAAGATAGGCAATAAAATGCTTAACATAATAATGAGCATGTATGACAAAGCTAAAGCTAGAGTTAATAATTTAGGCAAAATTGGAGATCCAATTGATAGCAAATATGGTGTCTTGCAAGGTGGAATTCTCAGCCCCAAATTGTTTAATGAATTTCTATCTGACCTGCCTAACTATATGAATGAATTAGATGGTGTAGCACTTAATGGTCTGGTGCTCACACATATCTCATATGCTGATGATATAATTCTAATAGCACATTCCGAAACATCTCTTCAAACAGCATAAATTCCCTTCATGAATTCTGCAAAAAGTGGCATCTCATTGTTAATGTAGGAAAGACTAAAATAATGAAATATGGCAATAGTCGGCAAAAGCAATTTTACTATGATACACAACTAATTGAAAACGTTGACACCTTTAAATATCTAGGACATGTGTTAACTAACAAACGTAACATGCATGTAAAAATGACTGATTATCTTGTTACACAAGCCCAAAAAGCACTTTTTGCTTTGCAAAGTGACACTAAGCAGGCATTAGGATACATCACTCCTAAACTTGCTATAAAAATGTTTGACACATATATTTTACCAGTCCTTGAATATAATTATGAAATATGGTCCAGTCACAAACCTGTTAATAACCTAGAAAAGGTACAATTAGGATATCTGAAAAATATGCTGGGAGTTAGGAGACGGACCTCATCACAAGCAGTGTATAGTGAGACAGGCAGATTCCCATTACATGTGCGGCAAAAGTTCAGAATAATCAACTACTGGATTAAACTGGAAAAACTGCCAGCTAATAATATTCTTAAAAAATGTTTAAATGAGCAAAAAGAGATTAACACTTCTGGTAATAACGCTTGGGTTGCAAAAATTATTCATATACTCAATGAACAATATCCGCAAAGAGACCATTTAAGACTTGCTAATAATGAGCTAGAATCCATTATTAAAACATTCAAATCTAAAATTTATGATAAATGTCCGGATACTATATTAGCTGAAATAAATGATTCCACGTTACAGCCAAAACTTAGAACCTATAAACTCTTCAAGACTGATTATAGACTAGAACCTTATCTCTTATTAAAAGTTTAAAAACACTGCTCTAAAGTCAACCGGAAGTTGTCGCCGAAATGTAAATAAAGCTCCAGGAGCTAGGCTGGGGGGCGACCAAGTGCCGGTAGGTGAAATGATGAAGGCACTGGGCCCCGTACACTCTCATTATATGCATTTATTAGCATACTACTGCTATCTTTCTAAAAAAAAATGAGCTGAATATTTGTGCGCAATGCGTTTTAAAGTTTACTGAGCTCTATGTGACACTTCTCAGCTTGATCTCCAGCGAGGCTATTCATTTGAAAATTCTCCTGAATGTTCCACTCTCTCACATCTCATCCTCTGACAATATCCTGAAGGCTTGCTTTCGAACCTTGGATAACAATTGCTCTAGGAATCTACTGAGCAATACCAAAGACAGTATATAAACTCTGTGCTACTCAACTCTGTAGGCCTAGTTCTTAAATTTGCCACCAGGGGCACTGAGGTGAGTTGCATACAAGGCCAAGAGCCACAAAAACAGCGAAATGCCGCAAAAAAGCGCTCATTTAGCATTTTACAGCAAACTACTGCTATCTTTCTAAAAAAATGAGCCAAATATTTTTAATCAATATAGTTTAAAGTATACTGAGCCCTATGTGGCACTGTTCAGCTTCATCTCCATTAAGCCTATTCATTTGAAAATTTTCCTGAATGTTCCACTCTCTCACATCTCATCCTCTGACAATATCCTGAAGGCTTGCTTTGCACCCTTCTGGATAATAAACCATTCAACTTTTCTTTGGTCTCCATCATCCTTTAACTTGTTTTGTTCTAGAGCTTCAGATCTTGACAAGCCAATTAACTTAACTAGCAACATCACTAAACATGATAAGCTTTAGTGCAACAATTCATGTCTCACCTTGATGTCTTGAAAATACGGTTTACCCCTCAGCAGGGCAAAGTTCAGAACTCATTTCATTCTCACAGCCAATTATGATGCACTTTATCTTATAATCAGAAAAGGAGACAATTATTACTGAAAGTTATATGTTAGTTCATGCATTTATTACCATTGTATTAACATAACAAACCAGCAACAAATCTGTATGCCCTAATCGTTACATCCAACCTGTTCAATGAATGTTCGAATGGTTCCGATCATCTATGCTGGCAGTGTACTAGTCACTTCAGTTAGTGTTTTGTTTCACACAAGTTCCTCATACTGAACCTGCAACAAAGACAGGAGATTGGTCACAATACGTAATTACACGTAATATGTAATGTATCTATTTCAAGGGATGCAGAACCTAAATGTATAAAAAAACATGTACACAGACTCACCATAGTGTCATCAATTACCAATGAACTTTGCATAGGACATACTCATTCTAAGAACCGCTGAGTATCTAACCCGAATGGCCCAGCCCAGAACCTGGTTTGGCAAATGAAAGATCATTCACTTTGTACAACATATCAGAGTCAATATTTTCACGAAACACTCAATCATACATCCTAGTGTGGATTTAAACACTAACACTTTCAGAGTTTCTATAACTTCAAATCCACATTTTTAAGTCATAAATGTCAATTCATTTGTGTATTCACTTGACTGAGATCAGAACCTGTCACATGTGCTGCCTCCTATAATCAGGTGACTCATCATACTCAATAGATATGCCACATATTGTGCAATCATTCAGTCACAAAGAAGCTTCCAATATGGCTACATTGACATTCAAGATATATTTCTGTATCACACACAATTACCATATTCTACAGTACACATACAATTCCAAATATGTGTAAGATTTACATTTTTTTGTGATTTAATATATTACCAAGTTGGACACACTGTCTGAATGAATTAGTGCCATGACCTAAATTATAGCACTTCCATGAAAAAATCTATAAAACCACTTCACAGACACTTTCTACAACAGAAATAACCATAGAGCATGGCAAAGGCTATAGATATTGTCATTTGGTAATTATTGAGGCTACAAGCTGTAATAATTATCACTTTGTAATTATTGAGTTCAACTGTACAAACTTGTTTATCAATTAACAAATGACAAAAATTAGTTTATGCAGAAAAAAATTGTTACAAACTGAAGTGAGGAGGACATCCAACAGGTGACAATCATGATCATTTCAATGTCCTTTGCAATGGACACTGCTGGCACCTAGGACTTCCAGCATAGTTCCAGGAAAATTAAGAGATAGGAAGTTAAAAAAAGTAAACTAGGTATTGATAGAGAAATTCAGATTAAAGGTAACACAGTGTCAAGAAACAATCGGGACTCGAAGGATATACAGCTACTTTGAGAATCAAGCTGTGTCAATCAGTGTTAATGCTCATGACAGAAACCTTTCAATTAATAAATTCATTCGTGAGTCAACCACAGCTACCAGCCAAAATGACCTATGGCATGCCATGAAGGCCTTTAAGAAAGCTTTGTATAAAATTGGAAATGGACCCCAAAGCTTTGTATAAAATTGGAAATGGACCATGGTACAGGGTTTGTTAATACAAGTTGCATAACAGCAGCTACAACAACTCCTTATCATCAACATGATAAATAACACTATGAAAGCTGGGAAGACTGAAAAAAATGCACCTACTTTGGTGATGTTAAGACTGGATATCATACCATGATTGCAATATGGGTGCAGCTATTATCCGTAATGCCTGGCTAATTTCAAAAGAGGAAATACCAGAGCTGCACCCATCAACAGCAGACCTTGAGGAAAGTGGTGGGCAGATCCCGGAAGTACTGCAATACCGGGCCAACCCGCAGCAAAGGTGGAGCAAGCCCTGAACACTTCACCCAAGTCCAAAATTCAGTTTAATATCATAGTGGCATTGAGCCACGTATCAGATATTACGCTAATAAGAACAGATACTACACTTTGATCTTAGCCAAAACGCCGAGAAACGATACTCATTTGACGACGAAGTGGACTTCGAAGGATATACAGCTACTTTGAGAAGCAAGCTGTGTCAATCAGTGCTGATGTTCATGACAGAAACCTTTCAATTAAAAAATTCATTTGCGAGTCAACCACAGCTACCAGCCAGAATAACCTATGGCATGCCATGAAAGCCTTCAAGAAAGCTTTGTATAAAATTGAAATGGACCCCAGTACCAGCATGGCAGGACCTGGCATGAACAGCTGAAGGACACTGGGCAGTCAAAAATTGTGATGGAGATGCAGAGAAACTAAGAGCTGCTCTTGTCAATGCTCTTGATCACTACCAGGGCAAACGCAGAGGCTGTTTTCCCGAATCCTGTTGTCAGACTGAAGGGAAGCATGAAAATAGTTGCATGCAAATCAAGTCTAAAAGGGAACAGAAAATTTAACAGGATCCAAGTTGAGGTCTTGCTTTAATGATGTAACCACAGATCTACTCCCCTGTGATGGATTCACTAGGCACATATTCAATGAGCTTTTCAATTTGCTGGCTGTTCTTTGTATAATGTAGTATAATCCCTAGTTATTCCCAGTTCCTGGAATCATGGACCTCATTACATTGTAATCAGTAATATCCTCCAAAAGCCTGATCCTTTACCTGCTCGATTATCTCTGCCTGAATGAAGTCCTTCATGCATTTAAGAGGTCATTTTGTGCGGTTTTAGACATGTAGCATTTCTGTTGCATGTTTCAAGATGATTTTTCAAGATTTCATCCCCAGCATCTACTCTGCAATTGTCTGATTCCCCTGGCCCGGCAGCTTTCTTGTACACAGGTAAGCCATCATCCCTGTGACCTCTGTGTGCCAGCCCTTGTCGTCCACATAATTCCAATGTCTTCACAATGGAAATTAGAGTACTGCAGTTCCTCTGCTCCATGCTTAGATTCTTTTCATCAATTTGAACTTTAATTTTGCCAGTGGGATTTTCATATGTCGACTTGAATGCTTCAAGTTGGGCCATTGAAGATCTATTGTAGGCATGTGTTGAATGTACCTTCATGTCTTGCATGGCATCTATCCAGTTTTGGTACGGTTCAGAAATCAGTTCATGGGAACTTCAAAGCTATATTATGTATCATATATGATATATTTACCTTATGACCAAGAAGTATAAAAAGGTGTCAAGAATTAGATGACCTCTCAGGCTCCAGGCCTCACGAGTACACATTCCAGCCGCTGGGGTGTAGCAAAAACGCTCATAATTGATTTTGCAATGTAGGTCGGTTCTGGCTAAGCATGCCCATATGCAGCTGCTGCTGCAGCAGGCCAGTCTGGCCACTTTAGGCCAGGTATTTAACCTCCACCCAGCCCCCCTCTAGGCAGAGGGAGGCTGAGAAAGACATGGGCAGATGGACAGCAGGACTGCTGCAAAGAGTCCTTGCTAATTTATCCTTGGGTGGGGGCTGGCTCCACATGAGATTTTTCAACATGTAATTCTTGGATTTTGTGGGGAACAGACAACTGTATTACAATTAAACTAGAGCCTATCGGTGCTGAATCCATAAGGTGGTGTTACTGTTGTATAAATTACTAATTACTGATAGTAATATGAAAAAACTCAGTGAGGGCAAGAATTGAAAATACAAAAAAGTTTAAAATGCAATGAAATAAAAGATTTTTTTTTAAAGTTTTACCAAATAAATTTTCTTTTTTATTGTATTTCATGACAGGTTAGGGCTGGAAATTGTTTGATCCTTAACGATCGATATTATCACGCCAAATTTCTAACGACGCATGTTATTTATCACAATAATTCTGAACGAGCTTCATATATAGATGTGTGCAAAAGAGAAAAAATTTACTTAATGTGCCTCTTTTAGCTGTGAATGAGAACTACAGTCTAACTGAGTTAAGAAACATTTAATATGATAATAGTAAATAAATCTGAATCAACACCTTAAGTAATTTGGATTGACACAGTTATCCCAGCCTAGCTTTTGAAAAACACTGGCTACTCCCTGGCCGGGAGTCAAACCAGTGGATCCCTGGGGTGCCCAGTAGGCATCTTCACACTGATTGAGTATTTCTCATACTACAGCTCAAAAACGGCATCAGAAAGTGAAAACTAAGGTGATTTTAGAATCACTTTTCTTGTATGACAAAGCCTTGAAAAGTTTCAAAACACTGCTCTAAAGTCAACCGGAAGTTGCCGCCGAAATGTAAACAAAGCTCCAGGAGCTAGGCTGGCAGGCGTCCAAGTGCCGGTAGGTGAAATGATGAAGGCACTGGGTCGTACACTCTCATTATATGCATTTATTAGCATACTACTGCTATCTTTCTAAAAAAATGAGCTGAATATTTGTGGGCAATGCATTTTAAAGTTTACTGAGCTCTATGTGACACTTCTCAGCTTGATCTCCAGCGAGGCTATTCATTTGAAAATTCTCCTGAATGTTCCACTCTCTCACATCTCATCTTCTGACAATATCCTGAAGGCTTGCTTTCGAACCTTGGATAACAATTGCTCTAGGAATCTACTGAGCCATACCAAAGACAGTATATAAACTCTGTGCTACTCAACTCTGTAGGCCTAGTTCTTAAATTTGCCACCAGGGGCACTGAGGTGAGTTGCATACAAGGCCAAGAGCCACAAAAACAGCGAAATGCCGCAAAAAAGCGCTCATTTAGCATTTTACAGCAAACTACTGCTATCTTTCTCAAAAAACGACCCAAATTATTTGAATCAATATAGTTTAAAGTATACTGAGCCCTATGTGGCACTGTTCAGCTTCATCTCCATTAAGCCTATTCATTTGAAAATTTTCCTGAATGTTCCACTCTCTCACATCTCATCCTCTGACAATATCCTGAAGGCTTGCTTTGCAACCTTCTGGATAATAAACCATTCAACTTTACTTTGGTCTCCATCATCCTTTAACTTGTATTGTTCTAGAGCGTCAGATCTTGACAAGCCAATTAACTTAACTAGCAACTTCACTAAACATGATAAGCTTTAGTGCAACAATTCATGTCTCACCTTGATGTCTTGAATATACGGTTTACCCCTCAGCAGGGCAAAGTTCAGAACTCATTTCATTCTCACAGCCAATTATGATGCACTTTATCTTATAATCAGAAAAGGAGACAATTATTACTGAAAGTTATATGTTAGTTCATGCATTTATTACCATTGTATTAACATAACAAACCAGCAACAAATCTGTTTGCCCTAATCATTACATCCAACCTGTTCAATGAATGTTCGAATGGTTCCGATCATCTATGCTGGCAGTGTACTAGTCACTTCAGTTAGTGTTTTGTTTCATACAAGTTCCTCATACTGAACCTGCAACAAAGACAGGAGATTGGTCACAATACGTAATTACACGTAATATGTAATGTATCTATTTCAAGGGATGCAGAACCTAAATGCATAAAAAACATTTACACAGACTCACCATAGTGTCATCAATTACCAATGAACTTTGCATAGGACATACTTATTCTAAGAACCGCTGAGTACCTAACCCGAACGGCCCAGCCCAGAACCTAGTCCTGGTCTGGCAAATGAAAGATCAAGACACTTTGTACAACATATCAGAGTCAATATTTTCACGAAACACTCAATCATACATCCTAGTGTGGATTTAAACACTAACACCTTTAGAGTTTCTATAACTTCAAATCCACATTTTTAAGTCATAAATGTCAATTCATTTGTGTATTCACTTGACTGACATCCGAACCTGTCACATGTGCTGCCCCCTATAATCAGGTGACTCATCATACTCAATAGGTATGCCACATATTGTGCAATCATTCAGTCACAAAGAAGCTTCCAATATGGCTACATTGACATTCAAGATATATTTCTGTATCACATACAATTACCATATTCTACAGTACACATACAATTCCAAATATGTGTAAGATTTACATTTTTTTGTGATTTAATATATTACCAAGTTGGACACACTGTCTGAATGAATTAGTGCCATGACATAAAATCATAGTACTTCCATGAAAAAATCTATAAAACCACTTCACAGACACTTTCCACAACAGAAATAACCATACAGCATGGCAAAGGCTATAGATATTGTCATTTGGTAATTATTGAGGCTACAAGCTGTAATAATTATCACTTGGTAATTATTGAGTTCAACTGTACAAACTTGTTTATCAATTAACAAATGACAAAAATTAGTTAATGCAGAAAAAAATTGTTACAAACTGAAGTGAGGAGGACATCCAACAGGTGACAATCATGATCATTTCAATGTCCTTTGCAATGGACACTGCTGGCACCTAGGACTTCCAGCATAGTTCCAGGAAAATTAAGAGATAGGAAGTTAAAAAAAGTAAACTAGGTATTGATAGAGAAATTCAGATTAAAGGTAACACAGCATCAAGAAACAATCGGAACTCGAAGGATATACAGCTACTTTGAGAATCAAGCTGTGTCAATCAGTGTTAATGCTCATGACAGAAACCTTACAATTAATAAATTCATTCGCGAGTCAACCACAGCTACCAGCCAGAATGACCTATGGCATGCCACGAAGGCCTTTAAGAAAGCTTTGTATAAAATTGGAAATGGACCCCAAAGCTTTGTATAAAATTGGAAATGGACCATGGTACAGGGTTTGTTAATACAAGTTGCATAACAGCAGATCAAGACACTTTGTACAACATGTCAGAGTCAATATTTTCATGATACACTCAATCATACATCCTATTGTGGATTTAAACACTAACACCTATAGAGTTTCTATAACAGATACAGATGCAGATAAACTAAGAGCTGCTCTAAAAGGGCAAACACAGAGGCTGTTTTCCAGAATTTCATTGTCGGACTAAAGGGAATCATGAAAATAGTTGCATGCAAATCAAGGCTAAAAAGGCACAGAAAATGCTTCTGGGTGTATGCGATTGACTATAGACTAGCTTGTGGAGAATGACAGTATTCCATACATGCACACCTGGCCAGTCTTCACTGGAATACCAATGTAGGACGCCATCACACCTCAGTGTACAAGGCCAAAGACCCAAAATCCCCAAGAAGCCAGAAAGGTAAAAAGTGTCTAGGCAGAGTGAGGCTGTGAAAGACAGAGGCAGAGTGACAGCAGGACTGCTGCAGAGAGTCCTTGCTAATTTATTCTTGGGTGGGGGCTGGTTCAACATGAGATTTTTCAACATGTAATTCTTGGATTTTGTGGGGAACAGACAACTTTATTACAATTAAATAAACCATTCAACTTTACTTTGGTCTCCATCATCCTTTAACTTGTATTGTTCTAGAGCTTCAGATCCTGGACCCCCACTGCCAAGCCAATTAACTTAACTAGCAACTTCAGTAAACATGATAGGCTTTAGTGCAACAATTTGTGTCTCACCTTGATGTCTTGAATATAGGGTTCACTTTCAGCATGGCAAAGTTCAGAACACATTCCATTCTCACAGCCAATTATGATGCACATTATCTAATAATCAGAAAAAGGAGACAATTATTACTGAAAGTTATATATTAGTTCATGCAGTTATTATCATTAACATAAAAAAACAGCAACAAATCTGTTTGCCCTAATCATAACATCCAACCTGTTCAGTGAATGTTCAATTTGATCATCTCCGATGGCAGTATACTAGTCACTTCAGTTAGTGTTTTGTTTCTCACAAGTTCCTCATAATGAACCTGCAACAAAGACAGTAGATTGGTCACAATACGTAATAACACGTAATATGTAATGTATCTATTTCAAGGGATGCAGAACCTAAATGCATAAAATACATGTACACAGACTCACCATAGTGTCATCAATTACCAATGAACTTTGCATAGGACGTCTTACACAGCGTCATGAACCAATCGGAACTAGAAGGGTATACAGCTACTTTGAGAATCAAGCTGTGTCAATCAGTGTTAATGCTCATGACAGAAACCTTTCAATTAATAAATTCATTCGCGAGTCAACCACAGCTACCAGCCAGAATGACCTATGGCATGCCACGAAGGCCTTTAAGAAAGCTTTGTATAAAATTGGAAATGGACCCCAAAGCTTTGTATAAAATTGGAAATGGACCATGGTACAAGGGTTTGTTAATACAAGTTGCATAACAGCAGCTACAACAACTCCTTATCATCAACATGATAAATAACACTATGAAAGCTGGGAAGACTGAAGAAAATGCACCTACTTTGGTGATGTTAAGACTGGATATCATACCATGATTGCAATATGGGTGCAGCTATTATCCGTAATGCCTGGCTAATTTCAAATGAGGAAATACTAGAGCTGCACCCATCAACAGCAGACCTTGAGGAAAGTGGTGGGCAGATCCCGGAAGTACTGCAATATCGGGCCAACCCGCAGCAAAGGTGGAGCAAGCCCTGAACACTTCACCCAAGTCCAAAATTCAGTTTAATATCATAGTGGCATTGAGCCACGTATCAGATATTACGCTAATAAGAACAGATACTACACTTTGATCTTAGCCAAAACGCCGAGAAACGATACTCATTTGACGACGAAGTGGACCTCGAAGGATATACAGCTACTTTGAGGAGCAAGCTGTGTCAATCAGTGCTGATGCTCATGACAGAAACCTTTCAATTAAAAAATTCATTTGCGTGTCAACCACAGCTACCAGCCAGAATAACCTATGGCATGCCATGAAAGCCTTCAAGAAAGCTTTGTATAAAATTGAAATGGACCCCAGTACCAGCATGGCAGGACCTGGCATGAACAGCTGAAGGACACTGGGCAGTCAAAAATTGTGATGGAGATGCAGAGAAACTAAGAGCTGCTCTTGTCAATGCTCTTGATCACTACCAGGGCAAACGCAGAGGCTGTTTTCCCGAATCCTGTTGTCGGACTGAAGGGAAGCATGAAAATAGTTGCATGCAAATCAAGTCTAAAAGGGAACAGAAAATTTAACAGGATCCAAGTTGAGGTCTTGCTTTAATGATGTAACCACAGATCTACTCCCCTGTGATGGATTCACTAGGCACAATTTCAATGAGCTTTTCAATTTGCTGGCTGTTCTTTGTATAATGTAGTATAATCCCTAGTTATTCCCAGTTCCTGGAATCATGGACCTCATCACATTGTAATCAATAATATCCTCCAAAAGCCTGATCCTTTACCTGCTCGATTATCTCTGCCTGAATGAAGTCCTTCATGCATTTAAGAGGTCATTTTGTGCAGTTTTAGACATGTAGCATTTCTGTTTTATGTTTCAAGATGATTTTTCAAGATTTCATCCCCAGCATCTACTCTGCAATTGTCTGATTCCCCTGGCCCGGCAGTTTTTTGTACACAGGTAAGCCATCATCCCTGTGACCTCTGTGTGCCAGCCCTTGTCGTCCACATAATTCCAATGTCTTCACAATGGAAATAAGAATACTGCAGTTCCTCTGCTCCATGCTTAGATTCTTTCATCAATTTGAACTTTAATTTTGCCAGTGGGATTTTCATATGTCGACTTGAATGCTTCAAGTTTGGCCATTGAAGATCTATTGTAGGCATGTGTTGAATGTACCTTCATGTCTTGCATGGCATCTATCCAGTTTTGGTACGGTTCAGAAATCAGTTCATGGGAACTTCAAAGCTATATTCAAAGCTATATCATATATGATATATTTACCTTATGACCAAGAAGTATAAAAAGGTGTCAAGAATTAGATGACCTCTCAGGCTCCAGACCTCACTAGTACACATTCCAGCCGCTGGGGTGTAGCAAAAACGCTCATAATTGATTTTGCAATGTAGGTCGGTTCTGGCTAAGCATTCCCATATGCAACTGCTGCTGCAGCAGGCCAGGTATTTAACCTCTACCCAGCCCCCCTCTAGGCAGAGGGAGGCTGAGAAAGACAGGGGCAGATGGACAGCAGGACTGCTGCAGAGAGTCCTTGCTAATTTATCCTTGGGTGGGGGCTGGCTCAACATGAGATTTTTCAACATGTAATTCTTGGATTTTGTGGGGAACAGACAATTTTATTACAATTAAATAAACCATTCAACTTTACTTTGGTCTACATCATCCTTTAACTTGTATTGTTCTAGAGCTTCAGATCTTGACAAGCCAATAAGCCAGTTCACGGTCTCGCAGTACGCATGCGCCACATATGTGTGTCAGGCCAGGTCAGAGTTCAAGGGGTGCTAGCAGCAGCAGCCTGAGGGGTGCCAGTGCACTGTCACAGTCTAAAGTTGTGTTCATAGATCCTGCTCATCAGAGCAACAGTAGAATGGTATAAACAAATTACAACTATTACATAATGTTTATCACACACCAATTTGCAATAAAGGCTCTAATGATAAACTGAAATATTTTTTAAGAACAGTCATATAGTGAACAAAGGCTAGAACATGTATTAGCATCTTAAGCTATCACTAACATCAATTATAGCACTCTGGTATTTCCATACATAAATCAACTGGGCAGGATGCTAGGTCCAACTTTATCACATTTTATAAGACAAAGACCACATGTAACTCTGGCAGACTGTACTCTCTGCTACCTGAAGAATTGCTCCAGTCTCCATAGAAGGTGTGGCCAGTGGCATATATTTGATCAACAATTGCAAGTATTTGCAGGTAAGTTTTTTTACTGTTCTCTGCTTTTTTTTTAGCTGACATGATGTGCTCCCACATGTCAGTGAGTGCACTAATATTGAGAAAATTAAAATTCCTTTGATTTCATACCATATATAAATCTTTGAATAAACAATATACAGGCCTAATTATATATATATACTTTTTTTTTTCCTCATAGATATCTACAAGAATGCCCAACACCAACTGTGTTGTTTTAAACTGGTTACTGTGAAATTCATGAGATCAACTATGGAGTAGGAAGATGTGTATGTTCACCTCCTTTTGCCCTATACCCATTTCCGACAAAGGCTGATGATAAGCAAAGGTGGATAAATGCTGTGAACAGAAAGGAACTGAAAAATGGAAGATGGGTTACCTGGACCCCAAGGACCTACTCACGAGTTTGTAGTGAGCATTTTATGGACAAGGCACCTACAATGGCACACCCAGTGCCATCTTTGAAGATGGGCCATAACTCATTGAAGGATACGGGTACTAAAATTAGACGGAGACTTGTCCGAAAAGGCTGTGATTACCAACCAAGTACACCTGCAACAGATGGAGCCAGCAATATCGTTCAAGCAACAGAGGAGATAGAAGAAAGTTATGCTCAGGAAAGTGCGAGCCATGATGTTGAGATGCTGGATCTGAGTGAGCAACAGAACCAAGGGCCAAATGAATTGGAAGCCTTAACACAGGTCATAAGGCATGACCATGATTACAATTACCGCTGTAATTGTAGTTCAATGTGTTTTTGCCGTGGATGCAAAACCAAAGAAGATGAAATTTCCAAATTAAGTGAACAGCTAGAAGAAATGACCATCAAGACGAAGGAGGACAAACTTAAGAAAAGTATGAGCAAGCGCCTGCTAAAAAATGACAAGAAAGTTAGTTTTTATACTGGCCTTCCTAATAAGTCCACATTTTATGCAATATTTGAACATATCAAGAACCGTGCGGCGAAGCTGAAGTACTGGAAAGGTGTTGTCTCCATGCGAAAAGGAGTGAGAAGATTCAACAAGACTCCACAGAAACCAGGACCAGCGAGAAAATTGCTTCTGGTGGATGAATTTCTGTTGACGTTGATGAAGCTCAGGCTGAATTTGTGCATGGAAGATTTGGCTGATAGGTTTGGAGTCAGTCAAGCTACCACAAGTAGTATTTTCAATACCTGGATCACTTTCTTGAGACAAGAGGTTTCCCCCCTAGTATTTTTCCCAAGTAGGGATATTGTCCATGAAACCCTTCCCAAGGCTTTCCGACAAAAGGGCAGCAAACCAAGAATAATTATTGACTGCACCGAAGTATTCATAGAAAGACCTCGGGATCTTCAAATTCAGGCACTGACATGGTCTGACTACAAGAAACACAATACAGTGAAGTTCTTGGTTGGCATCACACCTCAGGGCCATATTGCATATGTCAGTGATGTGTGGGGAGGACGTACCACCGACAGATATATTGTCCAACATTCCGGATTTTTGAATCACCTGGATCCTGGAGATGAGGTCATGGCTGATCGTGGCTTTCCCATAAGAGAAGATTTGATGTTGAGAAGAGCCAAACGGACCATACCTCCTGGTGCTAGGGGTCATGAACAAATGACCAAGGAGAATGTGGCACACACCAAGATGGTGGCAAATCTTCGCATACATGTCGAGCGAGCAATTAATCGAATTAAGTGGTTCACCATATTGAAAGGCACGTTGCAAATAACACTTGTCCCTAGAATCGATGACATTGTCATTGTGTGCAGTGCATTATGCAATTTACTTCCGCCATTGGTTGAATAAATGTGCGCTAATTGATATTAATATCCAATGTACTCTAGTCATATGCCTCTGTAATAAAAATTGGTTTTGTAATGTAATGCTTAGTAATTTTGTCACTGGTTTGATTCAGGTCTTACTTGCACAGATGTCATCCTTAATGATTTAGTCTTAATCAGGCAACTGTAAAATACACATGAATAAAGATAAACTAACTAGATTTTTCTGTTTTATGTATTTACTACTTATCGAGAAATATGCTTAATAAACAATCTAACAAGTTTCTCATACAACATAAACTAGTATTCACAAATAACATATATGTACATTATCAAAGTCACTTTGCATTATATATTGCTGGTGCAAGATAGCTGCAGAAGAATTTGGCAAGCCTCTGCAAAACTATTTCCCACTGGTCAACATCTTTGGCGATCTGTACAAGACAGTGTCCCTTGAATGAAAAAACAAAGAAGTAGCACCACTCCATATTAGTTACTCCCAGCTGACCTTGCACTTGTGTCCAATATTTGTGAGACTTGGACAATCTAAGTTTGCCGTCACAATCAGTAATGAGATACCTTGGATTACCTGCAGCAGGGGTAGTGTGGGCAACACTCATGGGGCATTTGATCTCAACACAAGCAAGACCACAGCAAGCACATTCAATGATGGCATCAGGAGAGGCTCCAATATATGGATGTGAACAGCACACATACACTCTGCACTCATGCAAAGTCACATTCTTGTGACCTGCTTCCTTGAAAACCTCCAGGAACTTTGTTATTGCATGCTTTTCCATCTCCCTTCCATACTTTAGTTGAGGTAGGTTTTCTGGAGGTGCCTTCACACCGAGCACCCGCTCAATGATGCTGTTCATGGAGATGCTTGCATTCGCTTCCAAAGTGGCCATCCTGGTGCTCACATCGTGGAACACTGATGCAGTGATCCTCCCATCTCGTTGATCCTTCCAGTTTGGGTTTGAACCTTGGCCAACAGTTTCGCGTTCAATGAAACCAGCAATCTCTGGCTGGATGGGAGACAACTGCTCCAGGAAGGCTGACAGAGAGTCACTGCACTGTGCCATTTGCTTGATTGTCAATGGCAGAACACTTTCATCGGTTGCAGAGTGGAACTGTATGCTGTGCGCATCTGTTCCTGGTCAGACAGTCCTTGCAACAGAGGATGGCGCAGACACAGAAATGACAGCCATCAAGGCTTCCAAACTGGCTGGGCGATGTCTTTTTTGTGCATCCTGTGGGTTGAACAGGTTCCTAGCAGCTTTTTCTGTCCCTTTCTTGTCTTTTGCTGCAAGACAGTAAGCAGTATTTCATTAGAACTGACATTGATATAAGTGAAAGTTCGTGAAAAGTACAGAAGTTTGCGATAAACTAATCTTTATACACTTACTGTAACTTCCATACTGAGGCTTGGTCCATGAAATTTCTTTGGCCAATCTGGGTTGAATAAGGTCAGATGTGTTTTTTGGCTTAGTCCATTCACACTCTGGTGCAGTGCAAGCCAACTGGGTGTATCCCAACTTCCATGCATGGTCCAACCTGAACAGCAGTGCTGCCACATGATTGCATGTTTGACCCAGCCTGAAGAAAACCAAATGCTTTATTAAGTTTTAAATTGAGACCTTATTTAATGCCATGGATGGTCAAAGTTAAGGTCATGGAACTTACCCAGCAAAACAATTGCAACATGCAGAACGGACTTCCCCTGACTTCTTGTCAACAGCCACCCATACTCCATGGCTTGGGTTTCTCACATTTTGGGAGGGAGTGCAGTTGGCCCTCAGGAAACTAAGATAGCTATCATCATTGATTGGATGATACAAGACCTCCTTGAGCCAGTCTGTTATGATAAAGTAAATACAAATTAGTAATTGCAGTTATGAATTATAACTGGACACACATATAGGGGAGTAGGCTAAGAAGGCCAGCTGATTAGTGACAAATAACATTTAACTTGATATAAATTAATGGGTATCTAATCAACTTAATAAAAAATGATGAAAAATATGAGAGCCTCGCAATAAATAGGTAAATACATAGGTAGATAATTGTTGTACTCATCAGTCCATAGTAAAATGGTACATGTAATACAGCTTTTATACTTCCAATAAAAGTACCAAATTATAAATGTGAAAGTGTTATATTTACCTGCTTGAAAATAGCTATATGCCTTTCCTTCCTTGTAATCTGCCAGGAGTCTTTTTTGTCCATGTCTTTTACTCCAAGGAAATTGCATATATCAAAATACATGGTAGGAGGCCACAATTTCATACCATCTTTCTCTCCTATCCATCCCTGGGTCAAAGTAGCAGGATCTGGCAATGTATTGTCACCTACTTTTAAACATGCTGCCAAAGAAGCAGCACGAGATGCTGCTAGTTCTGCATCAGTTTTCTTTGGCTCTAATTTCATTTCCCATGCAGCAAATGCACAAGCTGCAAGATCAACCTTTTTACCTTGAAGTGACAATCCAAATTTCCTTAAATAATCTTTCAGTGCAGTCATATTCCATCTCATAAAGTAGTCAAAATCACGCTCCTCACTCGTTTCAGCGATGCTGTTGTGAATGTAAACAAACCCTAGCACCCCTTGACCTTTGACCCAGCCACGAGATTTGGGACGAGAGCGAGACTTCTGAGACCGTGAACTGGCTTATTAACTTAACTAGCAACTTCACTAAACATGATAAGCTTTAGTGCAACAATTCATGTCTCACCTTGATGTCTTGAATATACGGTTTACCCCTCAGCAGGGCAAAGTTTTCCAGAATTGCAAATAGTTGCATGCAAATCAAGGCTAGCTTGTAGAGAACGACAGTATTCCGTACATGCACACCTGGCCATTCTTCACTGGAATACCAATGTAGGACGCCATCACACCTCAGTGTACAAGGCCAAAGACCCAAAATCCCCAAGAAGCCAGAAAGGTAAAAAGTGTCTAGGCAGAGTGAGGCTGAGAAAGACAGAGGCAGAGTGACAGCAGGACTGCTGCAAAGAGTCCTTGCTAATTTATTCTTGGGTGGGGGCTGGTTCAACATGAGATTTTTCAACATGTAATTCTTGGATTTCGTGGGGAACAGACAATTTTATTACAATTAAATAAACCATTCAATTTTACTTTGGTCTCCATCATCCTTTTACTTGTATTGTTCTAGAGCTTCAGATCCTGGACCTTCACTGCCAAGCCAATTAACTTAACTAGCAACTACGCTAAACATGATAAGCTGTAGTGCAACAATTCATGTCTCACCTTGATGTCTTGAATATACGGTTCACTTTCAGCAGGGCAAAGTTCAGAACACATTCCATTCTCACAGCCAATTACGATGCACATTATCTAATAATCAGAAAAAGAAGACAATTATTACTGAAAGTTATATATTACTTCATGCAGTTATTATCATTAACATAAAAAACAGCCACAAATCTGTTTGCCCTAATCATTACATCCAACCTGTTCAGTGAATGTTCAATTTGATCATCTCCGATGGCAGTATACTAGTCACTTCAGTTAGTGTTTTGTTTCTCACAAGTTCCTCATAATGAACCTGCAACAAAGACAGTAGATTGGTCACAAAACGTAATTACACGTAATATGTAATTAATCTATTTCAAGAGATACAGAACCTAAATGCATAAAATACATGTACACAGACTCACCATAGTGTCATCAATTACCAATGAACTTTGCATAGGACGCCTTACACAGCGTCATGAAACAATCGGAACTAGAAGGGTATACAGCTACTTTGAGAATCAAGCTGTGTCAATCAGTGTTAATGCTCATGACAGAAACCTTTCAATTAATATATTCATATGCGAGTCAACCACAGCTACCAGCCAGAATAACCTTTGGCATGCCCTGAACACTTCGCCCAAGTCCAAAAATAAGTTTAATATCGTAGTGGCATTAAGCCATGTATCAGATATTAAGCTGATAAGAACAGATACTACACTTTGATCTTAGCCAAAAGGCCGAGAAGCGATACTTATTCTAAGAACCGCTGAGTACCTAACCCGAATGGCCCAGCCCAGAACCTGGTTTGGCAAATGAAAGATCAAGACACTTTGTACAACATGTCAGAGTCAATATTTTCACGATACACTCAATCATACATCCTAGTGTGGATTTAAACACTAACACTTTTAGAGTTTCTATAACTTCAAATCCACATTTTTAAGTCATAAATGTCAATTCATTTGTGTATTCACTTGACTGAGATCAGAACTTGTCACATGTGCTGCCCCCTATAATCAGGTGACTCATCATACTCAATAGGTATGCCACATATTGTGCAATCATTCAGTCAAAAAGAAGCTTCCAATATGGCTACATTGACATTCAAGATATATTTCTGTATCACATACAATTACCATATGTTACAGTACACATACAATTCCAAATATGTGTAAGATTTACATTTTTTTGTGATTTAATATATTACCAAGTTGGACACACTGTTTGAATGAATTGGTGCAATGACATACAATCATAGCACTTCCATGAAAAAATCTATAAAACCACTTCACAGACACTTTCCACAACAGAAATAACCATACAGCATGGCAAAGGCTATAGATATTATCATTTGGTAATTATTGAGGCTACAAGCTGTAATAATTATCACTTGGTAATTATTGAGTTCAACTGTACAAACTTGTTTATCAATTAACAAATGACAAAAATTAGTTTAGGCAGAAAAATATAGTTACAAACTGAAGTGAGGAGGACATCCAACAGGTGACAATCATGATCATTTCAATGTCCTTTGCAATGGATACTGCTGGCACCTAGGACTTCCAGCATAGTTCCAGGAAAATTAAGAGATAGGAAGTTAAAAAAAGTAAACTAGGTATTGATAGAGAAATTCAGATTAAAGGTAACACAGTGTCAAGAAACAATCGGAACTCGAAGGATATACAGCTACTTTGAGAATCAAGCTGTGTCAATCAGTGTTAATGCTCATGACAGAAACCTTTCAATTAATAAATTCATTCGTGAGTCAACCACAGCTACCAGCCAGAATGACCTATGGCATGCCACGAAGGCCTTCAAGAAAGCTTTGTATAAAATTGGAAATGGACCCCAAAGCTTTGTATAAAATTGGAAATGGACCATGGTACAGGGTTTGTTAATACAAGTTGCATAACAGCAGCTACAACAACTCCTTATCATCAACATGATAAATAACACTATGAAAGCTGGGAAGACTGAAGAAAATGCACCTACTTTGGTGATGTTAAGACTGGATATCATACCATGATTGCAATATGGGTGCAGCTATTATTCGTAATGCCTGGCTAATTTCAAATGAGGAAATACCAGAGCTGCACCCATCAACAGCAGACCTTGAGGAAAGTGGTGGGCAGATCCCGGAAGTAATGCAATACCGGGCCAACCCGCAGCAAAGGTGGAGCAAGCCCTGAACACTTCACCCAAGTCCAAAATTCAGTTTAATATCATAGTGGCATTGAGCCACGTATCAGATATTACGCTAATAAGAACAGATACTACACTTTGATCTTAGCCAGAACGCCGAGAAACGATACTCATTTGACGACGAAGTGGACTTCGAAGGATATACAGCTACTTTGAGAAGCAAGCTGTGTCAATCAGTGCTGATGTTCATGACAGAAACCTTTCAATTAAAAAATTCATTTGCGAGTCAACCACAGCTACCAGCCAGAATAACCTATGGCATGCCATGAAAGCCTTCAAGAAAGCTTTGTATAAAATTGAAATGGACCCCAGTACCAGCATGGCAGGACCTGGCATGAACAGCTGAAGGACACTGGGCAGTCAAAAATTGTGATGGAGATGCAGAGAAACTAAGAGCTGCTCTTGTCAATGCTCTTGATCACTACCAGGGCAAACGCAGAGGCTGTTTTCCTGAATCCTGTTGTCGGACTGAAGGGAAGCATGAAAATAGTTGCATGCAAATCAAGTCTAAAAGGGAACAGAAAATTTAACAGGATCCAAGTTGAGGTCTTGCTTTAATGATGTAACCACAGATCTACTCCCCTGTGATGGATTCACTAGGCACATATTCAATGAGCTTTTCAATTTGCTGGCTGTTCTTTGTATAATGTAGTATAATCCCTAGTTATTCCCAGTTCCTGGAATCATGGACCTCATTACATTGTAATCAGTAATATCCTCCAAAAGCCTGATCCTTTACCTGCTCGATTATCTCTGCCTGAATGAAGTCCTTCATGCATTTAAGAGGTCATTTTGTGCGGTTTTAGACATGTAGCATTTCTGTTGCATGTTTCAAGATGATTTTTCAAGATTTCATCCCCAGCATCTACTCTGCAATTGTCTGATTCCCCTGGCCCGGCAGCTTTCTTGTACACAGGTAAGCCATCATCCCTGTGACCTCTGTGTGCCAGCCCTTGTCGTCCACATAATTCCAATGTCTTCACAATGGAAATTAGAGTACTGCAGTTCCTCTGCTCCATGCTTAGATTCTTTTCATCAATTTGAACTTTAATTTTGCCAGTGGGATTTTCATATGTCGACTTGAATGCTTCAAGTTGGGCCATTGAAGATCTATTGTAGGCATGTGTTGAATGTACCTTCATGTCTTGCATGGCATCTATCCAGTTTTGGTACGGTTCAGAAATCAGTTCATGGGAACTTCAAAGCTATATTATGTATCATATATGATATATTTACCTTATGACCAAGAAGTATAAAAAGGTGTCAAGAATTAGATGACCTCTCAGGCTCCAGGCCTCACGAGTACACATTCCAGCTGCTGGGGTGTAGCAAAAACGCTCATAATTGATTTTGCAATGTAGGTCTGCTCTAAAAGGGCAAACACAGAGGCTGTTTTCCAGAATTTCATTGTCGGACTAAAGGGAATCATGAAAATAGTTGCATGCAAATCAAGGCTAAAAAGGCACAGAAAATGCTTCTGGGTGTATGCGAATGACTATAGACTAGCTTGTGAACTTGGCAGGACCTGGCATGAACAGCTGAAGGACACTGGGCAGTCAAAAATTGTGATGGAGATGCAGAGAAACTAAGAGCTGCTCTTGTCAATGCTCTTGATCACTACCAGGGCAAACGCAGAGGCTGTTTTCCCGAATCCTGTTGTCGGACTGAAGGGAAGCATGAAAATAGTTGCATGCAAATCAAGTCTAAAAGGAAACAGAAAATTTAACAGGATCCAAGTTGAGGTCTTGCTTTAATGATGTAACCACAGATCTACTCCCCTGTGATGGATTCACTAGGCACAAATTCAATGAGCTTTTCAATTTGCTGGCTGTTCTTTGTATAATGTAGTATAATCCCTAGTTATTCCCAGTTCCTGGAATCATGGACCTCATCACATTGTAATCAATAATATCCTCCAAAAGCCTGATCCTTTACCTGCTCGATTATCTCTGCCTGAATGAAGTCCTTCATGTATTTAAGAGGTCATTTTGTGCAGTTTTAGACATGTAGCATTTCTGTTGCATGTTTCAAGATGATTTTTCAAGATTTCATCCCTAGCATCTACTCTGCAATTGTCTGATTCCCTGACCTGGAGTCAACCCAGTGGACCCCTGGGGTGCCCAGTAGGCATCTTCACACTGATTGAGTATTTCTCATACTACAGCTTAAAAACAGCATCAGAAAGTGAAAACTAAGGTGATTTTAGAATCACTTTTCTTGCATGACAAAGCCTTGAAAAGTTTCAAAACACTGCTCTAAAGTCAACCGGAAGTTGCTGCCAAAATGTAAACAAAGCTCCAGGAGCCAGGCTGGCAGGCTACCAAGTGCCGTTAGGTGAAATGATGAAGGCACTGGGCCCCGTACACTCTCATTATATGCATTAAATAGCATACTACTGCTATCTTTCTAAAAAAATGAGCTGAATATTTGTGCGCAATGCATTTTAAAGTTTACTGAGCTCTATGTGACACTTCTCAGCTTGATCTCCAGCGAGGCAATTCATTTGAAAATTCTCCTGAATGTTCCACTCTCTCACATCTCATCCTCTGACAATATCCTGAAGGCTTGCTTTCGAACCTTGGATAACAATTGCTCTAGGAATCTACTGAGCCATACCAAAGACAGTATATAAACTCTGTGCTACTCAACTCTGTAGGCCTAGTTCTTAAACTTGCCACCAGGGGCACTGAGGTGAGTTGCATACAAGGCCAAGAGCCACAAAAACAGCGAAATGCCGCAAAAAAGCGCTCATTTAGCATTTTACAGCAAACTACTGCTATCTTTCTCAAAAAACGACCCAAATATTTTTAATCAATATAGTTTAAAGTATACTGAGCCCTATGTGGCACTGTTCAGCTTCATCTCCATTAAGCCTATTCATTTGAAAATTTTCCTGAATGTTTCACTCTCTCACATCTCATCCTCTGACAATATCCTGAAGGCTTGCTTTGCAACCTTCTGGATAATAAACCATTCAACTTTACTTTGGTCTCCATCATCCTTTAACTTGTATTGTTCTAGAGCTTCAGATCTTGACAAGCCAATTTACTTAACTAGCAACTTCACTAAACATGATAAGCTTTAGTGCAACAATTTGTGTCTCACCTTGATGTCTTGAAAATACGGTTCACTTTCAGCAGGGCAAAGTTCAGAACACATTCCATTCTCACAGTCAATTATGATGCACATTATCTAATAATAAGAAAAAGGAGACAATTATTACTGAAAGTTATATATTAGTTCATGCAGTTATTATCTTTAACATAAAAAAACAGCAACAAATCTGTTTGCCCTAATCATTACATCCAACCTGTTCAGTGAATGTTCAATTTGATCATCTCCGATGGCAGTATACTAGTCACTTCAGTTAGTGTTTCGTTCCTCACAAGTTCCTCATAATGAACCTGCAACAAAGACAGTAGATTGGTCACAATACGTAATTACACGTAATATGTAATGTATCTGTTTCAAGGGATGCAGAACCTAAATGCATAAAATACATGTACACGGATTCACCATAGTAATCAACCAATGAACTTTGCATAGGACATCTTTGTCTGGTACTGGATCTGCAGAACATCTTAATTAATAGTTGTGTGCACTTTCTGGATCCAAAACATCAAGTTCAACCAGAGTTGCAGTTGGAAGTTGAAGAATACCTGGGAAGGGTTCAAGTCAAATAAGAGTTAAACAGGCAAATAAACACTACAACATCAACAACAAAAAAGAGAGAGGGGCCTAGCTCAGTGTTAGTGCTCTGGGCTTGAAAACCAATGAGTCCCAGGTTCAATTCCTGGTCGAGCCTAAGTTGGATGGCTGTTTCATCCTTCATCTCATTGCCATGGTCCCTGCCTGTCCTAATTAGCCCATCAGGTGCAGAAATACAGGACGTAAAGCCCTATCCACCCACCCACAACAAAAAAGGAGACAACCAATGATACCAATACACACTGTATGAACACTAAAGAAATGATATTTTTCCAAATTTTATAAAACATACCCGAGATATGTCAGTGTGCCATCACAATGCACCACTAGGCCACATAGGGTGTTACTGTTTAACATTTCATATGGGTCAGTGCATTAGTGTGAGAGTTCAGCTCTAGAAACGAAAGTGTGCGTTAGTTCTGGTTTGGAAATAAAAGTGCAACGGCGGCCCTCCTTAATGATGCCTGTGTGCTCTGTGGGATTCGCTGAGGGTTTAGCTGCAGCACAGCCTATGTTTAGACTCAAAATTATAGTTAATAAAAACTGTAACTCACCTACAACAGCCTGAGGAATGAATGAGCCTTCCAGAAATTGATAGTTACTTCTGAAGTGCCCACTGATATGGTAACCTGGAGGGTGCATGGTCTGGTGTCCTGTTCTTCAGCTTCTGATGTGCGATTTGGGCACATGAACAGTCGCCCTGACCGAGAGATACACCATCTCACCTTCAGTAATTGAGATGGGACCAGCAGTTATAAGCTGTAGAACCACCAAGGAATAAAATGTATATGAAATTACATTAAATTATTTCTACACAATAACACCGTATGACAAAGACAATCATATGATTAGAAAATTAGCAGATTTCTGTAAAATATACATCATTTAATCCTGCAGTTTTCTGTAAAACGTCCAAAAACTAATTCATTATTTAATTAGTAGCAGTTGATGCGCTGACACTGGCCAAGAGGCAAATTAATGGTGGATCACTTATGCCAAACTTATAAACTTGTATTTATTTGTTATATCAAGTGTCAAGCTGTTCACAAAGCACAAATGTTCCAAAACAAAAGGGTGTGAAAAAGGGCAATTTTCAATTGTGAATTACGGGGTGGGGATGATTGCATTGATCATCCCCCTCTTCTCAGAAAGTGGGGGGTATATATCCCCCCGCATCCCCCTGAATCTAAACCCCTGGTGGCAGCTGATTGCAAGAAGTAATCATAAAAAATTGCTGATTGCTATTCAAACGAATAGAAGAAAAAGAAATTGATGAATTCAGGAGACAAACAGACATTGTATCACTCCTTCAGCAAACCCAAATAAGCAATAATGCAAAATACATAGAAGCAATAGGCATTTGTAGACATAACACCTGTCAGTTTGGGTTTACTCCAGGTGCGAGTACAACTGACTGCCTCTTTATCCTTGATACTGTTATTAGATACCAAAAGCAAAAACGTAAGCCTCTCTATCTCTGTTTCGTAGATTTCACAAAAGCATTTGACTACATCAATAGAAATGCTCTGTACTATAAACTTATGAATCAAAAGATAGGCAATAAAATGCTTAACATAATAATGAGCATGTATGACAAAGCTAAAGCTAGAGTTAATAATTTAGGCAAAATTGGAGATCCAATTGATAGCAAATATGGTGTCTTGCAAGGTGGAATTCTCAGCCCCAAATTGTTTAATGAATTTCTATCTGACCTGCCTAACTATATGAATGAATTAGATGGTGTAGCACTTAATGGTCTGGTGCTCACACATATCTCATATGCTGATGATATAATTCTAATAGCACATTCCGAAACATCTCTTCAAACAGCATAAATTCCCTTCATGAATTCTGCAAAAAGTGGCATCTCATTGTTAATGTAGGAAAGACTAAAATAATGAAATATGGCAATAGTCGGCAAAAGCAATTTTACTATGATACACAACTAATTGAAAACGTTGACACCTTTAAATATCTAGGACATGTGTTAACTAACAAACGTAACATGCATGTAAAAATGACTGATTATCTTGTTACACAAGCCCAAAAAGCACTTTTTGCTTTGCAAAGTGACACTAAGCAGGCATTAGGATACATCACTCCTAAACTTGCTATAAAAATGTTTGACACATATATTTTACCAGTCCTTGAATATAATTATGAAATATGGTCCAGTCACAAACCTGTTAATAACCTAGAAAAGGTACAATTAGGATATCTGAAAAATATGCTGGGAGTTAGGAGACGGACCTCATCACAAGCAGTGTATAGTGAGACAGGCAGATTCCCATTACATGTGCGGCAAAAGTTCAGAATAATCAACTACTGGATTAAACTGGAAAAACTGCCAGCTAATAATATTCTTAAAAAATGTTTAAATGAGCAAAAAGAGATTAACACTTCTGGTAATAACGCTTGGGTTGCAAAAATTATTCATATACTCAATGAACAATATCCGCAAAGAGACCATTTAAGACTTGCTAATAATGAGCTAGAATCCATTATTAAAACATTAAAATCTAAAATTTATGATAAATGTCCGGATACTATATTAGCTGAAATAAATGATTCCACGTTACAGCCAAAACTTAGAACCTATAAACTCTTCAAGACTGATTATAGACTAGAACCTTATCTCTTATTAAAAGTTTAAAAACACTGCTCTAAAGTCAACCGGAAGTTGTCGCCGAAATGTAAATAAAGCTCCAGGAGCTAGGCTGGGGGGCGACCAAGTGCCGGTAGGTGAAATGATGAAGGCACTGGGCCCCGTACACTCTCATTATATGCATTTATTAGCATACTACTGCTATCTTTCTAAAAAAAAATGAGCTGAATATTTGTGCGCAATGCGTTTTAAAGTTTACTGAGCTCTATGTGACACTTCTCAGCTTGATCTCCAGCGAGGCTATTCATTTGAAAATTCTCCTGAATGTTCCACTCTCTGACATCTCATCCTCTGACAATATCCTGAAGGCTTGCTTTCGAACCTTGGATAACAATTGCTCTAGGAATCTACTGAGCAATACCAAAGACAGTATATAAACTCTGTGCTACTCAACTCTGTAGGCCTAGTTCTTAAATTTGCCACCAGGGGCACTGAGGTGAGTTGCATACAAGGCCAAGAGCCACAAAAACAGCGAAATGCCGCAAAAAAGCGCTCATTTAGCATTTTACAGCAAACTACTGCTATCTTTCTAAAAAAATGAGCCAAATATTTTTAATCAATATAGTTTAAAGTATACTGAGCCCTATGTGGCACTGTTCAGCTTCATCTCCATTAAGCCTATTCATTTGAAAATTTTCCTGAATGTTCCACTCTCTCACATCTCATCCTCTGACAATATCCTGAAGGCTTGCTTTGCACCCTTCTGGATAATAAACCATTCAACTTTTCTTTGGTCTCCATCATCCTTTAACTTGTTTTGTTCTAGAGCTTCAGATCTTGACAAGCCAATTAACTTAACTAGCAACATCACTAAACATGATAAGCTTTAGTGCAACAATTCATGTCTCACCTTGATGTCTTGAAAATACGGTTTACCCCTCAGCAGGGCAAAGTTCAGAACTCATTTCATTCTCACAGCCAATTATGATGCACTTTATCTTATAATCAGAAAAGGAGACAATTATTACTGAAAGTTATATGTTAGTTCATGCATTTATTACCATTGTATTAACATAACAAACCAGCAACAAATCTGTTTGCCCTAATCGTTACATCCAACCTGTTCAATGAATGTTCGAATGGTTCCGATCATCTATGCTGGCAGTGTACTAGTCACTTCAGTTAGTGTTTTGTTTCACACAAGTTCCTCATACTGAACCTGCAACAAAGACAGGAGATTGGTCACAATACGTAATTACACGTAATATGTAATGTATCTATTTCAAGGGATGCAGAACCTAAATGTATAAAAAAACATGTACACAGACTCACCATAGTGTCATCAATTACCAATGAACTTTGCATAGGACATACTCATTCTAAGAACCGCTGAGTATCTAACCCGAATGGCCCAGCCCAGAACCTGGTTTGGCAAATGAAAGATCATTCACTTTGTACAACATATCAGAGTCAATATTTTCACGAAACACTCAATCATACATCCTAGTGTGGATTTAAACACTAACACTTTCAGAGTTTCTATAACTTCAAATCCACATTTTTAAGTCATAAATGTCAATTCATTTGTGTATTCACTTGACTGAGATCAGAACCTGTCACATGTGCTGCCTCCTATAATCAGGTGACTCATCATACTCAATAGATATGCCACATATTGTGCAATCATTCAGTCACAAAGAAGCTTCCAATATGGCTACATTGACATTCAAGATATATTTCTGTATCACACACAATTACCATATTCTACAGTACACATACAATTCCAAATATGTGTAAGATTTACATTTTTTTGTGATTTAATATATTACCAAGTTGGACACACTGTCTGAATGAATTAGTGCCATGACCTAAATTATAGCACTTCCATGAAAAAATCTATAAAACCACTTCACAGACACTTTCTACAACAGAAATAACCATACAGCATGGCAAAGGCTATAGATATTGTCATTTGGTAATTATTGAGGCTACAAGCTGTAATAATTATCACTTTGTAATTATTGAGTTCAACTGTACAAACTTGTTTATCAATTAACAAATGACAAAAATTAGTTTATGCAGAAAAAAATTGTTACAAACTGAAGTGAGGAGGACATCCAACAGGTGACAATCATGATCATTTCAATGTCCTTTGCAATGGACACTGCTGGCACCTAGGACTTCCAGCATAGTTCCAGGAAAATTAAGAGATAGGAAGTTAAAAAAAGTAAACTAGGTATTGATAGAGAAATTCAGATTAAAGGTAACACAGTGTCAAGAAACAATCGGGACTCGAAGGATATACAGCTACTTTGAGAATCAAGCTGTGTCAATCAGTGTTAATGCTCATGACAGAAACCTTTCAATTAATAAATTCATTCGTGAGTCAACCACAGCTACCAGCCAAAATGACCTATGGCATGCCATGAAGGCCTTTAAGAAAGCTTTGTATAAAATTGGAAATGGACCCCAAAGCTTTGTATAAAATTGGAAATGGACCATGGTACAGGGTTTGTTAATACAAGTTGCATAACAGCAGCTACAACAACTCCTTATCATCAACATGATAAATAACACTATGAAAGCTGGGAAGACTGAAGAAAATGCACCTACTTTGGTGATGTTAAGACTGGATATCATACCATGATTGCAATATGGGTGCAGCTATTATCCGTAATGCCTGGCTAATTTCAAAAGAGGAAATACCAGAGCTGCACCCATCAACAGCAGACCTTGAGGAAAGTGGTGGGCAGATCCCGGAAGTACTGCAATACCGGGCCAACCCGCAGCAAAGGTGGAGCAAGCCCTGAACACTTCACCCAAGTCCAAAATTCAGTTTAATATCATAGTGGCATTGAGCCACGTATCAGATATTACGCTAATAAGAACAGATACTACACTTTGATCTTAGCCAAAACGCCGAGAAACGATACTCATTTGACGACGAAGTGGACTTCGAAGGATATACAGCTACTTTGAGAAGCAAGCTGTGTCAATCAGTGCTGATGTTCATGACAGAAACCTTTCAATTAAAAAATTCATTTGCGAGTCAACCACAGCTACCAGCCAGAATAACCTATGGCATGCCATGAAAGCCTTCAAGAAAGCTTTGTATAAAATTGAAATGGACCCCAGTACCAGCATGGCAGGACCTGGCATGAACAGCTGAAGGACACTGGGCAGTCAAAAATTGTGATGGAGATGCAGAGAAACTAAGAGCTGCTCTTGTCAATGCTCTTGATCACTACCAGGGCAAACGCAGAGGCTGTTTTCCCGAATCCTGTTGTCGGACTGAAGGGAAGCATGAAAATAGTTGCATGCAAATCAAGTCTAAAAGGGAACAGAAAATTTAACAGGATCCAAGTTGAGGTCTTGCTTTAATGATGTAACCACAGATCTACTCCCCTGTGATGGATTCACTAGGCACATATTCAATGAGCTTTTCAATTTGCTGGCTGTTCTTTGTATAATGTAGTATAATCCCTAGTTATTCCCAGTTCCTGGAATCATGGACCTCATTACATTGTAATCAGTAATATCCTCCAAAAGCCTGATCCTTTACCTGCTCGATTATCTCTGCCTGAATGAAGTCCTTCATGCATTTAAGAGGTCATTTTGTGCGGTTTTAGACATGTAGCATTTCTGTTGCATGTTTCAAGATGATTTTTCAAGATTTCATCCCCAGCATCTACTCTGCAATTGTCTGATTCCCCTGGCCCGGCAGCTTTCTTGTACACAGGTAAGCCATCATCCCTGTGACCTCTGTGTGCCAGCCCTTGTCGTCCACATAATTCCAATGTCTTCACAATGGAAATTAGAGTACTGCAGTTCCTCTGCTCCATGCTTAGATTCTTTTCATCAATTTGAACTTTAATTTTGCCAGTGGGATTTTCATATGTCGACTTGAATGCTTCAAGTTGGGCCATTGAAGATCTATTGTAGGCATGTGTTGAATGTACCTTCATGTCTTGCATGGCATCTATCCAGTTTTGGTACGGTTCAGAAATCAGTTCATGGGAACTTCAAAGCTATATTATGTATCATATATGATATATTTACCTTATGACCAAGAAGTATAAAAAGGTGTCAAGAATTAGATGACCTCTCAGGCTCCAGGCCTCACGAGTACACATTCCAGCCGCTGGGGTGTAGCAAAAACGCTCATAATTGATTTTGCAATGTAGGTCGGTTCTGGCTAAGCATGCCCATATGCAGCTGCTGCTGCAGCAGGCCAGTCTGGCCACTTTAGGCCAGGTATTTAACCTCCACCCAGCCCCCCTCTAGGCAGAGGGAGGCTGAGAAAGACATGGGCAGATGGACAGCAGGACTGCTGCAAAGAGTCCTTGCTAATTTATCCTTGGGTGGGGGCTGGCTCCACATGAGATTTTTCAACATGTAATTCTTGGATTTTGTGGGGAACAGACAACTGTATTACAATTAAACTAGAGCCTATCGGTGCTGAATCCATAAGGTGGTGTTACTGTTGTATAAATTACTAATTACTGATAGTAATATGAAAAAACTCAGTGAGGGCAAGAATTGAAAATACAAAAAAGTTTAAAATGCAATGAAATAAAAGATTTTTTTTAAAGTTTTACCAAATAAATTTTCTTTTTTATTGTATTTCATGACAGGTTAGGGCTGGAAATTGTTTGATCCTTAACGATCGATATTATCACGCCAAATTTCTAACGACGCATGTTATTTATCACAATAATTCTGAACGAGCTTCATATATAGATGTGTGCAAAAGAGAAAAAATTTACTTAATGTGCCTTTTTTAGCTGTGAATGAGAACTACAGTCTAACTGAGTTAAGAAACATTTAATATGATAATAGTAAATAAATCTGAATCAACACCTTAAGTAATTTGGATTGACACAGTTATCCCAGCCTAGCTTTTGAAAAACACTGGCTACTCCCTGGCCGGGAGTCAAACCAGTGGATCCCTGGGGTGCCCAGTAGGCATCTTCACACTGATTGAGTATTTCTCATACTACAGCTCAAAAACGGCATCAGAAAGTGAAAACTAAGGTGATTTTAGAATCACTTTTCTTGTATGACAAAGCCTTGAAAAGTTTCAAAACACTGCTCTAAAGTCAACCGGAAGTTGCCGCCGAAATGTAAACAAAGCTCCAGGAGCTAGGCTGGCAGGCGTCCAAGTGCCGGTAGGTGAAATGATGAAGGCACTGGGTCGTACACTCTCATTATATGCATTTATTAGCATACTACTGCTATCTTTCTAAAAAAATGAGCTGAATATTTGTGGGCAATGCATTTTAAAGTTTACTGAGCTCTATGTGACACTTCTCAGCTTGATCTCCAGCGAGGCTATTCATTTGAAAATTCTCCTGAATGTTCCACTCTCTCACATCTCATCTTCTGACAATATCCTGAAGGCTTGCTTTCGAACCTTGGATAACAATTGCTCTAGGAATCTACTGAGCCATACCAAAGACAGTATATAAACTCTGTGCTACTCAACTCTGTAGGCCTAGTTCTTAAATTTGCCACCAGGGGCACTGAGGTGAGTTGCATACAAGGCCAAGAGCCACAAAAACAGCGAAATGCCGCAAAAAAGCGCTCATTTAGCATTTTACAGCAAACTACTGCTATCTTTCTCAAAAAACGACCCAAATTATTTGAATCAATATAGTTTAAAGTATACTGAGCCCTATGTGGCACTGTTCAGCTTCATCTCCATTAAGCCTATTCATTTGAAAATTTTCCTGAATGTTCCACTCTCTCACATCTCATCCTCTGACAATATCCTGAAGGCTTGCTTTGCAACCTTCTGGATAATAAACCATTCAACTTTACTTTGGTCTCCATCATCCTTTAACTTGTATTGTTCTAGAGCGTCAGATCTTGACAAGCCAATTAACTTAACTAGCAACTTCACTAAACATGATAAGCTTTAGTGCAACAATTCATGTCTCACCTTGATGTCTTGAATATACGGTTTACCCCTCAGCAGGGCAAAGTTCAGAACTCATTTCATTCTCACAGCCAATTATGATGCACTTTATCTTATAATCAGAAAAGGAGACAATTATTACTGAAAGTTATATGTTAGTTCATGCATTTATTACCATTGTATTAACATAACAAACCAGCAACAAATCTGTTTGCCCTAATCGTTACATCCAACCTGTTCAATGAATGTTCGAATGGTTCCGATCATCTATGCTGGCAGTGTACTAGTCACTTCAGTTAGTGTTTTGTTTCATACAAGTTCCTCATACTGAACCTGCAACAAAGACAGGAGATTGGTCACAATACGTAATTACACGTAATATGTAATGTATCTATTTCAAGGGATGCAGAACCTAAATGCATAAAAAACATTTACACAGACTCACCATAGTGTCATCAATTACCAATGAACTTTGCATAGGACATACTTATTCTAAGAACCGCTGAGTACCTAACCCGAACGGCCCAGCCCAGAACCTAGTCCTGGTCTGGCAAATGAAAGATCAAGACACTTTGTACAACATATCAGAGTCAATATTTTCACGAAACACTCAATCATACATCCTAGTGTGGATTTAAACACTAACACCTTTAGAGTTTCTATAACTTCAAATCCACATTTTTAAGTCATAAATGTCAATTCATTTGTGTATTCACTTGACTGACATCCGAACCTGTCACATGTGCTGCCCCCTATAATCAGGTGACTCATCATACTCAATAGGTATGCCACATATTGTGCAATCATTCAGTCACAAAGAAGCTTCCAATATGGCTACATTGACATTCAAGATATATTTCTGTATCACATACAATTACCATATTCTACAGTACACATACAATTCCAAATATGTGTAAGATTTACATTTTTTTGTGATTTAATATATTACCAAGTTGGACACACTGTCTGAATGAATTAGTGCCATGACATAAAATCATAGTACTTCCATGAAAAAATCTATAAAACCACTTCACAGACACTTTCCACAACAGAAATAACCATACAGCATGGCAAAGGCTATAGATATTGTCATTTGGTAATTATTGAGGCTACAAGCTGTAATAATTATCACTTGGTAATTATTGAGTTCAACTGTACAAACTTGTTTATCAATTAACAAATGACAAAAATTAGTTAATGCAGAAAAAAATTGTTACAAACTGAAGTGAGGAGGACATCCAACAGGTGACAATCATGATCATTTCAATGTCCTTTGCAATGGACACTGCTGGCAGCTAGGACTTCCAGCATAGTTCCAGGAAAATTAAGAGATAGGAAGTTAAAAAAAGTAAACTAGGTATTGATAGAGAAATTCAGATTAAAGGTAACACAGCATCAAGAAACAATCGGAACTCGAAGGATATACAGCTACTTTGAGAATCAAGCTGTGTCAATCAGTGTTAATGCTCATGACAGAAACCTTACAATTAATAAATTCATTCGCGAGTCAACCACAGCTACCAGCCAGAATGACCTATGGCATGCCACGAAGGCCTTTAAGAAAGCTTTGTATAAAATTGGAAATGGACCCCAAAGCTTTGTATAAAATTGGAAATGGACCATGGTACAGGGTTTGTTAATACAAGTTGCATAACAGCAGATCAAGACACTTTGTACAACATGTCAGAGTCAATATTTTCATGATACACTCAATCATACATCCTATTGTGGATTTAAACACTAACACCTATAGAGTTTCTATAACAGATACAGATGCAGATAAACTAAGAGCTGCTCTAAAAGGGCAAACACAGAGGCTGTTTTCCAGAATTTCATTGTCGGACTAAAGGGAATCATGAAAATAGTTGCATGCAAATCAAGGCTAAAAAGGCACAGAAAATGCTTCTGGGTGTATGCGATTGACTATAGACTAGCTTGTGGAGAATGACAGTATTCCATACATGCACACCTGGCCAGTCTTCACTGGAATACCAATGTAGGACGCCATTACACCTCAGTGTACAAGGCCAAAGACCCAAAATCCCCAAGAAGCCAGAAAGGTAAAAAGTGTCTAGGCAGAGTGAGGCTGTGAAAGACAGAGGCAGAGTGACAGCAGGACTGCTGCAGAGAGTCCTTGCTAATTTATTCTTGGGTGGGGGCTGGTTCAACATGAGATTTTTCAACATGTAATTCTTGGATTTTGTGGGGAACAGACAACTTTATTACAATTAAATAAACCATTCAACTTTACTTTGGTCTCCATCATCCTTTAACTTGTATTGTTCTAGAGCTTCAGATCCTGGACCCCCATTGCCAAGCCAATTAACTTAACTAGCAACTTCAGTAAACATGATAGGCTTTAGTGCAACAATTTGTGTCTCACCTTGATGTCTTGAATATAGGGTTCACTTTCAGCATGGCAAAGTTCAGAACACATTCCATTCTCACAGCCAATTATGATGCACATTATCTAATAATCAGAAAAAGGAGACAATTATTACTGAAAGTTATATATTAGTTCATGCAGTTATTATCATTAACATAAAAAAACAGCAACAAATCTGTTTGCCCTAATCATAACATCCAACCTGTTCAGTGAATGTTCAATTTGATCATCTCCGATGGCAGTATACTAGTCACTTCAGTTAGTGTTTTGTTTCTCACAAGTTCCTCATAATGAACCTGCAACAAAGACAGTAGATTGGTCACAATACGTAATAACACGTAATATGTAATGTATCTATTTCAAGGGATGCAGAACCTAAATGCATAAAATACATGTACACAGACTCACCATAGTGTCATCAATTACCAATGAACTTTGCATAGGACGTCTTACACAGCGTCATGAACCAATCGGAACTAGAAGGGTATACAGCTACTTTGAGAATCAAGCTGTGTCAATCAGTGTTAATGCTCATGACAGAAACCTTTCAATTAATAAATTCATTTGCGAGTCAACCACAGCTACCAGCCAGAATGACCTATGGCATGCCACGAAGGCCTTTAAGAAAGCTTTGTATAAAATTGGAAATGGACCCCAAAGCTTTGTATAAAATTGGAAATGGACCATGGTACAAGGGTTTGTTAATACAAGTTGCATAACAGCAGCTACAACAACTCCTTATCATCAACATGATAAATAACACTATGAAAGCTGGGAAGACTGAAGAAAATGCACCTACTTTGGTGATGTTAAGACTGGATATCATACCATGATTGCAATATGGGTGCAGCTATTATCCGTAATGCCTGGCTAATTTCAAATGAGGAAATACTAGAGCTGCACCCATCAACAGCAGACCTTGAGGAAAGTGGTGGGCAGATCCCGGAAGTACTGCAATATCGGGCCAACCCGCAGCAAAGGTGGAGCAAGCCCTGAACACTTCACCCAAGTCCAAAATTCAGTTTAATATCATAGTGGCATTGAGCCACGTATCAGATATTACGCTAATAAGAACAGATACTACACTTTGATCTTAGCCAAAACGCCGAGAAACGATACTCATTTGACGACGAAGTGGACCTCGAAGGATATACAGCTACTTTGAGGAGCAAGCTGTGTCAATCAGTGCTGATGCTCATGACAGAAACCTTTCAATTAAAAAATTCATTTGCGTGTCAACCACAGCTACCAGCCAGAATAACCTATGGCATGCCATGAAAGCCTTCAAGAAAGCTTTGTATAAAATTGAAATGGACCCCAGTACCAGCATGGCAGGACCTGGCATGAACAGCTGAAGGACACTGGGCAGTCAAAAATTGTGATGGAGATGCAGAGAAACTAAGAGCTGCTCTTGTCAATGCTCTTGATCACTACCAGGGCAAACGCAGAGGCTGTTTTCCCGAATCCTGTTGTCGGACTGAAGGGAAGCATGAAAATAGTTGCATGCAAATCAAGTCTAAAAGGGAACAGAAAATTTAACAGGATCCAAGTTGAGGTCTTGCTTTAATGATGTAACCACAGATCTACTCCCCTGTGATGGATTCACTAGGCACAATTTCAATGAGCTTTTCAATTTGCTGGCTGTTCTTTGTATAATGTAGTATAATCCCAGTTATTCCCAGTTCCTGGAATCGTGGACCTCATCACATTGTAATCAATAATATCCTCCAAAAGCCTGATCCTTTACCTGCTCGATTATCTCTGCCTGAATGAAGTCCTTCATGCATTTAAGAGGTCATTTTGTGCAGTTTTAGACATGTAGCATTTCTGTTTTATGTTTCAAGATGATTTTTCAAGATTTCATCCCCAGCATCTACTCTGCAATTGTCTGATTCCCCTGGCCCGGCAGTTTTTTGTACACAGGTAAGCCATCATCCCTGTGACCTCTGTGTGCCAGCCCTTGTCGTCCACATAATTCCAATGTCTTCACAATGGAAATAAGAATACTGCAGTTCCTCTGCTCCATGCTTAGATTCTTTCATCAATTTGAACTTTAATTTTGCCAGTGGGATTTTCATATGTCGACTTGAATGCTTCAAGTTTGGCCATTGAAGATCTATTGTAGGCATGTGTTGAATGTACCTTCATGTCTTGCATGGCATCTATCCAGTTTTGGTACGGTTCAGAAATCAGTTCATGGGAACTTCAAAGCTATATTCAAAGCTATATCATATATGATATATTTACCTTATGACCAAGAAGTATAAAAAGGTGTCAAGAATTAGATGACCTCTCAGGCTCCAGACCTCACTAGTACACATTCCAGCCGCTGGGGTGTAGCAAAAACGCTCATAATTGATTTTGCAATGTAGGTCGGTTCTGGCTAAGCATTCCCATATGCAACTGCTGCTGCAGCAGGCCAGGTATTTAACCTCTACCCAGCCCCCCTCTAGGCAGAGGGAGGCTGAGAAAGACAGGGGCAGATGGACAGCAGGACTGCTGCAGAGAGTCCTTGCTAATTTATCCTTGGGTGGGGGCTGGCTCAACATGAGATTTTTCAACATGTAATTCTTGGATTTTGTGGGGAACAGACAATTTTATTACAATTAAATAAACCATTCAACTTTACTTTGGTCTACATCATCCTTTAACTTGTATTGTTCTAGAGCTTCAGATCTTGACAAGCCAATAAGCCAGTTCACGGTCTCGCAGTACGCATGCGCCACATATGTGTGTCAGGCCAGGTCAGAGTTCAAGGGGTGCTAGCAGCAGCAGCCTGAGGGGTGCCAGTGCACTGTCACAGTCTAAAGTTGTGTTCATAGATCCTGCTCATCAGAGCAACAGTAGAATGGTATAAACAAATTACAACTATTACATAATGTTTATCACACACCAATTTGCAATAAAGGCTCTAATGATAAACTGAAATATTTTTTAAGAACAGTCATATAGTGAACAAAGGCTAGAACATGTATTAGCATCTTAAGCTATCACTAACATCAATTATAGCACTCTGGTATTTCCATACATAAATCAACTGGGCAGGATTCTAGGTCCAACTTTATCACATTTTATAAGACAAAGACCACATGTAACTCTGGCAGACTGTACTCTCTGCTACCTGAAGAATTGCTCCAGTCTCCATAGAAGGTGTGGCCAGTGGCATATATTTGATCAACAATTGCAAGTATTTGCAGGTAAGTTTTTTTACTGTTCTCTGCTTTTTTTTTAGCTGACATGATGTGCTCCCACATGTCAGTGAGTGCACTAATATTGAGAAAATTAAAATTCCTTTGATTTCATACCATATATAAATCTTTGAATAAACAATATACAGGCCTAATTATATATATATACTTTTTTTTTTCCTCATAGATATCTACAAGAATGCCCAACACCAACTGTGTTGTTTTAAACTGGTTACTGTGAAATTCATGAGATCAACTATGGAGTAGGAAGATGTGTATGTTCACCTCCTTTTGCCCTATACCCATTTCCGACGAAGGCTGATGATAAGCAAAGGTGGATAAATGCTGTGAACAGAAAGGAACTGAAAAATGGAAGATGGGTTACCTGGACCCCAAGGACCTACTCACGAGTTTGTAGTGAGCATTTTATGGACAAGGCACCTACAATGGCACACCCAGTGCCATCTTTGAAGATGGGCCATAACTCATTGAAGGATACGGGTACTAAAATTAGACGGAGACTTGTCCGAAAAGGCTGTGATTACCAACCAAGTACACCTGCAACAGATGGAGCCAGCAATATCGTTCAAGCAACAGAGGAGATAGAAGAAAGTTATGCTCAGGAAAGTGCGAGCCATGATGTTGAGATGCTGGATCTGAGTGAGCAACAGAACCAAGGGCCAAATGAATTGGAAGCCTTAACACAGGTCATAAGGCATGACCATGATTACAATTACCGCTGTAATTGTAGTTCAATGTGTTTTTGCCGTGGATGCAAAACCAAAGAAGATGAAATTTCCAAATTAAGTGAACAGCTAGAAGAAATGACCATCAAGACGAAGGAGGACAAACTTAAGAAAAGTATGAGCAAGCGCCTGCTAAAAAATGACAAGAAAGTTAGTTTTTATACTGGCCTTCCTAATAAGTCCACATTTTATGCAATATTTGAACATATCAAGAACCGTGCGGCGAAGCTGAAGTACTGGAAAGGTGTTGTCTCCATGCGAAAAGGAGTGAGAAGATTCAACAAGACTCCACAGAAACCAGGACCAGCGAGAAAATTGCTTCTGGTGGATGAATTTCTGTTGACGTTGATGAAGCTCAGGCTGAATTTGTGCATGGAAGATTTGGCTGATAGGTTTGGAGTCAGTCAAGCTACCACAAGTAGTATTTTCAATACCTGGATCACTTTCTTGAGACAAGAGGTTTCCCCCCTAGTATTTTTCCCAAGTAGGGATATTGTCCATGAAACCCTTCCCAAGGCTTTCCGACAAAAGGGCAGCAAACCAAGAATAATTATTGACTGCACCGAAGTATTCATAGAAAGACCTCGGGATCTTCAAATTCAGGCACTGACATGGTCTGACTACAAGAAACACAATACAGTGAAGTTCTTGGTTGGCATCACACCTCAGGGCCATATTGCATATGTCAGTGATGTGTGGGGAGGACGTACCACCGACAGATATATTGTCCAACATTCCGGATTTTTGAATCACCTGGATCCTGGAGATGAGGTCATGGCTGATCGTGGCTTTCCCATAAGAGAAGATTTGATGTTGAGAAGAGCCAAACGGACCATACCTCCTGGTGCTAGGGGTCATGAACAAATGACCAAGGAGAATGTGGCACACACCAAGATGGTGGCAAATCTTCGCATACATGTCGAGCGAGCAATTAATCGAATTAAGTGGTTCACCATATTGAAAGGCACGTTGCAAATAACACTTGTCCCTAGAATCGATGACATTGTCATTGTGTGCAGTGCATTATGCAATTTACTTCCGCCATTGGTTGAATAAATGTGCGCTAATTGATATTAATATCCAATGTACTCTAGTCATATGCCTCTGTAATAAAAATTGGTTTTGTAATGTAATGCTTAGTAATTTTGTCACTGGTTTGATTCAGGTCTTACTTGCACAGATGTCATCCTTAATGATTTAGTCTTAATCAGGCAACTGTAAAATACACATGAATAAAGATAAACTAACTAGATTTTTCTGTTTTATGTATTTACTACTTATCGAGAAATATGCTTAATAAACAATCTAACAAGTTTCTCATACAACATAAACTAGTATTCACAAATAACATATATGTACATTATCAAAGTCACTTTGCATTATATATTGCTGGTGCAAGATAGCTGCAGAAGAATTTGGCAAGCCTCTGCAAAACTATTTCCCACTGGTCAACATCTTTGGCGATCTGTACAAGACAGTGTCCCTTGAATGAAAAAACAAAGAAGTAGCACCACTCCATATTAGTTACTCCCAGCTGACCTTGCACTTGTGTCCAATATTTGTGAGACTTGGACAATCTAAGTTTGCCGTCACAATCAGTAATGAGATACCTTGGATTACCTGCAGCAGGGGTAGTGTGGGCAACACTCATGGGGCATTTGATCTCAACACAAGCAAGACCACAGCAAGCACATTCAATGATGGCATCAGGAGAGGCTCCAATATATGGATGTGAACAGCACACATACACTCTGCACTCATGCAAAGTCACATTCTTGTGACCTGCTTCCTTGAAAACCTCCAGGAACTTTGTTATTGCATGCTTTTCCATCTCCCTTCCATACTTTAGTTGAGGTAGGTTTTCTGGAGGTGCCTTCACACCGAGCACCCGCTCAATGATGCTGTTCATGGAGATGCTTGCATTCGCTTCCAAAGTGGCCATCCTGGTGCTCACATCGTGGAACACTGATGCAGTGATCCTCCCATCTCGTTGATCCTTCCAGTTTGGGTTTGAACCTTGGCCAACAGTTTCGCGTTCAATGAAACCAGCAATCTCTGGCTGGATGGGAGACAACTGCTCCAGGAAGGCTGACAGAGAGACACTGCACTGTGCCATTTGCTTGATTGTCAATGGCAGAACACTTTCATCGGTTGCAGAGTGGAACTGTATGCTGTGCGCATCTGTTCCTGGTCAGACAGTCCTTGCAACAGAGGATGGCGCAGACACAGAAATGACAGCCATCAAGGCTTCCAAACTGGCTGGGCGATGTCTTTTTTGTGCATCCTGTGGGTTGAACAGGTTCCTAGCAGCTTTTTCTGTCCCTTTCTTGTCTTTTGCTGCAAGACAGTAAGCAGTATTTCATTAGAACTGACATTGATATAAGTGAAAGTTCGTGAAAAGTACAGAAGTTTGCGATAAACTAATCTTTATACACTTACTGTAACTTCCATACTGAGGCTTGGTCCATGAAATTTCTTTGGCCAATCTGGGTTGAATAAGGTCAGATGTGTTTTTTGGCTTAGTCCATTCACACTCTGGTGCAGTGCAAGCCAACTGGGTGTATCCCAACTTCCATGCATGGTCCAACCTGAACAGCAGTGCTGCCACATGATTGCATGTTTGACCCAGCCTGAAGAAAACCAAATGCTTTATTAAGTTTTAAATTGAGACCTTATTTAATGCCATGGATGGTCAAAGTTAAGGTCATGGAACTTACCCAGCAAAACAATTGCAACATGCAGAACAGACTTCCCCTGACTTCTTGTCAACAGCCACCCATACTCCATGGCTTGGGTTTCTCACATTTTGGGAGGGAGTGCAGTTGGCCCTCAGGAAACTAAGATAGCTATCATCATTGATTGGATGATACAAGACCTCCTTGAGCCAGTCTGTTATGATAAAGTAAATACAAATTAGTAATTGCAGTTATGAATTATAACTGGACACACATATAGGGGAGTAGGCTAAGAAGGCCAGCTGATTAGTGACAAATAACATTTAACTTGATATAAATTAATGGGTATCTAATCAACTTAATAAAAAATGATGAAAAATATGAGAGCCTCGCAATAAATAGGTAAATACATAGGTAGATAATTGTTGTACTCATCAGTCCATAGTAAAATGGTACATGTAATACAGCTTTTATACTTCCAATAAAAGTACCAAATTATAAATGTGAAAGTGTTATATTTACCTGCTTGAAAATAGCTATATGCCTTTCCTTCCTTGTAATCTGCCAGGAGTCTTTTTTGTCCATGTCTTTTACTCCAAGGAAATTGCATATATCAAAATACATGGTAGGAGGCCACAATTTCATACCATCTTTCTCTCCTATCCATCCCTGGGTCAAAGTAGCAGGATCTGGCAATGTATTGTCACCTACTTTTAAACATGCTGCCAAAGAAGCAGCACGAGATGCTGCTAGTTCTGCATCAGTTTTCTTTGGCTCTAATTTCATTTCCCATGCAGCAAATGCACAAGCTGCAAGATCAACCTTTTTACCTTGAAGTGACAATCCAAATTTCCTTAAATAATCTTTCAGTGCAGTCATATTCCATCTCATAAAGTAGTCAAAATCACGCTCCTCACTCGTTTCAGCGATGCTGTTGTGAATGTAAACAAACCCTAGCACCCCTTGACCTTTGACCCAGCCACGAGATTTGGGACGAGAGCGAGACTTCTGAGACCGTGAACTGGCTTATTAACTTAACTAGCAACTTCACTAAACATGATAAGCTTTAGTGCAACAATTCATGTCTCACCTTGATGTCTTGAATATACGGTTTACCCCTCAGCAGGGCAAAGTTTTCCAGAATTGCAAATAGTTGCATGCAAATCAAGGCTAGCTTGTAGAGAACGACAGTATTCCGTACATGCACACCTGGCCATTCTTCACTGGAATACCAATGTAGGACGCCATCACACCTCAGTGTACAAGGCCAAAGACCCAAAATCCCCAAGAAGCCAGAAAGGTAAAAAGTGTCTAGGCAGAGTGAGGCTGAGAAAGACAGAGGCAGAGTGACAGCAGGACTGCTGCAAAGAGTCCTTGCTAATTTATTCTTGGGTGGGGGCTGGTTCAACATGAGATTTTTCAACATGTAATTCTTGGATTTCGTGGGGAACAGACAATTTTATTACAATTAAATAAACCATTCAATTTTACTTTGGTCTCCATCATCCTTTTACTTGTATTGTTCTAGAGCTTCAGATCCTGGACCTTCACTGCCAAGCCAATTAACTTAACTAGCAACTACGCTAAACATGATAAGCTCTAGTGCAACAATTCATGTCTCACCTTGATGTCTTGAATATACGGTTCACTTTCAGCAGGGCAAAGTTCAGAACACATTCCATTCTCACAGCCAATTACGATGCACATTATCTAATAATCAGAAAAAGAAGACAATTATTACTGAAAGTTATATATTACTTCATGCAGTTATTATCATTAACATAAAAAACAGCCACAAATCTGTTTGCCCTAATCATTACATCCAACCTGTTCAGTGAATGTTCAATTTGATCATCTCCGATGGCAGTATACTAGTCACTTCAGTTAGTGTTTTGTTTCTCACAAGTTCCTCATAATGAACCTGCAACAAAGACAGTAGATTGGTCACAATACGTAATTACACGTAATATGTAATGTATCTGTTTCAAGGGATGCAGAACCTAAATGCATAAAATACATGTACATGGACTCACCATAGTAATCAACCAATGAACTTTGCATAGGACATCTTTGTCTGGTACTGGATCTGCAGAACATCTTAATGAACAGTTGTGTGCACTTTCTGGATCCAAAACATTAAGTTCAACCAGAGTTGCAGTTGGAAGTTGAAGAATATCTGGGAAGGGTTCAAGTCAAACAAGAGTTAAACAGGCAAATAAACACTACAACATCAACAACAAAAAAGAGAGAGGGGCCTAGCTCAGTGTTAGTGCTCTGGGCTTGAAAACCAATGGGTCCCAGGTTCAATTCCTGGTCGAGCCTAAGTTGGATAGCTGTTTCATCCTTCATCTCATTGCCATGGTCCCTGCCTGTCCTAATTAGCCCATCAGGTGCAGAAATACAGGACGTAAAGCCCTATCCACCCACCCATAACAAAAAAGGAGACAACCAATGATACCAATACACACTGTATGAACACTAAAGAAATGATATTTTTCCAAATTTTGTAAAACATACCCGAGATATGTCAGTGTGCTATCACAAGGCACCACTAGGCCACATAGGGTGTTTCTGTTTAACATTTCATATGGGTCAGTGCATTAGTGTTAGAGTTCAGCTCTAGAAACGAAAGTGTGCGTTAGTTCTGCTTTGGAAATAAAAGTGCAACGGCGGCCCTCCCCAATGATGCCTGTGTGCTTTGTGGGATTCGCTGAGGGTTTAGCTGCAGCACAGCCTATGTTTAGACTCAAAATTATAGCTAATATTTATTTGTTATATCAAGTGTCAAACAGACATTGTATCACCCCTTCAGCAAACCCAAATAAGCAATAATGCAAAATACATAGACATAACACCTGTTTGGGTCAGTAAACTGAAACATTCAAATAACTGATTACAGAATGAAATTAGTTTATTCTGTCCCCAGCCTAAATTGTAGGGATATTGAAATGCTTGTTACGATGAGACATGACTCATGAGATTTTTGGTAGATTTAAACGTATTGCTTTCTTTATATCAAGGGAAGATCCTGCTTACATTTAATTACATATTTTTGACTGAAAACTGCATGTGTAATCTTCCAACCAGCAATTTTCTATCATAATCTTAAGCTTATCAATATCATCATCATTACCATGGTTATTTATGGGTGGTTTATTCATAAGAGATTCTTATCTATATATTATACATGATAAATAAAGACTTCTACCTTCTGTGTTGTCAAATGTTTGTGCAGTGTGTCTTTAAGAAGCAAATGTTCCGCTTCAACTGGCACTTCAGTTCATCTTGCTGACCTGATTAGTTCTATTAAGTGAAGATGAGTGCAGTGAACTCACAGAAAATTATACTTAATTTAAGATCACTGATTGCTATTGTGTTAAGGCAACAAAATTAAATTGACGCACCATGTAAAAAGGGGGCTAATGGGTGGATTTTTCAAAAATTAGATTTTTGTAATTGTCTAACATGTGTAGTTTATGGAAATGTAAAAAATTTCCAGATATCTCAATATTTAGTGGTCATTTGGGGTATTTGAAAATTTGATGTTTTCGCGCACATAACCACTGAGACGTAATGAGCAGCGACACAGGCACTTGTTAAACTATGCATTACGTTTTATGGCATATTTTCGTTATCTGTCGTTCAAAACTTACGTGATTTGGATATGTGATAATGAGGTAACTTTTCTATACTCAACTAAAATTGTGAGCTGCTACAATAATCACTTTTTGTAAAATTTAACATTAAAATTGGCGTCTTAAAAATCTGGTTTCCGACGTAAAAACAACCTCTGTATTTGGTTTTTTATCTCGGTTGCTCATTCACCAACAATTACCAAAATCTAGCATTGTGTTTGTCATGACATTTTTCAAATTTTTCTGGAATTTCATCATTATATGTGCAACATTTTTAACACAATTGAGCATCAAACATGGGCTACCAGCTGAGGTTAATATTCATACTATAGAAGCCTACTAGTGCCACACACAACTCTTTTTTTTTTTTTAAGTTTTTTTTCTACATAGCATCTGAATGTTTTTAGATTTGTGTTTTTTGATAAAATTTTTTTTAGATTTGCGTTTTTTGCTGCATAGAAATCAAATTTTTTTTAACTTGCGTTTTTTGATACATATTTCTTTGGATTTGTGTTGTTTGATACATAATTTTTTTAAATTTACGGTTTTGTTGCGTAACTTTTTTAATTTGCGGTTTTTGATACATAATTTTTTTCATATGCGTTTTTTTCTACATAATTTTTTTGCCATTTTTTGGTACATCATAATTTTTTTTGGTGTTATTTCCCACATATTGTTTTTCAGTATGCATTCTTTGCTACATGATATTTTTTCATCTGTGTTTTTGGCTACATAATTTTTTTTTTCCAGGGTGCATTTATGCAAAAATAAAATTTTATTTTGCAGTTTTTATCATTTGTGACTTTTGCTAAATAATTCGTTATTATGTGTTCTTTGCTACATGATTGTTCATCTTTTTTGATTTTTGCTACGTAACATTTTTTCACTTTGTTTTATCCAACATAATTTTTTTCAGCATGTGCATTTTTTTATACGCAATTTTTTTGAGTTTGTGTTTTTCATTACATAAATTATTCTAAATTATATATATATTTTTTACATTACATTTGAATCTTTTTTGCTATTATTCGCAAACATTTGCGAATAAACGCAAAACTATTCAACTCCTTCTAGAACCAATTGAGCAGAATAAAAAAATTATGTAACAAAAAAACACAAATTCGGAAAAAAAATTATGTGGCAAAAAACTTTAATATTTGCGAATAAACGCAAATATTTGCGAATAAATGCAATATTATCTAACTCCTTCTTGAACCATTTGAGTGGAAACGAAAAAAAAAAAAGTGGCCAAAAACGCCAAAAAAAAAAAGTTGTATGAGGCACTAATAGGCTTCCATATATGAGAGTTAGAACATATAGAACTAAAAGGGGACAGCACTAATTTTGATCTAATGCTAAAATTATGACAAATATACCAAATGATAGCTCAAAGGCTCTACTTTAGGTATATAGCTAATGATGCTCTGAGTATTATTTTGGACAAATTGGGGGACATCATAAAAAGGTCAGTTTTTCTAGAAAACAAGCATGGTGACCCCTCTTTTTTATTGTCTCATATAGATTATTATAATAAGTTACAGTCGGGTACAATGTTATATTAAATTCATATGGCTGGACATTTTTTAATTGCAAGATTTGTAAAAAAAAATTCCCTTAAAAAATTAGACTTTTTGAATTGGCTTGCATTTTCTTTGGATCCCCTGAAATTATTGTTCTCTTTTGAGTTTCTAATGAAAATGGTCTCAAAATGTTCCTGAAAGTCCACTGCATGCAATAACATCACCTGCTTTTATAGTTATAGCATTGCAATTAAATTATTAATTATTAGGCTGGATATGAGTCGGAATGAGTGGGGGAAAGCACAAGAATAGAAAACATCCAATAATTTGAAAATTAGCATGCTGACCCCCCCCCCCCACCCCCCCCCCCCCCCCAATTTGTTTCCATATTTTAGCTTTATTATCCCAGGCAGAGGTTTGAGGTAATGCAGACCAATTGTAGACTGCAGAACTTGATTAATTTCTTTATTTGTAGATCTACTAACATTGCCAAGCTGTTCCTAACTTGACACTGTTGACTTTCTGTATATATACTCCATTAACAAGTTATACATGTAGTGTGTGTGCAGGTGGATTTGTCACACTTAATTTCTGAAGTAGAACTCCAACGCTATTGTATATACATTGATATAATTTGGTATCTTATTAGTCTGTATGGCCAAGTTGTGACTTTTGATAGTCTCATTGACATGTCTCAACTTTGTTTGAAGGATTTGGGAAAACATTTTTACAGATTATTTTGCTTTTCCAAAGCAGTACTCGAATACTACTGCACCTACATGCTTTGTTATTATATGTCTAAAATATTTTATTTGTGCCTTTTGGTGTCCTTATGGCCATAAATACTATAGAATATTGTGAAAAATTCATGTTTTCTAAAGCCTGTATCAACGGGGTCTCACCTACTAGTGTACCTAAACACATGTTATTTGTCTTCTAAAATGTCTATATCGTAATACTTTAAATTTCGAAGCTTCATTTTGACATATATTGCCCTTTCTTTTTTATAATTGTGGAAATTATGCAAAAATTGCTGAACTTGTGTTGTTTGCTACATTTCATAACCCCTGGTACTCTATGATACACTGATATCACAAACCTTTGGAGAATTAAGCGTACAGTACCTTACAGAGGTATCCTGGACCATGCATGCTAGCAAATATGCCCCCCATTATAATTCTTCTCATGACATAAAAGACACATGCATTAATCACACAAGTTTTTTCAGATGAATATTTAATGATATCAATAAAAAGATGCAGAAAATCAACTATTATATACAGCTGTAACATTATGCAATCACATGCATGCTAAATCCCTTTAATCAGGCAATTTGATAAGATGCTATTGTTGAACCCAGAATTCTTTTTTTTTTTTGTTCAGACATACCCTACTAGTCATATAGTGGTTATACTGGGGAACTTTCATTTGATATTTTCGGCACTTATCAGGTGAATGCAGGAATCTGATAGCAGCTGTTGATAACTTCTTCTTTCTGCCCCACCCAGGTTGATTAGCCACTGTACCTTTAGCTTTGAATTTGCGAAATAATGCATCCAACTGTGTCTTTTGAAATATTCAGTATCTTAGCTATTTTTGTATCATTTTCCTTGCTTGTGCAATGCCAAAATCTCTTCTCTGATGTTTTTGTGAGTATTCTCTTGTTTGAGCCATGTCTCCAGTTGACAATGACATGAATCTAATGATTTAAGGCAGTGATTAAAACTGGAACACCAGCACTCAATAACCCAATTAAAGCTGCTTGTTTTCAGTTTTTGTTATTCACTATTTGAACTGTTTGAACAACCCCAGATTTGCTAATCTGCTCTTTTATGAGTGATTGCATGTAGGGGTTGAATAATTTTAAGAAGACAGCTATAATTAAAAGTAGTATATCGTGATTCATCAGAAAAAAAAAACCTTGTCTCGTATTTGTTTAGTTGGTATATTTAAAGCAAAAAAAAAACAGCTAATATGCAAAAAAATCACACAAAATCAGGTCATGCCTGCCATTTGAGTGCACGGTCTGACTAAACTTTAGCCATTATTTTACTCCCTGGGTAATATACTTGAAATAAAAAAATCTAATATTGTAAAAAAAAAAAAAGATAACAAGAAAGGTGTGGTGTCCTGTATATGCTGAGGTAAAATACCCCACCCTTAGGGAAAATGTGTACCATAGTGTGGACACCTAGCCTATATCATCTCATCATTACATCTACCCCTGCCAGTTGGTCATGTAAGCTGACTAAGCGTCAGTAGCATTGAGGCATTTAACAAAAAAAGGATAATGCATGCCTGTTATAATGAGTGAATGAAAAGATTAGAATAATTATGAAAATAAATCATCATTTTCCAATTTCTGACTGAACTGATATCTTTGAGGTCAATTTATGATTATTATGAATAAATATATTTAAGAAACACATGTGATAAGTCAAGTCAAGTGCAATGGCAAAATTTTGAGACATTGTTTATGTCTGGGCCATTATTTCTTGATACATTTTGAGACATTGTTTATGTCTGGGCCATTATTTCTTGATACATTTTGTATTGTTGCTATTTTTTGTTACATGGTAGACTATTTACAACAAAAAATGTCACAAAATAATATTTTGTCAATCATTGAGATCATTGAAATAAAAAAAGCCTGATTGTATCCAGGTCAGCAGGTGCTTTCTAGGCCAGAACAGTCTTCAGGCTTAAGACTGGCCCAAATTTTTTTTATAATTACGCACGCGTGGCTTGCTTGCATTTTCCCGCCAATTTCGCAGTTATAACGTCACCACCCGTAAGCCCCCTTTTCCCGTGGCGCGCCACATTAATGATTGAAATTCACCTTATTTGATCAAGGCACTTATGTGTAAGCAATAAATGTATGATACATTGAAAGAAATCAAGTCCAACGTCGAACATACAATGGAAATGGCATCATCACCCATTGTTCAGTATTGTGAAATCATCATTAGCTTGGTTTTTACATGCATACTATAAAGTGAAGTTTATTTATTTTAATGCAATAGATTTTGGCCACTGTCATATTGAAAAAATGATGCACAGAAAAAGGTCAACAAAGAGCGCAGAGAGATTGATTCTATCACCAAACGTCCAGGACGTGTTAATGCAGCATTGAAGAGTAGATTCGAATTTCAGGAGATGTCATGAAGTATTCTGTCACAACTGCCAAGATCTTCCTGACTGATGAGGAAGTTGATGAAAACACCAGATTGGAAATCTGGATTTACTCTGAACCCTAGCAAGATGGTGTAAAAGAAAGCTTTAGTCAGCCATGGGGTGGGAGACAGCCGTGGGGTGGGAGTCAACCTGAAGAAATGTATAAACTGACTAGAACGGCTTACTGTGGTCACCAGGCCTATTGCAGAGCCAGAACCACTACAATTGTCACTGGTCCCCAAAATAATGTCTTACCAGAATTTAATTTACAGCAATTACCCATTTCAATGGGCAGTTAATAAACAGATTTAAAAAAGTGATTAATTGTCCCCAAACAGTTTTGAACAACAGAGGCAATCTACAAAGATGAAATATAGGCCTATCAATATTTCATCAAGCTACTGTATGCAAATATTTAAACCATAGTGATTCAATATTTATAGATAGATCTATATAATTATCTGACCAAAACATTTTCACGTTTATTATGTTTTCAATTATCTAAAAAAATTAAATGAAAACATTTGGGGTAATGCAGTTTAGCTAAAATGTAATTTCAATTGCATACAAATTTTCGATCTCAGCCATTTTTGCTCCATCCCAGCAGGAAAATTTTCAATATGTATGTAATCATTTACCAATCTTCCCACACTCTACAATTTTTGAAATAAATGCAAATGCATTAAAATCTTGAACACATTTGCCGTAATTTGCGACCTTGATCAACGCCCAGAGTTTAAACAACCCACGTGATTAAGCTCCGCCTAATCAAGGGCGGTGTCAATCAAACTTACGCTCCGCCCCCTTCAGTGACTTGTGCAGACGTAATGAATGATTGTGCAACATAAGCGTGCCCAGTCAAAACATCGACACATCGTAACAATTTAAACTAATAGACGATCAAGTCTAATTGTTTATCAAGCAGTCTAGTCAAGCAAAACATTGCCAATAGACTATAAACGAAACGTGTAGATGATTGACAGCTCAGTTCAATGCATTTAAATCTAAATTAGACCCATGTAAAAAATCACTGAGCCACAGTGACCTGCTTCCTTGAAAACCTCCAGGAACTTTGTTATTGCATGCTTTTCCATCTCCCTTCCATACTTTAGTTGAGGTAGGTTTTCTGGAGGTGCCTTCACACCGAGCACCCGCTCAATGATGCTGTTCATGGAGATGCTTGCATTCGCTTCCAAAGTGGCCATCCTGGTGCTCACATCGTGGAACACTGATGCAGTGATCCTCCCATCTCGTTGATCCTTCCAGTTTGGGTTTGAACCTTGGCCAACAGTTTCGCGTTCAATGAAACCAGCAATCTCTGGCTGGATGGGAGACAACTGCTCCAGGAAGGCTGACAGAGAGTCACTGCACTGTGCCATTTGCTTGATTGTCAATGGCAGAACACTTTCATCGGTTGCAGAGTGGAACTGTATGCTGTGCGCATCTGTTCCTGGTCAGACAGTCCTTGCAACAGAGGATGGCGCAGACACAGAAATGACAGCCATCAAGGCTTCCAAACTGGCTGGGCGATGTCTTTTTTGTGCATCCTGTGGGTTGAACAGGTTCCTAGCAGCTTTTTCTGTCCCTTTCTTGTCTTTTGCTGCAAGACAGTAAGCAGTATTTCATTAGAACTGACATTGATATAAGTGAAAGTTCGTGAAAAGTACAGAAGTTTGCGATAAACTAATCTTTATACACTTACTGTAACTTCCATACTGAGGCTTGGTCCATGAAATTTCTTTGGCCAATCTGGGTTGAATAAGGTCAGATGTGTTTTTTGGCTTAGTCCATTCACACTCTGGTGCAGTGCAAGCCAACTGGGTGTATCCCAACTTCCATGCATGGTCCAACCTGAACAGCAGTGCTGCCACATGATTGCATGTTTGACCCAGCCTGAAGAAAACCAAATGCTTTATTAAGTTTTAAATTGAGACCTTATTTAATGCCATGGATGGTCAAAGTTAAGGTCATGGAACTTACCCAGCAAAACAATTGCAACATGCAGAACGGACTTCCCCTGACTTCTTGTCAACAGCCACCCATACTCCATGGCTTGGGTTTCTCACATTTTGGGAGGGAGTGCAGTTGGCCCTCAGGAAACTAAGATAGCTATCATCATTGATTGGATGATACAAGACCTCCTTGAGCCAGTCTGTTATGATAAAGTAAATACAAATTAGTAATTGCAGTTATGAATTATAACTGGACACACATATAGGGGAGTAGGCTAAGAAGGCCAGCTGATTAGTGACAAATAACATTTAACTTGATATAAATTAATGGGTATCTAATCAACTTAATAAAAAATGATGAAAAATATGAGAGCCTCGCAATAAATAGGTAAATACATAGGTAGATAATTGTTGTACTCATCAGTCCATAGTAAAATGGTACATGTAATACAGCTTTTATACTTCCAATAAAAGTACCAAATTATAAATGTGAAAGTGTTATATTTACCTGCTTGAAAATAGCTATATGCCTTTCCTTCCTTGTAATCTGCCAGGAGTCTTTTTTGTCCATGTCTTTTACTCCAAGGAAATTGCATATATCAAAATACATGGTAGGAGGCCACAATTTCATACCATCTTTCTCTCCTATCCATCCCTGGGTCAAAGTAGCAGGATCTGGCAATGTATTGTCACCTACTTTTAAACATGCTGCCAAAGAAGCAGCACGAGATGCTGCTAGTTCTGCATCAGTTTTCTTTGGCTCTAATTTCATTTCCCATGCAGCAAATGCACAAGCTGCAAGATCAACCTTTTTACCTTGAAGTGACAATCCAAATTTCCTTAAATAATCTTTCAGTGCAGTCATATTCCATCTCATAAAGTAGTCAAAATCACGCTCCTCACTCGTTTCAGCGATGCTGTTGTGAATGTAAACAAACCCTAGCACCCCTTGACCTTTGACCCAGCCACGAGATTTGGGACGAGAGCGAGACTTCTGAGACCGTGAACTGGCTTATTAACTTAACTAGCAACTTCACTAAACATGATAAGCTTTAGTGCAACAATTCATGTCTCACCTTGATGTCTTGAATATACGGTTTACCCCTCAGCAGGGCAAAGTTTTCCAGAATTGCAAATAGTTGCATGCAAATCAAGGCTAGCTTGTAGAGAACGACAGTATTCCGTACATGCACACCTGGCCATTCTTCACTGGAATACCAATGTAGGACGCCATCACACCTCAGTGTACAAGGCCAAAGACCCAAAATCCCCAAGAAGCCAGAAAGGTAAAAAGTGTCTAGGCAGAGTGAGGCTGAGAAAGACAGAGGCAGAGTGACAGCAGGACTGCTGCAAAGAGTCCTTGCTAATTTATTCTTGGGTGGGGGCTGGTTCAACATGAGATTTTTCAACATGTAATTCTTGGATTTCGTGGGGAACAGACAATTTTATTACAATTAAATAAACCATTCAATTTTACTTTGGTCTCCATCATCCTTTTACTTGTATTGTTCTAGAGCTTCAGATCCTGGACCTTCACTGCCAAGCCAATTAACTTAACTAGCAACTACGCTAAACATGATAAGCTGTAGTGCAACAATTCATGTCTCACCTTGATGTCTTGAATATACGGTTCACTTTCAGCAGGGCAAAGTTCAGAACACATTCCATTCTCACAGCCAATTACGATGCACATTATCTAATAATCAGAAAAAGAAGACAATTATTACTGAAAGTTATATATTACTTCATGCAGTTATTATCATTAACATAAAAAACAGCCACAAATCTGTTTGCCCTAATCATTACATCCAACCTGTTCAGTGAATGTTCAATTTGATCATCTCCGATGGCAGTATACTAGTCACTTCAGTTAGTGTTTTGTTTCTCACAAGTTCCTCATAATGAACCTGCAACAAAGACAGTAGATTGGTCACAAAACGTAATTACACGTAATATGTAATTAATCTATTTCAAGAGATACAGAACCTAAATGCATAAAATACATGTACACAGACTCACCATAGTGTCATCAATTACCAATGAACTTTGCATAGGACGCCTTACACAGCGTCATGAAACAATCGGAACTAGAAGGGTATACAGCTACTTTGAGAATCAAGCTGTGTCAATCAGTGTTAATGCTCATGACAGAAACCTTTCAATTAATATATTCATATGCGAGTCAACCACAGCTACCAGCCAGAATAACCTTTGGCATGCCCTGAACACTTCGCCCAAGTCCAAAAATAAGTTTAATATCGTAGTGGCATTAAGCCATGTATCAGATATTAAGCTGATAAGAACAGATACTACACTTTGATCTTAGCCAAAAGGCCGAGAAGCGATACTTATTCTAAGAACCGCTGAGTACCTAACCCGAATGGCCCAGCCCAGAACCTGGTTTGGCAAATGAAAGATCAAGACACTTTGTACAACATGTCAGAGTCAATATTTTCACGATACACTCAATCATACATCCTAGTGTGGATTTAAACACTAACACTTTTAGAGTTTCTATAACTTCAAATCCACATTTTTAAGTCATAAATGTCAATTCATTTGTGTATTCACTTGACTGAGATCAGAACTTGTCACATGTGCTGCCCCCTATAATCAGGTGACTCATCATACTCAATAGGTATGCCACATATTGTGCAATCATTCAGTCAAAAAGAAGCTTCCAATATGGCTACATTGACATTCAAGATATATTTCTGTATCACATACAATTACCATATGTTACAGTACACATACAATTCCAAATATGTGTAAGATTTACATTTTTTTGTGATTTAATATATTACCAAGTTGGACACACTGTTTGAATGAATTGGTGCAATGACATACAATCATAGCACTTCCATGAAAAAATCTATAAAACCACTTCACAGACACTTTCCACAACAGAAATAACCATACAGCATGGCAAAGGCTATAGATATTATCATTTGGTAATTATTGAGGCTACAAGCTGTAATAATTATCACTTGGTAATTATTGAGTTCAACTGTACAAACTTGTTTATCAATTAACAAATGACAAAAATTAGTTTAGGCAGAAAAATATAGTTACAAACTGAAGTGAGGAGGACATCCAACAGGTGACAATCATGATCATTTCAATGTCCTTTGCAATGGATACTGCTGGCACCTAGGACTTCCAGCATAGTTCCAGGAAAATTAAGAGATAGGAAGTTAAAAAAAGTAAACTAGGTATTGATAGAGAAATTCAGATTAAAGGTAACACAGTGTCAAGAAACAATCGGAACTCGAAGGATATACAGCTACTTTGAGAATCAAGCTGTGTCAATCAGTGTTAATGCTCATGACAGAAACCTTTCAATTAATAAATTCATTCGTGAGTCAACCACAGCTACCAGCCAGAATGACCTATGGCATGCCACGAAGGCCTTCAAGAAAGCTTTGTATAAAATTGGAAATGGACCCCAAAGCTTTGTATAAAATTGGAAATGGACCATGGTACAGGGTTTGTTAATACAAGTTGCATAACAGCAGCTACAACAACTCCTTATCATCAACATGATAAATAACACTATGAAAGCTGGGAAGACTGAAGAAAATGCACCTACTTTGGTGATGTTAAGACTGGATATCATACCATGATTGCAATATGGGTGCAGCTATTATTCGTAATGCCTGGCTAATTTCAAATGAGGAAATACCAGAGCTGCACCCATCAACAGCAGACCTTGAGGAAAGTGGTGGGCAGATCCCGGAAGTAATGCAATACCGGGCCAACCCGCAGCAAAGGTGGAGCAAGCCCTGAACACTTCACCCAAGTCCAAAATTCAGTTTAATATCATAGTGGCATTGAGCCACGTATCAGATATTACGCTAATAAGAACAGATACTACACTTTGATCTTAGCCAAAACGCCGAGAAACGATACTCATTTGACGACGAAGTGGACTTCGAAGGATATACAGCTACTTTGAGAAGCAAGCTGTGTCAATCAGTGCTGATGTTCATGACAGAAACCTTTCAATTAAAAAATTCATTTGCGAGTCAACCACAGCTACCAGCCAGAATAACCTATGGCATGCCATGAAAGCCTTCAAGAAAGCTTTGTATAAAATTGAAATGGACCCCAGTACCAGCATGGCAGGACCTGGCATGAACAGCTGAAGGACACTGGGCAGTCAAAAATTGTGATGGAGATGCAGAGAAACTAAGAGCTGCTCTTGTCAATGCTCTTGATCACTACCAGGGCAAACGCAGAGGCTGTTTTCCTGAATCCTGTTGTCGGACTGAAGGGAAGCATGAAAATAGTTGCATGCAAATCAAGTCTAAAAGGGAACAGAAAATTTAACAGGATCCAAGTTGAGGTCTTGCTTTAATGATGTAACCACAGATCTACTCCCCTGTGATGGATTCACTAGGCACATATTCAATGAGCTTTTCAATTTGCTGGCTGTTCTTTGTATAATGTAGTATAATCCCTAGTTATTCCCAGTTCCTGGAATCATGGACCTCATTACATTGTAATCAGTAATATCCTCCAAAAGCCTGATCCTTTACCTGCTCGATTATCTCTGCCTGAATGAAGTCCTTCATGCATTTAAGAGGTCATTTTGTGCGGTTTTAGACATGTAGCATTTCTGTTGCATGTTTCAAGATGATTTTTCAAGATTTCATCCCCAGCATCTACTCTGCAATTGTCTGATTCCCCTGGCCCGGCAGCTTTCTTGTACACAGGTAAGCCATCATCCCTGTGACCTCTGTGTGCCAGCCCTTGTCGTCCACATAATTCCAATGTCTTCACAATGGAAATTAGAGTACTGCAGTTCCTCTGCTCCATGCTTAGATTCTTTTCATCAATTTGAACTTTAATTTTGCCAGTGGGATTTTCATATGTCGACTTGAATGCTTCAAGTTGGGCCATTGAAGATCTATTGTAGGCATGTGTTGAATGTACCTTCATGTCTTGCATGGCATCTATCCAGTTTTGGTACGGTTCAGAAATCAGTTCATGGGAACTTCAAAGCTATATTATGTATCATATATGATATATTTACCTTATGACCAAGAAGTATAAAAAGGTGTCAAGAATTAGATGACCTCTCAGGCTCCAGGCCTCACGAGTACACATTCCAGCTGCTGGGGTGTAGCAAAAACGCTCATAATTGATTTTGCAATGTAGGTCTGCTCTAAAAGGGCAAACACAGAGGCTGTTTTCCAGAATTTCATTGTCGGACTAAAGGGAATCATGAAAATAGTTGCATGCAAATCAAGGCTAAAAAGGCACAGAAAATGCTTCTGGGTGTATGCGAATGACTATAGACTAGCTTGTGACAGTATTCCATACATGCACACCTGGCCAGTCTTCACTGGAATACCAATGTAGGACGCCATCACACCTCAGTGTACAAGGCCAAAGACCCAAAATCCCCAAGAAGCCAGAAAGGTAAAAAGTGTCTAGGCAGAGTGAGGCTGTGAAAGACAGAGGCAGAGTGACAGCAGGACTGCTGCAGAGAGTCCTTGCTAATTTATCCTTGGGTGGGGGCTGGCTCCACATGAGATTTTTCAACATGTAATTCTTGGATTTTGTGGGGAACAGACAACTTTATTACAATTAAATAAACCATTCAACTTTACTTTGGTCTCCATCATCCTATAACTTGTATTGTTCTAGAGCTTCAGATCCTGGACCCTCACTGCCAAGCCAATTAACTTAACTAGCAACTTCACTAAACATGATAAGCTTTAGTGCAACAATTTGTGTCTCACCTTGATGTCTTGAAAATACGGTTCACTTTCAGCAGGGCAAAGTTCAGAACACATTCCATTCTCACAGCCAATTATGATGCACATTATCTAATAATCAGAAAAAGGAGACAATTATTACTGAAAGTTATATATTAGTTCATGCAGTTATTATCATTAACATAAAAAACAGCAACAAATCTGTTTGCCCTAATCATTACATCCAACCTGTTCAGTGAATGTTCAATTTGATCATCTCCGATGGCAGTATACTAGTCACTTCAGTTAGTGTTTTGTTTCTCACAAGTTCCTCATAATGAACCTGCAACAAAGACAGTAGATTGGTCACAAAACGTAATTACACGTAATATGTAATTAATCTATTTCAAGAGATACAGAACCTAAATGCATAAAATACATGTACACAGACTCACCATAGTGTCATCAATTACCAATGAACTTTGCATAGGACGCCTTACACAGCGTCATGAAACAATCGGAACTAGAAGGGTATACAGCTACTTTGAGAATCAAGCTGTGTCAATCAGTGTTAATGCTCATGACAGAAACCTTTCAATTAATATATTCATATGCGAGTCAACCACAGCTACCAGCCAGAATAACCTTTGGCATGCCCTGAACACTTCGCCCAAGTCCAAAAATAAGTTTAATATCGTAGTGGCATTAAGCCATGTATCAGATATTAAGCTGATAAGAACAGATACTACACTTTGATCTTAGCCAAAAGGCCGAGAAGCGATACTTATTCTAAGAACCGCTGAGTACCTAACCCGAATGGCCCAGCCCAGAACCTGGTTTGGCAAATGAAAGATCAAGACACTTTGTACAACATGTCAGAGTCAATATTTTCACGATACACTCAATCATACATCCTAGTGTGGATTTAAACACTAACACTTTTAGAGTTTCTATAACTTCAAATCCACATTTTTAAGTCATAAATGTCAATTCATTTGTGTATTCACTTGACTGAGATCAGAACTTGTCACATGTGCTGCCCCCTATAATCAGGTGACTCATCATACTCAATAGGTATGCCACATATTGTGCAATCATTCAGTCAAAAAGAAGCTTCCAATATGGCTACATTGACATTCAAGATATATTTCTGTATCACATACAATTACCATATGTTACAGTACACATACAATTCCAAATATGTGTAAGATTTACATTTTTTTGTGATTTAATATATTACCAAGTTGGACACACTGTTTGAATGAATTGGTGCAATGACATACAATCATAGCACTTCCATGAAAAAATCTATAAAACCACTTCACAGACACTTTCCACAACAGAAATAACCATACAGCATGGCAAAGGCTATAGATATTATCATTTGGTAATTATTGAGGCTACAAGCTGTAATAATTATCACTTGGTAATTATTGAGTTCAACTGTACAAACTTGTTTATCAATTAACAAATGACAAAAATTAGTTTAGGCAGAAAAATATAGTTACAAACTGAAGTGAGGAGGACATCCAACAGGTGACAATCATGATCATTTCAATGTCCTTTGCAATGGATACTGCTGGCACCTAGGACTTCCAGCATAGTTCCAGGAAAATTAAGAGATAGGAAGTTAAAAAAAGTAAACTAGGTATTGATAGAGAAATTCAGATTAAAGGTAACACAGTGTCAAGAAACAATCGGAACTCGAAGGATATACAGCTACTTTGAGAATCAAGCTGTGTCAATCAGTGTTAATGCTCATGACAGAAACCTTTCAATTAATAAATTCATTCGTGAGTCAACCACAGCTACCAGCCAGAATGACCTATGGCATGCCACGAAGGCCTTCAAGAAAGCTTTGTATAAAATTGGAAATGGACCCCAAAGCTTTGTATAAAATTGGAAATGGACCATGGTACAGGGTTTGTTAATACAAGTTGCATAACAGCAGCTACAACAACTCCTTATCATCAACATGATAAATAACACTATGAAAGCTGGGAAGACTGAAGAAAATGCACCTACTTTGGTGATGTTAAGACTGGATATCATACCATGATTGCAATATGGGTGCAGCTATTATTCGTAATGCCTGGCTAATTTCAAATGAGGAAATACCAGAGCTGCACCCATCAACAGCAGACCTTGAGGAAAGTGGTGGGCAGATCCCGGAAGTAATGCAATACCGGGCCAACCCGCAGCAAAGGTGGAGCAAGCCCTGAACACTTCACCCAAGTCCAAAATTCAGTTTAATATGATATTACGCTAATAAGAACAGATACTACACTTTGATCTTAGCCAAAACGCCGAGAAACGATACTCATTTGATGACGAAGTGGACCTCGAAGGATATACAGCTACTTTGAGGAGCAAGCTGTGTCAATCAGTGCTGATGCTCATGACAGAAACCTTTCAATTAAAAAATTCATTTGCGTGTCAACCACAGCTACCAGCCAGAATAACCTATGGCATGCCATGAAAGCCTTCAAGAAAGCTTTGTATAAAATTGAAATGGACCCCAGTACCAGCATGGCAGGACCTGGCATGAACAGCTGAAGGACACTGGGCAGTCAAAAATTGTGATGGAGATGCAGAGAAACTAAGAGCTGCTCTTGTCAATGCTCTTGATCACTACCAGGGCAAACGCAGAGGCTGTTTTCCCGAATCCTGTTGTCGGACTGAAGGGAAGCATGAAAATAGTTGCATGCAAATCAAGTCTAAAAGGGAACAGAAAATTTAACAGGATCCAAGTTGAGGTCTTGCTTTAATGATGTAACCACAGATCTACTCCCCTGTGATGGATTCACTAGGCACATATTCAATGAGCTTTTCAATTTGCTGGCTGTTCTTTGTATAATGTAGTATAATCCCTAGTTATTCCCAGTTCCTGGAATCATGGACCTCATCACATTGTAATCAATAATATCCTCCAAAAGCCTGATCCTTTACCTGCTCGATTATCTCTGCCTGAATGAAGTCCTTCATGTATTTAAGAGGTCATTTTGTGCAGTTTTAGACATGTAGCATTTCTGTTGCATGTTTCAAGATGATTTTTCAAGATTTCATCCCTAGCATCTACTCTGCAATTGTCTGATTCCCTGACCTGGAGTCAACCCAGTGGACCCCTGGGGTGCCCAGTAGGCATCTTCACACTGATTGAGTATTTCTCATACTACAGCTTAAAAACAGCATCAGAAAGTGAAAACTAAGGTGATTTTAGAATCACTTTTCTTGCATGACAAAGCCTTGAAAAGTTTCAAAACACTGCTCTAAAGTCAACCGGAAGTTGCTGCCAAAATGTAAACAAAGCTCCAGGAGCCAGGCTGGCAGGCTACCAAGTGCCGTTAGGTGAAATGATGAAGGCACTGGGCCCCGTACACTCTCATTATATGCATTAAATAGCATACTACTGCTATCTTTCTAAAAAAATGAGCTGAATATTTGTGCGCAATGCATTTTAAAGTTTACTGAGCTCTATGTGACACTTCTCAGCTTGATCTCCAGCGAGGCAATTCATTTGAAAATTCTCCTGAATGTTCCACTCTCTCACATCTCATCCTCTGACAATATCCTGAAGGCTTGCTTTCGAACCTTGGATAACAATTGCTCTAGGAATCTACTGAGCCATACCAAAGACAGTATATAAACTCTGTGCTACTCAACTCTGTAGGCCTAGTTCTTAAACTTGCCACCAGGGGCACTGAGGTGAGTTGCATACAAGGCCAAGAGCCACAAAAACAGCGAAATGCCGCAAAAAAGCGCTCATTTAGCATTTTACAGCAAACTACTGCTATCTTTCTCAAAAAACGACCCAAATATTTTTAATCAATATAGTTTAAAGTATACTGAGCCCTATGTGGCACTGTTCAGCTTCATCTCCATTAAGCCTATTCATTTGAAAATTGTCCTGAATGTTTCACTCTCTCACATCTCATCCTCTGACAATATCCTGAAGGCTTGCTTTGCAACCTTCTGGATAATAAACCATTCAACTTTACTTTGGTCTCCATCATCCTTTAACTTGTATTGTTCTAGAGCTTCAGATCTTGACAAGCCAATTTACTTAACTAGCAACTTCACTAAACATGATAAGCTTTAGTGCAACAATTTGTGTCTCACCTTGATGTCTTGAAAATACGGTTCACTTTCAGCAGGGCAAAGTTCAGAACACATTCCATTCTCACAGTCAATTATGATGCACATTATCTAATAATAAGAAAAAGGAGACAATTATTACTGAAAGTTATATATTAGTTCATGCAGTTATTATCTTTAACATAAAAAAACAGCAACAAATCTGTTTGCCCTAATCATTACATCCAACCTGTTCAGTGAATGTTCAATTTGATCATCTCCGATGGCAGTATACTAGTCACTTCAGTTAGTGTTTCGTTCCTCACAAGTTCCTCATAATGAACCTGCAACAAAGACAGTAGATTGGTCACAATACGTAATTACACGTAATATGTAATGTATCTGTTTCAAGGGATGCAGAACCTAAATGCATAAAATACATGTACACGGATTCACCATAGTAATCAACCAATGAACTTTGCATAGGACATCTTTGTCTGGTACTGGATCTGCAGAACATCTTAATTAATAGTTGTGTGCACTTTCTGGATCCAAAACATCAAGTTCAACCAGAGTTGCAGTTGGAAGTTGAAGAATACCTGGGAAGGGTTCAAGTCAAATAAGAGTTAAACAGGCAAATAAACACTACAACATCAACAACAAAAAAGAGAGAGGGGCCTAGCTCAGTGTTAGTGCTCTGGGCTTGAAAACCAATGAGTCCCAGGTTCAATTCCTGGTCGAGCCTAAGTTGGATGGCTGTTTCATCCTTCATCTCATTGCCATGGTCCCTGCCTGTCCTAATTAGCCCATCAGGTGCAGAAATACAGGACGTAAAGCCCTATCCACCCACCCACAACAAAAAAGGAGACAACCAATGATACCAATACACACTGTATGAACACTAAAGAAATGATATTTTTCCAAATTTTATAAAACATACCCGAGATATGTCAGTGTGCCATCACAATGCACCACTAGGCCACATAGGGTGTTACTGTTTAACATTTCATATGGGTCAGTGCATTAGTGTGAGAGTTCAGCTCTAGAAACGAAAGTGTGCGTTAGTTCTGGTTTGGAAATAAAAGTGCAACGGCGGCCCTCCTTAATGATGCCTGTGTGCTCTGTGGGATTCGCTGAGGGTTTAGCTGCAGCACAGCCTATGTTTAGACTCAAAATTATAGTTAATAAAAACTGTAACTCACCTACAACAGCCTGAGGAATGAATGAGCCTTCCAGAAATTGATAGTTACTTCTGAAGTGCCCACTGATATGGTAACCTGGAGGGTGCATGGTCTGGTGTCCTGTTCTTCAGCTTCTGATGTGCGATTTGGGCACATGAACAGTCGCCCTGACCGAGAGATACACCATCTCACCTTCAGTAATTGAGATGGGACCAGCAGTTATAAGCTGTAGAACCACCAAGGAATAAAATGTATATGAAATTACATTAAATTATTTCTACACAATAACACCGTATGACAAAGACAATCATATGATTAGAAAATTAGCAGATTTCTGTAAAATATACATCATTTAATCCTGCAGTTTTCTGTAAAACGTCCAAAAACTAATTCATTATTTAATTAGTAGCAGTTGATGCGCTGACACTGGCCAAGAGGCAAATTAATGGTGGATCACTTATGCCAAACTTATAAACTTGTATTTATTTGTTATATCAAGTGTCAAGCTGTTCACAAAGCACAAATGTTCCAAAACAAAAGGGTGTGAAAAAGGGCAATTTTCAATTGTGAATTACGGGGTGGGGATGATTGCATTGATCATCCCCCTCTTCTCAGAAAGTGGGGGGTATATATCCCCCCGCATCCCCCTGAATCTAAACCCCTGGTGGCAGCTGATTGCAAGAAGTAATCATAAAAAATTGCTGATTGCTATTCAAACGAATAGAAGAAAAAGAAATTGATGAATTCAGGAGACAAACAGACATTGTATCACTCCTTCAGCAAACCCAAATAAGCAATAATGCAAAATACATAGAAGCAATAGGCATTTGTAGACATAACACCTGTCAGTTTGGGTTTACTCCAGGTGCGAGTACAACTGACTGCCTCTTTATCCTTGATACTGTTATTAGATACCAAAAGCAAAAACGTAAGCCTCTCTATCTCTGTTTCGTAGATTTCACAAAAGCATTTGACTACATCAATAGAAATGCTCTGTACTATAAACTTATGAATCAAAAGATAGGCAATAAAATGCTTAACATAATAATGAGCATGTATGACAAAGCTAAAGCTAGAGTTAATAATTTAGGCAAAATTGGAGATCCAATTGATAGCAAATATGGTGTCTTGCAAGGTGGAATTCTCAGCCCCAAATTGTTTAATGAATTTCTATCTGACCTGCCTAACTATATGAATGAATTAGATGGTGTAGCACTTAATGGTCTGGTGCTCACACATATCTCATATGCTGATGATATAATTCTAATAGCACATTCCGAAACATCTCTTCAAACAGCATAAATTCCCTTCATGAATTCTGCAAAAAGTGGCATCTCATTGTTAATGTAGGAAAGACTAAAATAATGAAATATGGCAATAGTCGGCAAAAGCAATTTTACTATGATACACAACTAATTGAAAACGTTGACACCTTTAAATATCTAGGACATGTGTTAACTAACAAACGTAACATGCATGTAAAAATGACTGATTATCTTGTTACACAAGCCCAAAAAGCACTTTTTGCTTTGCAAAGTGACACTAAGCAGGCATTAGGATACATCACTCCTAAACTTGCTATAAAAATGTTTGACACATATATTTTACCAGTCCTTGAATATAATTATGAAATATGGTCCAGTCACAAACCTGTTAATAACCTAGAAAAGGTACAATTAGGATATCTGAAAAATATGCTGGGAGTTAGGAGACGGACCTCATCACAAGCAGTGTATAGTGAGACAGGCAGATTCCCATTACATGTGCGGCAAAAGTTCAGAATAATCAACTACTGGATTAAACTGGAAAAACTGCCAGCTAATAATATTCTTAAAAAATGTTTAAATGAGCAAAAAGAGATTAACACTTCTGGTAATAACGCTTGGGTTGCAAAAATTATTCATATACTCAATGAACAATATCCGCAAAGAGACCATTTAAGACTTGCTAATAATGAGCTAGAATCCATTATTAAAACATTCAAATCTAAAATTTATGATAAATGTCCGGATACTATATTAGCTGAAATAAATGATTCCACGTTACAGCCAAAACTTAGAACCTATAAACTCTTCAAGACTGATTATAGACTAGAACCTTATCTCTTATTAAAAGTTTAAAAACACTGCTCTAAAGTCAACCGGAAGTTGTCGCCGAAATGTAAATAAAGCTCCAGGAGCTAGGCTGGGGGGCGACCAAGTGCCGGTAGGTGAAATGATGAAGGCACTGGGCCCCGTACACTCTCATTATATGCATTTATTAGCATACTACTGCTATCTTTCTAAAAAAAAATGAGCTGAATATTTGTGCGCAATGCGTTTTAAAGTTTACTGAGCTCTATGTGACACTTCTCAGCTTGATCTCCAGCGAGGCTATTCATTTGAAAATTCTCCTGAATGTTCCACTCTCTCACATCTCATCCTCTGACAATATCCTGAAGGCTTGCTTTCGAACCTTGGATAACAATTGCTCTAGGAATCTACTGAGCAATACCAAAGACAGTATATAAACTCTGTGCTACTCAACTCTGTAGGCCTAGTTCTTAAATTTGCCACCAGGGGCACTGAGGTGAGTTGCATACAAGGCCAAGAGCCACAAAAACAGCGAAATGCCGCAAAAAAGCGCTCATTTAGCATTTTACAGCAAACTACTGCTATCTTTCTAAAAAAATGAGCCAAATATTTTTAATCAATATAGTTTAAAGTATACTGAGCCCTATGTGGCACTGTTCAGCTTCATCTCCATTAAGCCTATTCATTTGAAAATTTTCCTGAATGTTCCACTCTCTCACATCTCATCCTCTGACAATATCCTGAAGGCTTGCTTTGCACCCTTCTGGATAATAAACCATTCAACTTTTCTTTGGTCTCCATCATCCTTTAACTTGTTTTGTTCTAGAGCTTCAGATCTTGACAAGCCAATTAACTTAACTAGCAACATCACTAAACATGATAAGCTTTAGTGCAACAATTCATGTCTCACCTTGATGTCTTGAAAATACGGTTTACCCCTCAGCAGGGCAAAGTTCAGAACTCATTTCATTCTCACAGCCAATTATGATGCACTTTATCTTATAATCAGAAAAGGAGACAATTATTACTGAAAGTTATATGTTAGTTCATGCATTTATTACCATTGTATTAACATAACAAACCAGCAACAAATCTGTATGCCCTAATCGTTACATCCAACCTGTTCAATGAATGTTCGAATGGTTCCGATCATCTATGCTGGCAGTGTACTAGTCACTTCAGTTAGTGTTTTGTTTCACACAAGTTCCTCATACTGAACCTGCAACAAAGACAGGAGATTGGTCACAATACGTAATTACACGTAATATGTAATGTATCTATTTCAAGGGATGCAGAACCTAAATGTATAAAAAAACATGTACACAGACTCACCATAGTGTCATCAATTACCAATGAACTTTGCATAGGACATACTCATTCTAAGAACCGCTGAGTATCTAACCCGAATGGCCCAGCCCAGAACCTGGTTTGGCAAATGAAAGATCATTCACTTTGTACAACATATCAGAGTCAATATTTTCACGAAACACTCAATCATACATCCTAGTGTGGATTTAAACACTAACACTTTCAGAGTTTCTATAACTTCAAATCCACATTTTTAAGTCATAAATGTCAATTCATTTGTGTATTCACTTGACTGAGATCAGAACCTGTCACATGTGCTGCCTCCTATAATCAGGTGACTCATCATACTCAATAGATATGCCACATATTGTGCAATCATTCAGTCACAAAGAAGCTTCCAATATGGCTACATTGACATTCAAGATATATTTCTGTATCACACACAATTACCATATTCTACAGTACACATACAATTCCAAATATGTGTAAGATTTACATTTTTTTGTGATTTAATATATTACCAAGTTGGACACACTGTCTGAATGAATTAGTGCCATGACCTAAATTATAGCACTTCCATGAAAAAATCTATAAAACCACTTCACAGACACTTTCTACAACAGAAATAACCATACAGCATGGCAAAGGCTATAGATATTGTCATTTGGTAATTATTGAGGCTACAAGCTGTAATAATTATCACTTTGTAATTATTGAGTTCAACTGTACAAACTTGTTTATCAATTAACAAATGACAAAAATTAGTTTATGCAGAAAAAAATTGTTACAAACTGAAGTGAGGAGGACATCCAACAGGTGACAATCATGATCATTTCAATGTCCTTTGCAATGGACACTGCTGGCACCTAGGACTTCCAGCATAGTTCCAGGAAAATTAAGAGATAGGAAGTTAAAAAAAGTAAACTAGGTATTGATAGAGAAATTCAGATTAAAGGTAACACAGTGTCAAGAAACAATCGGGACTCGAAGGATATACAGCTACTTTGAGAATCAAGCTGTGTCAATCAGTGTTAATGCTCATGACAGAAACCTTTCAATTAATAAATTCATTCGTGAGTCAACCACAGCTACCAGCCAAAATGACCTATGGCATGCCATGAAGGCCTTTAAGAAAGCTTTGTATAAAATTGGAAATGGACCCCAAAGCTTTGTATAAAATTGGAAATGGACCATGGTACAGGGTTTGTTAATACAAGTTGCATAACAGCAGCTACAACAACTCCTTATCATCAACATGATAAATAACACTATGAAAGCTGGGAAGACTGAAAAAAATGCACCTACTTTGGTGATGTTAAGACTGGATATCATACCATGATTGCAATATGGGTGCAGCTATTATCCGTAATGCCTGGCTAATTTCAAAAGAGGAAATACCAGAGCTGCACCCATCAACAGCAGACCTTGAGGAAAGTGGTGGGCAGATCCCGGAAGTACTGCAATACCGGGCCAACCCGCAGCAAAGGTGGAGCAAGCCCTGAACACTTCACCCAAGTCCAAAATTCAGTTTAATATCATAGTGGCATTGAGCCACGTATCAGATATTACGCTAATAAGAACAGATACTACACTTTGATCTTAGCCAAAACGCCGAGAAACGATACTCATTTGACGACGAAGTGGACTTCGAAGGATATACAGCTACTTTGAGAAGCAAGCTGTGTCAATCAGTGCTGATGTTCATGACAGAAACCTTTCAATTAAAAAATTCATTTGCGAGTCAACCACAGCTACCAGCCAGAATAACCTATGGCATGCCATGAAAGCCTTCAAGAAAGCTTTGTATAAAATTGAAATGGACCCCAGTACCAGCATGGCAGGACCTGGCATGAACAGCTGAAGGACACTGGGCAGTCAAAAATTGTGATGGAGATGCAGAGAAACTAAGAGCTGCTCTTGTCAATGCTCTTGATCACTACCAGGGCAAACGCAGAGGCTGTTTTCCCGAATCCTGTTGTCGGACTGAAGGGAAGCATGAAAATAGTTGCATGCAAATCAAGTCTAAAAGGGAACAGAAAATTTAACAGGATCCAAGTTGAGGTCTTGCTTTAATGATGTAACCACAGATCTACTCCCCTGTGATGGATTCACTAGGCACATATTCAATGAGCTTTTCAATTTGCTGGCTGTTCTTTGTATAATGTAGTATAATCCCTAGTTATTCCCAGTTCCTGGAATCATGGACCTCATTACATTGTAATCAGTAATATCCTCCAAAAGCCTGATCCTTTACCTGCTCGATTATCTCTGCCTGAATGAAGTCCTTCATGCATTTAAGAGGTCATTTTGTGCGGTTTTAGACATGTAGCATTTCTGTTGCATGTTTCAAGATGATTTTTCAAGATTTCATCCCCAGCATCTACTCTGCAATTGTCTGATTCCCCTGGCCCGGCAGCTTTCTTGTACACAGGTAAGCCATCATCCCTGTGACCTCTGTGTGCCAGCCCTTGTCGTCCACATAATTCCAATGTCTTCACAATGGAAATTAGAGTACTGCAGTTCCTCTGCTCCATGCTTAGATTCTTTTCATCAATTTGAACTTTAATTTTGCCAGTGGGATTTTCATATGTCGACTTGAATGCTTCAAGTTGGGCCATTGAAGATCTATTGTAGGCATGTGTTGAATGTACCTTCATGTCTTGCATGGCATCTATCCAGTTTTGGTACGGTTCAGAAATCAGTTCATGGGAACTTCAAAGCTATATTATGTATCATATATGATATATTTACCTTATGACCAAGAAGTATAAAAAGGTGTCAAGAATTAGATGACCTCTCAGGCTCCAGGCCTCACGAGTACACATTCCAGCCGCTGGGGTGTAGCAAAAACGCTCATAATTGATTTTGCAATGTAGGTCGGTTCTGGCTAAGCATGCCCATATGCAGCTGCTGCTGCAGCAGGCCAGTCTGGCCACTTTAGGCCAGGTATTTAACCTCCACCCAGCCCCCCTCTAGGCAGAGGGAGGCTGAGAAAGACATGGGCAGATGGACAGCAGGACTGCTGCAAAGAGTCCTTGCTAATTTATCCTTGGGTGGGGGCTGGCTCCACATGAGATTTTTCAACATGTAATTCTTGGATTTTGTGGGGAACAGACAACTGTATTACAATTAAACTAGAGCCTATCGGTGCTGAATCCATAAGGTGGTGTTACTGTTGTATAAATTACTAATTACTGATAGTAATATGAAAAAACTCAGTGAGGGCAAGAATTGAAAATACAAAAAAGTTTAAAATGCAATGAAATAAAAGATTTTTTTTTAAAGTTTTACCAAATAAATTTTCTTTTTTATTGTATTTCATGACAGGTTAGGGCTGGAAATTGTTTGATCCTTAACGATCGATATTATCACGCCAAATTTCTAACGACGCATGTTATTTATCACAATAATTCTGAACGAGCTTCATATATAGATGTGTGCAAAAGAGAAAAAATTTACTTAATGTGCCTCTTTTAGCTGTGAATGAGAACTACAGTCTAACTGAGTTAAGAAACATTTAATATGATAATAGTAAATAAATCTGAATCAACACCTTAAGTAATTTGGATTGACACAGTTATCCCAGCCTAGCTTTTGAAAAACACTGGCTACTCCCTGGCCGGGAGTCAAACCAGTGGATCCCTGGGGTGCCCAGTAGGCATCTTCACACTGATTGAGTATTTCTCATACTACAGCTCAAAAACGGCATCAGAAAGTGAAAACTAAGGTGATTTTAGAATCACTTTTCTTGTATGACAAAGCCTTGAAAAGTTTCAAAACACTGCTCTAAAGTCAACCGGAAGTTGCCGCCGAAATGTAAACAAAGCTCCAGGAGCTAGGCTGGCAGGCGTCCAAGTGCCGGTAGGTGAAATGATGAAGGCACTGGGTCGTACACTCTCATTATATGCATTTATTAGCATACTACTGCTATCTTTCTAAAAAAATGAGCTGAATATTTGTGGGCAATGCATTTTAAAGTTTACTGAGCTCTATGTGACACTTCTCAGCTTGATCTCCAGCGAGGCTATTCATTTGAAAATTCTCCTGAATGTTCCACTCTCTCACATCTCATCTTCTGACAATATCCTGAAGGCTTGCTTTCGAACCTTGGATAACAATTGCTCTAGGAATCTACTGAGCCATACCAAAGACAGTATATAAACTCTGTGCTACTCAACTCTGTAGGCCTAGTTCTTAAATTTGCCACCAGGGGCACTGAGGTGAGTTGCATACAAGGCCAAGAGCCACAAAAACAGCGAAATGCCGCAAAAAAGCGCTCATTTAGCATTTTACAGCAAACTACTGCTATCTTTCTCAAAAAACGACCCAAATTATTTGAATCAATATAGTTTAAAGTATACTGAGCCCTATGTGGCACTGTTCAGCTTCATCTCCATTAAGCCTATTCATTTGAAAATTTTCCTGAATGTTCCACTCTCTCACATCTCATCCTCTGACAATATCCTGAAGGCTTGCTTTGCAACCTTCTGGATAATAAACCATTCAACTTTACTTTGGTCTCCATCATCCTTTAACTTGTATTGTTCTAGAGCGTCAGATCTTGACAAGCCAATTAACTTAACTAGCAACTTCACTAAACATGATAAGCTTTAGTGCAACAATTCATGTCTCACCTTGATGTCTTGAATATACGGTTTACCCCTCAGCAGGGCAAAGTTCAGAACTCATTTCATTCTCACAGCCAATTATGATGCACTTTATCTTATAATCAGAAAAGGAGACAATTATTACTGAAAGTTATATGTTAGTTCATGCATTTATTACCATTGTATTAACATAACAAACCAGCAACAAATCTGTTTGCCCTAATCATTACATCCAACCTGTTCAATGAATGTTCGAATGGTTCCGATCATCTATGCTGGCAGTGTACTAGTCACTTCAGTTAGTGTTTTGTTTCATACAAGTTCCTCATACTGAACCTGCAACAAAGACAGGAGATTGGTCACAATACGTAATTACACGTAATATGTAATGTATCTATTTCAAGGGATGCAGAACCTAAATGCATAAAAAACATTTACACAGACTCACCATAGTGTCATCAATTACCAATGAACTTTGCATAGGACATACTTATTCTAAGAACCGCTGAGTACCTAACCCGAACGGCCCAGCCCAGAACCTAGTCCTGGTCTGGCAAATGAAAGATCAAGACACTTTGTACAACATATCAGAGTCAATATTTTCACGAAACACTCAATCATACATCCTAGTGTGGATTTAAACACTAACACCTTTAGAGTTTCTATAACTTCAAATCCACATTTTTAAGTCATAAATGTCAATTCATTTGTGTATTCACTTGACTGACATCCGAACCTGTCACATGTGCTGCCCCCTATAATCAGGTGACTCATCATACTCAATAGGTATGCCACATATTGTGCAATCATTCAGTCACAAAGAAGCTTCCAATATGGCTACATTGACATTCAAGATATATTTCTGTATCACATACAATTACCATATTCTACAGTACACATACAATTCCAAATATGTGTAAGATTTACATTTTTTTGTGATTTAATATATTACCAAGTTGGACACACTGTCTGAATGAATTAGTGCCATGACATAAAATCATAGTACTTCCATGAAAAAATCTATAAAACCACTTCACAGACACTTTCCACAACAGAAATAACCATACAGCATGGCAAAGGCTATAGATATTGTCATTTGGTAATTATTGAGGCTACAAGCTGTAATAATTATCACTTGGTAATTATTGAGTTCAACTGTACAAACTTGTTTATCAATTAACAAATGACAAAAATTAGTTAATGCAGAAAAAAATTGTTACAAACTGAAGTGAGGAGGACATCCAACAGGTGACAATCATGATCATTTCAATGTCCTTTGCAATGGACACTGCTGGCACCTAGGACTTCCAGCATAGTTCCAGGAAAATTAAGAGATAGGAAGTTAAAAAAAGTAAACTAGGTATTGATAGAGAAATTCAGATTAAAGGTAACACAGCATCAAGAAACAATCGGAACTCGAAGGATATACAGCTACTTTGAGAATCAAGCTGTGTCAATCAGTGTTAATGCTCATGACAGAAACCTTACAATTAATAAATTCATTCGCGAGTCAACCACAGCTACCAGCCAGAATGACCTATGGCATGCCACGAAGGCCTTTAAGAAAGCTTTGTATAAAATTGGAAATGGACCCCAAAGCTTTGTATAAAATTGGAAATGGACCATGGTACAGGGTTTGTTAATACAAGTTGCATAACAGCAGATCAAGACACTTTGTACAACATGTCAGAGTCAATATTTTCATGATACACTCAATCATACATCCTATTGTGGATTTAAACACTAACACCTATAGAGTTTCTATAACAGATACAGATGCAGATAAACTAAGAGCTGCTCTAAAAGGGCAAACACAGAGGCTGTTTTCCAGAATTTCATTGTCGGACTAAAGGGAATCATGAAAATAGTTGCATGCAAATCAAGGCTAAAAAGGCACAGAAAATGCTTCTGGGTGTATGCGATTGACTATAGACTAGCTTGTGGAGAATGACAGTATTCCATACATGCACACCTGGCCAGTCTTCACTGGAATACCAATGTAGGACGCCATCACACCTCAGTGTACAAGGCCAAAGACCCAAAATCCCCAAGAAGCCAGAAAGGTAAAAAGTGTCTAGGCAGAGTGAGGCTGTGAAAGACAGAGGCAGAGTGACAGCAGGACTGCTGCAGAGAGTCCTTGCTAATTTATTCTTGGGTGGGGGCTGGTTCAACATGAGATTTTTCAACATGTAATTCTTGGATTTTGTGGGGAACAGACAACTTTATTACAATTAAATAAACCATTCAACTTTACTTTGGTCTCCATCATCCTTTAACTTGTATTGTTCTAGAGCTTCAGATCCTGGACCCCCACTGCCAAGCCAATTAACTTAACTAGCAACTTCAGTAAACATGATAGGCTTTAGTGCAACAATTTGTGTCTCACCTTGATGTCTTGAATATAGGGTTCACTTTCAGCATGGCAAAGTTCAGAACACATTCCATTCTCACAGCCAATTATGATGCACATTATCTAATAATCAGAAAAAGGAGACAATTATTACTGAAAGTTATATATTAGTTCATGCAGTTATTATCATTAACATAAAAAAACAGCAACAAATCTGTTTGCCCTAATCATAACATCCAACCTGTTCAGTGAATGTTCAATTTGATCATCTCCGATGGCAGTATACTAGTCACTTCAGTTAGTGTTTTGTTTCTCACAAGTTCCTCATAATGAACCTGCAACAAAGACAGTAGATTGGTCACAATACGTAATAACACGTAATATGTAATGTATCTATTTCAAGGGATGCAGAACCTAAATGCATAAAATACATGTACACAGACTCACCATAGTGTCATCAATTACCAATGAACTTTGCATAGGACGTCTTACACAGCGTCATGAACCAATCGGAACTAGAAGGGTATACAGCTACTTTGAGAATCAAGCTGTGTCAATCAGTGTTAATGCTCATGACAGAAACCTTTCAATTAATAAATTCATTCGCGAGTCAACCACAGCTACCAGCCAGAATGACCTATGGCATGCCACGAAGGCCTTTAAGAAAGCTTTGTATAAAATTGGAAATGGACCCCAAAGCTTTGTATAAAATTGGAAATGGACCATGGTACAAGGGTTTGTTAATACAAGTTGCATAACAGCAGCTACAACAACTCCTTATCATCAACATGATAAATAACACTATGAAAGCTGGGAAGACTGAAGAAAATGCACCTACTTTGGTGATGTTAAGACTGGATATCATACCATGATTGCAATATGGGTGCAGCTATTATCCGTAATGCCTGGCTAATTTCAAATGAGGAAATACTAGAGCTGCACCCATCAACAGCAGACCTTGAGGAAAGTGGTGGGCAGATCCCGGAAGTACTGCAATATCGGGCCAACCCGCAGCAAAGGTGGAGCAAGCCCTGAACACTTCACCCAAGTCCAAAATTCAGTTTAATATCATAGTGGCATTGAGCCACGTATCAGATATTACGCTAATAAGAACAGATACTACACTTTGATCTTAGCCAAAACGCCGAGAAACGATACTCATTTGACGACGAAGTGGACCTCGAAGGATATACAGCTACTTTGAGGAGCAAGCTGTGTCAATCAGTGCTGATGCTCATGACAGAAACCTTTCAATTAAAAAATTCATTTGCGTGTCAACCACAGCTACCAGCCAGAATAACCTATGGCATGCCATGAAAGCCTTCAAGAAAGCTTTGTATAAAATTGAAATGGACCCCAGTACCAGCATGGCAGGACCTGGCATGAACAGCTGAAGGACACTGGGCAGTCAAAAATTGTGATGGAGATGCAGAGAAACTAAGAGCTGCTCTTGTCAATGCTCTTGATCACTACCAGGGCAAACGCAGAGGCTGTTTTCCCGAATCCTGTTGTCGGACTGAAGGGAAGCATGAAAATAGTTGCATGCAAATCAAGTCTAAAAGGGAACAGAAAATTTAACAGGATCCAAGTTGAGGTCTTGCTTTAATGATGTAACCACAGATCTACTCCCCTGTGATGGATTCACTAGGCACAATTTCAATGAGCTTTTCAATTTGCTGGCTGTTCTTTGTATAATGTAGTATAATCCCTAGTTATTCCCAGTTCCTGGAATCATGGACCTCATCACATTGTAATCAATAATATCCTCCAAAAGCCTGATCCTTTACCTGCTCGATTATCTCTGCCTGAATGAAGTCCTTCATGCATTTAAGAGGTCATTTTGTGCAGTTTTAGACATGTAGCATTTCTGTTTTATGTTTCAAGATGATTTTTCAAGATTTCATCCCCAGCATCTACTCTGCAATTGTCTGATTCCCCTGGCCCGGCAGTTTTTTGTACACAGGTAAGCCATCATCCCTGTGACCTCTGTGTGCCAGCCCTTGTCGTCCACATAATTCCAATGTCTTCACAATGGAAATAAGAATACTGCAGTTCCTCTGCTCCATGCTTAGATTCTTTCATCAATTTGAACTTTAATTTTGCCAGTGGGATTTTCATATGTCGACTTGAATGCTTCAAGTTTGGCCATTGAAGATCTATTGTAGGCATGTGTTGAATGTACCTTCATGTCTTGCATGGCATCTATCCAGTTTTGGTACGGTTCAGAAATCAGTTCATGGGAACTTCAAAGCTATATTCAAAGCTATATCATATATGATATATTTACCTTATGACCAAGAAGTATAAAAAGGTGTCAAGAATTAGATGACCTCTCAGGCTCCAGACCTCACTAGTACACATTCCAGCCGCTGGGGTGTAGCAAAAACGCTCATAATTGATTTTGCAATGTAGGTCGGTTCTGGCTAAGCATTCCCATATGCAACTGCTGCTGCAGCAGGCCAGGTATTTAACCTCTACCCAGCCCCCCTCTAGGCAGAGGGAGGCTGAGAAAGACAGGGGCAGATGGACAGCAGGACTGCTGCAGAGAGTCCTTGCTAATTTATCCTTGGGTGGGGGCTGGCTCAACATGAGATTTTTCAACATGTAATTCTTGGATTTTGTGGGGAACAGACAATTTTATTACAATTAAATAAACCATTCAACTTTACTTTGGTCTACATCATCCTTTAACTTGTATTGTTCTAGAGCTTCAGATCTTGACAAGCCAATAAGCCAGTTCACGGTCTCGCAGTACGCATGCGCCACATATGTGTGTCAGGCCAGGTCAGAGTTCAAGGGGTGCTAGCAGCAGCAGCCTGAGGGGTGCCAGTGCACTGTCACAGTCTAAAGTTGTGTTCATAGATCCTGCTCATCAGAGCAACAGTAGAATGGTATAAACAAATTACAACTATTACATAATGTTTATCACACACCAATTTGCAATAAAGGCTCTAATGATAAACTGAAATATTTTTTAAGAACAGTCATATAGTGAACAAAGGCTAGAACATGTATTAGCATCTTAAGCTATCACTAACATCAATTATAGCACTCTGGTATTTCCATACATAAATCAACTGGGCAGGATGCTAGGTCCAACTTTATCACATTTTATAAGACAAAGACCACATGTAACTCTGGCAGACTGTACTCTCTGCTACCTGAAGAATTGCTCCAGTCTCCATAGAAGGTGTGGCCAGTGGCATATATTTGATCAACAATTGCAAGTATTTGCAGGTAAGTTTTTTTACTGTTCTCTGCTTTTTTTTTAGCTGACATGATGTGCTCCCACATGTCAGTGAGTGCACTAATATTGAGAAAATTAAAATTCCTTTGATTTCATACCATATATAAATCTTTGAATAAACAATATACAGGCCTAATTATATATATATACTTTTTTTTTTCCTCATAGATATCTACAAGAATGCCCAACACCAACTGTGTTGTTTTAAACTGGTTACTGTGAAATTCATGAGATCAACTATGGAGTAGGAAGATGTGTATGTTCACCTCCTTTTGCCCTATACCCATTTCCGACGAAGGCTGATGATAAGCAAAGGTGGATAAATGCTGTGAACAGAAAGGAACTGAAAAATGGAAGATGGGTTACCTGGACCCCAAGGACCTACTCACGAGTTTGTAGTGAGCATTTTATGGACAAGGCACCTACAATGGCACACCCAGTGCCATCTTTGAAGATGGGCCATAACTCATTGAAGGATACGGGTACTAAAATTAGACGGAGACTTGTCCGAAAAGGCTGTGATTACCAACCAAGTACACCTGCAACAGATGGAGCCAGCAATATCGTTCAAGCAACAGAGGAGATAGAAGAAAGTTATGCTCAGGAAAGTGCGAGCCATGATGTTGAGATGCTGGATCTGAGTGAGCAACAGAACCAAGGGCCAAATGAATTGGAAGCCTTAACACAGGTCATAAGGCATGACCATGATTACAATTACCGCTGTAATTGTAGTTCAATGTGTTTTTGCCGTGGATGCAAAACCAAAGAAGATGAAATTTCCAAATTAAGTGAACAGCTAGAAGAAATGACCATCAAGACGAAGGAGGACAAACTTAAGAAAAGTATGAGCAAGCGCCTGCTAAAAAATGACAAGAAAGTTAGTTTTTATACTGGCCTTCCTAATAAGTCCACATTTTATGCAATATTTGAACATATCAAGAACCGTGCGGCGAAGCTGAAGTACTGGAAAGGTGTTGTCTCCATGCGAAAAGGAGTGAGAAGATTCAACAAGACTCCACAGAAACCAGGACCAGCGAGAAAATTGCTTCTGGTGGATGAATTTCTGTTGACGTTGATGAAGCTCAGGCTGAATTTGTGCATGGAAGATTTGGCTGATAGGTTTGGAGTCAGTCAAGCTACCACAAGTAGTATTTTCAATACCTGGATCACTTTCTTGAGACAAGAGGTTTCCCCCCTAGTATTTTTCCCAAGTAGGGATATTGTCCATGAAACCCTTCCCAAGGCTTTCCGACAAAAGGGCAGCAAACCAAGAATAATTATTGACTGCACCGAAGTATTCATAGAAAGACCTCGGGATCTTCAAATTCAGGCACTGACATGGTCTGACTACAAGAAACACAATACAGTGAAGTTCTTGGTTGGCATCACACCTCAGGGCCATATTGCATATGTCAGTGATGTGTGGGGAGGACGTACCACCGACAGATATATTGTCCAACATTCCGGATTTTTGAATCACCTGGATCCTGGAGATGAGGTCATGGCTGATCGTGGCTTTCCCATAAGAGAAGATTTGATGTTGAGAAGAGCCAAACGGACCATACCTCCTGGTGCTAGGGGTCATGAACAAATGACCAAGGAGAATGTGGCACACACCAAGATGGTGGCAAATCTTCGCATACATGTCGAGCGAGCAATTAATCGAATTAAGTGGTTCACCATATTGAAAGGCACGTTGCAAATAACACTTGTCCCTAGAATCGATGACATTGTCATTGTGTGCAGTGCATTATGCAATTTACTTCCGCCATTGGTTGAATAAATGTGCGCTAATTGATATTAATATCCAATGTACTCTAGTCATATGCCTCTGTAATAAAAATTGGTTTTGTAATGTAATGCTTAGTAATTTTGTCACTGGTTTGATTCAGGTCTTACTTGCACAGATGTCATCCTTAATGATTTAGTCTTAATCAGGCAACTGTAAAATACACATGAATAAAGATAAACTAACTAGATTTTTCTGTTTTATGTATTTACTACTTATCGAGAAATATGCTTAATAAACAATCTAACAAGTTTCTCATACAACATAAACTAGTATTCACAAATAACATATATGTACATTATCAAAGTCACTTTGCATTATATATTGCTGGTGCAAGATAGCTGCAGAAGAATTTGGCAAGCCTCTGCAAAACTATTTCCCACTGGTCAACATCTTTGGCGATCTGTACAAGACAGTGTCCCTTGAATGAAAAAACAAAGAAGTAGCACCACTCCATATTAGTTACTCCCAGCTGACCTTGCACTTGTGTCCAATATTTGTGAGACTTGGACAATCTAAGTTTGCCGTCACAATCAGTAATGAGATACCTTGGATTACCTGCAGCAGGGGTAGTGTGGGCAACACTCATGGGGCATTTGATCTCAACACAAGCAAGACCACAGCAAGCACATTCAATGATGGCATCAGGAGAGGCTCCAATATATGGATGTGAACAGCACACATACACTCTGCACTCATGCAAAGTCACATTCTTGTGACCTGCTTCCTTGAAAACCTCCAGGAACTTTGTTATTGCATGCTTTTCCATCTCCCTTCCATACTTTAGTTGAGGTAGGTTTTCTGGAGGTGCCTTCACACCGAGCACCCGCTCAATGATGCTGTTCATGGAGATGCTTGCATTCGCTTCCAAAGTGGCCATCCTGGTGCTCACATCGTGGAACACTGATGCAGTGATCCTCCCATCTCGTTGATCCTTCCAGTTTGGGTTTGAACCTTGGCCAACAGTTTCGCGTTCAATGAAACCAGCAATCTCTGGCTGGATGGGAGACAACTGCTCCAGGAAGGCTGACAGAGAGTCACTGCACTGTGCCATTTGCTTGATTGTCAATGGCAGAACACTTTCATCGGTTGCAGAGTGGAACTGTATGCTGTGCGCATCTGTTCCTGGTCAGACAGTCCTTGCAACAGAGGATGGCGCAGACACAGAAATGACAGCCATCAAGGCTTCCAAACTGGCTGGGCGATGTCTTTTTTGTGCATCCTGTGGGTTGAACAGGTTCCTAGCAGCTTTTTCTGTCCCTTTCTTGTCTTTTGCTGCAAGACAGTAAGCAGTATTTCATTAGAACTGACATTGATATAAGTGAAAGTTCGTGAAAAGTACAGAAGTTTGCGATAAACTAATCTTTATACACTTACTGTAACTTCCATACTGAGGCTTGGTCCATGAAATTTCTTTGGCCAATCTGGGTTGAATAAGGTCAGATGTGTTTTTTGGCTTAGTCCATTCACACTCTGGTGCAGTGCAAGCCAACTGGGTGTATCCCAACTTCCATGCATGGTCCAACCTGAACAGCAGTGCTGCCACATGATTGCATGTTTGACCCAGCCTGAAGAAAACCAAATGCTTTATTAAGTTTTAAATTGAGACCTTATTTAATGCCATGGATGGTCAAAGTTAAGGTCATGGAACTTACCCAGCAAAACAATTGCAACATGCAGAACGGACTTCCCCTGACTTCTTGTCAACAGCCACCCATACTCCATGGCTTGGGTTTCTCACATTTTGGGAGGGAGTGCAGTTGGCCCTCAGGAAACTAAGATAGCTATCATCATTGATTGGATGATACAAGACCTCCTTGAGCCAGTCTGTTATGATAAAGTAAATACAAATTAGTAATTGCAGTTATGAATTATAACTGGACACACATATAGGGGAGTAGGCTAAGAAGGCCAGCTGATTAGTGACAAATAACATTTAACTTGATATAAATTAATGGGTATCTAATCAACTTAATAAAAAATGATGAAAAATATGAGAGCCTCGCAATAAATAGGTAAATACATAGGTAGATAATTGTTGTACTCATCAGTCCATAGTAAAATGGTACATGTAATACAGCTTTTATACTTCCAATAAAAGTACCAAATTATAAATGTGAAAGTGTTATATTTACCTGCTTGAAAATAGCTATATGCCTTTCCTTCCTTGTAATCTGCCAGGAGTCTTTTTTGTCCATGTTTTTTACTCCAAGGAAATTGCATATATCAAAATACATGGTAGGAGGCCACAATTTCATACCATCTTTCTCTCCTATCCATCCCTGGGTCAAAGTAGCAGGATCTGGCAATGTATTGTCACCTACTTTTAAACATGCTGCCAAAGAAGCAGCACGAGATGCTGCTAGTTCTGCATCAGTTTTCTTTGGCTCTAATTTCATTTCCCATGCAGCAAATGCACAAGCTGCAAGATCAACCTTTTTACCTTGAAGTGACAATCCAAATTTCCTTAAATAATCTTTCAGTGCAGTCATATTCCATCTCATAAAGTAGTCAAAATCACGCTCCTCACTCGTTTCAGCGATGCTGTTGTGAATGTAAACAAACCCTAGCACCCCTTGACCTTTGACCCAGCCACGAGATTTGGGACGAGAGCGAGACTTCTGAGACCGTGAACTGGCTTATTAACTTAACTAGCAACTTCACTAAACATGATAAGCTTTAGTGCAACAATTCATGTCTCACCTTGATGTCTTGAATATACGGTTTACCCCTCAGCAGGGCAAAGTTTTCCAGAATTGCAAATAGTTGCATGCAAATCAAGGCTAGCTTGTAGAGAACGACAGTATTCCGTACATGCACACCTGGCCATTCTTCACTGGAATACCAATGTAGGACGCCATCACACCTCAGTGTACAAGGCCAAAGACCCAAAATCCCCAAGAAGCCAGAAAGGTAAAAAGTGTCTAGGCAGAGTGAGGCTGAGAAAGACAGAGGCAGAGTGACAGCAGGACTGCTGCAAAGAGTCCTTGCTAATTTATTCTTGGGTGGGGGCTGGTTCAACATGAGATTTTTCAACATGTAATTCTTGGATTTCGTGGGGAACAGACAATTTTATTACAATTAAATAAACCATTCAATTTTACTTTGGTCTCCATCATCCTTTTACTTGTATTGTTCTAGAGCTTCAGATCCTGGACCTTCACTGCCAAGCCAATTAACTTAACTAGCAACTACGCTAAACATGATAAGCTGTAGTGCAACAATTCATGTCTCACCTTGATGTCTTGAATATACGGTTCACTTTCAGCAGGGCAAAGTTCAGAACACATTCCATTCTCACAGCCAATTACGATGCACATTATCTAATAATCAGAAAAAGAAGACAATTATTACTGAAAGTTATATATTACTTCATGCAGTTATTATCATTAACATAAAAAACAGCCACAAATCTGTTTGCCCTAATCATTACATCCAACCTGTTCAGTGAATGTTCAATTTGATCATCTCCGATGGCAGTATACTAGTCACTTCAGTTAGTGTTTTGTTTCTCACAAGTTCCTCATAATGAACCTGCAACAAAGACAGTAGATTGGTCACAAAACGTAATTACACGTAATATGTAATTAATCTATTTCAAGAGATACAGAACCTAAATGCATAAAATACATGTACACAGACTCACCATAGTGTCATCAATTACCAATGAACTTTGCATAGGACGCCTTACACAGCGTCATGAAACAATCGGAACTAGAAGGGTATACAGCTACTTTGAGAATCAAGCTGTGTCAATCAGTGTTAATGCTCATGACAGAAACCTTTCAATTAATATATTCATATGCGAGTCAACCACAGCTACCAGCCAGAATAACCTTTGGCATGCCCTGAACACTTCGCCCAAGTCCAAAAATAAGTTTAATATCGTAGTGGCATTAAGCCATGTATCAGATATTAAGCTGATAAGAACAGATACTACACTTTGATCTTAGCCAAAAGGCCGAGAAGCGATACTTATTCTAAGAACCGCTGAGTACCTAACCCGAATGGCCCAGCCCAGAACCTGGTTTGGCAAATGAAAGATCAAGACACTTTGTACAACATGTCAGAGTCAATATTTTCACGATACACTCAATCATACATCCTAGTGTGGATTTAAACACTAACACTTTTAGAGTTTCTATAACTTCAAATCCACATTTTTAAGTCATAAATGTCAATTCATTTGTGTATTCACTTGACTGAGATCAGAACTTGTCACATGTGCTGCCCCCTATAATCAGGTGACTCATCATACTCAATAGGTATGCCACATATTGTGCAATCATTCAGTCAAAAAGAAGCTTCCAATATGGCTACATTGACATTCAAGATATATTTCTGTATCACATACAATTACCATATGTTACAGTACACATACAATTCCAAATATGTGTAAGATTTACATTTTTTTGTGATTTAATATATTACCAAGTTGGACACACTGTTTGAATGAATTGGTGCAATGACATACAATCATAGCACTTCCATGAAAAAATCTATAAAACCACTTCACAGACACTTTCCACAACAGAAATAACCATACAGCATGGCAAAGGCTATAGATATTATCATTTGGTAATTATTGAGGCTACAAGCTGTAATAATTATCACTTGGTAATTATTGAGTTCAACTGTACAAACTTGTTTATCAATTAACAAATGACAAAAATTAGTTTAGGCAGAAAAATATAGTTACAAACTGAAGTGAGGAGGACATCCAACAGGTGACAATCATGATCATTTCAATGTCCTTTGCAATGGATACTGCTGGCACCTAGGACTTCCAGCATAGTTCCAGGAAAATTAAGAGATAGGAAGTTAAAAAAAGTAAACTAGGTATTGATAGAGAAATTCAGATTAAAGGTAACACAGTGTCAAGAAACAATCGGAACTCGAAGGATATACAGCTACTTTGAGAATCAAGCTGTGTCAATCAGTGTTAATGCTCATGACAGAAACCTTTCAATTAATAAATTCATTCGTGAGTCAACCACAGCTACCAGCCAGAATGACCTATGGCATGCCACGAAGGCCTTCAAGAAAGCTTTGTATAAAATTGGAAATGGACCCCAAAGCTTTGTATAAAATTGGAAATGGACCATGGTACAGGGTTTGTTAATACAAGTTGCATAACAGCAGCTACAACAACTCCTTATCATCAACATGATAAATAACACTATGAAAGCTGGGAAGACTGAAGAAAATGCACCTACTTTGGTGATGTTAAGACTGGATATCATACCATGATTGCAATATGGGTGCAGCTATTATTCGTAATGCCTGGCTAATTTCAAATGAGGAAATACCAGAGCTGCACCCATCAACAGCAGACCTTGAGGAAAGTGGTGGGCAGATCCCGGAAGTAATGCAATACCGGGCCAACCCGCAGCAAAGGTGGAGCAAGCCCTGAACACTTCACCCAAGTCCAAAATTCAGTTTAATATCATAGTGGCATTGAGCCACGTATCAGATATTACGCTAATAAGAACAGATACTACACTTTGATCTTAGCCAAAACGCCGAGAAACGATACTCATTTGACGACGAAGTGGACTTCGAAGGATATACAGCTACTTTGAGAAGCAAGCTGTGTCAATCAGTGCTGATGTTCATGACAGAAACCTTTCAATTAAAAAATTCATTTGCGAGTCAACCACAGCTACCAGCCAGAATAACCTATGGCATGCCATGAAAGCCTTCAAGAAAGCTTTGTATAAAATTGAAATGGACCCCAGTACCAGCATGGCAGGACCTGGCATGAACAGCTGAAGGACACTGGGCAGTCAAAAATTGTGATGGAGATGCAGAGAAACTAAGAGCTGCTCTTGTCAATGCTCTTGATCACTACCAGGGCAAACGCAGAGGCTGTTTTCCTGAATCCTGTTGTCGGACTGAAGGGAAGCATGAAAATAGTTGCATGCAAATCAAGTCTAAAAGGGAACAGAAAATTTAACAGGATCCAAGTTGAGGTCTTGCTTTAATGATGTAACCACAGATCTACTCCCCTGTGATGGATTCACTAGGCACATATTCAATGAGCTTTTCAATTTGCTGGCTGTTCTTTGTATAATGTAGTATAATCCCTAGTTATTCCCAGTTCCTGGAATCATGGACCTCATTACATTGTAATCAGTAATATCCTCCAAAAGCCTGATCCTTTACCTGCTCGATTATCTCTGCCTGAATGAAGTCCTTCATGCATTTAAGAGGTCATTTTGTGCGGTTTTAGACATGTAGCATTTCTGTTGCATGTTTCAAGATGATTTTTCAAGATTTCATCCCCAGCATCTACTCTGCAATTGTCTGATTCCCCTGGCCCGGCAGCTTTCTTGTACACAGGTAAGCCATCATCCCTGTGACCTCTGTGTGCCAGCCCTTGTCGTCCACATAATTCCAATGTCTTCACAATGGAAATTAGAGTACTGCAGTTCCTCTGCTCCATGCTTAGATTCTTTTCATCAATTTGAACTTTAATTTTGCCAGTGGGATTTTCATATGTCGACTTGAATGCTTCAAGTTGGGCCATTGAAGATCTATTGTAGGCATGTGTTGAATGTACCTTCATGTCTTGCATGGCATCTATCCAGTTTTGGTACGGTTCAGAAATCAGTTCATGGGAACTTCAAAGCTATATTATGTATCATATATGATATATTTACCTTATGACCAAGAAGTATAAAAAGGTGTCAAGAATTAGATGACCTCTCAGGCTCCAGGCCTCACGAGTACACATTCCAGCTGCTGGGGTGTAGCAAAAACGCTCATAATTGATTTTGCAATGTAGGTCTGCTCTAAAAGGGCAAACACAGAGGCTGTTTTCCAGAATTTCATTGTCGGACTAAAGGGAATCATGAAAATAGTTGCATGCAAATCAAGGCTAAAAAGGCACAGAAAATGCTTCTGGGTGTATGCGAATGACTATAGACTAGCTTGTGACAGTATTCCATACATGCACACCTGGCCAGTCTTCACTGGAATACCAATGTAGGACGCCATCACACCTCAGTGTACAAGGCCAAAGACCCAAAATCCCCAAGAAGCCAGAAAGGTAAAAAGTGTCTAGGCAGAGTGAGGCTGTGAAAGACAGAGGCAGAGTGACAGCAGGACTGCTGCAGAGAGTCCTTGCTAATTTATCCTTGGGTGGGGGCTGGCTCCACATGAGATTTTTCAACATGTAATTCTTGGATTTTGTGGGGAACAGACAACTTTATTACAATTAAATAAACCATTCAACTTTACTTTGGTCTCCATCATCCTATAACTTGTATTGTTCTAGAGCTTCAGATCCTGGACCCTCACTGCCAAGCCAATTAACTTAACTAGCAACTTCACTAAACATGATAAGCTTTAGTGCAACAATTTGTGTCTCACCTTGATGTCTTGAAAATACGGTTCACTTTCAGCAGGGCAAAGTTCAGAACACATTCCATTCTCACAGCCAATTATGATGCACATTATCTAATAATCAGAAAAAGGAGACAATTATTACTGAAAGTTATATATTAGTTCATGCAGTTATTATCATTAACATAAAAAACAGCAACAAATCTGTTTGCCCTAATCATTACATCCAACCTGTTCAGTGAATGTTCAATTTGATCATCTCCGATGGCAGTATACTAGTCACTTCAGTTAGTGTTTTGTTTCTCACAAGTTCCTCATAATGAACCTGCAACAAAGACAGTAGATTGGTCACAAAACGTAATTACACGTAATATGTAATTAATCTATTTCAAGAGATACAGAACCTAAATGCATAAAATACATGTACACAGACTCACCATAGTGTCATCAATTACCAATGAACTTTGCATAGGACGCCTTACACAGCGTCATGAAACAATCGGAACTAGAAGGGTATACAGCTACTTTGAGAATCAAGCTGTGTCAATCAGTGTTAATGCTCATGACAGAAACCTTTCAATTAATATATTCATATGCGAGTCAACCACAGCTACCAGCCAGAATAACCTTTGGCATGCCCTGAACACTTCGCCCAAGTCCAAAAATAAGTTTAATATCGTAGTGGCATTAAGCCATGTATCAGATATTAAGCTGATAAGAACAGATACTACACTTTGATCTTAGCCAAAAGGCCGAGAAGCGATACTTATTCTAAGAACCGCTGAGTACCTAACCCGAATGGCCCAGCCCAGAACCTGGTTTGGCAAATGAAAGATCAAGACACTTTGTACAACATGTCAGAGTCAATATTTTCACGATACACTCAATCATACATCCTAGTGTGGATTTAAACACTAACACTTTTAGAGTTTCTATAACTTCAAATCCACATTTTTAAGTCATAAATGTCAATTCATTTGTGTATTCACTTGACTGAGATCAGAACTTGTCACATGTGCTGCCCCCTATAATCAGGTGACTCATCATACTCAATAGGTATGCCACATATTGTGCAATCATTCAGTCAAAAAGAAGCTTCCAATATGGCTACATTGACATTCAAGATATATTTCTGTATCACATACAATTACCATATGTTACAGTACACATACAATTCCAAATATGTGTAAGATTTACATTTTTTTGTGATTTAATATATTACCAAGTTGGACACACTGTTTGAATGAATTGGTGCAATGACATACAATCATAGCACTTCCATGAAAAAATCTATAAAACCACTTCACAGACACTTTCCACAACAGAAATAACCATACAGCATGGCAAAGGCTATAGATATTATCATTTGGTAATTATTGAGGCTACAAGCTGTAATAATTATCACTTGGTAATTATTGAGTTCAACTGTACAAACTTGTTTATCAATTAACAAATGACAAAAATTAGTTTAGGCAGAAAAATATAGTTACAAACTGAAGTGAGGAGGACATCCAACAGGTGACAATCATGATCATTTCAATGTCCTTTGCAATGGATACTGCTGGCACCTAGGACTTCCAGCATAGTTCCAGGAAAATTAAGAGATAGGAAGTTAAAAAGAGTAAACTAGGTATTGATAGAGAAATTCAGATTAAAGGTAACACAGTGTCAAGAAACAATCGGAACTCGAAGGATATACAGCTACTTTGAGAATCAAGCTGTGTCAATCAGTGTTAATGCTCATGACAGAAACCTTTCAATTAATAAATTCATTCGTGAGTCAACCACAGCTACCAGCCAGAATGACCTATGGCATGCCACGAAGGCCTTCAAGAAAGCTTTGTATAAAATTGGAAATGGACCCCAAAGCTTTGTATAAAATTGGAAATGGACCATGGTACAGGGTTTGTTAATACAAGTTGCATAACAGCAGCTACAACAACTCCTTATCATCAACATGATAAATAACACTATGAAAGCTGGGAAGACTGAAGAAAATGCACTTACTTTGGTGATGTTAAGACTGGATATCATACCATGATTGCAATATGGGTGCAGCTATTATTCGTAATGCCTGGCTAATTTCAAATGAGGAAATACCAGAGCTGCACCCATCAACAGCAGACCTTGAGGAAAGTGGTGGGCAGATCCCGGAAGTAATGCAATACCGGGCCAACCCGCAGCAAAGGTGGAGCAAGCCCTGAACACTTCACCCAAGTCCAAAATTCAGTTTAATATGATATTACGCTAATAAGAACAGATACTACACTTTGATCTTAGCCAAAACGCCGAGAAACGATACTCATTTGATGACGAAGTGGACCTCGAAGGATATACAGCTACTTTGAGGAGCAAGCTGTGTCAATCAGTGCTGATGCTCATGACAGAAACCTTTCAATTAAAAAATTCATTTGCGTGTCAACCACAGCTACCAGCCAGAATAACCTATGGCATGCCATGAAAGCCTTCAAGAAAGCTTTGTATAAAATTGAAATGGACCCCAGTACCAGCATGGCAGGACCTGGCATGAACAGCTGAAGGACACTGGGCAGTCAAAAATTGTGATGGAGATGCAGAGAAACTAAGAGCTGCTCTTGTCAATGCTCTTGATCACTACCAGGGCAAACGCAGAGGCTGTTTTCCCGAATCCTGTTGTCGGACTGAAGGGAAGCATGAAAATAGTTGCATGCAAATCAAGTCTAAAAGGAAACAGAAAATTTAACAGGATCCAAGTTGAGGTCTTGCTTTAATGATGTAACCACAGATCTACTCCCCTGTGATGGATTCACTAGGCACAAATTCAATGAGCTTTTCAATTTGCTGGCTGTTCTTTGTATAATGTAGTATAATCCCTAGTTATTCCCAGTTCCTGGAATCATGGACCTCATCACATTGTAATCAATAATATCCTCCAAAAGCCTGATCCTTTACCTGCTCGATTATCTCTGCCTGAATGAAGTCCTTCATGTATTTAAGAGGTCATTTTGTGCAGTTTTAGACATGTAGCATTTCTGTTGCATGTTTCAAGATGATTTTTCAAGATTTCATCCCTAGCATCTACTCTGCAATTGTCTGATTCCCTGACCTGGAGTCAACCCAGTGGACCCCTGGGGTGCCCAGTAGGCATCTTCACACTGATTGAGTATTTCTCATACTACAGCTTAAAAACGGCATCAGAAAGTGAAAACTAAGGTGATTTTAGAATCACTTTTCTTGCATGACAAAGCCTTGAAAAGTTTCAAAACACTGCTCTAAAGTCAACCGGAAGTTGCTGCCAAAATGTAAACAAAGCTCCAGGAGCCAGGCTGGCAGGCTACCAAGTGCCGTTAGGTGAAATGATGAAGGCACTGGGCCCCGTACACTCTCATTATATGCATTAAATAGCATACTACTGCTATCTTTCTAAAAAAATGAGCTGAATATTTGTGCGCAATGCATTTTAAAGTTTACTGAGCTCTATGTGACACTTCTCAGCTTGATCTCCAGCGAGGCAATTCATTTGAAAATTCTCCTGAATGTTCCACTCTCTCACATCTCATCCTCTGACAATATCCTGAAGGCTTGCTTTCGAACCTTGGATAACAATTGCTCTAGGAATCTACTGAGCCATACCAAAGACAGTATATAAACTCTGTGCTACTCAACTCTGTAGGCCTAGTTCTTAAACTTGCCACCAGGGGCACTGAGGTGAGTTGCATACAAGGCCAAGAGCCACAAAAACAGCGAAATGCCGCAAAAAAGCGCTCATTTAGCATTTTACAGCAAACTACTGCTATCTTTCTCAAAAAACGACCCAAATATTTTTAATCAATATAGTTTAAAGTATACTGAGCCCTATGTGGCACTGTTCAGCTTCATCTCCATTAAGCCTATTCATTTGAAAATTTTCCTGAATGTTTCACTCTCTCACATCTCATCCTCTGACAATATCCTGAAGGCTTGCTTTGCAACCTTCTGGATAATAAACCATTCAACTTTACTTTGGTCTCCATCATCCTTTAACTTGTATTGTTCTAGAGCTTCAGATCTTGACAAGCCAATTTACTTAACTAGCAACTTCACTAAACATGATAAGCTTTAGTGCAACAATTTGTGTCTCACCTTGATGTCTTGAAAATACGGTTCACTTTCAGCAGGGCAAAGTTCAGAACACATTCCATTCTCACAGTCAATTATGATGCACATTATCTAATAATAAGAAAAAGGAGACAATTATTACTGAAAGTTATATATTAGTTCATGCAGTTATTATCTTTAACATAAAAAAACAGCAACAAATCTGTTTGCCCTAATCATTACATCCAACCTGTTCAGTGAATGTTCAATTTGATCATCTCCGATGGCAGTATACTAGTCACTTCAGTTAGTGTTTCGTTCCTCACAAGTTCCTCATAATGAACCTGCAACAAAGACAGTAGATTGGTCACAATACGTAATTACACGTAATATGTAATGTATCTGTTTCAAGGGATGCAGAACCTAAATGCATAAAATACATGTACACGGATTCACCATAGTAATCAACCAATGAACTTTGCATAGGACATCTTTGTCTGGTACTGGATCTGCAGAACATCTTAATTAATAGTTGTGTGCACTTTCTGGATCCAAAACATCAAGTTCAACCAGAGTTGCAGTTGGAAGTTGAAGAATACCTGGGAAGGGTTCAAGTCAAATAAGAGTTAAACAGGCAAATAAACACTACAACATCAACAACAAAAAAGAGAGAGGGGCCTAGCTCAGTGTTAGTGCTCTGGGCTTGAAAACCAATGAGTCCCAGGTTCAATTCCTGGTCGAGCCTAAGTTGGATGGCTGTTTCATCCTTCATCTCATTGCCATGGTCCCTGCCTGTCCTAATTAGCCCATCAGGTGCAGAAATACAGGACGTAAAGCCCTATCCACCCACCCACAACAAAAAAGGAGACAACCAATGATACCAATACACACTGTATGAACACTAAAGAAATGATATTTTTCCAAATTTTATAAAACATACCCGAGATATGTCAGTGTGCCATCACAATGCACCACTAGGCCACATAGGGTGTTACTGTTTAACATTTCATATGGGTCAGTGCATTAGTGTGAGAGTTCAGCTCTAGAAACGAAAGTGTGCGTTAGTTCTGGTTTGGAAATAAAAGTGCAACGGCGGCCCTCCTTAATGATGCCTGTGTGCTCTGTGGGATTCGCTGAGGGTTTAGCTGCAGCACAGCCTATGTTTAGACTCAAAATTATAGTTAATAAAAACTGTAACTCACCTACAACAGCCTGAGGAATGAATGAGCCTTCCAGAAATTGATAGTTACTTCTGAAGTGCCCACTGATATGGTAACCTGGAGGGTGCATGGTCTGGTGTCCTGTTCTTCAGCTTCTGATGTGCGATTTGGGCACATGAACAGTCGCCCTGACCGAGAGATACACCATCTCACCTTCAGTAATTGAGATGGGACCAGCAGTTATAAGCTGTAGAACCACCAAGGAATAAAATGTATATGAAATTACATTAAATTATTTCTACACAATAACACCGTATGACAAAGACAATCATATGATTAGAAAATTAGCAGATTTCTGTAAAATATACATCATTTAATCCTGCAGTTTTCTGTAAAACGTCCAAAAACTAATTCATTATTTAATTAGTAGCAGTTGATGCGCTGACACTGGCCAAGAGGCAAATTAATGGTGGATCACTTATGCCAAACTTATAAACTTGTATTTATTTGTTATATCAAGTGTCAAGCTGTTCACAAAGCACAAATGTTCCAAAACAAAAGGGTGTGAAAAAGGGCAATTTTCAATTGTGAATTACGGGGTGGGGATGATTGCATTGATCATCCCCCTCTTCTCAGAAAGTGGGGGGTATATATCCCCCCGCATCCCCCTGAATCTAAACCCCTGGTGGCAGCTGATTGCAAGAAGTAATCATAAAAAATTGCTGATTGCTATTCAAACGAATAGAAGAAAAAGAAATTGATGAATTCAGGAGACAAACAGACATTGTATCACTCCTTCAGCAAACCCAAATAAGCAATAATGCAAAATACATAGAAGCAATAGGCATTTGTAGACATAACACCTGTCAGTTTGGGTTTACTCCAGGTGCGAGTACAACTGACTGCCTCTTTATCCTTGATACTGTTATTAGATACCAAAAGCAAAAACGTAAGCCTCTCTATCTCTGTTTCGTAGATTTCACAAAAGCATTTGACTACATCAATAGAAATGCTCTGTACTATAAACTTATGAATCAAAAGATAGGCAATAAAATGCTTAACATAATAATGAGCATGTATGACAAAGCTAAAGCTAGAGTTAATAATTTAGGCAAAATTGGAGATCCAATTGATAGCAAATATGGTGTCTTGCAAGGTGGAATTCTCAGCCCCAAATTGTTTAATGAATTTCTATCTGACCTGCCTAACTATATGAATGAATTAGATGGTGTAGCACTTAATGGTCTGGTGCTCACACATATCTCATATGCTGATGATATAATTCTAATAGCACATTCCGAAACATCTCTTCAAACAGCATAAATTCCCTTCATGAATTCTGCAAAAAGTGGCATCTCATTGTTAATGTAGGAAAGACTAAAATAATGAAATATGGCAATAGTCGGCAAAAGCAATTTTACTATGATACACAACTAATTGAAAACGTTGACACCTTTAAATATCTAGGACATGTGTTAACTAACAAACGTAACATGCATGTAAAAATGACTGATTATCTTGTTACACAAGCCCAAAAAGCACTTTTTGCTTTGCAAAGTGACACTAAGCAGGCATTAGGATACATCACTCCTAAACTTGCTATAAAAATGTTTGACACATATATTTTACCAGTCCTTGAATATAATTATGAAATATGGTCCAGTCACAAACCTGTTAATAACCTAGAAAAGGTACAATTAGGATATCTGAAAAATATGCTGGGAGTTAGGAGACGGACCTCATCACAAGCAGTGTATAGTGAGACAGGCAGATTCCCATTACATGTGCGGCAAAAGTTCAGAATAATCAACTACTGGATTAAACTGGAAAAACTGCCAGCTAATAATATTCTTAAAAAATGTTTAAATGAGCAAAAAGAGATTAACACTTCTGGTAATAACGCTTGGGTTGCAAAAATTATTCATATACTCAATGAACAATATCCGCAAAGAGACCATTTAAGACTTGCTAATAATGAGCTAGAATCCATTATTAAAACATTAAAATCTAAAATTTATGATAAATGTCCGGATACTATATTAGCTGAAATAAATGATTCCACGTTACAGCCAAAACTTAGAACCTATAAACTCTTCAAGACTGATTATAGACTAGAACCTTATCTCTTATTAAAAGTTTAAAAACACTGCTCTAAAGTCAACCGGAAGTTGTCGCCGAAATGTAAATAAAGCTCCAGGAGCTAGGCTGGGGGGCGACCAAGTGCCGGTAGGTGAAATGATGAAGGCACTGGGCCCCGTACACTCTCATTATATGCATTTATTAGCATACTACTGCTATCTTTCTAAAAAAAAATGAGCTGAATATTTGTGCGCAATGCGTTTTAAAGTTTACTGAGCTCTATGTGACACTTCTCAGCTTGATCTCCAGCGAGGCTATTCATTTGAAAATTCTCCTGAATGTTCCACTCTCTCACATCTCATCCTCTGACAATATCCTGAAGGCTTGCTTTCGAACCTTGGATAACAATTGCTCTAGGAATCTACTGAGCAATACCAAAGACAGTATATAAACTCTGTGCTACTCAACTCTGTAGGCCTAGTTCTTAAATTTGCCACCAGGGGCACTGAGGTGAGTTGCATACAAGGCCAAGAGCCACAAAAACAGCGAAATGCCGCAAAAAAGCGCTCATTTAGCATTTTACAGCAAACTACTGCTATCTTTCTAAAAAAATGAGCCAAATATTTTTAATCAATATAGTTTAAAGTATACTGAGCCCTATGTGGCACTGTTCAGCTTCATCTCCATTAAGCCTATTCATTTGAAAATTTTCCTGAATGTTCCACTCTCTCACATCTCATCCTCTGACAATATCCTGAAGGCTTGCTTTGCACCCTTCTGGATAATAAACCATTCAACTTTTCTTTGGTCTCCATCATCCTTTAACTTGTTTTGTTCTAGAGCTTCAGATCTTGACAAGCCAATTAACTTAACTAGCAACATCACTAAACATGATAAGCTTTAGTGCAACAATTCATGTCTCACCTTGATGTCTTGAAAATACGGTTTACCCCTCAGCAGGGCAAAGTTCAGAACTCATTTCATTCTCACAGCCAATTATGATGCACTTTATCTTATAATCAGAAAAGGAGACAATTATTACTGAAAGTTATATGTTAGTTCATGCATTTATTACCATTGTATTAACATAACAAACCAGCAACAAATCTGTTTGCCCTAATCGTTACATCCAACCTGTTCAATGAATGTTCGAATGGTTCCGATCATCTATGCTGGCAGTGTACTAGTCACTTCAGTTAGTGTTTTGTTTCACACAAGTTCCTCATACTGAACCTGCAACAAAGACAGGAGATTGGTCACAATACGTAATTACACGTAATATGTAATGTATCTATTTCAAGGGATGCAGAACCTAAATGTATAAAAAAACATGTACACAGACTCACCATAGTGTCATCAATTACCAATGAACTTTGCATAGGACATACTCATTCTAAGAACCGCTGAGTATCTAACCCGAATGGCCCAGCCCAGAACCTGGTTTGGCAAATGAAAGATCATTCACTTTGTACAACATATCAGAGTCAATATTTTCACGAAACACTCAATCATACATCCTAGTGTGGATTTAAACACTAACACTTTCAGAGTTTCTATAACTTCAAATCCACATTTTTAAGTCATAAATGTCAATTCATTTGTGTATTCACTTGACTGAGATCAGAACCTGTCACATGTGCTGCCTCCTATAATCAGGTGACTCATCATACTCAATAGATATGCCACATATTGTGCAATCATTCAGTCACAAAGAAGCTTCCAATATGGCTACATTGACATTCAAGATATATTTCTGTATCACACACAATTACCATATTCTACAGTACACATACAATTCCAAATATGTGTAAGATTTACATTTTTTTGTGATTTAATATATTACCAAGTTGGACACACTGTCTGAATGAATTAGTGCCATGACCTAAATTATAGCACTTCCATGAAAAAATCTATAAAACCACTTCACAGACACTTTCTACAACAGAAATAACCATACAGCATGGCAAAGGCTATAGATATTGTCATTTGGTAATTATTGAGGCTACAAGCTGTAATAATTATCACTTTGTAATTATTGAGTTCAACTGTACAAACTTGTTTATCAATTAACAAATGACAAAAATTAGTTTATGCAGAAAAAAATTGTTACAAACTGAAGTGAGGAGGACATCCAACAGGTGACAATCATGATCATTTCAATGTCCTTTGCAATGGACACTGCTGGCACCTAGGACTTCCAGCATAGTTCCAGGAAAATTAAGAGATAGGAAGTTAAAAAAAGTAAACTAGGTATTGATAGAGAAATTCAGATTAAAGGTAACACAGTGTCAAGAAACAATCGGGACTCGAAGGATATACAGCTACTTTGAGAATCAAGCTGTGTCAATCAGTGTTAATGCTCATGACAGAAACCTTTCAATTAATAAATTCATTCGTGAGTCAACCACAGCTACCAGCCAAAATGACCTATGGCATGCCATGAAGGCCTTTAAGAAAGCTTTGTATAAAATTGGAAATGGACCCCAAAGCTTTGTATAAAATTGGAAATGGACCATGGTACAGGGTTTGTTAATACAAGTTGCATAACAGCAGCTACAACAACTCCTTATCATCAACATGATAAATAACACTATGAAAGCTGGGAAGACTGAAGAAAATGCACCTACTTTGGTGATGTTAAGACTGGATATCATACCATGATTGCAATATGGGTGCAGCTATTATCCGTAATGCCTGGCTAATTTCAAAAGAGGAAATACCAGAGCTGCACCCATCAACAGCAGACCTTGAGGAAAGTGGTGGGCAGATCCCGGAAGTACTGCAATACCGGGCCAACCCGCAGCAAAGGTGGAGCAAGCCCTGAACACTTCACCCAAGTCCAAAATTCAGTTTAATATCATAGTGGCATTGAGCCACGTATCAGATATTACGCTAATAAGAACAGATACTACACTTTGATCTTAGCCAAAACGCCGAGAAACGATACTCATTTGACGACGAAGTGGACTTCGAAGGATATACAGCTACTTTGAGAAGCAAGCTGTGTCAATCAGTGCTGATGTTCATGACAGAAACCTTTCAATTAAAAAATTCATTTGCGAGTCAACCACAGCTACCAGCCAGAATAACCTATGGCATGCCATGAAAGCCTTCAAGAAAGCTTTGTATAAAATTGAAATGGACCCCAGTACCAGCATGGCAGGACCTGGCATGAACAGCTGAAGGACACTGGGCAGTCAAAAATTGTGATGGAGATGCAGAGAAACTAAGAGCTGCTCTTGTCAATGCTCTTGATCACTACCAGGGCAAACGCAGAGGCTGTTTTCCCGAATCCTGTTGTCGGACTGAAGGGAAGCATGAAAATAGTTGCATGCAAATCAAGTCTAAAAGGGAACAGAAAATTTAACAGGATCCAAGTTGAGGTCTTGCTTTAATGATGTAACCACAGATCTACTCCCCTGTGATGGATTCACTAGGCACATATTCAATGAGCTTTTCAATTTGCTGGCTGTTCTTTGTATAATGTAGTATAATCCCTAGTTATTCCCAGTTCCTGGAATCATGGACCTCATTACATTGTAATCAGTAATATCCTCCAAAAGCCTGATCCTTTACCTGCTCGATTATCTCTGCCTGAATGAAGTCCTTCATGCATTTAAGAGGTCATTTTGTGCGGTTTTAGACATGTAGCATTTCTGTTGCATGTTTCAAGATGATTTTTCAAGATTTCATCCCCAGCATCTACTCTGCAATTGTCTGATTCCCCTGGCCCGGCAGCTTTCTTGTACACAGGTAAGCCATCATCCCTGTGACCTCTGTGTGCCAGCCCTTGTCGTCCACATAATTCCAATGTCTTCACAATGGAAATTAGAGTACTGCAGTTCCTCTGCTCCATGCTTAGATTCTTTTCATCAATTTGAACTTTAATTTTGCCAGTGGGATTTTCATATGTCGACTTGAATGCTTCAAGTTGGGCCATTGAAGATCTATTGTAGGCATGTGTTGAATGTACCTTCATGTCTTGCATGGCATCTATCCAGTTTTGGTACGGTTCAGAAATCAGTTCATGGGAACTTCAAAGCTATATTATGTATCATATATGATATATTTACCTTATGACCAAGAAGTATAAAAAGGTGTCAAGAATTAGATGACCTCTCAGGCTCCAGGCCTCACGAGTACACATTCCAGCCGCTGGGGTGTAGCAAAAACGCTCATAATTGATTTTGCAATGTAGGTCGGTTCTGGCTAAGCATGCCCATATGCAGCTGCTGCTGCAGCAGGCCAGTCTGGCCACTTTAGGCCAGGTATTTAACCTCCACCCAGCCCCCCTCTAGGCAGAGGGAGGCTGAGAAAGACATGGGCAGATGGACAGCAGGACTGCTGCAAAGAGTCCTTGCTAATTTATCCTTGGGTGGGGGCTGGCTCCACATGAGATTTTTCAACATGTAATTCTTGGATTTTGTGGGGAACAGACAACTGTATTACAATTAAACTAGAGCCTATCGGTGCTGAATCCATAAGGTGGTGTTACTGTTGTATAAATTACTAATTACTGATAGTAATATGAAAAAACTCAGTGAGGGCAAGAATTGAAAATACAAAAAAGTTTAAAATGCAATGAAATAAAAGATTTTTTTTTAAAGTTTTACCAAATAAATTTTCTTTTTTATTGTATTTCATGACAGGTTAGGGCTGGAAATTGTTTGATCCTTAACGATCGATATTATCACGCCAAATTTCTAACGACGCATGTTATTTATCACAATAATTCTGAACGAGCTTCATATATAGATGTGTGCAAAAGAGAAAAAATTTACTTAATGTGCCTCTTTTAGCTGTGAATGAGAACTACAGTCTAACTGAGTTAAGAAACATTTAATATGATAATAGTAAATAAATCTGAATCAACACCTTAAGTAATTTGGATTGACACAGTTATCCCAGCCTAGCTTTTGAAAAACACTGGCTACTCCCTGGCCGGGAGTCAAACCAGTGGATCCCTGGGGTGCCCAGTAGGCATCTTCACACTGATTGAGTATTTCTCATACTACAGCTCAAAAACGGCATCAGAAAGTGAAAACTAAGGTGATTTTAGAATCACTTTTCTTGTATGACAAAGCCTTGAAAAGTTTCAAAACACTGCTCTAAAGTCAACCGGAAGTTGCCGCCGAAATGTAAACAAAGCTCCAGGAGCTAGGCTGGCAGGCGTCCAAGTGCCGGTAGGTGAAATGATGAAGGCACTGGGTCGTACACTCTCATTATATGCATTTATTAGCATACTACTGCTATCTTTCTAAAAAAATGAGCTGAATATTTGTGGGCAATGCATTTTAAAGTTTACTGAGCTCTATGTGACACTTCTCAGCTTGATCTCCAGCGAGGCTATTCATTTGAAAATTCTCCTGAATGTTCCACTCTCTCACATCTCATCTTCTGACAATATCCTGAAGGCTTGCTTTCGAACCTTGGATAACAATTGCTCTAGGAATCTACTGAGCCATACCAAAGACAGTATATAAACTCTGTGCTACTCAACTCTGTAGGCCTAGTTCTTAAATTTGCCACCAGGGGCACTGAGGTGAGTTGCATACAAGGCCAAGAGCCACAAAAACAGCGAAATGCCGCAAAAAAGCGCTCATTTAGCATTTTACAGCAAACTACTGCTATCTTTCTCAAAAAACGACCCAAATTATTTGAATCAATATAGTTTAAAGTATACTGAGCCCTATGTGGCACTGTTCAGCTTCATCTCCATTAAGCCTATTCATTTGAAAATTTTCCTGAATGTTCCACTCTCTCACATCTCATCCTCTGACAATATCCTGAAGGCTTGCTTTGCAACCTTCTGGATAATAAACCATTCAACTTTACTTTGGTCTCCATCATCCTTTAACTTGTATTGTTCTAGAGCGTCAGATCTTGACAAGCCAATTAACTTAACTAGCAACTTCACTAAACATGATAAGCTTTAGTGCAACAATTCATGTCTCACCTTGATGTCTTGAATATACGGTTTACCCCTCAGCAGGGCAAAGTTCAGAACTCATTTCATTCTCACAGCCAATTATGATGCACTTTATCTTATAATCAGAAAAGGAGACAATTATTACTGAAAGTTATATGTTAGTTCATGCATTTATTACCATTGTATTAACATAACAAACCAGCAACAAATCTGTTTGCCCTAATCGTTACATCCAACCTGTTCAATGAATGTTCGAATGGTTCCGATCATCTATGCTGGCAGTGTACTAGTCACTTCAGTTAGTGTTTTGTTTCATACAAGTTCCTCATACTGAACCTGCAACAAAGACAGGAGATTGGTCACAATACGTAATTACACGTAATATGTAATGTATCTATTTCAAGGGATGCAGAACCTAAATGCATAAAAAACATTTACACAGACTCACCATAGTGTCATCAATTACCAATGAACTTTGCATAGGACATACTTATTCTAAGAACCGCTGAGTACCTAACCCGAACGGCCCAGCCCAGAACCTAGTCCTGGTCTGGCAAATGAAAGATCAAGACACTTTGTACAACATATCAGAGTCAATATTTTCACGAAACACTCAATCATACATCCTAGTGTGGATTTAAACACTAACACCTTTAGAGTTTCTATAACTTCAAATCCACATTTTTAAGTCATAAATGTCAATTCATTTGTGTATTCACTTGACTGACATCCGAACCTGTCACATGTGCTGCCCCCTATAATCAGGTGACTCATCATACTCAATAGGTATGCCACATATTGTGCAATCATTCAGTCACAAAGAAGCTTCCAATATGGCTACATTGACATTCAAGATATATTTCTGTATCACATACAATTACCATATTCTACAGTACACATACAATTCCAAATATGTGTAAGATTTACATTTTTTTGTGATTTAATATATTACCAAGTTGGACACACTGTCTGAATGAATTAGTGCCATGACATAAAATCATAGTACTTCCATGAAAAAATCTATAAAACCACTTCACAGACACTTTCCACAACAGAAATAACCATACAGCATGGCAAAGGCTATAGATATTGTCATTTGGTAATTATTGAGGCTACAAGCTGTAATAATTATCACTTGGTAATTATTGAGTTCAACTGTACAAACTTGTTTATCAATTAACAAATGACAAAAATTAGTTAATGCAGAAAAAAATTGTTACAAACTGAAGTGAGGAGGACATCCAACAGGTGACAATCATGATCATTTCAATGTCCTTTGCAATGGACACTGCTGGCAGCTAGGACTTCCAGCATAGTTCCAGGAAAATTAAGAGATAGGAAGTTAAAAAAAGTAAACTAGGTATTGATAGAGAAATTCAGATTAAAGGTAACACAGCATCAAGAAACAATCGGAACTCGAAGGATATACAGCTACTTTGAGAATCAAGCTGTGTCAATCAGTGTTAATGCTCATGACAGAAACCTTACAATTAATAAATTCATTCGCGAGTCAACCACAGCTACCAGCCAGAATGACCTATGGCATGCCACGAAGGCCTTTAAGAAAGCTTTGTATAAAATTGGAAATGGACCCCAAAGCTTTGTATAAAATTGGAAATGGACCATGGTACAGGGTTTGTTAATACAAGTTGCATAACAGCAGATCAAGACACTTTGTACAACATATCAGAGTCAATATTTTCATGATACACTCAATCATACATCCTATTGTGGATTTAAACACTAACACCTATAGAGTTTCTATAACAGATACAGATGCAGATAAACTAAGAGCTGCTCTAAAAGGGCAAACACAGAGGCTGTTTTCCAGAATTTCATTGTCGGACTAAAGGGAATCATGAAAATAGTTGCATGCAAATCAAGGCTAAAAAGGCACAGAAAATGCTTCTGGGTGTATGCGATTGACTATAGACTAGCTTGTGGAGAATGACAGTATTCCATACATGCACACCTGGCCAGTCTTCACTGGAATACCAATGTAGGACGCCATTACACCTCAGTGTACAAGGCCAAAGACCCAAAATCCCCAAGAAGCCAGAAAGGTAAAAAGTGTCTAGGCAGAGTGAGGCTGTGAAAGACAGAGGCAGAGTGACAGCAGGACTGCTGCAGAGAGTCCTTGCTAATTTATTCTTGGGTGGGGGCTGGTTCAACATGAGATTTTTCAACATGTAATTCTTGGATTTTGTGGGGAACAGACAACTTTATTACAATTAAATAAACCATTCAACTTTACTTTGGTCTCCATCATCCTTTAACTTGTATTGTTCTAGAGCTTCAGATCCTGGACCCCCATTGCCAAGCCAATTAACTTAACTAGCAACTTCAGTAAACATGATAGGCTTTAGTGCAACAATTTGTGTCTCACCTTGATGTCTTGAATATAGGGTTCACTTTCAGCATGGCAAAGTTCAGAACACATTCCATTCTCACAGCCAATTATGATGCACATTATCTAATAATCAGAAAAAGGAGACAATTATTACTGAAAGTTATATATTAGTTCATGCAGTTATTATCATTAACATAAAAAAACAGCAACAAATCTGTTTGCCCTAATCATAACATCCAACCTGTTCAGTGAATGTTCAATTTGATCATCTCCGATGGCAGTATACTAGTCACTTCAGTTAGTGTTTTGTTTCTCACAAGTTCCTCATAATGAACCTGCAACAAAGACAGTAGATTGGTCACAATACGTAATAACACGTAATATGTAATGTATCTATTTCAAGGGATGCAGAACCTAAATGCATAAAATACATGTACACAGACTCACCATAGTGTCATCAATTACCAATGAACTTTGCATAGGACGTCTTACACAGCGTCATGAACCAATCGGAACTAGAAGGGTATACAGCTACTTTGAGAATCAAGCTGTGTCAATCAGTGTTAATGCTCATGACAGAAACCTTTCAATTAATAAATTCATTCGCGAGTCAACCACAGCTACCAGCCAGAATGACCTATGGCATGCCACGAAGGCCTTTAAGAAAGCTTTGTATAAAATTGGAAATGGACCCCAAAGCTTTGTATAAAATTGGAAATGGACCATGGTACAAGGGTTTGTTAATACAAGTTGCATAACAGCAGCTACAACAACTCCTTATCATCAACATGATAAATAACACTATGAAAGCTGGGAAGACTGAAGAAAATGCACCTACTTTGGTGATGTTAAGACTGGATATCATACCATGATTGCAATATGGGTGCAGCTATTATCCGTAATGCCTGGCTAATTTCAAATGAGGAAATACTAGAGCTGCACCCATCAACAGCAGACCTTGAGGAAAGTGGTGGGCAGATCCCGGAAGTACTGCAATATCGGGCCAACCCGCAGCAAAGGTGGAGCAAGCCCTGAACACTTCACCCAAGTCCAAAATTCAGTTTAATATCATAGTGGCATTGAGCCACGTATCAGATATTACGCTAATAAGAACAGATACTACACTTTGATCTTAGCCAAAACGCCGAGAAACGATACTCATTTGACGACGAAGTGGACCTCGAAGGATATACAGCTACTTTGAGGAGCAAGCTGTGTCAATCAGTGCTGATGCTCATGACAGAAACCTTTCAATTAAAAAATTCATTTGCGTGTCAACCACAGCTACCAGCCAGAATAACCTATGGCATGCCATGAAAGCCTTCAAGAAAGCTTTGTATAAAATTGAAATGGACCCCAGTACCAGCATGGCAGGACCTGGCATGAACAGCTGAAGGACACTGGGCAGTCAAAAATTGTGATGGAGATGCAGAGAAACTAAGAGCTGCTCTTGTCAATGCTCTTGATCACTACCAGGGCAAACGCAGAGGCTGTTTTCCCGAATCCTGTTGTCGGACTGAAGGGAAGCATGAAAATAGTTGCATGCAAATCAAGTCTAAAAGGGAACAGAAAATTTAACAGGATCCAAGTTGAGGTCTTGCTTTAATGATGTAACCACAGATCTACTCCCCTGTGATGGATTCACTAGGCACAATTTCAATGAGCTTTTCAATTTGCTGGCTGTTCTTTGTATAATGTAGTATAATCCCAGTTATTCCCAGTTCCTGGAATCGTGGACCTCATCACATTGTAATCAATAATATCCTCCAAAAGCCTGATCCTTTACCTGCTCGATTATCTCTGCCTGAATGAAGTCCTTCATGCATTTAAGAGGTCATTTTGTGCAGTTTTAGACATGTAGCATTTCTGTTTTATGTTTCAAGATGATTTTTCAAGATTTCATCCCCAGCATCTACTCTGCAATTGTCTGATTCCCCTGGCCCGGCAGTTTTTTGTACACAGGTAAGCCATCATCCCTGTGACCTCTGTGTGCCAGCCCTTGTCGTCCACATAATTCCAATGTCTTCACAATGGAAATAAGAATACTGCAGTTCCTCTGCTCCATGCTTAGATTCTTTCATCAATTTGAACTTTAATTTTGCCAGTGGGATTTTCATATGTCGACTTGAATGCTTCAAGTTTGGCCATTGAAGATCTATTGTAGGCATGTGTTGAATGTACCTTCATGTCTTGCATGGCATCTATCCAGTTTTGGTACGGTTCAGAAATCAGTTCATGGGAACTTCAAAGCTATATTCAAAGCTATATCATATATGATATATTTACCTTATGACCAAGAAGTATAAAAAGGTGTCAAGAATTAGATGACCTCTCAGGCTCCAGACCTCACTAGTACACATTCCAGCCGCTGGGGTGTAGCAAAAACGCTCATAATTGATTTTGCAATGTAGGTCGGTTCTGGCTAAGCATTCCCATATGCAACTGCTGCTGCAGCAGGCCAGGTATTTAACCTCTACCCAGCCCCCCTCTAGGCAGAGGGAGGCTGAGAAAGACAGGGGCAGATGGACAGCAGGACTGCTGCAGAGAGTCCTTGCTAATTTATCCTTGGGTGGGGGCTGGCTCAACATGAGATTTTTCAACATGTAATTCTTGGATTTTGTGGGGAACAGACAATTTTATTACAATTAAATAAACCATTCAACTTTACTTTGGTCTACATCATCCTTTAACTTGTATTGTTCTAGAGCTTCAGATCTTGACAAGCCAATAAGCCAGTTCACGGTCTCGCAGTACGCATGCGCCACATATGTGTGTCAGGCCAGGTCAGAGTTCAAGGGGTGCTAGCAGCAGCAGCCTGAGGGGTGCCAGTGCACTGTCACAGTCTAAAGTTGTGTTCATAGATCCTGCTCATCAGAGCAACAGTAGAATGGTATAAACAAATTACAACTATTACATAATGTTTATCACACACCAATTTGCAATAAAGGCTCTAATGATAAACTGAAATATTTTTTAAGAACAGTCATATAGTGAACAAAGGCTAGAACATGTATTAGCATCTTAAGCTATCACTAACATCAATTATAGCACTCTGGTATTTCCATACATAAATCAACTGGGCAGGATTCTAGGTCCAACTTTATCACATTTTATAAGACAAAGACCACATGTAACTCTGGCAGACTGTACTCTCTGCTACCTGAAGAATTGCTCCAGTCTCCATAGAAGGTGTGGCCAGTGGCATATATTTGATCAACAATTGCAAGTATTTGCAGGTAAGTTTTTTTACTGTTCTCTGCTTTTTTTTTAGCTGACATGATGTGCTCCCACATGTCAGTGAGTGCACTAATATTGAGAAAATTAAAATTCCTTTGATTTCATACCATATATAAATCTTTGAATAAACAATATACAGGCCTAATTATATATATATACTTTTTTTTTTCCTCATAGATATCTACAAGAATGCCCAACACCAACTGTGTTGTTTTAAACTGGTTACTGTGAAATTCATGAGATCAACTATGGAGTAGGAAGATGTGTATGTTCACCTCCTTTTGCCCTATACCCATTTCCGACGAAGGCTGATGATAAGCAAAGGTGGATAAATGCTGTGAACAGAAAGGAACTGAAAAATGGAAGATGGGTTACCTGGACCCCAAGGACCTACTCACGAGTTTGTAGTGAGCATTTTATGGACAAGGCACCTACAATGGCACACCCAGTGCCATCTTTGAAGATGGGCCATAACTCATTGAAGGATACGGGTACTAAAATTAGACGGAGACTTGTCCGAAAAGGCTGTGATTACCAACCAAGTACACCTGCAACAGATGGAGCCAGCAATATCGTTCAAGCAACAGAGGAGATAGAAGAAAGTTATGCTCAGGAAAGTGCGAGCCATGATGTTGAGATGCTGGATCTGAGTGAGCAACAGAACCAAGGGCCAAATGAATTGGAAGCCTTAACACAGGTCATAAGGCATGACCATGATTACAATTACCGCTGTAATTGTAGTTCAATGTGTTTTTGCCGTGGATGCAAAACCAAAGAAGATGAAATTTCCAAATTAAGTGAACAGCTAGAAGAAATGACCATCAAGACGAAGGAGGACAAACTTAAGAAAAGTATGAGCAAGCGCCTGCTAAAAAATGACAAGAAAGTTAGTTTTTATACTGGCCTTCCTAATAAGTCCACATTTTATGCAATATTTGAACATATCAAGAACCGTGCGGCGAAGCTGAAGTACTGGAAAGGTGTTGTCTCCATGCGAAAAGGAGTGAGAAGATTCAACAAGACTCCACAGAAACCAGGACCAGCGAGAAAATTGCTTCTGGTGGATGAATTTCTGTTGACGTTGATGAAGCTCAGGCTGAATTTGTGCATGGAAGATTTGGCTGATAGGTTTGGAGTCAGTCAAGCTACCACAAGTAGTATTTTCAATACCTGGATCACTTTCTTGAGACAAGAGGTTTCCCCCCTAGTATTTTTCCCAAGTAGGGATATTGTCCATGAAACCCTTCCCAAGGCTTTCCGACAAAAGGGCAGCAAACCAAGAATAATTATTGACTGCACCGAAGTATTCATAGAAAGACCTCGGGATCTTCAAATTCAGGCACTGACATGGTCTGACTACAAGAAACACAATACAGTGAAGTTCTTGGTTGGCATCACACCTCAGGGCCATATTGCATATGTCAGTGATGTGTGGGGAGGACGTACCACCGACAGATATATTGTCCAACATTCCGGATTTTTGAATCACCTGGATCCTGGAGATGAGGTCATGGCTGATCGTGGCTTTCCCATAAGAGAAGATTTGATGTTGAGAAGAGCCAAACGGACCATACCTCCTGGTGCTAGGGGTCATGAACAAATGACCAAGGAGAATGTGGCACACACCAAGATGGTGGCAAATCTTCGCATACATGTCGAGCGAGCAATTAATCGAATTAAGTGGTTCACCATATTGAAAGGCACGTTGCAAATAACACTTGTCCCTAGAATCGATGACATTGTCATTGTGTGCAGTGCATTATGCAATTTACTTCCGCCATTGGTTGAATAAATGTGCGCTAATTGATATTAATATCCAATGTACTCTAGTCATATGCCTCTGTAATAAAAATTGGTTTTGTAATGTAATGCTTAGTAATTTTGTCACTGGTTTGATTCAGGTCTTACTTGCACAGATGTCATCCTTAATGATTTAGTCTTAATCAGGCAACTGTAAAATACACATGAATAAAGATAAACTAACTAGATTTTTCTGTTTTATGTATTTACTACTTATCGAGAAATATGCTTAATAAACAATCTAACAAGTTTCTCATACAACATAAACTAGTATTCACAAATAACATATATGTACATTATCAAAGTCACTTTGCATTATATATTGCTGGTGCAAGATAGCTGCAGAAGAATTTGGCAAGCCTCTGCAAAACTATTTCCCACTGGTCAACATCTTTGGCGATCTGTACAAGACAGTGTCCCTTGAATGAAAAAACAAAGAAGTAGCACCACTCCATATTAGTTACTCCCAGCTGACCTTGCACTTGTGTCCAATATTTGTGAGACTTGGACAATCTAAGTTTGCCGTCACAATCAGTAATGAGATACCTTGGATTACCTGCAGCAGGGGTAGTGTGGGCAACACTCATGGGGCATTTGATCTCAACACAAGCAAGACCACAGCAAGCACATTCAATGATGGCATCAGGAGAGGCTCCAATATATGGATGTGAACAGCACACATACACTCTGCACTCATGCAAAGTCACATTCTTGTGACCTGCTTCCTTGAAAACCTCCAGGAACTTTGTTATTGCATGCTTTTCCATCTCCCTTCCATACTTTAGTTGAGGTAGGTTTTCTGGAGGTGCCTTCACACCGAGCACCCGCTCAATGATGCTGTTCATGGAGATGCTTGCATTCGCTTCCAAAGTGGCCATCCTGGTGCTCACATCGTGGAACACTGATGCAGTGATCCTCCCATCTCGTTGATCCTTCCAGTTTGGGTTTGAACCTTGGCCAACAGTTTCGCGTTCAATGAAACCAGCAATCTCTGGCTGGATGGGAGACAACTGCTCCAGGAAGGCTGACAGAGAGACACTGCACTGTGCCATTTGCTTGATTGTCAATGGCAGAACACTTTCATCGGTTGCAGAGTGGAACTGTATGCTGTGCGCATCTGTTCCTGGTCAGACAGTCCTTGCAACAGAGGATGGCGCAGACACAGAAATGACAGCCATCAAGGCTTCCAAACTGGCTGGGCGATGTCTTTTTTGTGCATCCTGTGGGTTGAACAGGTTCCTAGCAGCTTTTTCTGTCCCTTTCTTGTCTTTTGCTGCAAGACAGTAAGCAGTATTTCATTAGAACTGACATTGATATAAGTGAAAGTTCGTGAAAAGTACAGAAGTTTGCGATAAACTAATCTTTATACACTTACTGTAACTTCCATACTGAGGCTTGGTCCATGAAATTTCTTTGGCCAATCTGGGTTGAATAAGGTCAGATGTGTTTTTTGGCTTAGTCCATTCACACTCTGGTGCAGTGCAAGCCAACTGGGTGTATCCCAACTTCCATGCATGGTCCAACCTGAACAGCAGTGCTGCCACATGATTGCATGTTTGACCCAGCCTGAAGAAAACCAAATGCTTTATTAAGTTTTAAATTGAGACCTTATTTAATGCCATGGATGGTCAAAGTTAAGGTCATGGAACTTACCCAGCAAAACAATTGCAACATGCAGAACAGACTTCCCCTGACTTCTTGTCAACAGCCACCCATACTCCATGGCTTGGGTTTCTCACATTTTGGGAGGGAGTGCAGTTGGCCCTCAGGAAACTAAGATAGCTATCATCATTGATTGGATGATACAAGACCTCCTTGAGCCAGTCTGTTATGATAAAGTAAATACAAATTAGTAATTGCAGTTATGAATTATAACTGGACACACATATAGGGGAGTAGGCTAAGAAGGCCAGCTGATTAGTGACAAATAACATTTAACTTGATATAAATTAATGGGTATCTAATCAACTTAATAAAAAATGATGAAAAATATGAGAGCCTCGCAATAAATAGGTAAATACATAGGTAGATAATTGTTGTACTCATCAGTCCATAGTAAAATGGTACATGTAATACAGCTTTTATACTTCCAATAAAAGTACCAAATTATAAATGTGAAAGTGTTATATTTACCTGCTTGAAAATAGCTATATGCCTTTCCTTCCTTGTAATCTGCCAGGAGTCTTTTTTGTCCATGTCTTTTACTCCAAGGAAATTGCATATATCAAAATACATGGTAGGAGGCCACAATTTCATATCATCTTTCTCTCCTATCCATCCCTGGGTCAAAGTAGCAGGATCTGGCAATGTATTGTCACCTACTTTTAAACATGCTGCCAAAGAAGCAGCACGAGATGCTGCTAGTTCTGCATCAGTTTTCTTTGGCTCTAATTTCATTTCCCATGCAGCAAATGCACAAGCTGCAAGATCAACCTTTTTACCTTGAAGTGACAATCCAAATTTCCTTAAATAATCTTTCAGTGCAGTCATATTCCATCTCATAAAGTAGTCAAAATCACGCTCCTCACTCGTTTCAGCGATGCTGTTGTGAATGTAAACAAACCCTAGCACCCCTTGACCTTTGACCCAGCCACGAGATTTGGGACGAGAGCGAGACTTCTGAGACCGTGAACTGGCTTATTAACTTAACTAGCAACTTCACTAAACATGATAAGCTTTAGTGCAACAATTCATGTCTCACCTTGATGTCTTGAATATACGGTTTACCCCTCAGCAGGGCAAAGTTTTCCAGAATTGCAAATAGTTGCATGCAAATCAAGGCTAGCTTGTAGAGAACGACAGTATTCCGTACATGCACACCTGGCCATTCTTCACTGGAATACCAATGTAGGACGCCATCACACCTCAGTGTACAAGGCCAAAGACCCAAAATCCCCAAGAAGCCAGAAAGGTAAAAAGTGTCTAGGCAGAGTGAGGCTGAGAAAGACAGAGGCAGAGTGACAGCAGGACTGCTGCAAAGAGTCCTTGCTAATTTATTCTTGGGTGGGGGCTGGTTCAACATGAGATTTTTCAACATGTAATTCTTGGATTTCGTGGGGAACAGACAATTTTATTACAATTAAATAAACCATTCAATTTTACTTTGGTCTCCATCATCCTTTTACTTGTATTGTTCTAGAGCTTCAGATCCTGGACCTTCACTGCCAAGCCAATTAACTTAACTAGCAACTACGCTAAACATGATAAGCTCTAGTGCAACAATTCATGTCTCACCTTGATGTCTTGAATATACGGTTCACTTTCAGCAGGGCAAAGTTCAGAACACATTCCATTCTCACAGCCAATTACGATGCACATTATCTAATAATCAGAAAAAGAAGACAATTATTACTGAAAGTTATATATTACTTCATGCAGTTATTATCATTAACATAAAAAACAGCCACAAATCTGTTTGCCCTAATCATTACATCCAACCTGTTCAGTGAATGTTCAATTTGATCATCTCCGATGGCAGTATACTAGTCACTTCAGTTAGTGTTTTGTTTCTCACAAGTTCCTCATAATGAACCTGCAACAAAGACAGTAGATTGGTCACAATACGTAATTACACGTAATATGTAATGTATCTGTTTCAAGGGATGCAGAACCTAAATGCATAAAATACATGTACATGGACTCACCATAGTAATCAACCAATGAACTTTGCATAGGACATCTTTGTCTGGTACTGGATCTGCAGAACATCTTAATGAACAGTTGTGTGCACTTTCTGGATCCAAAACATTAAGTTCAACCAGAGTTGCAGTTGGAAGTTGAAGAATATCTGGGAAGGGTTCAAGTCAAACAAGAGTTAAACAGGCAAATAAACACTACAACATCAACAACAAAAAAGAGAGAGGGGCCTAGCTCAGTGTTAGTGCTCTGGGCTTGAAAACCAATGGGTCCCAGGTTCAATTCCTGGTCGAGCCTAAGTTGGATAGCTGTTTCATCCTTCATCTCATTGCCATGGTCCCTGCCTGTCCTAATTAGCCCATCAGGTGCAGAAATACAGGACGTAAAGCCCTATCCACCCACCCATAACAAAAAAGGAGACAACCAATGATACCAATACACACTGTATGAACACTAAAGAAATGATATTTTTCCAAATTTTGTAAAACATACCCGAGATATGTCAGTGTGCTATCACAAGGCACCACTAGGCCACATAGGGTGTTTCTGTTTAACATTTCATATGGGTCAGTGCATTAGTGTTAGAGTTCAGCTCTAGAAACGAAAGTGTGCGTTAGTTCTGCTTTGGAAATAAAAGTGCAACGGCGGCCCTCCCCAATGATGCCTGTGTGCTTTGTGGGATTCGCTGAGGGTTTAGCTGCAGCACAGCCTATGTTTAGACTCAAAATTATAGCTAATATTTATTTGTTATATCAAGTGTCAAACAGACATTGTATCACCCCTTCAGCAAACCCAAATAAGCAATAATGCAAAATACATAGACATAACACCTGTTTGGGTCAGTAAACTGAAACATTCAAATAACTGATTACAGAATGAAATTAGTTTATTCTGTCCCCAGCCTAAATTGTAGGGATATTGAAATGCTTGTTACGATGAGACATGACTCATGAGATTTTTGGTAGATTTAAACGTATTGCTTTCTTTATATCAAGGGAAGATCCTGCTTACATTTAATTACATATTTTTGACTGAAAACTGCATGTGTAATCTTCCAACCAGCAATTTTCTATCATAATCTTAAGCTTATCAATATCATCATCATTACCATGGTTATTTATGGGTGGTTTATTCATAAGAGATTCTTATCTATATATTATACATGATAAATAAAGACTTCTACCTTCTGTGTTGTCAAATGTTTGTGCAGTGTGTCTTTAAGAAGCAAATGTTCCGCTTCAACTGGCACTTCAGTTCATCTTGCTGACCTGATTAGTTCTATTAAGTGAAGATGAGTGCAGTGAACTCACAGAAAATTATACTTAATTTAAGATCACTGATTGCTATTGTGTTAAGGCAACAAAATTAAATTGACGCACCATGTAAAAAGGGGGCTAATGGGTGGATTTTTCAAAAATTAGATTTTTGTAATTGTCTAACATGTGTAGTTTATGGAAATGTAAAAAATTTCCAGATATCTCAATATTTAGTGGTCATTTGGGGTATTTGAAAATTTGATGTTTTCGCGCACATAACCACTGAGACGTAATGAGCAGCGACACAGGCACTTGTTAAACTATGCATTACGTTTTATGGCATATTTTCGTTATCTGTCGTTCAAAACTTACGTGATTTGGATATGTGATAATGAGGTAACTTTTCTATACTCAACTAAAATTGTGAGCTGCTACAATAATCACTTTTTGTAAAATTTAACATTAAAATTGGCGTCTTAAAAATCTGGTTTCCGACGTAAAAACAACCTCTGTATTTGGTTTTTTATCTCGGTTGCTCATTCACCAACAATTACCAAAATCTAGCATTGTGTTTGTCATGACATTTTTCAAATTTTTCTGGAATTTCATCATTATATGTGCAACATTTTTAACACAATTGAGCATCAAACATGGGCTACCAGCTGAGGTTAATATTCATACTATAGAAGCCTACTAGTGCCACACACAACTCCTTTTTTTTTTTTAAGTTTTTTTTCTACATAGCATCTGAATGTTTTTAGATTTGTGTTTTTTGATAAAATTTTTTTTAGATTTGCGTTTTTTGCTGCATAGAAATCAAATTTTTTTTAACTTGCGTTTTTTGATACATATTTCTTTGGATTTGTGTTGTTTGATACATAATTTTTTTAAATTTACGGTTTTGTTGCGTAACTTTTTTAATTTGCGGTTTTTGATACATAATTTTTTTCATATGCGTTTTTTTCTACATAATTTTTTTGCCATTTTTTGGTACATCATAATTTTTTTTGGTGTTATTTCCCACATATTGTTTTTCAGTATGCATTCTTTGCTACATGATATTTTTTCATCTGTGTTTTTGGCTACATAATTTTTTTTTTCCAGGGTGCATTTATGCAAAAATAAAATTTTATTTTGCAGTTTTTATCATTTGTGACTTTTGCTAAATAATTCGTTATTATGTGTTCTTTGCTACATGATTGTTCATCTTTTTTGATTTTTGCTACGTAACATTTTTTCACTTTGTTTTATCCAACATAATTTTTTTCAGCATGTGCATTTTTTTATACGCAATTTTTTTGAGTTTGTGTTTTTCATTACATAAATTATTCTAAATTATATATATATTTTTTACATTACATTTGAATCTTTTTTGCTATTATTCGCAAACATTTGCGAATAAACGCAAAACTATTCAACTCCTTCTAGAACCAATTGAGCAGAATAAAAAAATTATGTAACAAAAAAACACAAATTCGGAAAAAAAATTATGTGGCAAAAAACTTTAATATTTGCGAATAAACGCAAATATTTGCGAATAAATGCAATATTATCTAACTCCTTCTTGAACCATTTGAGTGGAAACGAAAAAAAAAAAAGTGGCCAAAAACGCCAAAAAAAAAAAGTTGTATGAGGCACTAATAGGCTTCCATATATGAGAGTTAGAACATATAGAACTAAAAGGGGACAGCACTAATTTTGATCTAATGCTAAAATTATGACAAATATACCAAATGATAGCTCAAAGGCTCTACTTTAGGTATATAGCTAATGATGCTCTGAGTATTATTTTGGACAAATTGGGGGACATCATAAAAAGGTCAGTTTTTCTAGAAAACAAGCATGGTGACCCCTCTTTTTTATTGTCTCATATAGATTATTATAATAAGTTACAGTCGGGTACAATGTTATATTAAATTCATATGGCTGGACATTTTTTAATTGCAAGATTTGTAAAAAAAAATTCCCTTAAAAAATTAGACTTTTTGAATTGGCTTGCATTTTCTTTGGATCCCCTGAAATTATTGTTCTCTTTTGAGTTTCTAATGAAAATGGTCTCAAAATGTTCCTGAAAGTCCACTGCATGCAATAACATCACCTGCTTTTATAGTTATAGCATTGCAATTAAATTATTAATTATTAGGCTGGATATGAGTCGGAATGAGTGGGGGAAAGCACAAGAATAGAAAACATCCAATAATTTGAAAATTAGCATGCTGACCCCCCCCCCCCCACCCCCCCCCCCCCCAATTTGTTTCCATATTTTAGCTTTATTATCCCAGGCAGAGGTTTGAGGTAATGCAGACCAATTGTAGACTGCAGAACTTGATTAATTTCTTTATTTGTAGATCTACTAACATTGCCAAGCTGTTCCTAACTTGACACTGTTGACTTTCTGTATATATACTCCATTAACAAGTTATACATGTAGTGTGTGTGCAGGTGGATTTGTCACACTTAATTTCTGAAGTAGAACTCCAACGCTATTGTATATACATTGATATAATTTGGTATCTTATTAGTCTGTATGGCCAAGTTGTGACTTTTGATAGTCTCATTGACATGTCTCAACTTTGTTTGAAGGATTTGGGAAAACATTTTTACAGATTATTTTGCTTTTCCAAAGCAGTACTCGAATACTACTGCACCTACATGCTTTGTTATTATATGTCTAAAATATTTTATTTGTGCCTTTTGGTGTCCTTATGGCCATAAATACTATAGAATATTGTGAAAAATTCATGTTTTCTAAAGCCTGTATCAACGGGGTCTCACCTACTAGTGTACCTAAACACATGTTATTTGTCTTCTAAAATGTCTATATCGTAATACTTTAAATTTCGAAGCTTCATTTTGACATATATTGCCCTTTCTTTTTTATAATTGTGGAAATTATGCAAAAATTGCTGAACTTGTGTTGTTTGCTACATTTCATAACCCCTGGTACTCTATGATACACTGATATCACAAACCTTTGGAGAATTAAGCGTACAGTGCCTTACAGAGGTATCCTGGACCATGCATGCTAGCAAATATGCCCCCCATTATAATTCTTCTCATGACATAAAAGACACATGCATTAATCACACAAGTTTTTTCAGATGAATATTTAATGATATCAATAAAAAGATGCAGAAAATCAACTATTATATACAGCTGTAACATTATGCAATCACATGCATGCTAAATCCCTTTAATCAGGCAATTTGATAAGATGCTATTGTTGAACCCAGAATTCTTTTTTTTTTTTGTTCAGACATACCCTACTAGTCATATAGTGGTTATACTGGGGAACTTTCATTTGATATTTTCGGCACTTATCAGGTGAATGCAGGAATCTGATAGCAGCTGTTGATAACTTCTTCTTTCTGCCCCACCCAGGTTGATTAGCCACTGTACCTTTAGCTTTGAATTTGCGAAATAATGCATCCAACTGTGTCTTTTGAAATATTCAGTATCTTAGCTATTTTTGTATCATTTTCCTTGCTTGTGCAATGCCAAAATCTCTTCTCTGATGTTTTTGTGAGTATTCTCTTGTTTGAGCCATGTCTCCAGTTGACAATGACATGAATCTAATGATTTAAGGCAGTGATTAAAACTGGAACACCAGCACTCAATAACCCAATTAAAGCTGCTTGTTTTCAGTTTTTGTTATTCACTATTTGAACTGTTTGAACAACCCCAGATTTGCTAATCTGCTCTTTTATGAGTGATTGCATGTAGGGGTTGAATAATTTTAAGAAGACAGCTATAATTAAAAGTAGTATATCGTGATTCATCAGAAAAAAAAAACCTTGTCTCGTATTTGTTTAGTTGGTATATTTAAAGCAAAAAAAAAACAGCTAATATGCAAAAAAATCACACAAAATCAGGTCATGCCTGCCATTTGAGTGCACGGTCTGACTAAACTTTAGCCATTATTTTACTCCCTGGGTAATATACTTGAAATAAAAAAATCTAATATTGTAAAAAAAAAAAAAGATAACAAGAAAGGTGTGGTGTCCTGTATATGCTGAGGTAAAATACCCCACCCTTAGGGAAAATGTGTACCATAGTGTGGACACCTAGCCTATATCATCTCATCATTACATCTACCCCTGCCAGTTGGTCATGTAAGCTGACTAAGCGTCAGTAGCATTGAGGCATTTAACAAAAAAAGGATAATGCATGCCTGTTATAATGAGTGAATGAAAAGATTAGAATAATTATGAAAATAAATCATCATTTTCCAATTTCTGACTGAACTGATATCTTTGAGGTCAATTTATGATTATTATGAATAAATATATTTAAGAAACACATGTGATAAGTCAAGTCAAGTGCAATGGCAAAATTTTGAGACATTGTTTATGTCTGGGCCATTATTTCTTGATACATTTTGTATTGTTGCTATTTTTTGTTACATGGTAGACTATTTACAACAAAAAATGTCACAAAATAATATTTTGTCAATCATTGAGATCATTGAAATAAAAAAAGCCTGATTGTATCCAGGTCAGCAGGTGCTTTCTAGGCCAGAACAGTCTTCAGGCTTAAGACTGGCCCAAATTTTTTTTATAATTACGCACGCGTGGCTTGCTTGCATTTTCCCGCCAATTTCGCAGTTATAACGTCACCACCCGTAAGCCCCCTTTTCCCGTGGCGCGCCACATTAATGATTGAAATTCACCTTATTTGATCAAGGCACTTATGTGTAAGCAATAAATGTATGATACATTGAAAGAAATCAAGTCCAACGTCGAACATACAATGGAAATGGCATCATCACCCATTGTTCAGTATTGTGAAATCATCATTAGCTTGGTTTTTACATGCATACTATAAAGTGAAGTTTATTTATTTTAATGCAATAGATTTTGGCCACTGTCATATTGAAAAAATGATGCACAGAAAAAGGTCAACAAAGAGCGCAGAGAGATTGATTCTATCACCAAACGTCCAGGACGTGTTAATGCAGCATTGAAGAGTAGATTCGAATTTCAGGAGATGTCATGAAGTATTCTGTCACAACTGCCAAGATCTTCCTGACTGATGAGGAAGTTGATGAAAACACCAGATTGGAAATCTGGATTTACTCTGAACCCTAGCAAGATGGTGTAAAAGAAAGCTTTAGTCAGCCATGGGGTGGGAGACAGCCGTGGGGTGGGAGTCAACCTGAAGAAATGTATAAACTGACTAGAACGGCTTACTGTGGTCACCAGGCCTATTGCAGAGCCAGAACCACTACAATTGTCACTGGTCCCCAAAATAATGTCTTACCAGAATTTAATTTACAGCAATTACCCATTTCAATGGGCAGTTAATAAACAGATTTAAAAAAGTGATTAATTGTCCCCAAACAGTTTTGAACAACAGAGGCAATCTACAAAGATGAAATATAGGCCTATCAATATTTCATCAAGCTACTGTATGCAAATATTTAAACCATAGTGATTCAATATTTATAGATAGATCTATATAATTATCTGACCAAAACATTTTCACGTTTATTATGTTTTCAATTATCTAAAAAAATTAAATGAAAACATTTGGGGTAATGCAGTTTAGCTAAAATGTAATTTCAATTGCATACAAATTTTCGATCTCAGCCATTTTTGCTCCATCCCAGCAGGAAAATTTTCAATATGTATGTAATCATTTACCAATCTTCCCACACTCTACAATTTTTGAAATAAATGCAAATGCATTAAAATCTTGAACACATTTGCCGTAATTTGCGACCTTGATCAACGCCCAGAGTTTAAACAACCCACGTGATTAAGCTCCGCCTAATCAAGGGCGGTGTCAATCAAACTTACGCTCCGCCCCCTTCAGTGACTTGTGCAGACGTAATGAATGATTGTGCAACATAAGCGTGCCCAGTCAAAACATCGACACATCGTAACAATTTAAACTAATAGACGATCAAGTCTAATTGTTTATCAAGCAGTCTAGTCAAGCAAAACATTGCCAATAGACTATAAACGAAACGTGTAGATGATTGACAGCTCAGTTCAATGCATTTAAATCTAAATTAGACCCATGTAAAAAATCACTGAGCCACAAAGAAAAAAGTCAGAACTCAGTTTCATAAAAACATGGGTCAAATCCTGCCATGAAAAATTCCATCTGACGGACTTTGAGCCCAATACAGCTGAGGCAATAATAGTTTAAAGATGGGAAAATTAAAAGAACCGTGCTCCTCTTAGGCATGGGACACATTTCATAATTTCTTTGAATTACATCTTCTCAACGGTGAAAGGTAAAAAAAAATCTGTAATAAGCACATGGTAATATTTGAAGGGGTCAGAAGAAAACCACCTTTATATTTTTCAGGCAAGAAATTCAGGTGAACCGTCAAGCCATGCAGACACCTGCCGAACTTTTCAGATAATTTGTTGTATACTATATAATGCTTCTTGTTTGCATAGGTTCCAGGGACCACTGGCCGTACAGCATACCTCATATTTTTTTGCCACATTTTTATTGAAATTCACAGATCAATTGATCGTTTTAACTGGACATGTTAAAGATATGTTGATATTAAATGAAATACACAACTCTATGCCATTCCATTGATACAGATCATCAATCATGCCTCGCATGACATGTGATAATTTTATTGTACTGAGATTATATTTATTCATGAATCACTGGCAGTCTTGAGGAACAATTAACAAAGAAATGACGTTTCATTGAAGGATTTCATTGAAGACAACCAGAGGGCGCATCATGCAGCATAAGGAGGCATGCATCTGCAAAAGAGAATTCAGTTATAAATTTCTGGGACCGCGGTCTTAAGACCAGATTTAAAGTTAAATTAATGTGGAGTAAATTACATAATGCATCCTTATATGTAAAGTTTGAAATCAAACAATGCAATATGTAATTTACTCCACATTAATACACTTAATAAAAAAAGTTCTCTTCTTTTAACTTGGTCTTTATGATGAGTTGCCAATGTATACAATCGAATCCCATTAAGACCACTCTAATCATTTCACCTTTGAGGATATAATACAATGCAACGGGTCATTCATCCCATGGTATACATTGGCAACTCATGATAAAGACCACGCTACTCTTAACAGTGCTTAATAGGGAAGTGAACTTAGAATAATTATTCTTTCAATTGTGAGTAAAGAGAAATCTTTTAATGTGGAGTAAATACAATTACTCCAAATTAACAGATTTCTTCATTCAATGTGGTCTTTTATGTGGAGTTGCTAATGTATACAATGGAACCTCACCATTAATACCTCACCATTAAGACCACTCAAGGTGAAAACAATTGCAATTGATTTGCAAATTTGGAATAAATGACCTATATTGCATTGTAATAATTATATCATATTAAATCTGGTCTTAATGGAAATTACTTTGTATACATTGGAAAATGATAAAGACCACTCAAAAATGGTACCTAATATGGACCAAACTGGTTTTAAGCAAATTTATCATACTTTTGGGGTTTTGACAAACATCTGAAAACTGAAAAAGAGCAAAATTTGAATGAGTCAGGAGTGATAGTTGCAACTATTATAGAGCCAAGTATCACTCCCTTAGGTCAAATAAAAATTTACTAGAGCCCTCGCACCAGTCAATATTTGTATAATAGGGCTAACAAACTTATTCAAATTTTGATAAAATATTTATTGAATCATTGGCAATCTTGAGGAAAAATTAAAAAAGTGTTTCCCTAACTTTATTGAGAGCTATAAAAGAGAATGCATAATATAACAAGTGCATATGTTTGAGGAGTGCCGTACTTTCAATTTCATTGGAGACATGATGCTCAGGTTGAATGCTGGCTTTAAAATGTTTCCAATCCCAAACGCATCCATAGACCATATCAGCTCGGACAGTTCTGGAAATGAAATGTAAGAAATTAGGTTTTATGATTGAGACAATACACTGCATTTGTGTCATTTAGCAATGCCAGGCAAAAATCACATCGCAAATTCAGAGAATGTTAAGCTGCTAATGTATATATTAAAACCTCAGCATTAATAGGACATATTGTAGATGTCCTCAGTCAAATTTTTACAGCAACATAATCCAATTTTGATACTTACATGATACATCAAGTCGGCGAGTTCCATACTCTCCATTCATTGGCGACATGGTCTATCGAAGCATTTGGAATCAGGGGAACATTAAGGTCAGCATTCAACCTGGGCATCAGTTCAGTTCTGCAAGGAAAGTAGGAAATTAGGTATTATAATTGAGACACTACACTGCAATTTGTCATTCAGCAATGCCAGGCAAAATCAAGTCACAAATTGCAAAAAATCATGCATTACTAAATATTAATTAGAAAATTAAGCAATGCATGACAGGCCTGATAATGCATGACAAAGTAGAACTAAGCTAGGTCGCCGCGTCAAGGCCTGCAGTTTTGACCTAGTCCTAACTACACGTAAAGCCGTGAGATGCCACAGCTATCTAACACCACAAGCCAAAAGTGGTTTTCAGAAAGTCTGGTTAGTTGAACTAAAGACCGTGCTACAACGGTATCTAATTCAACAGCCTATGTTGAAATTGCTGGCGAAGTTAAAGAGAGCAGGACAGCAAAAAAAAGTAAAATGTACAATAATCCATTCCCAGTCACCCCAATACGACTAATAAGGTTAGAAGGCAAACAAGACTATCAAGGCTATATCTAAATCTAACGAGAAGACCTAAGAACCACATAATGCTACTACACAACACTACTACAGTAAATACACTACTACACACTACTACACACTACTACACACTACTACACACTACTACACACTATTACACACTACTATAATACTAAAACCGTCCTACTCTCTAGGGTTAAATTACCAATTAATTTTTACCACTATATAAAGTTAAGGCACTCTAAGGCCGATAACACTAAAAGCACTGCTTAGTGCTTATGCCAAAGGTGTTTAAGAATTTTGTTTTGCATTATAATAAGCTTACTTAAATTACTATAAAAGATAAATATAGATAGGATGGGGCTCTACACAATTTTGAGTCCGGGTGAAGATCTTGCAGTCCGTGTGAAGATCTTGCAGTCCGTGTGAAGATCTTGTAGTCCGTGTGAAGTAATATTTCTACTTTATATGTTTCCCTTATCCCTTTACCGACTAGTAGTGATAAGCCTAATCGGCCCGTGAGGTATAACCTCGATGAGCCAATGTCAGCCCGAAACCCTGGCTCAGGCACCAGACCAACATTGTCATGCTCCACCGAGCCCCCACAGACCAACTAAATGGTCCCCAGAGAAGGAAATATCAACATATTTAGCCATTACGTAAAAGCGAAGCCGCGCAGAACCCGGCTAAATCTGATAATTACCTCCCAAGTTTCCCTATAGTAATTACCTCCCAAGTTACCCTATAGTAATGCTAAGCCTAACGGGCCCCGTGAGAACAAGATGGATCAGCCTGTCATGTACCCAGCACATTCCGCGGCTTCGGCAGGAGGGTCAGACTTCTATCTCCGTCGAGCCCCACGTGGTCCTTATTTTACTGACAAGTGCTAAGCCTAAATGGTCCCCTTTGAACAGGACAGATTAGCCAAAGTTAGCCAGACACTGAAGAGCCACCCAGTGCCTGACAAAAATTGACTTTTCTGCAAGCTCGCCAGTTTCCCTATTCCGTATCTCGAAGTCCGCGTGAAGTCCGGTCCGCCTAATCCTGGGGAAAAAAATAAAATAAAGCAGAATTATTCATGACAACAAACATAACGCACAGCAACATACATAACAGATTCGAAAACTAGCCTATATCAACTATTCTAAAATCAAGACTAAATAAATTTAACTAACAGGCTTATTTTACCCACTATTACTAAGCCTAATGCGCCCAAGAGAACAAAACAGAACAGCCAAGTCAGCCCGAAACCCCGGCCCAAGCTCCAGACCAAAATGGACATGCTCCACCGAGGCCTCAAGAGAACCTATTCCTATATAAATACATACCCACTTACACATCCCAATTACCCAATATCCAATATCCAAAATATAAGAAACCCAAAATATAAAATACACCCCTTGCGCTATCCTCCTGAAAATAAAACAAAGAACATAATTAAGCTACAGTAGTTTCGACAAAAAATATCACGATAATCTTGAATGTCAGAATCTTAATGGGAAACCATCCTAACTTTGTTGAGGTTCAAAAACCCTTTCTAATGATGTATTACATAGTGTACCTATATTTTTTATCTACAGAATAATCAATTGAATCTATGGATAATTGACAAGTAAACAACTGCAGTCTCGGATTGAGCCATGAATGAATTTGCTGATTGATTAGCCTAGCGGTTAAGCAATTAATCTGTAAGAACAGGCACTCATGAGCTTCATGAGCTTCGCGAAACTTCTCAGCTGGATGTAGTAATGCAAGTGAGTGCCTGGAGCAATAGTATATATCTACCTCATAGTATCTATCTATCCATCTCATAGCATCTATCCATCTCATAGCATCTATCCATCTATCTATCTCATAGCATCTATCTATCTATCTATCTCATAGCATCTATCTATCTATCTCATAGCATCTATCTATCTATCTCATAGCATCTATCTATCTATCTATCTCATAGCATCTATCTATCTATCTCATAGCATCTATCTATCTATCTATCTCATAGCATCTATCTATCTGATAGCATCTATCTATCTCATAGTAATAGTATATATCTAATAGCATATATCTATCTAAAAGTATCTATGTCTAGCTATCCATCTACCTAACTATCTATAGAATAGAATAGAATAACTTTATTATAACCTGCAAAGGTAACTTGTGGCTTGCATAAATAAAAATATAGCAGAATAATGAATATTTCTCTAGTATTTACAGCCATGAGAACCCAAAACGCACCACTGCACTATTTTAGACATAGGGAAGGTTGTAAGCATGTAAGTGCAGTAGTTTTTTAGTTCTGCTCTGGAAACAAAATGTTTTCTATCTATCTCATAGCATCTATCTATCTCATAGCATCTATCTATCTCATAGCATCTATCTATCTCATAGCATCTATCTATCTCATAGCATCTATCTATCTCATAGCATCTATCTATCTCATAGCATAATAATAGTATATATCTAATAGCACATATCTATCTAAAAGTATCTATCTATCTGAAAGTATCTATATAAAAGTATCTATCTATGTCTAGCTATCCATCTATCTATCTATAGAATAGAATAACTATTATAACCTGCAAAGGTAACTTGTGGCTTGCATAAATAAAAACAATATATATAGATGCAGCAGAATAATGAATATTTACAGCCATGAGAACCCAAAACGCACCACTGCACTATTTTAGACATAGGGAAGGTTGTAAGCATGTAAGTGCAGTAGTTCATTAGTTCTGCTCTGGAAATCAAATGTTTCCTATAGACCTAGCATAACACTAAGTGACACAATAGTTGAAATTCCATAATACTGTATCTGCTTGAAGTTGCTTTTTCATTTGGCGATTTCTTTCTGAAACCCCATTTTTGAATGGCTATAACAAGAACACCATTTCTTGTAGAAAACTACAAGTTATATAATGTGGGTATCATTAGTACCATGAACAAAATCTTTATCGGTCATAAAAATCTATAAAAGCAACTTCAAGCAGATACAGTATTATGGAATTTCAACCTGTACCTTTCAACGTTCGTCTAACAAGAGTAATTGACCTAATGACCTCCAAATTGAATATGCTTTAGATTTGGTACAATGGTTTTCAAGATATGATCATTTAAAAACTGGATTTCATACGACATTGCCAAAACGAGTGCATAAACGCATAGACCTTGACTTCTATACTTTTTCTAGCCAAAACAACAAAAGATATTAACCTGAAATTTTGCGCACTTCCTATATACTAATGTAGCTTTGCCTCAGAATTTTTAAGACAAATCTGAGATGGTATCAACAATGTGCATAACATCTTGCAACATACCATATTATAAGAAGTGCGAATAACCGCGAAATCGCGGAAATACTAAAAATTTGTTCAAATTGGCTAAACATTAATTTTGTCTTGGTACGGATAAAAAAAGGTACACACATGTTTCACACCTTCGAAATGGTTTTTCAGTCTTAACAAAACCTGGGTGGTTTCCACTTGAAATTCTGAGATTGACATTTTTCTATACATGTATTATTACTCACCTCCTGAAGCCGTGGTCCGTGTCCTGTCGTGAAGTCCTCGTCCGTGCCGTGAAGTCCTCGTCCGCGCCGTGAAGTCCTCGTCCGCGCCGTGAAGTCCTCGTCCGCTCCGTGAAGTCCTCGTCCGCTCCGCCGCCATCCGTCCGCACTAAGCCAGGGAAAAAAAAAGTACGCAATAAAAATGGCCAACAACATCAAATACAACAACATACATTAAAACAGACAAAAACTATCCTACATCAACTATTCTTAATTAGACTAAACATAATTAACATTTCTACTTATTATATCTCCTATTCTACAATCCAACTTAAAATATGATTCCCTTAATATACCCACTATTCAAGCCTAAATTAAATGGTCCCCAGCGAACAAGACAGACCAGACAAAGTTAGCCTGACACTAGGGGGCCGCCCAGTGACCGACCAAAATCAACCAGCCCAGCAAGCGAACCAGTTTCCCGAACTCCTATCCTATAATAATCCACTTAAATCCCAATTACCCATTGAAACTATTACGAAACCCAAAATAGAAAAAACCCATCAATCCTAGTACTGCCGTCCTGCTCCGCCGTCGATCATCCCTCTGGTCCGCTCCGCCATCCGCCGTCCGCCGTCCTACTATAAACTAACAAGCAAAATCATACATGCATAAATACAATACAATACAATACAATAAACCCCATTAAAATCAATAAAATCAATAAAATCATAAAATCATAAAATCATAAAATCATAAAATCAACTAAAACCACACGCACACATTCACACCGATAACTTAACACGCACGCACACTCTAATACCTCTCACACACTAATAACATAATGTTCAGGCACACTCTAATAACATAACTCTCACACACTAATAACTCTCACACTCTAATAACATAATGTTCACGCACACTCTAATATCATAACTCGCACACTCTAATAACACGCACACGCACACACTCATAACGTAACAAGGCAATAACGAAAAACATAACAAATAACGAAAAAGAAATAACGAAAAAGAAATAACGAAAAACAAATAACGAAAAACAAATAACAAATAACGAAAAACATAACCATACAACCTTCCCGCACACCATCCCCGAACTGACGGTTCCTGAGCTCCTGGCTGTTTTATAGACTCTCTGATCTCGGCGCACCAGCAGGAGGTCACGAGGTAGGGGCCGCCTTCAGCGCGCTTGCAGTGGCGTAACCAAGGATGAAGTTGGAGGGGGTCGAAATTATATCCTGCTTAAATGTATGGTGAACCCGCCATCCCCCATTATGATCACTCCAGAATACGCCCCTGCAATATTCAAATAAGTGCCGGATATTTTCCTATCTCTGAACTTGTGTTATGGATATTATGGATTTATTGCATGTATAATTGGAAAATTTATATACAACTGATCGAATTTCGCCAGGAACTGATGCAGAATGTTTACAGGTGGGAAAAAGTTCGTTTTAATATCTTGTTTATTCATGTTTTAGTTATAGAGGACATGGGCCCGGGCTGCCATGATTTCCAAATTTGATAGCTAAAGTCTTAGCCAAAATACGATATTTTCTAACGTGTACACATCTTTATGATATATCTTACATTTAGCTGTAGGTACGTGCGTAATTTGGGTTATGAATTGCTGAAATGAAAAGGGAAATATATCTGAATTTAATGCACCCTTCAAACACGGAAATGTTTAGCTTCTGTTCGCTCAATAATTTGCTAAAAATCCGCCATTATTCCTATATTGTTTGTAGTTAGACAATAATTGTCTTAGCCAACTATATCATAAGGACCAACACTATCTTGGCTGGTTTTAAATAAACTATTGAGTGGATACCACCAGCAAACCATTTTGTTGTCTGAAATAGTCAACTGTCATAATCTATATTAATCATGTTTTCAAATGTATAGGCCTACCTACAGTTCTGAACTGCATGTTTGAATTTATTTTAGACCTAATTTCTATAGTTGAACGCTAAATTTATGTTTACAACTGGCACGTAATTTCAACCCGCAAAAATTCATGATTCAAAATGGCCAATCATTTCATCTAACTGGATTTACACTCTGAAAACTGGTAATTAAGTTATGAATTTAAGAATAAATTGTTATGATGCCGTTTATTGTAAATTCGGGCCTATATAATTTCCTCTTCTTTCGTACATGAACATATTCACGTTGCACCTGTTTTGCTTGCAAACGTTGAATAGTATAAACGCGTGCAAAGTACGTCCACAGGACCAATATTTTATATATATATATATGAATTTCCACTTGTCTTTATGTCTTATTTTTATATATATAAATGTTACCAAAAAGTCACAGCCTAACTTGCTAACTCATAAAAGCCCCTCTCTGTACAATTAACTTAAATTTTCCTATCTTTGCAATGATATTTTTTTGCCACTTTATAATTAGCTTAGCCAATAAATATGATCACAAAGAAGCATCAGAAATTACAATGGAGAATATTGCAAACTCCAAGTTATTTCTGTACCAAAAGTGTTTTTATCAGATAGAAAGTTGGGATTTGAATTTTGGTGAACATTTCTGTCCATTTTGTGCTGTTCCATGCCATTTGTGGAAAAATATACTGAAAACAGGCGGTCATTCATTTTGAATCCTTCCATAATACCGCGATATAATTTGATATATGATATATTATGATATATGATATTTGATATGATATGATATATTAATATTTTGTTTGTGTGCTGTTTGCATAACATTGAAGACTCATGGGGAATTTTTTATTTTTTTTTAACATATGGGCAAATAGAACTTATAATATAATTTTTTTGCTTTAACAATGTGTAAATAATGATATCAAATGCACTTGAGAACAAACTTGATGACCGCCAATGCACTCAAGTTGAAGGACAAACTTTATGATTAAGTCAAGGACAAACTTATGCTTTAAGGGATTAACAGCTGTATTAAAAAGGTTTGAATCAACAAATCCAGCAAGAAACTGAACTGTTAACAACAGCTCAAAGACAAAACATAAAACTGAACTGTGAACAGCAGCTCAGCAATACCATTTTTGTTATGCACCACTGAACAAATAAAAAAACTGATAACCTTTGTTAAAAAAACATAGACTGCTGTAGCAGCAAACAATGATTAGTGACCTAGATGTAAAATATGACAATAGACCTGTGTTATTTATGGTAGCCCAAAATGCAAAATGTATTGCAATACAATTTTGGAATGCATCAGTAATTACTAATTAGTGAAGTTCTTATAAATAAAAGGAGAATGAGCATGTTATATTTTTGTCCAATTACTTATAGGTGTTTTTTGTTTAAGTTAAGTACAGGGTTGTTGATAAGAAAAATAGCTAAACTATGGTATTACTTTTACTGGAAAACTGACTTTTTACTCACAAAAGCAGTTAAACATTGTGAATTGGACTTCATTTTCCAGGCATTCAGATTACATTTGGCATCGGGGTCCTGTTTTGGGAAAATACTCATATATAGGAAGAGGGAAAACCCTGTTCTATAAAAGTGATCATTTTCCAGCTGCCAAATGGGGATTTTTAAACATGTATGAAATTTTGCCCCATGGTGTACTTCTTTTTTCACAAAATCGACCCATCTGTGAAAAAACTTAAATACAGCTATCAAGGTCACTATATTTACATTCATGGTTTATACTTGCTAAATGCTTGGATGATGAAATCAAATTCAAAATATAGCTATGCATTCTTTGAGTAATTATCCATTTTCTATCACTACCCATGTTTTGACTCTATTTTTCCCATCAAGCTCCCTATGTCATTTAAAACTGGGGAGTGCAAGATTCAGTGGACATGATTCTGCAGTCAGTCAGTTAAGCAAAGTCAGTCACTTAAGCCAAATTAGTCAGTTCAGCCAAGTCAGTCAGTTCAGCCAAGTTAATTCAGTCAAGTTAATCAGTTCATTTAAGTCAGTCAGTTGAACTCAGTCAGTCAATTCTGTCATTATTTATATTTCGAAATATTTTAACATTCCCCGGCAAGCAAACCCCGTCCGGCCACTGCCAGCGCGGCGGACGCCGTGTGTCGGATTGACAGTCGGAAAAATGTTGAAGGGGGCGAAATTATTCGCGTTATTTCCTGGCATTTTAGACTGATTCAGTTGCTAGAATTTGTAACTATAGTTATTTGGTAATTTTAGCATTAAAATCCGCGACGCTTTTCAAGAAACTTTTCCGCGGTAAATTTGGGCCTTAAAGGCTTAATCACATTTAACGTCTTATTATTCACTGTAGAAGTGAACCTTGAGGAAACTTTCCATTCTGCGAAATAATTTAAATTTAATAAATACTCGGCTTGAGCACCTGCCTGGTATGATCAGCCTGGTATGATCAGCTTGGTATGATCAGCTTGGTATGATCAGCCGTGAAAATGATATTAGCTCTGCCTTGGCTAATGTTATCCTAAAATGGGTTACCATGGTCATTGCTCGCAAGAATAAGGCTGGAATTTGGTGCACCCTAGGCTCGAATTAAGACCAAAGGCTGGAATTTGGTCAAGTTTTTAACATGTCTGATTTGAAGTTGTTAGGTATTATTGTAAATCAATATATTTTAATCAATTATAAGCAAATGTGTTGCAAATAACATACATTCTCAATTTCGATGTACTTATTTCCCCAAGTATGTCCAGGAATTACGTTATTTTGATGGAAGTTGACGGCACTGTGATTTGGGGCTGGAGTTTGTTCCATCCACCCTAACTTTCCAGAATATAGTTGTGAATTTATTTCTGGGTTTATATTCTTCACTGTAATTTTGCAAATTATAGATGCATTCCTCTGAGGCATTTGAAGTCTTGTCTTAATGATAAGACTGTTATTTCAATGGAAATTGATCTGAAGGGATCTGCAGTTTTTGGTTTTAGGCAGAAACGTTTTTTCCATCTCTGGCTGATGCCCGAATGAGAGTGCTGATGCCACTCTCATTCGGGCATGTAATTAGCGCATGTCAATCATGTGGTTATTTCTTCTTTTAAACAAAATATATTGTGTTTATATGGACATATATATACTGTTGAGTCCATGTGAGCTATTATGAAAAAATTGATGAAATGATGTTATATCATTGATACTGGCTATTTATGTATTTTCATTTCTGACAATTCCAGGATTTTATTTCTCACTTTGCAATGGTCAATTGCCATCGAAACATGAATTTTTCACGGGAAACTGAATTTAAGTTCAATTCGGAGAATGTATTCAGTGCATTGCTGAAGACACTGGACTGATGACTCAGTTTCAAATGTGCTTAAAAGCCACAGATAAACAAACCAGAGCCAAAGTAATTTTATGTCAGATCATTTGTGGCCTGATTTGACATTTTTACACATATATCATGACCAATTGTGCATGGAAAGCGCATGGTTTTAATTATAATTAGCTAAAAACGCGTTTTCCATGCGTCTATCCTTCTCATGGAAAACGCACATGGCACATTTGGCCATGATATATATATTCAATTTTTCTGATTTATTGTGGCATTTTTCTGAAGTATTAAAAGTGTTTTGAAGGTCAAGATCGCAAATTTTATAATATACAATTAGTGCACAAGACACTGTGCAGTAATTGTTATATTATATGGCCTTTCATATTACATAAGAAAAGAGAAGCTGGTTTTGTACAATAAAGTGAAAAAGCCTTTGCAACCTTGATCTAGTGTGAACCTAAAGCAGTAATCTTTCTTTTTCTCTATCTTTCATGATTTTACAAAACATATGTTTACACAAATGTAGCACATATTTCCTTTTTTTAGTTATTGAAAAAATTACAACTGTGACATAACAGCAAAAATATCAGTTATGTGACAGGCTCCCAGAAAAGTTTCTTGTGTATATTTGTATCTCAACATTGGTCAGCCCATCCCCATACCACATTCATATCATTCATGCAATATTGCATTATAGAATCAAATTTCAAAGTTGAGGGATGGGGTAGAATGACCCTTAATTGAGCCGTCATCTGACTCGAGATGATCCAGTTATGAAATGATATATATTATATACCAGAACAGTGGCAAGACTGGAATTTTATTGTCAAAGCCAAGGTCATTGCCGTGTTGCTAAAAGAAAAAATTTACAAACATATTTGAACATCATAGCGCCATCTACGGTCAACTTAGCAAAAAAATATAAAAATTATGACAGTATTGTAAACCACAGCCAGGCTCTGTGCAATAAATCCATAAATGTAATGTTCCCATGTTCCCAAAGCATGTGAGACAAGTCAGACTGTCACAGAAGAAATGGGACTGGTTAAGTCAAAATGATTGTCAAATCACGTCCCTAATGTTTTAGTTATTCAGGCCATGCACACGACTGAAGATGTGACTGTACGTAGCATTTATTCGTAGTTGGTTAATTCCAAATCACCGTTAATAACAAAATTAGCTAAAATGTTTGATGCGAGACATAGATATGTGCTCTTTTCCTTGGTCAGCAACTAGCCCGACTGGAAAAAATTGTAAAGTTTCCGATTATATGTTTAAAAAAGTTGGTCGGTAAGTCCGGGAATTTTTATTTTAATCCCCCCCCCCCCCCTAAGAATCAAGGTTCAAAAGCCAATTTTTTGACAGATGCCTTAAAAAAATATTCAGGTCTTGGCTTGGGGCTGGGGGCAGGGGGAATTTGCTCCCCCGTAGCGCCCCCACTGAGATTCATGTAGACCTGTCATTTTTATCATGAATAAAATCTATTGTTTAGATGAGTTAGCCCCAGTAACTTCAAAAACTATTGGAGTTAGCCAACTTCAAAACAAGTAACTACATTAATCAATTAATATTGCTTATTTTGTCTTAAAAATGGGTCTTTTTATATGGTGAGATGTTGTAATCTTTTTCCATAACATTGCATAAATCACAGCCACTCTTGAAATTAATTTTTTGTCCATAATTAAAAAAGTTTAAAATACAAATGGGCCAAGCTGCTCAATAATTAAGATTATTATTTAATAAGTAATTGCTCCTAGAAAAACACCTGTATGCCTACCATATAAGTGCCACAAATGAGTTTTTATTCAGGCTTACCCCAAGACTGAAGCAGCCCGCACCACCCTCCTCACCACTTCCTTTCAGGGTTTCCATTGCAGACCAACCAAAGGACCCGGCCGCCCTACTACAAACTATATTTCTTCCACTACAGGCAAACCCAACCTTATGGTTGTGGTCCGGGGCCTCCCAAAACAGTACACGGATGAGGAGCTAACAGACATCCTTGGTATGCCTGCTACCAGGATGTACAGTGCCACAGCTGATGACTTCACTGGAAGCATCAAATGCAGGTGCTCCACCAAGGAGCAACAAGAACAAGTGATTAAAAATGGTATTCTTTTTGATTTCCGAAAACACCGGGTGGACTCCTACTCCCAGGATGGCCCCCGACAATGCTTAGGTGTCAGAAGTTTGGCCACACCACCAAGGACTGCAGCGAAGAAACCAAATGAAAGAACTGCAGCGGGGATCATCGCCACACAGAGTGCCCCAAGAACGAGGAAGGAGCCCATCCCTTCCACCTACAAGGGATGCCCTGCCTACCTGGTGGCCAAGAAAGAACAAACGAAGCAACAGATCTCCTACGCCCAGAAGGTCGCCAAGCCTGCACCTGCCATCGAGACAGTACGATAGCTGCAGTCATCTCTGAGAGCATCTTCCTGTGTCTCTCACAGTTTCTGCCCCAGCTAGACAGAACGGAAGTCCACAAAACTGTACATAGAGTGGTATCCTCAATTTACAAAAGGCCTGTATCCTCTGACCAGTCCACCCACATTTCATCAATTTAATCAGGTTATAACCATTTTACAACGCTTAAATCTTCCTTTTCTACATTTCAGATAATGGCCAGACTACTACAGATAAACATCAATGGCATCCGCAGCAAGAACCTTCTTCTAGCAGGCTACCTACAAGAAGCAGCCTCGGACCTGGTCCTCATCTGTGAAACAAAATGCAGCCCAGGAACCAGATCCACCAACATCCCAGGCTACTACACTGCAGCAAGACATGACCGAATGCCCCAACCGGGTGCAGAGACAGGAGGTAGGACTGCCATCCTTGCCACCTCAGGCCTCCATAATGACTGTGCTGCAGTAAGCGTAAGGTTACCAGGAATAGGTGACACAGCTATTGTCAGCATTTACATTTCACTTTCAAATAACCTCTACAATAACACCCTCAGCTTTTTCACAATAAATACAATAATGTCAACTTTATGGGTGATTTCAATGCATACCATCCATGTGTTTCAGACGCCTGTACCTACAGCAGCATCAGGGGACTACAACTATGTGCAGCTATTAATCTATTTCCACTTCAGATTATAAACAGCAGCAGTACTCCAACCAGGCTACACCACACTGGACACATGTCATTGCTTGACCTCATCATTATGACAAATAATATCTGCCACCTTGCATCAGAACACTTTGTGGGTGAAGATGTAGGCAGTGACCTCCTCCCGGTCCACCTGCACGACACCACCAGGCCCCCCATCGAATTAACTCTCCGCAGGAATCTGGAAAAGGCCAACTGGTCCCGCTTCAGAGACCTGACGGGGGAAAACATTGTGACCAACCCACCTCAAACATTGGAAGAAGTGGACACCGTTTTTAACAGTGTATCACTTGCAATTACATCAGCCCTTGATATTATTGCATCATAAAAGTTGTTAAACATCGTTTTTCACTCTTTCAGACGCAACTCTCCAGCTAATCCGGGAGAAATGCCGTGCTCGTAGACAGGTCCAAAGACATCCAAACTCAGACATCCTAAAGACCAGACAAGTCTCCACTGCAGTATCAACAAAGAGAGACAACCGTGGCATGATGCCTGTGGAAACCTGGACTACAAACAAGGCTCCACCTTCTGGAAGCAGTTCAAGTGATTGACAGCGAGTGGTGCAAGATCCCAAACCACCCAAGGAGTGCAAGACCCACAAGGACACCCGACCACATATGACGCCACCACAGCCCAGACTCTGGCGGATCATCTAGCAAAGTGTCACACACCCAACAGTGGTCCTAACTTCCAACGCAAGGTCTTTACCCAGGTAACAAAACTAATAAATGACAACTATTTTATTTATACTCCACAGCTCCAGCCCGAACAGGAAGAAGGTGACGATGACCCTGACCTGATGGCCCCATCAATGCCCAGACTGTCCTTAACTCTCTTCGGAAGTGCCGCAACACTTCTCCAGGTGAAGACAAGATTGACTACAACATCATCAAATGATGCGACCCCCTGCTATTCAACTACCTCGGAGAGCTCTACCACTATCTCAGAGACATCGGCTACTTCCCCAGAGTCTGGAAATCAGCCATCGGAGTCATGATCCCCAAACCTAGCAAGGACACCAAGATTCCTGGTAACAACCAACCGATTTCCTTGCTTCAATGTGTTGCTAAACTTTTGAAAAATGTATTGCCAGGCCTCTCATTGACCACTTGGTCAACTCTCAGTTACTTAATCCATGGCAGAGAGCTTACCTTCCCAGGAAGGAGGCCAATGAACATGTTTACAGATTTGCAACACAGATTAGAACAGCAGCAGATTTCGGCTGGACCTCCGGGGCCATCCTCCTCGATGTTGAGAAGGCCTTTGACTCGGTCTGGCAGGACGGACTCCGGTAAAAGTTATCAGAGTACGAACTCCCAACTAAGCTCGTTCGGCTTCTCTCATCTTTCCTAGAAGGCAGGACCATTGCAGTAAGAATAGGTAACACAGTATCACGACAGGTACAGCTTAAGGCTGGCACTCCACAAGGGTCTGTATTGAGTCCAATTCTCTTTAACATGTATGTAAATGACATCCCTTTCACACCTGACAATAAAGTACAAATTTCACAATTTGCTGATGACCTTGCTTTTTGGACCTCTTGCAGAAGCCGTACCAACCGAGGATTCAAGCTGCTCCAGAAGGACCTCCAAAGCTATATGGATGACCTGCAACAATGGTGCTTTACCTGGCATATCAAGATGAACCCTGTCAAGTCCCAGCTCATCTACTTCACCAAGCGTAGAACCAGGGTCCCAGACCAACTCAAGGAAATCCAACTCTTTGGAACCCCAATCCCGGTTGTGAAGGGAGCAAAGCTCCTAGGCCTCACCTTCACTGCTCCAAAATTTGACCTCCTGCAACACTGCAAGAACCTGCGACAGAAAGCAGAGACCAGAATCAACCTACTGCGTAGTCTCAAGGGCACGTCGTTGGGTGCCAATATACCCACACTTCTCCATTTATATAAAACTTCTATATCAGACCAGTTCTAGAAACTGGTTTTGTTGCAACAGCTCATACTAACCGTAATGCCATATACCACCTTGTCATTGCAGAAACCAAAACACTCAAGAGTCACACTCAAGGCGTTTTACACTCCAGGCGAATGTCGTATCACAAACCAGGACCTCTACAGAATGTATGGAGGACCCTCCATCACTGAGAGAATCCAAGCTCTAAATTCAACTGCCCTCCTGCAGCGTTATTCTGAGTCAACACTCCGCAATCACCTTGACAACATCATCCAGCACATGGCATGGCACCGCAAAGCCACCCATCCAAGAGTATCAGAACTTGTCGATTTGATCACCTTACATCTTGAAGATAACCTGTATTGATCTCTAATCCCTCTCTTTTTCTCTATTTTTCCAGGCACATGGCCACAGGCGACCACCTCTCTCAAATATCAACCAACCAACCCTGTTGATACAGCGCTGAGCCACACTTCCATCCAACAAGTCCTGAACCTCTCCTGAGTCCCAGGAGCACCACCTAACAACAAGAGGATGTAGGAGAGCCATCTGGCTCTCAGGTCATCCATGGCTGTCCCCAAGATCGCCATACCTCACCTCTGTCTGAAACCAGAAGGTAGTGTTCTGATGATAACTTACTAATCTGGATAGTGACCACTGCATCATTCTTTAATAACAGAGAGAGAGATCAAGTCGTTCAAACTGATCGATCACTGGGATCCAAATAGCCGAATTCCCTGCTACTTTTGCCGGCGGGCTGTATGTAGGGGCAAAAACCCCATAAGCTTGTGTTGCACTAAAGCTTCTATTGTTTATGAAGTGGTTATTTGGCTTAGCAGTGAAGGTCCAGGATCTGAAGCCTTAGTACAATTCAGTTAAAGTTAAATGAAGATGGAGTCCAAAGTAAAGTTGAATGTTTTATTGCATAGTGTACTGCGTTCCCCACAAAGTCCAAAGAATTACATATTGAAATGTTCTATGTGAGATCAGCCTTCACTCAAGAATACATGGTTAAATAGCCAGAACTCTCTGCTGCTGTCCTGCAGATGTTTTGTCTCTATGTGCCTCCCTCTCTCCAAGAGGAGGGCCCAGTGCTAAAGTAGCCAGGTTGGGCTGTTGCAGGAGCAGCTGCAGATGGGCATGCTCATGGGATTTACCTAGTATTTTTATACTTTTGTGCAATAATTTTTATACAATGAAAAAGTGAGCATCATTTAGGGGTGCATGTATTATAGCCTTATGACACTTGCCATGTCAAACCATAGAATGGATTACACTTTATGGTCAAACCATAGAACTCTAGTTCTATAGTTCTATGGTCAAACAACGTGGTCGGCAAAAAAATGCTCATTTGTATGGATATAAGATGATAAAATACCGATTATTAAGATTATTAATATTTTCATGAATACTACAGACTTTAAATACACAAAGAAAAAAATTTGTGCAATTGGACTACAGGTCTCCTGAGCACTACTATGTACTGATAAGTTATCATTTGAGAAATTCTGAACCAAATCAGCTTTTCTCTTCTCTGTCTCTGACAATATCCTGAAGGATTGTTCAATCCTTCTGGATTACAAAAAACTGTCTATCAAAATCCTAATTCTATAAATTCAGACTTATTTAATATTTTGTTGCTCACATACTTGTCTTGAGACATTCAATCGCTTTAAATGTATATGTAATTTCAATCAGAAAATTTAATATTTTGAATCTGCACTTCACTATTAGTTCCTTCAGACATGCATAATATATAAGATTGTCCTTAGCTTAGCTTATTCTGTACTTTTAAAATTGGCTGGATATCTGGAACACATACAATTTTGAGTCACACTAAATACATTTGCCGAAGGTAGATAGATAATTAGCTACAAGTAATTTTCGTCAAATAAGACTGAATTGTAGTATAGTTCATACGGATTCCACACATGTTTTCGGATCGAAAATAGACCAAATATTAAGCGAGATATTCGTCTGAAAAGGCAGGTAGGCGGCAAACACTGGTGCTCCCTCAAGCGTCCGCGCCAGGACAGAATCAATGCAGGCAGAGCTGAGCGCTTCTTTAAAAGGCTGCTGCTCCTCTAATATTAGTCCGATTATCGTCAAATAAAACTGAATTGTAGTATGGCTCATACTGATTCCATAAGTGTTTTCGAATCGAAAATAAACCAAATATTAAGCGAGATATTCTATATTATATAATAAGCATATAAATCTATCTGTCTCTCTAAACTATCTACCTATCTACATAATCTACATATCTATCTATCTACATTAAAGAACAGCGATTAATGTTGGAGGCGTTTTTGACAAGAATATTCTTGTTTTTGCCTAGTATACCTTAATAATTTTCCTCACCTTATCTATTATATACTGCCATGATGCAAAATGTACATGGGGTGCTGGACTGAAGCTTTTCTCTTTGGCATTTTCGAAGAGTGCAGTCAAATAGTTTTGACCATCATATATACAATGTTTGGATGAGCTTTATTGCAATTCATTTCTACTCATTCTGCCAACTGGCCAATGGGAAGGACTTTTCCTTGGGTTTTGTAAAAGTCAATTAACCTATATATGTTATAGCAATCTGCTGTGACCGTTATGTCAATTGCTATTAGCATTTTGAATGATACAAAGAATGGGGTAAATCATGCTTTTTCATCATTGATCACAAGCATTTATTGAAATTCTGAATTTCAACTGATTCCTGTTTATTATGCATATTAAAGAGGGAGATTGTCTATAATTTGTTTTGATCATGGATGGAACATGCAATATCAATTTTAATTCCAGTTGGATTATTTTCAGAAACAACAACAAGAACGAAATATTAATAATTTATATAAAATGAAATAAATATCTAAAATGATTACTCTAACTAGAGTATATCTATCTATAGATAGTTTCTATCATTGTTTTATTTTAATTTTTTATTGATTACGATTCAATGAATTATTGATAGTAACGTATAATTAGGTGAAGATCTTATACCTATCTGTCTATCTACATATCTACATATCTATACTCTATGAGGTATTACTAACTTTATTAACAAGATATTTCTTGTTGTGCCTAGTATACTCCATTAATTTTTCCCACCTTAACCATCATATAAATTCTACACATTTCCCTGAACAATTCAGTCTTTATTTGACGAAAATCGGACTAATATTAGGGGAGCAGCAGCCTTTTAAAGTATATAAAAAATCAATAAAAAATGAAAATAAAACAATGAAAACATTGTTAGACATGAGCTATCATAACATAAGTAATTCAATTCAATTAGCCAAATGTAAAGAAGTCCTTCACAAAGGTTAATTGTCATTAGTCAATTGCAATTAACCTGGATTAAGGTTTAATGTCATGTCCTATTCAATTCACAATTACAAAGAAGCCAATTCGAACATCACACATGTATATCTGAGTGTCAATTGTCATTTAGTATAATGGTCATAATGAATTGTATATAGTCCTATTTTCGTTAAATAAAATTTATATAATAGATAAGGTGAGGAAAATTAATGGAGTATACTAGGCAAAAACAAGAATATTCTTGTAAAAAACATTAATTGCTGTTCTTTAATGTAGATAGTTAGATAGTTAGATAGATAGAGATAGATAGATAGATAGATATGTAGATATATGTAGATAGATTGAGATAGATAGTTTAGAGAGACAGATATATTTATATCAGCTGAGTCAAAGTAAATGATTATTAAACCATATACTAAATACCTTTGCTTATGGCTCACCTAAATTTTCATGGCCCATCAAGTCAACAACTATTTTATTTATGCTCCACAGCTCCAGCCCGAACAGGATAGCATATTTATAAACGAATACATGACGTCACCAATCAGGTCAGCATAATATTATGCAACGCTTTCGCTATTCAGCATTGCAGACCTATTGTGCACTCACTTGCACTTGAAATTATCAGCATTCTGAATTTAAATTAATTTGGCTTTAAAACTGGCATATTTAGTCTTTGAAAGGGGGGGGGGGGGCTGAGCCATGCAGCATGGCCATCCCCTGACCCCGTGCTTTGTGTGCAATAAGTTGAATTTCTTGATTGGTTATGGTTACACTATATGATAATGTATTAATAAAGCTTTGAATATTCTTCACTGTATAAATTTGCACATCATATGCATTTCTTTCATTGTACAGTACCATTTTTTGGCCTTTGAAGTGTCTGCAGTTTTTGCTTTTTGGCACAAACTTATTTTCCATTTTTGGACCCCAGTGGCTGTATCAAACTTGGTTTAGCCTTGTAGTGCTGTTTTTGTCAAATATCAATGTGCATTAATGCATTACATATATATTATCACTGATTGGTCCATGTGAGCTATAAAACATGAGGATTAGTTTATTACATTGAATTACCTTGAATTGTATTTCATTGTATTGCATTGAATTGCATTGCGAACATGGAGAATGGCTTGTGAGCCACATTGAGAGTATCTCTGGCATGAATTTATATTGAATTAGACAATTAGTGAGGTGTGGATGCCGATAATTTTATGACAGATTATTTGATTCAAGTTATTCATTTGTTGGCTGTCAAAAGTTCTTTGAACTTGATCAATGAATAGAGCTGTCACTTAGCTACATGAGTTACATGTTTTAATAGGTCTAGGCAAGGTTTGCATGACTAGACTTCTTGATAAACAATTAGACTTGATTGTCTATTCAGTTGAAATTGCTACATTTAGCAATGTTTTGACTGAGCCCGCTAAATGTTGAGCAATCTTGCATCACTTCCAGTCACTGCAAGGGGGCGGAGCTTATATTTGATTGACATGCTCTTTATTCATGAATCACGTGGGTTGTCTCACGTATGAGAAACGCTTTTTGTCTTGGCCTAGACCTTTGACCTTGGCCTATATTCAGAAACTGCTCACTTTTTGCCTTGGCCTTCTCACCTGACTTTCTTTAACTAAAGACGTTCATCTTTAACTCACCTTCTTGGGATGGCCTGTCTTTTTGGTCTTATGCCAAGACCCATCTGCCAATTCCCAGCAGATGCGACCCATCCCACAATTGCTTCAACTGGTAATTACTTGGCTTCTATACATGATAGAACAATGCGGTTTTTTTCTAAATAGTTCATTTGTACCTATCTTAACATCTATAATTTATTTAAAGCAACACAATGACCTAATTTATTGGGGGAAAATACTGATGACAAATGACTGACTATATGTCAGCTGTCATGTTCTGTTGTGCTGACTGACTGACAGACAGACTGACTTAACTGAACTGACTGATTGAACTAGCTGGACTGACAGACTTATTAAACAGGGGGGGGGGGGGGTCCAGAAATTTTTTGTGGGGGGGGGGGGGGAGTCTGATTCCTCAGAGTCAATCCGGTTGCCGGAAAACGTTAAATTGCTTTTTATTTACTTTTTTTTTGGCTGGTGGCGGGGAGGGGGGGGGGGTGCATACCCCCATGGATCCATCCCTGTAAACAGGCTGAATATTGTGCAACAAGATCATATCAATTTAGGTGTATGCACACTTTTGACCCATCAATTATTTGATATTTGAACAAATATCCTGCATTTTGTGAAAAGGTTTGAAGATATCTGATAGAAACAAAATGTTTTCAATTAATTAGGTTTTAATAACTTACAAAAATGGTCTGCCTTGTGACAAATTAAGTGCACTTGAAGTGTATGCAAATTTTTGACAACAACTGTACTGTTTGTGACAAATGCTAAAAGTACTACTACTGCTACTGTAGAGATGCTGGCTCTTTGGCTGCTGAGGCAAAAATGATTTCCCGCTAGGGGGCAGCAGCAGCAGCAGTGAAAGCAGCAGCCAAGCTGCTCGCAGCGCCTCTCACCTACCGTCAGGGCTTTATTAGTCTGAGTGTATGTACTGTTTATGTATATATGTGGTTAATGTTTTGTTTAGGAATAAACCCTTTAAACTGTATTTCTGTGTTATTACTTGGTTGGTTTGGCTGGTGTTCTATGAACCTCTAAATCCATGGTCAACTTGCAATATTTAGCGAGAACCATTACAGACTGGCGCCCGATGTGAAGTACATTAGCCTGTTATCTGTAAACAGAGTGATCAACAAGAGAGCCGTACGGCACAGTTGTTTAATTTTGCGTGCTACAGAATTTGTAATTTAGTAGCAAAGTGTTGTTTTGGGACAAGTAGTCAAAAATGGCCAAACGACAAGAGGAGCATTCATCTCCATACTTGTCTCTCAGAAATAGGATGGTCTACCGTCCACTTGGATCTAGGGAAGTTCTGAGGCGCCCTGAGGATTTTGACAGTCATGCCTATTCTGAGGCGACTGTTTTTTCTGATAGGGTCTCCACTGGTGAAAGAAGGGGCAGTGAATCTGCTGAAGGGGCATGGCAACGTGATGTTACGTCATCGACGCCTGTGTATAGGAGAGCATATGATGCCTCTGAGACCCCCAACAGTAGAGCTGATTCAGCAGCCACATTATGGCATCCTGGATCAACTGCTGACCTTTTTGACAGGTGGATGAATAGACCCGTGTTGTCTGATATTGGGGAGGAGGAAGAGGTCCAGTTGAATGGTCCATTCAACAGAGAACCTGAAAGGAGACGTAGGGATCCTTACATTTCCCAGGCAGACAGACAAACATGGCAGTCCTTAGATAGACCCAGTGTGGCTGAGCGTAATGCTAGCCAACAGTCTGCTATTAGAGGCAGTGGGATTGAAAGACTCGATTCTGTGTATGATAGAGGTCATCTAGAGGGTAATAAACCGTATAGGTCATATTACAGTACTGCACATGTAGCAAGTGAGCGAAATGGATCCCTAATTAGGGGGACAAATCGCGATTGCATGCCCTTTCACAGCCCCTATGAGGCTCCTGTTGCGTCATACAGAGATGCTGCAGGTCAAAGGTTCATGAAGAGAACTTCAAGGGAAGTGCATGCACCTGTGTTTGATGGCTTATCTGTGTCCTTTATTGAGTTTGTTGTTTACCTGTACGGCCTGTCCCAAGTTCTATTGAGACAAGCGGAAGCTGAGAGGCCATTGGGAGGCCGCCCACTGTGAGACTTATATGGGCATTCCCTGTCTCCAGGAAGGGTGTGCTAGCACCTTCCACCCCCTGCACAGGGGCTTACTCCGATCACACCTCAAGTATGCTCACAAGTGGTCAGCTGAGGATGTGGGCAAGCTGGAGTTCAAACGATTGCCATGGGTGTCCGTAGGGAACCAGGCATCAGATGGCAAGGCTTCCCATGTGGCAAAACCTAAGTGTCTGAGGAAACCAGCATCTTCAGCAGCCACCCAGGCCATGAAGGATGTGCCAGCAGTTCCTAAGGAGAACAAGGCCCCAACAGATCAGAGGCAGCTGAAGAAGGAGAGGAAGAAGAAGGAGAGGAAGAAGAAGAAGGGATCTACTCGCCCTGCAAAGACAGCCAATTCTGAGGCTACAGCCGCTCCTGCAGCTAAAGCCAAGGGAGATGGTCCTGCTCCTGCACCTGAACCTGCACAGCCAAAATCCACCTTGAAGAAGGCAGGCCAGTCGTCTGGCAGCCGGACTCCGCCACGCCAGTTACGCCATGATGTTGTGCAGGCTGTCCAGTGTGTGTGTGTGGCAGACACCTGGACCACCATGTACAGGGAGATAATGCAGCAGCATGCTGAAGAAAGGAGGCAGTGGCAGCAGATGCAGGCCTCGATGGCAGCCAGGATCCAGGAGCTGGAGAAGGAGATGGCTCTCCTGGCTGGCCGTGCCAATCAAGCAACTGCTTCACTGCTCTAGGATATCCCCCCCCCCCCCGGATCATGATTCCCCCCTGCTGTTGGATCATCAAAACCCCCCCCCCCCCCTCATGGATTATCACAACCCCCCCCCCCCCCTCTAGCTGGATTCGCCCAGCTCCCTTGGATCACGATTCCGCCCTCCTGTTGGATCATCACAACCCCCCTCTCTCTGGATCATCACAACCCCCCCCCCCCTCTCGCTGGATCATCACAACCGCCCAACCCCTTTTCGATCCTAGACTCTTCAACAGGGACCTCGTCCTAAAAAACACTTTTTGCTAGCCCAATGGGCTGGGCCCAGTGCCCAAATATGTGACTCTATTTTATTGATGGCAAACAGCCATATTCTGACTCTGAAATCTTTAACAGCCATATTCTGACTCTGAAATCTTTTGTATATATGTTATTGCTTTTTAATTTGTCTGGATATGTCGTTAAAATAAGTATGATTAAATGTGATTTTTGAATGTTTTTTTTATTGGTTTTAAAATGGTTTTTTTTTAGAAATTTTGTGTATAATGTTTTAAACCAATTTGGTGACCTCTGATGAGATCCAGGAGCTGCTCGTGCAGCCAGGTGGTCTTAAGATGGGGATATTGTAGAGATGCTGGCTCTCTGGCTGCTGAGGCAAGAATGATTTCCCCTTGGAACTATAAAATGGATAGTTTCAAGGTAGTAGGCAGTCAGAGCTGGGTAGTAACCAGGCTAAAGAGACAGTCAGTTCTTTTGCCCACCTCACAGCCATAATCTCTGCTCCCCCACTCAGGGCTTTATTAGTCTGAGTGTATGTACTGTTTATGTATATATGTGGTTAATGTTCTGTTTAGGAATAAACCCTTTAAACTGTATTTCTGTGTTATTACTCTGTTGGTTTGGCTGGTGTTCTATGAACCTCTAAATCCATGGTCAACTTGCAATATTTAGCGAGAACCATTACAATACTACCACTGCTGCTATCGAAAGACATAGACCAATTGTAGAAAAAATATATTTAATAAAAGGTGAATGTTTATTTTGAATACTGCTATAGTGTAAACATTAAATTAATCTTAAAGGTGTAATTATGTGAATTACAAATTTGCAATTACCACTTAATTGGACTACGCATTAATCAGATTTTTGGAGAATTTTCCCATAAGAATTACAGATTACATGCCATGTTTGGTATCATTTTGAAGCACATCGCGAGTCACGTTTGGGGCTAAATCAGTATACACATGAGTTTCTGGTGTTATCAGATTCATATTTCACTTTTTCTAGACACTTTATGACATTTGTTAATTACGTGATTAAAACTTAGTGCAGCTAGATGGTAGCTCGAAGATGGGATAGGAACTATTGTTTTCACAAAACCCAAAGCTGATCCTCAAACTCAGCTGGAAGATTCTCATTTAAAGTTACCGAATACTAAGTACCAGTGCATTCCTTAAATATTAATAATAATAACTATGAAGGTGTATAACAGAAGCTAGAATGAGCGTATTAATTGTTGGACTAAGTTCTTGAAAACTGAACATTTAAAAGTCAGGTCTTCATGGTAAACAGTGCATTTTGATTTAAATTACAGGTACCCTGGGCAACTGCAAGGTAGAATTGAATATCTTCTATTCCTGAAACCAACAAATCTGTGTATTTTAAAGATAGAAAACTGGCAAAACATCTATACTAAGGTATGTCGAGGTACTTGTTGAATATTTTGTAATAACACTCCCATGATTTAATGAAATGTGTGACATTTTATGTACATCATGATTTTAACTTCTTTTACCTTTTTTATGATTATGTTTGTATACCTAGATTCTTAACTATTATTCAAGTAAATATATTGCATATACTATGTGTATAATTACGTATCTTTTGTACAAAATAAAATCTTTCATTATCATGGGTCGTAATACTTCAGTTTCAGAACTAGATAGTAATAATAATTGAAAGCACAAATACCCAGGTAACTATTATTCACTATATTGAAAATGAAATGAACAAAATTGAATGCAGCATCAGTTATTTTTCTTCTTTAAATTTTTGGGACATGTATGTAGTACATGTATATGTTACGTTGTGAACACATCATTACCATTATATAATATTATTCTTACACAGATTTTTCATTAATTTTTTAGTGATGGTTACCGATCAAGCTACACAACAGAGGACCACTGGATTACGGAATGAAATAAATGGTACAAGGCTTATGATGTACACTGAACTGTGAACATTAACATCCTGAGGCGTCATCACTGCACCTGGTATGATATTAATATTTCCAAACAATTTGAATTCAATCAGTTTGTTAAGCAATTAAATCTTCAGTTTCCCAATTTGTTAATGACGATTTGTTAGTAATAGGTCTGCAAGCCCTGTACTTAAAGATACATGTGATTTTCTTTAAAATATGTCTTAATGCTTTATTGTTTCAGATGACAGAAACCCCTTGTTTGATGCTATGGCTTTGGCCTGCGAAAACCGCCTATTAAAACTACAGATCGCTAAATTGGTGTCAGAAACTGAACAACTTTGAAGAATGCGACAACATCCAATGAATCGACTTTCAGTGCCAACAGTTTAACTAAGAATGAGTGAACAATTCACCTTTCTCAGTCGCAAGGCAAAGACAATTGGTGCTCTATAAAAGGTTCCAAAAATCATTGAGGTATATGTGACTGAAAGTTCCTTCTCTTGCTCATTCAGGCAAATATATGATTAAGCAAATAAATTTACTGATGAACAGCTGAGCTGACAGAAAAATTGTGAGACACGTGTTCATGTGGAATGTGCAAGTGCCAGAAAACAATTAAACAACAGTTACATCAAACAAATATGATTATTTTGTTGCTTGTTGACAATTTAAGGATTTTTTTTGCTCTATGTAAAAATTTGTAATGAGACTAGGTTGAAACTTTTTTGAAAGTACTTATCAAACTTGTTGCAATCAGTGTACTTTGATTGATAGCTTAGGGCTGCCCCTCTTTAACAAGATTTCATAAAAGGTCATTGTTTCACTTAATTAAATTCACTTTAGACTAAAGTTTTTTTTTTTTACTTGTATGCAAAATAGCTGCACGCAGCACCCTACATGATTTCCAAAAGTCTTGTAAAATACTTATGTGCCAATAATAATTAATAAACTGTGGAACTTGCGTTTTGTCTTCTGTGGATGAATTTATAATTTGGGTCAGTTGGAACTGTGAGACAAATTTTTTTCCAAGTCCAGTCACTGGCGAACCCAGCCCGACCTCTACAGGGGGCAGAAGCATGACTATTACATCTGATTGCATTGAAGAGTGGTCAACAGGCCATCAAGTCCAATTCCGTGTGTGGCAGCCAGGTCACCGTTTTGCACATGTGAGTGCCTCCCTAATAGGTTAAAATGTCTTAATCAGTGAACAGCCAAGTTACATAATGCAAATTATTTGCAATGTTTTGAATTCTGTTGCACAATAGGTGATCATGCTCACCCAAGCATTTACTAGTCAAAACACAACTGACCAGCTGTAATTGAGACCAAAGGAATGGAGACCATTTCTATTGTGGACTTGATTGGGAACCACTCAAGCATGGTAAATTGTGACATCACCAGCAGAAGACTTTGTCAAGTGGCTGGCGGCACTTCATTGCAATGCACTGTAATAAGGTGTCTCTGGGTCAATATGTCATGGGTTACTTTAGAAATTAAGACTGGTAAACTACATTGGAGTAGAAGCATAGAAATGTATGCTGACACCTGACGCCAGTGTTTGTAAATTTAAAATTTAGTTAATTTAACTGAGAAAGAGTAACTAATAAAGGAGAACCTATTTGAACGGAATTCGGAGTCTCCGTACTTGGTGTTTGACCGATATGTGGGTCTATGAAATTTCTGTTCTTTTTAATGAGAGCCGTGCAACGCTCAGGCCTCTTGACCATAGATCTGTAAATGGGTTCAATCCAATTCTATATAAAAATCTTAAATATTCATATATTTGGTGATATAGTTCATGTTCATCTGTGTAAATACAGTAACAAATTATTACAATTGACATAGGTCTTTTGTGACCTCTACATGTTGGTAAAATTTATTCAATACTGTACACGATTACTTGTAGTAACTAACAGTGGCATATCCAGTAATAAATATAAGTATTCACTGTTGGAGTATGCAAAATTAAATCCAATGAACTGTTGTGGTCAATAAATGACACAATTCAATCAGTGTATACGCCATAACAAAGTCCAATACTTTATTTCTAATTACACTGAAAGTTGCATGTAAGATTGTTAAATCCATGTTCAAATAGATTGAGCTAAATGAATATTACTTTCACATATGTCTCACATTAGCAATTAAGTGTTTTAAATCATTTTACTATAGCACACTGCTGCATGAGCCATCTGACATAGTCCAAGGTGGTGTAACGCAAATTTGCGCGATTTGCACAATTCTGTGAGATGTGTTGATTTCCCACAAATTGAACTATAAATCTCGTCTTGTGGTAATTTTTGGTCTACAAATTATAGGCCTACCATAAATTAAAGGACATAATACCTGGCATTAGTCGTTAAGATTTTGTGTGCGTGCGTGTGTGATTAGGGCTTTACATCCTGTATTTCAGCACCAGTTGGGCTAATAAGGACAGGCAGAGACCATGGCAATGAGATGAAGGATGAAACAGCCATCCAACTTAGGCTCGACCGGGAATCGAACCCGGGACCCAGCGGTTGGAAGCCCGTTAAGATACAGTAATTCCAAAACAAATAACATTTAGGATTCCAAATCATTTGAAATTTTACTTGTTAAATTTGCATAACGATAACAAGTTATTATATCCACAATATCACACATGTTGTTGTAACTTCCTACACTCTCTGGAACATTGACAGGCACTTGCCAGCAAGCGCCTTCAATTGGTACATTCATAATTGTTACCAGCTCAATAAACTTAATGTTTTTTCTGGTCGATAAACAATCAATGCATATAGCCTGAAAAATGTTAACATTAATTCCTTAGAGCTGTTCCAATTGAAACTGTGGTTGAGGGGGTGGGGTAGACCTGAAGATTTTCAGATATCAAGGAAATACTGGTCAAAAAGAATAAACAACAAAACTAATCCCCGAGGGACCCCACATGTTACAATAGATTTAAAATAATATAATTCTTTGTAATTTACAAATATTTAACTGTTGCCAGTCTAAAGGAACACCTCCAATACCACCTTTCCAATAAAATGTTATGGTCGAGCACCCTTCGATAAAGACACCAAGATACACTCACCATTATTAATGGACTGACATGAACAGATAAAACAGACTAATTGCGTTAAAAATGTTCAACATGTATTCTTAAATATTCCAGAATGTATACCATCAGGTCCTCATGGAGCTTTTGAGTAACTTTTTAATTAACCACTTCATTTTCTGAAACTTTGCCTGCAACAATTGTATGACTGTTGGGTTACTACAATAGCTTAATGGATCATTATCAGAGCTAGGTTGCTAAATTTAAACCAGTGTCAGTAAAAAAAGGGTTTAACTTATTATTATATTCAAGTAAGTGCACCAGTTAATCATAATTTGCTAGACGTACAAGTAGCTTAAAAAAATTTTGTCATGGTTTTTAAAAGACACAGTCTCTGTCATGAATGTATTTGCATAAAGATTTCACCTGTTGGCTGTAATATTAAGAGTGCCTTTTCACTGAGATCCAACTTAATCTGGCATAATTTTGCCAAAAGGTCTTCCCTTATCATACCCGATTTAAAAATCTTTTTAGTGTGGCAGAGCCACCCTTTACCATGTGTTGGGCCAAATATTGCACCATATAATCAGTGCAGGGCGTTACCCATCTCATGGATAATTACAGTCACCATATTGGGCAATCTAGATCATACTTTATGCAAATACATGTGAACCGATAATATGGGATATAACATCCCAAGAGAGGCTTCTTACTGTCGCTAAAATATTGCATGAAAATGTTTGGCAAGGGTGCAGCAAAGTCAGGCAAACATTTGAAATTTATAAAATTAGCCACATTCACAACTGTGTCATAATGGGGAACTGACTTTCCTTCAAACCATGTACATGTTGAATGTTGCTCAAGCGAGTCATGAGGCGTTGAAATAAATTCGGTGTACACTGACAAATCTTCTTCGTTTTTGAAGAAAGGAATCGCAGTGGGATCATCCCTCAAACGAGCAGAGCATATGAAGGGATCACTTGTATCACGCATGTGATGTGGAAAAACGCACCACAGAATCCACATCACAGAGATCTAGATAAACAAGAAAAAAAAATTACAAGCTGCCGCCTTTATAGTACTTCCTTACCCTACATCAATTTGTCCTTTGCATCTTCCTGTATGATTAAAGAGTACATCTGATTAAATTACAAGCCAAATTTTACTTTTTTTTTAAATGGTCTAGCGTCCATTAACAACAACCAAAATACACTCAAAATTAGCGTTATCAATAATAGTATTAAAATATATGACATGCATTTTAAGGAAAATGTATATGAATCTTGCTTAAAAAAAAAAAAAAGAAAACAAATATATAATACACATTTTGGGAAGCGCAAAATCATTGCACGTTGACAATTGATGAAGTGAACTCCTATATAAAATTTCTGTAAATTAAACTATATATCTTTTAAAAATCATGTATAAATAAATTTTAATATTGTTAAAAAATTTCCAATTTTATGTGTGCCACTGGGTACGAAATAAAGATGATATATATATAGGAGCATAGGAGTCATTGGTCAGCCTGGAATTGGAAGCGCAACTTCGGCAGGTAATGAGGCAATAGTTGGATCCTGTTTAAGACTTCAACTGTTCACACATACGTCAAACAGTCTTTAAAAACAAAAACTATTTGGGAGAATGCTTTGTTTAACAACATACCACTTTTTTCATCTGTGGAAGCATTTGATAAAATGAAAGGCATGAGTGATCCCAGACTGCCTCATAGCCTGCGACACTGAAAATTTACCTGTCTGCATAAGCAGCAACTGGCAATCCAGTGTACACAGATAACATCATTCTTGCCCATGTTTACATCACTGCAAGACATTTCTGCAAAACAGAAAAAAGTTTACAACATAAATTTCTGGCTGTCCTATAAATATGGGATAATCAAATCCTCCTCACACCACAATGACAGTTTTTCATCAACATTGAGGAAATGCACATTTATTATACAAAAAGTCAAGATTCTCCCACACAGACCCAGATGCGGAGTTTACCCTGGATTTGTACAAATTCAATGGTTTCTCTTTTTTTTAATCAGAATACGTATTGAATTCGCTGTTAGTCACATTTTTCTATCTGGTACTTTAAATACTAAGTGCGGTAATCCGTATGTCGGTGTCATTTAATAAAGGATTGATGGCTTTCATTTGGATGAGATTATCAAAGTTTTAAAATCATTTCAATGTCTCTCCTCATACATCTTTCGCAAATATTCCACGGCAACACACTTAGTAAAGCAGAGCTTTTTTTTTTTCATGCAATCACCAGTCTCAGCAAGTTGTTGTATACACAAGATGGCAGTATATATATTATATCTTACATGTCAGCTTAAATGACTTATAAAGAACACAATATTTATTGCAAATTATACCTACTAACCTTAGATTTCTTCTTGACTTCACGAAGACCATAACCATGATAACGCTGTTGTTTTTGTGAAGAAAGGTGGGCCTTGTTGATCACCCGGTTCAGTAGTGTTTCAATTTCCACTAGAAAACGATAATGCACATCAGCTTTAAATTTCACAATTATTGAAGTTTTTCACACAAAAAGTAAGTTCAGTTATTCAGATGAAAACATGCAGGCATATGGTAGCAGAAATGCAAATTCTTAACAGCAGTGATTGTAATGATATTGTTAGTTTATATAATATTAATAATAGGTTATAAGTTGTCATATCTGCAACAAAGGGTAAAGACATGGTGATTACATAACACATAACCACCAAGGATGCTTCTGAAGTCCTTCAAGACAGATTCAATAGCTGCACGAGTGATATCTATATCAGGATACATTCATATTGGTCAGGGACAGCTAAATACCAATGGCCAGGTTCATGCACGGGGAAGGCATCACTTTCACATGTTTGAAAGGCAAATAACTGTCATTTTGAACATCTAGACTTTGGAGCTTCTGACTGAAGATCGGATAGTGCAAAATTGATGAAATTATCGTTGATGTATTCATTTTCATAGTCCAGTCAGCAAAATCAAGCGGCACATTCATGGACTGCACAGGTTCATCTTCATTATCAGACACATAAATTTCACTGCTTTGCTGGTTTTCCATTTTCTGGCTTGGACACTGCAAATATAAGGCAACTATTTACTGCAAGTTCCTGCCTGAATTAAACAGAACTCATTCAAGTTATAACATGGAACATATTTGCATTTTGACTTGGAACTGGCTCAAGCATACCTGGTTAATTATTTTATTTATCAATACTTGACTAAAAATTCGGTGTGACCCTCATGCAGAAAGCATTTACACAGTATTAAAACAATATCATATTTATAATCAAATTAAGAATATTGAACATATTATTTCTTATTGGTGCATCCATGGTGCCATTTGCACTGTATATTTCCAATGAGGCCACATGCTTTGATTCTTAGATTCCTGAAATTTCCCTTTGCCCATACACACTATATATATAGATTTTTATTGACAGCAAAATATCAAATTGATACATGAGTCAGCATGACAAAATAATAAATGGCAAAAAATAAAAAGACAATAGAAATACATGGATCAACAGTTACAAATGTACAAAGTCATACACACACATGGTGGAAGCAGTTTTGTCAATGTGCTGCCAGCCACTCAGTTCCAGGAGACATTTAAATTTCTATATATATAAAAAATTTATATTCTACTGTCTAATTTTAATGCTACCTGTAGAAATTTACCAAGAGCAAAGTTAAGGTTAGTGTTCTTAGTTGTTAATATTTTTAAGAATTGTTCAGTTGGATCGAGAATAGTAAAGCCCTCGACACATTTACAAGCAATTTGGAATAAGTTTAAGCGGATATCATTCCATTTTTTACACCTCATTAAACTCATCTTCTACTTGGTTCAGATTGCATTTTTCACAAACTCTTTCATCTGCAGGAACATAAGGACATTTGTGTCTGCCTAATTCAATATTAAGGTTGTGTGAGCTTAGTCTAAAATGTGCTATATTACAATAGACGGATTTGGGTAGGGTATAATTCAGATAGGGCTCTATTCGAATATCATTCTTGAAAGTTTTGTATGTTCTGAGTTTTGGGTTTAGCGTACTATCATTTATCTCAGTGAGCATCAGCCTTTTCGAACAAGGATAACATGTGCTTGTTTATGCTGGAATTGTCAGAATCTGTATCTAGGGTTTCTGTGACTTTATAAAGTCTTTTAAGCCAGCAAGGAAACCTCTAACTTAGTCTGAATGTCATAACAGCTACGCAAGAGCAAGGGGCATGTATTTGACCTTAGCCTGCCTAGAAATTTGATTGCTGAAGCATGTTGTCAGACTATCAGTGGAAATCTACCTGTATCAGCCAGAATGGCAAGTGTTGAAGTTTGACACCTAACACTGAGCAGGTTTTTAAGGAAACAAACTTGTATTTTCTCGAGAGCTTCAATTTTCTTCTCTCGGAACATATTTCACTATTGTATTCAAGTATTGGTAATATATATGTGTCAAACATTTTGATACCCAATTTTGCTGGTAGATAGCCAACTGTAGACTTTGTCTTTTCTTTAAGAGCATACATCGCTCTTTGTGCTTGGATTGTCAAATGCTCATACATTACTTTGTGTATGTTGCTAGAATTACTAATTACATGACCCAAATATTTGTATGAATTAAATATATCTAATTTCTCATTTTCAATAATGAAATCATAATAAAAAATAATTTTCTTGGGCTGTACGTTTGCCAGATTTACGAAAGATCATAACTTTGGTCTTCTGAGAGTTAATTATTATATATGCCACTTTCTACAATAAGCTTCAAGATCTTTTAATAAAGTCTGCATTCCATCAGCACTTTCCGAAATTAGGACAAGGTCATCAGCATATAGTAGATGAGTGTATGTTGTCCCATATATTGTTACTCCACAGGTCTGGTCAAGGTATTCACACGTCTGATAAAGACAGATTAAATAGCTTGGGACTGACTATCCCACCTTGGAGAACGCCATGGGTACTATCAATGTTTGTCCCTAATTCATCATGCCATCTAACTTTAGCACAGACATGTCGAACATACTTTGTATTATTTTTACAAGCTTTCCGCCATAGCCTTTCTATATCATTTTATAATACAGGAATGATTGGTTGACAAAGTCAAAAGCTTTCGAAAAGTCTATAAAAGTTATAAATAGGGTTTTACGAATTGATTTATGGTAAGATATGATTGTGTCTAATATGAATACATTACCACTAGTTCTGCAACCCTTGCTAAAACCAAATTGATTAGGATATACAATGTCTGTAACTTCACTTTGGAAGACTAATCTCTTATTTAAAATGGCTTCAAATATTTTACCCATACATGCCATTAGAGTCAGTTTGCGATAGTTATCAGGTTCACTATAACTACCTTTTTTATGCAGGGGTTGAATTATTCCCTCAGACCATTTGGTTGGGTAAACTCCCTTTTCCCAAATGTAGTTGAACAATACTGTAAGAGGCTGAAGTAGTCAGACAAATATTTGTAAAGATCATTACTAATTCAATCTATTCCAGGGGCCTTGCCCAGCTTAAGGCTTTTCAGTTCAGTCTGTACCTCACTCATTATATATATATACTGATGCTGGATGATATGTGTGTGTGTGTGAGTTATTGTTTAACGCCTCATCAGCACCTGAGTGGGCTATGTAGAGGCTCTCTAGGTTAAGATTGATTATCTATATTTGGTAGTAGAAACCAGAAGCATATGAAAAATCAATAATTGTCTGGGTTGGATATCTAGTAAAGAGATGTTGTAAGGTAGTAGCTTGAAACAGAGGTCTTCTAATGCGTTGTAAGTGGATGCAATCTAATAAAATATGTTTGATTGTTAGGGGGCACCGACAACTCTGGCATACCGGTGCCGGTTCATTGACTAAAAGGTGTAAATGTGTAAGTCTTGAATGTCCTATGAGGCATCTGTGATATATTCCTTGATCTTTGCGAGTATTGAACCTACTAGGTATTTTATTTTGAATGCAAGGTAAGATTGAATGCAACTTGTTGTTATTACATTCATTCCATTGTCTTTGCCAGCAAGACATGATAAAAGATTTTATAGTCATTTTAAAATCAGTGTATGGAATGGTGATGCTGGATGATATAATTAATTTAGTTGTAAAATCTGATGTTCATGAAATGTGTTTATTAGTGCAGGCATGGTGTCAAATCCTGCTTCCACATGCCCGCTAAATAGCTTACATTAGGTGCATATCACATTCAAACCTTCTAAATGATAACACACACATTAAAAAAAAAGCATAGTGTGTTTGTAGCCAGATGTTTTAAAAACGATTGGATATACTGTTCTATTATGTGTCCTGAGCTTTTTCTCATTATTTCACTTGTAACAACCTCTACAGATTAGTGACGAAGAAAGTAAAGTTTTGCTCAGTTCTGACATGACTCCACTAATACGACCAGCTCATGTGTGTGTGTGTGTGTGTGTGTGTGTGTGTGATTAGGGCTTTACGTCCTGTATTTCTGCACCAGTTGGGCTAATTAGGACAGGCAGAGACCATGGCAATGAGACGAAGCCGACCAGCTCATGTAATGGCTTGATGCGGAGATTTATTTATCAAATGGATTTTAATAGCAAACGCTGATTGGCTGCAGGCCGAACATTACGCTTCGACTGACATCTGGATATATACTAAGCTCTGCCCACAAGTGTACATAGCACGGGGATGCCACACACTGAAAAATTTAATTTAGACAGTTGCACATATTGTTCAGTGTCCGTCCGACACGCAGGAGGGCGGGCGTTGCACTTTCATTTCCGGAGCAGAACTTTAAAACTAATGCAGTTACCCTTATGAAAATTGTATACAGTAACGCTCAATATGGCCTAGTGGCGCCTTGTGAAAGCCACACTGACATATCTTAGCTATGTTTTACAAAATTTGGATAAATATCTTGAGTGTTTATATAGTGTGTGCGATGAACTGAAACAATTGCCACTTGTCCTACATAGCCTGACAGCAATGCTAAGTCCAAGACGTCCTATTTTCTGTTAAGTGTGAAATAATACAGTTCCCATGAGTTATTGCATGATCTGGTAATATGAATGAATAGAAATTATGAACTTTTACACAAAAACTGCATTTATTTTAGTGCTTAATAGCCAATACCCTTATTGGTTTTTGGACAATGAAATTAAAAATATTGGTGTATATTAGTGGACTTATTGTGCATGTGCCCATGATATAATAATGTCTTGCAAATATCTTACTTCTTATGAAGGTGGGTGGGTGGGTGATTATTATTGTCTATGCTTTTTCTGCATTTAATTGTTCCGTTCCAAAGATTTTATGCACAATAAGGAGTATTCAGTTTGCTTGAATTATCAATTATTATTATTGTGTATTTGAATAGAAACATGTAAAGAAAAATTTATTTGGACAACATCCATACATTCCATAGATGAGAAAGTTTACAAACGTTAACAAAATCACCGTACAAATTGTACAGGAACTTAATGTATTCAGTAATAGTTAGTTTAGAAATGATATATTTCTTTCAACATACAAAAGATAACAGTGAGCTCCCATAAAACACTTGACATTACACAAAAACGTGAAATAAATTCAATTAAAATATATTATGGCATTTCAATGAACCAAACACCTTGCCATGGTAACAGTATGTCTTTCAAACGAGAATTTGGGGATCAAAGCCATGGCTAGACCTCTCTGGCAGACTGTTCGAGCTGATAACTTCACGTAACTGATACATTTCATCAAGTTATCAGTGTGTCCATGAAGCATTCCAGTTATAGTCAATTGAAATATGTAAGTTTTACAAGGCTGTCAATGTTATATTCTGACAATCCCAGCGGATGCATGAAAAAACCTGTGCAGAGAAGCCAGGGTGGCCTCTTCTGTTTCACTGCCTCGTGTCACAAAAATTGAACTTCCAACGACGATCACTGTAAAATAATATGGTAATTGCTTCACATTACGAAATACATTTAATAATGAATAAATTAAATGATATAGCTGAAGGGCAACTATTTCTGTATTCCACTGTTGAAATGAATGAATTGGTGTATGTGTGTGTGTTATTGTTTAACGCCTCATCAGCACCTGACGAATGAATTGGTGTACGTGTGAAACAGTGGGAAAGCATTAGTCCTGCATGTAAGTGTTGTTTAGTTGGACAAAAATGGAAATACTTTCAGTCGCTGTAGAGCTCGATTTTCTTGGAATAATGAAAGCTACTGCACAATATGACAGACCAAGGAGCCACCAAAACTCAATACAATCACCTCCAAAATTTTACATAGAGGCCGATTAAAAAATAAAAATAAAAAAAACGCTAGTGCATTTTCTGTATCTGAGCACTATAAATACACCCACGAGACATTGGCTGTCTGCACAAAGCTGCTGAAGATTCCCACGAGGATGGAATCAGGAGGCAAAGACACATCCAAACGACCTGCTGCTTCATTCATCCAGTCTGTGCCAAGGCAGGACATATCACGAGGGGAAACTGGAACATGAAAAATAATTAGAACTCTTCAAAATAATTTGAAGTATAAGTAGAACTCTTTAAAATAAATTTGAAGTATAAGTTGAACTCTTTAAATTAATTTGAAGTATAAGTAGAACTCTTTTTAAAATAATGTCACCGTAAATCTCAGTAATATCACAGGCAGATTACTGCCCATTCCCCAATGTCGCACACAAAAGTCTGTGGAGGCAATCTTTGATAACATTCAAAATCGTATCAACGTTGGCGTGATGTTGGCGACGTCAAAACTATGTAGAAACGACGCTGTCCCAATTTGGAATGGTATCTGGGTTTAAGCTGTCGTCTCATCCTAGTCTCCTAACTAGACTACATTTTAATGACCTTTACATACTCTGCTTTGAATATTGAGGAATGGAGTCACATGATTGAGGTATAAGGGTGCCTTTTTTAAATTTCAAACTACAATTGGCAATTCCAGAAATATCCTTCACATATAAGTTTTTGCATGGGATGAAAGCATAGGCAACTTGAACGCCTTTGGCAATCTGCCTTTGATAACATGGTTAACCATCCTAGGCTTTCAGAAAATCATTTGCTCATTGGTGTTGTTTACATATGTACTTGGGGCTCATATTATGGTAATGCTAAAATTGAAATATTTTCAGGTGGTTAGCACCTATCTATCTACAGATCTATCCAAACAGTGCCCAGAATTGTTTGAACACTGAAACCCACAATTGGGCTGAAGAGTCAATTGTGGATTTTCACGGAAGGTTCACTATATTTTCACCAGGTAACTACAACAGAATACTGCAAATCTATTGGCTGAAAAAGTTCCCGCCCTTGATTGTGATTGGCTGAAGCAAAGTGCATCCTGGCAGCAGTATTTTTAGTGCATTTTAATGCATATTTGACATATTATCATTCAATCGATTTCCGCGTTTTCCCTGAGAAAATTGTATTTATAAGTACAGTTAGTTATGATCTGCTATGTCTGAAAAGCCAAACGAGTAGTAAGAAGAAATGAAAACTTATGTCCTGCTGAATTCAGGGCTGCTCAGCAAATTACAAGTTGTATGTCAATATATCTTTAATAAGGCTTAACTTCCTCTTAAAATATCTAATAAAAATCTTCATTGGACCATCTAATTTATTTTCGGGAAGAGATACCTGTCATTCTGCAGCACTCCACTCTCCAAATTCTATCATGTTTTTTGTGACTGTAATCACTGTAGAACCCTGCAATGTAGAAATCCTGTTCACATTGGAATTCCAACCACCCATGAAAATCATTTACGAAATCATCTGAAAAGAAATGCAGGTTATATCTAGTTAAGGGGGTTGATTATGATTACATATAGTGTGAGAAACAAAAGAAATCATTCAGATTTCGGTTCAATGACCTTAAATTGCACATAGGATAAAAGTAATGTCTGGGTACATAATTAACTATCTCATTAACATTTCTGCAAATTTTAATCTCTTAGCCATATAGTGCCTCTGCATGGTTTTCTCAGAGACAGCCAATAAATATTGTGACTCTTTGATCATCAGCAAATACTAACCAGGCATCAACCTTTGAAGTACCAATGATGACCTACATATTGTTTATCAATGAATGTTTTTTAAATTATGTATTCTTCATTCATTGTTAGAAAATGGCCGATAAACTTGAACTAGTTACTCACGTGTCCATTTGCAGTAATGGGGACCTTCTATGTTGACTTCTGAACAGGAAATCAGCCACTTCCGGTCCCGTTTTGCCACATCATAAACACTAAAAGATTTAATTTTGATATCATAAATATGTAATGAGAATCATTCAAAATGGGAGTACTCCCGAGGGTTAATATGCTCTGACTGTGATGAACTAATTTGTGGCAATGCATGTGAAACCATATCTTTTTAAAGCTTTATTACAATGCATTGTGAGGGACACAACTGCAATAATCTGCATGTTGTAATGTAATTCTGATAAAGGCTGAATGCTTGAATTGTGTTGGATCAAGCAAAACTAGATTTTAGTCCCCATGCTAATCCAATGTATCGTGGACCACAATAAAATGTGCGAGCTCAGGCCACTGCTGTAACACTTGACAATACAAGAACTCTTGATGAAATTTTTCGACAATACGACTTTTCCATAACTGAAAGTCTGGTTTCTCATGATTTCAAGTAGGGTCCTTGTTGGAAAATATATTTTGTCATCATTACATGCGTATTGAATGAACATGGATATTAATACATATATAAATATATATATATGCAGGACTATTGAAAGAACGATTTAAGTAGACATGCAATAAGCCACCTAATTTTGTTAAGTTAGTTTCATTAACAACGTCTGCTATATGATGCTACCTGCCACTGAACAGAACTGTCTGGATATAGCTTGCTACTAAAAGCCGGATCTAAAAGTACATGCAGATACATATTTATGACAATCTTAGATACATTTCTTAAATTTACCAGGTTTAATTTTTTCATTGGTGATAGGTGTAAGCCGACTATAAGCTAGGAATAGACAGAAGCAGCTGGTTTTAGCCAGTTATAGTTACAGCCAGGAATAGGTTGCTACAGCTGTCTAGAGTCGACCATAGTTTATGAAACTAAATGAAGTAATTGTTGCACCTGTGTAAAGCAGAGACGCCAAAGCCGTACATACAGGACCGAGACAGCATGCCGGTTGTCAGAGGATTCGCCCACGTGACATTCTCAGACACAGCAACTTCAAAGGTCAATAATAATGCGGCCAGCCCCAGCAACAGCCAATCGAGGAAATTCTGAAATTAAACATAAAATTATAGTTATTTTGATGGTGGTTGAGAAAAGGTTTACGTTCCACCTTTGTCTCCATGGGCTGATCACGACAGGCAGGTGCCAAGGCAATGAGGCGAATGATGAAGCAACTTCAAGCAACCTTCCAACGTGGGGTTATTTTTAAGTAAAACTAGTTGGTAGCTCCATTACAAGATCTAATTTCTAAACACATGCTTTACCAAGAAGTGGTATAGGAAGGTTGACATTGGCCTGTAGTTCTCAGAAGTGTTGAAGCCTGATTATTACATGTGCTTCAACTTACATTTACCAGGTTAATATCTGGAATGCTATCTGGGATGATTCAATGTTAATCTGTGCAACATAATTATGAGGACTCTTGCGGTGCAGCATTAGAGGCTCAGCAGTCTACGAGGGAAATTCAATGTATAAGGTTTAAATAGTGCATATACACCACTAGTCACACATCACTCAGACTCCAACTACTCAGAAAAAGAACATGGATCTGGAATAGAGGAAAACAACCTACTCCAAGAACAACTAAAGCTAAAGCTAGGATGCCATTACATATGCACTCTTCGGCAATGAAGCCATGGGGGCAGTTGGTCAAGTTGGAAAAAGTTTGACATTTTACTATCTTGTTAACTTAACTCACTTAGTTGAGTTGCGAAAGTGACTTTTCCTATTCCAGGTTTGACTTTGTCAACCGTGTGCCGAATGTTGTGAATTGTGTCCTCTTAGTCTCATTATCATGGGGTAGAAATGGAGAGCTAACATTATACGATAATTTAACAATGAATTGAGGGATTTGAGCATAATCTTACGACAAGGGTTATTTCATTTGTTGACATAACAAATAGAGGTTTAGGCCTCATGGTCCACTTAGGGTCTTGTTTGTTTCAATATAGTAATATTTTCCTTTTCAATTTTAATGTAGTACAATTTGTTGGTAAATGCATATATTCCAAATAGGGGTCAGCCTGCCATGAATGCTATTATGAGTTGATTTTCTCTGGAGAAGAACATATGGTTGCCAAATTTACCAGTAACAGGTTTTTTGGCAATTATTGGACTCGTGGCAATAGGTATTGATCACATTGTAAGATTTGAGGCGTTTTGCATTGATTGGTTTATGGCAGGTGCAGTAAAATGAGCTTCGTCTACCAACGTTTCGATCTGAACTTACGCATGTCACTTGAAGAGACAAGCTCTCATTATTTTCCGAAGCTTCCTACTATTGCATGTATTATCTCAGAAGTTTCGAGGCAAATAATACTGGATTCCCAACTACAATATACTTTTAATGTTTAACAAACAAACAAAACAAAAAGGATGAAAGTGTATGTAGAGCACTTGTGAAATTGACTGCTCGGATCTTTGCTGTAATTATTGATTAACCTTTGTATATGTAAACACTTGAGACATCTTCAACCCGTTTCTCATTGTGTGTGTTGGGCAAATGGAAGTTCACACTTTTTGGTCCATGGAGTGTGTGTGTGTGTGTGATTAGGGTTTTACGTCCTGTATTTCTGCACCAGTTGGGCTAATTAGGACAGGCAGAGTTTGGTCCATGGAGCCATGTTTGGACCATGGTCATGCCAAGTGTTAGTAAGACACAATCACCTCGCACTTTAAAACTGCTAAGTCTACCACTTACTGTAATATCATACATTCAAACTGGAATCATATCCTGCACAAATACATATAAATAAAAGTCCCTCAACAAAAGGTGACTCCATGATAATATGGTGCACATGCAGTTAAAACTCACCATTTTGAAGAGTGCAAAGCTGGGAGAGAAAGCAGGACAGGGCTCATGTAGTTCCAGTAGCAATGAGAAAACCTTGTGATATATTCAAGCTGGAGGTTTTGTGAATGAAAGGAACTCCCATTGATTGGCATGAGTTGCAGCATGCGCTCTTCATTCCAGCATCTCCTCAGTGTGTCAGGTGGGCATTGTGAGGTGCATCAATAAAATTGCTGCAGCAACCAGGTGCAAATATCTCCTGTGCTCTGGTGAAAACGCGCATATTGCATGACACATCAGAAGCCATGCAACTTCTCCATCTATTTCAACCAGCTTTCTAGCAAACAACATTGCATGGTCACACCTCATCATCAGAAATTAGACTTTATTTATAGTTGGCTTCAATGAAGAAACATCTAGGAAATGATGTCATAACTAATTTCAATATTTCTAGAAAAGTCTAGAGATTCAAGAATTTTAGTCATTATAAATATCTTTTGTTGCCATTCAAATGAGGTCAAACAACAATCTATTGTGTGCATTGTGCATACACAAAGGCCTAGTGTATTCCTTTGTCTGAACAAAAGCAGGTACATAGTATTACATTAACTTTAACTATCAACAATTAAGCACAATATAATTACCTACAATGCACTAATATAAACAATAGTTACATAAGACTACATATTTAATATTATGCATCTAAATTTATTTAGATTCTTTGTATATCTTATTTAGACAAAAATGTGATTGTTCTCTTATATTGTACCATGTCACAGATGTCACTGCAGATTTTAGTACAATGGAAGCTGAGGAAGTTAATGTAGACGAAAGACATCAGAGGATGTCTCAGGAAATATTGCAGTGGGTGGGTGGGAGGGTGGATTACGGCTTTGCGTCATGTAGTTCTACACCTGACAGGCTAATTAGGACAGGCAGGGACCAGCGCGCTACCACTGAGCTAGGCCCACCACCCCGAGATGTTGTGGTAAACGATGACCAAGCTGAACCAATGGTAGAAATGCCTTAGTATCGAGGCCTTACACCTCTCCAGCCAGTACTGAATGACTACATATGGTAATATCATGGAGGCCATACCAGCTTTAGATCTCCTGAACTTTTTTTTTACTACATCTGTCTGAATTTGAAGACGAGCTGTGGAATCTCTCCTACAAGGACCTGGTACAGATGAGTACAAAGAAATCTTGACTCATACTTCAGACAGCGCATATGCACTTGAAGCAATGGGTTTAGTTGTTCCACAGTATTTGGATCGAATCACTTGTATGAAGATGTAGACAATTTTTAAACCCACCATACCTTGCATACTTCGATTGTTACAAGTTTCAAACTCCTTGAATAAGGAAGAATCACAAGTTTTTGCGTATATCAGAAGTCAAAGTGATGCTGGACTAATTTCCTTTCTCTAGTTTCTCACAGGTCCAGGAGTTATTTCAGTTTCAAATATTGAAATATAGTTCATAAAAACTAGTGGACCTATGCTGGAATTGCCCATTAACTATAGCAGTTATTGAGAATTAAGAGAATTTGATGCAATCCACCACTGTCGATAGCTAAATATGGGCACTGCATAATTAATATGTCAACTTTTGCTCGATTATAATGCAAGTGGCTTTTTCTGAATAAGCCTTCTGTATTTTTGTTAACATATCTGTAGTGAGAGTTCCTGTTGGGAAACTGTTGGTATTGTAGTCAGCAATATTTTTGTTATAAACAATATCATGCCGTTCTATAACTCACTTTGACGACGCTGTGTGACTTACAGTGCCATACTCTAACCGTTCAGCCACTCTGCCAGTAGTGGCCTCTCTGACATGGACCTGTTTATGCTATACCAAATTGATATATCCGGGTAATACTATGCCAGACTGGCATTACTAGGTCAAGATTAATACGCCCAATAAGATCTGAATAATTGGAACTATTTCAGTGACCTGTGTGTGTGTGTGTGTTATTGTTTAACGCCTCATCAGCACCTGAGTGGGCTATGTAGAGGCTCTCTAGGTTAAAATTGATTATCTATATTTGGTAGTAGAAACCAGAAGCATGTAAAAAATCAATAATGGTCTGCGTTGGATATCTGGTAAAGAGATGTTGTAAGGTAGTAGCTTGAAACAAAGGTCTTCTAATGCCTTGTAAGTGGGTGCAATCTAATAAAATATGTTTGATTGTTAGGCGGTAGGTAGTAGGTAGGTAGCACCGACAACTCTGGCATACCGGTGCCGGTTCATTGACTAAAAGGTGTAAATGCGTAAGTCTTGAATGTCCTATGAGGCATCTGTGATATATGCCTTGATCTTTGCAAGTATTGAACCTACTAGGTATTTTATTTTGAATGCAAGGTAAAATTGAATGCAACTTGTTGTTACTACATTCATTCCATTGTCTTTGCCAGCAAGACATGATAAAAGATTTTATAGTCATTTTAAAATCAGTGTATGGTAGTGAAATCAGTTATCTCTTTTGTAAGAGCCCTTTTTGCTGCCAGGTCTGCTTTTTCATTCCCTTCAATGCCAGCGTGTCCCTAATCCAGCAGAATACAATGTCTTTGTAAATACTGAATAAGAACATCTAATATCCCAGGGTTATCAAGTTGTTTATTTTGGATTGCTTGAAAAGCAGATTTGGAATCAGAACAGATAACATAATGATTTGATTCTGAGTCCTCGATGTTCTTTAAGGCAAGGTAAATAGCTGTTAATTTTGCAGTGTATATTGAGCATTGATCTGGAAGACGACATTCAGCTATAACGGTTTTATAAGAGGTGACTGCACAGCCTACCCGTCTTTCCATTTTGGAGCCATCTGTGTATAGTAATTTGTACGTTTCGTATTTAAACCTTATAGTATAAAACAGGTTTTGTTAGTCTACAGGATTGGTTGCGCTTTTCTTAAGCTCTGCCAAATCAGTATAACTTTGGGGACTGGAAGAATCCATGGCGGAGTTGGTGGTACTTCCGTCACGGTAATGATTGTAGTATCAATTTTTGCAGCCTCAAGATAGAATTTCATCCGTAATCCCAGTGGTCGAATGGCCTTTGAACGAGATTCATAATGATGCATGTACTTTGGATGAAATATTACATCATATGTTGGATTTGTTGGAGTTGATGCTACTTTTAGTATGTATTGCATGGACAACTTGATACGACGAAGGGAAAGCGGAGGTTCCCCTGCCAGTACATATAAGCTCTCTACAGGGGATGTACGAAAAGCTCTCAAGCTTAGTCGCAACCCTTGATGATGAACAGAGTTCAGGCATTTTAGATAAGATGGTCTGGCAGAGCCATATACCACAGAACAAGAAGTGTGTACCATAATGATGCATTATTAAGAATAGCATTATTGGTCATTCGACCATATGGTTATCTGTATATGTGGTCAACTTGATGGTCATAAGCCTATGAAGTATAATATTATTTACTTTTTATGACTGCGCTAATAACATCAGTCTTTATACACTAGAGGCGAATAATGGTTCGACTTGTGGTAATTGACTAATTTGAAATAATGTCACCCTCTGGTGAGTGAAATTTAGTTAAATAACTTTGCTCTGATGTTTGACTTCATTATGTTGTTAAACAAATTTGTTTAATATCATCACTGACTACATGGTCAGTTGTATAAATATCATTGACAGATGTTATCATTGTTCAAATGAATGATTGAATTGAATATCAGTCTTTTTACCCTATGGTTGAATATTGTGTTAAAAAAACCTTTTCTGATGCTTGCCTGTATAACATTGTTGATAACAGCTTAGTGAGTTCAGTACTTAAAATGCGGTCACACAGGTAATTGATTAACATGATGATTTGGTTAATAATGTTTCATACTCTTTTTTGGATGTCCTATGATAATGACTCTGTGTGACTATATTACAATGTCGATTAGTTCACTTGATGAATGGGACCAATAATGTCAGTTTTCAATCCTTTTGGTTAAATGGTGTATAATTACTTTGTTCTAATGTTTGACTACATTATATTGTTTAAAAACCTCGTTTAATGCTAGAACTGGTTATATGGTCAATTGGATATATCTCAGAAGTTGAACCATTATTTGAATAATATGTATAAACTTGATTTGGATGTCTGATTGTACTACACGTTTGATTACAATGTAGGATATTTGGTAAACTTAATGAAAGGGCTATTAATATCAGCTTTTGGGTAAATGCTTAATACTAATATGGGTTATATGGTTATATACTCTGGCGCATTGCTATCCCCTATTACTAATATTAATCTTGTCCATCAGATTATCATGATTATTGTCTTTTCATTATTCTTTTCTAGTTGATTTTTCATTTCCTTTTGATTATTTATTCTCGGTATATTTATCCCTTACAAGGTGAAAGGATAAATAGACTATATTAGATCTACATGTCAGAATTTTTTTTAAATTTGATTATGAAAATGTCTTGATTTCTGAATGTAATATCGTAGTGGGTGAAGTGCATAGAGTTCCTGGAACTAGTGAAAATGAGTTTCTGGAAAAATAGTAGAATAAAATCGGAGCGCAAAAGGGTAATCATTAGAACAGATCAAAACCTAGACTACCTAAAAATAAACTTGCATGCTAATACAATGAAGTTTTTTTTTAAAGAAATTTAGATAATAATATTGTCCCAACAATTTACAAACCTACTAGAGTAACTCATAGCATTCAAGATAATCTCTCAGAAGTTAGCGTTAATCAAAGTTTCACTTCACGCCAAATTACCAATTCTGCTTTGAGAAACATGAATGCTAGCTTGAGAAATAGAAACTGGAATAGACTCGAGAACATGACAGTACATGAAAGTAGTGAAAGGTTGATCACAGAAATACAAACAGTAATGGACTACTATGCTCCAGAACGAACAATAAATTTCAATCCTGCAAGATATAAATCTTATGAGCCTTGGTTAACTAAGGGATTAAAAAAATCTTCTCGAAAATGTTACTTGATGTATAAGAATGTAGCTAGAAAACCGAGAGATAGTCTTGAGTTTCAAAATTATAAGCAATATCGTAATATGTTTAATGGTGTGGTGGTGGATTAGGGCTTTACGTCCTGTATTTCTGCACCTGATGGGCTAATTAGGACAGGTAGGGACCATGGCAATGAGACGAAGGATGAAACAGCCATCCAACATAGGCTCGACCAGGAATTGAACCCGGGACCCAGTGGTTGGAAGCCCAGCGCGCTACCACTGAGCTAGGCCCCCACCCTCGTAATATGTTTAATATATTGCAACGATCTAATACAGGAAAACAGGCAAAACAAAAAAAAAAAATCGGGAACATCTTGCACCAATTAACTGGGAGAATGACAAATAAGAATGATATATCTGATGAAATAATAGTAAATGGAATGAAAGAAAACAATGCAGGTACTATCAGCAATGCGTTTGCAAAGAGGTTGGGAAATTACTAGCTGCCAAGATAGAAGAGTAGGTAGGTAGTGTTATTGTTTAACGCCTCATCAGCACCTGAGTGGGCTAAGTAGAGGCTCTCTAGGGTAAGATTGATCATCCATAGTTGGTAGTAGAAACCAGAAGCATGCAAAAAATCAATAAGTGTCTGCGTTGGATAGCTGGAGCAGCTTGTGCAATGCGCACTGTCCTGTTTTAGCCACTGGGGATAGAGGACTTCACCCCAAGTGTTTCCACCCTCGCTGCGTGGAGGCCCAGGACCTTCGAGGGCGCCAAGATAGAAGAAAAAGGAAAAGATAAAAATCCCATGCAAAACATGTTTAATAGAGTAGAACGTAATTGCTTTCTTTTTCCAACTATAATTCAAGAAATTGAGAAACTTGTAAGATGTTTGAAGGCAAAAGTTGTGGTTATGATGAAATATCAAATAGAATATTGAAGAAGATATGTCCTGGAATTATAGAGACATTGTTGGTTATAATTAATAAATCAATTCAGGAGGGTGAATTCCCAAATAATATGAAATAAGCAATAGTCAAACCCCTTTATAAAAATAAAAGTAAGTTTGAAATGATTAATTATCGTCCAGTTTCACTTCTTCCTGTTATATCTAAAATTAAAAAACAAAAATTTAAATGCAAGAATAGTTAAGTTTTTTTAGAAAACCTATAATACTGTCTGAGCCATATTTGATTTTACTGGAAACATCTTAGAAAGTTTGAGCAAAGGACATTATACTATAAGCCTCTTCTTAGATATGTCAAAAGCCTTTGACAATATTAATCATGGAACACTCCTCAGAAAATGAGAATTTTATGGCATAAGGGTTAATGTCCTTTCATGGTTTAAGAGTTATTTTTTAAACAGACATATCAAAGTTAAATATCAATGAGTTCTTTTAGATTGTCATGTAATGTCATATGGTACCCCACAGGGATCAGTATTGGGACCTCTCATGTATGTTATTTTAGCTAATGATTTAGTAAAGTGCTTGAAGTTTTGTAGCTGTGTGACATTTGCGGATTAACCATAGATGAATCCCTAGAATGGAACTTGCAAGTTAAACATGTATTGACCAAAATGATATGGAAATTACAGCCTGAGTATGATAAAAAATATGCTTCCATCAAAGATGAAATTACTGATATTTTTTGCAAATATCCAGTCATGTTAGTTACGTTTTAAGTGTGTGGGGACCTATGCTGAAAGTCATAGATTTGAAAAAGATAAAAAAAAACAGCAGAACAAGTCTATAAGGTTAATCTTCAATGTTGGTCAAAGAAGCAGATTGTCACAGTTTTACAAGAAGGGAAATCTATTAGTAATGGAGGACCTAATAAAGTTGGCTTTATTAAAGATTTCTTTCAGATACATGAATGGGACATTACCAGTGCGAATAACTAATTTGTTTAATATAAGTGATCATGATTATTACACCAGAAACAGAAACAATTTGAGGGCACTCCAACATACCATAGAAAAATATAATAAAAGGTATTTAGGACAAGCTCCGCACTTATGGTTGCATTTAATAGATAGGTTAAAACAAAAAAATTGTGTATCATCATTTGCCAAAGCTTTTGTAAAATTTAAAACAGAATTATTAAACGGTCATGCAGATTTATATATTATTAAATAGGTCATATGTAACTTTATTTACTGTTAATATTACATCATTATATTATTTTGTATTTGGGAGCAACTTAATATAGTTTTTTTAAACTCTGATGTTTCCCTGAATGTATTAAAATTATTATGTATATGCATAACTGTATTGAATGTATCAATGTAAAATTGTATGAATCATGGGTCAAGAAAAAAAATTAAACTTTTAAACTTAAACTTATTGTTAGTAGGTTCAAGCAGTGAAAGATCATTGAGTATTTCCAGCCAATATTGACTGTTTATCAAACATAATAATCAACACTTTAGGATAATCCCTCTGTGGGTCAAAACTCTTGACTGGTTGATAAAATTGAATAGCTTTTGGTTCACAAAATAAAGTTTGAAACATAGTAATGATCTTCTCAGTGCTTGCCCAACCCACTGTGTAACCACTAATTGAATTTTAGAATGTCAATGGTGGACTGAGTATGAATGGAAACCCAGATTTTGAGATTCACAGGAACACATGCAGTGGTCGATTGTCTTGATCAAGATGTCGGACTCCAGATGAGTCTGGATGACATTAATATTCTTGAAACAAAGGCAGCGTATTTAGGATTGCAAAAGGCTTTTGTGCTGATGAAAAGAATGTTCACAGTTTGATTCATTCTGACAATACACGTGCCATATATTATTAAAGTTAAAATTAGAGGTCCCAATTCTTTGAAATGTAAGAAAATTGCTAATGATATAATTTGAGCTTGGGCACCTGAATAAAAGATTTTGCTGTCGTTAGCACATTCCTGCGAGTCAAAATTAAAAAGTGAAATAAAAAAAAAAAGATGAGAAAAAAAAAATCGTATTTTAAACATACTTCATGAAGAGACTGAATGGAAATTAAATTAGCCGGTTTTTTTTTTTTTTTTTTCTTTCATTGGTATACAGGATTTATGAACCTGCTCATATATATGCAAACACTTGAAACAGGGTTATAATTCTAAAGTGGTTAGTCAAGTTTATATTGAATGGAAAATGTGTGGCATAATCACAATAGACTTGAAAATAGAGGATAAATGCTATCAATTGATAAGTGCTGCCCTCTGGAGTGTTTATTTCCGTTTGATGCTCTGCCATACGTGATTTCCGGTTGAAAATTGACTAGAGTTGTGGTTTGGCTATAGTCAAATATACATTCTGACTTGTTTTCAGAGTTAGAGTATGCCAAGAAGAATCTAATTCAGATTGTGCAGATTGAGAAATTTCTCCGTGACAATAAAGACATTGAAGTCAGGTTCGCCTGTTAGGAAGGCATCAACTTTACATAAGTTGTTGCCTTACTTTGACATGATGGTCTGCTTAGAGTACAGGGTAGGCTTAATTTAGCGGGTCTCTCCTATTAAGAGAAGTATCACGTTATTATCCCCAAGAGCCACTTTGCTATGCTAATTGCGAGATTTCAACATCAGTTGTTGAAGCATGTGGGTGTGATTGCTGTTGATTCTGTATGCTCAGCAATTCGGTAAAAAGGTGAAGCGAGAGCGTTTCTCATGTCAAAGGTTAGATGCTCCAGGCTGTGGTTCCTTTGCCAGTGCTGCCGTTAGTTTCATAAAATATGGTTGACTCTATCTAGACCGCTGTAGCAACCTATTCCCGGCTGTAGCTACAGCCAGCTACTTCTGTCTACTCCTAGCTTATAGTTGGCGTACACCTAACACCACAGAAAAATGGTAAATATAAAAAATGTATCTAATATATGCATCTTTTCAACAAAAAATGACAAATACGTTTAACTCTCAACTTATGCACCAAATAGTGCTGCGTGTGTGTGTGTGTGATTAGGGCTTTATGTCCTGTATTTCTGCACCACCCAAATAGTGCTGCAAGCACTTTTAGGTCTGGCTTGGAGTAGCCAGCCAAAGCCAGACAGTTCCACTTAGCGGCAAGTAGCATCGTATAGCAGTTGTTGACTAGCTTTGTCTAGGTTCAATTCGACAAGGGTTGTTCAGTCACAACCATTTGCAATGTCAGAACTGGACCATGGTGGTCTATTTTGTTGTTATAACATTGCAAGCAGTTATATGTTCTTTGGAGTTGGTCGATTCGCTGTCAGCTGAAGCCACTATGGGCTCTACTGTGACGTCTATTTATAGCTAGACGTGGCATGCCATATCGATGTCCGACAATGCAAAGGGTTTCCCAGCTGCAAAAGATATAGTCTTGAAGTTGTATGGTCCCGAAGGGCATAACTGGAAGTTCGTTGCCCAACGTACCCCCATTTTGGGGAGGTTGGTGGGGGCAGATGATTAGTTTGATTCTGTGATGAAGAAATTGATGGGAAAAGGTCTCTAAATTCACATCTGTTGACTTTTGTTGGTGAGTTGCGGTGAGGAGCTGCCTTAAATCCTGGTCATTTCCTACTGGGTAGATCTGCTTGGTCTAAACCTGTTGACGCCTCTGATGAGTCTTTGTTTGATTCTGAGAATCCTATTTCTCATCATGAGCATTGTCAAAGTCAGATAAGTTCTGGGATTGTTGGAGCCTAGATTACATCCATAATGGGCCCTTTTGTAAAGACCTCCTGCTCGAGATTGTGGTCAGGAAGGATCCCTCATATTGGTCCAAGATGAGAGACCAAATAGGTTGTGGTGACCTTTAAGTATTGTTCATAGATTGTTCCCTGGAAGGGATAACTGCCGTAGAGGTTAAGACTGCCAAAGGTGTGTTAGTGTACATGAGATTGTTACTCAACAAGTTATTTAATTAGTGTTGGAGTTGTACTCCAAGGTGGGGAGTATCTTGTAACTGTAAAGTGCTGCCCTCTGGAGTAACGTATGAGATGAGAAAAATAAAAGAAATTGACATTCTGTTGAAAAATGACAAGAGTTGCGGTTTTGCTATGGTCAACAATAAAAAAAAGTAATCCACCACACCAATTAAAACAAAACTATTCAACAGAATTTTGCCAAATGCTTTTGGGAAAATTACCAAAGCTCTTTCATTGTAGTAAAACATTTATTGGACAAACCATTAGCCACTGAGTTTAGTCATGTACTTTTGTGACCCATCAGGTGGGTCAGGGTGGGTAGATTCGGGCTTTTCGCCCTGGCCTGATGGGCTAAATATGACAGGCAGGATGGTCCCTGCAATGCCGCAAGTTATGAAGAATGAACAGCCATCCAAGTTAGGCTCGACTGGGAATTGAACCCAAGACCCAGTGGTTGGAATCCCAGTGCATTACCACCGAGCTAGGCCCCTGAGCTAACCCACCAGGTTTAGATTTTGTGAAAGAAATGTTATGAGCAAGGTGGCGTCCTGTATGTATTGCATTGATGCACCCTCTTGTTTATTGTTTAGTTTAAGGACTTCCGCGATGAAGCCAAACGACTACACGTGGTCATTCTGATATTCATGACATACAGTTAGTCACATTCCATGTCCAAACGCGACATGGTGCCAGGAAGAGGGATCAAATATATTGTTTTTACAATGATTACTATAGCGGATAGAGAAGCAAGATGGTTGAGGCAGTGATCAAACCACCAGAATTCCAAGCAGCTGACCCAAACGCATGCTCATCATAGCATGTCTACAAGGAAGACACGGAAACATTTTTTGGCAGCAGGTCCTCACAATGCGTCAGAGGAGATAAAAGTCGCACTTCTTGAGTGAGGAATGGGTTCGAAGTATGGTCAGACTTTGAAAACCTTCACATTTAAGGAACCAGCACATCCCAAGGTATATGCAAAAGTTCTTGAACTATTTGATAGCTACTTCGAACCCAAGAAATTGACCAAGTAGACAGAGCCAAATAAAAAGATGCTGGGATGGGCACGAGTAAATGTGTACACGAGCATATAATTTTTAAGTACTCACATGTACTCAGTACTTGTGCCATATCACGAGTACAGTACTTGTACTCGAGTACATTGCCAAAGTACTCTTAACTCATATCAGGACTGAGTACATGTGGGGAAATTCTTCAGTGATCAGGATTTTACACAACAAAGTAGTGCAAGACTTTTTTTTATAAAATTTATGTCATTTATCTCTATCATAAGTGAGTGTATTTCTTATTGTCATTGTTGGGCTAAATTTAGTTATGAATGTTACCCTTTAATTAAACATCAGCCAATTGATACTTGATTAATTCATTATTTCTATTATACATTTACTAGTTTCAACTTTCTTACTTGAGAAATAATAATGTGAATGTGAAATCAAATACTTCAATTGCTAGCAAATCAAAATCAAAAAGTTAACATAAATTGAAATTTTATTCTGGGACTGGATAATGATAGACATGCATAACCAATGAGTGTCACCCTGCAACTTTGAATTGAAATTGTCCTTGATGATGATCCCTAACTCTATTATTAAATTTTCTGAGACTGCTTCTTAACAAAATCGCATTCTATCTTATGATCCTTGGAAAGGCCTGTCAATATAACTAAATACGAACACAATATATTTTGAAAAACTAATTCCCTTTTTTACCTAAATCTACCACCCTTCTCTTGCAAAACAAAGGGAGCACAGCATGAAACCCTACCAATTGACCTACATATGTATATGGTTCATCTACATGACATAGATATACCCCTGCTTTTTTGCTGAGCATGTGAACTTCAGTTGCACACAGAACTTCGCGCCGACAAGGTCTACCGACCTAATGGCTGTTAACGAGATATCAACAGCTGCTGCAGATTTTAAGTTTGAAGACTGGGCCACGGAGTACAGGATATCCGACGTACTGGCATTTCTGTAGGAAAATAGGTCATGCTGAGGAAGGCCCTATACTAGCTGCACTGAGCAACGTCAACTTTAAGATCCAACCACCGACAAAGGCTACCTGTGCAAGGTCCGGAAGCTGTAAAAATCCTGGAATTCCTGCCTGAGAAACCGACAGAGCGGATTCAGCGATGAAGAAGGGAACAAATGGTATTGTCTCAAGCAGATGTGGTTGTGGATCAGGGTTTGGCGTCCAGTATTTTTGCACCTGATGGGCTAATTAGGACAGGCAAGGACCATGGCAAGGAGATGATAGATGAAACAGCCATCCAACTTAGGCTCAACCAAGAATTGAACCCGGGACCCAGTCGTTGGAAGCCTAGAAATGCTACCACTGCGATAGGCCTCCCCCACTTGTCTCAAGCAGAAGATGGCTTACTGGCAGTTCGTACCCCTGATGTTGAGGCCCCATCAATGTCATGGTTTGAATGGAGTGCAGCCAACATCACACTGATGAATCACCTTTTAACAACTGGACAATTCTCTCACACACAGGTGAAATATTATATGGCCTACACCTTGCAGCTGTGTAAGATGGCTGAAGTATATGATTGGAGTATTATTGTCCAGTTTGATTCTCGCTATAAAGAGTCCTGCAAGCTCTGCACAATTTTTGTGTGGGGTGATATCCTCACCCATCAACAGGAAGCTGGCAATCATCGATGTCAAAGAGGTCCAGGGAATAGCCCTACAGCAGGCCAAGTGAAAGACTGCAAGAAATGGCTGGCTTCGGGTGGCAAGGCTTGCCCATGTGGCCAGAGATGCAGATATTGCCAAAGGTCAGAAACAGCAAAGACAATTGCTGGACATGGTCCAGTTGCCACAGTTCAACAGTGATCCTATAAGATATTGTAGCTTTGACACAAATGTTAAGAGTGTTACTGAAGATGATGGTGCTAGATTAGTCCGTTTGATATACTATTGTCTTATGATGCCACCAGAGTTAGGTTACAGGAAGGCAGGAAAAATCTCAAGGGAGAGATTTGGCAACACATATGTTATCGCAAAATTGTGGATGAGTTACAATGTTGTTTTGAGTGTCCAAATGCTATGGGCTGTGAAGCTGAAATCCATACTCATACATTGTTGAAGATAGTTAAAAGGTTGCCTAACTATCTAAAGGCTCAGTGGTTGAAAGAAGTCCAGATAATTAGAACCAAGCACCAACAGGCACCCAGTGTTTGGTGGACTACTAGGTGGAAAGCAGACAGAAAAGAGAAAAGGTAATGGGGTTGGTTCCTTTTCCACAAAGAGTAACGAAGATAAGCCGAAGGATGCAGAATCAGTATGCGCATCAACATCTTCTAACAATATAAAATCCAACTAAGAAATAACAAGCAAGACAAGTTTGAGTGAAGTTCACTTTGTTTCAATCTTGCCTATTGGTCCTGACCATATGGCGACATCAATGGATATCAAAGGATATACACATCTGAAATCTGAAGCTACCTCTGAGTAGGTCAAGCGAAGTTGGCTTGCTGATTGGGCAAGACAACTGAGATGCTCTAATACCTTTGGAAGTCAGGAAAGGACAGCCATGAGAACCCTAGGCAATCAGAAACCCACTTGGCTAGTCTCTGAATGGACCAGTGGGGGGTAGACGACAAAGGGAGGTCACAGTGAATTTACCGATTGCCAAATTCTCAGTGAACAGCTGGAGAGGATGTGGAAAATCGTAGACGAGCCTCTACTACACGACCCAGAGGTCAGGCCATCACGTGATGACCAGAGAGCCATAGAAGTATGGGAAAACACAGGAAAAATCATCGATAGACACTATCAGGCATCCATTCCATTCTTTTTTTAGTTTATTGAACATCTCAGTCACCATATCACCAGGATTCCAATATAGTAGGAAAAATGATAAACAGGCCCCTCTTAAATTGACTGGCAAAGTTATTTTGACTTGACTTATTGGACAAAGATATAATTCCATTATCTCACCTAGTTTACAGTGGTGCTCAAAAATGTACATACCCCTCACAAATCTGCCATATCAATTAAACAGGCTTCCATGGCATAATGTATGATTCCAAGATGGTCGTTTGAATGACCATCAGGGTTCACAGATGACCTCTATGTCGTAAAATATATTATTAAAAGTTTACACATCTCTCCACAATACTATTCCAATGAGACATGGAGTATGGATAATTTTGATACATTTATTAAGTTTACCTCATCTTCTATGAGAAGGTATCAACAATGGCCATGCAAAAACATTCAATGCTTGTAGTAAAGAAGTCAACAGAGTTTGTAAATCCTGGCCAGGTTTCAGTCATCGAAGGAGACTGTCCACTTTATGCTCAACAGAAAAACTGTCAGTGGATGTACATGTAGCTTTTGACCAGATGGGAGCGGATGTTCTACCTGGCAAGTGGCTTATCTGGCAAGCATGTTAAATGAACACGATATGCATATCAGATCACTTATGAGTACTACCAGAAGGCTATGGGCCTCATGTAACCGTGGAGATTTGGGAGAAGGACCTCATTAGCAATTAGTTAGTTTCATTAAAAACAGCCTGCCAAATTGAACCTAGACAAAGCTAGGCAACTTCTGCTGTACAATTCTACCTGCCACTGAATGGAACTGTCTGGCTATAGCTGGATAATCAAAGCTGTATCTAAAAAAACATGCAGCACCACTTGGTTCATAAGTTCCGAGTAAGGCATATTTGTCATTTTTTTTACTGAAAAGATGCATGTCTGTTGTACACTGTATATACATATTTATGATATATAAGATAAATTTGATACATTTACAAACGTATATATTTTTCCAGTGGTAATAGATGTAGGCCGACTATAAGATAAGAGTAGACAGAAGCCGCCGGCTTTAGCCAGTTATAGCTACAGACGGGAATAGGTTGCTACGGTTGTCTAGAGTTGACCATATTTTATGAAACTATCTGTATCCAACAAACTGCTACTTGACAAGGTAAGAGACTATTTGCTCATCACTGCTTTGTCCGAGGTCAGCGATTGGATGATTGGCCACTCACTTTGAATGCCTGCAAAAATATGTGCCCTTGGTTTTTCGTCTTTGGCCGCACAAACTATGCTTGTTGGATGCCAGTCTTTCTATGCAATCTTGTCAAGGAGGGTATAGTTATCAATTCATTCAAAGAGACTAGTCCAGAGCTTGTCACCTTGGACACTGGGGAAGTCATGCTCCCAACACTTGCAAATCATGTTCACAAAAGGATCGAAATTGAAAAAGCCTACAAATCGTTGTCTGATGTCATGCCAAGGGCCAACTGGTTAACACTCACACCTGCAGACCTAAGACAGGGTGATGACAAGATTTGATCTGCTAAGGCAAATACTGTGCTCACCACCAAGCTATTTATAGCCCAGATGCAGATATAGCAAGCTGTGGTCAGGAATAAATCAGATATTCTTTGCTGTCTACCAGGCATTCCTGATCCTGGTTGTTCTCTGGCAGCCAAAGAGGCTTCTGTGATTGTTCTGGGTATGGCAGCAGTAAAACACTAAGATACCTCTGTCAAAGGGAACCCATGGCAGAAGTTCCTCCAAGATTGTTGGGGTGGGGGTGGGCGATTAGGGCTTTACGTCCTGTATTTCTGCACCTGATGGGCTAATTAGGACAGGCAGGGACCATGGCAATGAGACGAAGAATGAAACAGCCATCCAACTTAGGCTCGACCGGGAATCGAACCCGGGACCCAGCGGTTGGAAGCCCAGAGCGCTACCACTGAGCTAGGCCCCCGCCCCCCTCCAAGATTGTTAAAATAGAGATGAGCTCTTTCAGTTCATCAGTCAGAAACTTCAAAAGAATACTGCTGATTGAGAGTATCACCTGCACACAACAAAGGCAGACCTTGATCTAAGCAATTCAAATGACCTAACAGCATTGTCACCCTGTTAGCAAGAAGAAGCTGACACACGGATGATGCTCCACTGGCATCATGCTGCTGGGCAGGGTTACACTTAGGCCATGAGCCAGGGGGGTCAGTCGGTACCATCTGGGGGGTCTGGGGGCGGGGCAAAGCCTCAGTATTATTTTTTGAAAGAACAATGTCCAAGGTCTCCAAAAAGGTATGATAGCATTGCCTAGCTCTTAGCCTTCCCTACGATATCAAGGTTTGAACATTACCTATCGTGACGACTTTTCAAACCATGGAAAAAATCAAACTTTTGAGGTTTTTTCCCATTAAATGACAAATATTACATCAAATCAGGCTTATAATACACCAAATGAAAGCTAAGAATATGTGCTTTCCAATGGGTGGGTGGGTGATTAGGGCTTTACGTCCTGTATTTCTGCACCTGCTGGGCTAATTAGGACAGGCAGAGACCATGGCAATGAGACGAAGGATGAAACAGCCATCCAACTTAGGCTCAACCAGGAATCGAACCCGGGACCCAGCGGTTGAAAGCCCAGAGCGCTACCTCTGAGCTAGGCCCCCGCCCTGTGCTTTGCAATGATATACATTATATTGCCATTGGTGTAGCATAAAGCATACAATAATGATGAACATAACAGCTTATTTAAGTTCAAGTAGATATTGCGTGAGTTTTGGTAATTGATTTTGACCAATACAGATACTAGAGAGTGAGAAATATAAATTTGGTATTTTGTAATACTGATGTCAGTAGTTTGAAGGATTTTCAAAATTGTCTACTTTTCTGTTTGAATAAACCAGGCTGAAACAAGCAAACAAGTGCTTGATAATTGTACGTGAAACCACATCAAGGAATGCTGCACTGTGACGTGTGTGTGTGTGTGTGATTAGGGCTTTACGTCCTGTATTTCTGCACCAATTGGGCTAATTAGGACAGGCAGAGACCATGGCAATGAGACGAAGGATGAAACAGCCATCCAACTTAGGCTCGACCGGGAATCGAACCCGGGACCCAGCGGTTGGAAGCCCAGAGCGCTACCTCTGAGCTAGGCCTCCGCCCAATCGAACCCGGGTGTGTGGGTGGGATGGATTAGGGCTTTACGTCCTGTATTTCTGCACCAGTTGGGCTAATTAGGACAGGCAGGGACCATGACAATGAGACGAAGGATGAAACAGCCATCCAACTTAGGCTCGACCAGGAATCGAACCCGGGACCCAGCGGTTGCTGCACTGTGACATTAATGCAAGTGTAATAACTTGACAAATACTAAACATAACCTGGCAAGTTCTGTATGTGGTATAAACATATATCTAGGTATTAATGCTATGTGAAATAGCCTTTATTTATATGACTGAAGCTTGTTCACTTGGCTCGACAGTTTTGATAATCATACCATGTTGAAAGACATGATGATTTCATGCTGTTGTATGTGGTTGTTGACCTAATACATAATAATGCATCTATATATGTGACGCACCGTGTAATAAGGGAGCTAATGGGTGGATTTTTCAAAAATTAGTTTTTGATGGCAAGTTATTGTCTAACATGTTTAGTTTTTGGAAATGTAAAAAATTTCCAGATATCTCAATATTTAGTGGTCATATGGGGTATTTGAAAATTTGATGTTTTCGCGCATATTACCACTGCAGACGTAACGAGGAGCAACACAGGCGCTTGTAAAACTATGCATTACATTTTATGACATATCTTTGCCATCCGCTGTTCAAAACTTACGCGATTTGGATATGTGATCATAAGGTAACTGTTCTATATTCAACTAAAATTGTGAGCTGCTACAATAATAACTTTTTGTAAAAATCAACATCAAAATTGGCGTGTTAAAAACCCGGTTTCCGACGTAAAGACACCCTCCGTATTTGGTTTTTTATCTTGGGTGCTCATCCACCAACAATTACCAAAATCTGGCATTGTGTTTGTCGTGATTTTCTAAATCTTTCTGAAATTTCATAATTATATGTGCAACATTTTTAACACAATTGAGCCTCAAACATCAGCTACCAGCTGAGGTTAATATTCTAACTACGGAAGCCTACTAGTGCCACACAACTTCTTTTTTTTTTTAGCGTTTTTTTCTACTTAATTGTTTAGATTTGTGTTTTTTGATAAAAATAATTTTAAATTTGCGTTTTTGCTGTATAATTTTTTTAATTTGCGTTTTTTCTACATACTTTTTTTGGCTTGTGTTTTTATGATACAATTGTTTTTTCATTTTTTTTTTTTGGCATTTTTGGTACATTATAATTTTTTATTTGTGTGGTTTCACACATAATGTCTTTCAGTATGCATTCTTTGCTACATGATATTTTTTGCTAAAAAAAATATTTCATTTTAAAGTTTTTTTTTATTTGTGACTTTTTGCTACATAATTCGTTACAATGTGTTCTTTGCTACATGATTTTTCGTCATTTGTGTTTTTCGCTACATAACATTTTTTCACTTTGTTTTGTCCAACATAATTTTTTTCTGTGTGCATTTTTTGCTACGCAATTTTTTTGAGTTTGTGTTTTTCATTACATAATGTTTTTTAAATTATTTATTATATATATTATTTTACAGTATAGTTGAATCATTTTGCTATTATTCGCAACATTTGTGAATAAACGCAAACATTTGCGAATAAACGCAAAATTATTTAACTCCTTCTGAAACCAATTGAGCAGAGCAAAAAATTATGTAGCAAAAGACACAAATTCTGAAAAAAATTGTGGTAAAAAACTCAAATATTTGCGAAATAAATGCAAATATTCGAAATGCAATATCATTTAACTCCTTCTTGAACCAATTGAGCGAAAACAAAAAAAAATAAAGTGGCCAGAAACGCCAAAAAAAAGTTGTATGTGGCACTAAAAGGCTTCCGTATATGAGAGTAAGAACATAGAACTAAAAAGGGACAGCACTAATTCAGATCTAATGCTAAAATTATGCCAAATATACCAAATGATAGCCCAAAGGCTCAACTTTAAGTATATGGCTTTGCTGGTCAATATCTTTAGTATTATTTCGGACAAATTGGGGACATCATAAAAAGGTCAGTTTTTCTTGAAAAAAAGCGCGGTGACCCCACTTTCTTATTGGCCCATATAGATTATTATAATAAATTACAGTCAGGTCCAATGTTATATTAAACTCATATGGCTGGACATTTTTTAATTGCAATATTCATGAAAAAGATCCTTTAAAAAATTAGACTTCTTGAATTGGTTTGCTTTTTCTTCGGATCCCCTAAAATTATTGTTCTCTTTTGAGTTTCTAATGAAAAACGGTCTCAAAATGTTCCTGAAAGTCCAATGCATGCAATAACATCACCTTCTTTTATAGTTATAGCATTGCAATTAAATTATTAGGCTGGATATGAGTCGGAAAGAGTGGGTAAAAAAAAAACAAGAATAGGAAACATCCAATAATTTTAAATTATCACGCTGACCACCTAAATTTTTTTCCATATTTTAGCTTTATTATCCCAGGCAGAGGTTTGAAGTACCTGCATAGAAATGCAGACCAATTGTAGACTGCAGATGTACTGAACTTGATTGATTTCTTTATTTGTAGATCTTATAATAACATTGCCAAGCTGTTCCATGCTTTACACTGTTGACTTTCTGTATATATACTCTATTAAAAAGTTATACATGTAGTGTGTGTGCAGGTGGGTTTGTCACACTTAATTTCCAAAGCAGAACTCCACCACTATTGTATATACATTGATATAATTTGGTATCTTTTTAGTTTTTATGGCCAAGTTGTGACTTTTGATAGTCTCATTAACGTGTCTCAACTTTGTTTTAAGGATTTGGGAAAACATTTTTAAAATTTTTTTGCTTTTCCAAGCAGTACTCTGATACTATTGCACCTACATGCTTTGTTATTATATGTCTAAAATATTTTAGTTGTGCCTTTTTGTGTCCTTATGGCCATAAATACTATAGAAAATTGGTAATGAGGGAACAAATCAATCAATCAATCAATCACACATATGGTATATCAATTGGTCAATAATCAATCAATCAATCACACATGTAGATGTTATATCAACTGGTCAATCAATACCCATCAATCTATCTATCTATTATCTATCTGTCTATCTAGCTATATAAATGCTTATTGAATTTACAGAGCAAAAGTACAAATACATGTACATATACAAGATTGTCACCTTTTGGTAGAACATGTAATTTCATGTGCTTAATTTGAAAACCCCATCTTTCTCGCACTTTTAGTTGCTGAAATACAACACAATACATTTTTGCAATCAAGATATATCTAATGAACTTTCTGACCTATGTCCTAATTGGCTGGGGTCACTGAGTACACTTCACTACAGAGGGCTTGGCCATTGAATGGAACAGCATTTTTAACTCCTAATAAATAAAAACTATTAGGCCTAGATAAAAAATAGATAGAAGTGTGTGCCCGTTTTTCTTGTGCGACCGACTTAAATTTAACTGTCTAAAGTAGCACTAATATAGTGGATTTATTATATTGTAACAATTCTAGATCAAAATAAAACGAAAACAAGCTCCATTTCTTTAAAAAAAAAACAGCCGTCAAGTTTGTTTTATCTTAAGTAGACGAATTGTGTGATCATGGACGATTTGTACAATGTCAAAATATCACAGATTTTGCTAGGCCTGAATTTGTACTATAATCACATTTTTCTCGGCTTCTACTAGCCCGATCTTCACCAAATTTGGTTTGTAAGTTGCGCTTTTGTATCGCGGTTCTAATGGTGTGCCATTTATAGCTGTACTCCCAAAACTACAAAAGCGCAAGTTAAAAAAGTTTTGGCAGGATTTCCTTGTGACAATCATTTATTACGTACGCGTGGCTTACTTGCATTTTCCCGCCAATTTCGCAGTTACGACGTCACCACCCGTAAGCCCCCTTTTCCCGTGGCGCGCCACATATGTATTTTTACAGACTTATCATGGGTGGGGTGGGGTGGGTGATTAGGGCTTTACATCCTGTATTTCTGCACACAGACTTATCATAATGCTTATAAAAAAATGTGTATGGCATTATCTATGCAATTAAAACTGACTAAAAACAGCTGTATCACTGCCAGGATCAATCAAGAATAGGCGCATACAATGCGATCATATAATGAATGATGGGTGGGTGTTAGGGCTTTACGTCCTGTATTTCTGCACCTGCTGGGCTAATTAGGACAGGCAGAGACCATGGCAATGAGACGAAGGATGAAACAGCCATCCAACTTAGGCTCGACCGGGAATCGAACCCGGGACCCAGCAGTTGAAAGCCCAGAGCGCTACCTCTGAGCTAGGCCCCCGCCCCTAGAATAATGAATGAGCTTATTCATAAGCACTCAGGGTGAGATTAACCATACAATTTTAATTTCTATCTAATAAACTTTTGTCAAACTTAGCCATGTCACTGATGAATTTTTAAGGAATTGACAGAGGTATATCCTCTCAAGAATGATAGATCCTAGTCTAGAATCCAGATATAATGATGAAGTGTGACTTGATAGAGTGCATCAGATGCCTAGATAACTTTGTTTTACTGGAGATTCCCCTTTTGTAGTGCTATTATAACAGCAAAACAAAGTTATCTAGGCATCTGATGCACTAATATTTCAGAAGTCATATTTTCTGTGAATTAAATTTGGGTTAGACCGATTCATTAGTCTCTTGATCTTGTACATTTGGGTCAGTCTGTCTGATTTCATCAATAGTAGGATGCATTTTAAACAGTGAATACTGAGCAGGCATGCTATGATGCATCTTGAAAACTCAGCAGTTCAAAAATTGTCAAGATCATCAATGAGATTTTCTAAATCACTGAATCTGCCATTTAGTCAGCAAAGCACACACTGTTACACCCTGTAAAATTTGTAAACTGACCAGGGTTTTTACAAGATTTAACACCCAGAGTAGTTGCCACCTTCTTGATATCAATTAACTTGGTCAAGACTTCAGCAGGATCTGACCACCAACAACATTTTTAACTGCTAGGCTGAAGAAATACATGCAACGCATGAAAAAGGAGGCACTCATAGCCCTGTTCCTGTGTTCTATAGATAATCAGGAAGCATTGATCACCCACAGTGGCTTACAACATCTTGCCTCCAAGCTTGCTCTGGTAATAGTTCGGTCTCCAATATTGATAAGAAACTCCATAAGATTGGTTTTGTCAGCACTTTTGACTAATGAATGACCTCCACTGTTAAACAAGGCTCAGAGTCCTCTGTGGAAGTACATTTTTTGTCCACAACACTGTCAGTTCTTTTACTGGAGATTCCCCTTTTGTAGTGCTATTATTTAAATGGTTTATGCTCATATCATCAACAATGGTCACTGAAATGACAGGTATATCTTTATCAGGGTAACATAACTTTGGAGTGTACCAGTAAGTGTTGCTTTTTTAGTTTGCCTCACCAAGCCCTCAGGTGTAGCCAATGCCCAGGGTAATAGTAAGCAAAGGATATGACCGTACTTCTGCCATGTGAACATTCTGACTCCAGGCCCAATGATTCCTCCAAATATTGAGTGGTCTGCTTTCCAAATAACTGCCAATCCATTTTGCATCTCCACCTGTTTTCTTTGAGAGAAATTTATAAATGTTTTAAATTTTTTCCAACTTAACACTGTCACAGAAGTCGGTAACAGGTGAAGCTGCATCTAGCTTCTCTTCCTTGAATATCCTGATTCAGCATGTGCTGTCCTCATCCTCTTGAACAAAATTACAGAGCTGCTCTTAACAAACACTCCTTTGCTCAGGTGTCCAGATTGGAGGATGAACCTAGTTGTGCCACTAAAAGTTCAGGTGTCTCTGTTGACGGAAATCTCAAGTGCTTGATCTATTATTGGAAGACATCCAAATGGATTAGTGGCACACATCTGAACAGAACACCAGCCTTTCTTGAATGCATCATGCATATCAAGATGAGTTCCTTGAAGAGCAGACATCTAGGCATAATTTGCACTGTCATATGCAAGGACAATGGAATCAGTGCTTTAATGGCACGGAAAAGCAGGTCCAATATCCTTCATTGAATGCACGGAGAAGACCCAGAAAATAATTTTCTGTATAATGTGCTGTATCACATCCAAAACTTTGACATGTCCCCATTGGAGTTCCTTTAAAAAAATTAGTAAATACTGCCCAAATAAGCCTCAGTTTGTGAAAATCTGTAGCAACTGGTTTTAGATTGTGTATTACATGGTTTCTACAGTTAATAAGTCGACGGTCTCATTTGTAACATTTTTGCCAAAACTCATATTGTCATAATAAAATCAGTTGGTGCCTAAAATCACAATGTCATGCATATATTATACTGTTCAAATGTCAGGAAAATGATGATAAGCTTCAAATATCAATTATAATATTTCTTATTATGATATTGCCAAATATAAATTTGCTCGTCAATCAGCTTGAACAGTATGAATGTGTCCGATAACTGTACAATGTAGGTGTATACCTGATTTAAAAGAACTGATAGTATATCAGATACCAATTGAAAGCATACATTCTTAGCTTCAATTTGGTGTTTTATAAGTCACCTTTTCCTTCACATGTGTTGACTATAACATAAGAAACAGAAAACCAATTTCTTAGTGGCGTCCAAGAGCGCCAAGTGGGCAACTATATTCATTGATATCACAGGGAAGGCACAGAGCTCATACATTTTTTGACACCTGGGTGGGTGGGTGGATTTAGGGCTTTACGTCCTGTATTTCTGCACCAGTTGGGCTAATTGGGACAGGCAGAGACCATGGCAATGAGACGAAGGAGGAAACAGCCATCCAACTTAGGCTCGACCGGGAATCGAACCTGGGACCCAGGGGTTGGAAGCCCAGAGCGCTACCTCTGAGCTAGGCCCCCGCCCCTTGACACCTGGGAAATTGGTCTTTGAAAACATCATACTGGGGTTTTGCCAACCAGATGGTACCGACAGTCAAAATTTGAGGTCCTGGCTCACGGCCTAACTAAGGCCTACGTACTTTAGAATGGTGGATAGTGATGTAGAGGTTTTAGCCATCAACCTCTTTCATGAGCTAGGTCTCTCAGAACTGTGGATAGGATTTGAATCGGGAAAAGCATACAAAGATATTACTATCCGACACATCTCCACTCCTGCTCTTCCATGCATTAACAGGGTGTGATGTGTCAGTCATGTTTGGAATTGGCAAAAACACTGACACCTTCCTTACCATCACCAAAGACCCACCCAGCCTCACACTTGACTCAATGCATATGCGACACCTTGAGCGCTGGGTCATACTGATGTACAGTGAGAGCTACAATGCAGATTCCTTAAATGAAGTAAGAAAACGCATAGTAGGCCTGAAGGATCTCAGCTCAATCCCCCAACCCAGCATGCTTTTTTCGAGCATGCAAAGCGGGCCCTGTTCACTGCAGCCTATGTCTGGAAGCAGTCCTTATTCACAACTCATGAAATCCCAATACCCATTGATTGAGGTTTGGTATGGAATATCAGAACCAAAGAATGGGCGTCATATTGGACAGATCTGGCAGATGTCAGCCAGGCATGTCCACTCAGCTGTACTGCGTGATTGCCTGTGGGACAACTGTAAGTGCAATCGAGCTGGGTTCCACTTCCATTGTGTAAGTGTGAAGGAGGCTTCAAAAATAACAGTGAAACCTAGATTCCATCAGCCAGCCGTGTCAGGTAACAGGATGTTTAATTGGGGTCTAGCTCCGTCTAGAGTGTAATAGACTGAACATAAAATGAATTGTACCATAGCTCATTACGGCCGTTTTTGGTGAAAATTATGACTTTTTTTTGCATGAAAATGACCTTGAAACAATAAAATTACCTCAATAGTGGATGTTTTGGACCCCAAAACATGGCAAAAGTGGTATTGCACATAGATCTGGTGCTCACAAGTGATGGACTCCTGCCAGATCCAGCAAAAGTGGCAGCAATTAGACACATGCAGCTTCCAAGAGACAAAGCAAAACCAAGACCCTGACTCGGCATGGTGAACAACCTCTCAAAATTTGTGCTGCAACTTAGCAAAATCACGCAGCCCCTGCGAGATCTAACCAAGCAAGATACAAAATGTTTATGGTCCAAGCATCATGAATAGACACTTGTAATGCTCAAGCAACAATTGAGTAGCTCACCATCACTGAAATATTTTGATTTATATGATGAACGCGTTCTTGAAACACACCAGTGAATCCGGCCTCGGAGCTATGATTACGTAACAGGGTAGACCAGTTGCATATGCAAGTAGGACAATCTCCGAAACAGAGTGGCGTTATTCCCAAATGGAGAGAAAGAGTGTCTGGCACTAGTTTTGGCTGTATACGCTTTGACCAGTACCTACAGACCATATAAGCCATGAGCCAGGGCCTTAAATTTTGACTGTCGGTACAATCTAGGGGGGGGGGGGGGGGCAAACCCCCAGTATGATTTTTTCAAAGACCAATCTCCCAGGTCTCCAAAAATGTATGATAGCATGGCCTCGCCCCCCTCTCCCTATGATATCAAGGTTTGAATATTATTCGTTGTGACGACTTTTCAAAACAGTTGAAGTGTGTGTGTGTGATTAGGGCTTTACTTCCTGTATTTCTGCACCAGTTGGGCTAATTAGGACAAGCAGAGACTATGGCAATGAGACGAAGGATGAAACAGCCATCCAACTTAGGCTCGACCGGGAATCGAACCCGAGACCCAGCGGTTGGAAGCGCTACCTCTGAGCTAGGCCCCTGCCCTCAAAACAGTTGAAAAAAGATCAAAACTTAGGTTTTTCTTTCCTTACATGACAAATATTGTATCAAATCAAGCTTATAATACACCAAATTAAAGCTAAGAATATTTGCTTTGCAATGATATATACTATATTGCAATTGGTTTAGTATGAAAACTGCCTATGTAGGTAGGTAGGTAGTGTTATTGTTTAATGCCTCATCAGCACCTGAGTGGGCTATGTAGAGGCTCTCTAGGGTAAGATTGATCATTCATAGTTGGTAGTAGAAACCAGAATCATGCAAAAAATCAATAAGTGTCTGCGTTGGATAGCTGGAGCAGCTTGTGCAATGCGCACTGTCCTGTTTTAGCCACTGGGGATAGAGGACTTCACCCCAAGTGTTCCCACCCTCGCCGCGTGGAGGCCCAGGACCTTCGAGGGCAAACTGCCTATGTAAGTTCAAGTAGATATAGTGTGACGGATACAAGCACAAGATAATGGGACATGCAAATGTGATACTTTCTAATTCTGATTTCAGTAGTTTAAAGAATTTATAATAAAAGTGTTTTGGGGTTTGAATAAAGCAGGCTGAAGCAAGTGCTTGATGATTGTACATGGCCCCGCACCAAGGAATGTTGCACTGTGACACTAGTGAGAGTGTAATAACTTGAAAGGTACTAAAAATAACCTGCCAAATTGTTTGATAAATACATATATCTAGGTGTTAATTCTATATGAAATACCCTTTATTTATTTGACTGAAGCTTGTACACCAAACTTGGCTCGGCAGTTTAAGCAATCATACTCATGTTGAAAGAAACAAAGATTTCATGCTGTTGTGCATAGTTGTTGACCAAATAATCGAAATTTAGAATAGCCTATATTGTTTCTACTTTACCAGACTTATAAGCAAATTTGTACAACATATTATTTATGTGATTAAAACTGATCACAAACAGTATTACTGCCAGGATCAACCAAGAATAGGTTCATACAGTAACTTCAGCAAGTGATCAGAGAATAATGAATGAACTTATTCATAAGCACTTAGGGCAAGATTACCCATACAATTCTATTTTCTATCTAAACAAACTTGTGTCAAACTTGGCCATTTCAATGAAGAATTTCCAAGGTATTAAAACGGAGGCAAGTCACCTTAAGAATGATAGACCCCAATCTAAAATCCAGATAAATTTATGGATAGAAGCGGCACCTGATGGAGTCACATCCAAATAACAGCAAACCATATCTATGCATCTTTACTAATATCTCAGAATTTAAGTATTAATGTGAATTAAATTTGGGTTAGACCAATTTACCAGTCCCTACTTCAGAGATGTAGCTTAGGGTCAGTCTGTCTTATGTCATCAAAAGTAGGAGGCATATTACAATACATAACTCAGTAGCTGAGAAATCATCAAGATCATCAGTGAGATAGTCCACTGCATGGTTAAATGGATTGATGGCCAACCAAGATATATTCTCCCAGGACAAATGGTTAGAAATGTACTGTGTGTGTGCATGTGATTAGGGCTTTACGTCCTGTATTTCTGCACCAGTTGGGCTAATTAGGACAGGCAGAGACCATGGCAATGAGACGAAGGATGAAACAGCCATCCAACTTAGGCTCGACCGGGAATTGAACCCGGGACCCAGCGGTTGGAAGCCCAGAGCGCTACCGCTGAGCTAGGCCCCCGCCCCTGGAGACTACAAGACTGAAAATCAAGCTCCTGTGACAATGTGGAGTCATTGTGGACCATCAGTTGATCTTGTCCATCATAGGACTAGAGCTTCCAGTCATTACCCAAAGGGCTTGGTATATCTGGCCTGGGTTCCAGGCATTGTTGCCAGATGGCAACTTGATAATTGACTCTCTGAATAGGCCTTTCCAACGGTAGATAACTGAGATAATTGACAGGCACAAGTGTAGTTTTAGATGCATAGACTTGACATGTAACTGCCTCCAACTTTCCCACCAATCCTGATGTCCCATTCTATTACTGACCAACTTCCGTCCACAAAGGTTCAAGGGCATCCTTGTTTGTGGCCAGTAGCTTCAATGCACTGCCATTTGCCAGTAAAGGAACACCCTGTAAATGTGACCAGGCTTTTACAAGATTCAACACCAAGAATAGCTGCCACCATTTGATATCAATTATCCAGCCTTAAGCAGGATCTGACCACCAACAACATTTTCAATTGCTAGGTCCACGACAAAAACATGTCTCCTGAAGAAATGACAGCCACTGATATCCTTTAAAAAAATAACACTGAGCAGTAGGTGAATTGTAAATATTCACTCGGCGTGCAGAACAATTGATGTGTGAACTTGAAGACATTGAACCAGACCTGTACCATAAGAAAGCCACCGAAGCAGACACCACACTTCAGATGTTATCAACACAAATTACCAGAGGCTTTCCATCGACTACACGTGGCATTTCAGATTTTTATATATATTATATTATATAGTTTGTCACATTCCATGACCCCAATGCGACACTCCAAAGCTAAAGGCTGCTATCAAGGGGCCACCCAATAATCTGAGGCTAGAATCACGGTCGTCCATGTTCATTTTGAAGTTTAAAAAAAAGATAAGTAAAGATAAGGACAGAATCGAAGTGGAATCATACTAGAATGCATCCATTATAGAAATTAAATAATTGGTATATTTTTTTTAATGAAGAAATTAGCCATCTATGAAAACAACCTCCAGTGCATAAAAACTCAAGGCGACACAGGACCAAAAGTTTCATTCCATATTTCAAGAGATTTACAATCTCATCATTTTCATGTTTTTCGATCAAAATCACATGCTATATATAATGGAGCATTTTCTAAACAACTGTTTGATTGAAGACCCAATCGAAATAAAATATTCGTTATTTGAAAAGAAAACTATAAAAATGAGACTCACATGCCATTTATAACATAGCATTTTACAAGTATCAACCAAGCTACATGTCATACACACACATGCAAGAAGAAAAGCATTTTCCATGAAATCTAAACTTAAATGAAAATCACATGCCCAATCTGGCTTGACATTTTAATCCAAATGCACTAGAAATTAAACTGCAGGGATTATTAGGACAGAAATAAATAATGAATGAATATATTTATCAAAACATGTCTAATGAGTCAGTGTCATCAAACTGGCAGGAGGATTATTTCAATCCAGAGGTTCGAATTAAATTGGTCATACAAGGCAAGTAATTCACGTTATCACCAATTCCCTTTCAGACATGTGTATATACACTTGTGTATAACTATGACACACTTTTAAAATTTGATGAGATTCACATGGTATGATTACTGACCAATTTCAGAAACTCCATTCATGTATATCTGTAACATTCGAATTGAATATTCAAACCGAATAAATATTTAGCAAGTTCAATGACATTCACATGTTCTTAAGAACATTTTCTATCAAAAGCAATCTCATAATGAGAAAGATTATGCAGTACATCAATCAAAGCACACAGGGGACCAAATATATGGGACCAAACAATTGCTCAGTTGCCACTGATATTTAAAGAGCCATCACAGGTCATCAGACAAAATAAAACTGACATATTTACCTCTTTATGGATGTATTCAGAAACTTAACAGATTTTGCGTCAAAAATAACATCTACATTGATTTCCCAGTAGTAAAAGTTAACAAGTCAATGAACACGTCATACATGCTGTGGATATAATGTGTAGGTATCACAGGTTTAATAAAATTTAAATAAAAAATGGAATTCACTCGGTTCTATTTGGGACTTAACTAAAATAAGAATTCATGAAGAAAAAGAAAAGATAAATGATTTAATGAGGATAAAAAATGATTAATTCCTACCCGCAGTGATGCTGCATAATAAATTACAATAAGTTAGAAATACATGTTCACTATATTAGGTACAGTACTACAGTAGTACATACTGCACTGTCACATTATCTAATAGCCTCTATCACATTCTAATGCCTGAGCTATAATAGTGGCTCTTCTAGGCTCATTTCACAATTATGATTCAGTTTTAACAATTCCTACAATATACTGGCCTTATAAATCAGAGTTTTACTGACAATACCATGATTCACGTTTGAAAGGAAATTTGTCCCTATTGATTGACAAATATTGGTGCTCATAATCATATAATGCAATCGGATGGACAGCAATATAATTCAATAACAGTTGATAACAAAAAAGGTGAATGTTGTTGCTAAGGGCAATATTATAGGTAAAACCTAATTACAACAAATGCATTACATAACGTAAACCCATGAGCAGTGATGAAATTATCAGTTTCACAAGACCCTTAACACCCTGACTCGCTATCTTGTTCTTCCTGTACAAAGAAAACAGCGTTCCTTTCGGTGGTAGCTGGTTCCATATCGATGGGGGCAGAGAGAACAGATGATGCTTCCCCAGCATTTGTCCATGACAACCCATCCACAGATGCAGACATGCTTGAAAGCAATGGTTCAGACTTAACTGTGTTCATACCCAATTCGTCATTCTCAGGCTCTTCTTCAACAAAATGATCGCCTTCGTCACTATGATACCCTGTACCAGCTTCCACTTCAAGTTCACTCATATCCATTTCTTGGATTATGTGTCGAGCAATGTCACCGAGGCTGTCTGATTCGGTCAGGGAAATCTGCCTCATCCTTTTACGGATCACATTTTCCAGCTGCTCGTGTTCGCTCTCCTCCGCATTCTTCAACTGGTCAAGCTCATACTTGGACGGCAAGATCAGATTTTCAATGGTTTTCTGTTTTTTCTTCTTTGACTGCTTCTTGGTGTATAAATCTACGTCCACATCCATGCCTGCTAAGAACTGCTGTAGATTGCTTGGGCTGCCCTCAGGACTCTCGTAGTTCAATTCTGAGGTGTCAATTTCGTCAGTTATGCTAGTATACTCAGAGTGGACTGGAGTGACTATTGGTGAAATAGCTAAGGCAGCATTGGTAGCAACTTCAGCAGACATATCAGAACTGTCAAGTTTCGGTACTCTCAAATTTTTTGTGAGCAACTTATCATTGGGACTGGAAGTGGACACCGGGATACTAACTGGCCTTGATGCGGTTGTGAGCTTGGGTGAAGTGTTGGAAGCTCTTGTGTAGTAGTTATGTGACTCCACAGTGGGTGCTGTGACAGTCTTACCTACAGGACCTACAGGAGAATCTGTGGCAGTCTTATTTACAGGAGAATCAAACATATCAGACTCTGACAAAGGAGATCTAACAGTGTCAGAGATAGGAATGCTGTCAAATGATGACTGATTGCTAAATGTCACTTGTGACTTGGCTGTCTTTCCTGACTGAGCATCGATGCCCATATTTTGATTGACAGCTTTCATTAATCCCTGAGATCGAAGACTAGATAGGACTCTACTCCTCCGACGTCTATACAAGTCAGACCCCATGTAGCTTGAAAGGGGTTGTTTGGAAGATTTAGATGATGCCTTAACTTTGGCTTTGGTGAAATCCTTTACAACTGGGGATGATTCTTGAGGCAAATAGTGACCTGGCGCGGCCACTGTGATTGACCTTGAGAATGGTGGTCGCCGAGGTTTATTGTAGTCTGTAAAAGGGCGTAATCTCTCCTCGTTCATCTTGTTTTGTTTGGAGGAAGGTTTTGCTTTTGGTTCCCAAATTCTATAAGCATCTAAACTGACGCCTTTATTAAAGGATGGTACTTGGACAACCGGGGTAGGGGGGTCCAAACTGGACAGAGATCCTGTGCTTTGTTCAGAAGGCATCTGTTCCAATCTATTACTTCCCGCAAAAGTCTGTTTTAGTAAGAATAAAGTCTCTGCAATTTGTAGAGATATTTCCTCCAGCTTGGCGAGCCTGAAGTCCATGGTTTGCAAGGTCAATTTCATGGAATTCTCTTTCTGTACAATGTCATCCATTCTAAGGGACATGTTTTCGACTCTGCAATAAAACAATATACTACCTAATGAAAAGCGTCATTCACATTTATTTATTTTTTTTTTTTTTAAGTGCAAATAGCATGGATTGTTTGGGATGAATTTTCTCAGCTCAGCGCTGTCTAGTATACAGCCGAGCAAGTTAGCAATGCCAGTTGGCTACACCACTTATAGTTAAAGTAAGTTCAATGAATTGTTTTAACATTATAGTAGCCAGTACCTACTACAACAATTTGATAAAAACTTTCTATAATCCAACGTACCGTTCATTAGTTTGGCAGATTCGTTCCTCAGTTGAACTTTGCCTGTTCGCTTCTTTACCTCTGAAATAATCTTCCACACATTCTTCCTCAAAGTCATGTACTTTTTCAACATCATCATCAGAAAGAAAGAGCTCTGAAAAAATAGGTTTTAATGCCACAGTTAACATCAGTGACGATCGTCAGCAGAACCCGCTCTTCCAAAGGTGCTTTTGGTATTACATCTTGTGAAGGTGTGACTTTTTTTTTTCCAGTAAGTGAGATTCATTTGGTATAATGAATACCAATATGGACTAAATGATCATCCAAAATATCAATTTTCACAAGATCACATTCTATCTTTCAAAACCCTCACAGTATGTTAACTTTTAAACAACAAATGTTGGTTTTGGAGAAAAGTCAAGGAGCAGATTGGGTAACTCTTTTTGTGGATTCTGTAGTTTGAAACACAGTAAAAAATTAGTTATCCAATCTTGACAGTAATTTCACAGCTAAAATCCAGCATTTCAGAATAATTTCTTCTGAGGTGCTTAATTGAAGTTTTAAAATAACTTTACATATCTTCCAAGAAACCACCAAATAACAGACACCTCACAGGATGAGTACGAATTCAGCTGAGATCCTTGTTTGTTCACTTGGGCACTCTTAAATAAAATCGGTCATTTGTTGTAAGCGCTAATTAACAGTCAGAGGACTATACACTGACTGAGTTTGCGAGAATCATATCAATGTGCAATGGCAAAATTTGCCAAACTTCGTTAATATCCATCGCTTGACAATAAAACTAGGTATTTTGTAGTTTTTTCTCTTTCATCACTTGACAGGAAGGCTGTAAAGGGCCCCAAAACCGCATGACATGTAATTACATGCATGCTAACTCAGCCTCAGCAACAATGTCCTCCGACTGTTCACTAACGATCACAACAAAGGTCCAAAATAAATATGTGCGCCTAAGTGAACAGCACTGTCTTGGGTAACTGAGAGCCATACTATGATGGCAATGGATGTGGGGCAACTGCAGTTACCTGATCCGCTTGTTCTCAGTGTAAATTTTTATGAATTTTAGCTTGTAAGCCTTCTTGACAAACATGCTGCTGGAATTTGGTGTGGTCGTTTCCAAAAATATCATTTGCAAACGCCAAAATGTTTTAACTATGAAGGCCCAGTGACCAGTAATAGAAACACTGCTATGAATTTCTTTGTTGGTTGTTAAATTACATGACACATATTTATGGCAAAACCTGGAAAGGGGGAACCACATGGGCGACAGGGTGGCGGGGACTGAGGGGTGGCCTTCCAGGTCCCCTCTTATTGTCTTTAAGTCCAACATGAAATGTACGTCCATAAAATTTTCAACAAAAAAAAACTAACATACAACACAAAGTAAAACACATAAAATGGTCACTTTTTCAAAAGCAAGAAATTACTCAAAAGCTGAATATGAATAGCCAAACAAATATCATTTACGAAACATCAACTAAACACTACAACAGCAAAGAAAATTCTTGGCTTACTCTGTATTCCTACAAGTTGCAATAAGATTGAAAAATCTATCAGTTTTGCTTTGCCACTATTGCATGCAAGGGAAAAAATACTAACACTTTAATACAAAATAGGAAAAATATGCAAAATATATATTGTCAGCATAAGGTTTATGCTACACCAAAAGATGATTTTGATGCCTGTGATTGCTTCTTAAAACAAAACAGGAATGGAAGAACACAAAACACTCACTTAGTCCATTGTCGAAGTATTCCCGCTTGCCCTTACATCGTTGTATGATATATTTAACAATAAGGTAGATATGGCATATGACGATAAATGGAGGTGGCAGGATTGGCTTTGACTCAAATTCTATCACTAGATTGTAACGTAAGAATTTCCACACCTGATTTGAGATGGCATTGACTTGATAAAATGTGTTGCTGAAAAGAAAAAGTTTTTACATTGATTTTGGGATTATAGAAAGTGTTTATCTAATAGTCCATAATGTAACTCAATCATAATTCTGATTATCAAATTACAGCTGTAAATTAGGTTTTCACTATTCAAATGTTTATATCTAGGGTGTGATTTATCTGTGTAAGAATCAGATCACCCACCAGATGATGGTTTACAGCCATTTATTTCCCTGCAGACTTTTAACCACAAAACATTTTGGTTGTTCATCAGAAATTATCATAAAGTTTCAAGAGCCAAACAGTGGAAATAACCGCTGTAAATTGTTTCCATCCAACAAGTCATTTACCTCATATGAAAAATTAGTAATTAATTGAAATTGCTAATCTTTCATAAGTATAAATGAACGTATTTAGTTTTCAAAATCATCCACATGATCAAGAGAATGAGTCCTTTAGAAATAAAAGCATGTAGGACATACATAGTTGAAATACTTTGCACGTGGTACAATAATTGGTACATAAGTATATCAGTACACTACAACCACCCAACAGACAAATCAGTCCCGCTGTTTCACTTACTTAAATACAGCTATTAATAAATTGATGAGCAGAATATTGGCAACTATTAGATAGACTGCCATAATTGCAGGCACAACCCATCGACCTGGTACACAAGGAAAGTCTAAGTCGTCACCACATTCAGCTGAAAAAGAAATTTAATAGATCATTAAGTCACAAATTGTCAAGAAATGACATGACATGGATCGTTGGTGGATATTTGGTGTATCTTCAATAAAACTAACAGATGTCCACATGAACTTGGGAGACATGTTCTTCACTCACAGAAGTAGGCCTAACCATGCTCAAAATATCATAAGCACGGACTATTTCCATCATAGAAAGGCGAAACAAAAGACCTTACCCAGAGGCCGATAACACCCTAACTACTACATTAACACCGACAACAACATCGGCCAAGTGATGGGGAAAACAAAAACCCTCATCTGTGTGTGAAACAAAAAAGGTAAAAATGAATCCCCGATTCAACTTGCTCATACATTAGGGTCCAACAACACCGTAACATACTTACGGTCAATAGTTCCTGCATACACTTCACCGTACAACATGAAGTACGGTTCGAGGTAGACATTCTTTAATATTGTCCAGCTGGGCTCATTGAAAGGAAACCGTATTGCAACACGTGCAATTCCAAAACTCATGAGCACTACAAGCATGATAACGATGAACTTCACCATGTCTTTAATCTGAAACCAAAGTTATGATGTTACAATAAACAGAATTCTTATGAATAAATCAATCAATAACTAATTAACAAACACTGACATTTTTTGAAAACAAAGTCTATTATAAGAAAATCACCCAGTGATATAATCTACATACTGGAAATTCGAGGTGATTATCAAATATGTTATAAAATTGTTATGTCCAAGATATAATAGTTTCTTTAATTGTTAGCAGATGAGTTCATCTAGATCTATACTAGGATAGTCCTGGTAAACCCAGTAAATCTACAAAAACGACTTACCATTTTCCCAATCATCATAACATATGGTCCGAGATACTTGTTTACTGAGAAGATGTCTAGAATCCGAATGTACCAAAAAATAAGATCAACAATATAAAATACTCGGCCATGAAGTTCATATCCTGATATGAGACGCAGTATCAATCCAATGAGAAAGAGTATAATACAGAGAGCATCACAGATATTCCACACCTCCCCGTAGTGTACATACAACTTTTGCCAGAACTTTGTGGGTTCGGAAGTAATGATCTGCAACAGAGAAACATACTCGTGATACCTTTGACTCTTCTTACCTTATTAATTGTATTAATTCACAGATCTTAATTAACCTTGTATTGCTGTATGGGTTTGCAAAACTTTCAGGTCTCTGACCTTCACGTGCCAACCCCTGTTGCATGTCATGAGACCAAATGATTGTTATACCACAAGACCAAACAGTACTGCTTACATATATTATTGTAGATTATTCTACATGCAACAGAAATCAAATAAATTACATATTTACTCAACTTAAAGTGACACATAAAAAAATTAAGTTCTCACTTCTCGACATTTCTCAATGGTGAACGCAAGCAGGTAGCTGATGATATAACATTCGAGAGCCTGTGGAATGATCGACATTCTGACGAGAACGACAAATGTAAAAATTGAGAGAAACACCATGTAGCCAATAGTCTGGGCCCAGAATTTTGTGATGGGAGCTGTGTAGAACTCGTAGACCTTTTTGCCTAAGCGCAGAGGGCTGTTCTTCTTACGAAAGGTCACACTTAGGTCTGGTAGAAACAATGAACCATTCGGCTGGGGCTCCGATAGTGCTGCTTGACTCTGACTGGAGTTCAATACTCTCTGCAAAGACAATCATGGATGAGCTTGATGACTTACCTACCAAGTATTTCAAAAGAAAATGTCCCTATCTACCCATGCAAGTTCAATTCATGAAATAAATTCAATAAAACCGAGTTAACATGGATTTATACATGAACGAAATTATATGTAAACAGCTTACACAAACACCTTCAATCTACACACCAGTGAAATTATTTTTACATTGATGGTCTTATAACTGTCACCCTTCATAAACAGTGAAACCCTTTTGACATATCACATAGTTCAGTTATAGAACAGCTTTTGCTAATGGGAACCAGAGGCGATTGTATGATATCAGTACTTTATCGATAAGTTACTGCAAAACTTCTTTTAATATGTAGGTATAATAGTATATTTAAAACATGTGGATGTTTGGAAAGTGTTACGCCCTGATTGCCTGCCGTAAATTTCCAGTATCAAACATCAATATCTTTTGCAACCGAATTGGGAGACCCTCAATTTGCATCATTATTATCATGATGCCCTCTTCTCTTGGACAGTAAAGCCTGTGGAGCTCGAAATCACCGTCAGTTTGTCTTCAGAGGAACAAATTCTATGACCTTTTACTTTTCCCCCCGACTCCTTCTGAGCGCTGGACACCGTGATGTCACATACTTGTATTTTTAAATCCCTCAAACGAAGCAATTCTGAAATTTTTTTGTGAGATTTCTGCAACCAGTGCTCCTGAGCATATTAAAATCCAATCAGACAATATGAATAGACACTATTATAGACAGGAATATTTGTAACACAATGTGCATGGTCTGAAGAAACAGACATCCAATCCAAAGTCAAAACAACAAATAGAGCTGACCTAAGTATGGAACAAATACATGGGGGAATGGGATATTAAATTTTCAGCCCATCTTCATTGTCCATGCACACTGTCTCTACATGTCATCAGACTGACAGTTGTAATGCTCCCATCTCACAAAGATTAAAGTCAATAATTGATCAGTAAGTAATTCAATTAATTTATTAGCACAAAACACATTTCTTAAAAGTATTAATGGGTTAAACGGTGCAAACGAAAACCTTATCTAATCATATGCAGCTTATCTAATGTGGAATCAACTTTCTTGGAAATTTCATGCATGACTTATACTCAGGGCTGTTCCATTTAAAAAAGAGAGGGGGGGGGGGGATGAACTTGAAGAATTTTCAGATTTCGGTAGGGGAGGGAGGGGGGGGGGGGGTCTTAACTTTTCAGGTCCCCCCTCCCTCTTTTTTAAATGGAACAGCCTGTATTGAATTGAGGTTATGATTATCAGGACGTGAAAAACGCATGCAGCACAGCTCATGGACTGAGGAACCTTAAAGGAACCACACACACCTTACAACACATACAGCTTCTCACACAACAGCTTAGTGTGAGTTTGCCATGCTCACTAACTTTCTTGGCGGGTTTGGGAGATCTTCCGCGACGATTCAAATTCATCTTGGGCTGGAAGAGAACAGACATCGGGGGGAAAACCTCAAGAAGTCATTCCTCTTATACCACAAAATCAATGTCACTGTGTTCAAGCCTTGGCAAGTATTTAAGTACTTGAGAAGCTGTGCTCAATTTGTGGCTTTTGCAAGGAAGTTCGTTATTCTCTTTACATGTCATTAATTAGCCAATGTTGCTTCTAGTCAATATTGAGCTGATAAGGGGTGGGATAACATCAGGGGAACACCGAGACAATGTTTTAGCAGCGTCAATATAAATTGCATGTGTACATATATTCTAGAAAAAATTTAATAAAAAGTATTTTTGGTGATAAGTTGATTCTACAGTTGTTATTCACAAATATAATATAACATGATACTTTTTATTATTTTTTTTTCCATTGAACCTTGGTGCGAACAAATATCCTTTATGTATTTACATTGCTCAAGCTTGATGTAGATTCATCCCTAACCATTTAAGTCTAGACTCTGCATGGTGAAGTTAGTCCACTTGTGTGATCTAATTACCCTTTCTAAAAACCCCTATGATTATCACTTACAGCCAAAATTGTAAGAGATTCACTAAACAATTTATTAGAATAAGAGACATATATTAGATAAGATAAACTCAGTTACAAAGGGCAACTTGGGAAGTTGAAAATTGTGCAATATGTTACAAAATAACTAGATTGAAATGAAATTTACACATGGTATAAGAATACAGAAAATGGAAAATATTATTAAAAATTTGGTAAATGGAAATTAAATGTCAACAGCAATTAACAAGCGCATGGAAGATATCATTGTCATTCTAATGTTAATCCATTATGAACCTCTTCTTAATGTCAGAATCACAGCAGGCTGACTGGAGATAATGTAGTAGCACATAAAAAAAAACAGCCTTCAGAATAAACTAAGAAATCTTTTGACTAAAATTACTACACTTAATGTAAACTACCTTGTGTTCCTAAAATTATTACTGATTACACTAGTCAAAGTCAAAGATACCTTTATTTAAACGGGGTAATTTCATTCAGTTGTACACTGTTTTTCAATGAAGCACTGACTATTAAGCTATTATCTTCTGTTTTAATATATAAGATTTTCATGCCCTATTTGAATTCCTGTTACTCTTATTCACTTCATCACCGATAGCTTCAGTATTTGTTTGACACATGTGCAAAATTTGAGGGAAAATCTCTGATAGCCACGAGGAACTCTTTGCATGATTTTCAGCGAGACGGCTAGCACAGGAAAATAACTATTTAAATAAAATTCATTTGAATCTCATTCCACATGATTCTCCATTTGTTGTATATAACAGCGTATTTGCAATGGTTGGACAAGGGAGAGGAAGGTTCGAGAATATAATTACTTGAGGGCATATACTTGTAGAGAGAGCCCGTTCACTTCATGTGGAGAGAGAAGTCATGCCCGTTTAATTCACAGCAGGCCATGCACCATGCCATGCTATGCTAATTAGTAGTTTGCAAATGGAGTTATTAACTGCATCTTCAGGTGCACAGTTAATTCAAAAAGAGAGGTTTGTTTGGGGAGAACTCTTAACACATAATATTTGTTCTTACTGCAGTATTATTCCATTCTTCCAACTGCTGAAACTTACCCAAATTATGCCACCATTACAAAGAGAAGCATTTTAGATTGCCATGATTCAATGCATGCAAGATGCCTAAATGAATCCACAGTAAGACAATTATAACTTGTAATAAGGGACATCTATCAGGTTGAGTCTTACTTCTGGCAAGCAGCTTCATAATCCTTGATATATCACAGGCAGAGGTCTATCTATACCTTAGATAGTATAAATCCGAAAATATCAATTGCATATTGAACACCATTATATCAGTATAATGGCCGCTTCTTCAGCAGTACATAAAGATTGATAATGTGATGAATATCCTTACAACATAAGACAAAATTGCTTATGTACAGAAGCTCTAAATTATTCTCTTGAAAACCAACTCACCACTTCATCCTGTCAAAGAAAGAAAAGGAACTTGAGTTTTTAAAAATTACAAGATACAAAGTGCACATGACAGAAGACTGTGACAAGAGCAATAAATTATCTTCATCTGCAGTATACTTGATATGCTCAATGAACTAAGCATGAACAATTAAAGACGGACATACCTCATTGATGTCATCTGAGTCTGAGTCTGATGACAGTGTGTCTGAGTCAGAATCAGAATCTTCCAACTCCTGAATATGCTCCTCCATTGTTTGTGGCATCAACTGTAGCTCCTCCTTGCTCTTGAATTCCAAAAGGAATAAAATGGAAGGGAAAAACAGCACTCCCAGGATCACCTAGTAACAGACATACAGGCCAATTGTTTACCATTTCCCCCATTAATGTTCTTTCATATTACAATTTTTATTTGATTACGCAACACACAGAGATTTTACATGAAATAAAGTGAATTAATAATGTATTGAAGAGGACATAAAAATTAATGAGAATACGATGAAACTAACTTAATTCCCCTCGTACTGAAAGAACAGCAAGTGTGGTTACACAATATACAATACACTTACATGTATTGACAATATAATTTGCCACGGCAGGGTGAAATTGTGATTCAAAAGGTTCTTAATTTTCAAGACAGAATCACTGAGTTCAAACTATCCGCTCTTAAAAAAAACAGTATTACAACTACTTGCCGTGCTTTGCGTGTTTTACTTAAAACTTATTTCTTGTAAACACAAAAGCATTACACAATGTATGTCACTCGCCAGGCCACGCCGACTGGCAGATACTATTTCAACAAATTTTGAAGGATAATATTTTTCAGACAAGCAAATGAAAATTTAAATACTGTGTACTGTGTCATTTAATTACTGACTCATCAAATATATAATGTGAAACAGTATATTAATTTCACAAATCTAATTATACTGTGTATTCTAACTGTCAAATGAATATGTAACTGTTTTGTATTGATAAGCCAGGTGAATATGTCAACTGCATAACTTGGGGACAAACTGTATACAGCTTTATTTAAATAGAAAAGATAATTGCCTTGGCACTAGTGTACTTGCGCATGCGCAATCCACCCATCCACATCTCCGTGAGTAGAGTTTGGCAGCAGGTATGAGCAATGAAGTCACGATGCGCTGCGGACACAGCAAGGCTGAGCAACGTCTGATTGGACCAGTTCTGCAGTTCATATGTCAACAGCTGCTGTGTGAGGTCATCATCCGTCTTGTAGCAGTGGTCAAGAAGGTCCAGGGCAAGGCCAGAAAACTCTCTGCAAGGGTAACACTCATCCAAATAAATGTCTCGTATACAGCATAGCATCACATATTAAATCTCGCATACAGCATAGATCACATATTACTTCAGGAGTTTTGAGGACATCAGTCAAGGTCAAATAAAACTGGGCTTAGTGCTAACCTTGCATATGTTCTTAGTTCTTCGGACACATCCATATCTAGTTCATCCTGAGCAGCATCTTGAGCCATTCCTTTATAGAGCTTCATTGCTATCAAAGCCTGAAATTATCATCACAAACATTTATGATCCAGGAAACGGATCATTTTGTACAAAACAAACACTACATACAGCTTCATTAAAACCGCCCATCAAATTGAACCTAGACAAAGCTAGACAACTTCTGTTATACGATGCTACCTGCCACTAAACGAAACTGTCTGCCTACTCAAACCTGGATCTAAAAGTACATATTAATGATACATTAGATAAATATCTTACATTTACCAAGGTTTATTGTTTTTTCTGTGGTGGTAGGTGTAAGCTGACTATTAGCTAATAGTAGACAGAAGCAGTTGACTTTAGCCAGTTATAGCTACAGTCAGGAATAGGTTGCTACAGCTGTCGACTGTATTTTATGAAACTAACTGTAATGGTCTTCTTCATCTGCGCAACTTGCACTAAAACTTAACTTTTATCACAAATTAAATGTACCACTACAGCATATGAAATAAGCACATCTTGCAACACAGCCCATATCTGACAAAACCTAACATTTCATATACAGGGCAAACCAGTCTGATATAATAAAAAAGGCATTACAGCCAATATACCCTTTAGTACAAACATATTTCGCCAGATTCCTTCGTTATCGTTATCAGTTCTTGATGATAAACAAAAAATTGGGACAGGGCACCTAAATCCAGCAGCGTGTGACTGATCTCAAATTAGGGATAAGTCAGGGCAACTCACTTTTGCCAAAGCTTCTTCTCCATGTTGCCACATAAATCGAGCCATTCGCTGTCGCTTCATGAGAACAGCCCACACCATCAACTCATTGAAGGGATATTTGAATGGTTCTTGAAGAACCACGCTTTCCACTGGCAAGGGAACCTCTGACACTATGTTGCTTATTTGATGACCCTGGAATGGAATCAACAACAACAGTTCATCACACAAACCACAAATAACACAGATGCATTATTATTTGTAACTAACATTTAATCTATTTATTTAAACCTTTCCAGATAGGTTTGTGCTGATGCATTAAAAAGGAAACAATTTTACTGCCAAGAATACGATATTCTTACTGTTCAGGTTTCAGTAACTCGATATTGTGCAGGTAAATGTGAAAAGATGTGCGAACAGAGAAAGAACAATCATCTAGCAACCTTTTGCATGAAAGATAGTGCTTGGCCAGATTAAAAACAATGAAACAGGAATGAAAAATATACTGGCTATTCAACTAGTAAACTACAAACAGGTTATGTTAAACTTAAATGTTAAGCCTCTGTCAAGACAGCATATTATATCATACAATCGCTTCTTGTTCCCGTTAGTGTTATTGGTGTAAAGCAGCATGCTTCATATTTGCTCCCTCAAAAACCCCAGTGTCGAAAAAACAATAACATCTGCTCAGGTTTTAAATATAACAAAAGAAATGGTCAGTTAATGATATCGTGTCAACATCACAAAACTACAAAATAAAAATTCTTATCATTCTTTTTGGTGTGATCAGTGTGACCGAGTGTTGTGTACTGCCTGCCTTGGCAGAGGCTTGCAACTAAGCTATCCTATCCTATATCTTGTCACATGGCACTATGAAGACTAGGCATGCAAAGTACATTCATTTGATATAAAATATAAACCATTGTATGCAGATGCAGCATACTTAACAAAACTTAGTTTTTAAAATCATGTTGAGAGAGAGAGAATGGCCATATCGTACATCACATACTGGTTCTCCATTACAAATATTTTTTATTATATTCAACATCACATTCACGGCAAACCAAGTACTCCGGAATTCTCAGCATGCAAGATAATTTGCATCTGAAAAAGTTCACCTAGCTCTTCATAAAACCCATGTGCAACATAAGCAGTACATAGCTTATACTGCCCTTCAAACCAGAAAATGTTGAGTTTTACTTGTGGTTTCGCTTCTCACTGGTTTGTACAAAGATGTACCACAAGGAAATGTTACACAACCAAGTGCTGTGTGTGATGCAAGGTTTGAACTTCAAAGTGACCTGTGACCTTCCAAATTAGGTCAAGGTCACTAATACTTGGTCAGTTTATTAGGGTACCCCAAGGCACATCATATTTAAAAGTTTCATCCCAACGGAATAAAAAAGGTGTTTGAAAGAATGAATGATAACAAAGAAAACAAACGAAGGTCTTCATCACAGTGCCCATCAATGCCGTAAGAGCAAAAATTGAGAAAATTACCATAAACAATCTATGTCAGAAATCTCAAACATAACATACAAAACAAAAGATTCCTGGAAGGCCTCATGCTTTCTTAAATTATCCCCAATACCTAATTACACTCGGTATAATCAAGCAGCATAAACATATATGAAATGTGTTCTTATTAATTTGTATATAGTTTCAAATCTTATAAAAAGCAGCTGAATGTGATCATCTGGTTGGTACAGGGAATTTTCAAACTCAGCAGTAACGGTCATCAGATAATTTTTTTTGTTTTTGCTTTTTCGCAAAACAAATTCATGTACCATAGTAGCATATGTAATATTGTTTATATAATATATAAAAAAATTAAGAAAAAACAATAGGCCTGAATCTTTTATTTGCTTAAAAGAGCCAGATTTTTAAAGGTGGTCATAACGTTACTCGTTAACAAAGAAAGGTAAATGCCAAACGTAACCAGCATCTCAAGGATTTTAAAGCGCTCCAGCAGGTGAGGTGACAGTGATCAGAAATGTAAAAAAAAAATAGTCAGACATTCTAATGAATATTGCAGTAACTTTTCAGAATTTCTGATGAATTTCAGATGTTCTGACTTTGAAAATTGTGGATTTTGTTATTTGTATCTATAATAAGGTTTAATCAATTAACAACACAAATTAGCAACTCTCATCTCGGATGTCTACTATATCCAATTAATTACATGTAATTACTGAAAGACAGTGACAATCGAAGAGGTAATAAATGAATAAGAAGTAATATAACAATGTTCTGCCATGAAATTCATATTATCGAGGCATTGGTATTAACAAAAAGAGAATCTGGTTGGTAGAGTCCAGATAACAAAGGCGCATCTTCGCTAAAATGTGGCTGCAGAACTGAAGATTGGTATGTAAGTGTGCTGTGACAAATCAATCTTAAAACAAACATCACTTTAAGGAATGGATTCTGGCATTCTCTTAAAGTTCCTGAAAATGTTTGTAATCATTAAGCGGACACACAGCTGACCTAGTGCTATCGAGTGCTATCTCAACAGTTGACAACCTACCAACACTTCCACCCGCACCTTCCGACACGGTGGGTTTTCATTCTGTTCAACAAGCAGAGACAATTTAAGCAAAAATCATTCCATCAGTAGCTTTTGAGCCTCGTACGTCAGCAGACAAAATATATTATCTCACACACAATGAACTCATAACTCAAAAGCCAACACCTCAGGGAACCCGGAAAGCTTCAAGTGAAGAGAAAGTAACCCCAAAATGAAAGAAAATTTGAAAAATCAACAGCACCATGCACTCAAAGCACTTTCACAAGATGCCCATAACATAATCTAGGGTCTCATAACAAGAGTCAAACAAGTTCAGTACATACAGTTATTTTTATACTGTTCTAGTATGTGAAATAAAAAAATTGTTATACCTAAAATACTTTACATTCAATTAGTTACCCCCCCCCCCCCCCCCAAACCAACACTGTTGGACCAGAGAGACCAGTCATGAATCAGATATGCAGATTATATAGGATATATGGTCAATAAACTTGGATATGAATAAAAGCAGAATGTTAGTGCAATAGTGTAGAAACATTACCTGTGAGGAAACCATCGATGCCGACTGGTTATGAAAGAACCAGTGATGACAATTAATACCAAGTGTGTTATGAGTACAGTAAAATTAATTTACAATAAAAAGTACCCCAGGTATTCTTAAAATTTTCACAACAAAGGCTTAAAATGTGTGCCACACAAAAATCAAGACTTAATTAATGGGTATTAATCAATTTACTGTCAAAGTGAAAAAGAATAATCAAGTAAAATTAATAGAATGCACACTGACAAGTGAAATTGTTGTTAAGTCTATATACAGTTGGGTACTAAAATACTCAATCACATGAGGTCAACATGTTTTGCATGCTATCATCCCCAATAGATCAGCACTCTAATATCAGATATCATATCCATACATTTTTTTGCTATTTCCTTTATGATATCATTTTGCTTTATTCATGTGTTTTTTACTTTGTTAGACTGTGCCAAAAATTAAACAGCTTCGTCAAAAGATGCAACATTACAAGCAATAATGCAATCATATTTTTGGAAGTTTCCTCCTCAGTGGAAGCCTATACCGATGATGTCCTTGTTTCATATCATAAAAAAATTAAAAATTAAATATATGGGAGCTGTTTGTGTATTCTTTCCATGATATATAAAACGAATAATAAACTGCGAGATAATAGCAAGTAGGACGCATTGTTTTCCACATGTGATTGGGTATTTTTTATTTAACCCCACTGTACTTAATGAAAAAGCTCTGTGTAAAGAAATCATGCCAGTGTTAACACCAATGCTTGTGTCACGGATAATCACCGTTTTGGTGCTTCACGAGTTCCAGTGCATCAATTTCTTGAACATTGCTTAATAATCCACACAATGCAGTGGTAGGGGCTTTCAGCACAATTAAGTCATGGCATAAATAAAAGTTTTACAATACCAAAATTTTAATCAAATTCCAAAATCATACATAGATCAAGAAAAGCAGTAATGCATAGGTAGTAAAGATACCCAGAATCCAAGCAAAAAGTTGTGATTACTCTTGAACTGTCACACAAATTAATGAAAAAAAACACTTGCATCCCAGTGTGCCGTCATTTTCTACAAGGGATTGAACAAGTATGTAACTCATTCGGTTGAATCAATTTACTTCCTTGGGATTCACATGCAACCATACACAATGTACAATTAAATTGACATTAATTTTAGTGATTCTAACTGCCTCTTTCAGGGGTGAAATGAAGGTGACCCACATAGGACAGCCAAATGACCTACCTTCTTTAGAGTAGCATTGTACATTGCCCTGAACTTGCGTCGACAATAGGATGCCCGATATGCACCTCCCATGAGCTGCTCGATGACTAGTCCAATGTCAAACAAGGTGTAGCGGTAACCAGTTGCCAAATGCTGCAGAGACATAGCAATTATGAGCAACAATATAATGTCGTATCAGTATAATTCACGCATGATCCGCAGTGGGAAATGACATTCATGCAGTATATCTCTGCCATTTTCAAAAGGATGCAAAAAAAGATTTGTTACGAGAGCCAACGTACCTTTTTGTTCTCCCGGATGAGATAGTGAAGTGTGCTGGACGGTTCTTGTTTCTACATAAAATACAATATTTATATTCATACACGTACATAGTAGGGTTTGAACAAAAAATTGACCATTGACAAAAACCATCAATGGATGAAGAATGTGTTTCCTTTGTCTTAAACATAACTGCCAACAGTTTTGTATTGTATATCACCAATTAAAAATTTTTTTTTTCAGGAAACTTCCAATAGGTTGCACACACACCAAGGGAATGGCACAAGGACTGTTTCAAAATTTCATTTCATTGGGCACTCTGCGTCCATAAATTTGGAAACACCAAGTACTCCAACTTATTAATAATATAATTATGTCTTTCTTTATTTCATGATGTATCACTGAGAAATGCCCTTTTATTAACTACCAGCAACCAGGCACCCGCTGTCAAGACATTTGAAATTACAGAAGGCCATAAACAAAACTTTAATAAATAATGCAAAATTTAATAATTGACAGATCTGCCATAATTTGTGGATCAGGCCCTAAGTGATAAGCAACTCATATACACAGAATATTACTCACGATATTATAGAGTTCTTCCAGACGAGGAATTGACAACCATTTCTGCATGGATACACCATTCTCTAGAAGCAGTTTTACGAAGTCTACTCTATCATTGACAAGGGCATCCATCATCGCCTGCTCCAGAGCAAGTTCCTGCAGAAATAACACATTACCAGGATTACAACAAAGGTCAGACTAGTATGATATAATTATTATTCATCCAAAATTGTTGAGCACAAGTGTACTGATAATGTTATTGGTCGAGGAATTTGTTATTTTAATATATATGAATATGAAGAGTACTACGAAGACTTGTACGCGAACTGAAAATACTGATATAACAGGATAGGGCGAGTAATTTTGTTCAAAGTCTGAAGGCTTAGCCACAAAAATAAATGACAAAGCAGTGAAGAAATACCAAAAATTGTCCAATGTTAGTTTACTTATGAGCAGTGTAACTCACCGGCCATTCCTGACCATAGACAAAAATATGGCTTCTAGCAATGTCAACTCGATTCCAAGTGAGCGCAAGACTCAGCTGATCTGCCGCAGAAGCCTTCTGGCCTATGCATGGAAAAAAAAAAGAGGTTATAAACACAGTATGTTGTCACCTCACAGCCCAGCAACCTAATTATGTACATGTTTTGCTCATTTACTCATCTAAAGTACATTAATCAATTTCTCTTATAGTCTGTAGGCTGGCTTATGGTATTAAAGGTTTAACAATAAATTACAGAATAATTAGATGTTCATGTGCTGAGATTAATAGCGTAAACTAAAAAGAATGAATCCATTTCACTTGTATTTTTAAGAGAAGATTTCTTAAGTCTATACTCAGCCTATCGGCTACATAATGATAACCAATCATTTTGTTTAACTAGGTAAACTAGCCAAGAATGCCCATAATTAGGTCGCTGGGCTGTGATGGGACGACACAGTGTAAAGAGAACAAATGTAAAAGGCAATGGACAGTTGACAGTGCAGTAGATCTAACCTTTGAGCAAAGCCGTGAGAATTGCCAGGTCAATGTCCTGGCTGCTGCCTTCTCCCATCCGGAAAACAGTCATCTGAAAAATAAGTTAATTTTGTGGGATATTTTATTTTTGGGTCGAAGCACCTATTCCATTTATGTTATCAAAGAACAATTATTGCGATATTGATACATTATAACAAAAAAAATTGTCAAAGTCAGACGTACAATTCCTAAGAAATGTACATTCACATAAAAGACACTGTTTCGCATATTACAAATTAGGCAGTTTACAGAACTTGCAGTACGAGATAGCAAACAGAATTTTACACATCTTCACTGCTAATTTTGAAATAGGACTTTATTTTGAAGCTGATTTTAACAATGACTGTTTATGTAAAATACACTGTACAACATGAATTCCATGCATTTTTGTGCTACATTTATTGCTGGCTCTTAACCCAGTAGATTTATTGATTTTAAAGCAAAAACCTCATAACTGACATAAGCTTCGGAAAACCAAAACATATTTAATTGGCAGAAGCCGTTACATACCAGCTCTTTCTTCTTGACACAAAGCATCAGTTCAATGAAGAGCTTTTCTGCTTGTTCCCTGGTGTAGGCAAATGTCTTCTCCACTGTTAAAATAAGTTGGTCACGTAGCGTTTCTGGCATTGTTCTGAAAAATAATTACCATAACACTGCATCCCTTGTCTATACACAGGTTTGTCACATCATGAATGCAAAACCAAGCTATTTGTAAGACTTGTGACAACCAACACCAAAATATTTCCATTTACATGAGGAATGCGACATCAGTGCATGTACTGTAAAACAAAGCAAGTTTGACATTGGAGTAACACCAAAACAATGTAAAGTTTATGACGATCTTTCAACGGAAACATCTAAACATTTTAGTACCTAGCGCAAAAGTGGTAACATTGGCAAACAATGTTAATTTTCCAAACTTTCAACGCGCCTCTGCCACGTCATATTGGTTGTTATTGTTTGTAAATTTATAGTGACATAGTGACATAGTAGCAACATTTCAGGATAATATCTTGGTTGGTCAAACATTTGTAAAGTTGTCACTTTTTTTTAACAAAACAAGGCAATCTGCATCACATGAGGACTGTGCCCAAAGTCCCAATGCACGGTGTAACCACTAATATGCTAGGCACTCTAATGCATAAGAATTCACTGTGAACACTGAAATAATAGGACTGCTTTTTCACCCGCTTTAAGAACTTTGGGAATGAGCATAAGATTAAGAGGAGTTGGCTGGATAGCACTTAATACAGAAACTAGTAGCTGAGCATCTAATGCAGTAGCGTTGAATTCGCTGGAGCATGATTAATGTATTCTTGCTTACAATTCAGGTTTGTATACTGTTGGTCATAAGTGAGTGTCATGGGCAGCTATAGGATGTCTCTTGAACTGTCAGAAAGGCAAATGCATTTCACTTCAGTCACAAATCAACCTGTGTCAGCAAAAATGTAGCAGGCGAACCAGTAGGATTACAGAAGGAGAAACAGTAAGATTGCAGAAGGGTATACGACAAAATTACAAAAGGAAATAGAACAGGATTGCAGGTGGATATACAGTCAAGATTTCAGAAGGAGATAAAGCAAGATTGGTGAAGGAGCTTTTAGTTGGAGAAACAGGTAATGGCAAGATTCTGCTTCCGCTTGGTTCTTGGTGAAATCAATAGGCTAGATTTAATCAAGACAGTGCACTTAAGGTTAAAGGAATGGTCAGAACAAGGTCAGATATGCAGTAATTGACAGTGCTGGATAAGACCAGTTTGCGTTTATAGCAGCCTATTTGTATATAATCCCACAATTATTCAAAGAATTCGAAGTGTGATGGGAATTTTGTAGGTTTGCAAAAGTAACAAGGATTTAAAGTAGGCAAACATAATAGAATTGAAGTTTGGTTTTCAACAATAAAGAATTAAAACAGCAATAAAATAAAATTTTGCATTAATGCCTAAGTAATGAAGTTGTGAATTCTGGAATGGCCATGACATGGGACTGCCTATACTGTAGGCTATACCGGGTATGGTGACGCTGGAATGGGGGTTGGAGATAGTTTGGCTGTTCAAGGAACACCAGCTCACAGTTATTAGTTGCTCACTGATAAGCTTGCATAGCATTATTCAGTAATCTATCATTTCAGTGCAACAAAAGACGGGTAGTTAATCATTTATATGACTATGTCAGGTTTTGTGTTACTCCATGCTCTGTAAAATCATATAAGAACAAATAAATCTGTCTAAAATGACTCTATATTCTAACTATTTGAGAAGTACCAGGTGGTAAGAAGCAGAAGGGATCTCTTGAATAATGACAGCTTTGCATTGCACCTCCTTAATAATGCATAGTAAGGTTTCTTTATTGAGATCCTAAAAATGTTACCCATGATTCAAAGTTACAAACACCACAAATAAATTTTGCAACTAAACAAAGCTAGTCGACCAACATGACACAATAGTCATCAACTATCGTATCATAATTTAAAAAATAGAAACACACTGTGAAAAGGAAGTAAACACAAATGCCAATTAATGTGCAAGCCCCACAACCAGATTAGCCCCCTGACGCCCAGGTATTCTTAACGTGGAATTAAGTCAATCACTTACAGCACAACCCTCTTCCTGTAATGAAATAAAGCAAGTGCACGTAATAACATAGGACAATTTTGAAGTTCAGATCGAGAATTCTTCGGGGTTCATTTGCTTGACCTACCACAGTGACAAGAGCCTAACAAAGAGAAAGTCTTTAAAAAAAACTAGAGTTAAATTTATGAATGACTCAAAATCTTAGCCTCCAGGGACAAGAAATACCAGTAATTATACATTATTCTGTTTTAAAGCACCAAATGAATAAAATTTAAAATAAATCCGGGTCTTAAAAACTATTTCAATTGGCCTCTTGTCAGGCAGTTTATGAGAAAGCATTGCTTCATCTGCCATTATATTCTTTTTGATACACCATTAAATGGTCAAGAACACAGCTAGATGGAGAATAGCCGGGGAGCAAATCACCTTTGTGGATCGTGCAGTATAAAAACAAGTAAAAAATGAGTTACCCAATGTGACAGTAATTTCATAACTCAAATCTAGAATTTTCTGGTGAGGTTCTCAATTCAGAAGTTAGTCAATCATTATTAGTCATGGATGGGTAACTGCAGTTACCAAACAAACTTAGACCTAGTGAGTTCATGGCAGATGTGGTTGAATACACTGTTTGCATGTGTATGTACATTCAGGAGTATATGTGTAAATGCCAGATGTGGCAAAAAATTTGCGAGGTTACAATGTATTATGAAGTATTCCAAACAATGTGATTCGCATGAACATCTCGAACTCATCTAGACATGGCCTTGTTTGCTGCGAAAAAGTAGGGGGGTGGAGGGGGGGGGACCAATCCTCAATCCAAATAATAATATCAATTGTATCAATACAAAATTGTGAAAAAGTTGAAGGGACATTTCCCCCTGTCCCCTCATGAAATAAGGCTCATGCTGACCTTCACTTCATCTCTTTTGTCAAATAGGATATCTGGACTTAAGTACACTGCTGGACACACACACCCTCTAACAAGTTAGTTCAAACAAGGTTGCAGCACACCAGAGGCGAAGGAATGCCAGGTTTACATGCAACTTGGGGCTATGCAACAGACAACAGGTACACAAGCACAACCAATGTAACATACTTGGCACCAATGGATGCTGCAGATCTGCAAAAAGCAGTTAAAAGTTATCATCCGACCTGCATAAACCGTTGACCCTTGATTTATATGTACGACCCAACCAACAAGCCATAATACGTCCTATCAAAAATTAACAATATTAAGGGTCATTGAAGGACTTGCATTGGGAATAAGGAGCAGCAGTTACTTCTTCATAAGTGTAAAACTAGACCTAACGGCTCTCATAACGGAGAAACAGAGGAGGCTGTAAACAGGTAAAAGCTGTGCTAAGCTTTGCTATAGAGGACACAATATCATAAAGCCCCTAAATAATGCACATGTATGCAGACATGTCAAGTCTCACTCATTCAGAGTGAGTCTCATGAGTGATCACTGACCATCCTCAGAATGCTTGTGCACTCCTCTAGACTCAAGTATTTTTTAATGTGTTTCATTCAAAGAGAACCAGAATAAAGTGACATTTTACAATTGGAAAAGGGCAAAAACTCACTCATTCAATACTCCTGAACTTGGCATCTCTGATGTATGGGGGGGGGGGGGCCTCAATGATTATCCTATGGACATTTTTTAATGCCTAGAAATAGCTGAGTTATTAAAGAAAACAGCCATATTTACAGGGGAGATGTAGTGGGATCAAAATTGCAGCAATTCCCGCCTCTTGCTGGCGGGTTGCATATTGGGACTTCACATAGTACAACAATTAATGTGGACCAGATTTTCACATTAAAGCCTCATTGCTGAGCATATAGAGAATTTCAGGTTGGTAAGCTGAGCTGAGTCAGCTCATCCATCAGTGGAGAGTAGACTAACTGCATAAATGGGAAACTGAGTCAGTTTCTTAATTAAAAAAATAATATTCATGAATAAGTAATTATTAGGGTAACCATTCACTACTTCATTTCATTTATTTTGAACACAATATATATTATACCTACAAATTAGTTTCCAAAACCAAAGGCTGATATTGCATCGAGTGATCATTGTTCATCCTCAAAACGCTTGTGCAAAATGTGTGACGACACAAAATGTGTGATGACAAGTCAGAGTGCCAAACTCTATTTACAATTATCTGCCAAAAGCATTACTTCAAATAGTGGAACTGTCAGATGATGGCATGATGCTAAGAATTAAGGCTAATTGTTTTGTAGAAAATTCAATTGAGTTGTGATGTCAATTAAATTAAATGCGCATTACCACTAACAAATCTAATGGCACATCTATGAAGCGCAAACACCTGATAATTAGGCAACATTTAAGATCTGATTGAACTTACCCATCATCTTGAGCATATTTATGTGTGAAGGCCAGTAAGTCAGCAGCCCTGCCACTACCATCACAGACTACTACAGGAACTGCCGGAGTGTCCGTTATGCACTCCAAGACCGTTCGAATTGTATTTGTACCTCCTTCCAGGATTAATGTCACCACCGGTGTGCTGTAATTCTTGGCACCACTTCCTGTTAGCATATTAAAAATGCAATCATTACCAATAATGGGACAGCAATATCTTTGTACAATGAGGAGAAAAACTACCCGAGGACACTGCCACTGAAGCAGATAGGCACAATTTGATGATGTCATCATTTACTGTACACAAGAATGACATCACTAAATGGATACCATCATCTGCTTTGGGTGGCACTGACAGTTGGTAACATGTTTCCTTCCCATCATTAAAAATGTCATCTTGTACTAAACCAGCACACAAAATGTAACAAGTGTCGTAAAATGAGCACAGAGCAATGGCCTGAGATTACACTTACTCATAGTTATCTTCTGCTGTGATATGTATTTCTCCAGTTTCTTTCGTAATATAATCTCTGCACCATATTTGCCCACAGTGCCATTGTCCACCAGGATGAAGTAAGAATGGTTGCTGTTGAGGACGACGTTGTTCGACTTGGGAGCAGCGATGGCATGGTATGGAGTAACAGTCTGAAAAAATAAAAAAATATGTCGAAGTGGATGTCAGCCCATTGTATGAATCAGCACAGACAGGACATCGATGGGCAGTTGTACCAGTCTTTAAACTAACATGTCAAGGGCATAAGCAGATAAGTGGCAGATGCAGGGGTAGCATAATTTGATTTGTCTGGCATTCAAGTGATAAAAATGTTGATTCCAAATAAACACCAATGGATACATGAAGACAGAAAGGAAAACTGGAATTTTCTCAAATCTATATCATTCACTTGGGGAATTACTTAGCATTAATAGTTGGTGGCGCAAACAATACGATACACACGCTTGTAAAAATTTAAAGAGAAACAGAAATATTTCAATATGACTAAGGAGCTAATTTCATAGAGTACAAGCATTTTCATGCACAATACCCAGAACAACATGAACTTACATCCTTGCCAATGAGGTCATTTCGATTGTGCACAACTCCCCATGGGGCTATGCCGATTGTGACAATGCCATTACGAGCTTGAGCAAGGGTGTCCCCAAGGGAGTCGCCAACATGCCGCATCACACCTGAAACGAGAGTAGCCATGTTATCAGGTTTAAATGCATTAAATTGATTGCTCACATCATCCAAGCACTGCAGGTAAAGCAAATACATGGAAAAGCAAGCTCGAAAACAAAGACTTGTTGAAGATATAGTAACAATACCATGTACCTTTCAGTGTCACATAAATTGAGAATTGTGTTTTTTTAGTTTTAACTGCACCTCAATAACTTTAATCTTTATCCTTGAGATTTTTAAACTTTCTCTTTAAGCTACCAGCACACTAGCTGCTACAACGTTCGACTCGAATTTTGCGACTTAACCATTGTGATTCAGATCAGAGAGAAAAGGTAAAAGAGATGATAAAATAAAAAAATAAAAATTGAAAAAAGTAAAATAAACTGAACAGTTCAAAGAGTTAAAACTAAACTAGTTTCATAACGCAGAACATTCAATGAACAATGTTGTAGTAATTTAGAGTCACCAACCTGTGTTAGTGCCTCCAGTCACAATCCAAGCACCAGTAGTTTTGGCAGCTTTCAGTAAACCCTTTCGGAAGACCCTCTTGAGTTTGGGTTGCAGATCGAAGTTGGCAATACCACCGTGCACTGATATCAAGAGTTTGGGAAGTTCTAATCCCCATTGCTTTTGGAGAAGCTGAAGAATCAGATCTGGTTTGGTGTCATAGGCCACTCGCACAAACTGGAAGTAAAACAAAACTCATGTGAATGGACATCTATTTTCCAAAACGATCAAGCTTCCTTTATTTCAGTAAAACAAGGAGAATTTATCCAAGTATACCCCACCCTGTACGTGATTGAAATTTTAGCATGAAGGAATGATTTGATCATGGACATTTCCATGGTTTGACAGAATCAATGAGGACTTGCTGATAATTATACAGTACAACTGATGGCAACAATAATCTAGGAAGCTTCCTGTAAGAAAATGATGGGGTGATAACACTTCGAGTCCACACCATGTTACACATTAACCCCAAGGGTGGGGTCTTTTGATGGCCTCTCTGAGCACAGACATCGAGTACAAGGCACCTCCAATTTAACAAGACATCTAGCTGGGATGTAGCTCATGAAGAGCATCTGGGCTGGGAGTCAAAATCCGAAATCATCAGCAGAGCCGGCCATTGTTGAACTGGCGAATTCCTTAACCATTAGGCCATCCAGCTGCTTTATATGAAAAATTAAATTACCTGAGCCTTGGTTGGATGGGGTCCCCCTTGGAATTCAATGGTTCCATAAGCATCAGTGGGCAGCAATTCTGTGTGTTTCATTACAATCCATCTGTCGCTGAGTTCTCCTGTCACGGCACAGTTGCCTTTCACATAGAAATGCTTGCCCTGGAGCCTCCCACAACCACATCTAAAACGCACAAAAATTCACAATTAAGAAACTTCGTTGCATATTATAGAGCACTCAATCACTGCTTGCTTTGAGCCCGCACTTGCAAACTTGACATGGTTAGTTCTGGAGTATTGCTTGGACTCAGTGAGTGTGGTCAGTTTGATAGACCAATCAGTAACATGGTGCACTGTATTACAATATCCTTTCAATCAATATGCACAATATTCCACAGCTGGCTACCTGGTCAACAGATCCATCCATCACTCTTTACAGCAGATTTCATAACTTGGAAACTAAACTCCAGATGACGTCAGATGAATCTAAGACACCCATTGGCCAGAACCTTAACCAATGGGAGTCCTGGATTTGCAAGGCGTCCTCGGGAGTTCTGTTTCCAAGTCCATGAATTCTGCTGTAAAACACATACAGTTGAAGTATTTTTTGTATGGCCAACCTACAGAGAGTAAAAAATTTATTTTTGCCAAGAAGTACAAAATGTGACTGAGAAAAAAGGTTGGGGAAGCTGGATCGATTTAGCACTAACGTCCATTTTGCCTTTGAAAGAAGCTCAGAAAATGTCCTGGCTGCTAAGTAAAGGTCTACTCCCTAAAGCAACTTTTACAGAAGACCATATACGTCAGTATCTGGTATCACTGAGCTCCACAGTGCCATGGCAGAGGCAACCATTTATGATGCAGGAGATAATGTAAATAAATTGGTTGGTAGGTAGGCAGATAGATAGACATTTATTCGGCAACATGACACATCCATCTTTTATTGAAATTCAAAGCTGAATTTATTGTTGCAACTAAATTTGAATAGAAAGACAAAATCAGCCAGTGTGACTCAACAAAAGATTTAGAAAACTGCAGTAGGAAAGGGCGGTAATGCAAGATATCCATGAAACAAATTTGAGGCTTTTAAAAGAAACGTAAATGGCTACACAATTAATCAACTAAATCAGCATGAAAATCTCTGGGGTATTCTACACACAGCTACTGTAAAGTTTTCCATAGTTCCTGATACGACCATGATTAAATTTCATTGCCACATTTGAAAGAGAATGGGGCAAAATTCAACACACAGTTCGACAAAACCAGGTCTGCTCCATGTCTCAACGTTCAAATGAAGTGTGAGATAACAAGGGGAGGGAGACACAGTGGCTATATTGAATCATTTATGTCTGAGTGATTTTCTTTGAACAAAATTTAATAGGTTGTATCTGAGAAAACCAAGCAGAGGCCGTATTTAGTCAAAAATTGGCCAGCTTTAGATTTCATGATACATGTACCTTGACTACTAACTCCTCTAATACAAAGAATAAATCAGTAAATGGGGTAAAAGTCATTTTTTGCCAAAAAGTGTTTTCGGGACTGAACCTTTGCCCATTGAATTACATGTTATTAGTTGTATTTTGAGCCTCCACATTCAGTGCGCCAATATTAAAGACTTGACCATACATTTCTATAAAACAGCCCATAAACAGTTAAAAAGCCATGATTAGCATGGAACACTGCCAGTCAGAAATAAAGGTATTAGCACCTGTAAGCTTGGCATTTGATGCTGCATCAACTGAATTAAAATGTCTACGTCTCAATGCCACAAGGTCTGAAGCTTAGTCAGCTTATATGACCAGCTACCAGAGGCAGGCGAAATGAAGAGATGATAGGCTTGGAGTTCACACCATGTTACACATTTACCCCACGGGCATGTTGCATAGATACCCAGTACAACCACCAATTTAACATCTCATCCAAATGACATCCAGCTGAGATGTTTCTCATGAAGGGTGCTCGGGCCCAGGATTGAACCTGGATTCTTCAGAGGAGCAGGCAAGCGCCTTACCACTAGAACACCCAGCTGCATGAACCCAACATACAGTGTATGAATAAATCAGCCCATTTTCACCAACAAAGTACCTACACAAATGATTGACGTCTGTACTCCAAGTTATAGACTGCCCCTCTGGAATTCCTCCTCTCCACCAAAGTGGCAATATGTATACTGACACGACTCATGTCACCCGAACTGAACCAATCTCACGTTACACTGTACTTGTACAATCTTCAATGTTGGCAGTTAATGCACAGCATGTCTTCTCTATGGAAAAAATAATGTCCCATCCATCCAAAATACAAGGTAACCTTGCAAGAGGCATCGAACTTCCAAGCCCAACGCAATAGGGATGGCTGTAACAACTAGACCGATTCATCAGTTCTAACCATGCAGCTAACATCCTAGTAACCACGATTGACAATCCAGGTCTTGGTCCCATACTAAATAACACCAGTACAACCGGATAATGCTGTATCCCAGATTAAAAATAATTTGGTTACTGCAGTAACTGCAAATAGACCTCCACACTCTCTCCACAGATGGTCCACTGAACGTAATAGAAATGAAAGTATATAGTATATACAGAGACTAAATGTGCACCAACTAGGGCAGGAGGTCAGCTTAGGAGATGATACATTGCCACTGACACACCAAAGCAGATCTAATCAGAACTTTCGGGAGCTTCTCAGACCTTTAAAGTTCAGTTGTAACAATTCAAATGATCTCAGGTGTGAAAATACATATATATGCAAAATAAGAGTATCTGAAGGCTTGTGGTGCGAAATGGCAATTATAAAAGACATCTTCAGTGAAAAAAAATGCAAAATTGATATGATGGGTGAGAATAACCATCAGCGGATTCGCAGCGCACCTTTACCCGTTTACATCTAATCGGTTGCACAGCATCATGCTGCAATGACCTAATGGTTTAGGAACAGGCCAGCTTCTCTGAAGGCCTAGTTGGAATTCAAATCCCAGCACTATGAGTTATATGAGGAAGACGTCCTCTCTCATACCTTAAATCAACACTCTAAGGCTCGTGAGTGGTAAGCACCTGCCTCTGAGGACTGCAATTGGTAGATCTTTAACTTCATACAATTTGATCAGCCACTGCATAGTGCATACGCCAACACAGGCTGACAGTGCTCACTACAACGTACAATATAACAATATATCAGATTAAAAAAAAACAGAGGCTGAATGCATTAGCGACTGAGCATTCATTATGTCCTATTAATTTACAAAAAAACAAACAACAACAAAAAACTGAAAAACTAGTTACTCCATCTGGCGGACCTCAATGCAGAACAATCCCCTTTCTGATCCCAATAGTTTTTTGTTTTACTCTAAAACAGTGTGATTATCATAATACCAGTGAACTCACAGCAATTTCCTGGGCTATGAGCAATTTCAAATGATTTTTCATTTAAAATTTCCGACTGCACAAAAAACCAAAGCTATAATTCTACTGGCATGCGTTCAGCGCATTTCTCTTAAAGCTGTACGTTTACTCCCTGTAGTATACAAAGGGGGTAATACTCTCAATTAGGGGGTTGGGAGGGGGGATTGGGGGTACAAATAATGGGAGTTCCACTAGCTTTTCAGCGAAATCAATGTCTCTGATATTTCCCTGATATTTCCCCGAAATGTCCTTTCGAGTAATACTTGGAATATTTTGACAGTCAATCTTACGTGGCGACAAAGTGGATACATGTGTGGAGTAGTGGTCCTGGTGAGAGCAGAACGTTGCCCTCACAACAGAGAGTGACTCTTCGGTACAATGGTTAACGTTCTGGCTTTTCCCAGGGACCATAGTTCAATTCCCGCTTCGGGAGTAACACATGTACTAAAAGAACAGCGAATCTACTACAAATATTCATTTGTCTTTAGTTAAGATTTGTGGCCTCGCGCATTCCTAATTATTAAATGATCTTAAACATGAAAATAATGAGTTTCTTTTGTCACAAAAATTCCTTGATTTCAGAAGTTTTATAAATTGCTTCAGTTTCCCTTGCCTGGGAAAGCTAACATCAATTTTCCACTTCCAGCTTTTCCCCGATTTCCAAATTCCAGAGTGGATATGAACCCCGTTTTTTCTCTAAGAGTATAATCATGCAGATGGCAGATATTCATAAGCTGAGTGACGTGGATGTCTGCAAGTTTGACGAGGTCATTAATGTGCTGCTGCAACAACTGCCATCTCTCTCACCTCATTTGCATAGAACATGCCATCCCCAAGGAAACAGAGCTGCTTCAAAGTAAAGTGCATCATCTACAGCCATGAAAGCATGCCTGATTGACACACAGGGGGTAGAACATAAGACTTTTGTGTCTGCAGTCATTGTGTTGCATTGTACATAGTGTTGTACGTGTATTGCATTGTATTTATTCAATGCTACAGATCAGAGGGCCCGTTTCTTCTATCCTACGATTTTAGTTTAGATTCTTATTACAGGGCAAGTTACACAAGCAATGACTGGACGTAGACGTAATGCCTCAGTAATCCCCAATTGCAGCCATATCACGTGAAATGGCGGGTAATACGGACCGGGTGATCGCATTTCTTGCCACACAGAATGACGTTCTTACATTACCCAGAAAGAAAGCCCAGGACGTTGCTGTGTCCAAATAAGGACGAAAGGTGTACGGCCGAAAAAATGCCGGCGTGACTACAGAACGATGAGACAGATTAATATAATATTTACATAACAGTAAATTGGTTTATGTACATTACAAAATTTCCATTACAGTACAATTTAAGAAAGCAAATCTATTTCTCCTTAAAGTCCCTGTTTTATGTATTTCTAACAAATTGGAATCCCATGCATTGAGCTTGTAGGAGGGTTTTAGCCAGGTTTAACCCACTTTCGCCCGGGAAAAAAATTGTACTGTAATGGCTATCACTGAGCTTTTTACACTGACTATAAAATGGGTTTAACCCACCAAAACCTGACAAAAACCTTCCTACAAGCTCACCGCATGGGATTCCAAATTAGTAGAAATACATATTAGGGTGATGGGTGGATGGCAGTGAGATGAAGGATGAAACAGCCATCAAACTTGGGCTCAGCCGGGAAATGAACCCAGGTAGTTATAATTTTAGAGCTAAAAACAATGGCGAAAAAATAGCCAAAACAATATATGTGTGATTTCATGTTTTCACAATTGCAAATTGGGGGTAACAGCCATTGATCTTGGTTATGTCCTAACATCATGTAGCATCATCTGTACAAAGTTTAATGTTTCAGATACAATAGTTTAAATAGTTTTGTCTTTCCTGCACCTTTTATACTGATTATAAGTTAAATTATGGGGTTTAAGGCAGGTTTAACCAACTTTGCGCAAAATTTATATTTAGCCCAACCTGGGTTTAATACAGGTGGGTTAAATTTGCCAACCCTGTCATGAATGGGTCTTTTACTTGCCCTAGCATAGACACTGAGTACAAGGCACCTCCAATTTGACGTCATATGTGATCGACATCTGGCTGATGAAGAGTGCCCTGCTAGGAATAGAACCCGGGACCTTCAGATGATGATTTAGGAATCGCAAACTAATTCAAAACAATTAAATTTTCAGCGTGGTCGCGGCAAATCGATAGGATCAATATAGACGCAGGAATTTTCATGAATCCTGCGAACAACTCCAAGCTAAGATTTAGTTCTCCTGCATAAAAATGGCAAGGCAGTATTATTTTAGCCACAGGACCCACCAGCTATACTTAATCCTGCTCCATACAAAATAACCGAAAGCTTTCAGCCAGCAACGGAATATGATCTCGTCACACAAAGAAAACTTCCAGTAATCATTAGGAATTTAAGAAGAGAAAGATTTAAACGAATCTTCAAACTCAATGTTTAACTTGGGCTTACCTCAAACAACTAGTGAATAATGCACAGTATTGAAGAGGGAGGCAAACTAGGCAAGAACATGGGATACTGTGATATTGCACAGAATAATTCACAGGTTCCTGACAATGATCATGAACTAAGTATTACTAAGCACATCTTTTGTGACATCTAAATGTTGGTAAAATTCATTCATCCATTCACTGTACAGACAGTATCATAAAATACAGCTGCAGTGAGCTACTCCTGGCTGTAGCTTAACTGGCTAAAGCCAGCCGCTTCTGTCTACTTCTGTCGGCTCACCTACCATGGCACAACCATCAGCTGGCGCCCTCTATTAAAGAACAACATTTACATATACAGCACACTGACATTATATAGAATGAAATATTGCTGTCATTTGCAAGTGTGCCGATCACAACTCTGTCCTGAGGCAGTTTGTTGGACTAGACTTATAATGCACCTGAACCATTTTACTTCAAAATGGTTATTTGTTATCTATAGACAATTTGAAAGAAAAATTCTTAACAGGTGGTGCTGTAAGTACTTTTAGATCCGGCTTTGAGTAGCCAGCTATAGCCAGACAATTTCATTTAGTGGCAGGTAGCATCATATAGCAGAAGTTGTCTAGCTTTGTACAGGTTCAATAGATAACGATAGAAAAATTTGTAACCCCCACAGATTTCACAATGATGAACATCAATGATTTCCTACATTTCTACCAATTGTAGAGTTCTACTTCGTATGTAATTTATTCCTTTTTTATGTAACTCTGTGTACATATTCACAACAACAATACTATATATAGTATATACATATAAAGTGTGTTTTATGGAGCCACCAACATACCTCCAACATATTCTGTGAATTATGTTACGCTAAAACTGATCTGATTTTTTTTTTAATATGGCCAATTTAATAATAAAATCAGGGCTCAACATTAACACTTGTCCGATTGTCCGGGACAAGTAAAAAGTCTCCAGGGACAAGCAGAATACTTCAGGCACTTGTCCGAATGGACAAGTGAAATCTAAATGGCTTAATATTCTTGTAGTCATTCAAATCCAATTCAACACTGACAGATCATAGGTGTGAATATGAGTTGATTAAACTTCACTGCAAGTGTCAATGGTTAATTGCAATTCAACTGGAGTCCACTTCTACATTGTGCTTAATTAAAGAAATTGACATCAGCATATTTCTAGTACATATTAAGTGGTAATTTATTAAGAAATTCTGCTTAATGCACATAAACTGAGAGTAGAAAAAGCAACCATGGTCACTTGTTATGATTTATGTTAGCAAGATGTAATGTATCCATCACAAACTAATTGCCTCAAGATACATATATTTATCATTACAGAAACTAGATACCTTGTTAATTGTTGATGTGCTTATAAATTATAATTTCTTCTGTGTTCATACCAAAATTCTAAAAATATTTCCTTATTCCTGAATAACCTATCTTACTTAAATACATTGTATAAATATATAACTCAGACGTATCGATATTATGTATCATCTCAATCAGGACAAGTAAGGTTCTCAGGGGGACAAGTTAAAACCCCGAAGTTACTTGTCCGAAGGACAAGTAGATGGAAAAGTTTATGTTGAGCCCTAAGGCCCAACTCATCAGGGCCCTGACCTCAACCCTCTCAACATCAGGGTAAGCAGGTGACTATAAAATTATGTCTATGTCTGTGTCTCAAAATTACTGAATCTGAAGCTTAGTCAGCTTTATGACCAGCTGCCAAAGCCAGACGTAATGGTGAGATGGTAAGGCTCGGAGTCCACACCATGTTACACATTTACCCCATGGGTAGGGTCTTTTTTTGTTTACTGCCTCAGCAAAGATACCAAGTAAAAGGCACCTCCAATTAAAAGTCTCATGCGATTGACATCCAGCTGGGATTGTAGCTCATAAAGAGTGACCAGGCTGCACCCAGGGGATCAAACCTTGGACCTTCAGCAGAGCTGGCCAATGTGGAATTGGTGGATGAGGCCACCCAGCTGCTTTATTATCTCATTCATACCCGGGTAAGTCCAAATGTGAGCAACCAGCATGCCATATCACCGGTCAGCAGGGCATAGAATAAACCCTTCTGCCCTAAGTGACTTATCATGTAGCGCCAATGCCTCATCCCTCCATACCCTGCTCGAGTTAGCTTTACCCTGGCACAACGAAGCAAATAAACAGCAACCCCAACAGTCTACTTCAGAGAATTACAATTCCATAAGACTAGCTACATAGGTAGATAGCACCTTCCCTATTGCTGAAATCATATCTGGTATTATCATCAAAATACCATGATTACAGCAGATCTCACAGACTTTAAACTTAATTGCAGATGACGTCATGTGAATCCAGAACTCCCATTGGGTGAGGGACTGCCTTGGCCAATGGGAGTCCTGGATTAACATGACGTCCTCTGGAGATTAGTTTAAATGTGGAGTAAAAGATTAAAAAAGAAAGAAAATCCTGGCATAGTTGCCATAACGTATGAGTACCTGATGAATGAATACCATACAAATGTTAAGGTTCCCGTGTCTCAGCACACTCCCAATGAACTATGAGAAGTAATTGGAAGGAGGTTTTTGGGAAAACTTCAACACTACCCAATTATAAACTACACAAGTCTTAGAGAGGAGCAACCATATTTGCAAGACCAATACTGAGATATCCATCGCCTGAAGCTGGGTGCCAGGGTGGTCTAGGTGTGCCACAGACACCAAAAAAACCAAAAAACTCAAGACACCAAATTTTCTTCCAATTGTGCTCTTCTAATTCTTTTAACAAAGTGATGTAAACTGTCCGCCAGTGCACTAACAATACATGATTATTCATTACAACTTACCGATTGGGATCCTTGGAGCTGGAGATGAACACGGTGCACTCCCTCTTCTGGAAAACTTTCTCAATCCAAGATCGTTGACTCTGTTAAAAAAAAAAAGAGAGGGCATAATATAAACATTGACAACCATTAAAATGACACTGCGTTCATAACAATAAATAATACTTTAAACACCATTGAACGTTAATACAATTTGGTACATGGTTGAATCAGCGCGGATCATCATGAAGCTCAGAAACCAATGCTCTGAATTTCTAAATCAGTCTCATCCAATAGACAACTGGGGAACAAAGCCAAACCGAACTTGGACTCAGTCGTGGGTCATCATTATAATTTATTCTTAAGCAAGATATAGGAGTCATAGCCCTTCAGTTAATCCAATTTCCCTGAGATTTGTCCTTTAAAGTCCCTAAGAAACAATAAAATGTAATTTGATATGCATGGGTGTGATAAACCAAAACATTAATGTTATCATATCTCATAATTGCCTTGCATTAGTTGATTTCTTCCAATTTGTTTTAAATTTAGTGATTGTCTGAGCATATATTATGATCATTCTATGCAGTACACATATAGTTTCAGTTTCCATTAATCCAGTTATAAATCATAAAGTTTGCTGGGGTGTGATAAACCGGAGGTCAAATTCCTCAAAATCTTCCTGACAGTTTTTTTAATTTATTTATTTTTTCTTAAATGAAGACCTGTACACTATATACTCTCATGCCGCGTTGGTAGAATTCTGTTCAATTTTTTAACCCTGCAGTTTTTTTCCGGACGGGCAGTTGACAGCAATGTTGCCTCTAGAGACAAATTCCTGAGCTTTTTACATTTGACTGCAATTAATCTAAATTGCTAGATCAGCAGCAGATGCCGAAAAGATATCTATCACACACAGTCCATGTTGAGGCAGCAGGACCACAAGCCCCCTTGGCAGCAGCAACAAGAGCAGAGCAATGGCCAAACAATTTATCATCATCAGCAGCAGCAGCAATGCCATATTTGCCTCATCTAAGAGCACAAGGTTGCACCACCAGCCCCAAGACAGATGGCACATGACCAGTTTTGGTCACCCGCTGCTACTGTCATCCACATAAATTATATTTAATTCACCAATGCCCACTGGCTGATAGCTGAACTATCTTGAATTCCACTACGCAGCTATGAGATGAATAAATATATCTGATACATACAAAGAATCACAACAATAATATTCCTTCAACCACAAACAGGAGTTAAGGATTAATTATATATTTGGTTAGACCAAAAGGAATATATATTGTGTAATTCAACATTACAACTAAAAAAGTTCGGAGCCTGATAAAGCTTTACAATGTCATGATTCTTAACTAGTCATTTGTTGATAACGGTTATCATTATGAAAAAGGAATCATCATTTGTCATATTCAATTAATTATATGAAAATTTTGTTGATGTTGCAGCCATTCAACAAAGATGCTGAACTTTCCCAGCGTTTATTTTCAATTATGAATATTCAGTACTCAACGTTTGCCCATCAGTATGGCAGAGCAGTAGGGCAGATATTAATCCATTGGGCTCCGTCATTTGTAAAACTTGGCTGCCTGCAACCTGTTTGTCACATCAAGGTCAAAACTTGGATGACAAGAGATCATCTAAGGTCAAATGGTGTGGCTGAATAGTGCGAGAGCCTGCAGTCTACACCTGCCAATCTCAACTGCCACATATTTATTAAACTGGTTTTAGCCCACCTCGTCTATCTGGGTGGTCAAGTGGTCAAGTGGTTCAGGCATTGACCAGCTCCTCAGAAGGTCCCAGATTCTAATCCTTGATAGCATTCTCTCTTCATGAGCTCAATCTCAGCTGGATTTGTACCACACAACAGTGGAATTTAGCATTAGGTACGCCGTTGTACAAATCTCATGTAAAATGGTTAGCTGTTGTATATGAGCCATGCTGCGATGCAATTGACAGGAAGTCAGAAAGTGGGCGTGGCCTCATGCTAGAAGTCATGAATCCAGCGAGTGCAGGATTTAATCACTATCTGACTTACTTATACATTTTATTTAAGAACTTGTTATGGGTGTACATAACTTTATGTCACATATGTATGATTGTATATTGTCTCCATGAGACATTTTCATTGGAAATTACGAATTACAATTGGATATTATGAATTGTGCTTAGTGTCTATTCTGATGCAAATGAATACCCCCACATACTAGGTACCAGGTAACTGTGGAGCACAGTGTGAACTCCAAGCATGCGTCTGCCATTGAATTTGTTCTCTTTGACGGCTGGAAACGGTCTTACATGTCCAAAATAGTCAGTTAAAAAAGATTAATCATTTCATCAATGATCACTCCCCCACAAAATATAATTACCTACATTTTCAGACCTATTACTTCCCTAACAATTAATGAACCCCTGGATTGGAACATGCATATCAATTATCTCTTAATACAATTAGCTTCAGGTATATACAGTCTAAATATGACAAAAAACTTGGTGCCATTTAGTTCAAAGAGACTTCTTTATTTTGCTAATATTCAGAGCCATTTGAGTTATGCAATGAGTGCCTGGGGACTATGATCTCAAACAGTAATTTAAGAAAATTAAAAGTTCAACAAAACAAAGCTATTCGAGCATTATTTAATATTAACAAGAGATCAAGACCTAAGCTATATTACAGAAAAGCTAATATTTTGACAATAGAAAGCCTTATTGACCTGTCTCAATTAAAATTTCTTATTTGGAAATATACCCGAAACGTATAGTAAATCTCTTTGAAATTCCCACTCATAATTATGCAACTAGAAATAGAATTGGCCCTCAAGCGCCCCAACACACCTCACAAATATACAATAAAAGTTTTCTTGCTAGATCACCACATTTGTGGTCAATATTAAAAATAAGAATAATATTAAATCATTCACTAAATGTTATGTAAATTACTAATGTAATTCTGTGTAATTCTTTATAATATGCTCATTGAACTTTTTCCCAAATAAGTTGAATATATTGTATTTATTTTTATTGTGTTAGGACTTTTTTTTCTTGCTTTTTTTTTCTTTTTTCTTTGTTTTGTTATTATATAATCAATTTTAATTTTTAAACATAATTGGAGATACATCCACCCTTAGGTACAGTATTTTGTAAATTCTCGGATGTATCTCTTTCCAACACATTATATGTTTATTATTATATCACATTGCATTTGTTTAAATATACTTGTAAACCAATGTACTGGAGTGTTGGAAAATAATAATTATATTATTGAAAGAATTATAGCATGTTTCATGGGCCACATACCACTGTAATTTTGCCCCCAGTTCTATTTTATCATATGTTTATCCACTGTGGCTTACACCACATTCAAAATGAGACCAGCAAGCTTTTTACCAACTCCAGCCTTAATGATAACCGCAGTTCATGTTTGTGGAAATGACATAACTCATGTCAAAGATTCATATTTCGTCGTATCGATTAATATTTTCTCTTATCGTGATACCAGTGCTCATTACCTCATAAATCGTCCAACCTGAGCAATGCTGAGACATCTCGGAAAAGTGCTTTAGGCAACAATCTCGCTGAATGTGTTTCTATTCTGCAATTTCACTAACTACAAACACAAAAGATTTTCATTGCTACACAAAGCTTTCTATTGCTAAATTGCACTCAAATCCTGGTTGTTCAGTAAGCAAAACAGCTAGTGTAACTGACAGACTCATCTGGATTCAGCTCATCACTGAAGTCGAACCAGACATCCGCAGATGGCTCGGATGGCTCGGATGGCTCAGATGCCTCAACTGTTAACAGGACAATAAATATGAAAAGTAATATATCCCGAGGAAGGGGGTAACTAACATTTTCGATGGTTATACAACTACTGTTTAACAAAATTTTTAGTAAACTCAAGACTGTGAGAGATACAACCAACGTACAGTAACTTATACTCCATTAAACATATTTACTAATTTTTTCATGTTTAATGTCTCAATGCCACTGGGTCTGAAGTTTAGTAAGCTTATACGACCAGCTGCCAGAGGCAGACGTAATGCTGCAAGTAAAAGACCCCGCCCATGGGGTAAATGTGTAACCTGGTGTGGACTCCCAAGACTTTTCATCTCATCACTATGCCTGCCTCTGACAGTTGGTCATATAAGCTGACTAAGCTTCAGACCCAGTAATATTAAGACATTACGCATTTAACATAGACACAGACATAAGTCTTGGGATGGTACTGAGTCCTGGGAGATACAGCCTCTAGTCATCAGCCCGGTCATGTGACAACCTTTCAGTATACATTGTATGTCACATCTTCCTGACAGCTTTCCCTTAGTATTTTGTGTTATGTCACTACATCTTTTTCACACTGTTGGTTATTTGCCAATGTTGAGCTAGCCTAACAGACTCTGATACCTGAACTGGGTGATTCAAAAATTTGCTCTGACGTCATTACAAGACAAATGCCATGCACACCTGTCGATGTCTATTCATTATTTGCCGAACCATTCTTCCTAAACACTGAATTACCAGCGCCAAAAAGCTGCTGAGTCTATCCTTGGAGATTTTACCCAAGAATTGTCAATTTACCATTGGATGTGCATAAAGAGTCAAATGACAAACTTTTGATTTGGATGGCCATTGAAGTGACATTGTGTGCAACGAAATCTGGAAATGCAATGCAAATTCCGAAACCAATTAGATGGCTAAAATGGCATGCTATTTAGAATAACTTCCCATCTTCCCACTTCATATCCATAAAATGCGGAAAGAAATTTAGCAATCAACTAATCAATCAATCATTTGGATTAAACCATAAATATACATATGCCAGAAGTCTTCATGTATTAGTCTGAGCATAACCCTCCACTGAGGTTTCCGCTGTTTGTCAGACAACAGGTCTCAGCATTAAAATTTCTAAATAGACTCAGGTCTAACACATGTCCCTCACTTCTGCAAAGTTGCTATGAGATTCAGACTGAGTTATATCAAAAGGGTAAACCATGTTGGCTCACGAGACTTTGCAAGGTCACCGAGACCCTCAATATGAACCATAATGAGTTTGACTTAAACAAGACAATTGTGTCAGTGTATGAACAGGCCCATGCCAAGATGCTGCATGAGATCAATGATAGCGTACGTAACCCCAAACTAAGAACTTATAAAATATTCAAGAAAGATATTCAAATAGAACCCTATTTGTATCATGACTTTCCTAAATCAATTTATTGTAATATAGCTCGCTTCAGGCTGAGCTCTCACAACTTAAATATCGAATTAGGTAGGCACAAACGCCCATTTGTGCCCGCTGAGGAAAGAACTTGTGAAAAATGCAATCTTAATCAAGTTGAAGATGAATTTCATTGCCTAATGATCTGTGAACAATTTAATGCCATTCGCAATAACCTATTTGATATAGTATGTAAATGTATTGATAACTTCTTTGTTCTTAACCCATCTGAACAATTCCTTCAAATATTAACAAGTAAAGATACTAACTTAAACTGTGCCCTTGGAAAATTCTTAAAAATTGCAATAAAATTGGATCGTAAAACATAAGTATTAGGTTCTCAATTATCATAGTACTAGGAATTGACTAGTCAGGTAAATTGTCCATTACCTCTTGGACCTATCAGAGTGGTTGGTGGCACATTGAAAAAGCTGTTTCCAAGTGTTTGGATTTTCATTTGTATATATAAGCATGTGTGTTTTATTATTATTATTATTATTTTTATTTTATTTATTTATTTTTATTATTATTATTATTTTTTTTTTTTTTTTTTTTTTTCTTTTGTACATATCTTGTTCATTGTATTCACTTATGTAGACTGAATTGTATGTTATCTTGTTTCAACCCTTCGTGATAGGTGCTCATTATATATCAGTATTACCAGTGGTGGTGTTAATTGTACTAGGTGCTCAAAGATACATATATTTATTTAGTTCATTACCTGCTGTATATAGTTATTTATGTTTTTACTATAGCGTTTTAGAAAAATTTCATGCCTTTATTTTATTATATTTTCTTTATTATATATGTATATATTATTATTTTCTGCTCTTCCTTTACTTTATTTTATTTTTTATGACACATGTATCTGCACTGATATTGCATTGTCAATAAAATAATATATATATGATATTAAAGTTTTTTTAAGTCATGCTTGTGATTGTGATTTGTTGCCAAGAGACAGCCTTTTCTTTAATAAATTAATATTCCAAATATCCCTTGATCAAAAAGAAAAAAAATCTAATTTCAAATATTAATTATATTTATATTGCCAAGAGACAGCCTTTTCTTTAATAAATTAAATATTAATTATGGTCCCAAAATACCAAGTTATTAAAATTTTTTGTAGCCTTTTTTTGAGAAATAGAATCTAAATATTTTTATCTATTAATTATTGGTTTTTCATTCCCGAATTAATTTAAGCCAAGTGGAATTTTAAATTTTCAAAATCGGAGCTAGAACTGTTTTACCGTCTAGCATCTCCAAGCATGATGCGGCCAACGCTTCGCGCATGCGCGAAAGTGACGTCATTCCGGGAATTTCTCATTAGTATCATTTTCTCCATGTAAAATGTTAACTAAAATGTTAACTAACATTTTACGTTTAGGGCGGTGACTTGACATTGTTTTTCTCTCACGTCACAGTCGATAAAAACAGGCGGTGAGCTGACTCTGGCGGTGAGCGGTGAGCTGGCATTGGCGGTGAGTTAACCTGACACCCTAAAGTATAGCGCATATATTCAATGGAAAAGTAGTAACACTCAGAAACTACATATTTAGTGCACTCCATAAGCTTTACCCCATTAACAAGAGTGCATGGTTGTCCGACACAATAAGATACATTCATACAACCGACCATTCTTTCCCAACTTATAGATTTTAAGGGATGTTCCAAGTTCAGATTTTGTCAATGGAATTTGACTTTTTTTTAAACCAGAAAACCTATCATGTCATGTTATACTTCATCGGAATATTCCATAATTAAGGACAATGTTACAAGGGGATAAAATTGTATATTCTATTTCCTAAATGACCTTGACCTTCTGTCATAAAAATCTATAATTGTACATACATGTTGATCCTGCTGATGTGCATCCTCTATGTATATATTGTGCAAATCCAAGTATTCCACTCCAAGCAATAGCACTTTACTCTTTTACATGAGCACCTAAGCACTGTATCAAGTTTTCAAGAAGTGGGACAGTACTTAAAACTTCAGAATATTTGTTTTTCAGATGCAATTTCCAGGAATCAATATCTACAGCAAAGAGCAAACATTTTTAAAATGCAATTGAAAACCACTCAGACCAATATGAAGTTGAGTCAAATGCCCACTCTGGCACAACACAACCATGCGGGAACTCACCGTAAGGTCTGGAAACATTTTGAAGGCTTTCTGGAAATTTAGCTGAGGGCTGAAGAATGTTATAGGAAAGGTTGATGGTGCACCTCTCTTTTGTGTACTGCGTTTTACTGATGCCTTGCTTTTGGTGGGTGGCATGCCTGAGGTGGTCAGGTGGTCTGTGTTGGGGCCACCCATTTGGGCTTGTGGCAAAGATGTTCTTTTGTGGCGCTTCTCATCCTGGCTGCCTTGTTCCCCTGACTTGCCTTTATCTTTACTCGATCTGCCCCGGGAGTTCACCGCATCCATCCTGACGAAACTTGCCCTTCGCATGGCCAAATTCGTCCGGGAGTCCGTTAGGGTCAGAGCGTGAGCCTCTGCTGAAAGGTGACTCATTGTTGCTTCAAGTGCTGACTTCAAGTGTACAATATCCAACCTTTAACCATCACTCCACGACTACAAAATTAGACAAACCGATTGCACCTGAAAGTCATTGGGGTTGGCTGACATAAACCTCTTGCCAGCACCGATCAGCTGCCAATGTATATGGATCCAAGTGGCCGTGCCAGTCTGGCATGTTTCTACAGAACAGGTGGCAGTCTTACAAGTAAGAAGGCTTGCTCCTTGCAATAGTCAGGTCCTACTGAGTACTGAATCCATAGTGACCTTGACAAAATGATGGAGGTGCTGCTGTCCTCGTAACAGATATCCTATGAGACAATGAGGCAAGATGCTTACGGCATGGCCATAACAATGTCATGATGTATACTGCCACCGGGGCAAAGGAGTCCACTAGGGATTCCACCACAAAGAACGCGCATTGCTCACTCTAAGAACATCGTGCAATGCGTGGGGTTGTTAGACTACATGACTGGCCGTGATGGGGAGCTGCGTAGGCTGCTGAGACAGGAGGGATGTGGATGCAGCCAGCGCTACCTGAGGAACCCATGCATAGCAACTGATCAATACCAGCACACTGGAAGCAGTCTCCCTGGTCTAGGCTGGGGGGCACCACCCTTTACAGAGCATCACTCAGTCAATACTGACCATGTGATGATAAATGCCTCACATATTGCATTTTATCAAAATATTGTAAAACAGTCAAAACACCACCTTTTTTACTGTCATCAGTTGCTAAGAATGATATCTTCACCTTCATAATTCATAAGTGTGATGTTAGGCTTTTTCATTCATTACTTCCTCAATCCATAAACTGCTGATGTGGGTGTTATCACAACATTGACACCACACATACAATAATGTACTTTCTTCATTAACGTTTAATTCAGATGGAAAATTCACAAGGACTGTATGCCAACAGAAATGATTACCATTGATCACCATTATAACACAGGCAACCAACTGGCAAATAACATTCACATTATGATGAGTTGGAATTGAGAAATAAACTACTTAGGCACAACCCAGATGAATGGAATCACTGGTTTCTATCCGGTCTCACAGCAATGAGTGTCAGCCAAGACATACACCTAGTGTCTTTGGTCTCAGCTCCAGTCAGTTAAGTGCATGCAAGTGAACGTCTGTTTGCTGAGAGCCCATCTAATCTGCACATCATGACAAGACATCAGAGACAGGTACCAAGAGAGTCCCAGAGGTAGAGCTTCGTATGTCTCGAACTGCATGAAATGACTCTGAGCCCACATATTCAGTCAGAGGTCATCTCAGTGAACTTGCTTATCTGACTAGCCCATTAGACTGATTGCAGTGGTCAACACCTACTGGGGTCCACATTAGCCCCAAACGTGACTCGCGATGTGCTTCAATGGCTGCAGTTTTCATTCTACTTTGGTCAAACAACCTCAGGAGTATTGGGACTTAGCAAGTGAAGAGACATCGTAATCCTACAAAGCCAGCATCCTAGCCTCCGGGAAGCAGAATGATGGGAACCTCATCCTGGTAAATTAAACAGTAATGAGAAGAGATAATTGAACCGTACTTCTGAATCCACTACAGCCATCAAGATTGACCATCATGAAATCACTGCATCACTGATACCGCATCCCTTTGAACAACTTAACGTTACCTATGAGATGAGCGTTTAAACTCGCCGTTTGAACACAAATTGAAAACAAACAAAAGATATTGAAAATCCATTCTTAAATCCAAGTCGCTTTCAATACTACTGGCTAATCTACTGCGCAATGTCATATCTGATCATTTTTACATAAACGATACAGCATATAAACTGCATGAAGGCATCATTTACATACCATAAGAAATCATCTAAAACAAAGAGAGTTCTCTAATGGTTTCTCAAATGTCCCATTCTGAAAATTCTGACTGAATACTCCACTGACCACCAGATGTCTGACATTTTGCACACAAAAAAATAGACTAGTGCCTCTGGTGCAAGAACAGACAATATTGAGTTGAATATAAAAAACAATGTGTTAAATCCCTGTACCTCGCAAAAGTTGCAAAATCATATCAGACAATATCTAGAGCACTATTTTGTTCCCCGCAGCCTGCTAAGTTAAAATTAACAGCGCAATTCATTGACCAACTTTCAGTACCTATTATTACAGTAATAATACAACTCCAAAATTTTATGGTGGGATAGCTGGATATTTCATGGCTATGCTCAGGTCATAAATCAGAATGATTATAAAAAGCTATGCTATACAAAGCATTTGAATTCACCAAAGTGACCTGCGCATTTTCTTTTGTACTACCCAGTTACCCCACTTACAGTGTAATAATGTCACCATCTCAATATATGTGAGTGTTTTTGAGTTTGTATCATGTTTTATTGCTCTGTGCTCCCAGATTTCCTCATATATATTTAATCTTTTTCTTTTATTGGAATATACCATTGTTTTGGAATCGTTTTTGTTGGGAGTCTCTCTGCAGTCAAGAGGGCACCTCAGCAGCGACACACCATGAATTGGAGGTGCCCCACGAATAACATATACAATGAATATATGTAATGTGTTTAATATGAAAAAAAAAACATTCTGAGTTCTGTATTCATTTCGCTCAGATGCTCGTGCAGAGCACTCTAACAAGATGATCACATCTGATTTTCAGAATGAACCATTCAACTATGTCCAAGTCAGCAGCAGACTTACCTGAGACTGTCTGGCACTGGCGGAACTTCTTGAGCTCCCGATGCTCTGCAATTCTGCATTTTCTTCTTTCCTCCTTTCCTTCTTATCACCTCTCTGGTAAAAAAAAAAGGAGAAAATACATATACATTATTTATAATCTATACAATGATACCAATTGAAAAATAACTATCACAGGACTCCTACTTCAATCCATGAAATCTATGAACAGTCACTGGGGTTTTTCATAATGCAACTAAAACTAGACACATTGGGTCCAATTTCATATGTATCGCTTAACGTTCCCATGCACTTTTATGATGTTAAAGTCAATGCAAAAATTTGGATTCAATACTTGTGTGTGTGCATGTATACAAATGCTCATTAGTTTTATTAGATCCATGGATAGTGCTAGCCCCTCACCTAATAGCAAATGGCAAATCATGCTATTGCAATGTATTATAACCTCACATATGATCAATGACTATGTAATTTAGATTAGCCAAACATTGAGTTCATAAATGACAGATATTGCAGTCATACAGGTGCTAATGTTCAGAAGGAAAATGATGTGGTCTACATGGGTAAAATTCGACAAAATCGACCAAATCAACAGTGCGACCAAGGAATATTTAGAGATCTAAATATTCCTAGGTGCGACATTGCCCTTCCTAACCAGGGACAAAGTGACACTGAAGGTCCTAAATAATGCCGGCCATAAAAGGAATATCTCCTAAAATAGTGACAGGCGACAGTTTAATATTCTTAGTAATTATTCATTTAGTTAAAAAGTGACAGGAGATATTAGATTTTTTCTTAAATGGCGACATGGGACATTGCTTCCTATTTTTGGGACCCATCTAAACCCCCCAAAATGTACTTGATCAAAGTTATGTTATTTGTATTTAAGTGCTGACCTTGAAAGGAACAGGCTACTTATAATATGGAATCTGGCTGGAACTATGACATACGTATAACAAGTTAACAAAAGTGCAAGCCAAACTGGCTGGCACTAGTCAGACTGGCTTGGCTTAGCAACAGAAAGCATATTGCTCCCTCTGTGTGAAGCTGTCTGTTAGTATCCAAGCGCCTCATACAAATGTATTCGAATAAAAAATGGGCCAATGGCAGATTCACACCTGTCCTAACAGCCATTTCCCTCAATTTTACACTTTTGTTATGACCATAGATGAGTAGACCAGAGATACCTTGCATAAACATAAACATCAGCAGGGCTTATTCAAAATGAAATGACTTTGAAGACCTAACATATCAGTGTAATGTAATAAAGAACTTCATTGCTACAAACGAATGCAGGGAAATACACTGTAGAATTATTTTTCCTTGGACACTGCTGGAGGAGATACGATAAACCTTGGATGAACATTCAAGGATAAAGTAAAACCATGATTGATCTTCAAAGTCCTGAACTATGTGTATTCATGGACGTAGTAGACTACATCCATGGTGTATTATTAGGGAAGAGATACTTTAATTTGTACAGTAGAGTGAGCTTCAAAAGGTGTACCGCAGGGATCTCTGCTTTGAATCCCATTGGCTATCATTGACAGTTAGCAGTTGCTATATCAATCAAGAACTGTTCAATTACTACTCCATTGTAAGTAATGAATTTAGTTCCCTTTCTTGAATTGACTTGATAAACTCTCACCCTCTGAGTGTACTAAATGTATACCCTAATCATTTTCATATAACCGGTGATCTCAAAATAACTTGTATTCGATCTTTGAGGCCCCGAGTCATCATAATCATTCTCGAACAATATTCAGTTTATTATTCTCTCTCTTTAACAAGAAAATTATTATAAGAATAAATATCTGGTGTTTTGTGAAGAATGCCAGCAGAATTACAATATAAACACCTTAAAATTTTTCAATTAGAAGTCGGGGCCTCTATTTTTCTAAGGCAGCTTAAGGCAGCCCTGTACATGCAGTAAGCATCAGAAGGATGCAGATTGCCGTCCTTTTTCAATTCTTTTGCACTAAGAAATCTCGCCAGGTGGCGCATGTGGCAAAATGTTCATGACACCTAGCGAGAGTAACCAAGTAGTTTAGCCTCCTGAACCAAACTGGCTTTGCTGGCTGGCCAGTTTGGGCTTTAGATTCCGACCATAAGCCGATAAGCAAAACTGGAGAAATTTGTGTTTACAAAAGTTTGCAATGTTGACACAGCATGCAATGGATTTGTGCATTCCGTGTTCGGCTTCTCCTCTAGATAGTCTTTTCTGTGTGTTCCATGTGGTTGTATGTCACTGATGCCATGAATTTAAGTATGTATACCATGGAATCACTATGGTTATACACAACAACCTTTCACCAACCTCATGGATTCACTAGTGGCAGGTGCCATTTTTTGGCCTAAATATGCAAGAAGGTCAATCATGTGACGGTACCATGTGACTTAATTATATGCAAGGAGGTCAACCATGTTGAATTTTTGACGTTGTACAAATCGTCCACACACAATTCGTCTAAAATGAAACATGTTAAAACAAACTTGACGGCTGTTGTTTTTTTTAGAAAGGGACCTTGTTTTCATTTTATTTTGATTTCGAATTGTTACAATAAAATAATTTCACTATGTTAGAGCTACTGCACACATTTAAGAGCTAATAATCTTATATTTCAGGATATTTATTGCATGCGTGGTGGCGCACCTGTCACTGCACTGCAGCTCCCTCTGGGAATAGATAATCTCTTTCATACAAGCAAAAAAATATCATTTGCCATGCTTCATGCTACATACAATCTTAAAAGAGTGTTAGTGGACTTTTAAAGTGTTGTTAAGTATAAATGTATGATCTACATTCATGCTTTCAGTATTTCATAATCTCTAAATTCTCACACGTGCCACCACGACGTTGCGCAAGTAAACAAGATCGGACGCTGTCGATTCGCAACTTTAAATGAGCAATAGTTGTGTTTCAAGGTTTGTAAATATTTGGAGGTTAGTAAGAACACATTAAGATCTTTACTGTGATTTTGTGATGACAATTTCTTGTCTAATCACAAGAAATGGCTTGTGACGCCATAGGCGCCGATTCGTTAATCTGTTGATATTTTGAGGACGGCATGACCATTGCAACTTTTTTAGCACAACTTCGTCGCTAACTTTTTGTGATCTTAGGGAAATTATTTCACCTTTTTAGTCAATTATGATACACAATTGTAGAGAAATATATTGCCTACAGTTATGACTTTAGTGATTGTGTCCGAAAATTGGCATTATTCTTCAAATAGTGATTGTTTGCAAAAGTGGCTATTTGAAAATGACTTATGGGCTGAAAAAAAACTATGGTTTGGAATCAGTCCCTACATCTACATGTAGGGACTGATGCATCGGTCTATGGCTGACCCTGACAGTGACAAGCAACTTGGGAGTTACAGTTGGTGTCGTCCCACTACTCTGGCCCTTATTTTATATCAGCACATTGGAGAAAACGTGGGATATAGTAATTTGTCAAACTCGTAGTTTCTTGGGCCACAGAGGTCCTTTCACTCAATGCAAACCAGCTGAAATAGTCTATACTAGTACTAGTAAAAGAGGGGTGACCACTTCAACAGGACCTTCAACAATGTATACATGCATAGGTCTCAGGATATATATAGCCTACTTTGTCAGTTAAGATGCCAGAACAGGTGAGCAAGCGAGTCCAGGATAGCTCAGTTGGTAAGACATCTGCCTTCTAATGCAGAGTTAGTCAAGACCCATTTGGGATATTTTAAACTTCGTTACTGATCAAACAGCATTTCTTGTAGGATTCACGTTGTTTTGGCATATATATAAATAGCAGATGATTTTCTATTTAAGAGACTTCATGGTTGCAATGACAACCTAATAAATTACAATAAACCCCCCCCCCCCCCCCCCATGAATAAATGTAATTGAAACAATCAATATACAAATACATGGTATAAATCTGAAAGATTTAAAGTACAAGGCTTATAAGCAGATTTCTGTAACCATAATCACCATACAGGGACAATTAAGTCATTCTCAAAGCCAAGTGTCTCGGTAGAGTAGTGGTAAGATTTTCTGGCACAGGTAGGCCTACAGGTAAGTAAGTTGTCAGGTTGTTAGTTCGAAACCATCTGGGGGCAAAATTTTGGCACTCTATGAGGACATGTATCTCATAGATTTTAATGAAATTTTCCTAGCTTTTTCTTCATTGCCCTCCCTGCAACAATATTATCTAGACTCTTGTAATCAACCCTTAACTGTTTGGAGGAGATTCCCCCCCCTGTAAATTAATCATTTCTTAATGTGTACATTTCTATGTAAAATTAAATCAAATATTCATAATTTCGGCGGCCTTGTTGACGACCAAGTGCTTATGTTTACGTACCACTAACACCGCCTGGAATCAGGTCAATATACTATGAGTCCTGTCAGCAATAATGGACGATGAGAAGGTCGGTTTGAACTTGTTTTAAAATACTGTTCTGACGACGATTTAGTGACAATTGGCGATTTAGCGAAGTGATCATGGTAATACCATATTGAAACAAAGGTACAGTGCTTACATGCAAGATTTGGTCATTAAAATGGGCCGCAACAGAATCCACTTGCGCTCAGTTGCCGTTTTTCTAGATAGGAGTGGGCCGAATATACGTCCGAACATACGTTCGACTGTCGGTGACAGTCTAGTAACACCCCATACGGACTATGTTGGAACTGCTCTATTAAATGAAAAACAACCAAAAAGGCTGAAGAAATATGACTGCTATACACATCAGGAAAGAACTCCACCGGCTGCCAATTATACTGAATTAAAGCTTCTCAATATGACATTGAAAACATTCAACAATGAATCACTGTCCTAAAAATTACCAATCTATTGAAAACAAAGGTTCGACCAGCGCATAATCTCAGCTGCAATGACTCGTTCAATGTCCTCAGTCAAGAAACAATTATGGTTCCTGAGCTTTCTTGGTCATATTGCTTCTTGTCTTGGGAATAAACTACCAGAAAGTATCGCACTGAATTGTGAATGATGGCAATGAAAAAAATAATATTAAAAAGTTATATATTCATAATTTATCGTGAACAATAGGTTTATTTGATTGTAGTTATTTTGTAAACAGTTTCATTTATTTTATGTGGCAACATAACTTGAGTTAATTGTAACTGATGAGTTTATTGTGATTAATAAAGTTATGAAAAAGAAACTCAGGGGTTTCTTCTGTGATATTATAAATACATAATTTTATAATGTTGAATTATTGACTTCATCGCAATGTTTATTACAGGACGAATAAAATTATTTTTCCACTCAGTGATATTTAAGTTACTGGTGCTGGTTGTCATTAAGACTTACAGTCATGCATGTATGATTGCAATTGGTAGTTTAAAAGCTTCAGAAACTGGTAATATAGAAACCATGTGGCAACATAGTATCTGTCTACTATCTGATCGATTAAAAATGGATGAGACTCAACTGCAAGGTAAGGCCCCAGTCAAAGAAAAGAAAGTCTAAAGTTTAACATTGAAAAGTAGTTAAAAAAACAAAACAAGGTATGGGATGCAATGTTGCACTTAAAGTATATAATTTAAAAAAAGTAAAAATTGAAGCATTGATTTGGTCTGCTTGAAATTTTAACTATTTAAGTAATCACACCTACTGAGTTCTCTAAGCAGTTCATACAATCCTTTCTAGTGACCCAAGACGCCAAAACTAAGATCCAGATGAATGCCATAAAAGATGGAATCCAACAATCTCTCCTCCCCCCCCCCTCCATCCCCACCTCACCTCTTTCAATTTCAGCAACACAACCATCTTTATTTTTATTACAGACTTCTCCAACCATAGATGCTGCTACTGATGCTGCTACTGATGCTACTGCTGATGCTACTGCTGACGCTGCTGCTGATGCAGATACTGATGCTGCTGCTGATACTACAACTAATAACCATATTCTTCCCACAGATTCTACCACAGGCCAACAACATGAAGACATGGAAACAAACTTCACTCTCCAGAAAAGAAGAAAAAAGACTCACAAGAGAAACAGGTCCAGCCAAAGCCAACACTCTAACTCAACCCCTGAGCCAGAGTCCCCTAAGAAGGCTAGGACCACCTTCTCTTCCCCTCAACCCAGGAAACCAAGAAATCCAGATGACAACCTCACATTGGAGTCCCCACCAAATACTCTAATGATGAATTTTCTCCCATTACAGGACTCCCCAACTGCATCCGAATGCAAAGTGCAGCCCTCGGAAGACCCACCAACCGCTTCAGGGCCACTTGCTCCTCTCCTGAGGAGAAGCAGGGCCTACTAACAAATGGACTCTCTTTTGATTTTTGCAAACTTAAGGTCGAAGACTACCGAACCAGAAGGCCCCTTCAGTGCATCCGTTGTCAATCCTTTGGTCACAGAGCGAACACCTGTTCTAATGAAACTAGGTGTAAGCGCTGTGGCCTTGGGCATGGGCACAAGGAGTGTACTTCTCCTCTGGAGAAGGCCTCCTGCACCAACTGCCAAGGAGAGCATCCTGCATCCTTCTCCGGCTGTCCTTCCTACAAGGCAGCCCTTCTCACCATGAAATCCAAAGATATCAACACAGCCCAGAAGATTGCCCCACCGGCCAGCCTACTAGATGCCACCCGCATTGCTGCCACAGTTGCCCAGATTCTTACCAACATCCTCCAACCTCTCCATCCTGGAATATCGGAGGCTTCCATTTTGAACATCACAGCTACCACAGTGTCTAACATGTATAAAGTCAGTATGCCCCCCTCCCAAATTTCTGATTTTTATTAAGTAGTGACTAGCATCCCTACCTCAAGGTAAGCTTCCTATTCAATTATCACAAATATTCTTTATTTCTCCCTCACAACCAACACCTTCTCCTTTCTTTCCTTTCCAGACCTCTTCCCTTGAAGCGACTGACGTGGTGCTGAATCCAGATCCTGAACCGATCGTGTCGTCTGACCATGATGTCTGGGATCCTTCACAAAACACCAAAAGCGATTTCTGATAACCGATTTGCCACTCCCCTAAAAATCAGGGAGGGAAATGCTTCCGTGCATTGTCTGCGCACGAAGTAGTGCGATATTCCTACACCTAATTTCTTTTTTACAAGGAGCTACTTACTGTGAAACTGGTGCAAGTTTACGTTTTCTTTTGGCTGATACTATTGCACCATAATGAAATTGCACAACTTCATCATTAAATTCCACCAACTGCAGCAGGTACTACTTTCGTGAATGTCACTGAACAAGCGTTGTAACAGCATTGCGACGCCTATTCAACGATCCTTTTCTTAACCTTATCCCGTGATACTTTGCGCGAGTTATTAGAAAGACCAGTGCGGACAAACGCTGTCTTTCGGTTAGAAATTGTCACAGATCTCAATCTCCCTTCAATCACTGACCCATATTTTGTAACTTAATTTGAGGTTTCGTTCGCCTAATATATCTGGTCTGTCATACAAATATATTATGATAGTCCTATATTTGGTAAAGACCTAGGCCCAGATATTTAAATAACTTGCCTTATTGAGGAGGTTTCGCAGATGTCTGGACATAGCGACCGTTGCTAGTTTATCCCATCAAGCAGGGTGTCTATGGCAACCGTGTGCCTGGCTGCAGGATGTCAGCGTAGCCAACGCACAGAGCGTGGGTCTTGTGCACCACGGGAGGGGAAGGCTTCCTCCTGAAAAACCAATAGAACTAAATGAAAAATGATGAAACGGCCTTTAAGATAATTATTACAACATAAATGTGTTGTCAGTCAACTAATAGCAAATGATTGCTGTAACAACCAATATGACAGGTTATTATTACAATATTTTGCACTTTATTTTTTGGCTATTCTTATTTAATTACTTATCTACACGTAGATACTGGCAACCCCTTGTATTCTTTGTTCCCGTGAGACTAGCTTTGGTTTGTCTTCTATCACTCCATGATTTGAATATACATTGTTCAGCTAAGTAAATCATATCATATACACATAAATATATAATATATATAATATCTATATTAAATATATATATGTCTACCTCTAGTCATTTTTACAACTCCCTGTTCAGAGTGTTCCTTTTCTCGAAATTGACAGTAAATATGAAGTGACCTCAATGACTAATGTAGCAACCATGATAATATTACATATTGCATGTAGTGTATCTATCAATTACATGATCGACAGCCATATTTGGATTTTTTTTAAATATGGCAAACCCTTTTTTTTGGTATAGATAGACTACATGCAATATGTAATATTATCATGGTTGCTACATTAGTCATTGAGGTCACTTCATATTTACTGTCAATTTCGAGAAAAGGAACACTCTGAACAGGGAGTTGTAAAAATGACTAGAGGTAGACATATATATATATTTAATATAGATATACATTATATATTATGTATATGGTGGACTACCTGTTAGTAATTGGGTGCCGTATGGGACTAACCTCTAGTCATTTTGACAACCTTTTCTTTGGAGTGAAAGCGAACAGATATATTTGGTTGACGTGAAAGTATTTTTCACATCGAACTTCTTAATTACACAGTTTTAGAGCCAGTATGTAGTCACCCTAATGATGCTTACTAGAGGATGTACAAAATCCACCATGTCAATACAGAATTACCAATAGTAGGATTCCAAATAAATATCTACTCGTTTTTCGGTCATGTTTTGTTCACAGGAATGTTTCCAACTTCCTAGCTGACTAAACACTTCTTTTGAAAAATTAACTAAAAGTTTCCATAATGATGACGATGAGGCAATAGGGATTCCTGCATTTATCTACCTATCTGTCATCATTGAAAAGATAGAAACTTGAAGTTAATTGGAATATAAAGGTGTTTTATGGATAAGAAAGTTGGGGTTTGACTCCTCATATGCTCATTGGTAATATTTCTGCTCATTTTATGATGCTACATAACTTGCATGAAAAGAAACAAATAAATAAAAATAAATATTTGGAATCCCATTACAATTCTTATAATACATTACAGTTGAGTGAATATACATTGAAACCTGCCATACCAGTCATCTTGATCAATATCACATGCAAGCTGATGACATACATGATCATAAGTGCTCTAACTAATGTAAGACCCTTTACAGCCAAATCCATTGACTTGGAAAACTTATAATTTATAATTAAGCCGGCCTCACACTATGCGATTTTGTCGGCCGATTCCGTGTCGGCCGATGAAATCGCGCTAGTATGCATGGACCCGCCGACGCGATTTCCCGGAAAAATCGGCGTCGCAAGGAGTCTGGCATGTCAAAGAAAATCGACCGACAATTACCATCAAGGGGCCTGTTAATAACTAAATTGCAATCTATGCAGTGGAATTAGTTGACAACTTTCCAACAGTAATTGCCTGACTGTTTACTGTTTTGCGCTAAGGTCAAGCGCAATTCTAAAGAAGTAGTATAATTGACTGTCGTTAATCCATATACAGTTGAATCTCTACCTTAAAGACCACACTATCATGGGTCCCAGCCAGTGTCGCAATATAAACATGTCCCCTATTCAATTGGCCAATGTGTTGAGTGGGAGAGGCATTACAGATTTACTTTAATTTCATTGGTTAGTATGTCAATGATTGACAGATTATGTAACAATTGTTTGCTGATAGTTTAATTACCATGTAACCAAAATGTAGCAACAATACCCAATGTAGCAAGAAATAATGTCCCTGACATAAAGGTCTGAAAATTTTGCAGGAACTGCACTTGACTTGACCTTTCACCTGAATTTCTTATATTTATTAAAATGAAAATCAGAGAAAAAGTAGAAATAGCATAACTCCACTTCTAGCAATAATAAAAATATGCAGTTTTCTGCAAACCCTTTGAAATGATGTTTTGTGCATAACTATTATATAATCCTTTTACCTATTCATTACAGCATTACTTTTTGTTTTTTAATGTCTCAATTGTAGCCTGGGAAAAAAATCTGATGGGGGGGGGGGGGCAATTCGGTCAAAGGTCATGCTTCTAATGTAATATTTATATTTGGCAAAATTCTAGCTCAGACTAGTACAACCAGATTGAAGTACACAGAAAATACGTCATAGATCTATCTGATTTTGCTTTCAGCAGAAATTTAAAATACATCTTCCAGCAGAAATTAAAACTGCATATTTTTATCATTTCTAGAAGTGGAGTTTTTCAAGATAATAAATTCAATATCAATTAATTGAATTGCGCAATTGATAGCTATTGATCACCAGCAAAAGTGAGTTATTGTCTGACATAATTTGCGATCTTGACCTCAAATGTACGGAGTTAAACAACCCACGTAACGACATTGAAATGATTACGCAATGTGAGCGGGCCCAGTCAAAACACCAACTAATTGTAACAAATGTTAACTGAATAGCCAGTCAAGTGTAATTGTTTACCAAGTGTCTAATAATGCAAACCTTGCCTAGACCTATTAAAACCATGTAGATCATGTAGATGATTGACAGCTCAATTTTGTTGGGTTCAATGAACTTTTGACAGTTGTTGATTTGTATATTATTTAGTACTTTGGATACCAATATATTTTGATTACATTTGATTCTATTTTGTGCTGATCCATCATGATCAAGCCTCCATGCCACAGGAAAAATATATATGACAAAACAGTTTGACATTTATTTTGAATCCTACTATAATGCAAGCAACAACAAAATAGTCCATCCAAACCATAAGTTCCTGCATGGCCATTCACATCCTTAAAACCCCAGTGAAATTCCAATTATAAAGTTATCAAATTATTTAAAAATAAAAATCATAATAATATGCCACTTCTAGAAGCAAATTCATTATATCATTGTTCTAATTGGCCTATATTGGCTGGGGCAGAACATTGATAATTGGGCGTAACGCTCGGGACACTACTACCCTGTAAAGAACGTCAACAATGGTCTGGAATGATATGAAGAATATATAATAACATAATTTTATGCTATTATATATTTTTCTTTAATAGATCAATAAATTTGTAAAAATTCAAATAAAATGTTGTTTTTTTTATTCTGTAACAAAGGGTCAAGTAATACATGTAAGACTATTTACAAAAAAAATTGAAAAAATACCAGGATTTTTTAATCAATATGGAATTCAACTGCACTGAGCTTTAAAAAAATATTGATGTTAGACAAACTAAAAAATTGGCCATATTATTATTAAATACTATGCATATTTGTTTGTTGAATTATATTAGGCAGTTTATACCAAACTGCTAATCGCAAATCACACTTGATACCTCACAGTTAAATCAGTCAGTTGATCTCAGTCAATTCTGTCTGTCAGTCTCATCCATTCAGTCAGTCAGTTCAGTTCAGTCAAATCAGTCTGTCTGTCACTCAGTCAGCACAACAGAACATGCCAGCTGACAACTAGTCAGTCATTTAGGCAGCCAGACAGTGGTTTGTCATTGTGGTCTAATGAACATGTAAGCCTTTATACTGTGAATGAATATTTATGGCATATACACTGCCAAAATATTCATTCACAGTATTCATAACTATTCTAATCTTTTCACTGAACCCTGAAGTCTACTCGGCCTATATGACCATCTGCCAGAGGCAGGCATAATGATGAAATGATATGGCTTGGATTCCCAAAAATTTAACACATTCACACCATATATATATATATATAGGTGGGGTTTTTTTTACTTGCCTCAGCAGATTTTTGATGTCAAGTATATTAACCTGAGTGCGAATAATATTGTGACAAATAATGTGTGTGCACAATATTGCTAACCTTGACATGCTGCTATTCGTCCAAAATCATAATTTCTAAAATGTTTTAATGTTATAAATTATAATTAGAAACAAATCTTCAGATGACGTCATGTGCATCCAGAAATCCCATTGGTTAAGGGAGTCACTCAGCCAATTGAAGTCCTGGATTCACATGACCTCATTAGCTGGAGTTCAGTTTCCAAGGCTATGAGATTGGATTCCGAGTCAATGATTTGGCTGTAAATCAGAATCCATCTTGTTTTATACGTTATATATGCACTAGTATTTCAGCAAGGGTATACAATGCCTAAAATTTCCAACAAATCATCATCATCATCATCATCATCATCATGATAAAAGGTCTACAGGCAGCAAACTTAACTCTCTAGGGGTCATTCACCAGACGAAGGGGAATGCAAGAATACAATGTATATAAGAGTGAAATATACTGCAACCAACAAAGATCACAATATATATGCTTAGACATGCACTGCTGTAACTTAGAATCACTATTAATTGATTGGTTTAGTTACATAATGTAAGGTCAAGCTGGGCAACCCAATACAATTAGTATACTGCAATCTTCATTTACCATATTAAACCTCATTTTAGGCCACACTGAAAATGAAAAACATTTTCAACATTTTTTTTCACAAAGCTTAATCATGAATAACTGTAGCTTTTGAGGGACCAGGTGAGAACGGTTAAAAATTGTTCTTATTTGGTATGGTAATAAACACTTTTACTTAGTTTAAAATAACAATTTCATGGTCAGTGTTTAATGTTCCTTACTCAGTCAACCTAGATAAGACAGTACTGAATCACAACATACACAATGACATGCGGCATATTTGATATGACAAGATAGATTTCCTGAATTTTGTCTGCATATAATTTACCACAAACTTATAAATCTTCTTTTTCAAACTTGATAATAATGACAGATAAAAAAAACTCAATATGTTCAGAGGTTAAAATTGAACTCCACACAGGGACCTTCCCAAGTACCACTGGCCTTGCATTTGTTTATGTGTTGACTACATTGTGACATAATATAATGTAAAAAATGATTTGATATACAGTCAACTGTGTATATTTAGATTGAACATCACTTGCATACTGCACTGGACTATTAGTCAAATGTGGGGAAAATACAACATGATCGTTAGTGTCAAATTGTTGCCAGCTGTGCATATTACAATTAATCTGACAATACAATGACAACTAGACAATGCTAAAGCACCAATGTACTATTGCTGTGGAACAATTGCTGTGGAAGTGCGCATCATCATGTGCCATATATATATTATTAATATAAAATTAGTTAAGCATTAATGCTCCCCACGTTTCCTGGCGCCGCACTGCTCATATTGGCCAATCATAGGCCTATCATTTTAATCCCTTTTCAAGCCCTACAAAACCCAGGGACAAGGGCTAAGTGGTCATTCGCTTTCATTCCTTCGTTGAAATGCTTTTCCTCATGTGACGTTTATACTAATATAGATAATTTTCATTCATGTTAAAGTTGAATAACTAACATGTGTGTTTTCAGAGACATTTGCGATTTCCTTGTGTTTGAGGAGCATGGGCTTCCACAAGAGCAATGTCTCTTGTATGTGTGTTCTGATTTATGTATGTTGCCAATAAAGGCCTATTCAAGCCACTCACAAGAGACCGCATTCTCGTTTCCTTTCCAGAGTATTAGATGGGTTTAAGTCAACTTTATAATTATGTATACAGGGTACATGGCCTTTATTGCAACCCAAAGGTTGGAATTTAGCAATGTATAGTTTACTATTTTTAAGATGCAATACCCATTAAGTAGTATACAGCAGCTCCCCTGGCCTCCAACTCAGCTCCCTTGTACAGCCATACACACGCCTTATCGGCGCCATGGCTTTAAACTTCATTCTGAAGCATAACTGTATCGGACTATCAGTGAAGCCAGGTACCCACTCTGTGCTGTGACAGCAGCATTGACAGGGCCGTAGCCAGACTTCAAAAATAGAGGAGGCGAAATCCTACTTTAATGGCCTTCACTTTCACAAGTTCAATAGGCTTATAACTTCCAAAATTATTGCAAGCAAGAGATGCACACTCAATAGTTTTCCTTTATTTTATGTACAAAAGCAAGTCACAAATGTTATATTAACAAAAAAGTCCATCAAACACTAATTTATTGCCAATTTTGCCCAAAAATTTGTTAATTTTACCCAAAATCAGAGGAGGCGATCCTGGCTACGGGCCTGAATGAGGACTAAGTGGATTGCAGAAAGCCACAAACATAGGAAGTCAGAGGGCGAAGCTTCAATCCGGTGCCTTGTGATTGGGGAGTCGAGCATTTCTACCACTAGATTATCTGTTCCTGTTCAATTTATGTTACAAATTTACAATACATTGATGCACCACTGTATAACAAGGTTGTCGAATAGCATGCAATTCTTATACTAGATTTTACAGCTGAATGCAATGAAGTGTAGTCCAGTTCCCTTTAAGCTACTTTACAAGTGTGCTTGCAGTGTCACCATTGTTGTGAATTCCTGGTTATCTATGTGTAGATGGCATTTTGTTTAAAGCCAACATTACTCTGTTAAGACTGTTTGCAAACCATATAGATTCTTCCTTGTCCTTAAACTGACTTGATAAATCACCCTAGCAACGCCATGGTATCACTAGACAATGGTTCAACTGAATTTGGCTACACTACATTGCATTCAGCGTTCAGCAGTAAAGCCTTTCGGTGGACATGAACCACCTGAACCAGGGGATCTCACATTACTGCCCAAGAGATTTGTGTAGTCAATTCAAGAACCATGAAGCAAACTACTTCGTTAGCAAACAGTCTTAACAGATTGCTTATAAGTGACTTTAAACAAAGGAGCATGTGCACATGGGTGACCTTGCAAGCACATTTGGATAATAAACGGCACTAAACTTCATCGCATTCGGCTATAAGCCGATGTTCGTTGTTATGGAGCAAGAAAGAACGCTTGGTTATTAGCAACCATATCAGGTGAGCTCTGTCTTCAGTGTAACCGGAGAGGACATGTAGCCACCACGTGCGTTATCAGACAACACCAGCTGATAGCCTCACCTTCCTTAATTCATTTACACTTGAGAATTAGCATTTTTAAAAAGTACTCTGACGTCAAGGCTTTAGCAGTGAGATCAGGGCAACTTGTTAGCCCAACTCCCATCCACTATTATCAGACACTTGAGATAAACTTGACTATTAATATGAAGAACCACCAATCCGGACTCAACACAAAACCAAGTGATGAAGGGCAGCCACAGCAGGAAATCACCGTCATATCTCAAGTTCATCACTGGTTAAAAATTTGAATTAATATGATGAACCCATTCACGTGAATTGTATAACTCACTCTGTATAATCAAGTTGCAGGTTATAGTTTTATAATCCAGGTAAGGTATACTGACTTTTAAAACCACTGCAATTATAACGGAGACGACACTCAAGTGCATATTGGGATATTGGTTCTACTATAACAGTTGTAAGCCAACTCCAAGTGATACCAACTCATCATTACAGCTGCCACTTACTTTTAAAAGACCATAATAATTGTGTAATCCACACTTACCTAGCTGCTCCTGGTACCACCACACTACATCATCACAATCAGTTGCCCTAGAATGCCACTCACAGCTCAGATGATCTCAGATGGAGATATGGCACTATAATGGCAGTTCCATCTGATATTAGGAATTAAATGGGCTGACACTGCGCCAACTATCACGTGTCAGTACCTGCCAGCCCCCTCTCCACTTATTATGGATTAGCTGAACTCGGAGAACTCTGCCTCAGCCAGAAGATTCGGCCATGCTGTCGATCAATATAGAAACAACATTTTCAACAGGAGCATCTTTCATATATATTGAAATATTGATCACCACAATGTTTAATTGTTTGAATGGTTTTACATGGCTACTATTCTCTTGCCTGATAAAATCAGCATCTCTAAGAAATTATTTCCCCAGTTGACAATAATCATCTATAGAGGTTTCCAAGGTAACTACTAAACACCTTAGTACACTTCACATCTCCACTTGATCATTGATTAATTGACAAGTTTCCTCATCCTAGCTTGCTCTGAGTTTAAGTATTAACTCTTCGCCAGTCTCTTGTTTATTTCTCAATTCTCAGTGAGTCAATGAAATCAGTAGTAATTGAATTCTACATTAACAAAAGGTACATCGTTACTTACAAGATGACATTATAGGTCTTTTGTGACCTCTACATGTCAGTAAATTCATTCATTCATTATGAACTTATTGAACTATCATGTCCACAAGATGCGTGCACTTTAAATGTGGCACTCTTCTTGAGTTACATCCAAGCTGGATGTCGATCGCATGAGACGTTAAATTGGACATGCCTTGCGTGTACTCGATGTCTATTCTAAGGCAAGTAAAAGACCCCACCCATGGGGTAAATGTGTAACATGGTGTTGACTCCAAGCCTTAACTCATTATTACGTCTGCCCCTGGCAGCCAGTCATATATGCAGAGTCAGCGTCAGACCAGACATTAACATTGATCCAAGCATTACAGCGCAAGTGAATTGACCACAAAGACCTACTAAAAATAGTGCAAGTGCACTAGTACATTATATCCCCAGTAAAGCAGTAATACACATACAATCATACATCTATGTAACAATAAATATCTGTCTATTTATGTGCTGCAATGTATCATAACTATTGAACTGGATGCCAATGCTAAGACGTTACCAATAAATGCAAGGTTTGATTATACATGTACCCGAAATCAATAAGGCTTTCATGTCATCATTACATCTGCCTTAGGAAGTCAACAATATTTTTATATCGATCGACGTTGTTCATCCTGCAATGCATCAAAATACAAAGTTCTCATGTTCACTCACTAGACAGACTAAACCCAATTCTAAACAATAACATGGAAATTATTAGGGCTGTTGACCTATGGAATATTTTGGGAATTTCAAATCACAAGATAGATACATGTACGATTCAATTCAATTTTATTACGAGGAAATCTGAAAATATTACACTGAAACATGGTTGTTCTCGTTACTAAGTTATTTTCTATACTAACCCAACTATAACAGCAGCAAGTTGATCAGATCTTGGAGAAATTAGATCAGGAGGGAACACTCGGAATTTGCAACATGAGTATGCCATAATGAAAGTCTGTATTTCCTCAGATTTCACAGGTCTAAGGTTGAGTACAATCAGCTTGGCGCTGGATGAGGGGAGGCAGTGGCCCTCAGAGATGAATCTTCTACTCATGAACAGGAACTCTCCCAAGCAGAAATTCTATGTAGTTATTAATGTTTTCATTTTATTCCCACGTTTTGTGGCCTACAATTAGAGACTTCTCCCGTGAAAATTAAACCATTTTTTGTAGAGATATGGTTATGAATAATAAAATAAAGATGACTGTGTTTTTTTACATTGCTGTTATAAAAAAACCCACAAATACCCACACAATCAAATTATGCTACGATGAAAGCAAAACTTCTGGCCAATGATATAAGTTGATCATATAACCTATATTCACGGCTTGCTGTGGCATGTCTACTAAATATTATGATTAACATAGCAATTACTTAACAACTATGCATCTGAGTGAATTAAAATTTAAGTGTATTATCCATAAGGTTGTTGTCCACCTAATATCATAATCAGTATGTTTTTTTTTAGTTTTTTTGTGCTCAGTATCACCGAATTAGATATATCACGCAATATAAATAAATGTGCTGAAAAACTGATAAATATGTAAATTCCATACTTATTGTTGCACAATTGCCCCCCAATTAGGGCCACCCGTATATCCTTTGGTCATTAAGCCAATTTAAAAGATGTGCAGCAAATCGTTGAAAATTAAATTCATAGGAGCCTGGGTGGGAAGTGATCAGGAGCCTGTGTATTCAATAGTCCCATTTAGCAGCAATTATTGAGTTACAGACGCAGTCATAGAGTTAGTTGTGGATTGCATTCCAACTGATGGATCTATATGCAATGGAAATAAAGTATGTGATGAATTTAAAAGCTTCTGAATTTGGTGTTATTTGGGGCCAAGCCTAATATGAACTTAGAATAGTGCCAATAGAGTCGTGTCACTGGGCAGCCCTGAATTCAGAAGGACCTAAGTCTTTCATCTCTTCTCATTACTCAGTTTAGCTTTCAGACATAGTAGCTCATAAATAACTGATTCTGTGAATATAATTTTCTCAGGGAAAAAGCAAAAATCAATTGAATGATAAGATGTCAAATAAACATTAAAATACACTAAAAAATACTGGTGCTAGGATACACTTTGCTTCAGCCAATCACAATCAAGGGCGGGAACTTTTTCAGCTAATAGAATTGCGGTATTCTGTCGTAGCCCCCTGGTGTAAATATAGCAAACCTTCCGTGAAAATCCACTATTGTGTAGTAACATTGTAGTGATTCGGCTTATTATTATAAAATATATGGTGATTTTGACCATATTTTTTAGTACTGGCATAATTAGTGTAGCCTTAGTGTAGTTTAGCGGAGGTTCATAATAAGAGGCAAAACAAAAAAAAAATCAAATTGTTTTAAACGTCATCAGTTGCATCCAAGCATATGACGCCACGGGTTTATACAATTGGTTATTTTAGAATACAGGGCTCCACAATTATCCTACGAACCATTGATTGACCAAAATTACAATTTGCAAGTCACGCGATAGTTGAACTGCTTAATCTGAGGTGGATAGCCAACGGTTGAACAACCAGCGTCTCCTGGCACACCTTTAGCACATTTGCATGGCTTAATTAAGCCTATATTAAGATTAAACTATGTCATCTTGGGCTGTACAAGCAGCTAAAAGACAGGCCGTCAAGAAATTGAAAGGTAACTCCTAACTGACTGACTTTGCACCATTTCCATCCAATATAGCAACAGACATTAAACTGAGAATACTAAGAGCATGATGAGGCAGGCTAACTTCCTGGAGAGATGACCTCTTTCGTCCAGTGCTCCAATAGCACCTGCCATGGCATCCATTCGTCCAGTTCTTATAACTATTGTAAGAACGAATGCAACAGTAATGTTCCCATAGGGAAAACAACTTAAAGGCCTAGGCTATAATAAGAGCCAACTGGCTTCTCTCCCTACTAAACTCAGTAAATTGCAACTTCGAGGAGGCAGCACTATCATCCAAATAGCTTCCCATGCACCACATTAAAGTTAACTAGGTGGGCGTTAAGGCCTACTCAGGAGCATACAATCTTGCAGTTTGAAAAGGGCTTGTGCTGGACTAATGATGAAACTATAATATATGACCAGTGCCCATCACCCAATAACCAATGATAACAGCAAGATATGAAAACTTGGGCAAAGAGTAGCATTAGCATCTGGGTTTACAACCATATATGTATATATAATATGATTATAGAAACAATGTTCGACAGTCAGAATTATAATTTATATTGAATCAATGAATATTATCAAAATGCAGAGGTCACGAAATACCTATAATGTCACATAATAATTGAATGAACCCCAAAAACAGATTCAACTCCATTAACATCACCCTGTACCCAACACTGAACAGATGGCAACAGGACCTGTTCTCATGTTCACTTACACATTCTGTATATTTTCGACACATCGCGTATTCATATTTTAATCTCTCATCAATACATTGTACACAGCTTATATGGCTTGTACTTATAATATTATTTTTACTAACATGCAGGCCCTATGGGAGACAAATGGCATAAAATGTACCCTCAGTGCATAAAGATCTATCTACCTACCTGTCTGAATGTACAAATATTCCAAAACTATGTATTGTCTTTATCTCAACTTCCCAACTTAACCTTATAATAAGATGGTAAAAGTTTAAACTCACATGACCAAAAAATTGAAACCGGAAGGCATGAGACCCCCAAAATACAATGAAGTAGAAAGCTGAGCTGCACTGTCTCTTAACCATGAAGTTTTCAATTTATTATTAGCAATAACCGCACTTCTGTTGAACCTCATTGGTTACGGTACTGCAACTACGCAAAGCTTAGCCATGAAGCACCAAAAAAATTATTAATACCAAGCAGCTAACCTCATACAAACTTACCATAATCTAGATAAAACAAAACAGATTTGAAGCACTGATGTTGACTAAAGAGCCTGTATAACTTTATATATGTTGGTGAATTTCCGCAATTAAGTGGGTAATGTAGACCATAATTCACACTGATACAGTGTTTCAGCTAGGATTTGAATTGGGCATGGCGCACAAAGATATTAGGGCACCTAAATAGACTCATATAGGGCGCCCAGCTAGTTAAAAAGCAAAAAAAAAAAGGTCTCCACTTAATTTTGGTAATGGTTCTCACAAAAACGGCTCAAATGGCCTAGCTGGAACACTGTGATTTGAATAGCCACTCCATTTCAACATCTACATCTTAGATCCGAACAACAGTCTTGAGCAAATGCACTGGAAGGTTGCAGAGGTCACCCCAGACCCTAACATCAGCCCTCTCCCAAAATATTGCCAGGCTTTTATAACAATGAACTGATATTAATCTTGTGACATATTAAGCCACACTGTATATATGTGATAAATAAGTAATCAGTTATGTAAATATGACTATTAAGTTTTTGCTTGATAATTGTTTATTATGTGGCACTCCTTAAGACCTTGAATTATCAATTGTTATCAACTGCTAAGTGGGACCATAAATGCAACTTTAACTTGACATGGTGAACAGAAATAGTGAGTTCAAGTATACCAAATTATCTGTTTTCAATTTTAGTGTGAAAAATACATAATAATCATGTTTGATATTAAAATGTCAATAATGATCATGTACAATGTACATTAGCACTGGTACCGTATCTCATACAATGTAGTGCTTTGCACTCGGGCGGAGGAGGGGACCAACTTATATGTACATTTACCACTTTAATGATAAATAGTAATGCAGCCTACAGGAATTCGGGTGAATTCGGCGCAAATGCGCACTCGGCGCGTCTAAAACAGTGAATTCGGCCCAAAATATAGTGGATTCGGCCAAGTGAACTCGGCGAAAGGTAAATTTGGCGACCGTAATATCCGTATCCTAATTGCTATTAGCAATTAGCAATTAGTGATTTACTACATGCTATCTGTAATCATTACATAAAACACTTGTAATCAGCCTGGATAAAGTCCTAATTGCTACTGCAGAGTTGTTTCATCCGATTCACTACATGCTATCTGTTATCAAAAACTTCAAATACAGATTATCTTTTATTGATTTCTTTGCTCATCTTGTCAAATTTTACATTATTTACTATGTATTATAAAAAATTCAAATACAGATTATCTTTTATTGTTTTCCTTTATTTTTTTTACATATTTACTATGTATTTATACATAAAAGTCACAAGTCCATCTTTTGTGATCTATGTGAACTATGGTGTCATTTCAACAGCCAAAAAGGTAAGTAACATTTATAATATTTGTAACTTTACTGTATGATACTGTTTAAGTCGTTAACGTTTTTTCCCTATAAATGCCGAACATAAATCTTGCAGTAGTATAACATTGAGTAAGTTAGGTTATCTAATGTTAGGATTTAACATAAAAAGTTGACATTAGATAAGAATATTGCTAACATCAGTATATCATTAGAATAGAATATTGCAACATTATGTTATTTTAACATTAGTATATTATATCAGGATGTTGGAACATTACGTTATATTAAAATTTCATTAATTAATGTTTGGGAAAACATGAGTACTACTACTAGCTATAGTGATATTGGCATTAAATTTATTAAATTTTTGCAAGGAATCATATATAATGTTGTCAGACGTTTTCCACCCCCAAGTAAAGTACAAATGTACGCGCCGAATTCGCCAAATTTACGCACCGAGTTCACCAATAGCGATCGCCGAATTCACTATACTTCACCCGTCAATTCTAGTGAATACGGCGGCGCCGAAGTTGATACCCGCCGAATTCACCTACAGAGGGCACCATCCACCACCGCAGCAGACGATAGGATGACTTTACTAGTTAATTGTTACTTGACAATGATGTACTTTTTCTCCCAATTGCGCAGTGGCCATGAATGCAAATTTAACACGAAATTACAATGTGCAATTGAATCAGTAATGTGGTAAATATGAACATTGTACTGAATGTACAATGACTGTCAATGTGCATGCTTTTTATTGTATTTTTCACAAAGAGGAAAACAAGTTTTGTATTCTTGAACTCACTATTTCTGTTCTGTACAGTGTCAGACAAGACATGCTTACCTTCTTCGTTCTAATGTTAGTCCTTGGATCATAACTTTGCCAACAGATCTGTGTATGATGTACGGCTACACAACAATACCCATGCAGACTCTTTCTTTAGAGTTTGATTCGCTGCACTGGAAAGCGACTGGTTCCGGTTCTAAATGTTCTTTTTTACACGAGATGGCGCCGAAGGCGAAGAAAGCTTTACTGGCGCCACCTGCTACTGCCAAAATACTGCATGCCAATATCCAAATAGTCAAAATATCCAAAAATAGGTGTCCCGAAAAGCGAAAGAAGAAATAGACTGTATCAAATTATCGACTGCCAAATATTTTTAGTTCTTCTCTATCACGTGAGAGGTCGCTCTAATACTGTCCTTAAACTTAAAGAGCATGTTACCAGTTGCGGAACGGCGTTTAGTGTGCTTTGTTGATTCTGTGTGAAATGCATAAATTCAAAATCATTGCAATGTTTTCCAAATTTAATGAAAATTTTGTCTATTGATACAGACGGAAAATCTAATCATTATTTACGAAGACATGCCATTTTGAAAAATCAGTGGACAGAATTTCCCAGTTTTTGGTTCTTTTAATTGATTTTACCCACATGTGTGAATTTTTGCAGAGATGGTCTAAATACTTTGTTGCATCATCACGCTGTTTCAAGTCATATATTACCATGGCCCATAAGTACAATTTTGACGCAACAGGGTTTCTAGATGCCACTAGGAAATTTCGACGCTGCGGATTTCTAGATGGTGCTGAGTTATTTTAGCGCTGCTGCAAAGTCTAAACAGCTCCGCTGCAAAGTCAAAACAGCTACGCTGCGAAGTCAGAACAGCTCCGCTGCAAAGCCAGAACAGCTACGCTGCGAAGTCAGAATAGCTCCGCTGCGAAGTCAGAATAGCTACGATGCGAAGTCAAAACAGCTACGCTGCGAAGTCAAAACAGCTACGCTGCGAAGTCAGAACAGCTACGCTGCGAAGTCAGAATAGCTACGCTGCGAAGTCAGAACAGCTCCGCTGCAAAGTCAAAACAGCTACACTGGGAAGTCAAAACAGCTACGCTGCGAAGTCAGAACAGCTCCGCTGCGAAGTCAGAATAGCTCCGCTGCGAAGTCAGAACAGCTCCGCTGCAAAGTCAAAACAGCTACGCTGCGAAGTCAGAACAGCTACGCTGCGAAGTCAGAATAGCTATCGGTTGCTATCGGTTAATTGCGAAGTCAGAACAGCTCCGCTGCGAAGTCAGAACAGCTACGCTGCGAAGTCGCTACGCTGCGAAGTCAGAATAGCTCTGCTGCGAAGTCAAAACAGCTACGCTGCGAAGTCAGAACAGCTCCGCTGCGAAGTCGCTACGCTGCGAAGTCAGAATAGCTACGCTGCGAAGTCAGAACAGCTACGCTGGGAAGTCGCTACGCTGCGAAGTCAGAATAGCTACGCTGCGAAGTCGCTACGCTGCGAAGTCAGAATAGCTACGCTGCGAAGTCAGAACAGCTCCGCTGCGAAGTCAGAATAGCGCCGCTGCGAAGTCAGGACAGCTCCGCTGCGAAGTCGCTACGCTGCGAAGTCAGAATAGCTCTGCTGCGAAGTCAAAACAGCTACGCTGCGAAGTCAGAACAGCTCCGCTGCGAAGTCGCTACGCTGCGAAGTCAGAATAGCTACGCTGCGAAATCAGAACAGCTACGCTGCGAAGTCAGAATAGCTCCGCTGCGAAGTCAAAACAGCTCCGCTGCGAAGTCAGAACAGCTCCACTGCGAAGTCAGAACTGCTCCGCTGCGAAGTCAAAACAACTCTGCTGCTATCGGTTAATTGCCATTTACTTTTAATGCTTTGTTGTAAGGTGTCATCAATATCTATAGTCAAGTGCAATTTGCAATAAAAGAGCCTAAGATCTGTAATATAATTGAATAATCCATTTTAAACATTTGTTTATATATTGATGGCTGTATTGTCTGTACTTATGTTTCATATTTAAAAAAAAGAAAGACTTCAAAGCAGAACTTAATTGTCCACTCATAAGTTTTTATATTAAGACCTTACCCCTTAATGTTTTTCTTTTATAACAGTTTAAATAAATATTAAATAGGTGTTTTTATAAATTTCATATCTATATATCCTTTATCTATCTATCTATCCTTTATCTTATATCCATTATCTTATCTTATCTCCTATCAACTGAAGGATTTAATTCACACTCGTTTTCAACTCAGTTTTTTATTACACCAAGATCCTTATATGCTTCATTGTCACCAATTAACACTAATTCTTGTTACGTAAAATGTCTATAAAATCTATCTATCCCTGACTGAGCTGACTGTCTAAATTAAAGATTTGGGCCACCGTACTGTCACACTACTGTGTAGACTTCGCAGCGTTGTAGACTTCGCAGCGGAGCTGTGTAGATTTCGCAGCAACTTCGTAGCAGATTCACTGGCATCAAGAATTCCTGTTGCGTCGAAATTGTATTAGCATCAGTCGGAACGGTCTGCATGGTCCACAATTTACGACACCTACACTTGAGTTACCAAGAAAGCGATAGATGTCGCCACAGTACAACTACTGAGCGATAATTCGCACTCGAACTAATTTTCGAGTGGCGGACGAAACGGCTACACGAGAAAACGGCTACACCCAAAACGTCAACAACCATAACGTCAACAGCGAAACTGGCTAAACGACAATAACCCAAACGTCAACGTTTACTAAGGCCAGAGATCGTATATAATTTTTTTGCTAAGGCCACTTTTTATGTTCTATGGTTGACAGATCCGCCGACGTTGTCAGAAAACCTCCGACGAAAGAATAAAACCGCTTTGCACACATTTATTATTTTTGCCGCCGACATCCATCAGATGGCGCTGTAACATGAAATGCGCCCGTCACGCCACCTAGCGTATTAACTAGAGACCGGCGTTGGCCGCCATTAGATAAGTCACGTGACTAAACATGGCGGACTGCCTGCAATAACAACATGGTTGAAAGTGTGTCGGATGAGATCGCGAATTTCCCTCCAGACAGCAGAAAAATAATGAATTCATAAGGGGTACATCGTGCAAAGAGGTAAGTTTAGTTGATATTTACAGAAATAAATGGTAATTATTGCGTGACACCACTGTGTTAGGGGTTTATCAGTTGGTTCGTTGTACATGTGGGATGCCCTTGCATTACATCGCGAAACTACCAAACAAGGGTGTACAAAATCTGATGCAAACTATACATTTCAGGTTGAATTACCTTGCCATTATTCACGGTACTTTATTATGATATTACCATAATAAAAAATAAACAGAGAAAGAATAACTGACGTCTCATTCTGAGAGCGTCTGCGAATTCGATGATTACAGCTAAAGCAGCTGAGGTTCTTCCGAGTCATCGTCTGCTTTGTGTCAAATTGCCAGATATTCTAAAGCAGACGATATAGAAAATATCAATTACATTTTCTCAGTCTATGCACTTTGGTAAGGATTGGTGAGATAACTTAAGAAAAAATACAGGACTAAACTTGTTGATTTCTCAGGTTTTTATCATGTGCTGCTATGTGAGAAACTACCAAACAAGGGTGTACAAAATCTGATGCAAACTATACATTTCAGGTTCAATTAACTTGCCATCATTTACGGTGCTTTATTGTGATATTATCTCAGTCTACATACTTTTCTAAGGATTGGTGAGTTAGTTTGAACGAAAAATAGGACGAAAGTTGGGTAATTTTTCAGGTTTTTTCCCATGTATACCCAAACATGAGTGTACTAAAGCTAATGCAATCTCTACATTCCCAGTTCAATCTTATTGTCTCAGACTAGAATGTTAAAATATTGCATTTTCTCAGTCAATCAATTGCTGACGGTATTTTCATGTGTTTTGTATAAGGCTGTTGGTTATCGTGATGGTTTTACTTTCAGCATAAAATGTTCCGTACACCAAGAAAAGGTCGGAAAAGATTACGTGTTGTCACAGGGTTGACACCAAAGGCTAAAGCTCTACCTAAGCCCTTGACTCCTAAAAGAAAGGTAAGGAGTGTTATGCTACTAAATATGAATTGAAAAATTTTGGGGTGGCTTAGTCGTTGAGTGTTTAACTGGGCTTTTTAATTTTTTCGCCAGATATGTATTTAATGGACAAAGGAGGAGAAGATTGATCTGCACAGTTACATTTCTTTGTTGACTGAAAAACCAGATTGGCAAAAGTGTGCTCTTTACTTAAATGCAAAGCACAAAAATAATAGAACTGGTAAGTGGCTAGGGATAAAGATATACTATATAATTATATATAGATAAATGGTTTTTATTACAACTTTTTAACATTATTCGTAATTGTTATGACAATAACTGCACTGTATAACTATTGGTTATACACAAATATTGAGATTTTTCTATTCTTTCAGCCAAAACATGTCAACAAGTCTACAAGACACTCCATGACAAACCTATCACTGATGGCTTCAGGATATTGTGTGAGGGAGCTGCCGCTCTTGGTCAACGAACTTTTGCAGGCAAAAGTGTATCAGATGGCTCCACCCAAACCGATGTTACATTTAGACCTGGGTAAGTATCTGTTTGCACCTATCCTGTCATCTGTAAATTTCTTATATAATAATATTATTTAATATAATGACATTGATATATTTGTTGGCCTATTATTAAGTCTGTTGTGTCCTACTTGACAAATGAATTGGACAGCCCACAAAAGGATGAAAACCCTGTTCCAAAGACGCCGAAACCTGAAAGAAGCAGGGCTCAACATAAACTTTTCCATCTACTTGTCCCTCGGACAAGTAACTTCGGGGTTGTCCATTCGGACAAGTGCCTAAAGTATTCTGCTTGTCCCTGGAGACTTTTAACTTGTCCCGGACAATCGGACAAGTATTAATGTTGAGCCCTGAAGAAGCACTAAAAGGCGCCTGGTATGATCAAATAACAGTGACTGCATTTTATTGATCTCATGATGCTCAATAGACCATCGCTGTTACATTTGTTTTTGTTTTGCAGTTTCCCCATCATTATGAACCGGTTTATAATACAGAAATCTGCAAAAGCCCAAACATCGGATGGCCTGAGGTATGTAACAATTTCAATGTCAAAGCCTTATTAACCATCGTCTGAACTTTTTATGTATGTTTTAAGAAATTCTTATTGATATGTTTATCGAAGATAAAGTGTTAATGATTTCTTTCCAAGCATGCAGAGATCCTACTCAAACTGTCATGACCAGGAGATTTTGTCTGCTGTGAATGATGTCAATGACGAGTCCCTCGTTACAACATCACCTGTCATTTTGCCTATGAGTAAAGACAGTCAGACATCCACCAAAGCACCATGCTCGCTTAGGCAACTGTTGGTAAGTGTTCATGAATAGCCCTGTTTTTGTAACAACAACAATTGTTAAATAATAATTAGGTGTCAGAATACCTGTTGCATTATTTTTATATTATGAATACATGCTTTTTTCCAATTCTTGGAAGTCTTTGATACATAGTTATATCTGTTTCAGTTGGAGAGTCCAATCAAGCCTTGTAATTACAGTAAGGAGAATGGCAGACAGAGACGAGAGCCACATGAATCAACTCCTTTGACATCGTCAGTTAATTCAAAATCAGCTGCTGCATGCAAGCAGCATACAGTATTGGACAAGGTATGGTAGGGATATTACAATTAACTGGGTTGCTTGTTTATAACAGTATATTGGGTGGACTCTGATATAGATATGTTTGTGTACTCTGCAACAGACACCCATGCCAAGTTTGCCGAGTGTTAGCAGCATAGAACCAGATGATTTAAGTGCACAAATTCTACGTGACTGGGATGATGGCCTTGATGAAGAACCGCAGTTATTACCAGATCTACAGCAAGATTCAGTGAGTTATATATATATAGTTCAGTGTTCATGCTCACCTAATCCATGAATGTATGACATCATTCACTTTCCATTCTACATGTCCTCATATAGCTTCATATATATATATATTTTTTCAGACAAGCACGATCGTGTTTCAGTCTAGTCAAGTAGCCGACACCCTTTCGGATCATCAATACTCAATCAGTGATAATGCGAATGTTCCTCTGATACAGGACAGCTATTGTAAGGTATGCTTTAGTAATGCGAATAATTATGACTTCTTCACTTCAACCATGCCGCCAAATTGCACATCGCTCGGCCCATTCTGTACTTATAAATAATATTATGAAATAAGTTGGTGTTTTGATGTTAGCATTAAAAAAAAATTCTTTTTGCAGTTTCCTCAAACTGGAATATGTCAACCAGAGGTGACCAGGATTCCTCCCAGGAACATACGCGCTGTGGATCATATGTATGTGAAATGCCAGACAGCCACCAAAAAGAAAAGGAAACCAAAGAAGAAGACAAAGAAACAGAACACAGGCAGTGAGACTGGCCAAGAAAAATTTAATTATATTTTAAAAACAAATGGTCCACTCAGGAAGTCCGAAAGTAGCAAGCTAAAGGCAGTTGTTAATTTTACAACAAGTTCAGAACTGGTGGCAGCCGCTGTGCTCTCTATTCCCCGAATGAAAGCCGAGATACTAAATCAATTATTTCGAACCATGAACAAAAGAGCGAAGTTCATGGGTAGACGAAAGCATGGTGATCTGTCTGTGCTCATAAAAAAACAAAGGAAAGACTTGGAGAATTTCAATACTTCTGACATTGTAGGTGAAATGCTTTTGATATTTCCCGAGCTTGTGCTTTTACTGGTGCATATGATGCTTCCTGAGAATAACTTAAACGAGCAAGATAAAATTGACAAGATTATGACAAAGTTAGCAACAGTGTATGCTATTGTGATGCAAACAAGGAACATTGAATTGAGTGCCATTCAAAGAGTCGTCTCCCTTTGTCTGATGGATAATGTTGTTGATCAAAAGGTAAATGGATTTTTCTTTTACATGTATCAATTGTCTTAGCCACAACTCATACAATGTGAAGGCTATTAATTTTTTAAGGCCAACTTTTATAGTGTTTTGTTAATGACAACTATTAAAATTGATGTTTTGAATTCAGATTTCCATCTTAGTCCAGGTCTGGAGAGAGAACCATAGGACCAATGCATGGTTGTGCAAGTATTAACCTAAGTTAAGATTGCCACTAACAGGACATAAGCTGTTCAATTTGATAAAGTGGGACAGCTAACTTTCTTCTTTGCTTTAACTATTACTGTACATACTAAAATCTGATCCATGCCGTTATCACAAAGCACATAGAACAGCTTCCATACATTTTGCCCACTTTATTAAATGAAACAGACTATGCTCCATTATAAAATTTTAATAAAACTTTTCTTCCCCCTTTTTTATCAACCGAAACCAGATAAAGTCAAGATGATTTTTTATTTTGCCACCTGAAACCAACCCAAGTCAAGATGATATAATATATTCTGTAGGACGAAACACTTACTTCAAAAAGAATTTTGATATTTCAGTATTTTGCATTAAAGCTAGGTGATAAGGTGATCACAATGGCATGTTTGTGAAAAAAGTTATTTTATGTCATGCATGACACTCCACAGGCAGCAAATTGGCCATTTCCTGTCAATTTCCAGTGATGATCAAAGCATTGGTTGCATGTGCATTTGGCCATAGTATATGTATTATATATATCCCAAAATGAAAATTTTTCATGTATGATTTCATTTACATCTTAAAATCAATGAGTAACAAATAACATAAATGTTTCAGGTGTTCGATCGTTTGAATTAAAACCCACTTGGAATATGTCTTTCACATGAGGCCACCATATCTCTTGTGAAGACTATTGGTGGCAAATTCAAGGAAGATTTAGTGGAGGCCATTAAGCAGGGAAAGCAGTTTTGATTATGTGGAGACAATCTGAATTTCACTGTTGGAGTTGCTGATGAAAGGTAAATATCATTGTATTCATAAAATATATATGCTTTTATTGTTAACATAACTGAGGTTGCTTGATGACAACTGCAATCTATAAATGTGATTTTGATTTTCCTTCTTTAATTGTAGGTTCGACAAGCACAAGCACATGTGCCACTGGTTCGTGTCAATGGCCCTCATTTATGAGCACCACTACCCGACCCTTCCATGTACTCCACAAATCCTATTAGAAGATTTGCATGCCAAAGATGTGTTGTCTCATGTGGAGGACATGGAGATAAGACAGACTGTGATTCACCAGGTCTTTGCTATCATTGCTGATCACCTGCCTCAGATAGCCCATCTTAAAGCCCCACGTGTAAAACCAGATCGGAGCCACCAAAAGACTGACATTGTTAGATTGCCAGCTCTGCCCAATAATGAGCAACACTACTAAGCGGTTGTGAAAATAATGGAGTACTACCAAGAGTTAGTTGAGGAGGTCTATAAGGAAGCGTCAGGAGAACTGAAAAGTGTCCACATTGGCGGCGATCAGATGACCAGAGAAAGGTTTAGCGGCAGCAAGGGCTTGAGATTGGGCAACTCCGATAGTGATCGTTTTGCACAACTTACTCCAATAACTTTCCCGAGTTCTTTCACCTGCAAATGAATTTCCTGGAGAAAGTTGTTTTCCGCCGGCTCTTTAGCAATGAGTCCGCTCTTGATCAGGGAACAATGAAATGTGAGGCAAATCGCATTCATAGACATGACATTGACGTAAAAGTCACCAAAGCATATGCAGCTGACCGGGATTACTTTCTCTCCTTTCACCGAGCCTACGTTGTGGAGGGTTTCATGGAACATGAATTTGTGCGACACAAATGATACTCTTCACGGTGTACCAACCAAAAAGGATGAAAAGAAACGCTTTGATTGGCTAGAATAGCATGTGGGTTCATATGTTGACGAGAAGGTGCTTCCTGCTTGGAGCGGACGAGCCAAGCAAAAGCAAGTACCACAAGGTAATGACTAGATGATATCCTGTTATGCCCTGTTCTACAGTACGCTGCTAATATCAGAGGACTTTTAAAATTTTTTTTAGTTTATCATGTAGATAATATCCCCCAGAAATTACCTAAACCTACATTATATTTAAGGTCTCCTAATAGTAAAAGATTGTATTTTTTTGCAATTGCAGGTGAGCGAATTTCCACGAGTATTGTGCGTGTTAATTTACCAGGTGGGACAGTACTTTCAATACCTGTGAAGAACAGGAAGAACAGAGAAGAAGTGATCGCAGCACCTACTCCAGACAAAGTCATGGACTATGCTAGTTTGGTGCTGGAACTAGGTACTCAATACCAACTACTGCTGGATTTGTGCAAGTCACCATCACGCAAACTAACGTTGCCATTGTTAAAAATGCTAATGGTCACACTGAAGAGCAACAATGTTCAATCTTAGTATGCTCTAGAAATCCTTCGTTTGCTTGTAATGCAATATTCACTTTTGTCTGAAAGTGAAGCTCGACAGAGTTTTGATCAGCTCTTTGTCAACACGAAAGGCAAAGCACAGTTATGTACCGTGCGACCTGGTCATGGAATGGCAGGTACGGGAGCAGAAGAGACACATTAAACATATGTTTGCCAAAAAAACAGAGGACAATATCTTGGCACGGTCAAGAGCACTGGGAGGGTTAGAAAAGATATCGAGCCACTTCGACGAAGCAGTTCCAGTTCGTGTGCGGGCAAAGAGCCAGAAAACTGCTTCTGCCCTTGCCGACGAATGCCATATAATTGAAAATTTACAGACATTAAGACCTTTTCGTCACACAGCAGGCAGACAACACAGGCGTTTTAGCAACATTAGGCCTTCAGTCACTGCATATTTTGTCTGAAAAATTCCATCAGTGGTTTTACAAGCACAAAAACCGGTACCAAATTTAATTTACAATGTGCTTATTGGAGGCTAATTTAAATCTCATTCATATGTCAGCTTTTGTATGCATAAATACAACAATGTGTTATTGTGTATGTAATTTATGTTTCCCTGTCACATTCTTTAAACCTGGGAACGTATGAATGTTTTCTTGAAGTTTGTAACATAAGAAAATGATAGGTTGTGCAATTTGTGCCATTCAAAACTTATTGTTTTTCAGTTGTATGATAGAAACTGAACGAGGTTCAATATACTTAAAGTATTCTTTATTATTCGTGTATCAGTATTATCTGAATGTATAGTTTATGTTTAAAACTATACAATTTTCTGGTTATAATTTTATGTATAACATGTATTAAATATACTTAAAGTATTCTTTATTATGTGAATCAGTATTATTATCTCAATGTATAGTTTAAGTTTGAAACTTTACAATTTTCTGGATATAATTTTAAGTAATACATGTATTAGTAGTGGTATGAATTTACTGATCAGTATTTTTAGTCATAGTACTTTTGTCATCTGTGACTTGAATTTTGATTTTACATTAGTTAACCAAATTTTAATTTTTACATTAGTAAACCAACTTCTGTAAGGCAGATCAAGTAGCTATAATCTGGCTGTATAGTTGGGTGACAGCTTCAGCAGATGTATACACAGGTTAAGGATTCACCATAGTTGAGGACTTGCAGGTGGAAAGTTGGTTACGACACCATGCTTAACTGTTATTAATTATTTTGTCTGTTTCTTAAACAAGCATTCAATCCAATCTCCCACTGTATTATTTCTATTCATACCAATTTTTCTCAATGACATCAATTGAGTAAATCTATAAATTGTTTACAATACTTTCAAAGACATCAGGTGAAAACATTAGGAACCAATTCAATCACTCACTGTATTATGTCTATTCATACAAATTGTTTACAATAATTTCAAAGACATAAGGTGAAAACATTAGGAATGATCAAAGTTTTGACCTGAAATGTAGAATTAGTACTCGAATTGTCATTAGATGAGCCACATCAATATTTGGGTACTGTACAAAAAGCAAATCCAAATCTTTGTCATAAGCACAAAAGTCATTGATCAATCAAAGTTTCAGCAAACTTCAGCGACAGACCTGTGACTGCTTCAGGAAAGAGGCTGTCCTGTATTTGTTCATTGATGGAAAGGAAATAATTCCACATTAAGTCTATTTCTTCTTGAAGACATTCCTTTGGAAGTTTTGGCTGTTGGGTTCTCTTTATTGGGGTTTCGTTTTCTATTACAGCACATACAGAGCAGTTGCACATAATCGCACAGTTGTCACAGCAACTGTGGGCACAAACATTGGTAACTTTTACACCAAAATGATACATCAGTTTGCCTCTCCGGCATTTGGTAGTTTTGCAGTATACCTCCATTTCTTCTGATGTGTTTCTATTGGCCAAGTCGGGACTCGGAAGCATTCACGTAAGTAAGTCTCGAGGCTAGGAGGACAAGTTATGTGTATGATTGGACGAATATCACTGACATCTGCTCCATTCCAAGCACTTTCGTGGCAAAAACTAAGCGCAAAGTACCTTTGGCAAGCTGCTCAGGAATGACTTTCTTCAGTGTTTTTGGTTTGGGGTGCATGGTACTGAGCAACTTTGCAGTGCAAATGATGAGGCAGATTATCCAAGGCAATTCCTTGTGCAATGTCACACCATACCAGAGGCAAGTATACCACAGTTTTTGGAAACTGCTCATTTGAGTGTTCGAGTTCCGTGACAAGCGGTAACAAAATGTCTTCATAAGAGTCTCTGACATTGTGCCCTCCAGTGCTTGGTAAACGTCGTTTAACTTCAAGGAAAACCTTTTCCCTGTCTGGACTGTCCAGCACTGTTTCTAGTTGATAAGATGTCCCCATCAACAGAGTGTTAACAACCTTTTCTCTTGTGGCATTCGTGGCAGTAGCAGTCAGAGCTAGGACCTGAAAACAGTAGAGAATAATGATTAGCTATACTATGAATGGAAGACAAAGTCTAGGTGTAGATGTTGAGAGGCTTTATATAAATGAACATAAAGTGATGATGAAGGATGAAGGATGAAGTCTAGGATGAAAATATCCAGTACAATGGTGTGTTCATGGATTATATACTAAAGGTCATGCAGTTGCATAACCTGCAGGCCAGAGGTTTGCCAGTAGGTGGCCACAGCTCATGTGCTTGGATCCCTAGGATCAAATACAATCAATACAGACTAACTGGGATATTGCTCTCCTTCTGTTAGGTATCCAATGTAATTGGAAGTAGAGAATGGTCTATTGAATTAGTTACATGATCTAGGCAGATGGTAAGCTCTTAATTGCATTCATAATAGATGAGCTCCATATGTGGAGCAGACCTTACTAATAATTACATTGACATTGTGTAGTTCTAGAAATACTAGAACTTAGTATTAAAGTATATACAATAAGTATTAAAACATATTAAACATAACATGCCCCGGACGGGGTTATAAAATTAAGTTTAAAAGAACATTAAATAAGATTTAATGTTATAGAATTTAATTTTTAAACCGTATGCTTATGTACTCTAAGATAGGAACACACCTGTGTTTACTAACACATTCATCATGATAAAAATAGATATAAATAAAATAGTGTTGTGGCCATGAAATCAATCGTGGCTAATGTTTATAATTTTTATAATCTTTGTGGATGGAGATTATCAATCTTATGGATCTCTGTTGTCTTCGCGGATGACTTCAGTGGCTGTGGGTCCTATTTCAGCGGATGACATCACGGATGACCTCAGTGGATGATCTCAGCGGATGGCTTCTGGGGTTTGTGTTGTCTTCGCGGATGACCTCAGTGGATATGGCTTCTGGGTTTTGTGTTGTCTTCGCGGGTGACCTCAGTGGATGTAGCTGTCTGTTGGACTTGACTTACGCTGTTAATCAGCGTAGGTGGGGGCGCTGTTTGTGAGAGAAGATATGCATTTGGCTGATACATCAGGGACATGTCTCATAATCTTCTACCCCCTGGGGTGGGTTGACCGATGGCTCGGTCGTTGCCCTGGTGTTTCTTTCATCGTTGTGTCATCATACGTCTCTGCTTATTGGACTGTGCTGCTGGACTGGAAATCAGTGTGGGTGTCTGGCATCTTGCATTCTCTGTTTAACATTTTACTTAAACAAAGGATTTGCTAGTGATTCCGCCGGAGTAGCCTCGCGACACATGGCATAGATATGCTGCCCACAATATAATAACCAGCATAATACATATAGTTACGAAAATTTAATTATTAGCAGATAGACACATATGCATTTCTGTGGTTCCTGCCTGTGCGGTCCCCATAGTAAAATATTGTGCCCTTTAAAATGTTTATACTATTTGAAATTTGAAATGAGGATATGGTATAACATACATTGAATCTTTTTGTCAAAATTAACAAATAGGGATAAACTGCTGATGTATAGGTTGGATAGTAAGAAACAAGGGAAAAAAAAGGATTTATGGGTTGGATGAAAAGAATGTATTGCCCGAACTAATATGTGGTACCGTGATAAATTATATAATTTAAAATGTTCTTTGATAATTCAAGTGATAATTTAAAATGTTCTTTGATAATTCAAGTGATAATTTAAAATGTTCTTTGATAATTTTAACTGTTCTTTTTCTGCTCTAATGGCGCATAGGGCCAGACACATGGATTGTGGTAATCTTGTTGGCCTGCTCAATTTGCTTGGGCTCTGTCTCGTCGTTGTTGGCCTCAGGGTTGGCTGTCGCGGCGGCCGTGGTTGCCACTGGTGGGTTGGCTGGTCGTACCCATCGCACGCGGTTTGGACTAAGTATATCTGTCCCTGCCAGCAACATAGCTGTCATTGTTGAGCCCTGTTCTTCAATGAGGCGATTCCTGGCGTATGGCATTGGAAGCCCACTTCGCGGGGTAGGCAGCTTCGTCCATGAGCTGACGATCCATGATTGGTCTGCTTGTAGTAGAACGACCTTAACTGTGTGGCATTCTCTAGTTAGGCGCCGGCATCCTCTGTACGTGTCCCATGGAATTTGGACTTCGGATGGGGGGATGATCCTATTGCTTTCTGTGCCCAGTTCGATTGGTGTCCAGTCTACATAAAAATATCCGCACATTCCCCGCCAGATAGTGTAAAAGGTTTTTATTGTTGCGCCATCCATAGCTGTGATCGCCTGTAGGTCGTATGGGAGTGTGGTGATGCGGAGATGTAGAAATTGAGCATTTGAGTACAAACAGATGTACATTTCTGTTTCCAAAGTGGCTAGGTATGTGTTGCGTTCTGCTAGCCGGTGGCAGGCTGGTCGGATGCGGTCGCATAGGATCAATATAGTGTTAAAAATGGATAGTATCAACGCTGTATTTATGACGATGGTACGCCATAGCGGCGTGGTGTCTTCTGTTATGATGGTAGGAGGTGGAATTGTTGTTGGTGAGAAAAACTCCAATGCTTGGGTGGTACCAACCAGAGTAGCAGTGGCGCCGCCATATATAGGCAAGGATGACGAATGTACTTATCTGCGCCAATATGATGACTATCATAGTTGCTGCAGAATATAGGGATGCTTGATCACTCCCAATCCATTGTATGATGTTGAACTCCGTCTGTCCGTTGGTGGTAGCTGTAAATGAGTCGATGTCAGTTTCTAGTGTCGTGTCATCGTCGTCTAAGTTGAGTGTGGTCAGTCGTAGTTTGTCGTGCAAAGTCTTTGGCAAGTGAAAGTTGTATGGCTCATTAGTGTATTGTGATGCAGTGAAATTTTCAGGCATTGTTGTGTTGTATAATTTGGTAAACACCAAAAAATTTACGCTGTACTGTATGGTTGAATTTGTTGATGTGCAACTTAGTGCGTCTGAATGTATCTGTGTATGATGTGACAGTAGTGAACATTGGCACTGTAGCTTCACTACAAACAGGCCTTTGTGTGTTATTGTTGTATTACGGTTGCAGGACTGGGTCCAGACTCTGTCTGGTGTCCAGTCTACATAAAAATATCCGAACAACCACCCAACTCTCATGTTTTTTTGTCTAGCCAAAGATTTTGCAAACTGTTCGTACTCACGTATTTGGTTGAAGTTGTCCTGTAAGTCTGATACCACGGAGTCCAGTGTTTTGAGGTTGGCGCGCAATGTGTTCACACGTTGATTTGTTCTTACTCCAAATGACTGCAATTGCTGAACGTCACGTATGCGGTCTTTCTTTTCTGTCGCTATGAGTATGGCTAACCGCTGAAGATGTGATGTCAAGATTCTTACGTCTTCCTCAGAGGCGACTCCCATGACTTTCTTGGCGACTTTTCCCAAAATATTGAACCATCCTCGTTTTGATCTTCTGGGGGCTGATAAGTGCGGTTTGTTGTCCATCATTAATTGAGTCATTCTTGCCATCCAGGTCGTCTTGGATTGTGCAAGTGATGGCTGGATGCAGCAGACTAAAGTCCATGAAGTATGGCAGGGCCAATGTATGGTGCCATACCATTGGCGATACGTTGATCTCTCTCTCTTTGACGAACACTGCTCCTACGTTGGGTCGGACAATCAGCTCTGTCACTGATGTAGACAGAACAAGCTAGACCAAGGCAATGGCGGCGAAGGTTACGATGATGTATTTGCTCATCATTGTAGTTCTGAACATTCACAACTGCCCATGTCGTATGCTGCTGTATGTTTTATGTGTTCTTCGGTGTTTTGGGGAGTGGCCTATTTGGGGTGGAGTTCCAGGTCCTTGACCTATTAGAATCTTTTGGTGGGCTGGTCTTGCAGCTGCTGATGACGTCATGTGACGTCCTTTGTGAGGTAATTACCTGCAACCCTGTGTGTAGGGTTATCTTTGACTTTGAGCCTTAATTGGTTTTCTGTTAATGGTCAAACAGGGGTGTGAATTGGTACATACAAAGTGAGATAGGGGCAACAGAATGGATGAATAAATGAGACAATGAGATGAGATGTAATTGGCTGGACATAATTGCCCAAGCCGATGCTCAAACAGCATTTGTTGCACCCACTATAGATGCTGGTTGCATCAAACAACAGTCTGCGCATCAATTATGCATTTGAAGTTGCTAAATGGTTTGTAGTTGACAATCATTTAGCTTTTAATTACGTAACTTCATAGAAATGCAGTACTTTGATACCCTGATGGGAAGTTTTAATCCATTTGGAGTGCCTTTTGTTTGATATTGACATCATAGTGCAATGCTCCACAATGGCCTATTCATTCGGCAGGTTTTTGATGCCTTGCCATCGTAATAGGTACGATTTATAGTTTCCATGCTTGGAACCATGCCCTAAGTTTTATAATTGTAATTATGCTGGCTTCAAGGGTAAGTTTGCCAGTGTGTCCTCTTTTATAAAGTTATAGTATGGTGTGAGGACCCTTTCACCTGTTGTCCTTTTATCTCATTGTAATTCTGAAATGCCAGGACGTATAATTTGATTGCACCCTATTTATGTATCATGGGCGCAGGGACTGCGCCAGTTATAATTTGTAACCAGTAATTATGTTTTGATAGCGCCCCGGTATTGCAGGCCCTATAATTCCTAATTTTATATTGATATAGCGCATAGGGAACCTGCGCTATGAAATGATAAAGTATTACACCAGTTGAGCCATTTTGTAAATAACATGTAACATATAACATAAGAAAGGTTCATAAGAAGTATAGAATATACATAAAATACATTTGTTCTGTCGTGGCATGTTATGGTGTCCTCCTGTAGACAACCATAGGGCCATACAGAATACTAACTATTACTACCAAATGAGTTGGCATGATACGTGATTTTACGTATATCGCCGTATGGCCTTCCTCATTTGCTACTGTACATTTATCTAAGCTATGTAAGACAATAGTCCTCATCGAGTCTGTTTGTCATCATTTTATTGCAAGGTTGCAAAAAATGCGTCCTGTGAGCCGGCAACTCTGAACGATTGGTCCTGTAATAATGTGTTAACGTAATTGTTACAGGGGGGGTGGGCCCTCATGTCTATCCATGTGTTGGATTTGAGTGACTTCTCTTCCAAACGGACTAGAATTTGTAAATCCCCATATTTTAACCTGGCTTTCTTTATTGCAAAGTGTGATCCATGTGCAATTGGTGCATTGAGCACTTTGTGCAATTGGTTTGTTTGCATTGGATATGATACTGCCGTATTTTTATTATGGGATGCATTTTTAATGCATAATTGTACCATATTGAAATTTGGCTGTAGCTCTGCTTGTATTCTGCAATACGTTGGATCAGGTGGTGTAATTGCAGTGTTGTCAGAAATATGTAGTTTCAAACCAGCTGGTGTTATGCCCTTTTTGTGATTTATGCTGCCCTTATCAGTCCTAATCCATGCCACCTTTAGGCGGTTTACATGATAGTCTCCTGTTAGTCTGTGACCTTCCAGTGTCTCCAATATTGCATGGGACCGGTCTAGCATTTCTTTGATGGCCAAGGGACCTACAAAGTCTAACCTAATTTTCTTAGAATTAGTTTGCAGTGCGCTAGCCGTTGGTGCAAGGAGGTAAACAAGCATGTCTTCAGAGAAGGTCTGAAATTTTGTTGTCTTGTTTAGTTGCCTGCGTGCTTGATCATGTTACAATTTGGCTTGTTTCTCGAGCATCGATGTGCTAACTTTCTCAAGGCGTTGTTTTAGTTTCTCTGCGTAGTCACGGTAGTTTGCTGCTATCTCTTGACACATTACCACAATCGAACGTTGTTCGAGGGTGTCTTAAGTATAGGAGGTAATAAGGTGACATGTTGCCAAGCGAAGGCAAATGAATTGTACGCATACGCCACCGAGTTCACAAAGATGGGCCATTTATGTCCAATGTCTGACAAGCATGACGTTATCAGATTTGCAACTGTGCCAATAAAGCGTTCCGATTTGTTTGCTTTATGATCACCAACTGACACAAATTTGTGTTCGATTTTTAGGGCTTTGAAGACGTATTGCATGACAGTGTTGTCCCATTCTTTGCCTAAATCGCTTACAAATTTTTCGCAGGGGCCATATTGTAGGATGCACCGCTGAAGTACAGCTTCTGCTACTGTCTTTGCGTCTTTGTTTTGCAGTGGTACTAGAGTTATGAATCTAGTGATGTTGCATACTAGGACTAGGATATATTTGTATCCTGTTGGTGTTTCTGGCATCTGTTTTAAGTCTGCATATATTGTCCCATATGGAGCGTATGATATTGGGATATTCAACTTAAAGGGTCTGTCTTCCTTGTGCGGTATCTTGCGTGTTTGGCACACGGCGCACGTACGGATGTACTGGGTAACCTGCTCATGCAAGCGTGCAAAGTACAATCTCTGCTTAATTGTGGCTGCTACTCTTACGATACCTTGGTGACACGCTAAAAGGTTGTAATGATATCACAAAAGGGACAAGTACCTGTGGTACTGCCAGTTTTAAACATTGCTCTTCATCTTTTAGCACCAGTTTGAACAGAATTTTATCTATAATGATATACTCTTCTGAAATTAACATGACTCTTCTTGCTGCTCCCTTATTTGGTGGCAGGAGACCTTCTGAGATGTAATTGTATACATCTTTGAAACTGGGACACTGTGATTGCAATCTAGCTACTTCCTTCTTATCATAAGGTAAGTGATAATTCTTTAAGACTTTGCTCTGAATTTTTCTAAGCATTTCGCTGAGCTGTTTTTGATTTGGCATGTGTGCAATTAATGAAGTGTCAAGTTTTAATGCTGTTGTTGGTCTTGTCATGTGTTTTGGGATGTCATTGTGAGTCTCAATAATGGATTCATCTCTGTCGTTGTGTGCTTCTGCTTCTTGCATTGGTCTGTTTTTAATTGTGTCTACTAGACGTTGTGGATGGTTTAAATCTCTTGTCATAGGTAGAGTCACAATTGGTCGGGTGTAGGCCGGTGGTTTTGGTGGGGTAACTTTGTCTGGCCCTGTCTGCTGCCGAAGGTCTGCCACTGGAATTTCTTGTGACTGCGTGCGGTCTCGTGGTGGGCGTCCCCTGCGTCGTGGTTGTGTGTCATTTTGTACCGAGTTGGTTGCATTAGGTGTGCTTACTGATGTTGTTGCATTGGTTGGTGTTGGTACTGTCTGTTGGGTCTGTTTTGTCTGGCTACGTGTGATTACAAAGGAAATGTCGTCTGTTTCGTGTTCCCCTGTTTGAGGGTATCTTAAAAGATAGTCAGCAATCACGAGAGAGTTTCCTTTCATGTATGAAACATTCATAGAATAACTACTCAGCTTTTCTAATAGTCTTTTCATACGTTCTGTCGCTGGCTCATGCTTAGCTTGCAGTATCTGTGGTATGGCAGCATGGTCAGTAATCACGTTAAAGTTTGTACATTTTAGCAAATACCTGAAGGCAGTAACTGCAATGTATAGTCCTGTCAGTTCTAGTTCAGTAATGCTGTAATTCGCTGCGGCCGCAGGTAGGGACTTGGAAAAATATGCAATTAGGCGTTCTTGTTTGTTTTGAATTTGCCATAGACTGGCCCCTAATCCAATTTTGGAGGTATCTGTATACAAAACAAATTTACCTTTGCTGTTTGGCATTGCAAGCAATGGTGGATTAACTAGTAACTGTATAATCTCATCGTAGGTGCTTTGCGCTTCCGTACTCCAAAAAAAATGTGACTTCTTGGAGGATATTGCATGTAATGGTTTCAAGAGTGTCTGTAATCTGGCCAAATATATGGATAAATAGGACACCTTGCCAATAAAGCCCTTTAATTGTCGTTTTGTTGTTGGAATGGGGAGGTTGCGAATGGCCTGATTCCCGCATGATCCTCTTTTATGACAATCTCATGTCCCATGTATAGGACCTGTTTTCTGAACAGTTTTGCTTTGTCTGGTGCAATTTTGAGGCCATTTTGCTGTAGTGCACTCAAAATTGTCTCGACATGTTGGAAATGCTCACTGATGGACTGTGAATAAACTATGAGGTCGTCCATTATACCGATGCAAAATTTCGACGCATTGCTCTTTTCTAAGATATTATTAATATGCTTTTGAAATTCGCATGGCGATATACTTAGGCCCATCGGTAACCGGCGATAGGCTAGGGACTTTCCCCCGGCATAATTCATTATAGTGCAATAGTTTGAGGCTTTTTCGCTTAAGAGCAAACAATAATATGCTTGTTTAAGATCGATAACGCTGACCACTTTTGGCTCAGCATGCCCGATGGTTTGAATTGCATCCCTAATGAGTGGGAATGGCAAATTGCGCTTAATGATTCGCTTGTTCAGATGTCTGAAATCTGTCACAAGTCGTTTTGCCGTTGTGCCTTTCTTGTTTATCAGCATTATTGGGCTCGCGTACTGCGATGTGTGAGGTTTTAGCACCCCCATTTGTTCTAATTTCTGCAATTCTCTGTCAATAATTGGCTTTTCATTATGAGACACAGGAAAAGGTCGAATAAAGAATGGAGTGTCATCCGATAACTCAAAGTCAACAGTTAAGTTAGAATTTCCAACTTCATTATGTAGGCTGAGTGCCGACTGATACTGTAACAATGTTTTTCGGAGTTTGTGCTGGTCATCACAGTTTAGAATGCTGTCATCTAACCTAACATCACATGCGATAATCTCGTCATCAAACATTTCTAATCTTTTGTCATCGTGATCTAGAAAAGGAAATTAACGAGTTTTAAGCTTTCTCAGTTCTTGCCTGGATAGCTCACGTGTCAGGGAGTCAGATTCTCTGTCTTTGTCGTGGTCTGTTGTCAATTGTTTGTTTGTGTCATTTGTTGGTAAGATGTCATTTATTGGCACTGCTGTGTAATAATTTAAAGTCGTTTCTCCCGTATCACACTTAACTGAGTGAATCCTATTGTATGTATTCAAGACACTGTGGGTGTTGAACGTCCCAATTAAGGATTGTTGTGATATGCGTTTTACTGATGCATAGGGGTTTGTTATTACAATTGATGTTTTACCTGCATTGAATTTAATTAGCATTGTTGCTGGTACAAATGCGTAGAAGCGTGGCGATGTACGCGGTATCCCTTGTGAATGCGTAAATGCATGTGGGATTGAACCTGTGACAAAAACAGTTTTTGTCTGGCCCGGCTGCAGCACAATGTCGTGCTGGGGATATATCCGGATTGGATGTCTTTTAAACGTGAGTTTGTGTCTTGCAAAATCTAAATTGGCTTCAATTTGCTCGAGTGCTTCAGTGCCAATTACTAAATTAATGCCGCCGAGTGAATTGACGATCATTGCTGAAATTTCAAAAGTATGTTCACTTATTGTGCAGTTGAATTTTATTGCATAATTCGCAGTAATGTAACCGCCATTTCCTACTTTAAATCTCATTGCCTTGTTTGGAATTCTCGGCAGTTCTGCAAGATAGGGACTGCTTTCAACGAATTGTGCGCATTATAAGAGATTGAGTTGCGCCTGAATCGATTTAAGTGACCGCTTTCTCTCTGATTGGGAGTAGGGTAGTGACCATATTTTGTTTGTCTAGATTTAAGGTCATTGTGTCAGTCGTGTTTGGTACGTGAGTCATCTGTTGTTGATTATTTAACTCCTCAGTTGTTTTTACTGTGAATACCTTCTGTTGTGAGCTAGGCTCCTTAGTGTCTAATCTTGGTATTTGTACATTGTCTCTTGTACCTTTGATGCCACTCTTCTGTGACTTACTACATTTGCTATCTATTTCTACTGAACGTTCTAACTTAACAACATTGAACACATCACTATGTCTACTACAGTTTTCTCTATGTATAGGTGAATTGGTCAGACCTGGATGATTGGTTGTGACCTGGGGTGTTTGACATGATTGGTGACAGATGCATGATGGCGAAGAAAGGATAGAATGAGGAGATTTTACTGAATTTATATTGGACGAACAATTACAAGTACAACATTGAAAATTTTGCATGGCTTTTGCATTGGGGGGTGCAGAGTGCCTGGTGTGTGCAGTCTGGGCCCCATCTAAAAATGGGAATTGCTGGCCATGTCATTTTCCAGCTGGAAGCAGTTTCTCTTCTCATGGTTATCTTTTCCACAATAACTGCATTGCATCTCTCGGAAATGAACCTGTTTCCTGGGAGCTGGTGATGCTGTCCTTGACATTTTGGACGAGTCACGCGATGTTGACCTTCTATCGCGGCTGTCGGAGGATCTTCTGTCCTGGCTGTCAAATCTTCTGTCTCGGCTGTCAGAGGATTTTCTATCACGGCTGTCAGGCCTGTCTCTTCTATTATTCGGTCTGTCTCTGCTGAAATCTCTGCGTGACTGTCTGTCTGATCGGCTGGCTTGCCTGTCTCGGCTATTGCTTATGCAGCGGTCGTCTCGCCAATATGGTCTGTCTCTGCTGTTGCTTCTTCCTCTGTCGTCTCTCCAGTTGGTACGTCGTACTCTGGGCGAGGATGGAAATCTTGATCGATATGGGGATCTGGAGTCTTGTCGGCTGTTAGGCCTGTCCCATTTGTTTGCCGTTAGGAACATCTGTTCCATTCGAGCTGAGATCATGTTCTCGACTTCGAGCTTGGTAGGCCCCGTTTCGGTGATTGCCATTACCTGTGGGGTGGCAGCTGCTGTGTCATCTAGGAGGTACGCCTGTGCTGTCTGCATACACTCATGTATGTGTTTTGGGGCTTGGGCCCTAAGATGAGTTCTGACATGGATGGGCATCGCTTCAATAAACTGGAATATTCGGTCCTCGAGATCTGTTACCCCGGCTTTTCCTGCTGCGACATCCAGTCTGTTGCGGAAGGCTGCTAGTGACTCGCCTTGACCTAAGGCTAGTGTTCTAAACTTACGGACTTGCTCTGTACGCGGAGTCTGTTTGCTGTATCGCGCTTTGAACGCGTCTTCCAGGTTCTTAAGAGTCACAAACTCGGCTTTATTTAACTCAAACCACCAACGTGGCTGGATTCCTAGTGTGGTTCTGAACCGTGCTATACTCTTTTCCTCGGTAAATGTACCTTCTGCGAGGTAGTCAGTAAACGCCAACCAGTGGTGGGAAGCGCTTTCTTCTACCTTACCATGGTAGGTGGCTGGTGCACAATCGTGTTGTACAATATAGGTCGTTTCGGCCATGATGGATTTTTACAATGATGGATTTTTACAAGATGTGAAAAATGGGGTGGGGAGTGAATGAGATGAATTGGAAAAAAGACAGTGGGAAGGAAAATGCAATTTATAAGGTATGTGATACTTTGACTAATGATATGTATGTATGTTATACTGTACGTACGCGCTCTTTAGTGCGTGCGGTGGATTTGATATAACCACTTTTTGAATAACTTTGCAATAGTTTGATTCTTTTTAGTATCCTCGAAAATCTGATTTGGGGGAATATATACTGAAAACAATGATTTCTAGCGTTGCACATAAATACTCAAGATATAATCACTCAAACATGGAAAACACAAAATCGATGAGTCTCTGCAAAATGTATTAAAAATGTAGCTTCTTTTTAAACCCTTAGCTGGTAATTAAATTTTGTGGGAGCAATAATCTATATCACATGAGCAAAACAATTCTTAGCATATCACTATACCTTTGATCAGTTGATTCAGTTAGTGTAGAGCTGCTTGGCTAGTTGATTTCGAGATGTAGAGCTGCTTGGCTTGTACTGTTGTCTTCTTGGGATCCAGTTGAACCAGATTCTTCACCATATGAATGGAAGACAAAGTCTAGGTGTAGATGTTGAGAGGCTTTATATAAATGAACATAAAGTGATGATGAAGGATGAAGTCTAGGATGAAAAGATCCAGTACAATGGTGTGTTCATGGATTATATACTAAAGGTCATGCAGTTGCATTACCTGCAGGCCAGAGGTTTGCCAGTAGGTGGCCACAGCTCTAGTGCTTGGATCCCTAGGATCAAATACAATCAATACAGACTAACTGGGATATTGCTCTCCTTCTGTTAGGTATCCAATGTAATTGGAAGTAGAGAATGGTCTATTGAATTAGTTACATGATCTAGGCAGATGGTAAGCTCTTAATTGCATTCATAATAGATGAGCTCCATATGTGGAGCAGACCTTACTAATAATTACATTGACATTGTGTAGTTCTAGAAATACTAGAACTTAGTAGTAAAGTATATACAATAAGTATTAAAACATATTAAACATAACAATACAATATAATATTACCTATGTCATTCCCAGTTTATATGGTTATTTTTCCGGATTTGTGTGTGAATGGAACTATAGGCAACGGTTTATATTCGATGTGTCTCAGTTGAATTTTCAAGGTTAAAATAATTAAGATTCAGTTCAATATCTAATGGCTTAGTGCAAAAATAATGAAGCCTTTGATATATAACATTTTCAGTCTTAAATATAGATCAGTCTTACTGGAGGTATTAGGAGGACTTTTATATACTCAAAACAATTTTATATTTTATTTTTTATAGGTATATTCCCATTCAGCCCATCAAATGTTGAATCATCCTTCATCAAAGATTTTCAGAAAGAAAATGTGTTCAACCCAAATGCCAGCCCGCAAGCAATCTCACATGCAATTGAAGCCGTTCATATCACTGAACATGATGAGAACAATGATAGTACAATTGATGATGCATGCATTCCAGAACCATGCCCAGAATGTGGCAGAGACACGGCATGCAAAACATGTCTGGTAACACAGAACCCTCTCGTGAGGAAAGGTCTGGTCACAGACCCCATATCTGCAAGAATTCTGCTGGCTCCAGCCTCATCGAAAAAAAAATCTACGAGACAATCAAAGTGTACCCAAGCAAGACACATGACTTTAAATTTAGAATTAGATCAGAATGTAGATGATATGCCTAACATTACACATGTAGAGCGCAGCAGAAAGAGAATTAGTAATGTTGTTACATGCCCATATTGTGCAATAGAGTAGAAACATGTGAGGAGGGAGAACCAGATTGGCTGGGCTGTGATGCCAAAGGTTGCACGTACTGGGTACATTACCACTGTTTAAGCATCAACAATGATCAAGGATCAAGTTGAAGTACATGTCGTTAGCAGGTGAAGATGAGCAGTTTTCATTAAAAATTCATTTCTAGAGAGACGTCAGAAATTTTGTGTGAGGCATGTCAAGAAGACATTGATTATGTTAACCCAATTTCCTCAGATGCTGCCAAATGTGGCAAAATAAGTTGCATCAAAATGACCCACATAAGTTGTCTCTCAGAGCAAGAGCAAGTAGCATACCACAATTTCAAATTTAGTGGCCTTCCGCTTTATCTCTGTGTTTCTTGCTCCAGTGTCAATTAATACAAACCATAAGTCAGGTTTGACAATCCAACTGGCTAGGAGTGCATGTGCTGTGTAAATGAAAAGTGTTTGTTTTGTTTTTAGTTTGGAAAAATTTATATATATATTTATATTTTTACTCAATTCATACTGTGATATAGCAAATTGCTATTTGTTTAGCATTTGTTTAGATGTAAAGCTTTTAAGCTGAAATAAATTTATTAGATACAGTTATATGTCTATGAAATAATAATTGTGATACATGGGTAAATTTATGCTATTCTTAGTTATTGCATACACATTTTCTGTGGTATGACATTCAGTGATTGCATGATAATTTGTGTATGAGTGACCGTCCATTGTCATTACCATGAACTAATATGTATATAATTATAAATGGTGGCGGCAGCTTAGCTTAATAAAGTGTGTTAGAACTGTTTCTGTGGTCTTTGAGTTGTGCAAAATTTGTGTGGTCAAGACTTCACCTGCCAATGAAGCTAATCCCCCGTACAAAAATTGCAGAACTGTGCCACTGGACAGTCAATTGACTTGACCAGTGTTGACTGAGCTCATATACACATATCTGCAGTAGATTCTGGTATCACTATCAGTTCACTCTGTTGCTAAAATCTGATTAAATGAGTTTTTATTTGTTTATTAGTTTGTAAATATTGCCATGATCCTAAGAAGCATTATTTGCAGTTTTTAATGCCCCCACTTTGTGGAATTAGCAATCCTAAAGTCGTAAGATGCTTGCAGCGCCATCTATATCCTACTACTATAATTCACGTAAGGGCTGTCCAGTGTTGTCCTCTAACTCCTCCTAAGCTACTTACTGGATCGCCTCAAAACTTTGCAGGAGTGTAGCTATGACATTTTAGCAGATGCTGGCACTGTTCTGGCATTGAAATTATGCATGACTGATGTGTTTTCTGACTGCCAGTGCAAGAGATCTCTGCACGCTACAACCACGTTCGCCATGTTTACTGCGCCCTACTTGCACATGCGTGACCTATTTGGAGTACAGTCAATTCGCCCAATTTTTTCTCGCCCAATTTTTCCTCGCCACAAATATAACTCGCCCAGTTTTTCTCGCCCATAACACAACTCGCCCCCCCCCCCATATTTATTTTTATTTATATTAGTTTAGTCAAAGTTGAGTGATAGTAGACGCATCTTTATTATACCATCATCGCCGCATGTATGCGTACATGTAAACGGGTGATTCAGCCGACCGTCGACCGCCATCGTATGCATAGGCCTATATGTAAACGGCGGATCCAGCGGACCGCAGACCGCCATCGTATAATATAACAGTATTTTTAAAAGTTCGGAAGCAAGCTTCAAGTGTAATACTTTATAGAGTATAAGTAAAAAGAAGAATCTGATTCTGGTACCACATTTATTGCACAAATATTTATTAAAAAGAACAATTATCGTCGCGGACGCTGTAAAACACTGATGGCCTTGAGTTTTTTTAGCATGTCATCTGTGGCAAAAAGCAGATGACGGTTGGGTCCAGAATGCAATTTTGTGTATTGCATCCAATAGACAAAGTGCATATGACAACCTCCAAAGGTTGTCAGATATATATATCATTTTTGAATACTGTTAATATCAATTCTGGTTAAACTATCAACCAATCCGATTCCAGAATACAGAGAAAACTGCAATTAATTCTGACTGTTATACCAAATGACAATTAACACTCAGATATACATGATGTTCAAAGTGGCTTCTCTTTAATTGTGAATTGCATAGCACATGACATTAAACCTGCAATCCAGGTATGTATGGAGGCAATTGCAATTCACTAATGACAATTAACCTTTGTGAAGGACTTCTTTACATTTGGCTAATTGAATTGATCTATATTATTACATATATTTACATATCGTAAATATCATTTATATTCAGTTATAGGGTAAATGCCTATATATATATAGCTGTTATAGCTCTATTGTCATGTAGACTGCATAGCTGACCAATTAAGGTAATAAATGGATCATATAATGTAATAAATGGTATAATGTAATAAATGGATTACATTATATACTATCAGGTCAAACTCAATTGGACAAAACACTGAATTGAATGAACAATGTACAACTGTCCCTGGAACAGGACCCCTACAATGCAAGAGGTGGCAGCACCAAGCAAGAAGGAGGGATAGCCACCTACTGACAAACTCAATGGACAAATGACCAGCCAAATGAAGACCCAGATGACCACACAACCGAATTATAAATAGAGAGACCTAAGGATCTGCTATTATTGTGAATGATATATATATGTATGTAGATATTTAGAAACCATAGACAAAAACTTGTATTCATTTGAAATATAATGTAAACAGAGTCCACATGAGCAAAGACACTGGAAAATGCATGAGTTGTGAATATTATACAAATAAGAATTAGATAAAGAATAAACAATCATGATGAGAGAGGAAAAGTAAGTAGAGTTAACCAATTAATAAGAAAAGGAACTAGGATGATGAGATGAATAAAAACCACCAAGCCTTAGCAAATAGAACCACTATTTAGGCAGGAATTGATTGAGAAAATGAACTATAGAAACACACTAGGCAGGCTATGAACTATAGAGAGCTACCTGACAAAACCTGAAGCCAAGTAAGGAATAGTTGTGGGAATAGCTGAGACTCTAGCCTAGAGGGAATGCTAAGCTAGCAGAGACACACTAGAATAGAGGGGAGGAGGGGCATTAAACACAGTCAGAAACTGGCACCAGGGTGTACCCCAGTATAGGAACCCTGGCCAGAGTTAGCATAAAAGCAGAGGACAACTGATGGTTCTTGGTCAGAGCAATTTTTGTGGATCCTGAACCAGGTTGATCAGAGCAGACTGTGGAAGATTCAACACCTCAAAGTCAGCAAGTCATAGGGAGCCTGCAGTGTCTTCAGCCTAACTGAGTCCTGTCAAATCCTTTAGGATAAAATAAGTGCAGTTTTCTTTTCAACTATAAGTCTGATAAGTTAGTGCATTTGGTGAATCAAAATTGAGTTTATTTAAAGTATTTTGTCTTGGATAGGAGTAGCAATAGGCTAGGTCCTTACCATAAATGTGTAACGAACAATTAGTTTAGTGGCTACTTACGTCAATGAATTATTTCAAGTAGGTTTAGAGCATATGAATTCTGAGACCTTGCTGTAAACATATGGGGGACAATCTATATTGATACCTTTGTAATAGGAAGTTATCTTAAGAAAGTATAGTTCAAGTGCTAAGGCTTTGTCGGTGTGTATGAGGAACATTAGTTGAACTCCTAAGAAAGTTTGGAGTATTGTTTCAGGAAGGTACGGCCTTGTCATACACATACAAAAGATAATTGTTAGCTAAACTATTACAACCAGGTACATTGTTCTAAGAGAGTATGACTCTGGGAGATCAAGGCTTTGCCGTATGTTTATAGGGAATAATAAGTATATATCATTAACGAAAAAAGGGCCTTGTTTCAATAGAGTGCAGCCAACTACTGGGGCTCTGTTACGCGTTTTTGGGGGAAAGACACTAGTGTAATTTTCACTCGTGCATTGTTATGAAATTCATGTATGTCTAATTAATATCTCGGTATTAACTACTTTAATATAAATTTCCCACTATACCAAATTATAAGGTGTAGACACTGTTTAAAATTACTATCAGCATCTCGAGTATTTATATAGCAGACCAACCTCCAATCATGTGTGATTAATCCAGGGTGCTAATGACCTTGTGGTTACTTGGTTAGTGATGCATTATTGGCTTAGCTATTGGGGTGAGTGTGTGACTTTCTGGCCATAGAATCTACCATTTAAATGGGTGTGCAACCATTTGGGGGATCAGATTTGAATGTATAAATGTCCAGAAAATGTACAAAGAAACTGCTATTAATTAGTTTCTAGCTGAAAATAGCTAATCAGAGAGTAGGATTGATGGAATCTAAAATCAATCATTGCATGAATGTAGTGTATTAGATGTTCAAGAATTGTGTGTTGAATTTATGATACCAAATTAATGATTAGCCAAAAACAATGTAATCAAGATTCAAATTGATGGAATTCAACATCAATTATTGTAGGAATATTGAATTTTAGAAGTTGTATGGTTATCTTTGAAAATACATATTGAAAACTTATAACCAAGCTTGTTTCTCCATGTGTTTCAAATAACCACCACTGTAACTGCATATGAATAATGCACCAAAACCTCAAGAACAAGCAAGCGAGAATAATTACCCCAGTGCATGACTAGATAGAAGGAAGATTAAGGATATTTGCAAAGACCCTTGGCAGAGTTCGAAATCTGTGCAGTAACTATAACTGATGAGGGACACCTGCATATAGACTGGTACAAATTAGATCTAATCCTGCAGAAACAGTTATCAAGGTATTGATACAGAAGCAACAGACAATTTTCTGTGGCTTTCAGACTAGCAGGTAGCTAAGCTGAACAATTAAACTAGAACCACTAAGTCATCATTGCTAAGTACCTGGACCACACCTTGGTCCTAATCCTGAAATCAAAAGCACACCTAGACCGGTACAAGAACAACTGGAGTCTCATGACACTATAGACATCTTTTTTATTATTAATTTTATAGATATATCTATATAGCTCTATAGACATCTTTTTTTTTTTTTTTTTGAGATATATATCAATATAAACAAACACACAGGGGTGAAAAAACGCATTTTAATGGTTCTTTGTTATTAATTAGTTAAAAGATAACTTGTCAAACACACAGGGGTGAAAAACAAAGCCAAGGACGAGTTTTTTATTGGGCAAGAAAAAATTGGGCGAGTTGTATTTTTGGCGAGAAAAAAACGGGTGAGAAAAAATTGGGCGATTTGACTGGCCCCCACCTATTTGACCAGCCACATACAAGGTCAAGGCCACAGATCAGAATAGACTTGGTTCAAGTGAAGATAATCCCTAAGCTGCATTTGTATATCCATTACTGCACCTTTTTTTTTTTTTTTAATTGAATCAAAGTCATCTAAATACTTTCTGTATCAAATAACCATTCTTATGCATTAAAGTCTTCTGTGCATAGCACGGGTACATTGCTAGTATTTAAAAAGAGGCTAATTATGAATTGGCCTGCCCCCTGGTGCTTAACAAACGTAACGTCATCGGGTCAGTGTATAATCAGAGACATTTAATGTGGACCACTCCGTTTTCTTCTGTAAGGCGGTGCTACGATCCGGTGCGAAGCACCGGCCTTTCTCATAACCGATTTGCCGCTCCCCCAGAATCGGGGAGGGAAATTCTTCCACGCGTCGTCTGCATACAAAGTAGTGCGATTACTATGCCTTATTTCTTTCTTCCAAGAAGCCACTCACTGTGAAATTAGTTCAGACAATTTCTTTTGACTTAAACTCTACTAACGTCATGAAATTGAACTTTACCGTGGAATTCCACCCACTGCTGAAGGTACTATTTTCGTAAAAAGCACTGAACAAGCATTGTAACGGCTTAAATTACGGTGGCCCATAAGTACAAAGCGGAGCAAGGCTGCGGAGCGGCGCGGCAGAGTTGCGGAGCTGCGCGAAAGAATTGCGGAGCTGCGCGGAAGAACTGCGGGGCTGCGCGTAAAAACGGCGGAACGGCGCAGAAGAACTGCGGAACGGCACACAAGCATTGCGGTACGGCACGCAAGCATTGCGGAACGGCACGCAAGAATTGCGGAACGGCATGCAAGAATTGCGGAACGGCACGCAAGAATTGCGGAACGGCACGCAAAAATTTAATTTAAATGAAATCAATTTTATATAAATTAAGAAAAGAGAGTCAGTTAAAAAGCAATATTAAACAAGTAAGTCTTTAAGCTCTTCTTGAAAACTGACACTGATGTGATCTTCCATTAGTGGGCAGGCAGGCAGGCCATTCCACAACACTAGAGCCACTTTGTTCTGGTAAGTTTTGGAGGTTAGCAAGTTCTTCCTTAAAACAACAGAGGCCACCTCCAATAGAGGCCTACCTAAAATAAAAGCCCTCCTAAGATGCCCTCTAACAAATAGAAGGGAGGGCTTCTATTTGAGTCAAGTAAATATGGTATTTATTGATCCATCAATGATATTATTCCCTAACTCTAGGAAGCTGTTGTGGCTGAGGGCTGGTACAACCAATAACAACCCCAGAGTTATTGCTAAATTTTTTCTAGACAGTATACAAGAAATGGAGGGTAATTACAAGAACGTCATTAATTGAATAACAATTCATAAACGAAACATCTCATACATTATAGTAAAAGTTCTCTGTCAGTGAACTTGGCTGCAAATGGTGTGCATCACTTTTTGTGCCATATGGTTATCATGTGGTTATACTTGAGAAAATTTCAGGCAAGCAGTGATATGCATATGTTCAATGAGGACTACAATAATTCCAAGTTGTCCCATGAAAATAAGAGCAGATCTAGGGTAGGAAAAATACATTGTTGGCTGCTATGCAACGTGTTTTCCATAGACACGAGGAGGCGGTTGAATCATGTTTCATTTGGCCAGTCAATAAGAAACCAAGTATATTTTTTAATATATTTTTGTTTTTTCGTCGTCAGTTACTTTTTTGGGATTACATTATCATGCTTAGAGGGTGGACGGAATGGTGGTGCCAGTTTCTTGCTACTTTTGAATATGACAGGAGTTATGATTACGATAAGTAAGTTTAAGTTAACTGAATGCCTTTTGCAAGCTTTGTCATGCAGTAAAGGTATCATGTTCAGAGTGCATATTACTAACTGGCTTTTCTATTACAGATCTCTTATGCAATTTTGCTTCATGTCAGTCATCCAGAAGGAGCTGGATCAGTACGAAGAGGACTGGAATACCCATAGAGTAAGAAGACAGGTCCAAATGCGTGTGCTCACAGGGATAACAAATATATTTTTTACTTTTCCCGAGAGATATGGTGAGTCCCGTCATGAATCCACAACTCGGTATAGAGACCAAATTGACAATATTTTCAAATTGTTTTTCACTTTATCTAGTTTCTAAATTGATCATTCAACGTAAAGCAGCTGACAAAGGGATGCTGGTTTTCCTCTGACAGTTGAAATACTGGTATTCCATATTATATTAAATCATGCACATTCTCCTAAACAGGGAGTGAACAACTGCTTCAGGCTGTGGATCCAGTAGACATCGAGTACTTGAGAAGATATTGTGACAAATCCGCCATGGTACAGAATAAGTCTCTACATATTTTGTTCAATTACATCCTAGTACATTTTGATGCAGAATTTCCCAAAAATGCACTCGATGGTTTCACAATGTATAATTTCATTAAATCTATTATGTAAACAACTAATCTTGAAATAGGAACTCATGCCATTTTATACATTCATGAATGGTCAAGCAAACCATTTATTGTCAAGCAAACCATTTATAAAGAGTTACAAATAAATGCATGTTGTTTTACCATTACAACTTGATTTACATGTTTGCAGTTTTTTACACAACATATAAGTTACTTCGGTACAGAAGTTTCTTTGGTAACAAAAACTGAGGTCTGTAAAATTTTGCGTATACATACTTGATAAATAAAAACAATCTGGCATCATAAAACACAAAACCTCACATAAACAACTTTGAGGCATCTTTGACTTAAGCACCGGACAAGCGCCGTCTTTCGGTTAGAAATTGCTGTCTAACCGCGCCGTTCCGCAAGTCTCCCGCGACGTTCCGCAGGTCTCCCGCGCCATTCCGCAGGTCTCCCGCGCCATTCCGCAAGTCTCCAGCGCCGTTCCGCAAGTCTCCCGCGCCGTTCCGCAAGTCTCCCGCTCCGTTCCGCAAGTCTCCCGCGCAGCTCCGCAATTCTTCCGCGCCGCTCCACAATTATTCCGTGCCACCCCGCAGCCTCGCTCCGCTTTGTACTTATGGGCCACCGTAGTAAATGGCACTGAACAAGCGTTGTAAGGACGCTTATGCAACGATCAATTTTTTACGTTATCCCTTGACGCTTTGCTTTATCAGAAAGACCAATTTCTGCTGAAAGACAGCGCTTGTCCGGTGCGTAGCACCGGTCTTTCTGATAACTGACGCAAAGCATCAAGGGATAACGTAAAAAATGGGTCGGTGAATAAGCGTCGCAACGCCGTTACAACGCTTGTTCAGTGCCATTTACTTCGTTAGAACGCTTGTTCAGTGCTTTTTACGAAAATAGTACCTTCTGCAGTGGGTGGAATTCGACGGTAAAGTTGTTCAATTTCATGACGTTAGTAGAGTTAAAGTCAAAAGAAATTGTCTGAACCAGTTTCACAGCGAGTGGCTTCTTGGAAGAAAGAAATAAGGCGTAGTAATCGCACTACTTTGTATGCAGACGACGCGCGGAAGCATTTCCTTCCCCGATTCTGGGGGAGCGGCAAATCGGTTATGAGAAAGGCCGGTGCTTCGCACCGGATCGTAGCGCCGCCTTACGGAAGAAAACGCAGAAAGACCGGTGCTACGCACCGGACAAGCGCCGTCTTTCGGCAGAAATTGGGACCACGCAGACAATGCGGACCATCAGTAAACTAACACAGAAGGGGTGCTCGTTTGTTGGTATAAGCTTTTCAATCAAAGAAGCCACGATTGTTCGACGGGGGGTAAAATGCGGACCAAAACCCCTGCAACTAAATCATCTTAAGGCATCATGCAGACCACACACACATAATTAATATGAACTAAAGTAAATTATATAAATTTATTGTAATAAAGACTGTGTAATTTCTCATATAATACAAAATTATGTCCATGAAATTAGAAATGAAGCATTAAAGGCATATAATTAAGCTCATTCAAAAACAAGATAAATTTTACTTGGTCTGCACACTTCTTAGAATTTATATAATATTAATGGGGAAGAAATTGGACCTGTACTTTCTCATACCTGGTCTGCACTTTCCATTACTGACATAAACTTGGTCTGCATTTTCTCATACCTGGTCTGCATTTTTTCTAAACCTGGTCTTCACTATCTAATACTAATATATAAAACTTTGTCTGTGCTTTCTCAAATCTGCTCTGCACTTTCTCAAATCTGCTCTGCACTCACTCAAGACAATTTTTGTAGATCTGCTTTGCATTTTCCAGAAATTGTCTGTTGTTACTTGGTCTGCACTTTTTAAATCCAGGTCTGCACCTGAAATTTCATTTACATTTATTTCCATCATATGGCAAGACTTCGTTTGTACACTCTCTGAAATCTTGGTCTGCATTTTCTGAAACTTTATCACCACTTTCCCGGATTCCCAAAAAAAACATTGTCTGCGTTTTACGAAAGATGGTCTACCACTTGGTCTGCATTAATCTACGACTTAGTCCGCATTATTTATAATATTGGCATTATCTTTAACATTGGTCTGCAGAAATAATTAACTATAATTATACTAACTTACCCTTATCCAACCAGGATTGAGAAAAAAATGACCAATCAGAAGTTGAACATTTTCAATAGCTTTTGGCTATGGCAGCTTTTTCTGTCCTTTTATTTTGTAATTTGTTCTTTTTTAATAAACTTTTACTTATATATTCTTTAATTAAGCTGGTGATTGCTAAAACTTCTGCATGGTCGCATTTTTATAGTCGGAAATAGGGTTTGTGCTGTATCTGTCTAAAACTAACGCTTGTTGGTTTTAGCGCTGGTCCGCACGTTCCGCGTGGTCCGCATTATCCACTCACCCATAATCATGGTTGATCAATCTATTTCAACAGTCAAGAGTAGTTACCCTTTCAGTCCTCAAATTTGTAGCACACCTGGACATGATGAGATACGAACACTGGTTTCTTCTGACATGATGCCAACGTGTGCGAGTCCACCATTGGATGAACAATTGCTAGATAGGACTAGGCAACTGATTCTTGCCAATAAAGAGATCAGTGAACTCAAACAGGCACTTTTCGAAGCTAAAAGGACGGACTTGCCTTGTACAGTAGTAAAAAGTATGGAGGTCAAAATGAGAAATATTGGTGTAGTAACAGATGTTGTTCACTGTACCGAGAGCGGAACAATGACTGCAGCTCCAAATAGACTTTTTTTTGTTTCGAGCTGGCTGTCGGCTTCACCTATTGTCTAATTTTGCTAAGACTCCTTTCGTGTTCAGGGGTACCCATTATTTGACGGCAGAACATGCCTATCAACACCAGAAGGCATTGTTTCACAATGACTTAAAGTCTGCTAGAGCCATCTTAAAGTGTAAAACTGGGGCACAAGCCAAGAATGTAGCAAAATCAGTTCATGTAAGTGTTGGGTGGAGTATTATAAGGGTTAAAGAAATGAAAGAGATTTTGAAGTGTAAACTAGCTCATTCCATTAAGTTTGCTGAGGCCCTTCACAGTACTAAAGGTGCTGATTTAATTCACAATGTGGAAACGGATTCATTTTGGGGTTGCGGGGAGAATGGCTTGGGGTGCAATATTCTTGGAGTGTTGTTAGAAGAACTGCGTTCAATTAGCACATCATCCTCATCCCAGGTCAACACTACATATGTTAAGTCAGTGCAGTCTAAAATTATTGAGAATGGCACAGTCATAGTTTCTGACTCAATGTTAAAGGATATTCACCAGTTTTCTAAAAATGAAGGCAATACTCATGTGGCTTATTTTCCTGGTGGCACCATTGAAGTTATTACGGAGAAATTATCCCAATTGTGTGAACTGAGACCTATGAAGAATATTGTTCTTCATGTAGGCACAAACAATTTAGAAAAGGATTCTTTTTCTGTCATTTGCACCAAGATTAAACAGTGTATGGATGTTATCAGATGGCATATTCCTGAAGCTAATATCATACTTTCGAGTATAATTAACAGACTTGACAAAACTTATCTGAATAGTAAAATTAATGCCATCAATAGATACATGGAGTCTCTTGAAGACAAATTAGTTCTGTTTATAGACCATAATGGCACATTTCGTCATGTGCATCGTATTTTATCAAGGGATGGTCTTCATTTAAGTCAAGCAGGAATTCGTCAGGTCTGGGCCAACATTATAGACACAGTTAAGGTGGCCAGTTCTGCTGAGAGCAATCATGGTTTCCCTCATTGGCCACGTCTCGACAGCCAGTATTAAACAAGTTGTCCATGAGGAATGAAGTTTTAACTGCACAAGAAATATCTCCTTCTTTGCAGCCTCATGGACTGTCTCCTCCCAGCGTAGTTATTAAAAATATTGATATGAAAAAGAAAACCTTTTTATCCAATTCACAATTTCAAAGTAATGATCAATCAAATTGTGATAAAATCAGTGTTATGGTGCTTAATGTTTGTGGACTTAAAACGAAGTTGGCGTTGCCAGAATTTACTTCCTCCATTAAGAGTTACAGTGTGTTAGTTTTATGTGAAACAAAATGTGATGATATAGATAATAGCTACATAATGTCTGAATTTGATGCGTTAGGATTTGAAACACATATTCAAAACAGAGTAATGTTATCCAGATATAGATCAGGTGGTGTATTAGTTGCCATAAGCAAAAGTATCTCATCAGAATTTGTAAGGTTATCTTACGATCATAACTTCATTGTTGTACTAAAGAGTAAGAATATAACAGTTAGACCTAGCAAAGATATGATTCTAATTGCTGCTTACATTCCACCCTATGGTAGTAAGTATTCTTCAGTGGATATGTTTCAGACATTGTCAGATGTACTGCTAGATTTTGATCCTGACACTAGTGATGTACTGTTATGTGGTGATTTCAATGCCCATGTTGCGCTTAAAAATGATATTGCCGTGTTTGATGCTAATGTCTGTGAACATGTTGATTTGGATTATTATACCATAAATACCATGCAAGTGGAGCAGTTGATGTTGGATCTACAGTTGCCACTACAAAGATCTAACATCGACAAGAGAGTAGATAAAAGTGGTTATGGTGAAGCATTAATTCAGTTATGTAGAAATCATATGATATGTATTTTTAATGGCAGAGTAGGTTCAGATAAAGATGTGGGTAAATCTACTACAACAGAAAATTCAATGATTGATTATGTGATTGGTTCAGTTAATTTAATGCATAGCGTCTCATATTTTCAAATACACGATTTTGATCCAATTTTTTCAGATAAACACTGCATTATTGCATTTGATATTTCGTTAAAAATAAGTACAAGTAGTAACCCCAACTTGGTTTTTAGTTCATTAGTGAGCCCTATTATGGTAGTACATGCTCCCGTGCCCAAAAGATGGCAGAATGAGCTAGCAAATGAATTTAAAGATAATCTTAGTCTTGATATTATAAATGAATTAATAAATAAAGCTGATGTATTGAGCATTGAGGATTTGACAAAAAAAATTCAAGGTATCATGATAGATTCAGCAGTTACAACATTTGGTGTAAAGAAACCTAGCAACACCAAAATATCAAACATAAAAGATGGTAGAAATAAATATAAGTTCAGTAAGGAAGTATGTGTAAAACGTAAGGCATATCATAAAGCCAAACATCGCAATAACATCATTAGAACTGCAGATAGTAAAGCTGATCTTATAGAAAAAAGCAAAGAGTACAAGAAAGAACTGACCAAAGTAAAGAAGGTCCATAGGTTAGAATTTACTGATAGACTGAGGTTTCTAAAATCCAAAAATCCAAAACAGTACTGGAATCTACTGCACGAAAACAAGACAGAGTTTCCTCCGATTGCCTTAGAGGCTCTTTCGATGCATTTTGCAAAATTGTCTAATATCAGTGAACATAAAGGCAATGGAATTAACCACCACAATCTCAACTTAGAAAATTCAGTAAAATTAGACACAGAGAGCCTTAATGCACCTTTCACAGAAAAAGAAATCTTAAATGGAGTTAAGAATCTTAATAATGGCAAAGCAGCTGGTAATGACCTCATAGTAAATGAATTCATTAAATATTCCTCTTGTTATTTGCTTCCCTTGTATATAAAATTGTTCAACAGAATTATGCTTGAATGTCAGATACCAGCTGACTGGCTAGTGGGTTTAATCATTCCATTGTATAAGAATAAGGGCGACAAACTCGATTGTAATAACTATAGAGGTATCACTCTACTTAGTTGTTTTGGTAAACTATTTACGTCACTTCTTAATTCTAGGCTTTGTGAATTTTGTGAATCAAATCAATTATTGAAAGAGATTCAAGCAGGTTTTAGGGCGGGGTATAGTACAACAGATCATATTTTTCTTTTACAGAGTATTATAGAACTGTTTAATTTCAAAAGTAAGAAGTTGTATGTGGCCTTTATCGACTTTTCAAAAGCCTTCGATACCATTGCTAGAGAAGCTTTGTGGCACAAAATGTTGAAGTTAGGTATAAAGGGTAGAATACTTGATATAGTTAAGGCTTTATATAGAGGTATTAAATCGTGTGTGCTTGTTAATGGACAAAGGTCTGATTACTTTTCTTGTATTAGAGGAGTGAGACAAGGTGAGAATTTATCTCCTTTACTTTTTTCTTTATTTGTAAACGACGTGGAAGAATTTTTATTGGAACAGGATTGTCAACCAATTAAATTTCAAGTTGATAGGATTGATGGTTTTTTGAAACTTATTGTTCTATTGTATGCAGATGACACTACTGTTTTATCAGACTCAAAGGCTGGTCTTCAGAAGGCACTGGATGCTCTTCATGTTTTTTGTAATACTTGGCAACTTGCTATTAATTGTAATAAGACCAAGGTAGTGTTATTTGGAAAGCGTAAGGTAGACAAGGATAAATTTTCATTTCATATTGACAACAATAACACTGAAGTTGTGCATGTGTTCAAGTATCTTGGCATTAAATTTAATTATAATGGCCACTGTAAGTCGGGCATTCAGGAACTTCAATCACAGGCCTCAAGAGCAATGTATGCATTACTGGCTAAGTGCAGAAAGTTTGAGCTTCCTATTGATCTACAGTTGCATTTATTTGATACACTTGTGCAACCAATAATGTTGTATAACTGCGAGGTTTGGGGTCATTGCAAGTGTGATAACATAGAAAAATTACACTTGAGATTTCTCAAACATATTTTATGCTTAAATAAATCTACATGTACCTCTATTGTTTATGGTGAATCAGGCAGGTACCCCTTAAATATTAAGATTAAAAAGAGAATGGTAGCATATTGGGCAAAAAATTTGGGTGACCAAAATTTTAAATTCAGTACAGTCATGCTTCAGGGTCAAATGGATCTATATAATAATGGGGTATTTTTCAAGCAAGTGGTTATTAGCAGTTAAGTCTATTTTAGATGAATGTGGTTTAAGTTACTTGTGGTATCAACAAAATCCACCAAATATAAATTGGTTGAAGGTTACTGTTGAGGGAAGTCTACAAGATCAGTTTTTACAAGTCTGGCGTGAAGACTTAAATACTAAGTCTTCTTGTGATATTTATGTACAAATTAAAGTGAATTTTGTACTTGAAAAATATTTATTATGTAGCAACTATCAATACAGAAAAATGATTTGTCAGCTCAGAACAAATAACAGTCATATACCCAAAGTGGCTGGTAGATACAAGGGAATTCCAAGAAATCAACGCTACTGTCATTTGTGTAGTGAAGAAAAATTAGGTGATGAATATCACATTATTGTAGAATGTACACATCCAGTTATTGTGGAGAGTAGGGCAAAATTTGTACCAAGGTTTATTGTTAAGAATCCATCAATGTACAAATGTATCAAATGGTTAAGCAGTTCATCTGATAATGATATATTTGTCTAAGGGAAATTCTTAAAAAATGTGCTTCCATTATATAAATAGATATTATTATCTTTAGACAATACAGCTGATATATACATGTGTAAATACAGTGTATTGTCATATTTATGTTTATATATAATTAATTTTGCATTTACTGCAATCAGTATATTGTTTGACAATGTTACCATTATATCAATACATCATGTATTTACCTTTTTTTTTTTTTTTTTTTTTTTTTTTTGGTACAGTCATGACGAATAAGTTTATGTATTTGTGATTAGTGTCGTATATTACATTGCTATACTTTAAGCTGTTCCCCCCGAGTGATTTTTATAAATTTTCCAGTAGATGTCACTACTGTTGGTTTTATAATCTCTAACATTTTATTATATTTACTTAGTCCTGGTACATTATATATTTATGTATGACATTATATTATTTATGTTAAAATTGTATGCTCCATATCACTAAATTGTGGTCTGAGAAATAAAGAATCTTGAAATCTTGAAATCCAACGTCATCCACAATCACAGAATTGATTACAAATTAACTATGCCATTAATCCGCAATGAATTGCACAGTATGAATTAAAAGTTTATACCAACCATTTAGAGTTGAATGAAGCCCGTTTCCAGGCAATTAAGACATCCACCAGTGAGTATTTTGGCTTAAGCATTAATGTATCACGTAAGTGATGTCGCCAACTGTCCATAAAATATACCGGGGACTGCCCATTAGTCCGACAGCTCTTTAATTGCCGCCGGACCATCAATGACGTTCGATCGTGGCTTCTCATGGCTTCTCCTTGGGATCGTAGCTTCACTTTGTTTAAAGTGTAGCCGTTTTGGTGTATGAAAGTGTAGCTGTTTTGGACTTCGAATTTATGGCTGTCCAGGGTATAAAATAAGCGTTTAACGATCCCAAAATATGCAGTGATCAATGTGAAATGTGCAGTGATCATCCTGATTTTGTGCAGTGATCAAATTTAAATAAAAAATGATTTGGTAATTTACTAATATAATGGTAAACTATAGTTCCAACATGATTTGCATATATTGATATTTTTGACATCACACTTTTCACAACACTGTTAATAACTTTCTATTTCGTAACTCGCACGATACTGTGTAACCGATGGCGCTGAGGTGTTTTCCTATACGCGCAGATATTTCGTGAAATGTGCAGTGATCACTTTTTTTTATTTTATACCCTGGCTGTAGCCGTTTTGGACATGGCTTGCAGCCGTTTTGGACAGCTTTTAGTTTGGTCATCTGTTTATTGTAGCCGTTCTGGTTGTAGCCGTTTTGGGAATGCCATTAAATATTGTAGCGTTTTCGAGTGTAGCCGTTTTCGAAAATAGCCGTTTTCGAGTGTAGCCGTTATGACTAGCATTCCTAATTTGCGAGTTATAGAAACTTTGGGCAAGATCGCCCAAATGCTAGCTGATTCGCCCAAATGCTAGCTAATTCGCCAAAGGCTTGCGGATTCGTCTAAAGGACATAATATCCCAATATGCAATTTCGGCAGATATTGGATATTGGCAGCAATTTTATATATAAAATGTAAATTATGTATTTTGTGTTCAAATTGTGTTGTAAGTTTTTCACAAATCTTTTCTAGCTAAACTATTTACTACAACGACTGTACCTACATTTGTAGGCGTACAAAAATTAATCGCGACGCTCTCATTCCGTGAGACACTTCCGTTTCTGCTATCTCGTTTTCTGCTGTTTTTCTTCGGATGGTCCTAAGAAGTTAAAAACCGTGACGGTTTCAGTAATTAGTGAGGTCAACACGGGACGACCATGGAGTCTGCTTACACTAGTAATTATAATATCACTCGACAATGTCATGTCATGGTGAATGCCATTATCCAAAAAAAATCTGTTACATATGTAGGCATATGATCATTGATACAGCAGTTTTAGAGCGAGCATGGACAGTTGCATCTTCAGAACGACTTTTCAGACTGATTGAAACATTTTGATAAGAATGATAATATGATAATGCAATGTGCATGAGAGGCCGCAGGAGGTGTGATTTACTAAAATTATACTTTGATGCCATTTTCATACATGTGGGTAATATCACGTAGATCTACTTAATTAGGTAACAAAATGCTGAAAAATAAAGTTGCTTATTTTCAGTTTTTTGTTATAATACTCCGTTGAGTTTGCTAAAATAAAATCAAGAGCTGTAGCCCACATCTGAATCTGAATCCCTGTTGGAAAGACTTTGTTGTTCTGGAGGCTTTGATTGCTAATTAGTTAAAGGGGAGGATTGGTCTAGTAAATGAAAGCAGTGGGAATGATAGCACTAACTACAGAAATGTAGCAACAGCAGGTGCACACTTGAAAAATTTAGTTTTGCTAAAAATAGAAAAATGTAGTAGCAACAGGATTTTAATGAAAAATTGAATTGCGACGTTTGTGTGCAAAATTGACATACTATATGTACACAATTGCAACTGACACGAATTCTGAGCAATTCAGGCATTACTATTGATAGGCTATTAATTGCATACAACTGCAGCTTAAAGCTGGATTGTCTAACGGTTTTTGTATCACTAAAAAAGCTATCCAAATGAAAGAAAATACTTCTAACTGTCGAATTCAAGAAACCACATTGTCTAGATTGAGCAAAATTAATAAACATAAACTTTAGCTAATTATTCATTGCAATGTAATGAAGAGTCACTGATGCGCGATTCCAGCCTCATTTTAAGAAAAATTAAAGGTCGGAATTGTTTCAATTCATGCTACAAGCAAAACACCAAAATAATTTTTACCTTTATATTTAACATGCATTATAAAGCCATTTGGTTGTGAAAAAAAAAAAACCTCAGTTCAAGTAGAGGAAAGGCTATTTTATTTAGCACACCAGATTTCAAGAATTTGATGCTTCCAAATATGAGTAAAAGGTGCATCAATAGAATTGAGATCGGATAAGGGCCAATTTGTTCTGAACAATATTGTGTTATCAAACTGAAATTTGTTATGCAAAATGTGGTTTGGAACTACTCAAGCTCATTGCTCTTGTTGCTTACATCATATTAAATGTGTTGCTGAATTGTGGATTAATATAAACTTTTATGACATTGTTTATGTATGGGCTATTAGCTCTTGCTATAATACACAATTATACAATGGTGTAAATGCATAAAATGTAGTGGACTCCCCAAGTCTTATCATCTCATCATTATGTCTGCCTCTGACAGCTGGCCATATAAACTGAGTGTTATAAATACACAAAACGTAATTTCAAAGCAACAGTGTTAGCAGAAAACTGCATCTTTCTATCATTTTTAGAAGTGGAGTTCTGCAAGTTCAAAATAAGAAATGAGGGTGACAGGTCCAGTCAAGTGCATTTCCTCCAAAAATTATGTGCAGACATTGTTTATGTCTGGGCGATTATTTTTTGTTACAATGTGTATTGTTTGTACTTTTAGGTTACATTGTAGACTATTGTCACAGTTACAAAATTTGTCAATCATCAACATTTTAGCCAATCAAATTAAATTTAAATCTGCAAGGCCCTTCCCACCCAACACATTGGCCAATGAGCTTCAATAGGCGGACAATTTGTCAGATTTTACACCTGCCATCAGACAATAAATTTTTTCTGACTTCCACTTTTGAGATGGCCCCTACTATGGTAAGGCATGATGCTGTGACGTAACGTCGTTTGTGAGCCAGCTTGCCATGGGACCATCTCAATACACAGGGAAAAAAAGAAAAACATTAATAGGTAAATAAAAGTATTCTAGTAATTGTTAAGTTGAATAATCCAAAATCGCGATTGTTACGCTTGAGCGAACAGGTTGTTTTTCAGGGCAAGTACGTGCATATGCCTCGCTGTGGCACAGCGCCAAGGCATTGTGACGTCATTAATACAAGTTTGGCCTATTTTCATTGGTGCGCATCATGACCTACCTCATTATGACCGCGCATTGATTTCTAACGTTCATTTGGTTGGCTAGTTTCGTGGAAGATCACGGTAATGACATTGCTCACATGGAACATTCAAACCATAGTTCTACTGCTTGTCTGGTCTTGAATCACATAGAAATGATCATTAACAGTGTTTTTAACGTGAGTTTCATCAAATTTGTCGGGTAGATCTTAAGTTAACAACGATTTTTGTGTAAGTAGGTCATTAAGTTTTTGCACATCATGGCCGTGCAGATTAATTAGGACAACAAAGTTCCAATCCGGTCATTTCAGAAAGGCACATCAGTAGATTCCATTCTGGCCAATCTCTAAACATAAAAGCCCTACGGGCGGCCCCTACGGGGCTGCACCTGCGGCCTATTAACACCCCAATATCTGCAATAAACTGGTTTTCACCTCTTTTGACCAAAATTTTACCCCTTTTCTGTACAGTTGTAATGCTATCTTCTCCACTATTGGCCTGTATAGCAAAGACGAGTATTTAATGGCAAGGACATTAAGGATGGGCTAGAAAAGTTGGTCAATTCCTTAACATTCTTTCTGATCTGTCTCTCACCCCTGAACTGTCCATGCTCGCTCTAAAACTGCTGTATGTTATAAATATTTGCATGTGACAGGTGACATGACACAGTGAAGCTGCTGAAGTGTCAATAGTTGTGGCCTTGCATTTATAAAAGAGGAGTGTCTATTGTGTCTATAGCTTACAATACCTTAATTGCCAGCAGTTTACTGTTTAGTGGGGAAATTCACTTTTTCTTAAAATCTTTTATTAAAACAACCAGTTAAACTTAACCAATAATAGTAAGGACTTCCCCCATTTTGCCATATTGCCCAATTAAGCAGTCATGAGTCGCTAATGCATTTTTGCCCATGCCCAGATGGACATTATTTGCTAAATAGCCCTGTACAAATAAAGTTGATGTGAGCACCATTGCAGGAGACTTATAGAGCGGAAAGCGAACGATTTCGGCCACAAAGCAGCCGAAATCGTGAGCTGATGCCCCTTCCAGTATCGTACATGAACATAATAATTTCAGTGGTGAGAGCTATCACGGATTTCAGAGCTTCACACTTTCTGAATTTCTACCATTCTAGGGTCACGTGACCTCCACGATGTCGTAAATAATCGGCTCTGATTACATTATACTGATCACACCAAAGGACTTAATTAAAATTGTTTAACATTAGAAATTGTAACAATGTTAAATTTGTGACCAAATTCACATACTTGCTGATCATAAAAAGTGACAAAATAGCAGAAATTTGGCTTTTCAGTTCGTAAGAACGTTCACATTTTCAAATCGAAGCCATTGATAAATGTAGGAGGCATCACAAAATGGCAAAATTGCAATAAATACGTGAGTGAAGATGTGAAATATAATAAATACAAGATTTTTATAATAATACAGTATTTGTAAACCCAGTTCTTGAAAGATTTATATCGCATTTTGCATTTACATTTGAAATTGATCAATGACGTGTGTGTGTAAATAAAATAAATTATAAAGAAAATACTAAAAAATCTGTACATCAGATATGCTAATAGTGATGGGCCGACGATCAATTATACTATTGGGACCGATTTTCGTAAGTTCCGATGTAATTAAATTCAGATTAAGGTTTGAAAATAAAGCATTCTATTGATTCTCATCAACCAGTTGTTAGTGACACTTAGTGTTGTGTTTCCTCAATTAAATTTTTTGTAAGTGAAAATGTATGGAGTTTAATAATCAGTTTATAGGTATCCAAACCGACTAAAATCAATCATCGGTTGGTTGCCCTCAACTGATGATCGACTACAAAATAGTTACTGACTCCCATCACTAATTGCTAATACACATGCGATATTTGTTAAAGAACATTTAGCTGTTTTGGACATTGGAATAATTTATGACAGTAGCCGTTTTAGAAATAGATTGTTGACATTTTATTGCTGGGTTGTTGCCATTGTGACTTTGGTATGTTGACGTTTTGCTCATCAGTACATTGTAGCCATGAAAATATTTTAGCTTTTTTGGCTTCGCATTCAATAATTACTATATATCTACATGATGTAGATTACTACAATATTTAAATGAGCTAACAGTAGAGCAAATTTGCGCTATCATTACAATCTAACAAGTTTGGCCTATGGGTGACCAAAATTGTGAGTTCCAGTAGCCCACATGGTCCTTAGACTGCTGAGGATGTCCATGGTTTTCTTAATTGCAATAAGGAAGCCAGTTGAAAATTGGGGCATAGGGGATTAAAATAAGGCACTTTTGGCCTACCTTATAAGGTGTGAAGTGCAGTTAGCAAGGGAGAATAAAAGAAAGTGATTTTGTGATGATAGCCTGTTTTTGTTTCTATTTCTTTCTGACATTTTTTTTCAAATGCTAGTGAAGCAATGAATGTCACAGGCCTATGGTTGGTATCTGGTTTTTACAAGAATGATGAACTATTTATTTTTTTTGGTGGGCCCACTTGGCTACTGAATCAGTCCTCACTCTGATAATCTGTAAAATTGTTGATGGTATATTGTCAAATATTTATTTTCAGTGAATGAAGCAGACTTTCCCAGTGACCAAAATGAACTCAAACAAGTCATAAAAGTGCTTCAAGAAATTATTGAGGTAATTAATCATATGTTAATCACACCGTCATAATTCTAACTAATGATGGGCCTATATCATAGCCTGACAAGCTCTATTTTTCTTGCAGAAGTTGAAAGCTGAGCTTGAATCAACTTATCACAAATTAGGAAAAGCTGAGAAGAAGGTGAAAAAACTGCGTGGACAGAATGATGATCTCCACGAGTACAACAAAAAACTGGGACTGCAATTGGCCAAGGAAAAAAAACTTCCAAAAATGCGAGATGCTGCTGCACAGACAGGTGCTAGTTTGACAAGTTTTCTTTGGATTATGTAATTTACAGTGTTTTTCGAACTGTATTGAATTTTTTTTACTTCTTTTAGATCATACTTTCTTTGTTGATGAAATTCTTCATCCTTTTCACTTGGGAAACGATGGAGAGCTGCCAGGTCCGGCAAATAATACTGATGCAGCATCAGTATGGCCCGAGGCAGATGCTGAGGTAATAGTTTAATGAAATTTTTTTCTGGATAATTCTCATTGTATATATACTGCAATATACTAATTAATTATTGCCCATTTTCTTTTTTATGAAAATTAGCAGGGTGTTTCTATAGCAGATTCTCTGAAGGCAGCGGCTGAGGAAGCACTGCAAGAAACTGGTGTGGTTTATGACGACAGTTCCGGCATGTATTATGACTACAACACAGGATACTATTTTGACCCTGTATGTTAAAATTAATTTTAAGTCATAACAGATTAAGATATATTATAGCTCCTTTAATCCCTGGCATATATATATTTTTTATTGTTGCTGTGTCGCGTAACTTTGAAGTACTGAAAGGTTTTTTTTTTTTACTATCTTAGCTCAATCTTTCTATTATGTTTAAAAAAGTAATCATGTTTACAGGCCGAAAGTTTTTTATTTACACACATCTCATCTATCAACATATTTAACGCATGGTGACTTTCCTGAAGTTCGAATTGTTTTTTATTGCAGGATCGATCTCTGTATTATGAACCTCACTCCGGGACGTACTACTATTACAATTCTTCTACAGGAAAGTATGAGTTCCATTCTCAGGTGGACGTTAACCAATATGCGCAACAATCGTCCAGCAAGAAAAGTCGTTCGAGGACCACAGATTTAGATTCGGACCAGGTTAATTTAATGACTTTAACTTTGTGGTGGAATTTAATTGTTCACATTAGATGCTCAATATGATGTGATGTTATAGTAATATAAATAATATTGGTCATAATTAAGCTAATGTAATGTTATTGTGTTCTTATTTCCTTTCATAGGTCATCACTGATGCATTAGCCAACCTTCATCTGGAGAGCACCTACGTTGATAAACTCGATCCTCAAGGTAAATGTGGGGAACAAGTTCATGACGCGCTTTCATTCTGTCTTTCAGAGTGACAAACCTCGTCGGAAGAAAACCAAAAAGGCTGAAAAACCAAAGAGTCGCAAAAGATCATCAGTCGAGGAGGAAGACAAGGGAAAAACAACAAAAAGCCGCAAGAAGAAAGTTAAAGAAAAGGTGGTAAAGGACAGTGACACTAAAGAGAAGAGGGTGAAGGACAGTGATGCTAAAGAGAAGAGGGTGAAGGACAGTGACGCTAAGTCTGCTGGAGATGAGAATTCCAAGAAGACAAGTTGTGGGAATACAGATCAATCAGATGAGAATTTAGGTGATTTAAACGAAGGGAAAGAAGTAGAAAAGAACACAGAAGAGATTGGAAATGAAGAAAATGAAAAGGAAGAAGAACAAATGGAAGAAGGAGAGGTGGCCAGCCAGCCAGATAGTGAAATGGAGGAAGGAGAATTGTCCGACAGCTCGGCTTGCGAGGAGGAAAATAACCACTCTGAACAGGAAATAGAGGCAGAAAATACCACTGAAGGTGACAATAGGACGCTTTTGTGCCAGGGGGCGCTGCATGCAGTTCTTACAACCTTTGTTTTGTGATGTAATCCTGCAATCAGGTCATGGAGTACATTGATGACATCACAAAGGTTGTGAGGACTGGTATTCGGCTTGCTCTGTTGAACTAAGAGTCCCCTATTGAGCAATATCATCTGTCCATCTGATTTTGTTGTTTGTTGGCATGTTGATAAGCCATTGTGGGAACTATGCAATAGAACTGCTAAATTGTGGCTTGAGGACAAAATCTGGGTCTAATCATACTAATGGGTTGTGCTGTAATGTATGTATTACAAATTTCCACACCATGTTTCCTGCCCGTTATACTTGGGTGACCTGGCCACTCACTTGGATTTTTTGAGAGCCATCGAGGCTGTTAAGTCAATAACCAAGTGAAAAAACCCATGTTGACCTGAGACTCTTAACACAACTTATTGTGTGTGATATAAATTTAAGACCACCACGATTTTAAGACTACTTTGCAATTAGATGTAAAACTTTGAGATTGAAAACCACCGTAGTATTGAGACCACTTTATTGGTTTCAAAGCATTGGTCTTAATTACAGGGTTATACTGTAATACTGTGATACTGATGCCGCTATTCAGAAAAACTGTATTTGAAATTTTTGTTTAATAAAGAAACATCGGCCCTGTACTATCCACCTTGCATCCGTGCTATGGTCACTGCATCGGACTGCTTGGATGTTGGAACACTCTTTCTGGTCACCTTGATGGGAACCACCATCGGAAGAGATGAAAATTTAGGACATGGAATTCTCATTCCTGATGAACAAATCAGTAAGGTGAGAAAATTCTGTGTCAAATCTTTACGGAAGCATTCAAATATTGAGAGCTAGCAAAGTTACAATTAACTTATAGCCCAGCAGCAATTTCATAAACTTTGCACTTCAGATGCATGCAGAGGTAACCTACAATGAAGAACACAGGAGATACACAATCAAAGATCATGCCAGTCAGAATGGGACCTTTGTTAATGACTATCGCATTTCTGAGGTGAGCTTTTTTTTAACACGTTTGCAGGGTATCGAGTCAATTCGTCGACACACAAAATCGTCGACAGCCAATTTGTTGACAACCATTTCGTGGACAACCAACCCGTTGACATATTAATGCAAACTCTTTGACAATCAACGCCCTCGGCCCTACCATCTCGTAGACAGAAAATCATGGCTATACTAACTCGTTGACATGGCGACGAGTTGGTTCTGCTAACTCGTTGATACAAATGTTTCCCGCCCGTCGGTCTCCCCTTTCCTCCCTCTATCACTGTTTTATGGTATCTCCGTAAGTACAGAAATTTTATGGCCATCCTTTTATAGATCTCATTCATAAAAATGTATTAGTAGTGATTCTACCACTGTGGAAGCTTTATTTACTGAGTAAGTGTGTATAGACGAAATGGTCATTGGGCAGATTAGCTGTCAACGATTTTGCATTAATGTGTCAACGAGATGGTAATGATCTGTCAACGAGTTGGTTGTTGTGGTCTAATGTTTGTCAACGACTTTGTGTCTCCCAAATTTATATGAGTTGGTTCGTCAACGAATTTGTATTAGGCCTTCTAATGTGTCAACGACTTTGTTGTCAACGAATTTGCGTGTCGACGAACTGTATTTGTTTGCAGTTTTGAGAAGTCTTATTTGTTAAAACATGGCTTAATAATGGGCAATTAATAAATATTAGGCTCAGACTGATGGTATTTTAAAATACATTCTTTATATACATCAACATCACAATCATTCACTGTTTTAATTTTCATCCTTAGTAACTATGATCTAATAACATGAGCTGATAAGGCTAAAATAAAATGTGTTCATGTAAATATGATCGACATAATTATGGACAGATACTACAGTTGTTGAATTGGTTATAATTTCAGAGTAAAGTGATGAGTGAGACGTGGTCCTTGACAAATATGGATGTGGTTCGCGTCGGAGGAACTACCCTGAAACTGCACATCCATCCTGGTCAGGAAACGTGTGATGACTGCGAGCCTGGAATTGTTCAGGCAAAAGTACAAGCAGAGCAACCCAAGGGTAAGCATTTGCAATGCGCACACACTTCGGTAACTTCAAATGATGAATCCGTCAAAAAAAAAGGAATACTTCATACAGAATCTCTTCAGTGTACAGGGAATGCAATTATAAGAATAAATAATTCTCATGCTAAGCTTATAGATTTAGAATACTGAATTCACCAGTTCCACTGAAAACCTGCATGATATATTTATTTATTTTACTTAATCATTATATATATGTATATTTTTCTTTTTATCCTTGTTTTTATTTTTTTATGACACATGTATCTTTTTGATGCCCTGCGGTCAATAAAATTATATATATATATATATGCCAATGCTCATCTTTATTTGACTAACCCATTCATATCAAGATACTGTTCATTGAAATCTTGCTTATTTTCAAGAAGTGCAAATGCAGCTAGCTCAGTGTTTGAAGCACATTTTTTTTTTTTTGTCTGTAAAATCTTTTTGTTCTTCTGAATATGTAGATTTCTATGATATGATATTTTCAGTAAAAAATCTGTACGCTGACAGTCTTTGTTGTGTTATACCTTTGTATGATGTGTATTTTCAAAAGGTGAAAATTCCAATGAATTTAATCAAAATGTAATAGTCTTAACTAGATGAAACAGGTTTTGGTGATGTATTTATGTTGAGATAAACTTCCGCCCCCCATTCGATGCAACCTTGCATGCTCTGTGTTGGCCATGAGAAACTGGAGTAAGGATCAATTCTCGATAATTTTCTAATTCTGTGAAAAAGTATTCAGCTTACTAGACAGGACGGTGCTCAGTAAATTTTATTGTACTGTATTTAACCAGTATTTTGTGTTCCTGTTTAATGCTTTATCTATGTATGTTGCATGTGAATTACTTGTATTTTACCAGAATTCTCTTGTCATCGGAACATTATAATTGGTATTGTTGTGGTAACATGTTCAAATAAATGGTATTAGTAGGAATAGAAGTTTATTTACCGCAAATTATAAGTGAAACTCCATAAAAAAACATTTACTTTATCATAGAATATTTCAGCAACCTTATTAGCACAACATGATATTTGTTGTTAGATATAAGAATTGTTTTAGACATAAGAATAATTATCTAATTTATGTACATCATGAAATATGATCTGCTAATTAGGGTAATATTGTTTCACATATTCCAGACATTAAAAAAAAGCGAGGAGGTTCTCAGACATGTGCATGGGGACACTTATCACTTCAAAGATAAAACAATTATTCAACCTTGGATTAACTCCCAAAACCTCTGGTGTTCGTATCAGTTATCTGTAATCCAACAACTGGTTCAAGGATTTTATTTTTTTATTTTCAGAAACTATGGTGTCTAGTAAAGAGGACAAAGAAAAACTACGAAGGAAAGCTTTAAACCAGATAAAGAAAAAGTATGGTCTCAAGGTTGGTTCATTTGCAGTTAACCTTAAAACTATTAGAGCATGGTCTTTATGATCAGTTATTACAGACCTTACTCCTGTTGTTGAAATATCAGTTTCGATATGAAAGCAAATGTCCAAATATTTGGAGTGGTGGTAAATTGCAGTTAGACAAGTGAAAATAAATTGTGCCAAAATATGTGCTTTTAATAGCAATCTGTCTTGTTCAGAATGAGAGCCAATTGAGCATATTTTTATTTCTACACTGTTCGCACTGTTTGTGGGGTATAATTTACACAAACGAAAAGTATTTATAAATAAATGATTTGGACAAGTGATTTTGTGGAGTTACTCATCCAGTGGACTGAGATCTCAAAATGTTTTTCACACACTTGTCTAGAAGTTGATATGCGGAGACTGTCATTGTGTGGCCAGCTTAGCCCTTGAAATTTAATTTGGAAGATTGATTCCATCATTATGCTATTCAGAATTAATTTTTTTACTGCAAGATTACAGTTTATGACAGGTTTTCAACTGTCTGTGACATGTAAAAGGTTTGTCACTTCTGGCTGGCACCACTAAAAATGGTCTGAAGTTGGATAGTTTTTTGCTCTTTGTTTCAGGAAGCCAGCTATGTGGATGAAGGAGGGTCTTGTGTCAAGGAAGGTTATGAAGACAAGGCTGCTATTCGTCGCAAAACAAAGGGTAGTGACAATCCCTATCAGAAAGATGATATGCCAGCCTCAGTCAATAGGTAAAACCGTAACTCTTAAAACTGTTGGATGATTTGAACTTAATGTTATGATGAGATGGTAAGACTCCAACCCATGTTGTACATTATCTGCAGAAAGGTTAATTTCTCCCTATCCCTGCCACATTTAACTTAATGACGCATGGTAAAGTGTGATATCTTGCATTGTCTTACAGAGCGATTCCCTCAGAAAACAAAGGACGCCAGCTTTTGGCTAAGATGGGCTGGAAGGAGGGACAAGGACTTGGTCGTGCTGAACAGGGTCGGGCAGAACCAGTAAGCTCTTATTTCCTCAATTCTAGGCTAAGTTTTTTTCCACTAATGGGTAAAAACTACCAGGGCACTCACCGTAGTAGATAAAAGACAATAGGATGATGTCACTACATCAATTATTACAGGGGATGACGTCACGAAATGGATGACATCATCAAACAATACTTATCTACTTTGTTGTCAGTGACCTCTGGTGGTACTTTCCCTCCCCATTGTACCGTATACTTCGCGTTGTATGGACTGATAACAAGGAGTATTGATGGTTTCTACCGTTTCCAATTCCCATTGATTCAATCATTACTCTGAGCCATTCTGCTTTATCTTCAGGTTCAAGCTTTCCTGCGAGGCAAGCAATCAGCTGGACTGGGGTCTATGGGATCACTACAGCACAGTCTTGATGCCCAACCACAACAAGTGCAGCAGACACAGAGGTGGATGAAAGCGCAAGAACGCTTTATGGCACTGACGGGTGTTCAAGATGATGAAGATGAGGGTGATGATGCTACTGCTGCTGCTCCTGCTGTTGTTATACCCATTGCAACACCCAAAGCAAAGACAATAACTTTCATACAAGGAGAGTCATTGATTCAAGACAAAGACACAACAAAAGTAAATGACGGGAAAGGAGAAGGTTGAACACCGACTATATATTTGTATGAAGTTTTTTTCCTGGCTGTATATTTTGATGTCTCTTGCATAATGATACATTTGTAATAAAGCGTGTCTTGAGCTTTCAAGCTGACACAGGTTTTGCATTTTGATTGGTGTGTTTCCTCATTATAGGGAATACCATGAAAGCTAAAATGGACATCACATTGGTATAATCTTAGTACCATATATAAATTGATAAAAGTACATATCTATGGTTTTATTTTTTGCCGTTTTACTTTTGATACATAGGCGGTCTTAGAAAATGCGCAAGTTTTAAGCGTGTGAATTTCATGACATGGCCAGGGTTTGCTGAATATCTTGAAAATTATATCAAGGATAGTTGTGGGAAAGAGTCCTCTGACTCCATAAATCCCATCAATGACATCTGAAAATGCTTCGTACTGATGAGCATGTGAATTTCATCAAAATTATGGGACCACTTGAAAATGCTTAGTTCTGATACAGCACATGAATTTCATCAATTAACTCCGTGGCCTTTTCTTTTATAATTATATGATTTCTATAATCTTAGGGGAAGTTTTGGAGGTGATTCAGATTATATTCTGCATCCAGAATACATTTCCAGTATGCAATCAATGTTATTGGGACTAATTAGTATTGAGTGTACTGCCTACTGTCACTCAATACTAATTTGTGAATTTCTATGTTCAAACACTCTGAAGTTAAGTTATGGTGCCATTGGCTGGCATAAATCGCACAAAGATAAGGTTGTAGATCCAGAAGACATTTTCCAGTGCATCGCTTTTTATTCCTTCATAAGGCCAAGTCGCATTAAATCTGAGGAACTAGGGTTGAGCCATCAAACTGCTGTTGGGCTTACTTCAGTTATAACCAAATGTTGACATGGAGCTAACTTAATGCTGTAACACCGTGGCCAATGTAGGGTCAAGTTGACAGCGGACATTTGCTTGACAAAGCGGGCCAAAAGTGGGTTAACCTGATTGGCAGATAGGGGGTCAGCTTTGGGCAGCCCAACATTGGGCCAACACTGGCCTAAATTTTTTTTTGGCAGATGTTATTTTGACCAACTGGGCCAACCTCATTTAGGGCAACATTAGGCGAATCAGACAGTGGAGTGACCTGACTTTGGGCCAACATGTTTTTTGGTCAATGGACTGACCTCACAGTGAGCCAATATATTTGGCCAATGCGGAGTTGTAATGGGCCAACTAGAAGTGACAGTAGGCAGTACACTCCTGGGCCAAAAGAAGGGCCAAGCCAATGTGTATCAATACGCTAACAGCACAAAGTCTATTAGCAACAGAATGAATGAAACTTATGTGAAAAGGGCTGCTGTACAGCCTTGAAATACTATTTACTATTTCCTTATGATAATTAGTGAAACTTTAACATGCCATGAAGATTATGTCATTAGCCAAATAACAAAAGTGACCAAAAATTGGTTTTAGTCTGACTTGACAACTCAGTTCATTTTGGCTTGGACTAAGGACAGATCTGAACGAGTAAATTTGGAAAGCCCGAAACGGGTGGTCATTGCCAACATTTTGTCCTGTAAATTAGCCAAGCAAACATGGCCCTCATTTGCGTTCGAGTTCGCAGAATGAGGGCCATGCAGCAAGCATTCCTACCTCAATAAATTCTGCATTGAATCGGCAATTTCAAATCAATTAAACAAAGTGTGTTGCCATGTTTCGGCTTATCAAATATTATTTCATAATTCCGGAGCAGCATGGAAAAGCCTAGGAACATCAGATGTTCAACCTGAACCATTTTCTTCCATAAAAAGCATGCTCCTCGCATGGATCTTCTTTCTTATCAAAATTCCCTAACTATTTTCCCGTTCTTTTATGATGGTTTTGGTATTAAACAATCTATAATCGATAAAACTCAAATAACATACCAATGTGAGCTAATGTAACAATAGTGAATTGTCCTGATATTTGGCCAACATCAGGCCAACGGACCGACTTGATAGAAAACAAAACCTTATTATCCAAAAAATATAAATATTGAGGAGTGATGTATGAAAGAGATACTCCAGAGTACAGGGATAATGTTAGATATGAACTTGAGTAAGGAAACATAATCTTAACACTTATATTACACGAAGAATAATTGTGCACTGAGAAACTGCAGCGCAGGATAAGCATTGAACATTAATTGTGACAATAAGCCACCCACTATCCCCCAAGAGGTGCAATATGTACACATAAAAAGTAGAGGGCACTCAGAGTGCACAAACCTCTGCCAAGGTCCACTGCAACATCTGCCAGGCCAATGTTGGTCCAAAGGTGGACCATTTGTTTGGATGGCCCAGTGTTTGCCCATTGCTGGCCTACGGTTTAGTTGGCTAACTGTTGGCCTACTTGTTGGCCCAATATAGGCCTCATGACAGCTCACTTAATAGTTGGTATGATGTTGACCCGCCCCATTGTCAGCCACCAAATGTTGGCCCAAAGTACAAGTTGGTCCATAGTCTGGCCCACTGTCTGGTTGGCCCCATCATAGGCGTTTATACATAGGGATTTGAAACACGAATCAGTGAACAAACAGTCCAATAATGTTCTGTTTCCAGGATCTAATCCAAAATTAATCATTTCTTCCGTGAGCCAATGACTGAGGCATTATTGTCTATCTGCCCATCAAATTGTATCCAAATCCACCCAATTGACCTGAATGAAATTATGCTTTAGGATCTCCGATGAATCTTTTTTCCCCATCGGGTCACTACAGCCATACAATTCTCACCTATAACTTTTCTCTTGTGATAACTGCTAGCCAGCACCAAACTCACCAATCTTTCCTGAGCCTCATGTGAATTTTGGCTCGTTTTTTTTTCTGGAGTGCCTTCTATTGGTTTAAATATGTTAATTAGGTCAGAAAAAGCTTACACAACTGCATGACAAAAATTCTTATTAACGACATGAAAAAAAATTGTACAAGTCTCCCTCAGTGAGGTTTCTACCCAGCAAACTAAAATGTGGTGTGCTGGGCAAGTCTTGTGGATCTGTGGTCCAGGATATGGTCTTGAAGAGAATCGTCCAGCTCAATTTGGGGCTCAGTGTTGATGTTGCTACTTAATCCATAAAATCCATCCACTCTTTATAGCAATATCTTGTCAAAAAATCTTCTTGATCCAGCTAGAATGTGAACTAGATCGATACAATCAACAGCAATATATTTCTTTGGAGGTTTTGGTGGTTGATGCGTATGAAAAAAAAAATCTTAATCTTAAAGTGCCAAAGAACCCAGAAACGTAAGTTCACACAAGTGTGACATCTTTGTTTTTCTAATGCCTTGTTTATCACATTGGCTATGTTCAACAGACAGCAATATCAACCTCATCTGAAACAAGAAATCAAGGTATACACGATTTGAAAGCATGTCAGAAATGTTACCAAAGATCGAGAAATGGAGACAGCAGTGTACATAAAACATGTTATGAAATGGTGGGTATCACCAAAGATTCTATATACTGTCGTTGGGATCACACCATGCGCTGGTTTGTCACATTCTTACCTACCAGGGAAAGCGGTTCTTAAACTTAAAGAAATTCACAATTTTACGGATGCAAAATTAATGTTGATAACAATGCTCCTTTTCATCGGTAGTTATTAATCCATCCATTTCCAAGGCATGACAGACTATAGCTATTGCTCTTTTTTGATTTGCTGAAACATTTTGTACAAAGCTTAATTGCTCCTGACGGTCAGATAAATGTGTGGTTCAATTGCACGGCGCCAATTTTGAACCAGTGCCATGCCATGGACTTGCAATATTCCAAGGCAGGCATGATTTCTGGCTTCAGTGGAACCATGCAAGACCCCAATACCTTAAACCTTGGATGATCTCTAGATCCAAGCTTAAACCATGCCACAGTTTATGAGGCAAAGCTGCCTGTAGGTATAATGTGACTTACTTGTAAATTCTGAAGTTGCATGAACTGCTCCCAAAATATTGTTACGGAATTCGGATGTTACCCTGCAAAAAAAGCTATAAGATATAGTTTTTTTGTAGGCGAGCCTCTGTCTATAGGGAATCTTTATCACAGGAGAGGCCTTCCTGCGGATATGCCTAATATATCAAAGAGTCTGTTCCAAAAAATTTCAAAATCCACCCAGTTTGGCCCTTGATTGTAAGGAGTATTTAGCTGTGACCAATGAAAAGATAGTTAACATGGAAACCCATTTGGAACCTCTGAGAGAGGCACCTCTTTGAAGGAGGTTTTTCACAAATACTTGTTAGGGCGGGGGCCTAGCTCAGAGGTAGCGCTCTGGGCTTCCAACCGCTGGGTCCTGGGTTCGATTCACGGTCGAGCCTAAGTTGGATGGCTGTTTCATTCTTCGTCTCATTGCCATGGTCTCTGTCTGTCCTAATTAGCCCAACTGGTGCAGAAATACAGGACGTAAAGCCCTAATCACACACACACACACACACACAAATACTTGTTGGAGCCTTAAACATGTAAACTGCTCAGCAACGATTAGGATTATCAATAAAGCTTAATATCTACTTCCATTATGTCATTCCTATAAATATGAAAATAATGTGATTTGAAGCGGTAACTATGGTGTTTTTACATATGATGCTGCAGGTGTTGTCACTATAGCAATCTCCATTGTAGGACTGTGATTGGTCAGGTGGAGACACCAACAACAGGCCACAGTCTCAATCTCCAAAAATTGAATGGTGGGCCTTCGGTGAGGCTTTCTGATATTTGGAGTATTAGCTGCAGGTTTCTTTTCAATAGTAACTTAATTAACAGCGTACAGGACCTTACAGAAGCCATTATTTAAATTGGTTAAGCTGGTAAGAAAGTCTGTAGGCGATGTTTCATCTTATTTTAAATAATTGCATGCTAGTGCTTGACCACCTTCCATCAATATGCCCCTCCACTACGTAACTCCATTTCCTCTGCCAATTTTTAATTGTTCAATATTTCCATTATTAACTTTTAATATGCCACATCACCTACAAAATCCTTTTCCTTGAAAATATTTTCTTGTCATCTTATACTTATGGTGTGTGACTAACTAGTGCTGGTGAACATCCAGTCAGAAAGGTGAAGCTGCAATCATCAATTCTCGGCATTTTCCCTAATATTTTGCAACCCTTTAAATGCCAACTTCATTTCTGGTGTGATGTAGGTACGGTCGTGGTCTGTGAAATATACCCAAGTGTAATCTATCGGTTGCATTTTGCATGTAAAGCACACATAGGATTAAAAATCGAACATCATGGATATATATATAAAAATATAAAGGATGTGAAAAATATATAAAATGTATGTATATAAAAGAGCTACGTAAGTTAAAATAACAAAAGAACAAATTAAGTAAGGAAAGACTAAGAACATGAATAGAATTGGTGGCAATTTAACATTTCTGGTTTTTTACCGGGTCTAGGAAATTGTTCTGATCCCCGCAAGTCATATTTGACATTTCGCTTTATATATCTGGTATCAGGGTGCAGATCGTGAGTGGGGTCAATTATTTTCTTAAGTGCTTTGTGCACTGTACCTTTCCACTTCTCTGCAGCTTTTCAAGTCTGAAGTATTTCATGGTAGATTTTAGAGCCAAAAGATATCAGAGACACAAGATAGTCACACTTGAATGAATTGCTGCTTTGATGTTCTTTTGGGGACCAATAATCTCATTGAGGCATTAATAAGAGAGACGCATTTAAAAAAAAATTGTCAACTTCATGGTTGCTTTGTTCAGCTGCTGAGTGTGAGTGCATTTGGTCTGGGTTCAAATCCACTGTGATGCATGCCATCCATACATATATACAAGTGTTTGTATATGGAAATATGAATAACATTTTGACACAGTGCTCTTGAATAAACTACCGGGTTAAAAAAAATTGAACAATTTTCCGTCAACGAAGTGCATGGTCTAACTTTCATTTTAAACGTAAAATATTCTGTTGGGAGAATTTTTAGTTTTTTTAAGAAATTTGTCGGCGAAGTGGTTTACACCTGGAGAACTTGATGATAGGTGGGTTTCGGAAACTGAAGCTGAAGGTCCACGGAATAAAATTATGGTATATGCTCACATAAAAAGTTATAAAGAATCCATCATGGAAACATTTAGAAATAACATATTTTGATTTGTCACACCCATATAATCAGTGCATACCATGTCATAACACTGGTGTGGTTGATTATTAACTAAACTCTATTGTTCAGTTGCCTTACAAAACTGGAAAACCTTGTTATGCAAGGTCTGATATGCACATGTGCACATGGCCATTGAACATTTAAATGCATATTAAAGGTCAATTTTATGACAAAATAACCAATATTAATGAAAAGATACGTTTGTTTTGCAAAGTAATGGGCCAAGCTACTAAACTCATCTATGTAATGATAGAAATCAACTACATCGTAAATTGACATGGATTAGCATATTGCAGTTATCAAATTTTTGCCACCTATGCTTTGCCAAACCATTGATTTAATTATGTTAAAGACTAAGTTTGTCTGAGGATAAGTAAAGACAGTTCCATAGAAAGTAAATTTGTTCAATTGATCTACTTATAACATACAGAAAGAGAAAAATAGTACCAAAAAACTACTAACCTATATAAGATGTCACCTGCTATGATGATATGTAGCTGTGACTTGATCGTGTCCAAAATTTCACAAATGGGGCATTTTCTAAAAACGTGTCCATACATTTGGGTGTAATGCATTATTTAAGTTTAACGTCAATCAGGCTGACCCATTCACCCACTTGTATATTATGTATTTCATTTCATTTGCCAATGTCTAGTTCCAATATCCATAATATCCATTGAATAAATTCAGATAATACACAAGTACTGCTAATCCAAAAAACGACAGATTCATTGTAATCCATATTTCTACCATCAGTCTTCATCAATAATGAAGTATTTAAAGCATGAAATTTGTGTTGTAAACGGCAAGTATCTGTATACAAACTGACAAGCAATCAATGAAAATACAACAAAAATATAATATACGGAAAAAGTTTGGTTTAAAGAGTTTACAGGATATTAGATATTGAGATAAGCTGAACAAAACAAGTTCTTTAATTGCTTTCAGATCATGGTTTGAATTAGGATGATATCTTCTAATTACCAATTATTTAAGTATAATTCCCAGTGCATTATCTCAATCATATAGTCTGCTGGACACTGGGTATTCCTTAAAAAAAATTAATTAAGCCACTTTTGACAGTACCCTGGTTTAGCTGTTTTGGTCAATAAGGCACCCTGTTAGTGAATGCTAATTATTTGTTTACCAAAGATTAAATGAAACAAAAATACACAATGTCGACATTGTGTTTCAAGACCAGTTTGCGGGATTTTTACGGTCATCCGAGAGACCAACCTAAATAAAAATAGGTAAACATAGTGCTGGCTATGCAGCAACCCCTCATTAAACAAATTGAAACACAAAGAGATGAGAACGCCTTCCTGTCCATGCACCAAGCCAAGGTAGTCCATGGGTTGTCCCACTGGCTGGTAGCCCACTGTTGGACCAACATCAGGCTGGCGAACAGTTAGGCAAATACTATGTCCAAAATCAATGTTGGCCCACTGTCTGGTTGACCCACTGTTGGTCAAGCCAGACTATTATTGTCATGTTGGTTTACTGGGCAGGTCAGCCCATTATCTTGTTTGCCCATTGTTAAAGCAATCAGGTTTTTGCTTTTCCTATGCAAGATTTGACAAGAATCGGTCCATAATCTAAGGCAATATTCTGTCAAAAAGTATCTGGATCCACTATCCAGAACGTGAACCAGTTCAAGAATTGTATTCAAGATCTAGTGTGATCCACGCCATCTGTTAACTTACGTGGTGACTGTTTTGGCTATTGCAGTATTGGTACAATTGTTAGCACTGTGGATGTGGTGCTAATTTGTTTGTTGGCACTGCGGATGCCCACAGATATTTCTTCTTGGCTTTTGGTGCTGTGCGAGCTGGGGCAGCAGACATTGGCCATCTGCCGTTGAAGGGTCGTCATATAGCGGGCCCTCACCTGACGTATCGCAATGTTCAGGAAGTCTGGTAACCAAGCCACCGCAACTTCATCTAGAAGTTTGCCCCAAGACGGAAAGGCTGACCCCTTTCCAAGAAGGCCGGCCCTCAGCTGGGCAGGCTGGCCCCCAAATAGACAGCACCAGTCAAGCGGAGGCTGGGACCTTTACCTGGAAGGTTGGCTAGAGTAATGAAAATGGGCTCCTTCTCTCGAGATGTTTGCCCAAGAAGATAGCCATTTTTCTTCACCTGAGATTTGGCGCAAGAAGATAGCTATTTTTCTCTGCCAGAGACTTTGAAGATAAACCAGGTTTCTTCACCAGAGATTTAAGCCAGGAAGATGGTCATTTTGACCTTTAAAAAGTCAAAGTGACCCATTTTTTTAACTTCTCCAAGGTCTTCCTGTAAGGTACAATCCCTGTAGTTCCATGGGCCTAGAATCAACAGACCTGCTGCAGCTGGAGTTACCATGGTCATAAGGGTGGATGACAGACAGACAAAAGCGAGGGACAAACATACCATGGTAATATTTATGGTTAAAAGTAATAAAACAAAAACTTTCGGCAACAGCTGTACTGTGCATGTATTGGCTTCCTTTGAACATAGAATTCTAGGAAAGGGAATGCATGAACAATTTCTAGCTCATTTTTCCTTAACATAGCTGTAGTCATGTCTTAGAAGTGTGGAGTTGGAAGATTTTTTAACTTTTTCTCTTCATTATAGGTCTGTGTTACCTAAAAAAAGCAGAACTAAACCATTGTCGACATTCTGGAAATATATGTACGCAGTTACAAATACCTTTCTGTCGAAATGAGTGTCTGCCCTGTTACTTCGTGGTAAATGACAGAGGAAGAGACCTTATTCATAAATTGTGTGGTAGTTACATTTGGCAACATGGCAGATAGAAGTCTATATCTAAACATCACCTCCAGAGAATTCCTGTATTTATCATATATATTATGTAAGAATAATTTCATGAGCACTCTTCTTTCAGTTTTGGTAGCAATTTCCTACAAGCATGGCTTTTTCGAAATCATATGTGGTATCAAATTGATGCATTCTTTTATATTTAGGACCAACAATTGCTCACCTTTCTCTGCAGGTTTTGAGTCTTTTTTTTTTTTTTTTTTTTTTTTCAGTCGGGACCCCACAGGAGGAGGCTGAGACTCCCCCTCCTCCCAATATACCAAGACAAACTTTTGGGCAAGTACTGAAGCAGGATGCAGTCTAACAGCATAATTAAACAGTTAGCAATTACCCCCCTAAAATCCTACATGGAGGTGGCACTGACGACACCAGTGAAGGAATAGTTCTTTGAAAAGCTGTGACACGAAGTGACAGTGTAATTGGGCATAGTGTTGTAGCCTTCTGCATAATAAAGCAGGAGTTGGCCGCGGGCAATAGGCCATCAAAGTCGGCTGGTCCGGGAGAGCACATAAATCAACCCAGAAAGCCAGTGGCCGCATAGGCGCGGAACCAACAACTGGCTGCGCACAAGCTGCAAGCCAGCCACAACAAGTGTGTCTGCACAACAAGCAATTTTCCTACAGCCAAGCTGCAATTAGCATTCTTAGGCAGTGTGGTCACTGTTGATGGTAGTCACGCTCCCTTGACCATAGCCCTGTTCTGCCAAGTGTGCTGTCTACCTAAACTGCGTCTGTAGAGTGTCGTCAGACTCATCACATCCGGTATCCGGTGCAGGTTGCGTAACTGGGTGATACATCCACAGGACCCCTTTTTATTCAGTCGATGAAAAGCATATTCGTGTTTTTTTATGTTTTTTTTTATACTTGATCGACTATAAACCTTAATGCTACTGGGCCTGAAGTTTAGTCAGTTTATATGACCAGCTGCCAGGGGCAGACGTAATGACAAGCTGACAGGACTTGGGAGTCAAATTATATACGCTTGGCTTTATGGTAAAATGATTGGAGGCAAGCCATCAAGATACAGCTGTGCATATTCCAAAAGGTCTCAAAACAGAGTCGTCCAACTGACTAAGGGTTATGTCATTGACTACCCTCAGATAGCATTCCAAATCGACCCAGCATAGTTTCCATATAAGCCACTGTCGTTACAACATCCAATTAACATCGCCGACATCGCGCCGACGTTGAAACGATTTGGAATGCTGTAAAGGGTTGTATTTTTGGCAGCCCTTCGTTTACAGTTTTGTGATGAGGCCTACAGTAGAATCAATAATAAATGTCCACTCGTTTTTCGGTCATATTTTGTCTTTAAAAAACTGGAGCAGCACAAAATAAACAAAAATGTTAGCAACCAGACAAACGCAACGTTCTTACCAATTAACCCCTTTCTGTACCAATGAACTTCCAAGTTTTATCTTAGCAATGCGATAATAAAATTTGGTGTATTTATTTTATTTTTATTTTTGCATTTGTGTCATTTTTATGACCATTTGTCACGGACACAGAGAGCAGCTGAAATTAAAACGGAGAATATGGAAAACTATGACAGGAAAAAAAAAAAACTTAATACAGAAAGACAAAGTGCAAGCATGAGCAGGCCTTGTTGTTGTGTTTCTTTTTTTCTCAGCACCAATATATGTAGCACTTGAAGGTGTTGAAGTGGCGGGGAATTCCTGGCTGGGTAGACAATGGCGCCTGCCCTGATGACCACTTGCAACTGGGCAATTACATACACACATCCTTCTGGCCTATTCCAAGTCTTTAGCAAGGCGGCCAGACATTGACAAATCCATTTGGTCGTGCGACACAGGTCTGAGTTTGGGGTGTAAAACCGCAGCACAGGGGGCCCTGGGAGAGCGATTTGGTCTGGCCAGAGCCATCGTACTGTGAGTATTTGTCCAACCTTCCAATCATGCCCATGTGTCAGCCTCCAGTTTATTGGCGGAATTCTTTGGAAAGCAGGAGAATAACAGTGGATGGGGAGTGCGCCAAGGGCGCTGGGCGCATGCATGTGGCCTCGACTGCTTCACCTATAAAAGGCCAAGTTTGTTGAGATGCTCCCGTCAATGAACCGTGAAAGGCTGCTGCCATGGTGACTATGCTGCATCAGCTATTCGCTGCTCTCTGCTTCCTTTCCGTCGCTCTAGGTTAGTTGACTTTAATTTTGCTCTTTATGAAACTGTTTTCATTATTATTGGTTCTGTGTGCATATTCAAGATTTACCAAACAATCTGGAATCTTCATTATTCGAAGTTTTAGATCAACATCATTTTTACTGTATTGGCTGAATCATGCCTGCATGACACTGAATTGGGTATGTGACGCCTCACTTACATTGTATGTTGTATTCTGTCCACGCCAGTTTGTTTGGGCTGAGGTACAGTAAATGGGAATTATGGAAATTATTAAGAGACACGTGACTAATGACAGCCAATGGGAAGAAGGCGGGAAGGATTGGGACTGCCCCTTATTCACTGAAGAGCGTCACACGTGGCGCCAGACGGCATGGCAAGGCCAAATGCTTGTATAGAAGGCACACACAAACTTACATGAGCGCAGTCACGGAGGGACATCTATTGGTTATCAGTTTGACAGGAATATTTATATTTTCTATTTATGAGGTCTAAATGTAAACAAACATTTGGCATGAATGAGTGTGTATTGCCATCAGCCAAAGACTGTTGCTTCAGCAAACCTAGCTGCCTGCAAGCGCGCCAGTTAGTGTTTTTGCTAATTTTGTTCTCACAGACTTTCATCCACACTACTGAAGGTAAGTGACTTTCAGGAGTATATGAATCGCTTAGTATTTCATTATGCTGGCAAGTAAGAGACCCCACCCATGGGGTAAATGTGTAACATGGCGTGGTCTCCAAGCATCATCTCATCATTACGTCTGCCTCTGATAACTAGTCATGCACGTTGACTGAACTTTAGACCCAGTAGCATTGGGACATTACTCTGAAAGATCCATTTGCTTGTTGGTAGCTTGACGGTCATTCCTTTTATGTCAGATCCTCGTGTACAGGAGATCTATACCAAACGGACATGTGTGACAGTTGACAGGCCCCCTCCTCCAACATGTAGTGGATTACAGTGTACCTGCCCCACGTGGGAGCCATGTGCTCTCACTGCCATCTCACTAACTATCAAGTGCCACACACACACAGCTACACAGATTGATTTTGTTCCAATTGAATTGCCTCACCTATAAGCCAAGCGACCTAATTATGGACATTCTTTGCTAGTTTACCAAAATGATTGGTTAAACTGTGTAGCCGATAGGCTGAGTATAGACTTAAGAAATCAGTTTTTTTAGCTTAGACAATGTTTCTGAATTGCCTGCTTGTCAGAACAAGAATTGCGCAAACTCAGCACATGAATATCTAATTATTCTGTAATTTCATTGTTAGACCTTTAATACCATAAGCCAGCCTATAGACTATAAAAAAAATTGATTAATTTGCTAAGATGAGTAAACGAGCACAACATGTACATAATTAGGTTGCTGGGCTGTGAGGTGACGACACACAGGTTAGACGTCATGCTCTTTGCTGTACTAATGTCTGGTTCCACTTCAGTTGCCAGATTGCTGCCGGATTGATTTAATGATGATGAAATACCTTATACTCACCAATTATGCTTTGTGTATGTGGTTAGTGAAATGACAGTGATGGCTTTGCAGCCAGATTGGCTGTTCAGCATAATACACCATGATCTGTTCAAGTCACAAGAATGCATGTTCTGTATTGGCCTATGTACAGTTGGTTTTTGTGTAGAGACATGGCTAAAAATTAACCCATGAAGGTACCTTATCCTGCACACATCTGCATGTCTTTCCCAGATAGCAATCCAAATCGGACCAACATCGGCGCGACGTCGGCGATGTTGGTACGATGTTGGTCCGATGTTGTAACGACAGTGGCCAGTATTGAAAAGATGCTAGGCCGGGTTGGAATGCTATCTGGGTTACTGACTCGTTTTGAAGTGGTCAACAAAAGCGTTCATCATACTTCATACAAATATTATGTGACAGTAGTAAGAACAGTACCATACCGGAATTTACTACTTGTGACAAAAAAAAACTTCTGCTATACGATGCTACCTGTCACTAAACCGAACTGTCTAGCTATAGCTGGCTACTCAAAGCCAGATCTAAAAGTACATATTTTGATATATTAGATAAGTTTCTTACATTTGCCAGATTTATATTTTTTCCAGTAAGCCAACTATAAGCTAGGAGTAGACAAAAGCAGCTGGCTTTAGCCAGTTATACCTACTACCAGAAATAGGTTGCTGTACAGCTGTCTAGAGTGAACATATTTATGAAACTAACTGTACGTGTACATTTATGTTCAAATACATCGGATGTTTGAACTGTACAGAAACAGAGGGCATCATCATTTCCCAACTACATGTGTATTGAAGTGTGAAACAATGACAAAATTATTGTCATGGAGACAACCAAATATCATATCTATATCATTTAATCATTCTAGAGTCTAGTCATTGTCAAAATGTGGAAAAATTTAACTTTTAGAGTAAACTTTGCCAAGGATGGCGAATGTCTTTGCCAGAGACAGCAGACAGTTTTCAAGGACAGCAGACAACTTGCCAGTAATGTAAAAACTGAGAAATATGCTCGGGAAACAAAACTTCATAGGACGACAACAGGAGCATACAACTGCAGGGCTAGGAGTCATAAAAGGCAGGTCCTATTTGTTGTTGACCAGCTCAATCCACATATATTGTTACGTGTCAGCAGCGATGAATGACCAATACGAAGTTTATTAATGTATTGAAATGTTAACTCTGACAAAGGGTGGGTGGGTGAGACGGGCTTTACAAGTGTCAGGGCTAAGAGGCGAATGATGAAGCAACCTTCCAACATGGGCTGGATTCGAACCCATGACCCAGTTGGTTTCACCGACAAAACACAACTAGTATTGAACTCATATCTCAACAATACATTTACATAATTAACTCAGGCACTTGTGGCAGTTCACTGTAGAAAGTTCTATGCTTCTGGTGTATTGCAAGGATCATTCGGGAGAATGTAACACTTCTTATGCAATCCCTGTGGATGGAGCCCAGTAGGCTACCGGAAGTTAGATAAGGAGGGTAACTCATCATAAGTACCACAATTGAGGCTGTCACTTCGCCGGTTTGAATGCCATTTTCAGAGAACAGTTAGGGAACCAGTCCTTACATATACATGCTTGTGCCAGCTGAGCTATACAGAGGTTACCTTCCTCACTGTCGGCAGTTTCTGTAATTTTATGAAAAAACAAACCGTTAAAACAAACCATTAAAAAAAACCTCTAAAGTCTGGTGAACTTGCATCATTGTTGCATCAATGCCCCATGAACGGCCTTGTTGTGTCCATCAATGTATTCAATCAACGATAACGAGAGCGAAGGGCTGAATAAGTTACTTTTCTCAGCTGATATGGCGACTTCTCATAGCCAACTCAACCACAACTGGAGTACAAGTGAATTGAATTAGTTACCCCCCCCCCCCCCCCCACCCCTTTGTACAACCTTTCATGCAGAAACATTCAGATTCTGATGCAATGGCAATGTATTCAAGAATTTTATTGCATTTTCTGATAAATTTTTCTTCCTGACATAAATGAAATACCCCAAGTTGAAGTGAACGGTTATCAGGCTGCCAACAATAATATTCAAGCACTCTTGTCACTAGAAAGTAACGCTGTATACTGCCAGTTTGATAACAATCAGTTATAAGCAATAACGCTAGCAGCATACAAACGCATTTCATTCTAAATAAAATATGTCTCAATTGTCACTTTAACTAGGACAAAGCTGACTGGGTAACTGCAGTTACCTGATTACAAAATGACTACGCTTCAATCGATCCCTTTTCAGGCTGATAATGATATTACATTGCTTCCTGCTTCATACATTATCTTTAATTGATACACTCATTTAATCACATTTGGAAACTGATGCATATTTTGTCTTTTTGTCCACTAAATCGGGAGAAAATTCGGAGAGCAGCCGATTGTGTAACTCATCCTTTTGTGAATTCTGTAGTTTAAAAAGAGAAGAAGAATGAGTTACCCGATCTTGGAGCCACTTTCCAGCTCCAATCCAGCATTCCAGAGTTTTTTGATGAGGTGCTCAATTTGAAATATCTAAAAACAGACAGTAGTCTGATACATCTTTTTCAAAAGAAACCCATTAATAAACAGTGTAAACCTTTAGAAATTAGCCTGGATAGGGTAACTAATTGTGAATGAGATGGGGCAACTGCAGTTACCCATGCAGCTTTGCCACAATGGATATGAATATTTATCGACACCCACTAAATAAACCGCATAAACCTTGAGAAATAAGCATACACATATATCTTTCAAGAAACCTAATAACTAAACAACATCAACAAGATTCAACCTTGACAAATTTGAATTCAGCAGAGATCAATATTATTGGGATTAGGTAACTTTAGGCCTGTATAGGATCGGGTAACTGCAGTTACCAGCTTTGCCCCGGTGACATTGTTGACTGCTCCGGAAATTTTTTTTCTAAAACATAGCCAACATATGTCAGTGGCTAAGATATAAGATGACCTTTGTCTATTGCAGGTGGAATCTGCTGGAGCAGACAGGGGCGGAACGGCAGATGCAAAGGGGGTCTGATCGAGAGGATGGTCACAGAGGATGAGTGCTGCAGCCGGCCTCAGGCTGGACTGGCCTGGTCCAGCGATGAACTCTCGGACACACAGCTATCCTATTACGTCATCATTGACCGGGGAATCCCCAAGTGCCACAGCTGCAGAAGTGAGTGCATGAAAACTGCAATGTTGCGACCAAGGGCGTAGCCACAACTGATGGTCATATGGGAGGGGTTTTGCTAAAAACATTTTGGTAATACAAAAAAAAAATCTCAACTAGCACTGAGTGCACTAATTTATGGTGGTGGCATGGCTTTAGGCGCCATGAAGGTTTTTTTTTTTTTTTGCCTCAAACTCTTTCCCCAAATTTTTCTTAGAATTTTCATTAAAACTTAGGGCCTGGGTGAGAAGGAAGGTGAGTTCTGATCCCCGTAACCCCCCCCCCCCCCCCCGGCTATATGTCCCTGGTTGCGACATAGTAGCTTATTCGAAACACAGAACATTTTCTTCCGTTTTCATCATGAGGGAATGTCAAATAAAAACCTACACCGAAGTTATTTGGCATCTACCATATTTGGATAAAATAGTGTGAAATATGTCGCGATGAAAGTAAACCTTTTCCTTTAATAATTATTGATGAAAAAAAAGCTTAAGAATATCATGTCTGGCTCTCACATGTAATGTTTCTAAGTAACATGCGAAATTGAAAACAAGTGCGAAAGTACTTTCTGTCCTAATAAATAAAGTGTACAATTACGTCCATAAGAAGCTGAATGATCAAACTGGTTAAGGCATTGCTAAAGGTCCCTGGTTTGATCCCCCGGCCCGGGCACACTCCATGAGCTACATCCCAGCAGGATGTCGATTGTACTGGATGTCTAGAGCCTTTATGCTGACATTGCTGAGCCAAGTAAAATACACCACCCATGAGATTAATGTGTGTAACATGATGTGGTCTAAATGCCTTATCATCTCATCATTACATCTGCCTCTGGCAGGTGGTCACATAACTTGACGATATAAGCTGAAAACTTCAGACCCAGTAGCATTGAAACCATGGAGACAGACAATAGCGTCAAGGATTAAGATTGGCAGTGCCTTGTAATCAGTATCTCTACTGGGGCAGTAAAAGACATTACCTTGTAAGAAATCTTAAAGATAGTCTGCCTTTGTGCAGCTGGTCATATGAGCGGATAAGGAGACATTACAATACAATATACAATTAATGCAATATAAAGCAACCCGAGTTTCAGACACACGCAGTAGCATTGAGACATTGATACACATTGAACTTTTGAGCATTGTATGCTTATTTCCAGGTACATGTGAGGGTGTGCAGTGCTTGGATGGCTACAAGTGCAAAGTGCGCAAACAGAGGTCACGCTGCGTCTGCTCCCCAGACTGTTCTCAGCTCAGCAGGCCCCTGCGACGTCACCCAGTGTGCGGCATAGACGCCAGGACTTACCGCAACTACTGCAGTATGCTTAAACACAACTGCAGGAACATCGAATCCATTGTCATTGACTACCTGGGACCATGCAGAGGTAGGCAATATCAACTGATACACATTGCTACAGTCCACCCTGCCATAATGACCACCTCTATAGAACGGTCACCTCACTCACTCGTTTTGTCCCTCCATTAAACGTCCACCTAGGTTTTTGTCTGCGGTCAGTTGCTACCCAATTACGTCTTAAACTACCAAAAAAAAAAACACAGGTCCGCTTTAAGTACTACCAAAGCCTTCCATGGTACACCACTGGCTGTCACGTAAATCCATGACTCCCATTGACAAAGCTTGAGTTTTGCTTTCCTATCCAAGTCAATTGTGACTTAATCTGATATTTATTGGAAAGTCCAGATAAGGGTTTTGCAATAATACCTTGATTCCTGTATCTACCAAAATTCCATCAATGCATATTTTATACAATGTATATCTCACTCCACCGTGTGGATAATTTGAAGATTTAGTTCAATCGGAAGCAATTCCATCCATATTTTCTGTTGGCCTATGTTAAGCTATAATTGTTATTTTTTTGTACTCAGCGTCTATGCTGAGGCACGTAAATGTCGTCTTTACCCATTAGGTAAATGTGTAAAAATGCTCATATAAGCTTCAGACCCAGTAGTACTAATTAATGGATGTTGTTTTATTCAAATGCTGATAAAAATGCCATAATGCTACTGTGTCTGTAGCTATACTATCATTGTGACATTGACTGTATTATTGTTGTTGATATCATTGCAGGCAGTTGCTCTGCGGTGAAGTGTGAACCAGGGAAGAGGTGCATGACTGATCAGAATGGAACTCCCCATTGCATCCCCTGCAGTCCAGACATTTGCCATGCAGACAGGGACACCAGCAAGCATCTGTGTGGCACTAACAACATCACCTATCCCTCTGTGTGTCACTTCAGACAGGCCAAGTGCTTACTCAGTGCACTCCACAGTCTCAATGTGTCCCACCCAGGGCCCTGCCAAGGTATGCACTTTCTATGAACCACTTCACCCAGACTTTGCATTGATAGCTTGTATAGTTTGGTATCCGTGCCAGAAGGAGTGTATTCCATGCTACACAATATTCTGTCAAAATGATACATTCAGCCAGACAGTAGCCACCTGTAGACTGCCTTTTAAATTGTTTTCTGAAAGAAGAAGAAGAAAACTAACATTATTTATATGCAAAATATATTAGCAGCTATGGATAATAAACACAGAGGATAATCACTATTTTAGTTTAATCGGTGTAATTGATGTGGAAAACGACATCTCAATTAATAGTCTTTAATGAATGGGAGTACAAAATGTCTGTAGTATTAGATCTTACAAAAGGCAAGATGTGCCTGTTCTAGTTACTATGTAAGAAGTCTTTTACGAAGATAATGTACAAGGCCTATAGGTGGACACTGACTACATTTCACTTAATTAAGTCTGGTCCTTCCACACCATGCACTCACAAGAAGACAGCTTTTCAGAGACATGACTGTCATTTGATTATCGTATAATGCTCAAACACATGAAACAGTTATCATTTTTTATAATCGACACCCCAGCTTTTCACGTGGCAGCCATGTTGGCCTCATTGACCTAATTTTAATTATGTGATGTATTATGACATCATTACTTCCATTGTTCACCATTACCATTGTCTACTGATGATGTCACAATACTTATGTCTGAGTGCAAAGAGAGGTCAATGAGGCAAAAATGCCAACATGGCTGCTGCATGAAAAGGGTGCATCTGACAACCATTAGATTCCATCTGAATATTCATCTTTTAACAGGCATGGGCAGCTTATGCAGCAATGAGACTTGCGGTGAAGGCCAAAGGTGTCTGACTGACCATGCGAGTGGGAAGCAGCAGTGTGTCAACTGTGATGGGACATGTGAAAAGCCCTCGCAAGGTCAGGTCTGCGGCTCAGATGGACGACTGCACGAGAACTGGTGTCAGATGCGTCGATTCAGCTGCTCCAGTGGCATCCTCATCCATGACCAGCATCCCAGCCTATGCAGGCTGACATGTAAGATGCAAATACTAATAAAATTACTGCCAAATGCAATGTAGTGTAGCCAAATCCAGTTAAAAAATTGTATTGTGACATCACCATTTACTTTGCTTGACAATGAGTGATTTTTAAAGTAAATTTAAGGACCAGGAAACTACTGTACATTGTTAGCAACTGTCTTAACAGGAAAGTAATTGCCTGTAATTAGTTTTACAAAAGAGCGCATACAAATGGGTGATTAGTTATTCAAAACAACAGAAACGTTGCAAGCACACTTTGAAAGTGGACTGGACTACACTTCATCACATTCGGCTGAAATATATTGCTCTGACCCCCAATAGGCTCAACACTCATCAACTGTGTTTTTTGTCCACAGATACAGATGAAGACACTTCGCTACCAAATGATGACGATGAGGATGACGTCTCATCCGGGCTGTCTGTGTCCAAGGTGACGTCATGAATATATGGTTCGTGATGCTTCACAAACTGGCAGCGTTTCAATCTTGTAGAGTATGTCCTGCACAACAAGTCATGAACATGAGCAGCAGGAGTATTTGATTATACTATATGTGTAAATTGACAATTAAAACAGAGGCTGATTTGCTAACCCGGCAGGGGTGGAGAAAGTGCGGGAGGGTTGGAACGTTATTTCCCGGCACAATTCAACAGTTGGCAAGGTTGGAAAAAATCTATCTTCGACATGTTGGAATTGTACAAATTCATAATTATAACAAAATATTGCTGCCAATATGTTTTACGTTCCAAAGCATAAAAGCATTTTATCCATCTCTGCCAGTGTTAAGAACAAGGTCCAGACTACTGATAAGGCTGCTGGCCAGTGCTCATCAGCTGTGTCTTTTAGAGACCGCATCACTTTGGCTTACCCGTTTTGTCTTGGGTTTTGCCACCGTTTGCTCCATGTATATATATTGCTTTATTCATGGTGATCCGGTGCATGCGTCTTGTGGAAAAGGCCTTGCTGCATACTTTGAAACTTTTATCTATCTATCGTTGCTTTATTGATAAGCCAGTGATAGCTCGTTTATTACTAAATTTTGACGTTTTACATATTAAATGGGATTGTTGACTGATATATATATATAGATGTTTTACAAAGATCATTTTGTAAAAAGATGTCGTTCTCAGGTAACATGTTGTCTTGTGTTGCAATCCTCGTCATTCTTGCAACAGTGTAGGCCTATATATACTATAGCTGGTTGTTTTTAAAAATTAATCTCATGTATACAGGGCACAGTGACTCGCAAACTCAGGCAACGTAAGAACTCCACGGAAATACAAATTGTTCAATAATTTAAGCTCTAGCCTTTTCATAGTGCACTACTGGAAGATATGATAATGAGGGTAACTGCAGTATCAATACCTACATTTGCTCTCCTTGGTGCTGTCAAATTGAAGCTCTCACTTCACAGATTGGAATGTTCTTTGCATATCAGGGAACAGATGGTGGGAAGCAATGTTTACATAATTATATTTAAATGTTTTTTATAAGCAATTTGACAAAATAGAAAAAGACCATGAGTTGGGTTACTTGTGTCACCTGAGCCATCCGCGACACATGCTTTTACCCTCCTCATTTTCCAAATTTTAATAAAAACCCACAAAATTCTGGTAAACTTGATTATTACTTTCTTCGGAGAAGGGGTGCTGTTACCTTCCCGTCCTAACTTCCAGTAGTCCATTGTGCATGTTCTTTCGAGTTAGTTCCTTCCAAAGCTGCTAAAGTAGTAAAGTTTGGTGGACCATTTACTTTCATCAGCTAAGTGTGTTTCACTTTTAAAACTCCCAGTGACAAACTTTAATTATGACGCTGTGATTTTATATTTTGCTAAGGTATTGACGTCTGAGATACATGTGTGCTGTTTATTGAGCTTTACACCTGTTGATCGCCAGATGCTGTAAAATCCATGCTAAATGATATAATAGTTATTCTAAGGTCATAAACCACAAAATGAATAGTATCTGAGAATGTTAATTTACTATATTTGTTATTTGATTATTTGTTACTCCATTTCCCCAGTAAAGTGTTTAAACTGTAACATGCTCCATTTTACGGCATAGGTAACTCCATTGCCTAACCAGTATTTAGTTGAATGAAATCTGCTGTAAAATGTTATTCTACATTATACAAATTGTAAAAACATAATCATTATCATCTTAAAAAAAAACTTCAGTCGCACTTTTTTTCCTTCATCTTCCAAAACTTTGACCCCAGACCGGTTCAGAATTTGGACTCCCGTCATGTATACGCAGAATATTGTATCCCGCATTTGTGAATATTAATTTATATAGGATCAAAATGAACTTCCCAAACGGGTGTTTTGTAAATATGAATCCCTCGAAGGTATGTAATGTTGTTATTCATTAATTTATTATTTTTGTATACACAGATTATAATATTATGATGACATATACCTCAAGGCCGTACCTGCCTCGCGATGTAAATAAAAGTCACAAATGGAAAAAAGTCTTTCTTGTCTCTAGATTTTCAAACTCAAGATGCAAGACGGCACCAAAGTTGCCAATATCAGCGCCTTCTAATTGAGCTACAGAGCCCAGAAAGAATAATCTGGAAGCTTGAAGTTGCAGCGAACATGATCAAGTTACACGTATGTCTTGCCAATGGCATCTACAAGTTTGCTTTCAAGATGTGTCTTGAAACAAAGTTGCTTTTGTCAAGATAAGAAATAAAGAGAAAGCAAACCAAATGCTTTGTCAAATATGTAATGGGTCACTCATGTACCAGCTGTGAAATGGGTACAGATTAACAATTAGAAGGAACTCCGAGAGTACAGACCTCTGCCAAAGCCCACTGTAACCATCGCCAGCTAAATCTTGACCCATAGTCTGCCCTGCAACAGGTACTACCATTGACCAAATGTCTTGTGAACATCGGCCTAATGCCAGCCCATTGTTGGAGTGGCTCAATGTCCCACTTTCTGCCACTACATGTCATGTCCATGTTGGCTTACCATCCAGTGTTGGCCAAATGTTGGGTCAAAGTCAACTCATCTTATTTTCTGGTTGGCTAAATGTTGACCCACTGTTGACCTAATAACATGTCAAAAAGGTATTGACGTCTGAGATACATGTGTGCTGTTTATTGAGCTTTACACCTGTTGATCGCCAGATGTTGTAAAATCCATGCTAAATGATATACTAAGGTCATAAACCACAAAATTAATAGTACCTGAGAATGTTAATTTACTTTATTTATTATTTGATTAATGTCAGGTCAGCCCAGTGTAAGGTTGGCCCATTGGCCAATTGAATGACCCATTGCACTTTTAATTCGAGCCAGCCAATTGTCTGGATGGCTAAATGTTGATCAGGTCCGCTTACTTATGGCCAAATGTTGTACGGATCCACTGTCAGGTCAGCCCACTAATACCATGAGAGTAGACAACTTAAAACTAATTGAAACAAAAACTTAATCCCTCTTTGAATTGATTGTTATTAGTGGTTTGTCATCAGGTGGTTGGTTTTAAACAGAATATATATTGTCTGCAATGAGTGTATCAGAAGCAATAGTACACCACTGCACATGGATCTTATTTTTCACAATGATATTATTGAATGGTCAGGTATGTAGATCAATTTTTTTTTTTTCAAAATCATAGAAATAAAAATTTAACTGTAATTATCAATTTCTTGCTGTTATGAAAGTTTGAACTGATGTAAAACCTGCCCATTTGATGCAAATTTGAGTGGTCTTAATGACAGAATTAATAGTCATTTAAATACAATGGTCAAGTTTTTTCCAAATTTATGGGCTAAATAATGAGGTTTTAATAGTGAGGTGGTCTTCATGAGGTGGTCTTAATAGTGATGTGGTTTTAACAGGTGGTCTTCATAATAAAGTGGTTTTATAAATGAGGTGGTCTTAATCGTGAGGTGGGCTTAATCATGAGCTGGTCTTAATGATGAGTTGTCATTATTGTGACATTGTCTTATATTGCAGTGTTCTTATATTTTGATACTGAAGTGGTTTTAATATTGAAGTGTCTCACTAGTAAAGTGGTCTAAATAGTGAGGTCTTAATGGTGAGTTGGTCTTATATTGAGGTGTTTGTGTAGTGGTCCAAATTGTGAGATGATCTTATATTGAGGTGGTCTTAATTGTGAAGTGGCCTTATATCCAGGTGTTCTTATGGTAGTGATGCGGTTTTGATAATGAAGTGGTCTTTATATTGAGGTGTCTAAATAGTGAGGTGGGCTTTATTGTGAGGTGGTCTTATATTGAGGTACTCTTATGGTAGTGATGTTGTTTAATAATAAAGCAGTTTTAATATTAAATGTTGCTATCTGTTTTTAACTACATGACTACTGTTACTAAGATTTTTTATTGTTGCCCGAGTTGTCACAAATCCTTCAGTGTTTGACATAGTTATCCCTCCATGGTGATCACTGAAGCGGAATCATTATCAGCCTGCTTGAGCTGATAACTGATTTTATCACCAGCGAATACTGCCTTCTGATTGGCTAAGGAGGGTCTCGAATGGCATTCGATTTTTTATGGCAATATCTCAAAAAGCCTTCTGGGCTCAATGTCCAGAATGTGATCCGGAAAATATCCTGTACTTCAGGTTGAATTCGAAATCCATAATGTGATAGATTTCAAATGAAGTATTGCAGAAAACAATGTTCATAGAAAACAATGTTTGCACAGAAAATAATGTTCTTGCAAAAAGGAAGTAATGTTCATAACAAATGCACACACATATATAAAGATATTGTAAATATGAAAATGAATGGAGAAAAACATATATTCTATCTGTACCTAAATGTACATTTTCTGATGAATGCAAATAAATTACTCATATCTCACGTTAGAAATTAGTTTTTATTCAAATATTAGCAGGTGCCTAGAAAAGAATAGATGGTGGCTGTAACCTTTATCTTTAACCTTTTTTTACCTTAAACTAATGAGGCTGCAATAAACTTTAACTTTGTCTACCCATTACTTCTATTATATTACTTTTTGTCTATTTATCTATAAACTTTAGCTTAGTTCATATGAAATGAACTTGTCTACTTGATGCGGGCAAGGGGGGGGGGGGGGGGGTTTATGTGAGGGAGGTCTTTATTATTATCTTTTGGAAAGGCAACTACCCTGGGCTTCTATTTGAGGGGGCATTTATTCCAGTAAATTCGGTAAATTGGATCCAGAATATGATCTTATCTCCAATATCTTCAACGCATCTGCACCTCCATATTTTACGCATTTTATTATCATGAAAACCAAATTAATAGATTAAGTCAAAAACATTTGATAACCTCCTTGGCGATGGCGGGTGGGTGAGACAGTCTTTACGTCCCATATTTTGCACCAGATAGGGCTGATGAAATAATAAGCAACCTTCCAACATGGGCCTCCTGTAATAGGACCCAGGTAGTTTATTAGATTGTGTAGAACCTCGCCATTAACACCATTTTTAGGGCAAACTTTGCTGGTCTTATTAACGGGGTGGTATTAATTGTGAGGTAAAAATGTACAATGGGAGTACATGGCCAAATGTGCCACGTGCGTTTTCCATGCTTTTTAAGTTTGCCACATTACCTAGCAAATAAAACGTCCATGGGACCTTTAGGTCAGACAAATGATAATTTAAGACATACCGTATTTTAGACTAAACCCCCTAGAAAAGAAGCTCACATCGAATACAAGCCCAGGGTAGCTGCCTTCCCCAAGGAGATAAAATCAAAGAAATGGCGGTTTTTTTCAGAGTTATTTTCGTACATTTATGGGCATTTCTTGGTGTCTTTGATTGCCCAAAAATAATAGAAGTCCACCTCGAATAGCGGCTCACTTCAAATAAAGGCCCTCCTGAGATGGCCTCTAAAAAAATAAAAGGGAGGGCTTTGATTCGAGTAAATACGGAAATAAGAAAGTCTAAGCTGTGTAGACCTAATTAGTGAGACTGGCTTAGGTTCCTTGCACAGGACAGTGGTGATTAAAGATCAGCATGGAGAATTATTGGAAATGTTGGGCATTTACTGCCGTTCAGGAGTCGGGGCAGTGCACCTTGTTCCACAATTTGATGGCTTGTTATTTATGGCAAGAAGGAATGGTGGCCAATTGGATAATAAGTGTTTGTTACAATTCAGATGCTAGCCAAGTCCCACCTGTCATAATTTGGCCCCATGAAACCAAAATCACAGTGATGCTATGTATATTTATAGTCATCCCTCCTGTACTGGGTTTCTGAGAGATCCAAGCAAAACATCATTTATGACAGATAATTGCATATTTTCTTTACATTATATTAATGAACATGTTAAGAAGGGCATCCCAAAAATACATTCCAAGCTGGATTACATGAACACCACTGAGACCATGTTTTTTTACGACATTCACATGCTATATCAGAACTGAGCATTTTAATGTGGCCGTATTATATTAATGACATTCACATGCTGTATCAAAATTGAGCATTTTGAAGTGACCACATTATTTTGACGACATTCACATGCTATATCGGCACCGTGCATTTTGAAGTTATGAGATTTCTAGGGCCTAGTCTCCTTCCAACAAAGTGTTAAGTGAACAGATTGCTGGAACCTTTATAATCAGAATACAGCCTTTTTCTACATGGAGGCATTGCAAAGTAAAATAAATTGATATTGAATATATTTTTATTCTCATCTGCTCTTCAGGCATTTACTCATTACTGTAATTTGATTCAGGGCAGTCGTGTCATAGAGCCACTCAGGCACCAGTTCTTGCATAGGTCAGGCCCAGGTCATTGTCCACCAGGCAACAGCTGTAGGAGGAACTGGAGTCCTTGACCTTTGTGACAGAGCACAGTCAAACCTAATGAGCAGTTTAATTTTGAGCTGCACTTGTGTGGAAGCGCTTAACACTAGGACAGGTGCTCAACTGGCTGGTCTAGACATGGATTAAAAATTCTGGACAAAAATTCTCCTGCTGCAGCAGCCACAAACAGATTTTTGCTTTGGCTAATAACAAATAGCAAGCCAGACATCCTCTTCCTCATGAGCAATCAATTACACAGGTCTCCGTTTAGCGGCTTAACATCCAGACCGCACAAAAAACAAAGCACAACTGCAGATGTTAAATCCTTTTATTCCGCTTGTCTGTGTTGCTAAATGTTGCTGTTCTTATTTACAATGCTGAAATTTACTTAGTAGAAACTCGCGTTCTCTTATTCCATGAAAAGTTTGCTCCGTATGATTTTGGTCGTCTCTTCAAATGTTGCCTATCCTCCACATGATACTGCCATCCTGCAAAGAAACACAGACATTAGTTATAGAGGATTTCATTTTGCACTTGCACAGCAATTACTGCCATTTCACTATAAACGTAAACACCGGTTAAATATGTTTCAGTCGAATCGGTTAATATGTCATGTTATAACTTAATTCCATTGGCTATCAACAGCTAGGTGAGACGTGGTGCTCTTGCTCTACTGATGTTTGCTTCTACTTCAGTGAGCAGATTGATCTTGATGAGTAGGATGTACTGAATTGACCTACCTTTATTTCACCAGTAATATCAGACACACAACCTGATGTGTATATTCATTTGATTTTCATACATTTATATATAAAATTCTTGCAACCAGAGCATGTGATTTTCATCTAAGCAGCTCTGTTATAACGATGGATAATGTGGTGATAATTGTAGTGATCTGTTGGGGATCCTATACAGAAAGTGTCGCAATAGTGGCATGTGAATTTCATTGTAATCAGGTTCTAGATAGAAAATGCTTGTAAAAATAGCATGCAAGTTTCATTCAGTAGTGCGTTCATCAATGTTTCTCTCTTGTCATGAACCAGTGTTGTCACTAATGAGTAAAGATTCTTAAAATAGTGCGAATCTATTATTATTATTATTATTCTTAAAATATTTAATTAAGTTGATAAACTGTAATTGGTAACTCAGGAGGTTTCAGCCTACCTTTTAACGCCTGGGTGGCCTCTCGATAGCAGTCTTAAGACCTTAGAGAGGCCCCCCAACACAAAAAGAGTATTATACTAATACTAAATAATATCTCTTCACTTATCGTCTGTTTGTTAATGTATTTGTGTGTGTATTTGTCCACGTATGTTTCAAATATGGTTTCCATATGAATTGTCTCTGTGTAAATAAATGTCTTTGTCTGTCTGTCTGTCTGTCAGTGCAATAACTGATATGTAAAATTAATAGACTACTAAGGCTATAGTCTTCACAACAAGCTTGCAATGAACAGTGTGCTCATCACACCAAATTCTATAACTTACCATTTTTCTCTACAAAAGAAATTGCATCTTCCCTGCTGGTAAAATCAGCCAAGGTGTTGGACAGAGGGTCGCCTCTACAAACACAGAAAAGCAATATTTGATTATCCCAAAAGAACACTAAATAAATATCAAATACAGTCATCTACCAAGTACATGTTGTCTATGATCATTAAATTGCCAAAAAAAAAGCATTAAACTGCAAATAAAAGCCAACTATTTGTTGATTTCATAGGTTGACTACTGTTGACGTACGTTGATGTCCAGCCCATGAGTGGGTTTTCCCAGCGTTCTCGATTGTCAAACTCTATCCTCCAAACTTGAGTTTTGTGAGAGCCCGACTGCATGGAGTTCTTGGCTGGCATGAAGATTCGAACATGTCTAGTCTTGATGTGTTCCTCAGGTACACCACTCAATGCACTGATGTCATCCTGAAAACAAATGCAAAAAAACTTGAACCATCATGGCATAAGGCGCAAAACATTTAGTTAAAGTACATTTTGTACGTTTGAGCACATGTACTGTCACTGTTTAAAATATACCAAGTGGATGAAACCTGTGCACGATAGGTCACCAATGAGTCATGCTACTCTCTCATTGGCTCTAAATCAGAGATGATGAGTCATTTCACAATATGATGACTTTATGAGTCATCAAGACGTAGCAGGATTATAATAGTGGTCATGTAGTAGGTACTTGAGACACCATGCCCAGTTTTCACTAAACGAGTGATGCAAATATTCACCACAACAAGGCCACTCCATGAACAAAGCAATAGCTAGATTGATTTTAAGTTCACACTGAAAATTGTCTGCCTGAGCAATAATTCAATTTACAAAACAAAACGTTATTGGCTGTGATACTTGGTAACAAAATTATTGGGACTTGAGCAGTTTCATTTTAACCAACAAAATTTCCAGTTAATTCCGTCCTATTGAGGATATAACCATGTAGTGTATTCATGGAAAGAGAAGAGACTGGGCATTGTGGGCAGTAGTGACCTGTTCCAACTCTAAACACAGGACCCTAAGGCGGCTAAAAAATGAGCCGCATGAGAGATAGACTTCTTCAACACTTCCATCGATAACCGTCATAACAGGGGGCTCTGTCACCCATATTACAGTCACTATCTCTCTTTATTGGATTTGGCTACATTCTACAAGTTCTCTTATTGCCGAGAATCGCAGTCATATGATAGGAACAGTGTCTGGTGGTACTGCCGGGAATGTTTCCTAATTGCATATCCAAGAATTATGACATCAAATTCTGTCTTATTGTTTTCCCTGTATGTGCACGGTCAGACAAAACTGAATCTCGGACAGAAAAATATGTATGCAGATCAACAAGACCAAATGTGTTGTTTGTGTGCAGCACAATACTGAACATTCACTTTCAGTTGAATCAGTTCTCTGTTCTATCGATCCTGAACCTGTTAAACCTTGGATCTTGGAGACTCCAGTTTCCATGCTTGGATGAAAATAACCCCAACACAATTCTAAAATCATGTAGAGTTCACTGATAGTGGAACGATGAAACTGAGGTGTGCTCGCGGAAGCCCAAGCTATGTAAATCAAAGAAGTTGGTTATGCAACTGACTCTGCAGGGATTCTGAGCCAGTTCTGGGCGAATTTGACTCCTCTTTATCAATGCACCAAATAATGGGTGGTTTCAAGGCAATGAGGCAAATGATGAAGCAACCTTTTCAACATGAGTTGGATTCGAACACAGGTCCCAGTGGTTGATGCACCAACTAATGAATATTGTTTAGTTGTTATAGTCTAGGAGATTGTACCCAATGATTGTTTATCTAAGGAAGTTATCAGAGATGCGAGACAAAGCACAAGTGGGTCCAACAGCAGGATCAGCAGGAGACAACAGCACTCTAGGTTTGCAAATAACTTTTATGAGAGGCAGAGGTTGAAAACAAGGGACGACCTTGGCACCGAGTGTTTATCAGCCAGCCATGCTAGGCTGACTGAGGGGTTGGCTGACTGGGAGGCTGGCTAGATTGCACCATGATTGCACTGTGCACAGCCTGCAGCAACTCCTATCACTGCAATCAGGTTGCCCTGCAGCTCTAGGTCCACTGGCTGGCTTCAAAACAGACGCCCATGTTGCTTGCAAAACAAAACTTGTGATGGCTGTATGGAAATAAAATGTGCACTGGGATGGCGATAGACAAAGCCTGTAATACTTTTACTGGTCATACAGCATTAATGTTTTGCCCTCGCATGGTCTAGCTGATGTGGCCCTAACGCACGATCTCCACTAATTCCAGTGCTCTATAGTTCAGTCTCTGCAGCACTTTATTCTCAAGTCCCACGTCCATCACATAAATCAAAATCTAATTGGGACAGCCTCTGGCCTCCCCACTGATGCCCAACCACTTTTATAACTAGACTGGCCATCGATCTCACTGTGTGGCAAAACAAATCTTGGCAGAAGGACAAGGAAGTTGCAAAAACCCAGCAGAGCAGTGCAGAATGACCCCAGTCATTGACCAGCCAGCCACCAGGCACCCAGGCCAATTCAAGGCCAAGGCAATAAAATGACCACCAAAATAAAAGTGTGTGGGGCCACCCTTGAGATGAAGCAGCGCCGCTTTAATGTTTCATCCATCACTTTTCATCCAGGTCCTTCACAGTTTCATATCTAAGTGTTCAGTGGAGTCAGTGCAGCACCCGAGCTGGGCAATGAGTTTGGTGAGACGCCAACCAGGACGAAAAAAGAGAGAGCACCATTAAACTACCATGCAGAGGTCTTGGTCCACAGAGGTCAAATTGATCCTCTTGCAAGTCCCCAGTCTCTTGCTCTGCAGGCTGCAGCAAAGCCTCTGTGGCAAACTTGTCTATTTCAAGGGCAAAATTACTAATCTCTAAATTGTGGCTGCCCTTCTGAAACATGTCCCTTCAACTACTATACTCAGAACTCAGAATCGTTTTATTCTATAAGGGTCATGATAGACCAAAATCTAAATTGGAATAGTCATATAAATAAAAACTCCAAAAAAAACAAAAATTACTAAAACAGTAACTTGATGAATAAACCTAAACATTTCCTACCTGATAACATACTTCGCACTATTTATAATTCTCTGATACTTCCTCATTTGCATTATGGTGTGTTATCCTGGGATGTAAGATTAATAACTTGGGCAAACTTCAAAAGAAAGCTGTCAAAATGATTGTAGTGGTAATCACAATGCTCTCATACTGAGCACATTTTTAAAGATTTGAAATGACTAAAAGCTACCGACCTGCACTGCATGACTTATGAAGTATGAAAACCAAATGTTGCCTAGTTATTTTTATTATATTTTTAGAAGGAACTCAAACAATCACACTTTCTTCACTTGACATGTGGACAATTTTCAAAATCCCCTAATACAACATCCTTTGCAAAGTTGCCTTCATATAATCTTGAGATAAAATATACACCCATACTTTAATAGGTTTTACCCATTACGGAAAAAAAATAATCTTAATAATTATTCCAATGTCTGTTTAATTCGCAAGTGTTATGTGTGCATACAAATTGACTAATTCGTGGTGTTTCATCTTCTATTGTCGTTCCATTGCCATTAACACCCCTTAAATCGTAAATAAGACCATAGTTTAATTTAATTGCAAATCACAGCTTGGCAGGCAGAGGTTTCCCACTTACAACACAAGGGAACTCCCCAGTTAGCGACAACTGATTCTCTTTGGGGAACTCCCTCCACATTAAATTCATATGTATAGATATAGTTTTTTTATAGAATCGTTTTTCTGACAGGGAGTGGAAGTCCACGCAATCATGAAATAGCTGTAGGAGTGAAAGTCCACACAATCGTGAAAATAGAGACAGGAGTGGAAGTCCACACAATCGTGAAATACAGGCAGGAGCGGAAGTCCACACAATCCAGTGTCAGCCAAATCTTTTTGAAATAATCAGACAAATTGTCAGACACAAAATCATTTCATGTCTGACATTGAGAGCTTTGTCTGACTGAACTTAAACAATTATTTCACACCCAGGTTAATATACTTGACATATATGTCTATGCTGAGGTAAAAGATCCCACCCATAGGGTTAATATGTACCATAGTGTGGACTCCAAGCCTATATCATCTCAACATTACATCTAGCTCTGCCAGCTGGTCATGTAACTGTGTACGCTGTTCACTTCAGTAGCATTGAGACATTTAAAATACAAAAAATAGATAATGGATGCCTGCTGTAATGAGCTATTGAAAAGATTAGAATAGTTATGCACAAAACAATTTCAAAGGGTTAGGAAAAAACTGCATCGCTCTATCACTTCTAGAAGTGCAGTTCTAATATTTCCCACTTTCTGACTAAACTGATTTTTCCGGTAAATCTCTGATTATTAAATAATAAATATATGTACAAGAAACACAGGTGATAGGTCAGAGACGTTGCCTATGTCTGGACCATTATTGCTTGCTTCATTGTATTGTTGCTGATTTTTTGTTACATGGAAGACTATTTACAACAGCAAAAATTTGACCAAGTCTGTCAAAAACATGTCAGACAGTTTCCGCGAAATCACATCGGACAGATCAGAATGTCCGCTTATTTAATTGCCTTATTTAATTGGCCAATGTGTTGAGTTGGGGGGACCATTGACCGGTTTTGTAACACTTTTCTGCGTTTTTCTCTACAATGTAACCATAAAGAAGCAACAATACCCAATGTACAAAAAATAGTGGCCCAGACATAAACAATGTCAGAAAACTTTAGCAGGAACTGCACTTGACTTGACCTTTCACAATGTTTCATCTGCATTTCTTATATTTATTAATAATAATCAGAAATATATCAGTTCAGTCAAAAGGTGGGAAATAACAGAACTCCATTTCTAGAAACCATAAAAACATGCAGTTTTCAGCTAACCCTTTGATATGATGTTTCTTGCATAACTATTCTAATTTTTTTACTCATGCATTACAGCAGGCATGCATCCTCTTTTTGTTTCAATGTCTAAATGGTGCTCAACCCGAAGCTTAGTCAGCTTACATGACCAGCGACCTGAGGCAGATGTAATGAAGAGATTATAGGCTTGGAGTCCACACCATGTTACACACCTATAGATGAGGTCTTTCTAACTTTTTACTTGCCTCAGCCTTCCTTATTCGTTTTACAATATTTGATTCTTGATATTAACCTGGATGCGAAAATTTTTTTTGTAAAAGTTTAGCCAGACAAGGTACTCGAATTTAAGACATGAAATTATTTTGCGTATGACACTTTGTCTGACTATTAAAAAAAGATTTCGCACACACTGATCTCACGAACAAATATTGCAGGCCTATGCCCTGAACGTTTGAACCATAGTTTTCTAAGTCCTGTGGTAAGAAATGATTAAAACACAGTGTTGTCCTAAATACTTCTTCCAAGGACACAGTCGACTTGTAAAGGAGACTGACAGGTACTTCATCCATTGACAAAAGCAGTCAACACTTCATGATCAGATCATGCAGTCACTTCATCTAGGCCTGATTTAATGCCTACCAGTTAACATGAATGAAGTGTAGCAATAGGCACACTCTAAACCTGGCTCGTTGTGTTGGCTAACTTCTAAAGCCTAAATGATTAACGTTAAAAACAGCAAGTTCCATGATAATCAGCTGAGTTAGGTCATTTAGCTGCTTTAAAGGGGCGCTCACACTATCACGTATAAGACCTACGTATGACGACGGATGGATTTTTTTTTAACTCTTGCTCATCCTAGTCCATACGTGATTGACCCGCCGATAGGTCAGTCAATGCAAGCGATGCATTCAGCGTTCAAAACATTCAACCAATATAGATACATTTCGTACATATACAACCACTCATTTGTCCACATATCTCGCGACCAATCAAACTGGATATGCATAAACCAGGTAATTAGGCCCAAATCTAGCAAGGTAGCGTAGCTACGCTACGCAAAGATAGCTTGCTTTAGGAAGATGGGGCTTATAGACAATGACAAATGCATATTATGAGATGCTTAGAATCATTTCTCACATTGTCTAAAATTCAATAAATTACACTCACCTTTACAGGGACAGAAATGGTACCGGACTCAGGAGTTCGAACTACAACTCGGTTGTCTATTTTAGCAGCTTGGATGGAACTTCTCGAAAACCATCTAAAAATATATTAATCAAATTTAGAAAAATAAACCTGAGCATTAATTATGCTGCATGTGGTGTATGAAGTAAGCTTGTGTTTATCACTATCGTCAACATATTATTATAGCAAATTTTGCATGCTCAGATTGAAAGAGTCATGATGCGTGAGCCAAACAACAGAGGGCGCATTGGTGCATAGTCCCAACACATAAGCACCACCTGGCGTGCTAAAAAGGCCCCAAAGTTTCTAACATTCGTTTTTTTTTGGAGAAATTTGATATATCCTCCCCCCCCCCCCCCCCCAAAAAAAAAAAAATCCGTTGCACATTGTACATGCATATCATATCAGAACTACATTTATTTGCATTTTTTCATACATATTCCAAAAATATATATCAGAGTTACAAAAAAAAAGAAGGCAAAAATGCATCGCTGGCAGGGTCATTCCATATGAAATCAACCAGTTTCTCAGAAAATTTCCTGCTAGGTCACCCTCTAAGAATTGTCTGAAAGGGATCATGCCCTCGAAAATGAAGGGGAAAAAAGCAAGCTGATCACCAACTTGAACTTTTGGTCAGATCATGTGGAGATGTATAGGAATACAGCAATGTCAAATAGTGGTCTGAAAAATGGCAGTTTTCGACAAAACGTGCACTATGAACATTTTATTTACAACAACTCTACCAGAGGTATATATACACGGCAAAAGATATTTTGAGAGCAGTAAGGTAAAAACAACATAGAAACCAAAGCTCATTACTTCATAAATCTAGCTTAGTTTTGCAGCAGTGGCTGCTTAGATATAGTCTCGTTTTTTTTAAAAATTATTTTCGGCCATCTTAGAGCCATATTGTGATTGTTGTGGCACAGTGAGTATTGTACACTTAATTTGGTTAAATTTTTAGGTTCTACGGGGAAAAGATGCCCTAGAAACTCAATTTCAAACTTCTACATATAAAAGCAGTGAATTAATGGGAGTGCAAAGTTGGACGAAAGTTAATGAAATTTTGATGAGCTGTATTTCAAAAAACGGTTGCGGATATGGACCTAAAATTTGAGATTTGCCCATAGTAGATGTGGACCTGTGAATTTTTTCAGACAATTCTGAGAGGGTGACCTGGGAGCCTCTGGTTGATTTCATATGGAATGACCCAGCAGGGTTCACCTGGTGCACCAGGAGAATTTGGACGACCTACACACATGAGGTAAATTCCAGTACACCAATTAACATTTAGTTTTTGTTTGATATGGTGTAACACATGTATATCAAAAAAGACATCAATGGTGAGAAAATCCCTCGGAACGAATGTAGCTGTTAAAAAACCATCTGACAATCATTGTTACTAAACCCAAATTTTGTGTTCACACATAATATTAGCTAGCACATGCATATAATTATGTTTTGACAAACAGTGTCAAGGGTAATGGTATGAAACGTTTGAAAATTTAAGGAAAACATAAATCTGGCCATGTATAGCACGAACAATGGAGCCCCTAAGAGGACATGTTAGAAAAAATTTCAAATTTTCTGTGCACAGCAGTAAATTAAAGAAAAATTTTTTTTCCCGTGCACACAAGCAAATTATTTCATGTGCACGAGAAACATTTGGTGCGCAAGAAAACATTTGGTGCGCTCGAATGCTATCTGTGTAGTTCTGCATTTGTGCTGAAGTTAAAAATACGGTTCCTGGCAATCAAAAATAGTCCCTGCAGTAAACTGCAATGAACAAATCAATCACACATATAGATGGTATATCAATTGTTCAATAATCAACCAATCAATCACACATGTAGATGGTATATCAATTGGTCAATCAATACCTATCAATCTATGTGTACACGTATAAGTATGAATGCTTGTTTATCGAAGATGTATGTATATGTCATAATAATATGTGACTACATGTATGTAAATGAGTATTGAATTTACAGAGAAAAAGTACAAATACATGTACATATATACATGATTGCCATGTTTTGGTAGAACATGTAATTTCATGTACTTAATTGAAAACCCCATCTTTCTAGCAGTTTTAGTTGCTGAAATACAACACAATACATTTTTGCAATCAAGATATATCTAATGAACTTTCTGACATATGTCCTCATTGGCTAATGAACTTTCTGACATATGTCCTCATTGGCTGGGGTCACTGAGTGCACTTCACTACAGAGGGCTTGGCCATTGAATGGAACAGCATTTTTAACTTCTAATAAGAGGAAAACTATTTGGCCTAGATAAATGAAAGTGATAGAAGTCACGCGTATTTCTCATGCGCATGCGTTTTTCCTGTGCGCACAAAATGTTTCATGTGCACCCAATGTTTTTCGCGCGCACTAAATGTTTCTCGTGCGCACCACTACAGAGTTAATTTACTCGCGTGCTCGGAAAAATTATATATATTTTTCTTTAACTAACTGTGCGCACAGATAAAAAATTCATTCATGTTTAAAATTGGCCATCATTATTAACACCTGCAGCATACTGTCTGCAGCAACTTTGACAGGTGCTGTATTGAAGCCAATGAAATTCTCAATTAGCATTGGGAGTAAAATATTGCCGAATAGTGAAATACTTTTATTCAACCAAATTCAAATTATCAAAATCACACTGTGGGGCTATTCACAATTCTCATGAGATGGACACTACGGTGTCTGCTGAACCCCTATCCTTACTTGTGTTACATCATATGCCAGGTGGGACAAACTGTCAAAGAACCTGCATGACATCTAACACTTCTAACATCTCATTCTCAAGCTGTCACTGCAAATATGAGCGATAATACAATTATAGGTCCCACACCTTGGAGCAACAAGGTCAAAAGGAGGCCTATCACAGCGACGATCCACTGGGGTGCATTAATGTCTGACCCTCAATTTAATACCGTGATTACAGAATGCGTAATACCCTGCCAAGGCGCTCAAACCGGGGGTGAAAAATTGGAAAACCTCAAGAAGGTCAGAAGCAATGTCAACGTAAACAAACAACAGATAAGGATTCTCCGCCCCATGTAATAGTGTTGATCACATTCAGATTTCATAAATACCTTTATCACCATGTTTTAAAATAGATTGACAACTGTGCTTACCTTGTAGAAGAACGAATCAAGGCGGTACATCCTTGCCGAACCGACAACATCTTCCTCTAGAGAACAATTTTACAGTTCACAGTCTTTCTCACCAGATGGCGAAACGGTACAAAACGGTCGATTCGTCACTGCGCGATTCGTCCTAGCGAAAACTTGTCCATTCGTCACTTGAAAAAAGTCTGTTCGTCACCCGAAACTGGTCGATTCGTCACCCGAAATTGGTCGGTTCATCACTCGTATTTTTTAAAATATTTTATAAATGCAGGCACAGGCCGTCTTCCCACCGGCTAGCCTTAAGGCCTCTTCACACTTAGCCGGATCAGACGCCGGATTGTCCAGGAGTATAGCTCCGGCAAACTCCGGTAATAGCGTGTAGACCTCGTGTTTCTTTCCGGCATTGTCCGGCATTGTCCGGCATTGTCTGTCATTATCCGGGGCGATCTGGTGTCATGTAGCATGTATATATGTACTAACACTTTGAAACCACAGAATAATTAAACTTAGCAGAACCAACAGCAACAATCTACGACATCTCACAAGAGGGCAGCACCAGACAAGAAGCCACAACGCCACCTGCTGGAAGTACCACCAAACACAAAGACCAAGGAACCACAGAGGGAAGCACTGTCAACACCAAGAACAAACCATAATGTATTGATCACCCAGCAAATTGTACTCATATTTATGCTTAGGTAATTGTGTTACACACAAATAAGAGAATTAGAAACACATTGTACAAAGAAATGAAGTAATTGAAGTAAACTACAAATGCCATGATAAAGAAGACACACAAATGTAATATTAACAGATTAAAGGAGATAAAAGGAATTGTTAGAATGATTATAGGAAGGAGAACTCCTGTATGTAACACAGGTGCAAAACTCCAACAGACACACAGGGAATGACCCACAGGTGACCCAAAAGACACTCTGAACTTAACCAGGACTAGTAAACCAAACAGGCAGAGATACAGAATCACACTATCAAGAAACCAGGAACTAAATTATCATTATTAGCAACACAGAGCTAACCTACACTCTATGTAAAAACCAGAGATAAGGAATAATGAGAAAATGGAACTAACACATTATGAATTAAAGTCAGGAATAGCCCCAGGGAAGATAATATCATAATGACAACCAAAAGGGAACAGCATGATACCAAACAGAAGTCACTGGTACATTTAAAGTAGGAAGTCAATTAATGAGGGCCAAGCTGAAAGGGACACATATCAAACAGTTCATTATAGATTCAGCTTGGGTAATAAAACCCAATTTATGTACACCACTAAGTACAAGTCATAAAATATGAATCCAAATCTGTAAGCCACATATGGCAATAATCAGAACATGATGACACCCAGAAACCAGCCAACTGTAGGCCCCTGATTGGCCAAGAGCCAGCTCCAATGGGGACAAGGCTGAAAACCATGTTACTTAGGCCACCAGCAACCATGCCCATAGGTCAGTGCAGTATTCTCAAAACATTGATCAGGTGGACGTCTAGCAACTGAGGTAAATTCAAACCAAGCAGTTAGCAAATCAGCAGGAGCCTGGCAGCAAATTCTGTGTGAAATGCTTGCAAAAGTTGCTCTTCCATAAGAGACTGTGTTACGTGTCCTGTGCGGGTCACCTGGCAGCATATTCTGTGTGAAATGCTTGCAAAAGTTGCTCTTCCATAAGAGACTGTGTTACGTGTCCTGTGCGGGTCACCTGGCGGCATATTCTGTGTGAAACGCGCGCAATATTCTCTGTGTGAGATTTTTGGTTACGTGTCCTGTGTGAGGCACCTGGCAGCATACTCTGTGTGAGATGCTTGCAACATTATTAATAACTTTTAGTCCACTAGCTTATTGAAAAGTACTTATGGTTTATTTTAGTGTGTGTTAGGTCGAATGCAAGTGAGTAGATATTAGTGAACAAGTCTAGGTAGTAGAGAAAGTGTCGACGGACACTGTAGAACAGTATATTTTACGTGAATGATATTAATAATATTTTTGTGAAGGAAAGTTGATTATCAGTGGGAATGAGTGCGAACTGTCTTAAGTGTACCATATGCCAAGCAGTGAATGCCTAAAAATAGCAGAAAGTGATTATTAGTTAATTTGTAACTAAAGTGTGTAGTTAGGTAGGTTAATGACTAATTGATGTGTTGAATGTTTACTTTGTTTGATATATATATATATATTCCCAGTGTGGGAACCAGTTGAGTAAAACCTGAGGGTCAAATACAGAGTATATGTCCTGGAGTCTGTCAATATAAACAGAGCCACCATATCCTGTTCATAACACAATTTGTACCCAGAACTCATGTATAATATTAATGACCAAAGGATACCAGCATTGGTCTAATCATCATATAAGTATTTATATTAACCAGAATATATTTCCGAAACTTAATTGTAAATGGTCTTGTTTTTGTGTTTTATACTAGAAATTGCCATTTATAAAGCATTATCTGAAGCTTTGAATGAGCAGGAGCTAAGAATTAAATTATCTAAAACTAAACTGTCAGTAAAAGGAGACAGTATACATTATTGAGGAAAATACCACATACATTAAAACTAGCTAATCTTGACTTGAGCAGCACTCCAGATCGGTACCTCCCCCCAGAGTAATCTCATCATAATGGGACCACCTTCGGACTATGGGGAAAAAAATTAAACATGTTCAATTTTTCATGCCAGAGGTCCCAGAGTATTTAATCCATGTTGATCCGTGTAGACTCCCAGTATACTCCGCCGATCTCCGGGAATCTTCGTCGGGGCAGGGGCCTAGCTCAGAGGTAGTGCTCTGGGCTTCCAACCGCTGGGTCCCGGGTTCAATTCCTGGTCGAGCCTAAGTTGGATGGCTGTTTCATCCTTCGTCTCATTGCCATGGTCTCTGCCTGTCCTAATTAGCCCATCCGGTGCAGAAATACAGGACGTAAAGCCCTAATCACCCACCCACCCGGGAATCTTCGTATTGACTCGGGTATTCTTCGTGGTATCTCCGGCTATGTCCGGCGTCAACCAGGCATGAATATTTCGCCGCCATTAACGCCGGAGAGTACAAGGAGCAACACGGTTCCACACGAATGAACACGGTGTAAAGACCTGTTATATCCTTGAAGGCACCGTGTAAAATCCGGTTCACTCTGCACTCTTCCGGGACAGTCGTTTTACCTCCTTGTTGAGAGCGTATTGACATCGTGTACACATCGCCAAACATTTCTTTTTTGTTGACATTTAACAGCTCTTTGATCCCGGAACCCCCCGGAGTGAATAATATTTTACTCCAGGACACTCTGATCCAGCTAAGTGTGAAGGGGCCTTTACTCTACGGCCGCCTCTGTATGTCCCCCCCCTGGGCCCCGGCCTAACTCAAATAAGCCATACAGGCTTAATACTCTCTAACTTCACCTCAAGTTAACATATATCCAAAATTTAAACAGATTCGGAATGAGAGATTATTGGCCATGAGTATTTATTTAACCATGACGACAAGGAGACAAATGACAATTTTATTAAGAATATAAAAATCAAAATGCACAATTTCATCAGCCATTAATAGATATGTATAGCTATGACTAGCTACAAGTTACACTGAGTAGTGAGTTATATTAAAAAAATTACATTTTACTCTTCCACAGGTCCATTAAATGTGGCAACTTTCCTAACCAATTCCATGGATGACATTGTCCCCCCAATAAAAGCTTTCCAGTGTTCAAAAATCTTCTTTATTGAAATTATTATGCATCATTTGATATGCACCAAGAAGTAATATGTTTCTATACAACAATAATGAAATAAAATTCGTGAAAATCCTGCGAAAGAAAAAGTATAGAACAAGTCTTTGTGGTTCTGTATGACTTGAAAATATTATGCATCATTTGATATGCACCAAGAAATAATATGTAATTATCAGCATCTAAATATGAATAATGCACTTGTGCATAGGAATATTAATATGAAGAAATCATTTATTAATCATAATATAAGCATATTATTATTTATCATAATATAATAAATAATATTTTTATTTATTTTTTTGTCTATATATTATTATAAATTGTGGCATGAATTTAATATCAATTAGCAAGCATATATATACATAGAAGACATTTTAAAACAAAAGAGAAAATTAATGTCAAAAATCATAATCTGGCATTCATTTAATATCAATTAGGAAGCATGTGCCGTTTATGTGATTATAGATCAATAGGTTACAATAGCAATTAACAAGTGAAGCCGTTTTCTGTGATTCTGTACACTGAAGTGTTTTTCTTCAGATTCGGGTGACGAACAGACTTTTTTCGGGTGACGAATGGACCCGTTTTCGCTGGGACGAAACGCGCAGTGACGAATCGACCTGCTATCGGCGTTTCACAACAAAACCACCAGGGTTGAGACGCTTTGTCTAATCAAAGAATAATAAGTTATTCTTTGGTCTAATCAATATGTATGGTCTAATCAAGTCATTTTATTATATATGTTCCAGTCTACCCCTGAGTCTACCCGGTGAAGTGTATTCTTTTTTTGATTCTGTTACCAGGAATATGACAGCTACAAACAGACTACAAACGGAAGTAAAATATCTAGGTCAGTTAACATGCGCTCCGAAAACATGGCGCGGGAGATCCAAATGAGGACTGACACTCAGTGACAGGTGGCCGAGATGTGGACTCCAAAGACACTGTAGGTGTTTAATTCACAGAAACTGTACGAAGGTTGCAAACTCTGAGAAGACTGAAACATAAGCGTTGTGCTAATTCCCCAGGCAAAGCACACCAAAAAGACATCTCTCATTCGCCTGTTTCTACCAGCAGCAAAACTTTGCATGGAAGTTCACCACCACCCACGGACAGTGACACTGTTACCAGTAGCAGTAAGCATGTTTTTTTCCCCCTCATATGCATAATACCTTAAGTCTTACTGAATAAAAACGGTTGTTGCCAGTGGCGTGGATACTGGGGGCAGACTCGAGGGATTTTGGGGAGATTAAATTAATCAAAATGAGATAAAACCTCAAATTGAGATATTTTTCCATCCTTTGGCAAGTTTTGCTTATGTTTTTTTTTTAATTATCTGGTGCCGATATATCTCCAATATCATGCAGATGATGTGCAAATATTGAAAATAAAAATATTTATTATTTCCCCCTGAAACATGACCCTGGCAACATATATGGGTTTAATAAAATGAATTTATTATTATAGTAAGACTAGAACAATCTGGTATATGATACTTTTTAAGACTAGTACACTAGACACCTAGCTACCTCGATCAATATATCGGAGTATAAGTTGACACTGACAAAATTTGGCACTTAAGCAGAGAGAGACATGACATAACACTGAGGGTGATTTCATTATTTCACTAATACGTAGGCAGCCGTGGTAGAGTAAGGACATAGCCGCCCTTAAGAGTAATTTGATATATTTGGTAGTGTGCAAAGTGTATCAGTTCTAGCAATTCCGACAACATCTCCAAAGTGATGAGTTGTAGCTGTTTGGATGGACCTGAGGTTTAATTTGCGTATGCCTAGCATGAATTTCCGAAAGAGGAAGGTCAATGTTGGGTCTTTCAAGCCCCGGATCTTGTGTGCAAATGCTAATGCTGAAACATAAGCCTAGATGGTGGGATATTGCCGTTTGCCATCCCTGAGGTGAAGCACGAATGTCATTATGGTTAGCACTGGGTGAGGATAGGTGGTGGGATGACCATGTTCCCTCAGCAGTAGGGGAGAACCCAGCCACAGGGGAACTCTGCAAAGTCTATCTCTGTGGGGGACCCTAGAGATGTTTCTAAAATTCCCAAGAGGGCACCACAGGGACCAATTTTTAACCCCTATTTGACAGGGGGCAATGTGTGGATTTCTCATCTAATTAATGACATGGGGAGTATTGAAGTGCTCACCATCAAAGATAAGGGCTGTAATTCAATAATGGAGTAAAAGCAGCATATTTGATATTAATTAAAAGTTTATCTTAACTGAAACAAATTAGGAAGAATTTCATTTATAAAAGGTACAGAGAGCAGACACTGTTCCCAGCACATGAAAACTCTGCATGAGTTAACGTTATATATCCCTACATTTAAATTACAATATTTATCAAGCCCTTTTTAATCCATTCATAAAGACTATATATCTCTCAAACAGTCATGATCATAGTCAATGACTATAGAGTTCCCCAAACAATGGCACTTTGTCTATAATTTGACTTATATTGTGACTATTAGAGTGCTGGACATAAGATTTACTTCTGATATCACTAGATCTGAAAATATTTGTAATTGAACTGATATAGCCTGAAGCTGGATATCATAGCCAGGTTGGGGGGGGGGGGGGGGGCTTTGTCAGAAATATTATTGTGAATGCATGTATATGTGCAATCAAAGATCGTCTAAGATGTATCAGCTCAGAACACCGGCGACAAGCAAGGGTGGTCTCTTCAAGAAGAGGAAGAATAATGGTGATCATTCTTCTGCAACAAGCTCCAAATTAGCTGACATAGTCGAGACTACTCAGCAGACAGCTGCAAGGATTGACCAGCACATGAAACCCATCGCACAGCCTCCTCCTCCGCCTACTGCAGATCCGGAGACCCAGAGAATCCGCTCGATGACTGACTACATATATTCTGAGTGTCTACAGTTGGACTTGGACACGTATGACAACGTCGAAGCCCAGCTGATGTCGTTCTTCCTGCAGCTGAAGGCGCAAGTCAGGAGGAACAAGCAGCAACAGCAGCAGTTGATTATTCAGCAGCAGCAGCGGCTCCGTCAGCAGCAGCAGCAGGCCCAGATGTTTCAGCTGACGTTTAGCCAGTTCCAGCAGGCTACTCCTGAGAAACAATGGACTACCTTGAAGACGATGTCTGCACAGCCGTCTTCTTCAGCTTCTTTACAGCCTGCAATATCTTCTTCAGTTGCCAAATTCCAGCCTGCAGGTACCTACCAGTCTTCTGGACCTGGGCGTTCATCTTCATTGGGTGTCTTCTCTGCTGTACCTTCTCCAGTGGTGCCTGGTTCTACTTCCTTGGACCCTCTTTAATTGGGATTCTTGCTGTCTGCCAGTGACAACGTTCCTGCCAGTTCGACTACTCTGTTGTCAGTACATTTTTTTGAAGTGCTAATTGTTTTGGCAGTTCTGGGCATATCTCCAGCATCCCTTGAGCCTAGGTCAACAATGTTACAACTTAGATGATTCTTATTCATATATTGTTTCAATCAACCTATTCCAGAGGTCCAGGGCATAGCCAGGTTGGGGGGGGGGGGGGGCTTTGTCAGAAATATTATTGTGAATGCATGTATATGTGCAATCAAAGATCTTCTAAGATGTATCAGCTTAGAACTTTACATTCCATTTTTGAGCAATGACTCTATTCAGGCTCTTTTGAACTTCCTTTATACTGGCAACAAGCAAGGGTGGTCCCTTCAAGAAGAGGAAGAATAATGGTGATCATTCTTCTGCAACAAGCTTTAAATTAGCTGACATAGTCTAGACTACCCAGCAGACAGCTGCAAGGCTTGACCAGCACATGAAAGCCATCGCACAGCCTCCTCCTCCGCCTACTGCAGATCCGGAGACCTAGAGAATCCGCTCGATGACTGACTACATATATTCTGAGTGTCTTCAGTTGGACTTGGGACACGTATGTCGACGTCGAAGCCCAGCTGATGTCGTTCTTCCTGCAGCTGAAGGCGCAAGTCAGGAGGAACAAGCAGCAACAGTAGCAGTTGATTATTCAGCAGCAGCAGCGGCTCCATCAGCAGCAGCTCCATCAGCAGCAGCAGCAGGCCCAGATGTTTCAGCCGACGTTCAGCCAGTTCCGGCAGGCTACTCCTGAGAAACAATGGACTACCTTGTAGACGATGTCTGCACAGCCGTCTTCTTCAGCTTCTTTACAGCCTGCAATATCTTCTTCAGTTGCCACATTCCAGCCTGCAGGTACCTACCAGTCTTCTGGACCTGGGCGTTCATCTTCATTGGGTGTCTTCTCTGCTGTACCTTCGTCCAGTGGTGCCTGGTTCTACTTCCTTGGACCCTCTTTCAGTGGGATCCTTGCTGTCTGCCAGTGACAACGTTCCTGCCAGTTCGACTACTCTGTTGTCAGTACATTTTTTTGAAGTGCTAATTGTTTTGGCAGTTCTGGGCATATCTCCAGCACCAAAGGAGCATAGTTCAACAATGTTACATCTTAGATAACTATTTGTCATATATTGTTTTAATCAACCTATTCCAGAGGTCCAGGGCATAGCCAGGTTGGGGGGGGGGGGGGGGGGCTTTGTCAGAAATATTATTGTGAATGCATGTATATGTGCAATCAAAGATCTTCTAAGATGTATCAGCTTAGAACTTTACATTCCATTTTTGAGCAATGACTCTATTCAGGCTCTTTTGAACTTCCTTTATACTGGCAACAAGCAAGGGTGGTCCCTTCAAGAAGAGGAAGAATAATGGTGATCATTCTTCTGCAACAAGCTTTAAATTAGCTGACATAGTCTAGACTACCCAGCAGACAGCTGCAAGGATTGACCAGCACATGAAAGCAATAGCACAGCCTCCTCCTCCGCCCACTCACTGCAGATCCGGAGACCCAGAGAATCTGCTCGATGACTGACTACATATATTCTGAGTGTCTTCAGTTGGACTTGGACACGTATGACGACGTCGAAGCCCAGCTGATGTCGTTCTTCCTGCAGCTGAAGGCGCAAGTCAGGAGGAACAAGCAGCAACAGCAGCAGTTGATTATTCAGCAGCAGCAGCGGCTCCATCAACAGCAGCAGCAGATGTTTCAGCCGACGTTCAGCCAGTTCCAGCAGGCTACTCCTGAGAAACAATGGACTACCTTCAAGAGTGCCTAAAATGGCATGTGATGAGTCAGCCCTGGTTCTGATCACTAAAGGACCAACGAAATCCATTCTGATTTTCTTTGAAGCTGTCTGTAAGGCGCTTGCTGTACAACAAGCATTCCCGCTGTAAAGATGGTGTTTGTTGAGGCTTTGCAAATGTGATGACCCCAGGTCACTGACCTTACTAGGTCAGTGACCGACTTTGACGCGCACTGGGTGACCCGGACCACGTGACCACGGGGTCTTGGCGGGAATACACCCAGACCGCGTCAGTAGCTGAAGAAGCAGAGGATAGGCAGGCTGTGCGGCGGGGCAGGGCAAAATAAACTTTAAAACTGGAATACCAACGCTTTGTCTTTCTTGGGGAACCTTACAAATTGGCGCCCGATGTGGGACTTGAAGAATCGGATGTAGGGTTCCCCAATTGGATAGAAGACATGGACGACGCATGGACAAGGACATAAAAAACGTTTTGAACTTTTTGAAAAAAACATGACTTCGCCACGGCCACGCTGGATAAAGGTGCCAGCGACCGCGTGGTTTAGTCAGTTGCAGCGGAGCACAGGAACCGTCAGCATCTACATTGAGCGTCAGCAGCAGCGACGTTGCGACTTCAAACTTCAAGCTACACATATCTACAGTTAAGTAGAATTCACGCTACAATACTCTACCTTATTTAGTGTGTTTTAGCCCCACGTATAATGCCTGCAAAGTTGCGTAAGAGGCCTGGCTTGGTATCAGCCGACACGAGTGAGCCCGCATCGACTCCGGTGCCGGGCCCCTCGCAAACGGCGGATGAGTCAGCTCTACGTGCTTCGACTAGGAGTAAAGTAGTGCGAACGCCGGGACGCCCTCGTAGACGAGAGGCCACGGCGGATAGGACTCCAAGCCCTGGACTCGCATTCACGAGTCAGGAAAATACGCGGACAACCAGCGATCGAGGGCGCCGAAAGGAGCCCTCGCCAGCTGGATATGAGTCGAATGATTCATCCGCGTCGACGCCTGTTTCCTCGCCTGATGGGCGGCCCTCCGTGGTTGAGCGTGCGGAACCACGTGGCTCAGCCCGGGCTGTCATGGCGGCCACCAGTACTCCGCAACGGAGTCTGGGTTCTTCGGGGTACAGGCGGAGAAAAGAAGCTATTCCTCCAAAATATGACGGCCAGGGTACGGCCTTCATAGACCACTTAGACGAATTCACTCGAGTCGCCACTTTCAATAAGTGGACGGACGAGGAGAAATGTTTTCACCTTTGGACCAGCGTCACTGGTCAAGCTAAGTTGAAAATGCGGCCCCTAACTTATCGGGACGATTGGAGAGAGATGGTGAGCCAGCTGACGGCTCTGTTCTGCTCGAATCGTGCCCTCGATGCGTACAGAAATAAATGGTTTAATGCAAAACGAGGCCCAGAAATGGACCTCGAGACGTATGGGTTGTTTTTGTTAGATCTCTCCAGGAAAGCGAACCCCGCTTCCGCCCCCGCCGAGCAGGAACGCTTTGCAAAAGAGCGTTTCATGGAGACGGCTGGGTCTACTAGTATGAGATTTTGGTTGGCGGCTTTAAAGCCACCCACACTGCAAGAAGCCATAGACTTGGCAGTGCAGTATGAAGCAGCGTACGAGGCCACGAAAACGAGTAAGCCTGACGTCGGGCCGGCTGGCGCTATCGCTTTGCCAATACTGCAGCCCGAGGCTTCCGTGGCTGCTACTGCTTCAGCGTCTATACGTGGTGGCCCGTCCTCTGAAAAAGAGGGAGCCATCACGAGGCAGGATTTGAAGGATTTGGTATATTCGATATTGGGCGAGGTTATGTCCAAAGACAAGGGGAAGGTTTATAGTAATACTCGCCGGCAGGACCACGATTATTCACCTGAAACACGGAGGTGCTACCGGTGCAAGAAGACCGGGCATCTCCGCAGGGATTGTCCCAAGCGAAATGTTGATGATGATCGCTCCAAAAAACGAGCGCCTAGCAAGGACAGGGAACACCGATCAAGTAAGCACGGTGATAAACGGTCCCAGGGGCGGAGCGATCAGGGTAAAAAGGGGGGCAAGGATAAGAAGGAGAGGAAACACTCTGAAAACGAGTAAGGGTGGAGGAAGTATCCACGGATCCTTCACCTGCTGAAAAAGCGGCCCCTCAGCCTGCTGAAAAAGCGGCTCCTCAGCCTCCGGAATGTTGGGAAGGGGTGAAAGTGGGACAGCATTGGCCAAGACAAGTGGCCATGCAGAATTCGAGCGCATCCTGGTATATTACGATTAGTGTAGGGACACGTCACGTGGATCTCCTGATCGATACCGGTGCGCAGGTGTCTCTGCTGAGTAAGCAGGAGTACGATGAGATACCTGGCGCGAAACGAGAGACTTTAAGACCTGTGGAAGGCAAGATCTCGGCGGCAAACGGTGGACCCATCAATATTTATGGTAAGGTGGAGCTCACTCTCTGTCTAGAGAGAGTGCTTTATCCTTGTGAATTTTTGGTAGCGGATATCGGAGGTCTCCCTGGTCTACTGGGGATGGACTTCTTGAAGAGACACGGTGCATTGCTAATGTGTTCAGTAGGAATGCTGAGACTGGGAGGCGTTGATATCGCGTGTAGAGAAGGTCGCCCTGGAAAAACAGGCCGAGCAATCTTACACGAAGACGTCCATATACCAGCTCGCCACGTGTCGCAGGTCTCAGTCAATTTGGTGTCCTGGGGCGTATCTAACGGGGGCGACCTCGTATTCGAGTCGTTGCCCACGGTTTGCCAGGATTTACACATAATGATACCTAGAGGATTATTGGCATCTCAATGCTCTGGGGCTCACGTGTGGATAGCCAATCCCACGACTGAGAGTGTTCATATTGCAAAGGGTCAAGTGGTAGGTCAATTGAGCGAAGTCGAAAAGGTGGATTCACCGAAAACGGTGAATGCTGCTGAGGTCAATTTTGAACTCAAGCAGAAGAACACTGAAACACGACTGCCCGTTCATTTGCAGCCTCTTTTGGACGAAACTGACGATCTGACCGCAGATCAAAGGTCAGAGCTCCGAAAGGTCTTGATGGAGTATGAACATTGTTTTGAGGGAGGTAAATACGGGCTGGGACGTACAAGTCAAGCCACGCACAAGATCGATACGGGTGACAATCGGCCTTTCAAGGTGCCGACCCGGAGATTAGGGTGGGCTCAAAACAGGGCGCTGTCAGAGGAAGTGGATAAGATGCTGAGACTCGGAGTGATCGAGCCCAGCAGCAGCCCCTGGTCTAGTCCCCCTGTGTTGGTTAGAAAGAAAGATGGAACTTTCAGGTTTTGTGTGGATTATAGGAAATTGAATTCGTGCACTAAAAAGGATGCTTATCCTTTGCCACGCATTGACGACTGTCTAGACACTTTATCAGGGGCAAAATGGTTTTGTACCCTGGACCTGTCATCTGGCTATTGGCAAATAGCTATGGATGACAGAGACAAAGAGAAAACCGCATTCACTGCTCCCAGAGGGCATTTCCACTTTACAGTGATGCCCTTTGGTGTTACAAATGGACCAGCTACACTGGAGCGTTTGATGGAGCTAGTGCTAGGAGGATTGGACCTGTCCACTTGTCTATGTTACATGGATGATATAGTGGTACAGGGGCCCACATTCCAGAAGTGTCTAGGTAACCTGATAGTTGTACTGAAACGCATTAGCCAGGCTGGGTTAAGATTGAAAGCTAGCAAATGCGAGTTATTTAAGAGTGAGGTCTCCTTTCTAGGGCATGTGATTTGTAGAGAGGGTGTGAAACCAGATCCTAAGAAGATAAAGGCGGTGCGAGAGTGGCCAGAGCCAACTACAGTGCAGGAGGTGCGCTGTTTTGTAGGCTTCGCATCGTACTATAGAAAGTACGTGCGTGACTTTGCTGGACTAGCAGCACCACTACATGCTTTAACAGCGCACCAGGCCGTCTTTAGATGGGATGAGACATGCAGCAACGCTTTTAAAAGGTTAATCAGGGCCCTCACGACTGCACCAATATTGGTGCTCCCACGTGAAGGGTGCCCTGTCATCTTAGACACGGATGCCTCTGATCTTGCGATAGGAGGTGTATTGTCGCAAATGATTGAGGGAGAGGAGCGCGTGGTTGCCTACGCCTCGCAGTGTTTGTCTTCATCGCAAAAGCATTATTGCACTACGTACAAGGAATTGTTAGCTGTGGTCAGAATGGCGAAAATATTTCGGCCCTACTTGTATGGACAGGATTTAGTGCGTTTGCGCACTGATCATCGTGCTTTGGTGTGGTTGCAGAACTTTAAAGATGCGGAAGGAATGTTGGCGAGATGGATAGCTTCTCTGACCGAGTACAACTTTGTAATCGAATACAGAGAAGGCAAGAAGCATGCGAATGCAGATGGCTGCTCACGAATCCCCGTGAGGGCCTGTAAGCGCCAGGAATGTCCTGACCAAGGTCATGGTCAGAATGTTGACCTTGTGGCTTCCATCACGCAGTGGAACCAAGTACGAGGCTTCCGCACGATTACGTGTGGACAGCCTTGAGAGGCGACTGGAATCAGCCCAGGAGAGGCTGAAGGACCCCAGGTGCGAGTGTATATGGCGGAGACAGCGGCAGAAACAGCTGGAGAGACAGCTGGAGAGACAGCTGGAGACGGCAGTGAGAGATCTCTGGATCCAAATTGGATAGAGTCTCTCACCTTGGAGGAAATACGGTGTGCTCAGGGCCAGGATATGGCCCTAGCTACCGCCAAGAAGTGGTTAGATGCTGGACAGCGACCGCCTTATCACGCTATTGTCACGCACTCGGCCCAGGTGCGAAATATATGGGCCCAGTTTTATTGCTTGAAATTGCAGCGAGGCATCGTGTATCGAAGCCATAAGCTGCCTACTGGTGAATTGGTGACGCAAATGGTAGCCCCAGCCAGCATCAGACGCAGCATCTTCAGCCAGCTTCATACGTCTCGTCTTGGTGGCCATATGGGGATCAACAGCCTCATATCCAAGTTGAGACGGAGATTCTATTGGCCTGGCTACAAGGAGGATGTGATACGTTGGATAGGTTGGTGCGATGTGTGTCAGAAGCGGAAACAGGGCGGCCTGAAAAAGGCTCCCCTGCATCAGGTGCCAGTAGGAATGCCGATGGAAAGGATGGCCATTGACATAATGGGACCATTGCCTGTCACGAAGTCCAATAACAAGTATATAGTGGTCGTTGCCGACTACTTTACTAAGTGGACAGAAGCCTTTGCTCTTCCTAATCAAGAGGCTTACACGGTGGCTGATTGCTTGGTGACCAATGTGATTTTGCGATTTGGAGCTCCCTATCACTTACATAGTGACCAAGGGACTAATTTCGAATCGAAATTATTCCAAGAAATGTGCAAAATATTGGGGATTAATAAGACCAGGACCACGGCTTATCATCCCCAGAGCGATGGGTTGGTGGAACGCTTCAATAGGTCATTGGGTGATATGCTATCGAAGTTGGTGAACGAAAGGAGAGATGACTGGGATGACATGCTTCCTTACGTGATGTGTGCCTATCGGGCTACGCCCCATAGATCCACAGATATCACGCCAAATCGAATGATGTTGGGCAGAGAAGCAATGCTCCCTGTAGATCTGATGTATGGCCACGCACTCCAACATAAGCACCACTGTCCAGTGGAATATGTAGAGTGGATACGTGAAGCCATGGAAGAATCCTTCGAAAAGTGCAGAACCCAGATGAAGAAAGCGGCCCAGAAGCAGGCGAAGCATTACAACAGGCTGGCAATGGAGCAATCATTCCATATTGGAGACTGGGTTTTGTTGTTTTATCCGCCACTGGCTAAGCAGAAGCTGGCTCTGAAGTTTCTAGGACCTTACAAGGTGACGAGGAAGATGGGAGAAGTCAACTACAAAATAGAGGCCCCAGCCTCTGGAAAGCGACGCATAGTTCACATTAATCAGCTCAAGAAGTACTTAGCTGAGGTGACTCCAGATGACATGATTCGGATCCCTGACATCCCATCAGACGATCCGTATTTGGACCCATCATTGTATGAGGACGGAGCGAGTGCGACCCCCCTAGACGAGGGGCGGGATCCGCCCTTGCCCGGAGAATTGAGTGGTGACGCAGCGCAGCCTTGGTCTGGGCAGCCAGAGCGGGGCGGAGCTGCGAGGACAGGAGAACACAGGGGGCGCGGCTTGCAAACACGCGATCCCCTGGATACGAGAAGAGTGGCAGATTCGCGTTCGAATCTGGATACAGCTCCTTTTCTGGACTTGGAGCTGTCCTCAGCTCCTTTTCCGGATTTGGAGCTGACCTCAGCTCCTTCTCGGGAATTGGATCCGGAAGCGGCTCCATTTCTACCAGGTAGGCTGAGGAAGCCACCTGATAGGTTAGGCCACAATGTAGGCTACCAGTGAATTTAAGATTTTGGTTGCTGCATATCAGAGGGAAATAGCACTTATTGCTTGACTTCTGGCACTTTGTTTTGAGAATCTAGTGATATCACATGTTTATACAATAAATACCGGTTGTAGCTTCATTTAGACAATATATAGTTTGATTTTACGTAGTCTTCCCCATGCAAATGATTTTTATTTATTTTTATTAAAGATTCTCTCAAACAAGTGGTAAATGTCGACATACTAAAGCGGCGCGTCGCTGCAGTCACTTTCTAGTGACTGGACATTTCGTGTACCTGATTCTCGTGGACGGAACACGTGGTCGTGTCCTACAGAGTGGGTTTTTAGACGTGCCACCCAAATGGTCACTACAGGTGCAGCCCTTTTTGAATAAAAGAGGGAGGAATACTGCAAAGGTAGAATTTGGGCACTGCTGGTTAAAAGCAGGGGCAAAACACGAAATTAGGTAATGAGAATGGTTAAAATGCCTCATAACACTGGAAATATCAGCAAAATAACTTAATTAGCAAGAATTAAGGGCTGTAGTGGTTATGGAAATGTTTAAAGTACCATGATAAACTTTATATAGCAAGTTGGGTAATCTGGAAAGGTCAGCAAAAGGGATATAGTTTGCTAGATTATGGTTACAAGGACAAATGGTTATTTTCTTGTGGTATTGTCATTTAGTGATAAGGAATTGGCTATTTGTCATCATGGAACGTGAAATGTTCCTGATGGTTTGTTTTATTTGGCTGATAGGAATTGCTGGATTATACATTTAGCAACTACAAAATTCTCACTTTCTGTGTCTTGTGAAACTGTGTCACTGATTCTAGTGACCTGCATTCACTGATTCCAGTGACCTGCATTCATGGAAAATTTCCACTGGGGGAAAAGGTCACCAAGTTCGAAACACGAACAGGCACCCCTTTGTATTAATTTTGTCATTTTCGGTGCAATCCTCAATTAAGAAATTTTATGAGGGGGGGGGGGAGGAAGGGTCAACTGGTCAACAAAGTGATTAGGGTCACATGACCTGTGATTCTGGTCACCTGACCTGTCACATGACCTGTCACATGACTCAGAAAGTGCGGCAAAAAGCCGGAGAGCGTGGGGCGCCCTGTCTCACACCTTCTGAAACCAGCAGAGAAGACACATCAAGCCAAACAGAATTTTAGCGTTTCGAGAACTTAACCAGCGCAACTTGGGAAATATAAGGATGTCTGCTACGAATACAAACAGTGAGGAGGCTACTGCTATGCCAGCAGTGCCCCTGGACAGCGTAGTGGAGGACGAGGGACCTCAGCTGACATCGGCCCAGACGGACATGGTATTAGCTGCCATGGAGGCAGCGGGCCTCGAGATTGGAGCCGAGCTGGAGGTCTCTGCCAGCGACGCTGAGGTGGCTGCCGTTTGCGGCTTGTCACCTACAGCGGAGCTCCCAATCTCCCTGGCCCCGGATTATTGGAGCCCGCAGCGATTGGGTCTCCTGCACCTGGACATGTGGGCTTACATGTCCAGGAAGGAGTACGAGCTGGAGGATCCAGCAGTGGAACGTTACGGGGCAGCAGAGCTGCCAGAAACGGCCAGGATGCGGAGGTATCTTCGTCTCCGTCCACGGAGAGAGGATATGCCCATTCTGAGTGGATGGATTATTGGAGACCTGGGTGTAGCGACCACCCAGGAGGAAGTGCTGGAAAATTTGAAGAGGCGACCTTGGTACGCCAAGGAGCGAGTGGCCAGGCCCAGCGTCGAGGGCGAGGTCTCTCCCACCAGGGCTACCAAGTCGCCTGCAAGGGAACAACAGGCAGCTCCGCTTACGGAGTCTGCCATGGAAGACGTGAAAGCCACTCCAGCCAGGACCGAGGAACGGCCGCAGGAAGGGAGGCTGGAGGAAATGGAGAGCGAGGGGACGACGGACGATGGGGGGACGGAGAGTGACGTCTCGGCCCCAGAGACCACGACCCCAGAGACCACGCCGAAAGTCGTCTTGCCGGCCGCGCCACAGGGTGTGGAGGGCCTGAATTACATGTGTGCCACGTGCGGGAAACGCGTGAGAGATCGAAAATCTCTCACTCGCCACGTGAGCGTGGCCCATGCAGCAGCATACGTGGGCTTCCAATGCCCTGTGTGCCCCGCAGCGTTGCCCTCGGACCGGAGGACCAACTTCAGGCGTCATCTGGAGCGGTCCCATGGGTACACCCGTACACAGGCGGAGGAGCTAACAGCAGCCACACAGCCGACAACAATCCAGGGACCTAACTCCGATGGATCCCTGCCGGCGACGCCAGAGAGGAGGACCCTAGTCAGCAGGGTGCCTACGTCACAGGAGACAGCATCTCCAAGCACCAGGGTGGTGCAGCTGCGCCGCGTTGAAGCAGCTTCAAGCGTGACGCCCCGAAGCCGCCAGACAAGGCCAAAGCGGCCTCACCCAGCAGCAGCAGCCACCAGGACACCAGCAGCAGCAGCCACCAAGACGCCAACAGCAGCAGCAGCCGAGGACATGGTGACCAGGGCCCAGTACCAGGACATCGTTCTGGAGGTCCATAGGGCCAGGTCCCAGACGGCTGCAGCAGCCCGAGAGAACGAGGAGCTGAGGGCCAGGCTTCGCGCCGAAACGGAGCAACGCGAAGCCAAGGCCCGGCAGTCGGACCTCCTGTATCAGGAGGTGAAGCGGCTGACGGCTGACAGGAACAGGTGGATGGAGGAGGCCAGGGCTGCTGGATCCTCATCTGCAAGGCCTTGAACGCAAGGTCTTGCAGAGGACTGAACACGACGACGACCTGGACCACGCCCCCCACTTAACGAAGCCCGGATACGGACTGGACTTGAACGCTGGACATCAACACGAAATGACACCTAGGCACAACGTGAACGCTGGACATCAACACATCGTGCAGGGGCGGACCCAACGCCCTGCGGAGAGTCAGGAGACAATGATGGTAACGAGTGGGACAGTGACTCTTATAATGGCCGCAGTTAGAAACTGTGAATAATTGGAAAAATTGTGTCACGGCTAATTATAAGAATGTCCTCACTCGGAAATTACGAGCAGCTGATAAAAGACCTTGCAGAATCCAGAAATGGATACTGGCCTGTGTCCAAGGCAAAGATGGACTCTGATAAAATTGATGGACTCTATGTGTATTGTTATGTGTTGAATGTTGTGTTTGCAGCGGTGCCAGGGAGTCAACCACGTGGATGATGTCTGGGGAAAAAGCCAGCCTCCGGGGCGGACGTGACAGCTTCCTAGTGTCACGCCGCAGGGCGATGGTTGTTGATTGATTATATGTAATAATTGTGATTTTTGTGATTTAATGAATCTCGTTGATTTTGTGTGGTTCTGATCGTCGTCGCACAGCCTACTGAGTGTATTAGTTTGAATATGGGGGCATATTCCCAGTAAGAAGGGGGTAATGTGATGACCCCAGGTCACTGACCTTACTAGGTCAGTGACCGACTTTGACGCGCACTGGGTGACCCGGACCACGTGACCACGGGGTCTTGGCGGGAATACACCCAGACCGCGTCAGTAGCTGAAGAAGCAGAGGATAGGCAGGCTGTGTGGCGGGGCAGGGCAAAATAAACTTTAAAACTGGAATACCAACGCTTTGTCTTTCTTGGGGAACCTTACACAAGCTTGCTTGACAGCCTGATTATGTTGGAGCTTGTATTGTAAATCTAGCACCGTCTTTCCAACTTTCTGCAGTCTGGCTGTGAGAACTCACCATGGTCTGTACACAAAGACACATTTTTGCTATATGGCCTCAGCTATGGATGCTGCGTCTATGGTTTTGAGAGGCACTTAAATGAAATAGCACGTAATGTTACTTACAAGTGTCAAAATGTAGCGATGGTCTGATGATGATGGTGGCATTGCTTTCGAGTCTGCACATAGTTTAGAAAATGGAGCAGACGATGTTGGGATGTTTAGAGAATATGGTCTTTCCTCTTGTGGCGGTGATTTGCAGTGCTGACATGTTACACATGTTTTCACATAATCATAGACTTGTTGGTGCAGTCTTGCAAAGTAGAAATGTTGCTTGATTGTTGCTGCACCACGAACAACGCCTTGATGACATGCTAGTAAAGAATCATGATAAATATGTCAAATTTGTGTTACCAGGACTTGTGCTAACACAATTACCAATGTGCAATCTAAGTCGTGTATTGAAAATTTGAACAATATGGAGTCAATGATAATATGACTGCTTGTGCCATGATGTTTCGTGCTTCTTGGCGATTGAATGGCAATGTCCCTTTCTGCAATATAATGATGGCTGGCAGAAAAATGTATGCATTGAGACTGTTGCTTTGCTAAATCAGATTTTGAAAATTGCAATTCTGGGGTGTCATTGTTTGATGTGCGTAATTTGTGTAATTGTTGGGCTATGGTTTTTTGTTTAGGCAGATGTCTAATGACCACTTGAGAAGTGTCCAATTTGAGTTGCTGAGGTTCTACGTACGGGTATTTCCGTCGATCTGAGTGTTTTGACAGCCTGTTGCTGGGTCTCATGGTCCATGTAGATAATTGACTCTGCAGTTGTCTGCTGGTGATCTACTCTTGCTGCGCACTCAACTAAACTTTCCGGGTGTCTTGGATTTGCAGTGCATGCTGCGGTTGCATGTTTGACAAATGGGGTAGTATTTACGGTGCTTGTCTCTTGATGAGATTTGGATCACTGATAGTGGGTTTGTTGTTAGTGAAAAGACTTTCAGATCTAAGAGGGACTGTGACGTGTTCTTTGTTGTTGCGGTTTGGTCCCACTGACCTTGACATGGTTGACTTTTGTACAGGTCGTGGTTTCAATTTTGCTGGGGATGGCAGCGAGGTCTCGGATGCAGGGCTATTCAAATGTGGCTGGCTCGGTTGCTGCCTCTGTTAGGGCAGATGGTGGCTGGGATGATTGACTTGGTTGGTGTGTTGATGATTGTGCAAACTTGTATTCTGATTGAGTTAAGCTTACATGTAAAGTTCATGCAGTCTTGAATGTTATATGATTTATTTGTTTTTTGACAGGTTTATGACCGATTACACAGGACAGAAGAATGCAGCACATCTCAAATATGGTTGGAAAAACTTCCAATCAGAACTAGTGAAAACTGGTAAAAAATCAGACGTTGTTCTCTCTCTGGTCTCGTTGGGTTCCAATTGATGTTGTCTCCAGCTATCCTGAACGTTCCACCAGATGACCAGAGAGAGAACAACGAAAGTCATATGGAGCATGCCTTCGGATCGATTGCTATTGTCAGTAGACTTTGGATTTTTAAATTCCGTAACCCCTCAAGTGAACCCTGCGTCTTTGACTGTGTCTGATTTTTTACCATCAGTAACAGACATCCACTTGATCAAGAAGGAGTATGGCATACTAATAGGCAAAACAGCTGCAAGACTCATTCCAACAATGTCATTTTTGAATAACATTGTGCCTGATCACATCACAGGACCACATTCTCAGAATCTGGCTGCAATATCCCGAGTGAAAGCACTGCCAGTTCTCTTTCTCAATGAGCAGAAATATCAAGACATAGTTGAGATCATGGATCACTATGAACAGCTCATTGGAGAAATTTACAACAAGGCGAAAGTATCTTTTGCAAAAGATAGAATTCATATTCAATTGACAAGGGAGCGGTTCTCAGGAGCCAAGCGGCTAAGATCTGACCACATTGATCCAAACGGAAGATTTGCCAATTCAGGACCGATCACCTTCAAATTCTTCCACATGATGATGAATCCATTACAGGTAAAACTACATTTATTTTATTATATATCAACCATTCTGCTGTTTGTTATTAAAGTTTTTCACGTTGCTGTGTCTAATATTGGCATTCATTCACAATTTATTTAGATAGACATGGTGAATCACTAACATACACTAAAATAGCTGTATACCTCCATTTTTAGGATTTTTCCCATGTCTCAAAAAAAAACCCAATTATCTTAGGTCATTCACAAGCAGCTGTATCGGGACAGCAGAACAGATGTGGGCACCATGATGTGTCTTTAGGAGAGAATTAGAAGGTCAAACGTAAAGCTACCAGTGAAAAGACCACTGTGATGCTGATGAGGACTTTAACTTGTCCTTTGTATCAGCTTATGAAGCAGAGGCTATCCTGGAATACTCTGGCATAGAGGACATAAATTCCAATCCGACAAGAAATTTGCCTCCTGACTGGTCATCAGCCAAATCAGCTGAGAAGAAGGAATGGTTTTACAAACATTTCACGAATATAATGGATATGTACGTCATGCCCACTAAATCTGAAAGCAATACTGAAGGTGAGACACAAGCCTTGTGACTTCAATGTTATTACTTTGTAATTTAGTGCTGAAATGTCTATGTTTATGTTAGAATCTGAGCAGAAGCCATGATCTACTTTTTTTTCCATCCTTATTTTTAGTTGATGGTCAAGTGATCAGTGTGAAGCTTGCAACTGGACAGATCGTCCAGCTTTTGACTCGTCAGCAGCATCAGAAGTCAAAGCCGGATCATGTGAAAAATTATGGACATCTGGTCCTGGAATTGGGTTCCTCTTTAAATCCCTCCATGACATGATACACATGCCTGATCAGGCTGGAGGCATCAGGCTGTTAAAATTGGCGATGGTGGTGCTCAACTAGAGGGTCTTTGGAGGAGACAGTCTTAAATGTGAATATAATCCAGGTAGTATCCAATGTATAAATTATTCACATATTCTGGAATAAGATATTTCCTGTTGACGGTTACAGGGACCATTCTATTCCTTCCTCAGAGCTGACTGATTTCAGCCTGCCCTGAGCCCTCTGGTGTTGTTGACAAGCTTGATGAGGAAGTTATTTACACTATGAGGCATTGTTTTGACGAATGCTTCAATTTCTGTTTGGACTAATTCATGTGTGTATATAAATATATATTATTTGCGGCTGGATTACTAACTGTAGTCAAAGTTATCTCAACATGTTTATTCATAATTGTCTTAGTATTAGCTGAATATCACTGCATTAGTTGAAGATACTATACTTGCAAAGTGAATCACCATTTCGGATCTTTATTGCAAGAAAGTGTCATGTAACCAGTCAATGCTTTCATAAATGGAAATAAACACGTATTCGTGGGGATTTTATTATATCAAGCAACAATGACAAAGTAAAAATGTGTTCTTAAAAATATGAACATTCTCAGATACATTACTTATTTAATGAACAAAAAGCACGTAACATTCTCCTATTAAATTGACTGGGAATTCAAATGAAGAAATAACAGGTCTTAACAACAGAAGGACTGGCGTCTGGATCAAGATAATGCTTAAAAGAATAATCTACAAATATGGTAGTGTCAAATGGTATACCCCCTGAAAATTAACCGTGTTTCTATTTACAGAGTGGATCATATGAAAACAGTGAATTGGGGGATGGAACTAGTTAATGTACATCTATGACATTTGGCCACCATAGTTGGAAACTTTAGCCTATATATAATATAACAATATGATAATTTACAATGCAGAATGAGTGAGTGAAAAAATAGAAGAATGAGAGTTAGTTGGCTTTGTGAGAAGTGCAGACTGTATAATAATGCTAGAATTGGGTGAGAAAGGCACACGAACGTCTCAGTAATATGACTTTGAAGTATAGGCAGAAAACTCTTCCTACTATTTGACTCATTGATCACAGCTTTGATTTTTGTTTTAGTCATTCACAACGCCCTATTATTACTTTTTGAGCAAACACTTTGCACATCATGCACGTTGTGACTTGATCAGTTTAAACTTGACATTTTGGTCCCGTCTCTTTCCCCCCTCCCTCAGCCCTCCCTCACTGAGGTCACTCTGCGTGTCAGCAATGACATCATGAACGTTTCCACCAACAACGAACACCGACTGAAACGTCACAACTGTCACAACCAACTTAAAGCCACAGTTGGTGACATTGGCACTGGTAAGGGCTGGTCCACCAGAAGTGTGAGGCCCTCTAGTGAGCGAGGGCTGAAGCAGAGGGGGTGAGGCCCTGTGAGTCAGCCACCTAGTGGACTGAAGTTACATCCAATGGAGGCGTTGCTTCCCAAAGGAAAAGATTAGCAGATGAAATTTCCTTAACAGACCACTCAGCCAGAGTTAGGGATGGAAGAGTTGATTCACAGAGATATGTTTACACAATCTATCCTACATAGTTAACAGAAGTGCTCAGTCCTATAGATCACGGGAAGGTATGTCGGTTTCAATTGAACTGTAATAAAATGTTTCTCTGCACAGTGTTATAACCATGTCCTAGATACGCCACTATTATAATAATTATGAATGAAACGACAATATCAACAAATCAGACTTTGTAACACAAATATAACAATAACACATATAGAGAGAATGCGACCTTCAGTTAAATCAACATTTGATATGGTCAAAAATGAAAGAAAATACTGGTCGACTGCTAGAGTTGAGTCACTTTACATATATTCATAATTAAAATGGATGCAATAAATCCGGGTTAAAGTCGATTAAAACTGGGAATGACTAAATGCTTCTTATATCGCTTGCAGATCACCTGTTGAATCACAAGTGTTGATACTGGATATTGACACAGTGCATTGGTCCATTGTAACCAGGTGGCAAAATCCATACGAAGGTAAACGTCATGAAAGTGAGAGAGCGCTGTACTAATGTTATTATCCATCTCTCCTTCCATGATGAAGCCATACAGTTAGTGAGGGAATGCTTTAGCAAAACATGAGATCATCATTGAATGGTTTGTCAACCACAAAAGACATCATGGCGTGTGTGGATCTTTCGTCTCCAGTCAGGAGACTGGACCATCGTGCACAGACTTATATAACAGCGACTGTCTTTCCTTTCCGGGGGCGACTAAGAGAGGGCGCCCTGTGCAGACACAGACATGCGCGGTTGACGGGGTTCTATTGACAATGATGCCCGGTATGTGTCCTCATCGTCTAGTAGCCGGGTGGGGTCCAACAGGTAGGCTGTTACCTGTCACAAAAGAACATTACAATTAACACAGCTCCAGTACAAAGAGTAACAAGTGACTTATGGCAATGTTATTGTGTAGAACAGCTTTTCCTAACACCTCTACCAGTTGGCTGGGGAGGGGGGATCCCCTTTAGTTCAAGTGCTAGGAGATGGTGTTGCTACTACCCAGGTTTGCTATCTGCACTATACTTTATCCTCAGGGACCTCAATTGCACAGGGCCTGAGCCAGGCTCAAACCACCTGCCCTTGGAACCAGCGATTGCAACTCACACTTCCTGGTTGATACATCATGTTATAGAGCAGCTGACCCCACCATTTGAGAGGCAAAATATTCACAAAAACGGTCGAAAAACACTTACTGGCATCCTTCAGCTTCATAAGCACAAGAACAAAATCACCCGAAATCAATGCGAAAAGTAATAGTTATATCCCGAATAGGAGGGAGTTAACTTATATTTTTGTTGGTTATATCCTGACGCTGAAGGGACCATAATGCAGCCATTTTTTTGCAATACATTTTTAGTATGCCTATACAGCTCTATGGCTTAGCAAAGTGTAATGGAAGGAGAACTATGAGGTATAGCTTAAAAGTCTCCACAATCCCGTATTATCACTGATTTTGTCTGTAGGAAAACACTCACCCTCCTGTGATGCTCTATTCGGTATGGTGTTTGTTGATAGAGTTGAATTTCCCTAATGACATGTGCAATCTATAAATGGAAGGGTAAGAATGGTCAGCATAGTGACATACAGTAATTATTACTATTTGAATTTCTAGAAAGACCAACCTACCATTCGCATTTTGGAGAAATTGACCAGAGAATCATCGGTGACATTCTGAGTGCCTTCCTCAATAAAGGACAAGTCAGTTAGGTACATGCCCAAATATGGAATACATGGGGGGTCGCTGCGGTGCAGTGCATCCCTCATGTTCCTGAAGCGTCCATCAGAAGACACCAGTGTCTGCAGTCGTTCAATCATCTGTTTCGTCTGGAATAAGGCAAACGTAATGCTGTATGATCAAAGGAAAATTACGTTTTTTCTCATTGTACATTGCTGCCACAGTTTCAACACAAATTCACTGGCAATCGCAGACAAACAACATCATCGTGACTCCTCCCTGATCATATCAAAATGGATTTGGGGATGTTATTACCTGCTTGGACAATTTTTCCCACGTTTTCTTAAGCCTGTAGACTGAAGAATTGACAAAGGCAGCACAAATCTGCAGTACTCCATTGAAGTTGTGCATGCAGCGACAAATATCAGCAATGGCTGCCCACTTCTCGATACAAGCAACTCGCTCAGTGATGTTTGGTCGGCTGGCTATTTCTGACACCACCAGTCGACTAACCTAATAGGTAAGAAATATTGACATTGTAAATTATTCAGTTGTGCCTTTTACAACATGTTTTATAGGAAAATATTTAAAAAGAACATTTTGGCCATCACACTTGCACAAAGGCATAAAAATGCTCTCGTTGAAAGTCAGCATGGTTAAAAATGGCGGGGGCAGGCAAGTTCTGGTGACATCTAACGGCCAATAATACTGGTTAAGCAAGTGAAGTGAGTGACTCTCCAGCAGTAGTGGCAGCAGCAGCTGTTAATTGGTACTAACCTCGTTGAATCGCTTGCTAACCAGCAGCACATGAGGCGCCCGGATGTGCTTGTCTGGCTTCATCCAGGCCTGGCCCAACAACTCCCTGCAAAGACAAACGCTTTCTTTAACGGCCCTTCTATCTTGCACATGGAATTAATGATTTACCATTTCACCAACTTACTCGCTGCGAATGGCCATGAAGATCTGGTGATCCAAATAAGTCAACTGCTCAGCAATGTCCAGTGCAGACAGGGTGTCGAAGGAGTCTTTGGTTGGAATTTGCTAAAAAGAACATTGCAGTAACAAGATTATTCATGATTTATCAAATATAGTTTGTTTTTCATAGATCACATTTAATTATGGTTGTGTAGAAAAGCGTACTTTACACCTAACAATTTTAATAATACAGTGTATTTACAGCAGAGGTATGTGTTGATTTGATTTGCCACATGTCTGAATGTGATTTATAGGTTTCATGACACACTACTAACCTCTGGGGTCTTGAGGAGCTCATGCAGGTCCACCTTGGTCTTGCCTCCCTCTTCCTCCTTGGTCAGGACGCGCAGGATGGATACTGCAGCCTTGTGCTCGGTGGGAAGCAGGCAAGTGTTGCAGACCATCTCTTCCAGCAGGTCCTTGACGCCCTTCTTCAACTCAGGGTCTGCATCGAAGTCCTGTGAGTGTTTGGACACCCAATGACGTAATACATTCAGCACACGCATGGTGGCCGCTGTGCTAATCACGGACTCACGTTTCTTGTTGAGCTGAGCGGGTTTGAGGTCAGCAGGACCTGAAAGTATAAAGAGGCAAGGGTAAGGGCAAATGAGTCACTTTGAAGGGGAATGATCATAACAAAGCCATTGCGCTATTGAATTTGAACATACCTGCACTGTGGTAGCGGTTGATGCCCTTAGGGTGGTCCTTGGGGTTGGCTGAACCGGCAGTGGCAGCAGCGAAGGCGGCGGTGGCAGCAGATGAGGACGATCTGAAAGACACACGCCGGGGTGTGAGGGGCTGGGCTCTACTGGTGGACATCAGGATCGAGCGAGTAGACATAGGAAGACTGCTGCACAATACACACACAGGACCACCAGGGAGGGAGGTGAGGGCAAAGAAAACACGTCAATATTGCAGCATTCTCAAACAAAACACAACATGGCCCCATAGCAATATAAGTGCCAGTCTAAATGGTGGCCATCTTTCATTGCCAAACAATTACAATACTCAATCACCACGGATATATAGTGAGAGAGAAGAACTTAGAGCAGAACTTATTCATTTAAGTTAGAAATTAAACATACCATACATTATTATATAAAATAAATGGAGGCCAGAAAGGTTACGTTTAAGTGCAAGCAGTATGAAAAACTTATGTAAATAAATTTTAGTATTAATGAGAGACAACCAAGAGTTCCAAAGTTTCCCATGCTAAATTTAGAAGAAACAGACTAGAAAGGGCACGGAAGAGCCATGCAATTTTACCTTCTCTTTGAAGCCCTGGAGGATGTGACGACTGTGCCCGCTTTGGCACAAGGAGGGGAGCCTTCCACCCCAGCCAGGCTGCTGCGTGGTGAAAAGGCTGATGACACATCAGAATCTGCACTGCCTCTCTTCCCTAAACAAATGACTCCATTTGTTATACACAATCTAGTTTAATATGTTCTTGTTTGCAATTTTTAATGGTTTTCCACTTTTAAAAAAGTAACCAAGAGGAGTTGCATTATATGTCGTTTTCCTACACAAAGCAGCATTTGTACATTTACACCAATTAAATGCTTAGCTGCACGTTTGAGTTTTGTTTGAACCTTCACATCAGAACTGTAGAAGGTCTTGGTAAGCATCTAAACTTGCCAAGGACAGGTAATCTGATGAAGAGTACAATCAGAGAAGGTGGCATGCTGAACGGGCCATTTAGGAACCTTTAACCGCCCAATGAATTTCCAAACAACTGACTCAGTTTGCATAGTACAGTGTATTAATGTCCATTAATTTTCCACCTGAGTTCCACTATATACCAACTGCAGATTTACTTAATGTAAGTACCAGTTTTGAAGTATTTTCAAGTGTCCATGAGTGTTGGAAAAACAGACATACAAGCATATACCATAGTTCTGCTTTGTGTTTTGCAGAAAATTACTAGCTTTTGTCTACTGCACTCGGAGCTTTGTTTTCATTCAATTCATTAATCATAAAAACATGCTGGCTGAATTGCAAATCAATACCCATTCAAACCGAAATATAAAACAATTTGAGAAAGCACCTGGCAACAAAAGGATAACAAGCCATATAAGCACATTACCGCAGCTTTGCTATCATTTTGTTACTAGCAATAGCAAGGAAAGTATTGTAGTTGAATATCAAGAAAGACGCCATGTTCTGGAGGTCTACCTGATCTTGACTTGGCAAAGGCAGTGATGATGTTGGGAGAGGAAAAGCTGTAACTGATGGGGGAAGGGGCTCTTTTCGTCTTGGGACTGTCCTGTGTGGTAGGAGAGGAGTCCCTTAAGAGGACAGGAGAAGTAGTTTGATTTGACGTGATGGTGATGGTGCAGGGGGATGTCGCTCGTCTTATCGGCGAAGGGGCCCGCCTGAATTTGGGACTGGTTGCAGGGCTGAGCGCCAGAGCGTCCATTTGACTGCTGGTTGGGATCTTGATGGGAGGAGCTGAGAACTTCTTGGTGCGGAAGCCCTTTAGGGGGCTGAGGGGGCCCTTTTTTGGAGAGGCCACAGGAGAACTGGCAGGGCTGGAATGCGGGGATCCTGGCACCAATGTGTCTGAACTGGTAGTGGTGCTCAAGGCTGCAGGGCTATTGAGGGAGCCGGTTAGGGTCTCTGAGGAGGCCCCTAGTGACAAGGGGCTTGGCACTGGAAGGTTCTTTTCATGCTCTGAAGGATCCGTTGAAGATTCCCCTGGTAGTTTGAAAGTGATTGTTGTACGACTGGGTTTGTATGGAGTGTCCGGTTCAGACTCGGAATCTTCAGACTCAGTCACTTCAGTTAGAAATTCAGAATTTTCTGAGAGAGTTTCACAGGAAGCGATTGGGGCCAGTTTTGTCTTGGGAGGGATGAGGAGGCTGGTGGGCTGGTCATCCTCATCGCTGGACTTGCTCCCACTTCCGCCTTTCTCAGCACTGGTCTCCTTCACTCGCTCATCTGGAAATAAAGAGCATCCGTGACATGCCATCACCACCGACAAACTAAATGGCCAAATTGAATGCAAGAATCAGAAGCCAATTTGGGTTACACAGCCGAAAGCTAACACACAAACCAAGTCAAAAAGAAATACCAAGCCATGCATTGCAACAGGCCAGCAAAATACTTGACTCGAGGGGTGAGCTACTTACACTTCCTAAAGCTACTGGAATGCGTTTCAATGGGACTTTTGTCACCCGTCACTTCGATCTTCATACTCCCTGTGCTGATGCGACGCAACTTCTCTGCTTGGGGTTTTATTAAGTGTTTGTTGTTGGCCGGGGCCCCGCTGAAGCGAATGCCATGAGGAGGCGAACTAGTTAGCTCCACTGAAGTGTCAAAGGAGTGCCTGAAAAGTAATAACACAATTCAACCACTTTCTCTGCTTGGGACTGGAAATTTACATGACCTACTCATTTATATCGCTGTGAAAATAGTTTGATAATCATACCCAAGGCTGCTTTACACAAAAAAGCTTGTGATGTAAACTTGTAAATTTTGTCTTTTCAAAATGACAGTGAGCAGTTTTGAATTCTATAGGTCAAATTTGAAATGAACCTGGATGAGTTGTATGGCATGTTCTTCACAGTTTCAGTTTGCTGCTTGCTTTTGCTCGCCAAAATAAATCGCACAAGCAGTTAATTTGCGGAAAAAGTCAACGTTGACGATGTAGACAAAATCAACCATCAACGATGTAGTATTAGCCATCTGGCCCATGGAACTGCACCAAGACAGACATTAGCAAAGTGTGAAGTGAGGGAGCAGGTTACCTGTGCAGGACTTCCTGTTCCATGTGAATGTTGGAGGCTGGGCTGGCCTCCAAATTGCCATACTCAGGATTGCGGTAGACTCTCGCGAGGGCTTCGAGCACTGTCTGGCCTGTTGTGAACACACGGTAGGTCAGGAGGAATGTGTTGAGAAAGTCTATGCTGAGGAATCGCAAGTCAGTCAACCTGTCTAGAAGACGGTCCACTGAGGCATGCCGGATCTACCAACACCAAATGGCACTCAATGAACATCATGCAAGTACCATGGCTGTTTTTGCTTTTATATTTACACAGTCATTACCTGGGGTACTTTGCAGGAATTCAAAGTTCGACTGAACTTAATGTCAACGTCATCACGGAATAACTTCGGGTCAGACCTGCAAATAAGATATTTCAAAATTATAAAATTATTTGTACTGGCAGGCACCATTATATAATTGGTATTCATATTTCTGTACTTATTACTGCATAACAACTATCTTTCAATATTATTGGAAAACAACAGCACAATGAATATGCAATTATATACTATATTAATTTACCAATCAGAGATACACTGATAGACTAATCAATAATATGTACAGTAGTGAATGTCACAAAAAACCCTTGATCCCAAAAATGCAAGAACACCTGAAAACTACTGAGCAAGTAAATTCCCAATCGCATTTGAGCCAAAACGGGGATGAGTAGATGTGTTGAAGTAAAGTATAAAATAAAAAGCATACCCTGTATCTGAGAGACAACCAACTTTCGATACAACATACAAATCTCCAGTCTGCACAGTGTAAAACATGGTACCACGGGGCAGGGATGGGTAAAATGTTTTTGCGCTTGGGAACATCAAGCATACTTCGACAAATTGGCGGCCGTATTTATCATTATTACTGTAAGTACAAATAAATTTGGAAAATTCTAACGTAGTGGAGCAGAGATTATCTTGTCAAATGTGCCTGTCAGCTTATGAAATGTGCCTAAAAACTACGTGCCCATGTTCACGTACTTTGTCCATCCCTAGACTGTATTAGTTTGTTATTGTATCAATTTATATTATGTTAAGGAGCTAACTGAAATATTAATCTGGTTGGTTGACCATCAGATGCCAGGAGTTTCCATTTCATTAAGTCAAAGAAACAAATGTGGTTGGTACAAAAGAAGTTAGTAGTTAGCCATAAGAGAACCTCATCCCACCGGGCTCTGCCATCTATCAGCAGACATGCCTCAACAGATTTTGCACGATGCACCCCCAAGCCAGTCAAAAAGGGTGGAAAAGCCAAGGTGAAACCAGGAAGGAAATTGAAAAGACTTCAAATCAAGAATCAAACTGGAGCCAACGAAATGTTGGACTAGCCTTTGAATCATACTAGGCAGGTAATCTCCGTTCTGGTACTCAGTTAAGGACACCTTGGGCAATTTGCAACGGACAGCTTCCAGAGCACTGCACTTATAGCTAAAATAGAAAGAAAAAATTATATTTTATGCAGTTTGCCTTTTGGTGTCAATGAAATCGTGTGGTGGATAAACTGTTGTGCATCCAGTCATTCACTCACGCAGATACCATGTATAATTCAATTAGTTGTAAACTGAAGATATACCCTCAGCAAATAAACTGGCTTGACATGACCCAAGTCCTTCATTGGCATAATAAGTCATTTGATGAAGCCAAAAGTAAATTTAACTTGGGCTATATTGATGCAAGCAAAGTTCAACATGACCTCAATTGTAAGTGAGTTCCTGTGAGCACCATTGCAGTGCAGTTAACCATGTCGATTTTTACGTTAGTTATCTCACCAATAAGTTGCTTGAGGTTTGATTGACACACACACACACACACACACACCCCCCCCCCCCCATCATTTCCTTTCTTCCTGCCAGCCCACACGCCCCCCTCCTAAACTCCCTGCCCACATGCTATCATAATGATAGTATCATTTGACTTTTAACATACACCAAACAATCCGGATAAGTTACCGGCTCAGATTGTGCATGGTGCCATGGCAGCTGATGCAAAATCCTAAACTGCATCACAATAACAGCAGCAGCAGCATTAACCTTTTGCCAGGTCAAAGCAGGTCAAAGAGAAGATTGCCCACTGAAGAAATTATGACACAACTGCAATGATGTTGTTCCCTTGTGCCATATTCTCAGTCTACAGTGCTAAGCAGTCACCATTGTAGGGCACCCAATGTCTGTTTCAGCCCCACACTCTCTTCCTTTCATCAAAACGTTTCCCATACATATGGCCTAGGAGAAAGCTTCCCAATTTATTCACACCTTCTCCATCCCCTTTAATAGCCCATAAGAGACGCAATTCTTATGGCTTTTCTAAATGTGGGACTTTTCCCAAAAAAATCCCCCGTCATCCAGTTGGAAATTCCAAGGAGATAACTCACCTTACAGACTGTGGCATGGTCACTGATGACGTTTCACTCATCGATGTGTTTAATAAATCACTATAATGTAAGTTCTCAATGCACTGAAAAATGACATCAGTAAATCAAGTTAATCATCTCGTATCATACCAAGTATTTTATGGCATACTTACAAATGCCAAAAACAACAAATGAAACAAGAGACAACAAAAACAACCATCACAATGAAAACACGACAAATAATATTATATATCGTAGCTCGTGGGCATTGGTACATTGGACTGGTTTGCATTGGAGGTTTTAAAACTCTTTTAATATCAATAAGGTTTAGATGTTTAACCATTATATCATCTCAAACATACAGCCAGAAGTGATAATAAATCCACATCTGAAAACTAAATCTAGCCAATAAGCTCATCTTTCTTATTGTCGTAAATTGACATAAACAGTGTTGACAACAATGTAACACCCAAATAGCTAATTATAATTATGTATGTTGATGAATACATCATTTCCTATTATATCACCCAATCATGGGACGGTTAGTAAGTACACACTTTAAGGTAAGGAATCTGGAGTCTCACCGCATGCTTGTTGTTGACATGAATGTTGAGACGGTTGTTGACATGGATACTGTTGTTGTTGTTGATGATGATGTTGTTGTAATAGCGCAAGGTGCACTTGCATTTGGTGAAATGAGGGTGCCATGCCCCAGTAGCACAAGTGGCCCCTCTGTCCGCCACCCTATGGCCACTAGGCCCAGTGCCCAGCACAGAACTCATGGGGTGCTACATGAGCAGGCTCCTTGGGATAGAAGAGGAGGAGGAGAAAGAGGTAGAGGAGAGAGTAAGGAGATGCCCAGATGTTCACCTGTAGGTCACCAAACATCAGTTCTTTATCATATGACCCATATATAATATATACAGCCGAAGTGTTAATCCATGCAATACTCCATGCAGCCAGCTTAACTCATCATAAGTGACAGTTTGGAGTCAGCTGCAGCTTCTTTTTATGTGTGTTAAATACTGTAATATAGCATATACAGCAATGATAAATAAAATAGTAACCCTTCATATATTTTTTTCACACAATTTACCAATCTAGGATTTTTTACTTTCTTTGTGCTGACCAAATAGCAACCATGGAAACAATCTTCACATGCGTTACTCCCCACACTATATGCATAAAAAGTGTATATAAATTATGTATTTTTTCGCATGCAACCCAAATAAAAGTTTGAAAAAGCGACTTTGCTTTGTGATTAATCAATTAATAATCGAATGCAGCCAGCAGCTAATGCTCAAGCCAACCAGGTAAACACACGCTTTTTCGTGTGTCATTTCATGTAAGATAGCAGCTAGTGCAAGACATGACTAATAGCAGCTACTAATGCCCCATTGTGAGTGACCCTTGTGATGTCACCCAGTGAGCAGTGAGCCCCACATGTGTCCATTGCAGGGTGTTATGCATGCTGGATGGGTTTTTTACCCCCATGGCCTTGCTGGGAACTGCATCATTGCTAGCCTGCCATCTGCTGCGCTGTAATTCCTGCGAGCCTGGAGAACGATCCAGGGGCCCCCGGAGCTGAAGGGTTACACTCTGAAGGGGGTCCCTTGCACCGCTCTATTTTTAGACCCCCCTACAAACACGGTGACCCCTCATGTCTAGAGTGAACAGCCCTCACATGGACACCATGTACATGTAGAATAGAATGACATGGTCACCTGCATGTGGCTATTTTTGCCCGAGCAGCAAGCAGTCAGATGTCAAGGCAATAGTGCAGCAGCTCACATCACACATTATATCAAACTACACACTATAGTGTGCTATTTTACTAACATAAAGGTGCTTCTGATTCTGCAATGGAGATGGCATATCTCTATTGGCCTAGATGAAGAAAAAATATATTGCGTCAATTGAAACAGCGTGATTGCCATGGATTGCTAAATGGTCCAGCACCCGTATGAAAACAATAATTAGGCAGGGCAGAGTGCAAGTCACAGCCTGCAGGTGGAACAACGGTCCAAGTAAAAGAGCATGCTGCTGAAAAATAGCAATATATGCACCTACATGAGGACAAGCCAAGGAGGTGTGGGAGGCAGCAAAACCAGCATCTTGGTATCCTCTTCCAGATCCTAAAGCATCTGTAGTCCACACCACCAGCACGACATGCTTGACAACGTTGGGCTGCTGCTGCTGCTGCTTCCAGCAACGTCATCAGCATCACATCATCTCAGCAGCAGCAGCATGGTCTCCATCACAACACCACTTGCTTGCGCTGCTGATGCTGCTGCTGAGTCTGCTGCTGAGTATCGATCGAACACTGCTGCTGCTGGCCTGGCGCATCATCAACAGCCTCCGCAAGCAGCAGCTGCAAGGCCAACGTGCATGGACGGCAGTCACTGACCACATGTATGCAGCTGCTGCAGAGTCTTAGCTTGCGGAGTCTTAGCTGCAGAACCTCACATGCATCCTTTCTCCCACATCCTTCCTCCATCCCCCCCCCCCCAACCATCCTCAACTCAACCCAACACATCAGCTGAGTTGAACTAACATCCCAATCACTGCACTGCCAGTCTTTATGGCACGGCACAGGTCGTAAATTACTTGCCTGCCTTTAATATTTAATTCTCGTTTTAGAAATCAATACATGTATTCAAATATACATTGTCATTGAGAGTCGTAAACTGAGATTACTGCTTTCAGTTGAGCTAATCGAGAATGACATGTTCGTAAATCGAGCAAAGTGTCAGTTTTGTTCTTTTATTGTGGCTAACACGTTAAATTGGTTTTGGCACTAACTAGTTATTCAAATGGAAAGGTATACAATGAACACAAACCCTGGTTAGAAGAATATGCAATCATGTTCTTTGGTCAAACAAATTCTGAGCCTGAGGAATGTGCTTATGACTGGCAAAATATTCAGAAATGTGTTAGTAACTGGAAGTTGTCGGGAAGTTCTAGCTTAAGATATGGCGTTATGATAAGGTGTTTCAATTTATCAATCAATCAACCAATCAATCAAAATATAATAAATAATAATTCCGTGGAAGTTTAAATCACTTGCAGGCGTTATCAGAGTTATTTAAGTTATTAATCGTATTTCAAAACTGTTCTCCAGGCCAAAATCACCAAGGTATCCAATGCCCAATGCCCCATAACGTATTGCCTTGAGCTTCAAGCAATATTTCAAAATAATCCTTTAACTTACTTTAAAACAATAACTATTTATCCACGCACTTATCAGCAAAAAGAACATGCTAAAATAGAACACTATAAAACGCTTTAAAACACTTTAAAAACAAATTTCACAAGTCACAGTTTCACCTGAATTGTAAAATAAGTTTACGGCCAACTTCATAGATATGGAAACAATCTCTTGGGCTTAGAAGTTGAGGACGTCATGTGAATCCAGGACTCTCATTTCTTAAAGCCATCCCTCAGCCAATGAGAGTCCTACATTGACATGACGTCATCTGGAGTTGAGCTTTCTATGAGATTCGTTTCAAACTCTATGAATTTGGCTGTAAAATAAATTACAATTGGAATGAAAAGATACTGCACGAATGACCTTCTGACGACAAGTGACATTATTGCGCACACATTGGCTAATTCTTGTGAATCCACTAAACCCTGTCCAATATTTGTTATAGGTTTCTCAGTAAAACACACCAAAATTTCCCAGCAAGTAATGACCAAGTAATTTATCTCATTAGCAAAATTTACAATGTGGTTGTATCATATGACTACATTCCGGCAATAGGAACTTTATAGTTTCTCTTTTTGACAGTGAGAACAACCACTGAAAGACAAAATTTTGACCATGATTGGATTTCAATGAGCATTAAACATAAATCTTATACAAGCAACTCGATTCCATTGTTTCTCATTTTCCATAAACATTTGTATTGCATGTCTTATCATATTTATTTATAAATATTTTATTACACATACTCTAAAAAAGGTTGGGGACAAAATTGGTTGTTATAAACATTCAAATGTGATTATATATGAATCCATAGGACATGTTTTGGTTTTTTAAATTTTGGTTTTACTGGAAAACTTGGTTTTGCCAATAACCAACGGGAGTTTCACAGTTTTCACACAAATCAGGATTATCCATACAGTGATTTAATCATTGTTTATCTCTGTGTTTTTAATACAAAAAGGCAGCTCATGTTAGATAAGTCCTTTGTGAAGGTCAATTTCACAATTTTGAATAGTTATTATAGTTATTATAGTTCTGTAAAATAACAGAATTTTCGATTTTTCTAAAATACCAAGATTGGTATTGTATAGGAGTCCAAAATCCAATTTTGGTTTTCTTGGCTGCAGTTTTTAAATAAAGTGTATGCACACTGTGGAATCATCTTAAAAAAAACCCTAACATATTTTCTCCAGCACTTTGTTACAATGCAGCATAACTCTAACGTAACTTCTTTCTTTTTACTTTCTTTTTTTAGTGTTACCAAGTGTGTCTCAACTCTTCTTGCATTATGTCAAATAATCATCAATTCTTTCAGGAAATTGCCGTTAATTCTCATGTTAATAAATATATTACAAGGTTTGATCAATTAAGCGATAAACAACTGCATGAACGAGGTATCCACACCTGCTGCATTTATCACGGATCAATGGTTATTAATCCCTCTGTATCTCAACTAATGTATCAATGTAGGCCTACACTGTTTTAAACATGGATGGCACATCTGTTTATGTGGGTGGACACATATGGGCCCATTTTAGCAACACATCCAAAAATAATCCTTTAATAGTTGCACTGGCCTACAACAGTCATACCTACATAATAATAACTAGGGTATTGAAATGCCTAGATATACAGGTACCCATTACTAAATCCAATGATGCGCACAAGGCTGCAAAACGTTCGTTTCAAATTAGTGAAAATTTGTAATGGAATATTTATTTATTATTTATTTAAATCGCACCATGTGGTAAAATCATAAACTAATTAATAAGGCTTTGGCTGTTCAGGCTTTTGCTGTGTAATGAGACATACAGGGGTTGCCTTTAATGTTATTTTATACCAATTGCATCATTGATCGCCTGTAACATTTGGGCAAAATTATTTTTCTCGAATATTGATATTAGCAAGGTGTTTATCACAATAGTATCTTAAGAAATCATTATTTTGTCTATGAATTTCTTGTTTAAACTAGTAACATGACATCTATGTGCAAACAAATTTAAGAAATTTAAATTTAAAGATTGCTATCAAAATGGGAAGGTTAGCTTTTGATATTTTTTTGATTATTTCTGTCATGATGTATTATAATTTAATTGATTTATTGTTATAGTTTTATACTTTTATTTTTTCACCTACACAGACCAGAAATATAATTTAGTGTTGTATCATGTTGACTTTAAAGATTATTCCATTTTATTCTAATAACGATTATTCCATGGTATTATCCCATTGTATTCTATTCTTCCATTACATACACCAACGTCCTGTGTGAACCCGCTGTTTACATCACTAACAGAAGTGATCGTACAACTTAAACTCATGTCCGTAACGGTGCCAAGACGAAATTTGTGCTCACAAGAGTTTTGGTGTGTATCACAGAGGAAAGTCTATACGTCTAGTACATTTTGATGGTCTCTGGTACATATCTTGCTTTCTTTTTTTTAAACTGTTGTGCAAATAAAAGATTCTAAGTAAACCGTAATGTCACATATTGCATATGGTCATGCAGTGCAGATCTGATTATCCCTTGGATGACTCCGCAAACACTACTCTTAAAGACATAAAACAAATACTGGCTCCAATGCAAAGACCTCCATGTTGTCACCTCAAGTGATGCACAATTTGTGTTGCACGGAAGCCAGTTCATTGCAAAACAACAACAACATAAACTCCAAAATGTCACAAAAAAGCACTATCTTCCAAAGCTTTCATCTGGCCCATTGTTTGATCTTTCATAAAAAGTTACCCTTAAAATTTCTATTGTAAATAATTATAAGAACTGCTGGAAATTAGCAGCAAAGCAATTAACCTTAAGATGCCAAATTGTCTAAGAAATAAAGTACAAAAAATGTACGCATAAGAAACCAGGTCTAGGCACTTTGGAAGATGTTCTTGGTGACCAGGCACATGACCTACCTGTCCGATGTCACTGCACCAGGCAGCCTTCTCCTGCAGGGTGGATGCCACTAGGGTGACGCTGACTGGGGGTCCACTTTTGGAATCCACAATAAGACGAAAGTCTAACCCATTGTAGTCGAACTTCTGGTCCTTGTCGGCCAGGGCGGCTGATAACAGATTGCTCCCCGAAGTCCCACTCCCTACACTCAGACTGGAATCAACTGAGGAAGCTGCAATCAGAAACATCCCTCATTACTGCATCAGCCATCAAATTTTGTCTTATTGGTCCTGTACCATAATTGTTAGAAAATGCTACCTTTCGACATTTGGGTCTTTAGCGACCTGTATATTATGTCGGTTAAATTCATCACATAGTGTCTTGGAGATGTTCTTCCTCCCCCATATTACATATACAATGACTATATTACTTGCATATATGCTATGAAATAAATGATTCTGAGTTCTAAGTTCTATACAGTGGGCCACAAACAAACCCAACCACTTGTGGTAAACAGTACGTTCTGCATGTTATTATCCCCAAAGTATATTATATCCATTCTTTTGCTTGTTGTCTCCTGTATGATATTACACTTGTTAGATTGTGCCATACATGTACAGCTGGGCAAAATCATGTCTTTGGAAGTTTTTTCCCAGTGAAAACTTTTGCTGGTGCCATTTCATGTCAAACCATGAAATTCATTATGCCATATTATTTATAGGGGGTGTTTTTCATTACATAACATATCAAACAGTTGACAAAACGATAGATAATATCATGCAGGATTTCCCCAAGTGATTTGGTATTTTTGTACCCCACTATACATAGCACATTCTGATACCTAAGAAATTGATTTTCCAAAATCATAGTATAATCCAAAATAACTGTCCACCTGTTCTTTGGTATTATTTTTACACATAATTCATGGATAAGCACAAAATAGATATAAATGTCACAAAAAAATAAATAAACCCTAACTTTCTTACACATAAAAACCCCTTTCATTTCCTATCTTTTCAACGAAATTTCTTTTGCCATTTTGCCATCATTATAGCCACTTTCTATGATCACAAAGAAGCAGTATAAATTACAATGGAGAATATAGCAAACTTTAAGTTATTTCTTTCCCATAAGTGTTTTTTATCAGCTAGACAGTTGGGATATGACCTGTTGCGAAAATATTTGTCCATTTTCTGGTGTTCCATGCCAATTGTGGCAAAGATATACATGATAGACCATTATTTCGAATCCTACCATGGACAAGAAAGCTGCAGAGACATTGTGACTAAGTTATACATGACGTGTCATGCTGACTAACATGGTAAACCTGTTTTAGTAAACATGTCACAGAAATATATTACACATTGAAACGTAGTTCTCCATCACAACAGAGTTGTTACAAGTCTTTGGGATCAAGATGTGTCCATAAATGCATTCGTTTGTGGCTATATTGAGTACACCATAGATTTATCTTCGGTCATTTTACAATGGAACAGTCTGACATGTCCAGTCTAGCAATTTTTTGATGGTCAGTGAAAGGTAAAACAGACTTACTCTCATCCTCCTTCTCGAAGAAAAATAGGTCGGAATGGGAATCTTCCAACAATGTACAGTCTATTAGTGGTATTTTTCCGTAATGCTGAAAAAAGAAGGGGGGAAAAGATCAACAATTTGGCACAGGCATCTCTTAGGCAGAACTACAAGGTACACAACAAGAATATGGACGAGCAACCTATTGCCCTGACAGCACTGAAATCGAACAGATGACGATATTTTGACTGCAGAAAGGTGACCAGCAGTGGCCAGCAGTTTCTTTCCTAATACTATTTACCCTGTCAGTGTTCCGTGAGAGCATACAATGAGCTACAATTACTTCAGCAGGCCTCCTCGACTAGACTAGGTTTTCCACACCAGACATCTTGAGCAAGGCATGCTGGGAAAGGTCAGTCAAGGGTCAATAATTGCTATTTGGAATAATTTCACCAATTAGTGAGTTCAGTGGGCCAAAGATGCTAGATGGCCTATGCATCGTACCCAACCTTTATTTCATGAATACATTAAGGCCAGGGCATACAAAACTGCACATAATGTATTGATGATTAGCATCTCTCCTAGGCATGGCACCTGCATCAGCAGCAGCGGCATCAGAGACAGCAGCAGCAGCCTTGCGCAGCAGATTGGGCTCAGCAGCAGCAGCAGCAGCTGCAGCATCATGCAGGCTAGACGCAGTGTGGCAGCTCCGTCTGGAGCAGACGATTACTGCATGGCACACGTGATCATAGCATACATGATCATAGCATACATGATCATAGCATACATGATCAGTGTGCACATTCAAGGGATGTTCTGCCGCTCTTCCTATATACCTGTTTCTTCTGGTAATTTTTACCAGATGTCCAATGATATCCATTTTACTCCTCATATATATAAGCTACATCTCAGCTGGATGTCAGTAGCATGATATGTTAAATTAGAGGTGCCTTGTATTAGTGTCTATGTTGCGGCAAGTAAAAGAGATCCCATCCAAGGGATAAATATGTAACATGGTGTGGACTCCCAAGTTTTATCTCTTATCATAACATCTGCCTCTTGCTGCTGGTCATATAAGCTGTCAAACCTTCAGACCAGTAACATTGAGCCATGGACATTGACATTTTAAGTGAAGACCTATGCGCATATTTCTGTCCAATGTGTTAATGCTGTAAACTCAACTTTAAAGGTACACAAAATAGACATCTAACTGGCTGCAGATTTTCACTTCAAGACTAAAAGGCTCTCCTTAACCACTACCAATTTCTTCCATTAATGCATTACACTACGGATGTTACTGTATGACATTAATACATTCTGCACACTCTGTGACAATTTTGCCATGAGCAGCAAATATAGTTCACATATGTAATTCTGTTATTCTAAGTCTAGCCAGTCAGTGTTTTCTCATTTACTATACTTCTGGAGATGTTCCCAAATGCAGCCATCCCCAACAAGCAATGCAGCACTGGATGCTGGCGCCACCTTGTGTATATTGCTCGACTCAGCAGCACCATCTACATCCACAATTGAAGCACTAGCTTCATGAATCATAACAGCCACGAAACCATAAAGAATACGAACCTTGGCAAGATGTAGGCGGCCATTAGAGGCCCGTGTGGTCAGCAACATGTGATTGGTGAACAAGAAAACCTGACGCACAACTTCCTTCTTGGATTCCTTGAAGGAAGAACTGAATGAACCCAAACGTCCCCTGCTGCCTTTCTGCTTGTCACTGAGTACTTGGAGAAGTGTTCCTGCAAACCATTCAACAGAGACATGATTTAGAAACATGAAGAAAACGGTGACACGCGATCATTTACCGAAGACATTGAAATAACTAGATATTAATTTATTCATTTATAGATATATTTTTTCTGGGTGAACAATCTTGTCCAAATAAGTTTTTAATTGGCCAAGATAAAAACAATTGTAAAGTAAAAACAAATAAAAACCTAATGCAGTTGCGAAGTCCTTTGAGTAATGTTTTGGAAAATCTCAGTGATGGATGCAATATACATGATGCCCAATTATATTGTACAATGTATAAGACAATGAGTGGGCAGATATCACATCCTGGTTACAGTAGATTTCATAGACTTTTGAAACTACAGTTCTACAATTCCAAGAATAAGATCAAAGGAATTCTCACCTTGCCTGACAAATGTTTGGTTGACATCAAGCAGGATGTCACAGCCTTCTACGATCATACGTTCTATTGCCAAGTTCTTCCTAATGTTCTCTGTTTCACTGACCTCGTCCTGCATAATCTGCAATGTGTAAAGTAAAAACATATTAAATCACATGAACTACTTAGGAATCTTTAGATAAACCCCTTAAAGTATCAATGTACTTGAGGTTCTCAATGTGTTTTGGATTTAGTAATAGTAGGACGAAGTCAACTGACACTTTTTTGGTCAAATCCCAACTCCAGACTATCAGGGATATAACTAACTTAAACTCCATAAGTTTACTCACTAATTTGTTGGATTTGTTTAACTACTCGTATCAATAATATACCATAATGTGTATGAAATAAAGATATATATTATTTTAAACAAAACACTGCGTGTACTTAGGAGGAAGTTAACCAACATTTTCGTTGGTTATATCCTTCTCAGAACAGTAGGATAACTATCTTGTTGGAGTATAATAGATATTTTTCAACGGAATGTAATGAGACAGTGATATACCTGGGAGAGTTCTTCGAGTTTCTTTTGAGCAAATTCTAAACTCTTGCGCTCCACATGGTCGTGTGGGGTATGAGCAAGCAGTTCGTGGATGGTGATAATATATCGAGGTATCTGAAAGAAATTATAGATGGTTATATCTAAGTACAAATCACTTACAGTTATGTCTCTTTCTTTCTATATGCCAAAATTCTGTTTGGCTGTCTATAAAGGGAAGATTTACCATACTAAAGTCTATCTTGCGATGTCTCTGTCAATCACTTGCAGCTGTTTCTGTCTTTCTATGTGTCTGCAAGACTAGTCTGTACTACTGTCTATAGTGGGGACAATTTTGCGATACAAAAGTCTGTCTTGCTGTGATTATATAGTACAGTTACCTTAGTCTATCAGAACAATCACATGCAGCTGTTTCCCTGTCTTTTTATATGTCTACAAGTCTGTACGGCTGTATGCAGGTGGACCTTTTTGCCGTACAAAAAGTCTGTCTATCTAAGTCTCTATACATACAGCTGTTTCTCTGTCTTTCTAGGTCTACAAGTAAGACTTTTACAGGGAAACTGTTTTGCCATTTAGTAGTCAGGCTATCTCTCTGTTTGAGGCTGTCATTAAAAAAAGTTTGTTCCACATCATGCTAGCTCGCACTTTCTTTGAGTGGAGGAACCAGGTAAAGTACCTAACAATCTGTACTATATTCAATTCAATCTTGGTCCCTATACTCTGAGTAGTTGGAAATAGCTTACTTGGTGCATAGGATAGGTGAGAAAAGTTTCCAGAGATCGGCCTTCGCATACTGGCTTCTCCTCGTAGCGCCGAAGGAGTTGATTAAATTCAGGCCTCTGTTTGCATTCAGCCAAGACCTGTAGACTGTAATGGTGATTGCGCACATACTCTTGGTAGATGCCTAGCATTGGTAGTAGCATATCAAAGAGGTCCCCTGAAACAATAAACAAAATGCAGGGCTAGTCTCAGCGTCAGGTATATGGCAGTTCCAACACCTTTTCTTTCTTTTTAATATGTATATGGATTATGGAAAGCGCTTATTATTCATTCAGTGATTCGCATCTTAGAGGAACTTACAGGGCCCACCGGAACTTCGCATGTTATACGAGGCACCTTGCACACCGTTACCTGCGTCAGAAATGGCTGAGACAATATTTCATGAACACATTTTGAAACATCAAGGGACTCCTTAATAATGCTTGCAGTATAAGTGGTCCCTTCAGATCATCAAGGCAAAGTGGTCCCCTTTTTCTATTATTTCATTGGTGGAAAATTAATTCAGGTAACTATGATAACTGGCAACCACTATCCATATATAGCAAGCCAAAATAAAGGAGTTGATAATTAAGATAGAATACAATGTCATGTATCAGTGAATTATGTTTTATTGACGTTATGATTCACAAGTGAATTCAAGGAGTGGTCTCCACCAGTTCTACATCGACAATCAACAAGGAGAACCAATTTGTCCTGTTACCATATTATCCCTTAGTGTCATTAGGAAGCATCAGAGGTGCACAGCCGTCACATTGCCTCTTAACCTAAGACACGTGAATGTAATAAAATGGTCTAATAAGAGCAGGAATCAAGCATAAGTCTCTCAACATCACTTGCTGCTTGATGCTCTGCCAGCCATCACCCTGTTTGTCTCTGATGTATACACGCGTGCCTGGATGGGACAATCGGCCACCTGTCGTCAATGACCTGAACTACAATCATACAGATGAAGGTCATTGCCTCCACTTTGCTGATCTGCTTGCTGCCATTTGCATAATTCTTTCATATTTTAGTGCACCCGATGCATTGTACTTTTTCACTGGAATCGAAGGCATGGAGAGACATTTTGTTGGGGCAACATTCGTGATTGCGCCTCTCAATGACGTCATTACGTCAAGGCGCGCGTTCTGAGCGCAACGAGCCCCCACAAATGCACAATTGATGCAGCGCGCGCGTCCACTCTGTCAACAAGAATCTAGAAAACGTCTCTTGGAATCTCAGATGCAGCAATGTACTTTCAGACTGTAATATAAAAGCATTTGGCATGCATTATGTACATTATCGTTCTTGTTGCATGATGTGCAATAGAAGGAAACACGAAGACAGTCAGTGTGCTTGGATGTAGCAGCATTCCCATCAAAACAGAACAGCACCAACTAGCATGCAATTGACATAGGTTAATATTTGCCAATGGCCGACATTTTATCAGTTTAATAATGAGTTATTATTTTCAGTTATCGCTGCTATTTATTTAGATAGTTTACTATCTCGAGTCCTCGAGTTGTGTGGTATTTCATCTGACAGCATTGCAACCATCACAGGGAGTTTTGCATTCAGACATGATGTTGAACAGTGAGTGATGCACGCATGCAGCAGGTGCTTCGAAACACAGTGTGTGCACAATATATCGTAAGTTCATTGCTGTAGAGCATACAGTGTACCTTATTTATATATAAATTTATAGGTCTTCCCATTTCATGATGTGATTATATGATTATCAAATTCATCATTGGCATTTATATTGTGGAATTCAATTTTCATTTTTGACACTTTTTGGTGTTGATGACACAGGACGTACAATGTACATGATGCAACAGGTTATCTGATGATGACCACTCGAAAAGTGTTTTGAGGTATTCTCGTGCAATAAAAGGGCTTACCTTTTGATTATAACTAGGCGAGGCTCCCACCAGGGCCTAATTTTCAGTGAGTGAAGAGACTGCTAAGTTTATTCGTGCGTGGAAGGCAGTGAAAGCACAGTTTAGAATGTCATATATGCCAAGGTGGCGCTCACTAAGTACATCAATTATGACGTCACGACAGGACAACAATGACAGCACAACAGACAACCGTTCAATGACACAGAGCTCTTGCAAATTCAAGTTAGGTCCCATTGAAATATTCCTTGCTTTTGTAAGCTTTTTGGTTTAGTGACAATGAGTGATAATGGGGGGTTTATTAAATTGAAAGTGAGGCTATGGCACTGTATTTCAATGCGGCCATCTTTCGCATGGCAGCAGTGGTATCAGCTGGTCTTTTTCTTAATAATACTCTTTTTAATTATTTATGGTGCAATTATAGTCTGTGTCACCCTTATAGAGGTCACTTTGCGTAGCTGAGGTTTTTATTTGTTTGAACGGCTGGTGTAAGATCATGCAGGGGAAACAGCCACAATATTGAAACATATAGATATATAACCCTGTCCATGAACAAAAGAGTCCAATATAATAAGCCCCAGCACCATCATCAATAGAGAGATGTCAATATATAAACATAGACGTTTGTGATTGATAATAATTGATATCACCAAAATCATTTCACAATCATACAAGACGGATTGACGCAAAGCTACATGGCTAGAGGGCGTGCGCTACTAGCTTCCGGTCATGTGACTAAAGCATATTGTCTAATGGAACTAATACCATAATGTCAACTATCCTTCTGGCTAGTAGAACTTAATGATACTAATATCTTGGGTGTTGGGGTTACGCCTTGTGTCAAACCTACCTACACGATTCCAAGCTGTGGAAAGAAATCAGACAAATATCATATTGTTATTTTATTATTCTAGCATGCAAATATACACTGCAGTTCTGACTGCCTGAATAATTCAATGTCTCCTTATAAGAATGATAACCAAATTTGTGTTACTGTCAATTTAAGTAATATGTCTATTCATACTCAGATTTAAGAGAGAAAAAAAACTGAAAATTTGTTATATTTAGGTTAAAACACTTGTGCAGACAACAGCAGGAGGCAGATGATCATTTACACATGGGATATAGATGACGCACAGTCAAAGCTGAGTACAAACATGGAAAACATGGAAGAAGAGAGCTGAACTGCACTTGATGCCTTCAACGCATCCTTAGCATTCTCTTTGGTTTTCCCTTTCCTCAACTTTCCAACCTGACAGGCCAGATACTCTTGTCCTAATTGAAGATTTATCCATTTGGTGGAGCAGTCACTAAGTCTTGGGAGGTCCATTTGGACATCAATATTCTATAGGGTTATGTCGGTGACATTTCAATGCATTTTTCTTGCCTTAGGACCGTGTTTAAGAAAGTCTTCACTGAAAATCCTGCGGACTAGAAAGTTAGTTAAAGCAGCTAACTTTCTTAGACATTTTGACTAGTCCCAGAATGACTACCTCCCCCCTGCCCTCCATAGTCAAAAAGGTCCACCAAGTTAGACATGCTCATACTTCTGACTAACAACTTAGACTGCAATAAGCTAATAAGGTTTTTTTTTAAATGAATGACACCGAAGTCCTTAGTCATTTTCTGCTAACTGGTCGGGTTGCATTACACATTAGACATACAACAATTGCATAAGAGAAGTTAGCCTGCATGTGACCAACTTTGACCTCAGAGATTTTCAGTGTTGTAGACATAGCCTTGTAATTTTACCCATTATGGCAGAGTATCATGTCATACTGTCCAAACCATTTCAGTCTGCCCGAGGCAACGTGTAACGGTAAGCGCGTCAGATCTCATTTGACATCAAGTAGAACTAGAGACGAAAAACGTGGGGGCAAGGAAGATGCCACATACTTCACCCATCATCATCAACACAGAAGATGCCAATCAATGTACCATTTCAACAGTGCCAGCTTCAGAGTTTACCACCAAAACAACGGAATTACCTGACTTCATATCCATGCTGCACGCACTGGTTTGTCTTTTTACAAATTACATAATTTACAGATCTTGTAGATTGTATAGATTTAACTGAAATATCAATCTTAGTTAAATCGGGCTGTATACGGGACAACAGAAACACAACAAAATAGGCAGCAGCGACACCTACATGTGTCACATGGAGACAGGAATAGTCACAAAACATAAAGCGTGCAAGACCGGGCCTACAGCTTGCCTATAGTATGTGCTAAATGTATCATGTAGAGGGGCTTCTATTCTACCAAATCATGAACCGCATAACTAGCTTTTTTTGAAATTTTATGCCAACAAAAAGTAATAATAATACTGCGGCGGTCTGTTCCTCTCTACTTTCTACAGAAAGAAAATGTCTACAAGTGAAGCTAAAACTCTAGCATATAATAGCAGGGGGCTCTTGACAGGATTGCAGCATGAAAACAAATGGAGTGAGAGACAGAGAGATGGAGATAGTGAGATTGGGAGCAGGGATGCAGAGAAGCGGCGACCTTCTACCTTTGTATCGACGGTGGACCTGCGCGGTTTTGTCCAACCCTTTACACCCACCTGGCAGAAAGAGAAAAACATGAACAGGTGAGAGAAACACACAACACAAAGACGGAATGGCCGCAGGAAGCAACCTTCGACCAATGCTATACTTTTCTTGCTCGCATTGCTTGCATGGTTGCTTTGCATTACTTTTATTGTTGCTTGCCATCGCTTGCATTGTTGCTTGCCATTGCTTGCTTGGTTTGCCTGGTTAGCCTTCCATACAACCATTCCACATATACTTACTGCGTGTCAGTGTGGCACTGTGCTCCGATACATTGATCAGCTTTTTTTATGTTAACAGGTTGTGGATCTAACACTTTATTAGTTCCAGTTTGGCCTAGCAAATTCTCTTTGGGGAAAACTTAGTCAAATGGGGGATGTGCAAGTGGACAGGGCTGAGAAACCTTACACAACTAAAACATTACTAATCAAATAAATCGACAGCAAAGTAATCAAAATAATGCTGAACCGTACTATGATTTAAATGCTACCAGTGCTTGGGATCAGCAGCAGGAGATTGGTGGCTCGCTGCTTGATTTTCTTTCCAGCATTTATGACAGCAAGACTACAGAGCAGTGATAGGAGAAAACTGGGTCAGAAGAGAGTTCCAAAAATCAAAGAGAGAAATGGTCGGTGACAAAAAGAAACCTAAACACAAAATGGAGAGAATGAATAAGGAGAGCGTTTGATGGGCGCTAATGAGAGAGGGTGCAGATTGTGCTCCTGGAGTCCCCTTGAGTTGACGCGAGAGGGCGCCCAGAGGAATAAAACACCTCTGCTGTCAGTTGCCATTAGCAACAGTTATCAAGAGCCTCTTGCAGTTTGCAAATCCAAACCGGAAATTCAGCTAGCCTCCTTCTCAAAGTCCGCTTTTTTTAACTTCCGTTTCGTGTCACAGGACTTCATGGCAACGGCTAATATTGACCCGATTGCGTAATGGCATGATCTGAGGGCTGGAGAAACACGAGGCAGCTGCAGATAAACAGCTGCTACTAGACAGCAGCTGCTGTACTGGAGGTGAACAGCTGCAATTTGATGCAAAGAAAAGAAACCATAACAATAAAGAAACGAAGAAGACATGCTTAACTTCTGCAGATGAAGTTTGTATATTCCACCTGAACGCAACTACTGGGCTCTCCACTGTGGCCACGCATATCCCATATGTAATGTCATTCACTGCCTCTCTACACTTGGTAGCGCTTTTTCTGCAGGTAGCTTTTAGCCCTGATCGCCTGTCCGGTTTATAGCATTGGGTTTAAACATTAGACACAATATTAGATTGTCAGACATGCTGTATATATATAATATATATATATATATTTGGTTTAGATGTGTATGGTTAGTGGTTATATACTTCCCCTGTTGTTGAGGTTATGCAAAAAGGAGATTATGAAGACAACAGGGTTACATTATTTGCCTGGCACACACACATGCATGAATATAAAAAGATGAGAGAGAAAGAAATAAATAAAAATTAACGAAATTGTCTTACCAAGTACGAGAGTGGGCCAGTTCTCCATGCGAGCCATGAGTCCCTTAAGAAAGATCTGGTGTAAGAAAAGTACAGTTTCGCTGCAAACAGAAAGAGAAAGCGGAGTGAAACACAGTAATCATAGGTAACACAGGAGCTCTTGGGAGATGCAATAAGCCCAATTAAAGAAATATAATAGCTCTTGCTAAATTACGGCCAATTTCGATGACTTGCAAACTAAACACCAGAGGACGTCATGTAAATCTAGGACTCTCATTGGTTAAGACAATCTCTCTGTGGAATCACACAAGAAGTGTTGTTTCCAAGTCATGAAATTGGCTGTAAGTAATCCAAGGGAAGCAACTATCAAACACCAGTAAAATGAACCCGACCTATTTAAAAATATAGAGTTGACATCTTCGTGAGTGATTGTGGGTTTCTTTGAGCTGGCAGCCATCTTTAGAGGGCGGAGGAACACAGTGACGAGGGTGCTGAGCTGCTTGACATATTCCTCCTCGCACTCCACCATGCCGAAGACGATGCTGTTGCGTTTGCGCATGCTCTCCGCATGCTCCGACCGGATGTACTCATCCACAATCTGCTTCCACCGACGACGGCACAACCAACCCCGGAAAAAGCTCTGCACCTAAAATATATAACAAGCAAGACCTAGAACTATCAGATCTACAGTAGAAACGTCACTACAACAGGCCAAACACAGGCATAGTAGAGTGCATCCAGGTGCATTGCAGTTCAACAACTAAGTACTGATCCACTCGAGTGAGCACTAAGCACTACTTTTATTTACGAAATAAGATATTATGCAATCACTGTATATTAGCATGACAGTTTTCTCTACATATAACATCGATTACTTGTTTTGAATTAAATATTACTTGTATTTTACAGCGTTTAAGTTGCTTGGGAATTAAATGAATCAATCTAATCAGAGCTTACATAATTTGTCAAAGAAATACTGTTAAGCAGTTCCTTATCACCCTGAACTTCATGTTTATGGGGGTAGTCGGTTTTATAAAGGTGCTAAAGACACAACCGGCTCACCAAATGGGTTACTGATGAAAAAGGTGGAAGTAGTTCTACGAAAAACTGAATAAACTTATTATGATTAACAAGATGGTTCTATAACTGGTTTATAATGACAATGAGCATGAAAAGGGGACAGAAAGATGCTACCCTGAAACACCATGCACTGACAACCCTGCAACTAAAGAAAGCTAAGTAAAACATCGAACTTTATTTGACAATTTTATGGGTCCCAGAAAGACTACATTCCCCCCCCCCCCCCCCCCCACCCAAATAGCCAAAACGGTCCACCAAGTTAGACATGCTCATACTCATGTTTAGCAACTTAGACCGCAATAAGCTCATGTGGTCTCTTTTGAAATGAATGACCCCTTAGTTCATTTTTTTGACTAGGTGGGTCGCATTACACATTAGACAGCAATTGTCTAAGAGACGTTAGACCTCATGTGACAAACGTTGACCTCAGAGATTTTCTGTGTGAGCAGAATACAGCATGGGTGATAAGGCAATGGTTATTTGACCAACAAAGTGGACCTTTGATGAAGCCACCGTGTAAGATGAGATGAGGTCTGTAAATGCCAACAACATGGCTGGCAGCAGGGAACAGAGAACAGAGGGGTGTGTGAAGGGGGAGGCAGGATGTTAAACGTCACTGCGCATTATAGGCAAAGAATGCGAGTTTGGCTTGGGCCAGACTGTTGACAGTGTAGCACCGCATGGCATTGTGGGAAAGCCTTGCAAAGAGTTGGCTGCAGTAGACGGTTTCCCAAAGCTGTGTTCTCCATCGAATAGCTCCACCTCATGCTCAGGCGGCTCAGGCACACACTCCTGGCAAGTGGCGACATCTACCGTGTAAATATCTCACATAGCTATTACATTGCATGGCCAAAATTTTCGTTTTACATACTGCATCAAAAATATTAGATCTGTACAACCCTGGTGAGACCACATTTAAAACATTTTGCTGACAATATACTGCTCTCACTAGGCCTTATTTTTTATAGTCCATCCTTAACAGTTAAATGAACTAATGGACCTCAGGTTGAAGTCCACCAATCGTTAAAATAAAGAGAAGAGAAATACGTTGGGCCTCAATGTAGTGCAGCAAATACAAGGCAGACATTGTGAATTGCGAATTGAAAAAGAGGAGACACCCAATGTGCATTGTGATGCATATGACGTTGGGTGGCGTTTGTTTTGCGGCAGAATACAGAGGGATATGGCCTAGTGATGCGGGCCTGGCATCATCGCCATCATCGACTTGTTGCTGCTGCTGCTGCTGCTGCTGCTGCTGATGTTGTGGTGCAGCAGCAGCAGCCAATGCAAAAGGAACATTAGGCTCACTGTCATCAATGTACATGCCGTCAATGCGCAGCAGCTGCCCTATACAACTGTTAATATGTCTAGCAGAGCTCATGACCGATGTTTGGCCGATATCATATATTAGCTGCTGCTGCTGAGGTACTGGCGGCTGCAGCATCCCACCCGTGCGCCTGGAGTGATTGCTGGGTACTGTGCTGGAGCGAGGTCAGTGGCCGGTTGCATACGTCACGATGACAGCAGAAAGCAGCAAGGGTCACTGGCCACCCCGCCTTGGCATGCGACGCACTTTGCTTCTGTTTCTGCTAAAGCTCAGTTCACCACATATTATCCTTAGAAGTATATTGTCCTCATATTTTTTCTGCTTAATTTCATGTATAATATCGATTGGATTGTGCATGTGCTTAGGTATATACGTTTTGTGCATCTACCCGTTCTTCAATTCCTCAGAAGTATTTATTGCACGTGAATGCTCACTTTTTCTTCCTCATTATAACGATGTCTTGTTCATTCCCCCCCCCCCCCTCAATCTGAAATTTTGGTACCACCGCTGCACCCAAGCCTTCCCACTGACTCTGCATCAGTCTGATTCCAGCGACCCGCGAGTCTCTCTCTTCAAAAGTGCTGCCCAACATGGCAGCAGCCGCGTCTCACGACCAGCGGGCATGACGCACATTCGCCATTCTTGGAAAAAATAATGCAACCTTCTTATAGAGGCATTCATGACGGCCATCATGACTCACACTTGCTTGAATTGCAAATCGCATCTTTTACATATTTCTGCGGTGCAAACGTGACTGGTCGTGATGCCACATACCTGGAGATCAGGACTGTGCCAGTTGCGACCCCTTATATGCACTACATTGCAGCTCAATGCTATAAACGTGCAACACTTGCAGCTGGCCTGGTCAGGTTGTATGCTGTTGTGGAATTTGCAGATGCAAGTAAATGACAGGGTCAGGGCGTTTTATATGCTTTCAATAATGAATACTTCGAAATGTAGGTTGCATGGATAAAAGGAAAAGGGAAAGGTAGATGGAGGACTTGTACGAGCATGAGTCGTTCTCAACCCCCTGGGGAGCATACAGCCAGATATGATTTTACATGTAATTATTATTGGAACGCATGGTACCAACAGCCGAACATCAATAGACAAGATTTCATCTATCAGAATGAGCACTTGTCTAGCTTGCGGTTCAGTTGCACGGTGTATAATTGTAACCGTGCTAATGATATGGTTTACTAATTAGCCCAACTAGGCAATGATTGAACTCCTTATGAGTGCTCAAATCGAAAAGCATGCCTAATGAGTTGGCTGTCCAAGGCCTCAATGGTAATCAACCAGGTTAAAGACTAATGGCGGACAGTTGAGATGCATATTGTACTGTCGTGAGGAACTCAGTAAGTCTCAAATGCATTCAGCACTGTTTTGAGCCTCAGTAAGTCTTCTAAAGATGCATCCAGCATAGTTACACTGATTGTGTTGGCTGCTCCAGATTGTAACCACATGGAATGTACGGGTTTGTGCAACATTATGTACAAGTTTGCACAAATATGAGAGAACATATTAATTGGCAACTCCATGAAATATCTCACCTTTTTAATCTTGCGAAGTTCCTCACTCTCTTCCTCCAGTTTGTCATTGGACATTCTTCTTTCTCGTTTAAACTCTCGAAGCTAAAATAAAAAGTCACTCAACCAGATTAATAGAAGCAGATTCTTCCAGTTTGAAATGATTGCCATTTAAAATACTTACATGCAATAACGTGTAATTATATCTATTGCTAATATGATTTTGTTTTGTTCAGAATTTAATTAATACAAAAACTCTACAGAGAACTATGTTTATATATTGCGTCACTTTCACTATTTTGCCTTCAAATGTGGCCTCTGCTACAAAACCACCTTTGTGCTGACCTCTTTACCATGTGTTGATTTTACCATATTGAATTATGATTTTGGCATAACCTTCAAATTACTAGTAAAATGAATTACCAACGAACAATAACATTGATAACACGGAGTGGAGGTTATTATTTTTTTTTTATCAATTTTCTTTCAAAAAATGTTATAGTACCTAACAACAGCAAACCTGTTTCAAACAACATAAAATGGTCATATTTATTAAATTTTACGTTCAGATTTAAACGTTACAGCACTTCAGTTGGTTCCAAAATCACAGCCAAATGAACAGAATTAAGGAATTTAAGATTCATCAGTCTTACCCTATATTACCAATGGAGACTATTTTGGGCAAGGTTATGTAGATAATGGATTGATCATAATTCAAATAGAAATGATTGGAAAAAGTGGGTCCATGCAGGGACTACATAATTATGAATGGCAAGTTAAATGCCACGGATGCAAAAATCATTCGAACTAATGCAAAAGAATATTTTGATGGAAGTAAAAACTAATGAGGGACACAGTACAGTGCACCCTGAGGACTGACCAGAGAAGTCAGAATTATTATTAAATCGTAGGCATATTAATCAGTATAAAATGCTATTTACATAATGTAGAAAATAGATTGGAAAATATGCTAACTAGAAATATGTATATATATGAAAAATACATCTAGATTGAATAGAAATATCAAGCAAAAAATGTTTAATAAACGGCATTCATTTTGTTACAAATTAATTTTATTCGAACGTTGTCTAAGAATTATAAATTTATGACAACAAACGTGCAACAAGTAAACAACACGGATTTAAAACTAAAATATTATAGAAATGGGAGGTTGAAACTGTAATATTGATCATTGAGTATCTAAAATGTAGCAAAAGGTAATCTACAGGAAGTTTGTAGAAAGCACAGTTCCTGATGAACATTTTCTGTCCTATTATAATATAATATAAAAAATATTTTCTTTTGCTGTTTTGAAATCCAGTGAAACATACAATGTGTACACTGTAGTTTCAGCAAAGTTTCAGCAAACGTGTCCAGTGTTTTTGAGAATGCGAATATCATGCTACAGAATAAGATGCTTGGAAGCAGAAGTGCTGACAACAAATTTATGCATTTTTAAGATCGATATGTATAATTGCATATAGTTAAATGGTCAAATTTAAAGTGAGAACTCTTTTAGATGAGATAGGATTGGCTGTGCGTGACAAACTGAATGCTTTCCATGGAGGCCAGAGATAATCATAACAGGAGATGGCTACACTCAAAGGGCTATGTACACTCACTTTCTGGGCCTGTTAGATGACACCATAAAAAAGAAAAAAAGTAGAGTCACCATGCATCAAAAAATCACTTGAACATGTCATTCATAATCTGGATCACATGGCAAAACACAGGGTTTGAGATAAAAGCCACGGCTGAAAACTATGAACATGACAATAAATTACATGCTATGTTAACTCCAAACATCTTGGATAATCCTGTGTTATTACCTTACATTCGAAAACAATTAAATGGTATATTAAATATGTACAATTGGGATGAGTATTTTCATCCCCTTAAGTTAGCACACAAGATGACATTGTCATTACTTGACAGAACATGCTGATGGCCTTTTGACATTAGATTAAGTGGACATAAATAGACTTGACACTGACCTCATTCTTAAGTTTCTTGACCTCGGTGGTGAGTTCCTCGGTCTGTTGTACATAGTGCCATTTGGCCTGTCTCTCTGAGTCCAGGATCTGCAGCAGATGCAGGTGTTTTTGCTCCAGCTGCTCCTTCTGTTCTTGTACCTTGCTGTAGCTGAAGAAGACAAGAAAAGCAACATCGTCAAACCCTGGCAGACACTACTACCCTCTTACTTAGCCTGGCAGCAGTCCGGTGATTTTTCTTGGTATTTTTTGCAACAGGTTGAATAAATATTGTCTGCACAGTATACATGCATCATACCAACTATCACCATTTCACATCGTTGAAAATGAGTAATTAGGTTTATCGGCAATGACCATGATGACTAAGTCATTTAGTAAGAGCATTAAACATTTTTAAGAACCAGAAGTTGAAATTGCTGATTGACTGCATGAAAATTATGATTATAGTATGTGCACTCATTATTTTTCAGTATAAAATAGATTCAGGAAGTAATAATCCCACGAAAAAATAGAAAGACTGCTGTGCTACACTGAATATCTCTGATGTCTAAGTTAGTCGCATGCGAGCTAACTTCTTTTAGACAATTGTTGTCCGCCTAATTTACTAAGTACTTAGGTGTTACTAGCTTCAAAAGAAAAGACCTCATGAGCTTAAGTTGTTAGCCATTAGTACAAAAATGACTAACTTGATGGGCTTTGTTTGGCTATGTGGGGAGAGGTGGTCGAAATGTCTAAGAAAGTTAGCCATTTTCGCTAAGTTTCTAGTCGGAGCAGTTTCAGTAAAAGCTAGAGAAATACATTTTATTAACCAGGAATTTAACATAGGCTTGTCTCACAGAGATGCACGCCCCCCCCCCCCCCACCCAAATGTTTGTTGTATAATAAGCTGACTAGTGTGACTTCTCTGTGTCAGTAAGGGCGTTATTTATACGATAGTGTCATAAATAAATGTAAATGAATTGTAAAAAGTACATTGTATACAATTTTTCATATAAACAAACTAATCTCGATGAAAACACGTATTCCTACTATATGGAAGTTTAAAACGGGGCCATTGCATCATATACTTGGGCGGTTTAATTCAGGATATTAAAATATTCCACAACTACATAGTTTTGTGACAAGACTGGGTGCATGTGATTCTAGGCAATTCGTGACAATCGGTGACATCATGACTTTCCAGGAACTGTCCAGGGAGTGTCGCAGTGGAAGGGATATCTTAAAGGCTGAGCTTAAGCTAAGCAAATAATTGCCATAAAAAAAGAACTGCGGGTCAGAATTCATTTGCAGGTATCGTCAAAGATTAATTACTTGGCGTTATCACTAACATGACAGAATCAGCTCTACTGGGGGATGCAAATCATCATATCTTATCTTGAGTACAATCAACATTTCTTAACTGCAGCGTGACTGTACCAGTAAAAATAATGGGCATGTTCTTCAATTTGGCTCAAAGTTGTGGCTAAAAACAGAAATGCTAAATATAGCAACATGGAGGTGAAATATATCTTTTTGTCCAAATAAGGGCTTCTAGAGACGACTGGCGGACAGGAGGCAGCATGAGTTGCATCGTCGATGGTGCACGTGAAAAGGGAGGCTATTTAGAGAATGCCATGACGTCACACGACGTCAGAGCCTGATAAGGTCAGCCGATGAAGAGAATCTACAGCAGGAGAGCTGACCTCCCTCTTTCAAATGATCACAGCCGAATCTGCCTCACCTGAGAATCCACTGCCACAAAGCGCCATGCTGAGACTCATGTCTGCTTTGCCTCTGCAACCAGCGATAAAGTGATGCTGCTGATGCACTGGCAGCCATGCCATGGTACTGTACTTACTCAGCACGTCACTCGCTTTACCTTTATTACTGGCATATTTTCATTCAGCCCTCTGTCAGCATGAACTCAATTCGTTGCTGTTGGAGTGCACTAGGTACGTTAGCTAGCTAATCTAAATCACAATAATCAGACATAATAGCCAATAAAGTTAATTTAAAACATGGCGTACCAAGCCAATTTAAATAACAAGATTACCATGTGTGTATAAGTAATACTTAACTGAAATGGCTGTAAATTAGGTTAACTTCCAGGCAATGTATTCTTGCAATTGTGTATAATCATAGCGTTATACTCCACCTAGATAGTTTTCCTATTGTTATGAGCGGGCAAAAATGTTAGTAAAACTCCCTCCTGAGTACATACTGAACTTTAATTGCTTGATAATAGCAGTTAAACTAATCAAACAATCAAACTAATTAGTGTTGGCTCCCGACTATGAGGGATATAACTACTGCGTATACTTTACTAATTGGAAGGGCCTTAAAATGGTGTGCAACTGAACCCAGTAGAAATGACATTTACATTTAAGGTGAATAGACACCCGACAAAAGCTAGGGCAAAATGACTGTCTATTAACCTGACAGAGGTCAAATAGCATTCGGATAATAATAACTCGTTTAATTAGTAAGGTTATATAATGTGGTTTAGAAAATCGAATGAATGTACATGCATGATTGATTATGAATAGACTTCTAATGCGGGTTTGCTAAATTTATCTTTGGAATTGTTCAATATGTGTGAGTAGGTTAAGAACAGTTGTATATACCCCAAAAAGTCTATAGTTATCAATATTTTGTGGGTTCAAATCCATTTTTGGAAATATTGATATAAGAAACTCCATTCAGAAGCAACCCCAGTGAAGACGTTATAATGTCAAAATGAATTCAGTCACACTTGCATAATACTCTGTCATAACAATGCATGGCAAGCTAACGTGTATTACATTATATGACGATGTTGTGAAAAATTATTATACAGCTATTTATAATTTATACCCACCACTATATATATACCCCCCTCCTCCTCCCAAGGCAAATCAACGCAGAAATAGTGTGTGTAACTGGCACGGAGGTCAATAATATATTTGACAGTTCCACACACTGAAGACTAAGCTAAGATCATTTGGCAAACCCCACTTGTACCTCTATAATACCAATTCATGGTTGTTTATAAGTATCGTATTTCTTATTTAATTAGTATTGAACGCCTGAATGGCAAGCCAATAAAAAAATATAAATTAGTTATTTTGCCAGAAGATTTGTATGTCAACCAGAATGGTTGAATGTGATAATTAGCTGATTTATCAAATTTTTAGAATCTGTGAGAATTGTAATAACAACTAAGTAGAAGATGAATTTCACTGCCTCTTAAAATGTATTGCCAATGACATGCCAAGAATAGAGCTAAATAAAGAACTTAGTAAATATATTTCTGACTTCAATAATCTAACCCCAACTGAACAGTTCAAGCAATAATGTCCAGCAATGAAGCAGGTGTAATTAATGCTCTTGGCATATTTCTAAACCATTTCCTCTAAATTTATTTATTTTTGTTTTTTCTTCCCCTGGGCTCCGCATACTATTATTTTAAGTCCATACATGGATAGCCGGATTGGTTAAAACCACTGGGACAAGCAGTATATATTTGTCTGTTTTTTTTTTAAATTTTATTTTATTATTTGTCTATATTATAAATTGTATTTTGTTATTAGTCTTTTTACTAGTCACAACCGGGACTAACTTGCTGTAAAATACATAGTTACAACATTTAGTATAGACTGTTAGCTTAACACTTTTAGTATTATTATCTTATTACTGTAGAAGTACTGTATTATTGTATGTTATTAGTATGTTTGACAAATGTATCAATTATGATAATATCCTGTCAATAAAATTATATATATATAGTATGCTCCAAATGACTTTTCAGTTTTCAACTTTTCTTCAATGAAAACCAAAGGCAGTATATGTGCTGGAAGCTTGCTAATGAGTTAGAATCATCACTCTACCATTCACGTTATAAAGAGCTGAACAGCTTGTAAAATGCGGTCATGCTTTGTCAGCGAGTCATGTATAACATTCTAATTAAGACATGGGAGTCGTAATAGCCGTGTCAACATGCCATTGAAGTTGAGTGAGGCATCAACTGACAATCAGTCAACCTTGAGATGCTTCCCAATTTAATCGGCGAGGCCACTCACACGGAAGACGAGCCTTAAACAGGCACCGAGGCCTGAGGAGCTGCTGCCGAGGCCTGATGAGCTGCTGCAGAGGCCAAGCTAGGGCCCCCGAGGGGTTCGTCATGCCAATAACTGCCATGTTATCACCAACCAGGAACACTAGCCAATGACAGGGCTAGGGCCCTGGGGGACAGGGGCCAGACTAGCACTGTGCATGTACGTGGTGCATGTCACCCATTACCAACAACTCAAAGTCACTACGAGGTTGGGGGCAAGGGGCTGTGCTACAACCTCATCTTTTTAAGGGCTAATAAAGGCCCCATCAACACCGGGTTAGTCCATTAAAGTACTACAAAATGCGACCAGGAACTATGGTAACTTGTCAAGTGGTTGATTGAACAGCCTGTGAATTAAATATGCTGGAGTTGAGATGCCTTGCCTTGGCCTAGTGGTTAAGGTGCTTTCCATCAAACTGAAAAGTTACAGGTTCGAGCAGATCCTCTGGAACTCTTTGCTCCACTCCATTCTAGTGTTGAAAATGGATACTTGGCTACAGGCGGTGATTGCAATTGTAGAGTGCTTAGCCCCTGCAGGTAATTTTGTGTAATGAACTGTAAACTCCCCAGAGAGTTGAGAAAAGCTCATGCTTGAACAGTCTGCCATGGGTGTAATTGTACAGTCTGAGTACGTGTTTCACATAATTGAAGACTCTTAACCTGCACACGTTTACATGAGGACTGTGTACAGGGCAAATACAAAAACTAAGGGGCAGAAACGAACCTACAGTTAGTTTCATAAAATACTGTTGACTCTAGCTGTCTGTAGCGACCTGTATCTGGTGGTGGTCTAAACATGCTAAAGCCAGATGCTTCTGTCAACTTCTATGGCTAATAATCGGCTTACATGTAGAGAGATAAATATAAACCTTGGTGAATGTAAGAAATTAATCGAATATATCATAAATATGTACTTTTAGATTCGGTTTTGAGTAGCCAGCTATGACAGCTTTGTCTAGTTTCAATTTGACGGGCCGTTTTTAAACTAACTGTATTTATTCTTTTTCTTTTTTTTTTAAAATATTATTTGAACCTATATTCTTCTCTTTCTGTCATGCTGCAATCATGTACCAGCATCCTTGTAAACATCATATTTATCTTTAGTTTTAAAAACTCCAGATCTAAGTGTGGCTGAATGCACTTGAGCAGCTGGATTGAGGTGCCAAAAATCACACGGTAAATTCCGAACTGCTATTCTTCATTGTCCGTAACCAAAACATTGATATTTTACCTCGCGCAGTGCTGCTCTTGAAGATGGAAATGGAGATTGAGAAAGAATGAATTACGAAAAATGAGGGATGAATGCTGGTGTGAGTCATTGCATGAACATATTTATAGTGACACATTAAGCCCTTGTTGTAGGAGTCCACAACCTTTTATTAACACCCCGTTCCAAATTTATATTAGGTAAAATGATTGTCACAGATATTTCGTTACCTCCCTAATAATTGACATAATTTTATTGGGATTATATTCTAAGCACCTAGCAGCAGGGCTCTTCAGAGAACCAATATACACCAATATGATTGTGACAATTATGCCACAACCTTTCACTTAGATCACAATATTAAAGTTTACACCATACATCTTTATGAATGAGACCATAAAAATCTGTATATATTTGATTTAAATGCAAACCAACGTATTTCAAGTATGTTTAATAGGAGTTTGGCAAAGGAGCGAGAAAGTGTCATACTTGGCTGCATCTAGGTTAACTCAACACTTAGAGGCATCAGAATATGGTATTTTTCAAAATTGATGAATTCTACATATCAGTTCTTGAGCTCATATTCTGGTTCAATGCACAGCAGTGAAGATGGTAACTCAAATTGTTAAAGAAGTGGATAACAGAATAATAATTTGATACTTCTCCATAAGTATGATTATCTGCAATACTATCTGTCCCATAATGATCATGCATGATCATCACATGCATTAGTATGCATATATTCTGCCTTGCATAATCTCGTGACAGGATAAAGTAACTCATATCATTAAGGTGCCACAATGAACCTTGCACTTGCTGGTGCACTTTATTTCCATCGAAAGAACCTTGGTTTTCTTCAGGGCGCACTAATGAGTCCCAGTGAACCTCACTAAATATTTAATAGACTGTTCATTGTGCACAATGTACATTTATGTTTTTCAATATATCACTGTTTTATACAAATGGAAAGTATTAAATCGTCAGTGAGTAATCACATAAAAAAAAGTTCCTTTGATCGACAGAATGTTACAAATATCAAATGAATAAAATAAATTCAAATAAAAAAAATATGCAATTGATTCACTAATGCTTGTTAGGGACTGACCTGGCTTGTCGGATGGCATCAATCCATGTGGTGCATTCTGATTCTGTGTCTGCCTTGAGGTCATACTGCCTTTGTCCGTCCTTCCTGTAGTATATGGTGAAGCAATACTGAAACAGAACAGAAATCATGAGGACCAAGACAAACTGCGTTATGTTTGTAAATCTGTTTTGTGGGGACGCCCAGAACCACACACAAATCAACATCCTGGGGCGCCTTGTCATGTTTCCATGGCTCAAACGACCCACAAGACCCCCACAAGCCCACTGCACTGCCCTAACTTCTTCCAATCAACTTGTGATTGCCATGTACAGCAGCAGCAGCAGCAGCAACAGCAGCAACAGCAACAGCAGCAGCAGCAGCAGCAACATCATATAGAGGATAGGAACTTTGTTCTCCACATATTGAAGGGCCTGGTTTCCACAAAAATGTGGAGGGGGAGGGCCATGTTATATGATGTAAAATGGAATCATCAAAGAAATGCATAAAAAAAGCATTAAATATAGATTGCTCAGAATTTCATTTAAAATGTGAGGAGGGGGGGGGGGGCAAAGGGCATGTTGCCCTATCTTCAAAAAGTTGAGGGGGGGGGGACAAATGCCCCGCTTTCTCCCCTTCACACAAGGTAAATCTTTAAAGACTTTCAACAACTTAAATGAGTCGAAAATATAATAACTGTCAGCCAACCCCTGGGAGGTTTCAGGAGGAGACACATTAAAATGCACACTGCTGATAAGGTAAATGCAATATAATATCAATATCCTCATCAAATATCCAAAACTCCGCCAGATTTCCCCGAGAGTTGTTGGCATACTCGAGGCAGGTAAATTGTAAGGTGGTCACCAGGCAGCTGGCCACTCTGATGTGTATGTGTGATGATCGAAGAAGTCCATAAGGACTCGTTGAGCGTCTCTCGGCGTCCATGAGGATGGCGTTATGTCCTTTGCACTTGGCATCCTTGGCAGGCGATGGCCACTTGGGCGCCCCATAATCTTCTTAGTGGAGATGGCACGAGCACCAGTGCTGGCTCATGTGGCCCTCATGTGCACGGTAGTCTACATATGATGGTGCAAGAATCGAGTCAATCAGTTGCACCTTAGCCACTTGCTGACGTTAGATGTCGGAGATGGTCACCATTCTCTCCACTAATACTTGTTTTGAATTACTTTCATAATGCGGTTAGCTTCATGTTCTTTTTTTTTTTGCCACCCCCTAACTTATGAAGTAACGATAGATTTATTATAAGAATATACTCACAACCCTAGTTATAACAGATATATAGATCCATATCTGGGAAGGTTAAATAACAGTTTATGCGACTACAGCAACTAAAACGAGGCGTGCAATGGTCACATTTATCCTGCAGCAATATGACTGGGCTAATCATGACTCCTTGCAGCTTTTCATGACGCAAGCGACGTCTGTTTGCTGGACGGCAAACAGGAATAAATTTCATGGACACAGACAGTTAAGACACAGCTACGTAGCCAGTGTCTGAGGTCTTATGTCTGCTGTGTCCCCAGGACCAGCCAAGCACCTCACATAATTTATTCAGGCGCGCCACGCCACGCATCATAATGCAGCAGGCCATCGCATCATCTTGCTTTTCTCTCTATCACCCTCTCTCTCTCTTTCTGTCATTCTCTTTCTCCCCTCTGGCGGTTTACGACAATCTATCTAAGCATACTTTTCAATAATCGTCTATGCAATTTTCTTTTTCAATTTTTAAATTATTCTTAAATGCGCACCATCCAGTGGCATGCTGACACAGCTCCTATGCACAACTCCAACCAGCACCATTGAATATCTGGTCAGAAAGGGCACAGGTCTCAAAGACATTGTATATATTCTTCTTCCCTAGAGCCAAGGATGGTTGATGCTGCAAATTGTAAATGCCATCACACTCAATTACAATCGTCAAGCTCTGAACTTCTCCATAATATTCTCGTCTCCTCCAGGGAGAAAAACGCACTGCAGGGACCGATGGTATTTAAGTCGCAATGGCGTTGCACACCATGGCCAGGTCCCCAATATAGTGCACCAAATCATCTACACAGACAAATAATGAGCAGATAGTTCTGACTGATAACCAACATTGAGCCAATAGTGCCGATGCTTGGTCAACATTGAGCGAACAATGCCAATGCTGAGCCAACGTTTTAGCACACAATGCCAATGCTGAGCCAACGTTTTAGCACACAATGCCAATGCTGAGCCATTGAACAAAAAATGCTGATGCAGGGCAAGCATTGAGCCGAACGTGTTTTTGCATAGCCAACATTGAACCAACAGTGCCATTGCTAAGACAACATTGAGCTCACAATGCTGATGCTGAGCCAACATGGAGCCAACAATGTCAATGCTGAGCCAACATTTTAGCACACAATGACGTCAATATTGAACCAACAATGCTGATGCAGGGCTAGCATGGAGCCAAAAGTGTTTTTGCTTAGCCAACATTGAGCCAACATTGAGCCAACGTTGAGCCAACATTGAGCCAACAGTGCTGTTGCTAAGCCAACATGGAGCCGAAAGTGCATTTGCGGTAAAATATGTATAAATGGAGCTGGCATAAAATCAGTGGATCCAAATCCCAAGAACATGCCTCATCACACAAGTGAGCACCCAGATAACATGCTACATCGGCTCGTCGTTTGCATGACAACGGCCAAAGGTGACCAACGTTTAAACAACGTAGACCCAATCTAGAATGCTTTCCGGGTTGTTAGTCAATGTTGGCCACATTTGACATGCCATAAAGACTCTCCTACAATATAGTTCGGCTGATTTGGGTTGAATCAATGTATTCACAGTGTACTATAGATACATGACAAATGTTCTGGCACTGAAGTCTTGTCAAATCACCGTGAAAATCTCGATTTATTTAGCAGTCGAGTTTGTTTTCCAATGCCAACATAACAATTAAGAAACTTGCGATAAGATACATCCTGTTCTTCAGCATGGGTTGCCTGTGCCTTGGACTGCTTTAACATGGCAGGCTCCACTCTATAAGCCCATTGACAACAATGATGAGAAATTTTATTCATGGGCAGTCAGCTCAGGTCGGATTAATGGAGAACAATAATGAATATTTTATCCCGTGTAAGTTGCTTCTAGAATCTATACAGATCTGTTTTTCATTACCATCTCTGTGCATAATGATGATTTGTGGATTATACAACCCATTCCACTTCACCAATACAGAATCGACATACTGCTCAGTTTTTCATGAAGAAATAAAACATAGCAAGGAAGGGTGGGGCAGCTTATAACATTTTGGCTCATGTCTTTGTTGGTGAGATGACAAATTTCATGGATCAGTAATTCTCTGGCACTGCCATGTCCTCTCCAGGTAGTTTGCCAGGAAATGTGGAAGGTTTGCCATGAATGTGATTTCAAAAGGTAAAATCATAGCAGGTGTCGTCTCAAATCGATAGGATAATTTTCCAACATATTTATTTAATAAGTTTCTCTGAAGAAATGACAAGGTTGATTGATGAGGTGAGACAGAGAGAGGAGGAGTCCATCCATGTTACACATTTACCCCATGGATGAGATCGTTTACTTGCCTCAGCATAGACACTGAGTACAAGGGACCGCCAATGAAGAGTGCCTAGGCCAGGGATCGAACCTGCGACCTTCAGCAGAGCTGGCCAATGTGAAATTCGCTGATGCCTTAACCATTAGGTCACCCAGTTGCTAAAGCCAATTTTCCTGATGAGGAAACCCTAAACAAAAATAGTGTGTTTCCAGCAGAAGAAAAAAATTCCCAACATTTTTTTTTCTTTTGCTGGAATCCACAATAACTACTGTTGTTCATGACAGAGGCTCTGCTTTATGGTTTGGTAGCAACAAACTTTCAAGACTCTTTTACTGTTCTTCTGATTGTCAAACCCATACAAGAATTATATATTACCTCAATTTGGAGACCTCATCGTCTCATTATGTGTGCCTGCTGTTATCTGCTCAGAGCAAGCCGAAAGCTATAAATCGTTATTTTATGTGACAGTACTGTCTGGCTGTCAATAAATTAGCAAACGTGGTATACAATATCAGTTCCAAAGGTGTAACGCATAAACCTTAACATTGTTTGGGGCTCTTCCAATTAGCTTTACCACCTCGCTCTAATGGCAGCTGACAAAGAGTTCAATCCGCTTTAACTGGCACAATCACCGCCTGCCATGCCCCAATTGCCAACAACCACATTCAATCAATTTCTGTAAATCCAATTCTCACATTTCCTGATCTACTTTTCTCATCATCAACTAATCAATTAGGTGTGTACAATCACTTGTTTTGTTTTTAAACATGAGTCTTCTACCCGAAACCTCTTCTGCTTCTTCAGATTGACCAGAAATCTAATGATGCTACACCCTCATAGAAATAAGGCAATTAGTTCATTGCACTTGAATATGAGATTAAATAAGATATCTCTTATTTGAAGTCGTATGCAAAAACAAATGATACAAGCAAAGGCTCTTAGTCGACCACAATAAGGCAAATAAGCGATGAAATATCTACAGATTAGGGAATTAAAAAGGACATAAAATGGACTAGATTAATTCATTATACAAACAAGTACAGTGTATCCACATTCCTAACTTTAATCTAATCTGCCATATTCATAACCTTTAAACTTCACTTCTTTCTCTCAATCAACAGTCTTGTTGGCAACTGCCATCAGTTCATTGGAAAACATTAAATGAGGAGCATATTTGAAGTGGAGGCTGTGATGACAGTAATGAAGTAGAGAGGAGCACAGGACCAGCTGAGATGAGTGATGCGCCGCATCCACTGCAGTCTCCTAATGGCAGCAGCATCATCTCAATTACCCTGGCTTCATTCAACTCCAATTGCTGTTTCTCCACACTCATTTACTTCATGCTCTAACAGACTTGATCCAAACCTTCCTTAGGTATCTTGCATTGGCGCAGACCTTCACCAGACCTTCACCCACTTTCACCAATACAATCTTCAAAAAGATTATTTCAGGCAAAAATTGTTTCACTGGTGTCCAACCAAAATTTAGTTTAAAATCAGCCAAGACATTGTTTGTCCTTCGACAATGATAGTTCATATCAAACAATGATGTTGGTAAGCTTACACCTTCAATGTCTAAGGAAAATCAATATCCTGGCTGATTTTAAACAAAACACTTAAATGGACACCAGCGAAACAATCATTTGCCTGAAATAGCTTTATTTTAAGAGTTTAGGTTGTGTTGCCGGATCCAATAGAATTTTTGGTCATAAGAGACTAAAGTGCATTCATCTTAATACCACAGCAAAAAAAGAAAAAAGAAAAAAGGACTAGACCATAAGTTCCGAGACTTGCTTCTACCAAGCCTTCTGACTTGGATGAGATACTTTAAAGTATCAAAAACAGCCTCAAACCATTGCACAATATCCACATCTTTGTTGCTAATTCAAGAGAATCGACTAAATGCTGATCCCATGTCATTTTAGACACATCAGTCACCTGCTCATCATGATCCCACGTCTGACAGGGGCTAATGAGAGTGCAATGAGTGATTACTCATCATTAAATTATACATCACTAGAGATGTATGCCCCCACTGATGCTGGCACAATGTGGTGTAACTGTGCTGATAGACTGTGACTTCGGCAGTATTTCTGCCCTGGTAGTTGCAGCATGGGACCAAAGATCTATGCTGGGACTGTCTACCCCATTGCCAAACGCATTAGGGGGCTCCAATCTAAAGCCCCTGGATGATTCACATTGAAAAACTACACTCGGCAACACAACTCTCTGATTCTCTCTGGTTCTGGTTTTTTTAAAGCCAAAAATTGCATCTTATAACTTGTCAATTTTGTCATCCATTTATAAGTTTATGAAGCGTTCAAACGAGCAACTTGATGGTTCAATCAGGATAAAATTAGATTTTGATAACAGCATGCAGTGGCTCAACCTCCAGCAGAATATTGCTGATAAATTAAAATATACCTCAACCAAAGCATCCAAACCCTGAATTTACGGCCAGTTTCACAGACTAGGAAACTGAATTCCAGAGGACGTCATGTGAATCCAGGACTCCCATTGGTTAAGCGAGCCCCTCAGCCAATGGGAGACCTGAATTCACATGCCATGCGCTAGGACTCTGGTGGTTAGTTTCCAAGTCTATGGAATTGCCTGTAATTGTCAGGCTTACTGTGCATAATGTTTGGTTGTAACATATTGATGTAAACAAGAAGAGCTTGTAGGTTGCAACGTAGAAGTTAAAACATGTTGAGAAAAAGGCAACGTTGCGAGCAGACAATCAATATCTATATTAGAGAGACATTGTGCCCATGCCACATGGTTAGGTTAAGACACTCGCCAGAAGCAGGCTGGGTAGGAGCGGCTGTCTTTGCCATGGCAACTCATGTCTGATGTTCTCAGCTATCAATAACACACAGGTACAGTATTGTGCAGCATTGTGGGGTATTGTACAGCATCCAAGCTGCAGGGCTCCATCACTGACCAGCTCCTTGATCACTATGCATGGAAGAGGCTAATGGCTCCTGAAGTCCCTATAACATGGTTAATATCAGATATTTCTAGACTTCGCTTGGCTTCAGCCATTTTTGAAAATACAGGCAGCAGCAGCAGCAATGGCGGGTCCTTCTTTGTCACCACAGCCATTGCACCGGAGGATGCAGGTCTTCTCTCCACCTACCTACATCAATAGCTGCTGCTGCTGCTGCAGGTCTCTGCATCACACCCAGCAGCATCATCATTCCAGCTCCTCTCTAAGTAAATACATGTGTATTAGCACCCAGCTACGAGCCAAGCCATTGCAGAAACAGCACTCAATGAAATACGCTGCAATGCTCCATCACTGAGATACCACGGCGAATGGTGGGTGGGTCGGGAGTTGGCTGTCAAGGGACCTCATAAATATAGAAGCCATTTGTGCTTCTTCTTAATGATATCCACCCCTTGAGCAGTGCAAACACTGACCCTCAGCCACTAACAGCACACCTAATGGCCACGGTCTCCCTAGCCAAACACAAGCACCATTGCAGCAGCGATGGCCAATAAGATGAGAAAACTAACAAGCAGTGGCGGAGATTTGCAATTTTTCTAGGGGGGGGGGGGGGGTGAAACCTCTTAGAGAGACAATACGGTAAAATGTATATTAAAATATTCAATTTGTGTATCCCCAAGGATTTGCGTCCGAGCAGTAGTAACAACAAGCACAGTAAGTGAAGGATTATACCAAGGTCTAGGGCTGTACACAACTTGGTGGTAAGGTATCAGGTGCTCTACACTAATAGAATTTAGGCCCCAATGAATGAATTACCAGAGCAATGAAGGAAACTATCAACTACCCGAGCCACAAGCCAATGCGCCACCGTCGAACCAAACCGCCTAAGCTCCAAGGCCATACTTCACAGACCATGTGACGTGAACGCATGGTCAATATCACTGTGATAAATATCAGTTGGCGACAATCCTTGAGCCATCAAAGTGGCATAATAGTGGTGACCATCGCACTCAGGCCATATCAGCTTTGGCCGGAGAGCTGACTTGTCCGCAGATGCACTCTTTCTTTACTGCCAAATGCAATGAAGTGCGGCCAAATCCAATTCAGAAATTGTCTTTTGACATCACAATTTACTTTGCTTCAGTGATTTTTAAAATCAATTTAAGGCCAAGAAAACAAACTACATTGTTAGCAAACAGCCTTAACCGACACACAATTGCATATTATAATTGTCTTTAAAAAAAGATTTTACAATTGGGTGACCAGTTATTAAAAAACAATGGTGATGTCTCAAGCACACCTGCCAAGTGAACTGGACCGCACTTCATTGCATTCGGCTATAAAGGACATCTTCCTTTAATTTGTTTGCTTTCCAAACTCTAAACTAAATAAAGCCGATGATGAAGGCCTTTTGTATAAGAAATGGCTTGTCCACTAGCTTGTTGTCAATGCAGGCAGGTTGCAGACAGGCTATTGAAATGCACAGCAGACAAGTCAGTTAGTTGGCAAGGCACAGGTTAGCTGCCCGCAGAGGAAGGGCTAATTGATGTGTGTTGGTCAGTTACAGTCTGGATGTGACTTATGACTCGGGGGAGCATATGCAGTTGGAGCACGGTGGGCAGCCTGCAGTTGATGAGAGACAGGCCCTGATTTGTCTGCCTTGCTTTGACCCCCTCTACACACAACCAGTGTTTGGCTCCACTCCAGACAACCTCATCATCACCTTCTGCAACAAACAAGACCCTTCGCTGCTGCCACACGTCATTACACCATCTGTGGTCAGTTCATGGTTTGTCCACTGTGTGCAGCTGCCCTTTAAAGTCTGACCACAGCATCAAAGAGACACTCAAATCCCTGACCGTCTTAGACATCCTTCTCCTTTCTAAATGATGCTGTACGCAACAAAGTACAGCCGGTTCGGTTTATCTTGCTTAAGTGAATTTTACTGCTGATGCAAAAAAGCGCACTTAGTTCACTTTACAAGTGTGCTTGGCACTGCTTGCAGCGTCATTAATTGTTTTGAATTCATGATCATCCATGTTTAGATTTATTTTGTTTGAAGAGAATTATTATAAATTGTTTACCTGTTAAGATTGCTTAAAAACACTGCAATATGTTTCTTGTTCTTAAATTGACATCAAAACTACTCAAGCAAGATAAACTGTGATTTCACCCAACAATACTGTGCGTCCTATATTTAGCTATACAGTCAATTTAAGGACATGAAAGCAAAAACATTGTTCATGAACAGTCTTACCAGGCCAATGATTACCTATAATTGGCTTTAAACAAAAGAACATCTACACATGGGTAACCAGGTATTCAAAACAATGGTGACTTTGCAAGCGCACTTGGAAAATGAGCTGGACTACACTTCCTTGCATTGAGCTATAATTGAAAACAGTCCATTATATTCGTTTTGCATGACATTGGCTGATGCCATATCTGAAAAAAACAACAACCATCGAGTGACGATAGAAGTGCAGTCAAGTTACACTTACCAATGTGTGACCGAGGCACAGCCTGTCACATTTTCAAGAGAGCTCTTCGTTGCTCTATGAAAAATCCATAAATCAGGGGAGCGAGAGAAAAAAAGCGAGGCATCAAGTAGTGCCATCATTTGCCATATCGTGCCATCTCCACCTGGGCCATCGAACTGGGCCCATTCTATCGGCTGTCGATGTTTTGGTCAGGAGAAAATGCAGCGGCGACTCTAACAGCGACTTCCTGTCAGCCATCGATTATGGGATGAAGTGGGATGAACGATGTGGCCATGTAGGCGCTCAGGCTTACCGACTGCTTCAACCTGTGGCTCCAAGCTAAACCTATTGATCTTCCATTACTCAATTAGGCCTGGCAATGCTTGCCTGCTTAACACACCTATCCCCTGAGCTAAGCTATTGTGTAGCTGTTTGTGGCAGTTGTAGGTGTAGTGTACGTGGCTGAGGACATTAGCATTGTTTCATATGCGTCGCAGTTGACTATATAACATTTAAGTGTGCTATCCGTGTTGAATGTTTGACAATCAGTGCCAAACTGCTAGACCCCGCTAAATCGAGTAGGCCCGCTTGGAAGCATGCTTCGTAGGCTCGGACAATATGTGAAGAATTACCCCTATTTCCCCTTGTTAACCCTATCCGAGGCTCTCACTATTGCATTACCAAATGATTACAGGGAGCTAGGGCTGGCTCCAAACGAAGTTGGTGGATGGGGGTGCCTGAAGCCGTGATAGTTATGCCAGGGGCAAAATGCGTCTCCCTCTTATTGCCTGCACCATCCAGAAGCAGGTGCTCGTCACCACTCCTCCATCAACTGCACATTGCAATCATGAATGAGAAGCCCAACAGTCCAGATATGTGGAACATTAACGGAACCTCTTCCAGACCACAACGAACAGTGACAATCACATTGTGAAGTTTTAGCAGATGATGCCAGATCAGTTATTTTAGGAATTTGCATTTTTAGGTGTCCAGTGCAATATACACTTTACCCAAAAGAACTATTGTTCACAACATGTTTGTGCACAAAAAATTTGCATTTATGCGTTTTCTGCATTATATTTGTAACAATTAATGTAAAATTATACCTTGTATACCTCAACTGTATGATATAAATATATAATGCACGGGGAAATGGAAATTTTCGGACAAACCTGTGGTACCATCCCCTGCAATGCAAGGAGTAGCTATTATAGGCCACAGGTTCATGATGCCAAACATGCGCAAGTTGTTATCAGGATAATGTTATTAACAGGCGGTTAATTAAGTGCCAGGCGGCTTAATGAGAGCCGTCGAAGGAGTTCGAAAAGCTCTAATGAGGGGGGGGGGGAGAAAGAGAGTAAGGAAAAGAGAGAGAGAGGAAGAGAAGGGGAGGGACGGAGTGAGGGGGATTGTTTCAAATGAGCAAATACTGCTGGAGCTTGTCAGGCCGGAAGACAGCGCTGAACTGAGCACAGGCGGAAGTGTCTAATCTACGGCGCATGCGTCAACATCATACAGCACAGAACACGTGCGGTGTCTTGCTGTTCAACTAATCTTGCCTACTTCCGAATTGATTTCCTTTTTGACCGGGAAACTATATAAAACCTTCAAATGAGTTGTCCACACTATACTGACTAGTATGCTGCAGCAATATAGAGCGATGTGGTGGAAGTATAACTTACACTCAGAAGTAATCAATTTTACATATAGCTGCCAGAAGCCCATACAGCAGAGTGATAAGCGAGTTGATAAGATTTGTATAGAGTAAGCTTACAGTCATTTATTTCGCAGCAAATTTGGTCCAAAAACTAAGCTTTTGACATAATGCTGTTCTGAGTTACCCATTCGCCTAACTTTCCTCATAATCCACACGGAGAAAATACAGGTAGTTTCATAAAATATGGTCGACTCTAGACAGCTGTAGCGACCTATTCCTGGCTTCTGTCTATACTCCTAGCTTATAGTCGGCTTACACCATAAAAATATAAACCTTGGTAAATGTCTGAACTTTCAGATTCAGCTTCGAGTATAGCCAGCTATAGCCAATCAGTTCGGTTAGTGGCAGGTAGCATCGTATAGCAGAAGTCGTCTAGCTTTGTCCAGATTTAATTTGACAGGCAGTTTTTAATGAAACTAATGTTGGGAACAATTTTTCCTTATCCTGGATGGCATTATAATTTATTCTCAGACGAAACACAGTAGGCTACTAACCCAAATCGATGCATAAATCGAACTTTCACGATTTGTGTAGGATGTTTCAGTCTGTAAGAAACATTGATTTGAGCAACAGGACAGAACGAAATAGAGCGAGACTGAGCGAGACAGCTGGCGACTGCATAGACCATGGAGCTCTGTTAGACTCTACATTTCTGTCACTGGCTGCATAGGGATTTTAGCAAGATGTACTACAACAGAAGCCCTGTCTGGCGCATGCATGAGAGGACAGACATGCAATAAGAGACAGACTGTAATTGTGTTAGACAGACTGTCAGACGCCCAAGACAAGACAGCAGAATAAGACTTTGAGAAGTCACAAGACAGCATCAGTGAAGCACAAGGAACGCGCATAGATAGAAGCTCCTGATGGAGTATTTATTAAGGCAGGGAGGGGAGAAAAGTGGATGCCTTACAAGAGAATGGTAATATGAAATAGAAGGCAGATACAGGAGGCCACATGTCCAGGACAGGCTGACAAGACCAGGGCAGTGTCCCGTGCAGTATCTGCTTGGCCATCACACTAGCCTGCTCCTCTCTCATTGCCTATGACAACACAGAGCATACGGTCAGGCAAAACTCTCGGCACGGCCAATTAGTAGCTTGGAAATCCCCTCCATGAATAATTTACCAACTTGCAATGTAGGGAGCCAGAGCATGCAACCGACCATTCTTGTCATGCAGTGCCTGGCGAGCGTGCACTGCCCCTTGAAGAGTGTGCCCATGCAGTTCTTGTTTAACAGTCAAAGATCTATAGCATCTTTTCAAAAGCAATGCAATACTTATGCAAGGAGCTTACTACCAGAAGATCATTTGTTAGTTCACACAAAACCAAATGTTTTGGCCGCAATTTCAATATAAATCTGGGCTGCAGTAGCAGTAGTAAGGGGAGAGCAAAGGTAGAGCAAAGGTAGAGCAAAGGTGGAGTGAAGGTGGAGTGAAGGTAGAGTAAATGTAGACTGATGGTAGAGTGAAGGTAGAATGATGGTACCATGAAGGTAGGGGGACAGTAGAGCAAAGGTAGAGTGAAGGTAGAATGAAGCTAGAGTGAAGTTAGAGTGAAGGTAGAGTGAAATTGGAAGGTATTGTGAAGGTAGAATGGATGTAGTGCAAAGGTAGAGTGACGGTAAAACAAAGGTAGAATAAAGGCAGAGTGCAGGTTCGAGTGAAGGTAAAGAAAAGGTAGAGTACAGGTAGAGTGCAGGTAGAGTGCAGGTGAAGTGAAGGTAGAGGACAGGTAGAGTGAAAATAGAATGAACCACTGGCTGGGTTTAACCTTACGTCGTTACTATGGGGATGCCCAGGCAACAGCTGCTCATTTTATGATCATTCGGCTGGCTTTTTTTTTTTGTCTCATTCAAATTCACACTGATTAGATAGAGCGAATCTCTAGGCTTTGTTTCTCAGCCTCTGCTTACACCTAAGCCTTCATGATTTAATTACCACGTCTGATATGTGTCAGGCCCGTCATCTCACTGCATGCACAATTGCCATTATGTAGATGGTAGCTTAGTAAATATTGGGTGATATTTTCCCCTCAGGAGACCTGACTGCAATTGACCAGCCAATGCTGGAGTACTACAATAGTAACAACACACAGCAGCATATAGTAAAATGGTCGTCAGACGAACATAAAAGCCTGAGCATCCCAATGAATCGGCTGTTTGCTTTTGGTTGGCCTTCACATAGTTTGCACGTGGAATAGCATCATTACGGCATCCTGACAGCGCCATTTTTTCAATATTTGAACAACTCGACATATAGAGATCTGCTCTCACAGTCATGAACTGACCAATCTCCATAACGACACGGTGGCCATTAATCGGGTACAACTGGCCCACTTTTTGCTGAAAGATATGGAAATAAGGAACGTTACTTTTTGTTACTTAGACGTCATGTTTTTAAGTACTGAAATGGAGTGACATATAAGCCCTTATGGGGCTGGGTGGTTTATGTTTCCATGTATGATGTTTGTATTGTTGTGATGTAAAACCACGTGTCAATAAATATAAATATAAAAAATTAAATATATTTCTTTTAATTATGGTTTGAGGTCGTCTCACTTCAGCCAACAAAACTTCATGTTAGATTATGGAATTGAACAATGTTAGGCTTCACATTCCCTCACATTCCCTCACATTCCCTCACATTCCCTCACATTCCCTCATTGACAAACAATTCTAAGTTCCCGTATCCCAACTTTGAACTTGGCACCCATGGCTCTGTAAAAATAAGATGCCAGGAGTAACATGGGAATGGCGTTTAATATCTTGCTTTAAATATTTGTAACATAAAAAAAACTGCTATCCTCAGTCCTGTGTACACATGCAGTCTGGGTGTTTTATTTATGGTAATATATTTTGTGCATACATCAGACATAAATATCAAATCTATATTTAGATTAAGCACAGATGATCAAACAAAATATGATCCTCCTCCACCATCAATGAAACACGCTCAATAGATGTGCACCTAAAAATCATAACAGCATATTGCATAATTTAACTGGCTTGATCAAATGATTATCTACCGATAAAATACATTTAACATAATAACTATTATGCAGTCTGTTGGTTAAGTTTGCATATTTGTTTGTCACACACCGGTTCTGTGTTTACTGTTTAGGTGTGGCAAACAGTCGACAGTACCAAAGCGAATATTTGGACAGCTTGTCGATACCCACTCGCAGGTTTTGCAGGATCATAGAGAAAGTCACACCATGTACAGAAAGGCAGGGGCCACAGTGCTAAAACATAAAATGGTACCCTTCATTTCTGGAGAAACGAGAAGGTGTTGTTAGGATTTGTGGATTTGCAATGACCACCCATTCCCTGCTACCCTGAGAAATTCTACTCACTGGCAGACAGACTGGACAGTTAGTGACATGTCTTAACATTTCACGTGTATTTAGTTGTTGAAAAAACTACTATGCGATCACACTGTATATGACCATCGGTCACGCTCAAAGGGTCATCAGCAGATGATGCTTATACCGGTTTGGTGATCTATGATGTATGTCTTTAAAATGTCGACACGTGCCTTGCTTTGATTATTACGATGTGTGTCGACTGTATTTGTTGGCAAAACTAACGTATGTCAGTGAATGTGGTGATTGATGGCATTTGAGAGAGCAATGTTCTAGACTCCCATATACATCGTTCTTGAATCTAAAATGTTCTACGTTCGTTGAAGCGTTTCATTCAGACATCAAACTGCCTTTCTCGCGTGACAACAACGTCCGTAATCTTTTGTGGGTTTTGGGAAAACGGACATGAGAGACCATCGATCAGATAATGACAGCCCCATCAAACTATCGGTTTCGCAGACCATTAGTCGGCAAATCAAAGCACACCGGAGATTTTTAAACACAGCTGAATCGCACGACAATCGCACTCTACAAACAACAGATTATAACAGCAATCATATTCCCCTATTGCTATTTCTTCCTGTGACAACAAGAGTATAGTACTGCTGACAGTAATTACTGAATTAAACAAACAGCTTTTCTATGTGTTAAGTTAGACTGCTGTGGATCCATTTAAAAGCGTAATATTAGATTGGTATTAATTAAAGTAAGAAGTTGGGTAGGGGGATCAATAAATACATGGACCATGAACTCCTGATATATTTTCCACTTTTTCATTTCCACTTTTTATATTTACAGATGAAAATCACGCCTGCCGAACATCTTCACACACACCTGTGTTGCTGAAACAATTTCTTTTGATTCAGCTAATTGCCAGCATCCTCATCAAACAGTCGTTACATCTCAAAGGCCTTTGCTTTGAGGCATCTCACCGATTCCATTCAACACTGAGAAAGCTTCAGACAAGCCAGTATGCCCTGGTAGTCACCACCAACAAATAGCCTTGTCATTGTCTCAACGTCACCAACATAATGACTACAGAGGGAATAAACAGGCAGACAGGAGTCGTCCGGCCAGCCCCTCCATCACTCTCACTGGATGGGTGTAATTTGCCAACTATGCAGAAATAGCCACCCCTACACTCACAACACTATAGGTAATGCCCAGACAACGTTTAATTGTCACTGTATTAGTCAGCAGCTATTTACCTAAATAAACTCTATCGGATCAATGTGTATCCATAAACATTGATTTCCTCTTTTCATGTTACTTCTAATGTACTATCATTCAGTGATGATCTTACACTATAGCACTACAAAGGAAAACACAGATATCACACAGATGCATTGTTCTCAATTGAATGAACAGCAACTCCAAACCTTGCTGCCTTTGGCAGCTGAAAAATAGAAGCTGGTTAGGCTTCAGACAAGTAGCATTGATACTGACATACTTTAGTATGATTATAGAGCCTACCACTATAATGAAATAACTTTGTGTGGTGGAAATAAAATATTCCAGAAAGACTAAAGCAGTCAAACGGTGACCGCACGTAAAACAAATAACAATTAGTTACATAATTGAGTTTTACTGCACCATGCAACACTTTGAGAATTACTTCTTAACATAGTCTTCTCCTTGTTGTACGATGCAAAGTAATGGAATTAGCATTTTCATCTTGGCTGAACTGTCATGAATACACTGGGCTGGAGCATGCATGAGTTGGCCTGTTTTAGTGTAGTCATCATTCTTCTGTACGAACCTCTTCCTGCCCTTCTGACGACAGTCCTCTGACTACACAGTTTGGCCTCCTTTATCGCGCTTACACAGCAAAAAGCACCCCCTCCCCATCATCCATCCTGCATCTGCAGCTTCTCTGCTCTTGCCAGCATTCAGCCATAGCTGCATTACACGGTCCAGGAAGACATGGACAAGCCAAACCCCAGTCTCATCCGCTGAATGCTTGGTTTCGTGCAGTTTCCTCCTGGAGGACTCATCTCAATTTACACGCCCAGCTCGTTTGTTTTACGTGCTGCAGAGTCCAGAGTGGGAGAGAGGTCAGGAGGACAGACAGACAGGCCTAGAAGTAAGACGAAACAGAGAACCAGTCCTAATTCATCTCCACTATTCAGTCCTGCCTTCTCGTGAGAACTGACAGACAGACAGACAGACAGACAGACCTAGACGCAAGAGGAGACAGATAACTAGTCCAAATTCTTCTCCACTATTCAGTCCTGCCTTCTTGTGAGAACAGACAGAGAGACCTGGAAACAAGAGGAGATAGAGAACCAGTCCTAATTCATCTCCAATATTTAGTCCTGCCTTCTCGTGAGAACAGACAGACAGACCTAGAAGCAAGTGGAGACAGAGAACCAGTCTTAATTCTTCTCCACTATTCAGTCCTGCCTTCTCATCAGGATAGACAGATAGACCGGGAAGCAAGAGGAGACAGAAAACCAGTCCTAATTCATCTCCACTATTCAGTCCTGCATACTCATGAGGACTGACAGACAGACAGATCTAGAAGCAAGAGGAGACAGAGAACCAGTCCTAATTCTTCTCCACTATTCAGTCCTGCCTTCTCGTGAGAACTGACAGACAGACAGACAGACAGACCTAGAAGCAAGAGGAGACAGAGAACCAGTCCTAAATCATCTCCACTATTCAGTCCTGCCTTCTCGTGAGAACTGACAGACAGACAGACCTAGAAGCAAGAGGAGACAGAGAACCAGTCCTAAATCAATTCCACTATTCAGTCCTGCCTTCTTGTGAGAACTGACAGAGAGACAGACCTAGATGCAAGAGGAGACAGAGAACCAGTCCTAATTCATCTCCACTATTCAGTCCTGCCTTCTCGTGAGAACTGACAGACAGACAGACAGACAGACCTAGAAGCAAGAGGAGACAGAGAACCAGTCCTAAATCATCTCCACTATTCAGTCCTGCATATACATGAGGACTGACAGACAGACAGGCCTAGAAGCAAGAGGAGACAGAGAACCGGTCCTAAATCATCTCCACTATTCAGTCCTGCCTTCTTGTGAGAACTGACAGAGAGACAGACCTAGATGCAAGAGGAGACAGAGAACCAGTCCTAATTCATCTCCACTATTCAGTCCTGCCTTCTCGTGAGAACTGACAGACAGACAGATAGACAGAGATAGAAGCAAGAGGAGACAGAGAACCAGTCCTAAATCATCTCCACTATTCAGTCCTGCATATACATGAGGACTGACAGACAGACAGGCCTAGAAGCAAGAGGAGACAGAGAACCGGTCCTAAATCATCTCCACTATTCAGTCCTGCCTTCTCGTGAGAACTGACAGACAGACATACCTAGAAGCAAGAGGAGACAGAGAACCAGTCCTAAATCATCTCCACTATTCAGTCCTGCCTTCTTGTGAGAACTGACAGAGAGACAGACCTAGATGCAAGAGGAGACAGAGAACAAGTCCTAATTCATCTCCACTATTCAGTCCTGCCTTCTCGTGAGAACTGACAGACAGACAGACAGACAGACAGACCTAGAAGCAAGAGGAGACAGAGAACCAGTCCTAAATCATCTCCACTATTCAGTCCTGCATACACATGAGGACTGACAGAAAGACAGACCTAGAAGCAAGAGGAGACAGAGAACCGGTCCTAAATCATCTCCACTATTCAGTCCTGCCTTCTCATCAGGATAGACAGACAGACCGGGAAGCAAGAGGAGACAGAGAACCAGTCCTAATTCATCTCCACTATTCAGTCCTGCATACTCGTGAGGACTGACAGACAGACAGATCTAGAAGCAAGAGGAGACAGAGAACCAGTCCTAATTCTTCTCCACTATTCAGTCCTGCCTTCTCGTGAGAACTGACAGACAGACAGAAAGACAGACCTAGAAGCAAGTGGAGACAGAGAACCGGTCCTAAATCATCTCCACTATTCAGTCCTGCCTTCTCATCAGGATAGACAGACAGACCGGGAAGCAAGAGGAGACAGAACACCAGTCCTAAATCATCTCCACTATTCAGTCCTGCCTTCTTGTGAGAACTGACAGACAGACAGACCTAGATGCAAGAGGAGACAGAGAACCAGTCCTAATTCATCTCCACTATTCAGTCCTGCATACACATGAGGACTGACAGACAGACAGACCTAGAAGCAAGAGGAGACAGAGAACCAGTCCTAATTTATCTGCACTGTTTAGCCCTGCCTTCTTGTGAGAACAGACAGACAGACCTACAAGCAAGAGGAGATAGTGAACCAGTTCTAGTTTGTCTCCAGACAGACAGTCCTGCCTTGTCATGACAGTCTGGTGCTGTTTAGTGTACACAGGTGCTTCCAGGCACTCACTGTCTTTACCCAGGGATCAGCCATCTCAACAACCTCCCAGGATATTATGATGTCTCTCTTAATCCACTTCTCTAGCTATGAGCTGCCTCTGTCAACCTCTCTAGGGAAGATCGTCCACCAAGATGCACCACAAAGATTCGTCTCATTCCACACAATTAGACAGGGCACTGCCTGGCCAGACAAGACACGGCAAGGCAAACTGGAGCTGAAAGAGGCATCGCAAGTGACCTAATTAGCATGGCAAGAGGCAGACAAACCTTGCTGCATGTATTGAAAACTACTATATTATAACATAAAATCAATAATTTACGGCTGAAGCAATTTTTGGTGGCTTAGTCATTAGTGTCCGTTGGTCTAACAGCCACCTGACTTGCTGTCAGTGATACAACTTGTTGCATTTATTCAATCTGAAAACACTCTTAGCAGCTCTACCAATGACATATGTTGTGTTAGTATTGTATGTATATACACTGTAGAGGCAAATGCATTACTTAAAATCAATGCAACTGCTGTGGTATACAGTTGAACGGGTCAGCCAATGTGCACCATCAATATTTCATGTCATAAAGGGCACGTGCAAATCTTTGATGTTTTTTGTATTCCTCCACACCACTCAACCAGATATGCCAATCTTATTATGACAAATGTAATAAAGCGCAGCCAAAATTTATCCATTTCAACTATTGCTTTATAACTGGCTTTAAACGAAAGAACATCTACACATGAGTGACCAGGTACTCAAAATATTGGTGATGTTGCAAGAAACTTGAAAAGTGAACAGGACTACACTGTATTCGGCTTTGAAATAGTGCAAGTGAAACTAGTCGAATAGTAAAAACAAAACTGGCATGAATGTCCTTATTTTATTATTTATTGTTATATGATGGTTGGTTGCAGCAGTTATGATAGAGAGCTGGGCCTGCATCATAAGGAGAATGCTATTGAGTGAATGGGTAAAGATGCGGAGAGGAGAGAGAAGCATCTTTAAAGATGCGAAGAGGAGAGAGAAGCATCTTTTATCATTGTTTATCAACGCCAGCAGCAATGGTCGTTCTCCTGCCTCCATCCTAAGCTCCTGTGTAGTAATTGATTTTTTACATATGTGCATGCGAATAATGAACTAGCCTTCTGCAGCAGAGGTTAATTCTCGCTTGTGTAAACATCAAACACAGCTCAGCATTCAGCTGTGTCTATTATGTGATGCAATTATATAACTGCTTAAGTACATCCAACAAGTATTCATGTACCTTTGCACAAATACAGGATCAATATGGATCATTCAGCCTATTTGGGAACACGTATATTCAAACTCTTATAATTATAGATCAGTGTAACAACTTCTATATTCGGTGTAATTTACTTTTATGTCCTCTGAAACATTCACTCAGACTTATTTCAGTATATACGTACTCACCGAATTATGTCAAGAAATAATTTCAATTGCTACCAGCAGATATGGAAAACCTCAATAAAAAACATGTTGGTTGAAAATGTAAGGAAAAACAAAAGGGACTGCAACATGTTGCTGTTTTTGTTCATCTATCTATCTTTCTATCTATCTATCTATCTATCTATCTATCTATCTATCAATCTATCTATCTATCTACCTATCTACCTACCTATCTACCTATCTACCTATCTATCTAACTATCTATCTAATTTTCTGTCAAGAACAGTATTCTTGCCCACCTGAAGTGGTGAAACCGACCCAGCTGGGTAAATGCTGTTTCTTTTTGTTGAATCTGGCCCACTTCCATGCTGCCAGGTGTATGTTATGATACCTGATCTTTCCTCTAAACATCCATATTGACCCACTTCTGCTAACACATTACTTCCCGCCAGTGAACATGAAGGAATGTGATATAATGCCTAACTGGGGAGTCAAGAATTATCTAGTAGGCTACTCAGAACACACATTTCTCTTCATGCAATGGGCTGACCCTGGCATGTGTCAGTATTAGAGGTCAAATAAACTTTATATATTTTAATTATACGATAATTCTACCTATACTGTGTCATTTGTGATATCATTTGGGTGAATGTGTGCAATTATAGGGACGTCTGCAGTATGTATAGATGGTCTTACCCTAATTGCACATAAGGATGAGAGTAATTATTAGATATTTTATAAGATAATTCTTTCCATAGTTGCTCAATATACCATCTTTGGTTAGTGCCTAAATTCGACATTGCCATGGTCTGACCATGGAAAGTAGGTGTTTTTTTCTCATTTTCAGTGTGAATGGTATCTCCACCAATAAACGTCGTTATTAGATCCTAGCAGGACGAGAGTTAGGTAATGTGATCCCCAAACATTTAGCATGAGTCTATTCTGACTATCATTCAACTTAAGGGCCGATATAGGGATTTTGTTTTCGAGAGGAGCGATGGTTAGCAGATTAGAACTTGATAAATATGCGCATAAACAATACCAATAATGACTATTAATGTACGACTTATATCAGTGTATATACTCCACCAAGCTATATATTTTCTATTGTTCTGAAAGTGATATAACCTACGAAAATTTTAATAATCTCCCTTATAAATCAAAACTGTATTTTTCTTGCATAATAAGAGCAGGTAAACAAAGCAAAAAGTCACACAAATGGGGAAAAGCAAAAAAAATTAGTTAATGCCTCTTACTCAGGATCTAAATATGAGTTACAGTTACTGAATCTATCAGACGCCCGCATGACGATATCATGACCTCCAAACTATTAAAACATCAGTCCGCCACTGACAAGTATTAGAGACTTTCTTTAGGGGGGAAGGAGCTAGGGCAAGTGGCTGCATTCCTCTTGATAACATTTTCCTCGGTGTGTAGACATAAAATGAAACACCAAGTAGCACAGTGTACTGCCTGCTTGGATCACTACAGTCTCAAAAAGATGCAAAGCTCAAGTATTATGTGATTCATGGCAATGATAGCTACAGTCTAGCGAGTTGTAAGCAGCCCCATCCCCTCCCAGGGCCACCTCTTACTCCCTTGTTTAGCTCCTTGTTCTATGGAACATTCGAAGCAGTGTTGGAAGACTATCATTCAAGAAACCATGCAGCTGCCTGCACTATGGATGCCTGCACTATGCACTGAGACTATAGTCAGTAACCCCTGACTAGTGACTCGCTACTGACTATAGTAAGGACTCAGTAGTCGCTAAAAGCAGTCAGTTAATCGCCACTGGGATTAAAACAAGGGATTATTCTGCACTTGAAAGCATGTGGTCGTTTTTGCGCATGTTTGTTGTAATCGTTTGCCAGCATGAACCGTTTGTCCTTGAAGTGACAAATTTCGACTTGCCAGCTGGCTCATCATCTCCCCATGTTAATCCCCTTGAATCCCTGAGCACTACTACGTGCTACATGTCACTCGAGCAACTTTGGATTACAAAAGAATGTTGAAAAAATGTAAGATGATAATCGTTATTATTACAAGAAATGCAGTTGGAATTCACAACTGGAAGACACTACAGTAAATTACATTGACATGGAAACTATACTTTAGAGGACGTCATGTGAATCTTTAGCAAATAGGAATCATGCATTCACATGAATTCCTATGGAGTTCAGTTTCCAAGTCTATGAAATTTGCTGTAAAACAATGTCCTACTGCCCTGCACATTTCCTTGTAAAACATACCCCACGCAGGTGGTGTCCTCATCTTGCTATCCCTGGCAGGTATTGAGTTTAATAAAGGTGCGAAAAGTGACAGAGCCGAGCTGCTGAGATAAAAAGTAGGCCATCTAGGCACACTGGGTGCTGCTGCTGCTGCTTGCATCAATCTTGACGCACATTCGATATACAAATATATATAATATATACATTCATGTATTATGCTGTCCATTTCAAACATTGCAAGTCTACACGAATCTCAGGAATGCTAAAATATGCGGGTGATTTGCAAAGTTTGGTAGAACTAAGCTACAAGAGCAGGTTGCTAGGCTCGATCTACTGAGGCAGCAGGCTGTTATCTTGCTACATAAATGTACAGGAACATGTCTGCTTCACTTCCTTAGGTTAGCCTCATAAATCTGATGAGTCCCCATGTCTATGTGCATTTTAGGACAGTATGTCTGTCCTAGCCTTATGGATGCTAAGCACTACCTTGGTGCAAACAGCATGACGCAAGAAAGTAGCCTGCCTGGTATGTCAATTGATGTACAAGGTTAAAACAAATATGTGACCGAAAATCTTCAAATTGCCGCATTCAATAACAAGAATAAGGGGCATTATCATAAGGAATTTGTTTTGGTATGAAGCCAGCCAGCATCAAAATTGGCATGCCATCAGTTAAACTACGGTGATGCAATGGCTGAGATCTAAGGAAGCCGAAATGCACCATGTTATAGCATCATGGTGTGTGTGTGCAAATCTTTAGCATCTACATAAGCAGCATCAGCAACCGCATCAGCAGGCAACACCAGCAATGGCAGCAGCAGCCAAAGCGGGAGGCACAGCAGCATCCTTGAGCCCTCAATATTTCATAAGCATTGCTGACAGAAAACGCAGACTCATTCAAATATGGCGGCGACAATGCCGATGCACACACCTAATGCTTGTTGGATCTTATTTTCAGCAGCAGCTTAAAGACACCCGGCTCAGTGACCGTCAAACTGCAATTTTAGTAAACCCTGAGTAAACACACAGGCCGCCTTAAAAGCAGCTGCAGCAGTTTTAAGGCAGTTTAAAGCAGTTAACGACGCCAGCTGAGTAGAGATGAGCCCTACCAGTTGGTTGACCCGTCACTCAATCAGCTGTTTTCTTTGTCTAAGACCATTTCCCACCACTTCCTACATTGTTGTGCGCCTCAATCAAAAGTCATTGGTCTTAAACGATCAATTGATGCTTCATGAAGCATAAGTTGTTTCGTCTCTGCAAGGATTTCTCCCTATAGACACGTGGCGCACGTAATTGAAAAGCTCCTTCTTGTCATGGAATGGTTGGTTGAGCCTACGAGAGACTTCAAAATGTGCTGTAAAATGGTGATATGCCATCAAAATTAGCTGCAAACTAATATCATAAATGCGAATTGCAATGTAGAATACTTCTCACAAACCGCTCTGTGTTATATTTATGTCACTTTCAGTTCGCGGAAAAGTTCATTTCGTTGATATTTTTGTTTTAATTCCACAATAAATTGTTCACCGTAAATTTATATAGTAATATCTATGGTATGTATATTTAAACGAAATATATATGTAAATATATATAGTAAGATCGAACATCATAAAACGTTAAACAAGAAAATGTTAAACATTTTCAAATTCCCAAGTGACATCAAGGCAACCTCGTGGTCTGACAAACTGGTCAGTGCTTTTAACCACTAGTACACTGTACAATGTAGGTCCTGCTTTCAAGTCCAGACCGGTTCACTCGATAGATTGGCAGTACCTTGCACTCGGTTTCCATGCCCTGGCAAAAAAAAAGACTCCACCCATGGGACAATGTACATCACGGTGTGGACCGCAAGCCTTATAATCTCATCATTAGATCACCCAGACCAGTAGCACTGAGGCATACAATGTGTTTATATAAAAGTACTGGGCTAAAAGAGGTTCCAGCAGCTAAATTTGTCATCATTGTTAATCATTGTTACATTGACTGGCTAGACTTGCCTAAGAGAAGACATTCTATTCATTGATTTACCATGAAATAATGACAATAATCAAGCAAATTGCTACAGACGACGGCAAACTTTCTTGGTGCCAAAGCCTCCGGAGTGCTGCTATTTAAATGAGTGCTGTTTATTGTGTCAGAAAACCAGTGTTTCTGTCTGATTGATCGAGAACAAGTTGTGCTGCAGTTTGACTAATGCCAGAGGCGACAGAGGCACTACAATTACACGCAGTAACAAACGCTAAACTGGCCTTGAACTGTGATCGTACACAAGTGTTTGTTAATAGCATTAACTGCATATACAGCATATAGACCTGATGGTCCCAATATGCCATTAAACATTTATAGCATGCCTGCCAGCCTGATGTTAATGCATTGAAATATTTCACGATTACAGGACACTTTCACAAAGCCTGTGTAGCACTTGATTTGATATTGGGATGAAGTATTAAGGTCATATTTGCAGTTTGATGTATCCGCTGTTGTCAGGCAGTCATGTGCGGTCATGATGCTCAGTTTTGAATAGAAACGATAAATTCGAATTCTTGAACAATCTCAACGGAGAAAATAACGATAATATACATTACACTAAACAACACATTAATAGTTACCCTACCCTCCACCATGATTCTTTTTCCATGGACATACAAATGTATGTCCATACTTTTTCTAATGTTTTTAGGGGGGAGGGGGTAAAAACCCAGTCTCAGATCATAGACACTGTAGTCTCCATGCTCAGAATAAAGATTATGCAACACTAAGATTACAGGAAAAAATATTCTGGGACAGTTTAAGTTTCAGTTAAGAGTGCGAAGGAGACTCCTTGCAATTGCATTTCCGCTATCGAGGAGCCACCTTTACAACATTGATATAACTAGTACTGATCACCACAGTAAGGGTGTGTCTGCTGTACCACACCACCTGTTGCTGTGGATGAGGAGACAGCATCAAACCATCCTCAGAAGCCTTTTAGGCCTAGTCTCTTCTGTCGAGTGTCGACTGAAAGGTAGTCATAGCAGGTATGTGTCCACCTGCGGGTTTAATCTAATTGGTGCATGGATTGCATCCTTATTAATTAGCAGAACACTATAGAGGCTATGGGAAATACTATAGCAGAAGTAGCTTCGAACTTGTAACCTTCCCTATACAGCGCAGTGATAGATGGCAGCCGAGGAGCAAGGTGAAGTAAGAGGCCAGTCGCTACTCGATAAGGCGAGCAACATCTTAAGGTCATCTAACATATGGCGGAGAATTCGTCCACGCATCTATTGTGCGATAAGGCTCGAGCGTTGCGCATCTACGTGGTTGCCAGGGACAACGGAGCAGCCACCTGTGCGCTCACTGGCTCCAGCAGCAGCAGCACAGTACATCAGCAGACCCCCCCCCCCCTCCCTCCTGTCCTCTGCTGTGCTGCATCATACTCTCTGCTTTTATTTTTCTTTGGAGACACACGCACAATTTGTCAAATACCAATGCAAAGCAGTCCCTCTCTCATTCGCCTCTGCAACGCCATATCCCCGGAGAGAGAGGGGCTCCTTGTCGCATTCCAAATTGACCTCTCATTTTGCACACAAGCACAGACCTGGGCAGGACCTACGTCATCGCATACCTTATAAATATTAAGCAAACACAATGAATGCCTACACTTGAGTGAGGCGCAGCTTTTTCTATAGGATGATGTATGCTCCGTATTCTCATCAATTATCATAGATTTAGCCAAAGCCTTCAGGGACTGTGCTATGAAACAATACCTTGTTGACACCTGCAACCGTGGGCATGGCGGCCATGAACAAGGTAATGAAGGACATTTGGGTTACGATCAAAATAGATAATGATAAAAAAAAAAAGTAGCAATAATTGAGGAGGTATTTACCTGTTTCTCATTGTCCTTGCCTTTGACAGAGGTCGGGGTGACAATTCTTTCGCAGTAGCAGCCCTCCAGCAGAGCGACACCAGACGGCCGGTTTGTCGTGTCATTCTCGTAGTAAAAAAGGAGATTCTGGTAGAGCGCGAACCAGCGAAGTTGCCATTTACCCGTGTCCGCGCTTTTCTTGTGAAGGTACCCACTGGTCGTATTTTCCTGTCGTGCCTTGGAGGCCAAATGAAGCAGTTGACCCTCGTTGATGCGGACAGTTTTCTGCATGTTTCACTAAGGGCTAGCTACGTTGCAGCAGCAGCGGCGACATGGCTGAGAATCGTCCTGCTGCCTGTCTCACCTGCAGCAGCTGCAACCCATCGCATCCAACAAGCCGCTCATGGCCACCTACAGTAGCTCTATGTGTGCGTTGAACGTCTACACCTACAGAGCCCTGTGTGCGCACTCTCTCTATATGCGAGATGAGTTGATGTATAGCAGCGGCCTACACTACTCGATGGCCTAGCTGCTTGCCAAATCTACTCCAGTAGGAAAAGGAAGCCCGGAGCCCCCCGGCTCCCTTTGGCTTGTATTTAGTCAGTATATCTTTTTCTCAGGTCCTTTTTGGTGCTCCTTTCTATGAAAGAATAGTGATTGTTGCTGCTTCCGTCCTGCAGCTCTCAGTTATGCGACGTCACACTGTTGTTTCAGTGGCGAGCTGTGCAGCCAAGCAGGCCCCTTACCTGAGGCCCGGCGGCAGCATCAGCAGCAGCAGCGGCAGCAGCAGCAAGCGTTATCCACCTCCTCATCACGATGCAGTGGCTGCTGAGGCTGCTGGCTGACCAGTGATGGCGGCAAGAGACACCTGAGGCTAGGCCCACACCTGCTCTAGCTGCCGCCGCCGCCACGCCACCGCCACGCGCGCCTACCGCCACTCGCCACGCGCGCCGATATTCGTCTTCCTTGGCCCAAGCACTGGGTGACATGGCTGCTTACATTTTCGTCTGCATCATGCACACAAAACTGCATCAATCCCACAATCGCACTGCCGTTGCATCATCGATTTTCTAGTTTTCTGCACACCTTTTTGCTGACTATGTATTTTCTCACTTCTGATTGCAGAGATTTTTGTCACCTTCAGTTTGTGTGGTATATCCCAAATATCAATTATATGTCCACCTTTTCACTTATGCTTATAATTGTCTGTCCGTCTAACATGAGCCTGTGAGGTGTGTTAATGTCTTTTTGCAATTCTCTACCTGTACCTTCAGTTGTAATGGTATATACATTTATTGTATATACCAAAAATTAGTCACATGTCCACCGTTCGACGTATTTATTTGTGATTCTCTACCAGTCTGTCTATCAACAATGTGCATATATGAAATGTATGTCAATGTCTCTCTTTGCCATTCTCTATCTGTATTCTGTCTGTCTGTCAACCGTTTGCACGTGATGTATGTCAATTAAATGTCTCTGTTCTCTTTGTCTGTCTAGAATGTGCATGCAGTGTGTCAGCTCTGTACCTGCCTGTCTAGCTGTCTGTCTACCTGTCTGTCGGTGTTTCGCCTCTAAGTGTCTGTCTAGCTGTCTAGCTGTCGGTGTTCTGCCTCTGAGTGTCTGTCTGTCTAGCTGTCTGCGTTCTGCCTCTGAGTGTCTCTCTGTTTCTCTGTCTGTATGTCTGTCTGTTTGTATGTCTGTCTAGCTGTCAGTGTTCGGTCTCTGAGGGTCTGTCTCTCTGTCTGCCTATCTGACAGCACTCTGATCCAATCCAGGTCAGTGGGCATAAATACACACGTATCGTGTATCACTGCATCTCCCTGCACCCCTGCTTCTAGTAATACAGACTGACTGCACATTCCTCAAGACCTGCAGCTGCTTCCAGTCTCTCTATCACTCTCTCCCTCTCAAAACTGTGTCACCAATTCAGTTTTTGCCCACTCAGATTGATAGCTCTACCAGATTCTGACCCTATTAAGTCAAGCATGTAGACATCAACATTTTGCTGACTAAGGATCCACAAGGTTAATATTTTTGTGAACGGATAGATATTAATATTTATAAGGTAGACATATGATTATATGATTTGGAAAAATACAAAGCAAGATGAATATACAAAATGTATATACATGGTTATTATTTCTAGATACGTTCTGCACAATGACATCATCGTGATTATAATTGCCCAATAATCAGAAGGTAATATTATTCTTCAAGACATGTAGAGAGACAATCAAGTTATAGAAACATATTTTCAATGATTATGTGGTGGAAATATTCACTAGGAGGAGCTTCGATACACCACACCAAGAGCGACACCTACCGTCCCACAATTAATTAAAAGAAGAAATGCTCTGAAATGTATATATCAAATTTGGATGTTGAAGTTTAGTTTTTCAAATGAATAAAATATTGTTGTTTTTATGTAGAAGATAAGCACTTCATCATGAACGTGTTTTCCACAGGCTACTGAGCGAAGTTGGTAAGAAAATTAATATGTATATACATAATAGTGTTATTACGGTAATACAAAGGAAACCAACTTTTTCGTGTTATGTGCTATTTAACTGAAGGAATGTGATGAAAATGCACAAAAAAGAAGACGACAGATCACATGGAGTTGATCATAATAAGGTCAATTTGCAAAAACAAATTGCAAAAACAAAAATGTAACTCAAATTACTAACTATTGGTGTCCCACAGGGTTCTGTCTTTCGCCCAATTTTATTAATGCTTTTCATTGCCTCTGTTACTGGTGTGCAACCTATATGCTGATAATGTACCTGCCTGCTATCGTGGTTATTTTGTCTAAAAAGTCAATAAGTTTCAAAATTGTGTATCACAGATAACTGATTGGTATGGTAACAACAACACAAACTTTCTATAAACACAACCAAAGTGAGCTAATGTTAGTGTATTCGAATAGAAGAGTCATTTCTGATAACCTAGATTTTGTTATCGATGGATATAATTTGAAATATGTAGATAAGCCATGTTCTATAGTGTTGCCTCCAAGTTACACAGCATTGTTTCTAATATAATTATCATGGCTAGAATTGTTTAATTGCAATCTTGTATAGCATAGACATAAGTGTGTGTGGTCAAAATGATGTCTACATTATGAATGAAAATACATGCAGCCAGATCAGCAGAAAACCATTTCGATCATATATTAATTCTAGATAGTGCTGACATTGTTATAAGATGTACAGTCAAACCAAAAATTATTCAGACACGTTTTTGTTTTTACTTTATTTTAACTGCCATTGATAGTCACATTGAAAATACGCTAAATAACAACTGACAGCTGATTAGGTAGATGTTAGGAACAGTTGCTTTGTCTGAAAGTTGAATAGAAATGTTGTGAACCAAAAAATTATTCAGACACCTTCAGTTAATCAACTTAGTTTGCTATATTTTAGTTACTGATTGATAGTTTTGTGATGAATGGACCTGTATGAGACATACGACAACCATTAATCTAAAGCATTACAATCAATTATTTCAAATTTGGCCCAGTTTTTCCACATATTTGGTGTTGTCTTGAGGATTTTAAAGGCTAAACATTTAGGAATTTTCATGGATTGGGGCATAAGCTGATAAACTATCTGCAGGATGGCATGTCTTTGATTAAATAGCAACAATACAAGAATTTGCCAGGAATAATGATCTATTAACCACACAACTTGGTCAAGTAGACTGATGTGACAAACAATATGATTGGACATGGCTTCTAAAGAAGACCAGGATCGAGGCACATGGTCACATGACAATTTTCAAGGAAGAACACACGACCTTGAGGCCATCAAATAGCGGTTAAAGTTAAGCAGGTTTCTGATATAGACATAAGAACCTGAATTTTGACCGACAAACAAAATGGCAGTTGACTCAATGGACTTGTACTCGCAATTACAACAAAATATGGGTAAAAGAAGCCGGCAGATATTGTCCTGTCTTCATCAAAATGTATTGATAAGCATCCAGTTGAGTGATAAATGTAATTAGACATTTTTGGCTTTCTGGTGAGGGTTTGGAAAGGAATTAAAACCAGTATGCTCAATCGCTATTGTCAAACGTAGGTGACCATGTCGAGCTAAGGGGCTCCATGGCTGCCTCAGATGTTAAAGCTTCATTATATTGGTTGGTGGGATGAATTATGGAGTATATGAAGATGTTAGTCATCACAAATGTCACCACTGCCTATTATTGAATTTACGGAGAGACCTGTCAGGTAATATAATGTTAAATGCCCAAATCATAGAGCTGAGGTTTAAACAGCATTATTTATGACATAAGGGGGTATCAGTATTACATTGGCCTAAATGGACATTTAGGGTAAAATTTAGCAATACTGGAAGTATACAATGCCAAATAACAAGAAGAGCTGCAGGACCTGCTGCAGGGCAGGGGTGGAAAGACCACTGATCAAGAATGGGATTCTAGACTAGATGACTACATGTCCGACATACTGTCAACTGTTCTAGAAGCCCAAGAAATTACAATAATGCGCTTAATACTGCTCTGCAATTCAAGTGCATGTCTGAATAATGTTTGGTTGCTTTAAACACAATTTTCAATTTTATCTTTCTTAGTATGGTATGTAACGAACCATAACAAATCGTTCAAGCCACAAGTTGCTTGTTACTGCTGATAAAGTTCAGACTTATATCTTAAATCTAAAGTGTCTGAATAAGTTTTGGATTTGACTGTATGTATACCATTGTTCTTATGTCTAAATGTATCCATGGGGCTGGCCCCTTCTTATCTTACTCATGATGTTATGAACTTTGATATTAAATGGTGTTAACACAAGAATCCTTACATAAGAAATACTTTACTGTCGTTTTTAAAAAATATAATCATAAGTATAATCATAACATGATTGTTGAAGTATTTATAGTTTTTCACTTGTTTATGTGGTTATATTTATGTGCGTTTATTTTTCAGTTTATCTTGTCATTTCATTTGTCTGTGGAAATATCTGCTTTTCGTAGCCTGTTATTATCCATGACTGTATTGCAATCACCTGCCAAACAGTACAAATTGGTGCTAGTCATTTTGTATATGATAAATAAATATTATCTTTGAATTTATCCCCGTTCTGGTTTTTCTTCGTTTTCTTAAATTATCCAAACATGCATTTATAAATTTGCTAATATCCAACAAATGAGGGGAGGTACGATTAAATTTACCGAAACGAAACAAAAAAAAACAGAGCTAGGGAAATGCCTTTAATTGGCTCTGAGAACTTACACCTAAATAAATGCTATTTTAAACTGAATCGCATTGGCCAACCTTACCTGAGGTCAACGCTAAATAAAGTGAGCTATAGTTTCAAGCTTCGTCAGACTTGGGTGGGCAAATAGAGTCTATTGCGTTTTGTTTGGAACGTCAGAATAAGGGCGGGTCTTCTGTGTGGGTAGAGCTTCGTTGCACAGGAGAGAAGCACCCCAATTGTAAAAATTATGGATAAATCATAAAAGAACACAACAAAAAACAATCTGCCATGCAAATTCAATAACAATAGCATGTATTGTAACTCGTGAGTTCGTGATTTGTAGTGACTTAGAGCGCAACAAATAACTAGACTTAACTTGGCTTAGATGGATTTCCCTACAATGGAGTAACATATTATTTGAACTAAATATATTTACATTTTATTACTCGTTTGTTACTTATATGTATATGAATGTCCCTATTGTAAAATAATTTCTGAGTCTTAAATTGTCTGAGTCGTCTCATCATTGTCTTGTAAGGAGGTACAGACTTTTGAACTCATTTCTATTCTGTTACATCAACTATCCTCAATTCCAAGAGAGATATATGAACACATGGAATGTACAGACACATAATGATAAGGTCATGAGAATTGTATTCCAATCTGTGTCCTTCCAAGGTCACCACATAGATTTGAGTGAACCTTGGTCCTTATTTCTACCTTCCCTTTATTCAGTTTTCCAAAGTTTCGCCTGGACGCCCATGACAATTTAGTTTTACCCAACTACATGAATGAAGTAAATAACATGTCAAATATGTCCTCATATAAGAATGATATTCATAATTTAGAGAAGAAGAAATTGTTGATCACTGCCTGATAAATGAAGCAGATACTACAAATGAAAGGTAAGTAAATAAATATTATATGTACTTATTTCCTTCATAATATTTTGTAATTATGGCGTTCAAATATATTGTATTTCGTGCCATAGAGTATCTTTATCAACCTTTTGCATTAAGAAATAGCACATATAGGTGATTTAATTGCTAAGATTATTCTACAGCTTCTATTTGCCATATCCAAGTTCAATCACGTTAAAAATTTAACTGAATTGAATTAGTAGAAAGAAAAGAAGTGATTTTCCAATGTGAAAGACGAAGTGTAATAAAGGCGTTTGATTGATTTTCCTGATCAAAAATATATTCATGAGTTATTTCGTGTATAAAAAAAAAACAGGCAACGTTGATTCTTGGCTTTTGTCAATTTGAATCATGGATTTAAGTCTTGTGAATTGAAATTATGGGTTTTAAGTCTTATGAAGTAAAGTTCTTGAGTTGAGAATTTAATGTTTTGTTTATTGGAAATACAAATTTTGGTTCCTTAAAAACTATTCAAAATTGTCAATTGGAGTTTTAGAAGTGGCTTATCTGACATTAGCAGCCTTTTTAACTCTTAAAACACGACACAAAGATAAAACAATGATTATATAACTGCGTTGATATCCTAATTCAAAAACTTCAAACTCCCGTTTATTATTTGTGTCCAATTGATTTTTGTAAAATCAAACTTGACTGTGTATAACCCTTTTCGTTTTTTAAACCAATGGTTTTTTGAAAACCAAATATTTCCTCAAATAGTTAACTTATTTAATTTACTTTTTCTTAGTCAATAGTTTTCCTTTTATTTCCACTTGTTCTGAATAACCCCTTATTTGAGCGGGGGTACAGTATAATTGAACGGGTAGGGTAGAACTTCAGCTGATTTAATTGTCATGTTAATGTTAATTTATGAGCACATGAAACCCGTTTGCATAACTACGACAACGATTCGTTTAGAATTGAGATTTAAAAAAAATCTGTGCCATGGAAGCAGAAACAACCTTGCTTTTATTTAACAAATCAAAACAGTGGCTTTGCACCACAAGAAACACGGGGAAGGCTGGAAAATAATTGTGTGTGTGTGTGTGTGTGTCCGGGCATTAAACGGGGAGATCTGAGATTCAACTTATTCTTCTTTGAACAGCTTTCCTGCCAGCATTATTCCTCCTACTGGTGAACCAGGTTGAAGCTCAAATTGACTGCATCACTCTCACTGCAAGCGGAACTGAAGGCACAACAGGGGGGCCCTCTGTGTCTGTCAGTGCCACTACATACTCTGAGGGCAATGACGTAACAGGTCAGTGGTTATTGATAATTTTTAACATAAAAGAGCTCTTTAAAAGAGACTGGTGTCGCATTTGAGTTGTCTAAATTTAGTCAAGGTAGCAAGGCGAAAATTAATTTTAACAACTTACAACATATTTTCCTAAATTTACTGACCACAAAACGATGACGTGCTACACAGCCATAAGCCATTTATGGTATTTCATAATACCTGAGGTATACATGGCCAAATGTGCTATGTGCGTTTTCCGTGCGTTTGGATAAACGCATGGAAAACGCAAGGTTTTCACCTCATTTTAATTAGGCAAAAACCATGCGTTTTTCATGCGTTTATCCTTCTCATGGAAAACGCACTTGGCACATTCGGCCATGATATATTATAGATTCCGACAAAAAGAACAATTAAAACGTTGCATGGTGTTTGAATTTCACGTTTATATTACATTAATAAATTTAACCATAAAATGTTTTATCCACACTGTATGTGATTTTGAATGGACGTGATTTTTAATCACAGACACCTTAAATTATCAGAAGAATATGTACAGTACACTTGAGAAACAAAACAGTGATTTTACTTTATATTACAGTTCTCCATACTTTCTCCAAAATTTGGGCCAAAACAAAAAGTGTGATTATGTCTTTTGATTCAAAATTTTGTGGCCCATCAATTTGGCCAAGAAACCTTTTGCCTCAATAAAATTCCAGAACCTTCTACGTTTACAGCAGATTTTAAACTCCAGATATCTATTGGTTAAGGCAGCCCCTCAGCCACCAAAGAGTTCTGGAATCGCATGACGTCCTCTGAAGTTTAATTTCCAAGTCTATGAAATCAACTGTAAGTCAGAAACAGTCATTATGTACATTGTAAGACGATTTTCTCTGTTGCAGTGACGGTCCAAGGGAGCTACCTGAATCTGCTGCTGCAGGCCAGAGATGCTTACTCCGGAGATCCCACACCGTTGGGGAGTTTTGTGAATCCGACAGGAGGAGCCACCCTGAGCTCATGCTCATCACCAGATGACTCTGTCTCAGTCTCATCAGCCTCAGCTGACATCTCAGCCACCTGGGTGGCACCCTCTACCGATGCTGGAGACATTGTCTTCTTGTGAGTTAGCCTTCTTTGGATATGATGTTTAGGAAATACTTTTAAAGAGTTGATACACCAGTTTGACTTGCAAAGAAGAGCAGCTAAATCCAGTTCAAACACCGTCTTGTGACATCAAATTTTATCCTGATTGAGTGAATTTGTCAGTTTTGTCCGTTTTGACTAACTTTCTACCATGCAGGATTTTCTGTGTGGTGGAGTGAAAACATCTGAATATTCAATTTCAGCGTCACAGTAATTCAGAGCCCAGACACAGTATGGACCAAATTGCAATCTTCCGTAGTTATTTCCACCAATTACCACACAGGTTTAGACTACTTCTTTCTAAAATTACATTCCAAAGTCTATTCACGTTCATGTGCTTTTTATGTTTTTTGTGTTTTTCACCCATATGATTCTATATGGTTTCTTTCTTAGGTTCAATGCTCTTCAGAGTGACCTTTTTAAGAAGTTGGGACAGCGTTTATGAGAGCCTGGCTTCTTCACAAGCTAGAGATTTGGCAGTGCCTTTGTTGAATTTGGTATGATTGTCATGAATTGAAATTTTCAATGGTCACATGGATTGCAATGAATAAACCACATTTAAGTTCAAGAATGGTTTCCTTTCCAGATGGATAACTCCGTCCAAGCCCTTGTTTCTAACTACATTGGAAGCAAAGTGATTTTGAACAGGTGAGATACAGTAGTGTTATACACCACATCTCATAAACTTTGAAACTAAACTCCAAATGACGTCATGTGAATCCAGAATGCCCATTGGCTTAGGCAGTCCCTGAACCAATGGGAGTCTTGGATGCATGACGAGTTTGGTTTCTAGTCTATGAGTTCAGATAGATGTTTGTAACAGTGACTTTCTGTAATCAGAGGGGACAACATCAGGAGCATAGTTCGCATGGATTTCGACAAAGTGATGAATTTGGAGGAACAGACAGAGATAGCCATGTTAATCAGTGATGCCCTGAGAAATGCCAACTGGGCCCTCAGTGTACAGAACATAGGCAGTGTATCTATCAAGGATCCCATTGACATGTTCATTCCCCCTGACCAAACCACTCTGTCAGGTAAGTCATTGGTTTTATAACTTTCAAAGGAAGAGGTGCAGTTGAGTTAGTTTTTTTTCCTTAGTTGTATTAACCTACATTATGCTGTTTTTCAACATTACTTCAAATATTTTAGTTTTCAAAAAAAAAAAAAAAAAAAAAAACAACGTCACAACTAAAGTACTCAGAAAACGAGTCCAAACTGCTTGGTCCAGAATGTAAAACTGCTGCAGCTGCAGGTCTTTGTTGAGTTGAGAGGTCATTCCTTTCTTCCATTTCCAATATCAAAATACATGTAGTTCAGAGCATATTTATGAACCACGTTACCAGGAAGTTTTAGGTACATTGTCTACTTGAGAGAATCGTATTTAGTTTTGTGGCTTTTGTTGATTCCAGTTGAAGTGGATGACGTATGTTTCCTCATTGAAGCCATGGACAGTTGCCCTGCTGGATTCATCTGTTCCATTCGTACGGGGCTGCCAGTCTGCGAGTGAGTCAAATATGACTACATATCTGCCACAATTTGATGACGCATATTGTACCACTCACCAGCAATTTAACTTTATTAACCCATGGTATAAATCCTCATTTACGCCAGTTAACCGCAAGATAAGGAGTCCAGCCACTAGATCGAGTTGGGAGAGTCAGACAATAAAGCAGCGTCTTCGGTGTCAAGTTTTAAAAATACATCCTCAAATCTTCATGTCCAACATGTAACTATTATATATTCGTTTAATGTGTAATCATTATTATAATATTGAAATATTTTTACATTACAGATGTGACTTGACCCAAGGCAGCTGTGATGGGATCCCTGATTATGGATACATACCAGGTGCTCTCACACTTCCTAACGGACAGTATATCTGTGATGCTATTTCAATGTATTTATATTGGGTGATTTCATCTCTTGTTGTATTGTGCAGGTTCAGGAGAGGACCCCATGGCGGATAAGTATGGCACTTGTCCTCTGATCTCTATAGACTGTGCAAACTCTATGACTGACTGCGGCTGGGACTACTCTTGCCCTGACAACCAACTGTGCTGTGAGGATGGTTGTGGGGGGAAGTTGTGCACAACCCCAGACCCCATCCCAAGTAAGTCCCCCCTACAAGATTATCTCTGACCAGATAATTAAAAAATTATTTATCACCCTGTAGTATTAGTTTATCACAAGTCCACCTCTGAAGCAAATTTCTTGATCAAAATTTCAGGCAATGTGCCAGTTAGGCTGGTGCAAGGCACCTTCACTGCTGGCATTGTTGAAGTCCTCTACGATGGCACCTGGGGCATGGTTTGCACGTCAGGTTGGGATCAATTTGACACCAACTTCTTCTGTTCAAGACTTGGTTACCAGGCCGGATATTCTGTAATCCCCAGAATACCTCAATTTCAGTAAGTGGATATAACTGAAGTGATTGCTTTAATGCACTCTCTCAAAATCGTTTTGTATTTAATGTGTGAATTTGTCTCACAAAGGACAACATCGACCACAGTTCTAATGGACAATGTCCAGTGCTCAGGCAAAGAGTTCCACTTAGGCCAATGTCACCACCAAGGCTGGTACAAGACAGGGTGTACTCCTGATGACACTGTAGCCCTTTATTGTCTCGAAGTATCAGGTAAGCAACTCAAAGTTTCACGTTTCACTGTTTCAAGAACACCTAACACAGAACATTTCATGAAGACCTATAAAATATTTTGATGAGTTGGTTGTTTGAACTTGAAGGAGTGGCTATTGGTTAGCATTAGCCAACCTGTCTTAGAGAGCATCCTTACTTGTTGTATATCTGTCAAGCTTACAAGTGAAATAAAAATTTCAATATGAATCTTTAGCATACAGTAATTAAATAGATAAATACATAAAACTACAAGAAAGCAGTCTCAATATAATGCAGTAGTAGCCCAGAACCTTGTATCCTTTAACACATGGCATACTTTGATTGCAGATGGAGTGGCAGAAGCTATGGTGACTGATTTGCAGTTCAACTCTTTGGAACCAGATGACATTCCAAGACATGGAAGTGCTGACATTTCAGAGAGAGCACCACCCACTGCAGAACGCTACAAGGAAGGATTCCAGACTCAGGTCTCCATTACAGCAGATTTCATAGACTTTAAATGTCTGTTAGTTGCACTTAGTATTGTTAATGAAATGTATATGAAGACTTCACTGAGGGGTGGTGTCTCTGCTCTCCTATGCATTACAGAAAATGCTAAGTTTTATCGGCATGTGAATTTCATCTAGCTCTCAAATGCATTACAGGAAATGCTTAGCTGTAAGAGCATGTAAATTTCATCTAAAAGAATGAAATGAACTAAAAATAACATACATAGTTACTCCATCAGTTGCTCTCTTCATTAATATAATTTTTTTCTGAACTTCATCTAATGCATCTCATTCCTCCAAATTTTTCTTACAACTAGTGGTCTCAAAATAACTTTGAATTAAGTTCTGAGACCACTAGTCATCATTATTGTTGTAAATAACTTGTATTTGTCAATGATCATAATAAAGAATCATACATATATAAAAAAACAATAAAAACAAAACAACTAAACTCTAGAGGACGTCATGTAAATCCAGGACTCCCAATGGCTGATAAACTGCCTTAGCGAGTCCTCGATTCACATGGGTGGCAGCTTTGGTATACAAGCTTCTAGAACAACGAATACTCCCAATTAATTTAATGAAAGCATAAGGAAATGTAGCTGAAGCCACAAATTATTTTGCAGGTGGAAACTTTTATGGCCAACAGCCCAATTACTGCCACTGTGGAGAAACCCACTTTGACGTAAGTTCCTGATACATTTACAGATTCCACATTTGGTCAAACTGAAATATAGCAAGCAAATTAAGTCTATTCTTGAATATTACAGTATGAGTATAACTCTCAAAAGACTAACAACAAATGAGAGAGCTCTCAAGGCTTTTCACTCCAGACTGTGATTGGGTAATTGCATTCCAGAAACAATGGTGGTTTCGTGCAGGTCAACCTACGACTCGGCTTCTCAAGGATGTTGAATGCAAGTGAACAGCTGTTGGCTGCTTATCACCTGAGGGACAGCCTGGAGGCCAACAACTGGACCTTGTCCATCGAGGGCAAGGTCGCTTCTGTGACAGATCTCATTCATGATGCTCAAGGTGAAACGATGACATAATCAACAAATGCTATGAAGTGCTATGCTTGCATTGTTTTGTGTACCTGATCACCCATGTGTTGATGCTCTTTCGCTTAAAACCAGTCATGTGTAATTGTTTGTATGTTAACTGTATACTAAAAAGTGGTTAGTTTCCTTATCCTTTAAGAATTACTCAAATTCTTTTGCTCTTCTTGTTTTTGTTTTTTTTTGTGCTTTTTTTCCATTTTTGTTACTTCATAATAAATTTTAAATGTTAAATATAATAGGGGATATATCCACTCTTGGGTAATGGTATTTTGTAAATGTATCCCCTTCCAACACATTATATGTTATTTTTATATCGCGTGCTGTTTGTTAGATATAATTGTAAATTAATGTACTAGAGTTTTGGTAACTAATAAAATGTCTAAATGTCTAATGTCTCAAGCAAGGTAAACTTTGATGTCATAAGACAGTGTGTTTGAATTTGATTTGGTTGCACTTCATTGCATTTGGCAGTAAGAAGTAAAGATGAGCTTATGTCTTGTGTTGGTTTACCTACCTTACAGTCTACTGGGTGCATTGCTTTTGCAGTGTCATTGGTGGAAAAGGACATTTGTACAGTATTCACTGCAAAGGGAACTTGCATTAATGGAGGCATGTGTGATGTAAATAATGGAATGCCATACTGCAAATGCCCAGATGACTATGGAGGCATGGTCTGCGAAAGTTCGTTGCAGAGTTCTAGTTAGTAATTATACATTTGTATTTATACGACAATTTTATTACATATGTTGAGGAAACCAAACCAAAGATTGACACCTGTATCTATTTTTTTAAAATTCGAACTAATTTCCTCTCTCCAGCACCTCCTCTTGAGCCACCTGTAGGTGATGAGCATGACGTGAATTTAATCAACGGTGGCTGCAGCTGGGGCTTTGCTTACGTAACTAATGACGAATACAGTGGCCATATTTGTGATACGAACTGGAGAGACGTGAATGCTGACGTCATCTGCAGACAAGCAGGCTATTCTGCAGGGAAAAGGTAGAAACTATAATCAAATTTAATCAAATTTAATTCAATTAAGTTCAATTGCTTCAATGTTTCGATATACTTCAGAATTCAAATGAACACTGCTACCCTTACGTCCCCAGTTGTCATGGACAAATTGACTTGTGACGGAGGTGAATCAGGGCTACATGACTGTTCCCATGAGGAAGGGACATTTGCTTGTGAGGAAGGACACCAGGTGGCAGTTATGTGTGACATTGACCAAGGTCAGAACTGTTCTCTCTTTTGTTCCTACAACAGATTCGTAGACTTGGAAACTGAACTCTAGCGGACGTGACATGAATGCTTGACTCTCATTGGCTGAGGGACTGCCTGAGCCAATGCGAGTCCTAGATTCACATGACGTAATCTGGGACAGTTTTTAAGCCTGTGAAATCTGCTGTTATGACACTGTATAGATTTACTCTTTATTTATTAGATATACTTTGCATTGAAATATCTTGTGTTGGTTAGCTTCAGTGTTGTACTCTTGCTAGAAATACTGACGAGTCAGCCATAAATTGGCTTGCTGATTTTATGTTAATTTGGGCTAATATCGGTCTGATTACTGCCGAAGCTTGGCAAAATTGAGGCAATGTGGAATTTTATCTGGGCTTCCTTTCTGCAGATGAGGTTCTGCTCGTGCTGACGACTGATTTAGACTATCAGGCAGGGTATGAGGATTTGGAACAAGGAATCGGTTATGACCTGAGGTTGGTCGTCACAGACCTGGTGAGTTTAATATTTTTCCCAAGCCAATATTATTCTGCTCTTTGTGCCAAGTTAATTATCTGCACTTTGCATATCTGCATTTTGCTCTCGATCAGATGGACACCATCCACAAGGATTTCCCTCACTTCCAGGAATCGCGATTGTCCAAAGTCAGGTATGTCATTCGTTACAGTAGAACTCATAGGCTTGGAAACTTAACTGCAGAGGATGTCATTTGAATCCATTCCAGGACTCCCATTGGCTAAGGCAGTACCTCATCCAATGGAAGTGCTGCATCCATGTGACGTCCTCTGCAGTTTAGTTCCCAAGTCTATGAAATCTTCCATTTGGAGTGCCATCCAAATGCACTAAATAATTACAGCAGTCCTGGTGTCACATGCAAGTCACATGCACCACCAATAAATCGAAATTTGCTTTCTTTCAGTGATGACCTTGGAAACACTGTCCTCCATGTCACCTTGGGTTTCAGTCACGGATTACCTTGGCAAGAGAACATTGACATCACCCTGCAATCCCATAAGGTCATGAGCCAGTCCAATTTCGTGTTCCAGGTTGACCTGGTGAATGCCACTGAGATAACTATATTAAACTTTCATTATGAAAGCCCTGTCCCAGTGTTTTGCGATTCAGACACAGGTATATGGCACTGCATTTTTAATTAACTTAGATGGTCACAATAAACACAATGGTCTCCCAAGTGGAGACATCTCGAATTCGAATTATTTCCATGCTGTTTATGAGCACTCAATATATGGATGTTTTCTAGTTGTGTTCACCAGGGCACCATAATATTAAATGACACACTTCTTATTTCTAGTGTTAGTCACTCCCTCCACAGATGTCTGCTCCATCAAGGATACTCTTCTCCTGTGTGCAAATGGGGGATCATGCGATGCCAACAACGCAACATCATGTCTGTGAGTGGTACTAGACCTTACAACGGAGCTCGTATACTTTTAAAACTAAACTCCAGAAGACGTTATAAATTATGAATCCTGCAGAACTCCCATTGGTTGCCTTAGCCAATGTAGTGGAGGCTCTTAAGGCCAAAAAATGGCAATATCGTTATGCGCTGGACAAAGGTGTGGAACTTTCCCAGATTGAACCTCAGGAGATAAGCTTTGCAAAATGCCTAAGCTCCAAAAAGATATGCATGGGGAACACTTTGAAAAATCAGTTTCCATGGCAACAAGTGAGCTAATTCTGGTTTGGTTGTGAGACAACTTTATTCGCACCTGGAATTCATTTAAATTAAGTTAGAATAATGATTTTTTAGGCAATGATGCACAATGCCAAATACCTCCAAATGCATATAAAAATAATGGGTCAGGCCAGGTTTGGTTTCCATGGAAATGAGTACATGTCTTTAAAATTATATCTTTTTAAAGAAACAAATATATTAAATTCTACCAAGGCCAGTGTTACATGTTTATCTGTATTCTAAATCTTTTAATGAAAACTCAGGATTTCACATAAAAAAAAAAACCTTAGTTCATCAGTTTTCTCTGATAATAAATTAGTAAAATGTGTTACTATGGCAACAGGTTTGACATACTGGTTTCACATAAAGCATGTATATGCTTGAATTACAAGAGAACTACTGCAGATTGGGACTTAAAATTTTGCACGAAGGCACTTCCATGAAAAATCCATGAAAAGCGCTCTAAATCAAATCTCTGTATTAATTTAGGTTGCCATAGTAACTGCAAACATATTCCAAACAATTTCTTTAAAATTAAACAATCATTCTTGGAAACTAGATTATAGACAAGTCTACTATCCTGGTGACTTGGAATTGTATCTTGTGGAAGGTTAAGAAACCGGTCTTTTATTATTTTCCAATCGCCAAAATGTTTCTCTAAGGAAATATTTGTGAAATATGTTTCTATGGCAACAGGTAGGCCAAACCAATCCCATGTGAAAGTTGAAACTTTTTGAATTACATGGAAGATACAATAGAGTGGCATTTGAAACATGGTAAATTTTAAACTTTTATGAATAACCTACAAAATACATTCAGAATAGAAGTGCTAACACAAGCTGGGTTGCCATGGTAACCAGCAATAGGTGCATAACAAATATAAAATTTTTAATTTAATATTTGAAAATGAACTTTAAAAAAACATTTTTTAATGGACTAGTGAAATTCATCTAAACATTTTTTTTAATTGAGGGACTGGTCTTTAATGATTTCAATGTTTTACTTTTGAATATGTGGTATCCATAGAAACTAGGGGGTTATTCTAATGTCATGTTGAAAGTTAATTGGCCAATATGCAACCTTAGGCAATAGTAACGAAGAAATTTATCAAAATTTCCATACATATCTATGTAGACCTAGCAACAGAAATATAACAACTCAATGGAATTGCATTTGAATTGTGGTTTCCATGGCAACATGTTATCAAAAAAAAAGTATAAAAGTGAACCCCAAAAAAATTTTAAAAGGTAGTTAAATAGGTTTCACGATTAATATATTTTGACAAAATTGTTAACTAGACCTAATCCTATGTATGCAGAATGCAGTAACCATGGCAACTTACAAAAGCGATCAAAGTACATGCCTTTTTGACAACCAGTATCCTATGCAAAAGAGCTACCATGCCAACCAAGTGATCTATCGGCTATACATACACATTCTGATGGCTTTCTAAGCGTCAATGCCAGAATGACAGATTGAATAGAAGCATTCCATAATTATCATAACTTTAATCTGTCATTTGCAGTCAATGTCTCCTCAGTTATTGCCCTTATATGGTATAAGACAGCAAAGTAATTTTCTATTTTGAAGAAAACTGTCATTTTCTTTGGAATATTTTAAACATTTAATAATATTTCCACTATTTTGAGAAATTTTTTATAGTCTTAATTTAAAATGAGTGTAAAATCAGCATTTCAAAGCCCAGTTCCTGCTTAGATCATTCTCCATCCAGAACTATGCTAAGTTGCCAATAGGTGTTCGTGAACGATCGAGCATATCTGTTCATTACGTAGCAGCAATCTGGGTTGTTTTGGGCTGTTCTGGACGGTTAGAAGCGATTCAGCAGTATTTGAGAATCGGCCACAACAGTTTTGTGCATGAACAAAGCTGTCTGGGCACTTGGTGAAAGATTGTTTACATAAAAAAAAATGTCGCAGAAACCTAGTGGCATCATAGCGAAATGTAATGAAATGTAACAAAATGTGGTAGAACCTAGCAAATCAGGACAGAATCTGACATATTGACACCATGGGTGTGTCTGATATATTATTCATCTGATATGCCTAATATGGCAAAATGTAATGGCCTAATTAGCATAGTTCCTCATTAATTATCACTCATATTAAAAACACCCCACAACAGGTTATTTATATATATGTATCATTTAGTCAGGTTATTTATATATATCTATCAATAATTTATTCGTGCTTATGACATTACAGAAATTAGTTATGCTGTCTCCTGTTTTTTTTTTTAAATAACATGTCAGTTGCCATGGAAACATGCTAAACTTAAGGAGGAACCTTAGGTTTTGCCACCTCTTAAAAATCTTCAAATATGGTAATTGTATTACCATGATTGATAACCAAAAGGTTTAACTGTGCTTCAAAGTGCAGGTTGTGGGCCCTTTTTGAACACATGCAGTACACTATCCAGAATTAAAGGCTGTGGTTAGTTGCCATGGTAACTATTGCTGAAAAACCAATATGAAATCTTTTTTTTTGTAATTCATTGTATTCAGTGTGACAATCCTTCAAACCAATTTGCAGCATATTTTGACTCAATTACAGTAATTAACTGAAAAGACTACCTGAATGTAGGTCTAATCATATCCAGTATCTGAAGGTATGTATAGTTGGTTGCTATGGTAACCAGTGAATACAAATCAAAAATAAATAGTTTTTTTATGTTAAAATAAGAGAAATATCTAATAGTAATCAAATGGGCTGACTGTTCACCACAACCACATCATTTGAGCATATAATCAGACTAATCATCATTTTGATAGACACCAGTTGCTCAAATCTTGATAGCCTGCATTTTAGAGTAAATTTGAATTTAACAAATCTTCATAGAATGGGAAAGCAAAATAGACATCAAGTGATATGGAGATTAAACACAATATTTGTACCCAATAAATTCTGTATTAATGATGAGGTTGAACATAATAATCTTATTTTTGGTCAATATAAGACCCACTATATATCCTTGGCACTATTGTATCAGCCATATTGGCAGCCGTCTTGCCTTTTACCCCCTTATTGTTTATCACCAAATCCCTGAAGAATGCGATTTAATGACTGATAATTGAAAATATGGATAATTTGGCATCTTGAATGGAATAATCATTTCTGAATACTGTGCATGTCAATATTTACCAAATGCCAGCCACTTTGAACCCTAAGATTTGAAAATAAACAAACTCAGTGCTTAGCAACCATGTCATATGATACTTGATTTTGATTTTCTGATATTTTTGTCAATATTTTGAGCAGTAGAATATATCATTGCCTGGTTATTTGGCCCTAAGCAGCCATTTGAGCGATTTTGGTCGCCATCTTGGATTTCACCCCTTTATCTTAGAAATATTTTTTGAAACTGAGGGGGTGCACCAAATTTCATAGCTTTGTCCACTCTGTAACGATTTTCATGCTAAGAGCCTCCACTAATGGGGATCCTAGATTCACATGACGTCCTCAGCCAGCTCTGGAGTTAAGTTTCCTAGTCTATGAAATCTGTAAAACAGGAGAGTACATATTTAGCTCTGTGAATGTACATCGGGTTTCTAAATTTTGAAAAGATAAAATACAGATCTTTTTCAGTTATTGTTTACATTGTGTTTTGTCTTCCTAGGTGTCCTGAAGGATTCACCGGTCCACTCTGTGAAAGAGGTTAGCATGATTATAATCTAATATGAAGATAACCATGGACAATACAGTATACACCGTACTATTAAGACCACCTGGGGTGCATATTAACTGGCTTAATGGCAAGATAGTGTTAGAGTGGTAAAATATGATGGTTAAGCAAACTGGGGTCTAAAAATGGGATTTCCACTGTAGTCACACACACATAATTATGCATTAAACTATAATCTTTAATTGTAGATCGCGAAGAATGCGCGGAAGGAAGTCATCGCTGCAATCAGTTTTGCAACAACAATATTGGCAGTTATGAGTGTTCCTGTGACAGTGACTATGAATTGGCCTCTGATGGTTACGGATGTAATTCAGGTAATAAAGGAATATAAATTTAAGGAAAAGGAGGCCAACTTCATTGTAAGCAAGCTGTATCAACTGGCAAACAAGTACCTACAAATTACTTTAAACAAAAAAGCATCAATTGCAAAGTGAACTGGACTTCATTTATTGCATTCCGCTATTGAGGACAGCGATGCCAAGCTTGTTTAACGTTAGATTAATTAATGGAAAAGATCCCGCTCAACTTTTTTTCAGTTCATGTGCCAATCACCATTGAGGGAGGCAGTTGCTTTGCGGGGCGCCTGACCACCAAATGGGAGGGCAAGAAAGGCACTGTCTGTGACTCGGCCTGGGATGAGGCTGACCTGACTGTGGCTTGCAGGCAACTCGGCTTCGATGGCCCGTATGACTCCTTTCTAGCTGACATGATTCTAACTTCAGTGCCTCCTTCTGCAATCTTGCTGACTGGTTTCAGCTGCAGTGAGGTGGCTTCTAACTTGGGCAAATGTGGAAAGTCCAATTGGAATATCACTGATGGCTGTTCGCACTCACAAGATGTTGGAGTCATTTGCCAAGATCTCACTAGTACGTCAAACACCATATCCTTGAACTGAGTGGATATTTCCACAGAGCATTTTACTTTATTAAAATACTCGAGAAAATTACCATTTCTGTCATTTCGATATATCAGTCCCAGTTTGAACTTCTGCTTCTCTGGGAGTTCAAGTAGATTGTCTCTACAGCAGTTTATATAATGATTTAAAAATCTGACTCGAATTAATGTAGGCTGTGCTGCAATGATTAATAATTACATATACCAACTTAACATATTTGCAAATTCTTTCAGAGGAATAATGTGTTAGTTGCCAGATGTTTGGTAAAAAGATATACACCATAATTTCAGGGACCATCATGTTTACAATGCATCTTGATATGGAGTGGCAAAGCTTTTATATGGACCTGGCTGATGACCTCACATTCACACTGATGAGAGAATTAAAATCTGCAGTGAGTGTCTGGATGATAATAGATTATGGATCTACCAGTTTTTCGTATCACACATTTACAGAGAAATAACGTCAAATAGAAAACATGTGATATAAATGTCTTTATATTTTTTGTTTCCAAAACAGATCAGCATTATTTACGAATCAAGTTCATCCTTTGACACGGCCGAAGTTATCAGTTTCAGGTAAATATGAATGTACACTAAATTAATATAAGATACGAAGATAATCCTGTACACTGGCCTGATTTTCTTATTCCTAATAAGGTGTGCATATTAGGGGGATTCACATCTTTGCAAATGTCTTTTCAGCAAAGATTCCACAGATAAAACAAATGCACAGATTCAGGTCAGCCTGACAAAAGCACTGGATGAATTTGAGATAAGTGAAGAAACTCGGATCTTGGTGGATTACCTGACTTCAAACAACTTCTCTGTGATGCTGGACACCAGTGGAGCCGTTGTTGTACTTGACATAAACATAGCCCTTGGTGAGAGATGTGACGGTACTAAGGATGGTGAGTGTATGATATGGAAGATTCATTGATGAGAAGATTAACCACTGATGTCAGAATTACTCACTCAAATTCTCACAGGCTTTCTTCAGCAATGACTGTTTGATGTTGTTGTTGTTGATACCTATGGTCACCAACAAATACAATAACATTACGTATCTGCTCAAGGCAATTATTATTTCAACCTTTAATTGGGCACATTAATATCACTTACCTTCTTCACCAAAAAAATTCCTGTATCCTTTTCTACAGCTACAAGTAAATAGATATAATAGTATGTTCATATCTGGTTTAGCTTCCATATGCTTGAAATATTTTTTGTCACTCCTACATACGTCTAGATTAGATACAGGGTTAGCAAATTTCACTATATAGTCACCATGTTTTTGCTTTATTTTCTTTTTCAGTTTCAATCTTAAGGGAAAGCAAATGCCATATTCTAAACTATCTGGGCACCTGTCTTGGAGACAGCCTGTGTTCTGTCAACTCTGATGGACATCCAGAATGCCTGTGAGTGTGGACTGGCCTCAATGGCTCGATTTCAGTAATGCATATAATTTTAATTTTGTAGACATGTGCCACAAAGTATTCATGTGAGATTGTTTATTGTTTCAGGTGTCCACCCGGAGTCAGCGGAAAGTACTGCCATATCTGTAAATGTCTATTTTTGTCATCATTCGATATAGTTGATTGATTAATATATTTATTCAGGGCAGCAATTCGGTTACAAAAAAAAAAAACAGTTTAAAATTGGCCTTGAGGATTAATAAAATCATACAAAAATGTAGAATTTTTATAGAACGAGGTAAAAAAGAATACACAAATTGGTAAGAACATGGTTCATTCAGAGAGCATTACGGATGCTTAATATTGCTTATAAATGGAGCAATGTTGTTGACTCTTTGCAGGGAACTATCGACAGATCGATGTCAATCTTTCCAATGGTGGATATGCATGGGGGATGATCACCTTCACAAGAGAGGGGGAGGAGGGCTTGATATGTGGAAATGCATGGAATGACAAAAACACTGACATCATATGCAATGACCTTGGTTTCTCAGGGGGGCGAAGGTTACCCATGCAGCGAAATACAGATATATCTGCCAGCTTTCGGATAATGGATGATTTGCAGTGTGATGGGACAGAAGGTGACCTTGGTTGGTGTCCATACACTCTGCAAGACACCTGCCAGGGAAGTGACTTTGTTACTCTTCAATGCACTGATGTGTTCGGTAAGCAACAGTGTGCAAGTGGCTACGACAAATGATTTGCATTGCATGGTTCTATATAGGTACTTGGCAGACTTACCTGCATTTCATGGTATCATTGCAGATTTTTATAAAGTTGTCATGCAAACAAACTTGACCTGGCAATCATCTTACGGCAGCAGATTGAGCGGTGGTGCTGCTGATGACTTGAAGGCTTCTATAATCAAGGAGGTATTCCATACAGTATTCATTAAACCAGTACTTAATAAAAATTATGCAAATTGAGGACTCAAATCAAATCGGATCATTTTTAAGCCTATCCACTGTTTTGACAATTCAGCTCAGTGCCCTATACGGTGGAAGCCACAATCTGAAGGAGATCGTCTTGACATCATTGGAAGAAGTCAATGGAGTCACATCTTTGGTCACGACTTTCACGTTTTCCCAGGATTTGGATGTCAAAGAACAGTCCTTATCAGCCTTCCACCTTCGTGATGTGATCATGTCAGGTGGCTGGAATTTGGCTTTGACTGACATTAATAAGATTGTACACATCTCTGAAATTGCTGCAGTGTTTAGCAATGGACATCAAAGCAACACAGGTGAGATTTCTACTTTGCCTGACAGAATATTTTTGAGATCAGTACAATACAATACAATACAATACTTTCATTTATAGTCAGTTTTGAAACAAGGAAAACTCAAGCCACAGACTAATGTCACCGACTGTCTAAAATTATAGTCTTCTTAATGTACAGGGTTGACAATGCGAATTCGGTTCGACGTTAGCCAAATTTATTCTAAAATTAGAGTTCCTTCATTGCAACTCTTTATTTTGTTTCAGTGTCACTTAAAGATGCAAGTATCTGTGGAATTTACAATGAGAAACAAATTTGCGAAATGAAAAATTCATCCTGCACCACGACCAATGGACCTGACTGCATGTAAGTTTCTAGCTTGCTAGCAATGTTCAGGTTAATCAGTGAAATTTCTTCATGATGATTTTCAAGGATTAACATACTTTAATATCTATTTTACTTAGCTGTAGAAAAGGATACAGAGGAAATTTTTGTGAAGAAGGTAAGTGATACCAATGTGCCCTATTAAAGCCTGAAATCATGAATGCCTTGAGCAGATACGTAATGTTATCGCTTTTTTTGGTGACCTTCAGATATTGATGAATGTTTGGAGAATACTCGCCAGTGCACGTCTGTTGGCCAAGAATGTCTCAATATCCCTGGGTCATTCTCCTGCTCCTGTGCATCTGCCTATGTAGGATATACTTCAGAGCCTTTCTGTGAACCAGGTAAAGCTTTTATTCCAGACAGTTTTGATGTTCCAGAGGGAACCTATATCATTGTCTAATAGATGCTTTCGCGTCTAATGCTTTTCATTGTAGTGGACATCCCAGCAAGATTGGGCTCTGGTGGTCATAGTTGGGGGCGATTAGAGGTCAACAACAATGGACAGTGGGGGACAGTATGTGACAATGAATGGACCATCGATAATTCCAAGGTAGCGTGTATGACTGACAAACCAGCTCATGTAAGTTGAACGTGGTAGTACCCCAGTTTTGCTGTATGTTCAACATAAAGCTTCTTTCAATTTCAGGTAGCATGTCATCAGCTTGGGTTTTCAAACGTCTTTGACATCTTTCCAATCAGTGGTCTTCTTGGGTCTTCTGATTCAACAGTTTGGTTTGATGACATAAAGTGTTCTGGGCTAGAAAACACACTTGCATCTTGTCAACATGGGCGGTGGGGAGATGTAGCCTGTAATAGAGACAATGACCTTGGCCTCATCTGCTTTTATTCACAAAGTGAGAGAAAATTTGCATCTGCATATTCCGGGTACAGAAAAATGGTTTCCTGTATTGAAGTGAAAGTGATGGAATAATGAAGCAATTACTTTTTTGATGTTCCAGCTAATTTGATGTATGAAATCACTCTCGATCTAAACTGGCTGCCTGACTATGAGAACTTGACAATAGGGTCTGGAGCTGAACTTGCTGGTGGCCTAACTCAAAAGGTAACTATAATAAAGCACATATACTGTAATGGTTTTAATATGATATTAATCAAAACTGATGAGATCTAAATATCATACGGTGGCTGTTTTGTTCAATGTTCTAGATTGGCGAGATGCTTGCAAATCTTCCTAATTTTGGTTCAGTTAATGTTCTACAGTTGAGGTAAGTGAATGCCTTTCCTAGCTCATTCAGCTTTAGCAATTATGGTAGAATGTGTCATGACTCTTGCCTTTTCACAGTGGAACAAATTCGGGGAAGACAATTGCACGCTTTGGAGTCGAGTTTCTTTCTGCCCTTGACGATGTCCAACAAACCAATATTTCATTATATTTGGTGAATGAAATTCGAGAAAATGGTGGTGTAGATGTCCTGTCCCAATCTGCAGATGTCCTTGACATTGCCCTAGAATTGCCAGGTGCTGATGGAATACTTGTTCCAGGTTAGATTTCATTATACGTTGCATATTAGCACAAAGGGCTTCCTTCTTGGGTCTTCTAACTAAAGGGCAATTTCTAAGGACTGGTCAGTAAAATACAAACAAAAAACAAATCCACATTTAACACTTATTTTTGGTGTTGTCAACAAATCAACACACTTCGATCATTGTGACCTTTCAATTGATTTTCTGTCAGCACATTTCTCCTCATATTGGCAAGATACAACAGGCTTAAAACTGAGATATTCTAAATTGAAAACGTTTGCCTATTATAACTATTTTTGCATTCCAGTGTCGTTAATGAATGAAAATGAGTGTGTCATCTTCAATACGTTACAAGTGTGTCTTCCTGGAAGCAGTTGTCAGGTGGAGGACCATCTACCGGTTTGTAGGTAAGCATTCTGAGGAGATTGTCCAACTGATGTTTGGTGGGGTTGAGTTGCATTGTGATTTAGATTTTTCTTTGGTGTTTTTAACAAATTCACAAACTTCCACAAACAGGTGTCCCCCGGGAAGAGGAGGAAAATATTGCCACCAAAGTAATTACCATTTGCCTTTTGAGTTTGTATTGCTGTCATTGTTAATGTAAACTCGCTCACTGCCAGTAATCTGTGGTCTTTGCATTTCACAGTGAGTATCCCAGTTCGTATGTCTGATGGAGGTCACTACTATGGGAGGCTGGAGGTGCAGCACCATGGCAACTGGGGGTCTGTTTGTGAAAGCAACTTCGATGTGGCTGATGCTGACGTTGCTTGTGTCCAGATGGGGTTTGCCGAGGGAGTCGAACTGATATTCAGGTGGGCAAATGACTAACCTTTGTGTTTTCACTGTCACTTGTTGATATGGTTTCATGTATTGGTTAGCATAGCTTGTAAACTGAATATTTTAATTGGGTTAATGAACTCAAAAAGTGTCATAATTTGACTGCATGTGCCCTGTACAACTGATATTTAAGCAGTCTCATCCCATGTTAAGATTAGCATTACAACAAAGTGTAAACAAAGAATAGTATTTAAAGGATGCTTTTGAGGACTTCGCACCCTCCTTTGATGTTTAACGGCAGTAATTTGAATTACCTACATATGTATCATGTGTCCTTCTGATGTTATAAAATGCCCAAAGTGAAAGAAATAAACCATTTTGGTCATTGTTTGCAGTGCATCGAAGACATTGCCACCAACGGTCAGTACTGCCTTAGTGAGTGATTTCCAATGCCAAGGATCTGAGGAAAACTTGGGGCTCTGCAACCATGGAGGATGGCAGGATGCAGAATGTCCTGATGCCCACGTGGCACTGATCTGCTCGTTCAGAAATGGTAAAATATTACAGCTGATTGCATTGAAGTGTAGTCAACAGGCCATCCGTCCAATTCCAAGTCTCGCAGTCACGTCACAGTTTTGCATGCGAAGGTGCCCTAAAATGAAATTTACACTTTCTCAGTTTTGTGAGTCATGTGAAAGAATATACTCAAATGTCCAGGATCCTAGGTTAATTTGTGAAGGTTAAGCCCTAAAACACTAATTTTAAAGTTAACATTCTCCAGTCAGATCTACTGTAGTTGAAGTTGTAGCTCATAACACATGCATGACGTCACATCAGGAACCAATTACCCTGACCAGGTATCAAGTGCCTGGGAATCAGTGAGGTGTGACCAAGATGTAAGGATGCTGCAACCCAGCATCACAGCTCATCTGTTTACTGGCTGGCTGCTGCTTACAGGAAATATTGGACACGATGTGATGTCACTGGCTCACTAGAGGGCACTGTGGCATGACAAAAGTTTAAGCAGGAGAATGAGTCTAAATATGCATTAGGGTTTTACAACCACACAATGGCAGTGTGATTAGTAGTTTGTTTGCAAGATATATTCTAACACTTCCATGAAATAAAAAAAAATCCATTTTAGGGCACCTTTAAATGAGCTGGTGGATTGCTAATCAACTATCATCTCATTTGAGCAAAGTTTTTTTACAGTAAGTCATGATGGATGATAAGATTTAAAACAGTGAACTGAATTTATTTGCAATGTTTTGAATTCTGTTGCACAATAGTAGTTTAAAACACAACTGAATAGCTGTAATTATATTTGTGGGCTTGATGGGGAATCACTCAAGCATGGTAAATTGTGGCATCACCAGGAGACTTTGTCAAGTGGCTGGCTACACTTCATTGCAATCCACTGTGAGTCCTATTACTCATTCTTGTCTGAAGAATTTGTATGCATATCCAACAAAAACGTATCTCTTCTTCATTTCAGACGTGATTGAATTCAGGTTTGGTTTTGCAATGCCCTTTATTAAGGAATATCAGAATCCAAACAGTCCAGAGTCAGTTAAGCTTTTCCAATCTCTTATTCCACAGGTAAATTTCAATTCAAGTTATTATATCTACATAAATGAACATAGAACAAGGCAAATTATGAATACGCATTTATAATTATTTTTGCAGATCGAAGCTTTATTCAATGATACCGTGCCGTTGCTAATCATACGTGGCAAAAATATTGTGTAAGTAAAATATGTCGTTTTTACATTAAGCATGATTGTTAAGAAGAGTACATTGTCAAAACTGACAGACGTATAAGGAAAACTCTTGATCAGGTTGACAAAAAAGTTAAAAGTTTCATTACAGGAAGAGGGAACATTGTTTGGCAAAAGCCATCAACGGGCATTATAAAGTCATAACAATTTGCAACCTTGGGCAGTTTTCCAGATTAGACTGAGACAGTCAGCTGGAGGAACTATACAGACATGCATTAGGTGTCAAATGAAATATATCAGGCTGATCATGTGAATATAGCCAAAGTCACACATTAACTTGATATAAAAACTAAAAACATGAGGATCATGACTAAATGATTAAAATTTCACTACTTATGCTCTATGTGTACAGCAGTCCAAATGCATCCTATATTGAATATTCATGGGCTTCATTTTATTTCTGCATCGAACAGGCAAGACATAGAAAACGTTTTCATCACCATAGAAACGAATTTCCAGTTGCCTTTAACCATCACTCAGCAGTCCTCCTACGCCTCCCTTGTGGCTTCTTACATCACAAAAGAAGATGATGACATCACATTATTCATAGAAGGTCTTGGGGAAAAGGAATTTTTTGTGCATGAAGTTTACATCATCATACCACTTGTTGAAGAATCCCCTATAACAGGTCAGTATCCATGCAATTTCATTTGCAATGTTAGTCCATCCAAAAAGAAAAAGACACCAAAAGACACCTTACACCTACTGCATGGATGCCCTTTATATGATTTTGTAGCACTCATCTACCCAGAGGATCCCTGTGCTGTATTTGATGCTCTGAAACTCTGTGAGATGGGAAATTCGACCTGTGAGGTTGTGGAGAACAAGGCCCAGTGCACGTGCAGACCTGGGTACATAGAAGCACCAGATGGCAGCACCCTCCTATCAGAAGCCAGTGGCTCCACCTTAAGTGATGTGGTCACATTTTGTGAAGGTATATAGATTTATCCAACTTTTAAAATTAGAATTTTCTATAATATTGGTTTCCTTGCACTAAGTTTTCTTGTTCTCTTGCCCAGCTATGGTCAACATGGAATCTCCTAAAAATGTAACTTCAGATAACCAAGTTGTCATAGAATTCAAACTGGACATGGTCTGGAGCAACATTTATGCCAATTTATCAAATCCTCTAACTCAAGGCATCAAACTTGACATTGAAACATTTGTAAGTATCACCAAGAATTTACTCGAAGGAACACATTCAAGTTACCAATTGTTTCAATCATGAATGGCTAACTCTTTTTCAGCTACAAGACCTTTATGAAAATAACATTTTCATCAGCAACAAAACATTTGCATCTGTGCAGGTCTTGTCACTTTTGTGAGTAATGAGCAATTTATCAAATTATTTTTCTTTAGTCGTATACAAGTCGTATACAAGTCGTATACAAGTCGTATACAAGTCGTATACAAGTCCAAAGAATTCCAAGTCAACATAAATCCATTAATTATAATGCAAAATACCTCGGGTTAGACTTGTCTGAAATGAATTTCTGGTTTGATTGTAACCTTGCAGTGCTGGAAGTGTAGGGGTGGTCCATGTAGCAGAGTGGTCAGAAAGCCTTACGCCAATGGAGCAGGAGGGTATTACCATGAGCCTCTTGGATTTCTTAATGCAGGACGGCAGGACACTGTTGATCCAGGGAAGACATGTTTCCCTTGTGGCCAATGAGCTTTACATCCACTACGAAGGGGCCTTACCAGGCAGTGTGGACACCAGTAAGTCATGACTAAAGGCAATTGTAGACAAGATGATTTGATGATAATGGATATCTCACTTGCCACACTTAATTCCAAGTAATGTTAACTTTCAAAGCACAGACACCACCACCCTCTTGTGTTCTAGTTTAATGAACCACCCACCACCCCGGGGGTCAGAGGAGGATTTATGCTACACAAAAGGGCAATTGTGGGGTCTGGGTTTGATAATGACTTATGTCATGACATGCCCATTCAAATATTGTCATCCCACATAACTTCAACTCATCGGTTTCAACCCTTAATTTGTCTCGTGCGACATAGTTCCACCTACTGTGTGACCTAATACCTCCCCCCCCCCTTAAATAATTACAGTGTACATTTCTTCGTCATGCACAACTTTTGTACATGTAATTTTGGTATTCTTGGAGAATAAATGAGGTGGATTTGCTCTGTTTTTCAGTCAAAGTGGATGGGCCATGCTCGGTGTTTGATGGAAGAAATCTGTGCATGAATGATGCCACTTGCGTTGCTCAGGACGATGCCCCTACTTGTCTGTGAGCGACATTTGCCTCTCCAAATAATCCAATACTTTTTCGGTTTATTGAATGAATTTATTATCTATAAATTATTTTGCCCCAGTTGCGAATCTAGGCTTATTTTATTCACTAGTTCAACATCTTTTTCCATTTTAGATGCAGTAAGAACTGGACTGGACAGTTCTGTGATCAGCCTGTGGACCAAAAAGATGGCAACTGGAATACTATCTTAAGTTCCGACTCTGTTGGCAAAAATCAATTTCTGGTTGTGGCAGTTTCATCAGTTACAAGTATTTTGGTGGTTATTTCAGTGACTATCATAACTGCAATATGCTACATTCGCCTAGGGAAAAAAAGGTATGCCTTGAATCATATGTGAATGGAATGAACTTAAACTAAAGCCTTGTCTACATATCTGACCAAAACCTTCCATATGCCTTTGTCATGTACCATTATTGAATTTCAGATCCAGCAAACGTAGAGACGAAGGTTACGACCAGCGCACTGGAATGGGTGTCGTCTCGCGCTACAGTGCGTGGGGTATGGGATGGCTGCCTCGGGTATCCAGAGGTCCTGTTTATGGGGGCAGTTCCACCGCAAGCAGCAGCAGGATGGCAAACACTTTGGCTGCAGTGGCCCAGGAGAGTGAACAACATCACTTTGAAAGATCACGACATACTCATCCTCCTCATGTGTCAGCAACTGACTGGTTGAAGACAAACCAAGACCCAGACACCGCTTGGCCTTTCCAGGCACAGTCCGCAATGAGAATGACGAGAGGTTATGGGTTGAGCAGTTCTCTCTTTGGACCATCACAACCGATGGAATATATTGAAGAGAGTGAGAGGCAATATAACAATGGCATGAGATCGCAGTCAACAAGCGGTCAAATGCCTCAAGGAACAAGTGAATCAGTGAAAGAAGAATCTGACTCAACAGCTTCCTGGCCTTATCAGGCAACATCCCCAACCGGAATGGCTAGGGGGTTCGGATTTACCAGCAGGCAATATAGACATTCAATGGGTTATTACTGAAATAACATAATTATACATTGCAACCTGCATATTTCTGTCAGTCATGAGAAGTAGCTTAAGTGGCCAAGTGGCTGCTACAGGTGACCAGGTGACCAGAATTTGACTGTGCACGCCATCTGGTGACTTATTTCCATAAATTAATATCTTTATAAAAACATTATTTAAATATTAAACCAAACATACCAGTTGCATTGCGTTTAGCAGTTAAGTCATAGTAACCATCTATGTCCATGAATAAAAAAGAGCTTAAAGATGGGACTTGGAATTGAAGCTCCACAGGCCTAACATTTATCATTGTACATATTGTATATATATGAGTCACAAAATAGCCGCTGGCTAGATTTTTGTTAATTTCATACTGTGACTTTAAACAAAGCTTTGTTATCGTTATAATATCCTATCAGTTTTTGGACTATCAAATAAATCTAACTAGTGATATAGACCTAACTCAAGCAAAGAGAATAGGCTTTGTTCATTATTGCTTTTATGTGAATTCATTGCTCTTTGTTATTATTGGATTTACTAGCAGGCAATTCAGACATTCAATGGGTTATTACTGGGATAAAATAACTATACGTGTACATGTACAAACACTGAATTGACATCTAGGCCCTACAAATAAATATACATCTACAAGGAGGCAGGCCCTGGCAGGGCCAAGCATCAGAAGCATAGTGTACATGTATAACTATCTTTGAAAATGGCAGACAACTGGTCACACAACCTTGTAGTATTGCTTGAGATGACATGAAATGGTTTAGCAAAATTGCAATGGTAATTGTAATACTATGTCTGACAACCATAGAACAACCATAGAAGGGCAACACAATATTTTAACAAGACTCGCGATGAATGTATTTGCCCGCATACATTATTAACTATAACATAACAATAAATTAAAAATTTCTACTTTCAGCATATGAAAGGCCAGGAGGAACTCGTAGTACACATTTGTATCACTATTGAGTGCCCTCATGGGTTTCTGAGAGATCCCCGCAAAAGCAGGACTATATAAGAAAAAGGCAACTGAGCCTATGTTATTTCGATGACATTCACATGCTATATCAAAACTAAGCATTTTAAAGTGGCAATATTATTTTAATGAAATTCACACGCCACTTAGGAACTGAGCATTTTGACCTAGTCATTTATGAGATTTATTGGGAGTCATTAACTTCTCTCCCACCACCATCTTGGATCATATTTTACTAGATAGACCTAATTAATAAGAAAACCCCGGCCATGTAATGAAATTCACATGCTATTTAAGCTAATCATTTTTTCAGGTCGTCTATGGGTAGCAAGAAGTCCGTGTATAAAATAGTCTGAAAATTACATTTTTCAATAAACATATTCCATTAACAGAAACTTAACGAACTCCCATCCTCGGTCTCAGTACCCTGGGAATCTACCCCTGTAGTTTCACTATTTCACTTTTGACCTAGTTCACTGCTCAGCCAATCATAGGACTGGCTTAGAGGAGGTCTAAGCAACAATTTATGTGACCTTTCCTTTCACACCATTTATGGCAGCCAATTAGCTGTGGTCTGGCACAGTTTGAATATGGGAGCAACAAGTACATACTTGTAAACTCAGTTATGTCCAGCTCTTAACTTGCACATAGACAACTGTGCCTGCTAAAATCTATTTCATTATTACATAACTTTGTACTTAGATTTGACAACTTAATTTTATTATCTTGTATATTATCCCATGCAACATGCATTTATATTGCTGATTAATTTAAACTGATTGATATTATAAATGACGTAGACAAAAAAATAAAAAATAAATAATGTCATGTTGAAATATTTCCTTATTATCAATGAATATAATGATATATAATTGAACATATTATTTCCATGATTTTTATCATCACAATAAACAAGAAATGTTAGCTTGGAGAAATTAGACCTAGTTTCACTTTGACATAACTGAGGGGGTTGACTTGCTATTGGCTAAGACAAAACAGGGCAGGTCACCAAGGTCATTCTCATTAATATGCATGAGTTGACCCACATAGTGAAGCCAGTGGAGAGGGTTGCCAAGGCTTGGTGTGCGAGGGTGCGAACTCCTGGCATAACAAAATAATATGTAGCTGTCAATGCCAGGAGTGAGCGAAGCTATACAATATAATTCAACTCTTCAGAGCCAAAAGGGAGATGAGCAATTTGTAATTCAAGGTTTGTTTCATTAAATGCACGCTTGGCCATAATGGATGGGGTTGAATTTTGGCATGCAGGTTTATTGGGCGGTCTTTTTCAGATTTATTTAAACAATTGCCATGAAACCCTGCTCTCTTAATATTTTTGGGTTACTGCACTTTATTAACCCTACACAACCAAGTATTATTTGGAGCAATACTAAACATGCAGCCAGTAAGAACCTCATTGCACTGACTGATGAATGCAAAATTTTTGCTGATTCTCAAGCAGACTAAGATCCTTTTTGCACTATGTACCTCTGGAAAATGACAGTAGTTGATGCAAAAAGGTACTTTAGGCAATTATGGTGCTTTTGCACTCAAAATTCGTATTTTATTAGCAAAATTCTTTCATGCAAAAAGGCACAAACCTGATTTATGCACCTTATTGTCAACCAATATTTTCAATAGAAATGGTAGCAAGAAGATGTTATGTGAATAAGTCAAACTGGAATATTTTACTGGACTTTTAATACCAGTTATCTCTCTTAACTTGTACTACCCGGATCTGATATTTACACAGTCAATGGCTTGTTAAGTTTTTAAAAACAATCATGCAATACGGTGCCTAGTGACACTAAGCTCCTTCTTGCTTTGAGAAGTCGATATATGTATATCTATATGACTACTTCAAGTCTCTTATTTTAATAAGACTCCATGTAGCTTTTTCAATTTTCAAAATCGGACAATAAATCATTTTAGCGGCAAAAGAAGTCAGAGAATTGTAATATGTTGCGTCATAGATTCAAGATTATTCGTCAAGTATTCTGGCCTCCCATTAACACAAAAACACTTTTTTTGTACTGTAGAATTGCTTCAGTCAGGTGAACAAGTTTTCTTCAAGTTTTATCCATTACGAAATTATGGCCATCACATAGTTCTGTTGAGTCGACATTGTTATGATGTGATGACGTAGTCTCGTTCTGGACCATTGTTGGAAAGGGCGATAGCATTACATGTAATTTGATAATTTTTGGGAAACTTCCGGTTCGGCAGGACCACTGTGAAGACTCGTTTTGGGACCTTTCTCTACGGGAAGTGAGCAAACCTCGGCCCTTATGGCGCCGATGAGCTTCGCTCATATAACATTTGTCAAGTGGAGGCGAAAAAAATTTGCCCAGAGAGTGAAATATACATGAAAATGAATAGTTTGGCACCATTAGTCGGCCATATTAAATGCCACAGAGAAGACATGCCAGAGGTATCAGTGCCATTAAAGCAATGCAAGCCTGTTCAGAGTTGGTGATTCACATCAAAACGATGAAAGAATTTGTTTATTTAAATACACTAATGAAAATCAAATAATTAATCTTATATATCTATGAGGGAATCACATAATGGATTTTTTTTTAATACTCAGGATTGTAATGATTATGACGTCACCAATATTAATGGACGTCATCCACCAACCCTGTAAGGCCCTGGATGGCTTATGCAAATGAAGAACTGTCCAATCTGTATATCAATCGGTGATTAAATGCCTTTTTGCCAATGACTTTCTTTTAGGTTGGAATTCCTCATTCTTTATTCATAGCATAATGCATGCCAATCCGAATGACACTGGGGAGGCTTCCAATTATTTTTTCCCGCGTCCAGCTTAACTCATGGTACTTTTACCTTATGCAGTAGTACCCACACTACAACATGATCATGTATTTATGAAGATCACACCAGTCAGTTATAAATTTAAATGCGTTGTTTGAGATTATGGCCCTTTTGTTTTTATTCGATTAAATACAACAAAATTCAAACAACATTTTTAAACAGAAACATGTAACAGAGTGCATAAACAAACTCATTCCACTTGACATACAATAAAGAGTTGTACTGTAAGCAGTACTAATCTATGGAGATCTCTTATGTTTCCAACTAAATGGTAAAAAATCTTTGTTTGTATACCTTGAAGTTGAAAATGGAAGGCAGTCTTCTGCACAGATTACTTATGAGTAACTTGCAGATTGATAAACACTCAATTTCAAAAGAGTCAAGGGTAATACCGCGAGGACTTCATTTGGGAACCATGGGGTACCACAGGGGACCTTTCCAAGTGATTATGACGTGGAGAGTGTGTCGACCCACTGAGTTGGTAGCTAGTAGACCTCAGGTTTAATTTCCAACCAGAAGTCTTGGCAGATATAATGTTGGCATTGTAGTCACTCAAAATATGTCGATGCATGTAATGGCGGAAAGCATGCAGGCCTTTCACAAGGGCCGCCATGCCAACCACAAAAGCCAATGTTCCAATGAGGAAACTTCCGAAGACGGAGAGATCAATCCATCGTACTGCACTGATTAGTTCTGAAGAAAATTTGAAATTTAATGCTACAGGTAATTCAAGCTCACATTGTGCGCACGTTAGAAATAATGCCAATGCTGTCAACTTCCATTTAATTTGTGATATAATTTGTTTGAGTAAATTGACTGTCTTCGCCTTCTGTTTGATTTAAAAGAATGAACATATACTTAAAGGAATGAATAGATACTTAAAAGAATGAACATATACTTTAAAGAATGAACATATACTTTAAAGAATGAACATATACTTTAAAGAATGAACATATACTTTAAAGAATGAACATATACTTAACCAATTTCACAGAAGTCACCGGTGTAATAAGAACTGCAGCTGAATAAAAGGGAAAAAAGATGTCAGAATTATAATTAAGTTATAAAGATTCCAACGTAAATATATGAACTAGAAAATTGCATCAGAAAATAGTACAATGAATATGGACGTACAAGCACTGGGGTAGCCCTATGTCATCAATACAATAGCCTCCATTTTGGCAAAGAGATCTGACATTGTGCAGCGAGCAAGGCCTAGAAAGGGTCACTGGAATGGATAAGGACACCGATTTCAAAGTCATGATATCTTAAAATGAAAATATTAATCTCCTCAAACACTTAAGCATGGTGCGCTCTTGTCATTTACTTTCTTATTTGGCTGCAATGGTTGGCAATCAGACATGAACTTATAATGCAGAAGAACCAAATGCTATATATATCTTGATTGCATTTTATTCTAGTGTGCAGTACATTGTATATATCTTGGATAAATCCAAATATAAGAATTTCATAGGAAGATGCAATTGACTTTCTCTCAGCATCTGCTGACAATTGGAGTAATTAACAAAGATTTATTAACATAATCTCATTCAATGCAAGGCTAATACAATGTAATCTGTTGTAGGTTAAGAAGGCTATATATGTAATTAAATATCAAATGCAATGACCAGTGAAGTCAAACAAGTGAACTGAAACTCACATTCTGAGAAAGTGTCCCTCTCCCTGCCCTGGAGACGTAGGTAAGGTCCACGGATGACCCTGACCCAGCTGTGCTCTATCTGGATACAGTTGTCATGGTCTTCAATCTCTCGCAGGATTCGAGTGGCTAAGTAAGCCTGTTCGCCTGGACTTAGATCCTGTACGAACTCTGCCATGTGCAGGTAGCCAAAGCCATTGCCAGCAGGGCTACGATCAAACAGAAATAAATAAATACATTATATAGTAATTGTAAATAATTGATTTTCATTTTTACTACTAATATTGCATCTATAGCATTGTTCTTGGTCTTATAAGATGTAGCTATGATACCGGCCGTGAGGGGGGAAAGTTCGTTGCTTCCATACCATGAAAGTACCAACTTTCGTGGTACGAAAGTTGGGACTGTCCTGGTACAAAGGTTACTGTCTCCCCACGAAACCGCGACACCATGAAGTGAACTCCTCGGCCATTGTATCAGATTGAAAATTCCATATAAAATAAGCACATCAATCTTAATTTAAGTGCTTCAGTTGATCAATATAAATTGATCAATCGACCACTACACAGAGTACTTACTAGAGTTCCACAATTGTAATCTTTCCTAGTTTGTCCTTGACCCCTCTGTACAACCTCAAAAGCTTTGTGAAGAAAAAGAAATGTCACAGATGAAATATAAGGAGTCAGTGTGAATGACTGTGTTATTGAGTAGGCCTATTCTACAATGACATTTCGAGACAGGCTTCTCGTACCAGCTAATAATATGAATAATATGTTACAGCTGAACTTCATATTTCACGATTCGATATTTCAGAAATCCAGTGATACGAAATGTGTCTTCAGACTGCATGCACATTAAACACTCACCGATTCTTTAAGCTTATTCAGCAGTTCTGTTGTTTCTTTGTTGTTTCTGTCAGAAAAGGTTGGCTTCCAAGTCCAATCTATTGCAATGTTCACAACAAACTGACGCTGTTCTGGAAAAATTGGCATGGAACAGGTCAATATTATACAATTATTGCACAGTGGAATATGAAATATCTGATTTTATGGAACCAAGACAACTGATATTGCACAAGGCGAAGCCGAGTGCAATATCAGTTGTGTCAGTTCCATAAAAACAGATATTGCACGAGACACTGTGCAGTAATTTTTATATTATATGGCATTTCTATTTACACAAATAAAAGGGACTGTGTTCGGTGCAATAGATATTAATTTGGCAGAAAAATTAAGGACCTATTTTACTCAATAATTTTTTTCCATTAATATTATTATAATTTTTTTTAATCATTATTTACACATGTAGATAATTATATTGGCAACCTCAGGAAGGGTATTCATTTCAATTGACAACAAAATGTACATTGTTTTAGTGAAAGAGATCGTTTGCATTTTAGACACACAAACGCAATTACGCAAATTGCGGCAAATATTTGTTATTGTTACCGTTTTATTGACGTTTATTCATTTAAGGAAGGCATAATGATTTTTTTGTACTTAGAAAATATATAGGAAAATATAGCACGGCTCTCAGCCAACCTGAAGCCAGGATTTCTGCTAGCCATATAATATATCCAATTATCCATGCCATTTATGGACGCGAATACCGAATAGAAGATTAAACAAAATAAAAGCGTGGCTCACCAGTCACCAAAACTCGGTAGAAAAAACTCAAATCTGGAGTGGCAAGAGATGCTTCAACTATGGGCACTGGATAATTAAGAGGATGTTAAATTCCACAATTATTTCACAGCATTTAAAACAATTGCAATTTGACAAATTACAGAGAAGTGGGAATTTGCTTATACCTCGTTCGCAGTAAAGGCCTTCTCTGCCTAGTGGACACCTACAACCAGAAATTGCATTCTGTTACATTGTATTGCAATTGATATCAGCTGCTACAATCAGACACAAGACAAGGAGATAGGTCCGGCAGTCTACATCGCGGTACAAATATCTCGGTAAAGATAGTAAATTTTACATCAGCTTGGAAGTTGAACAATAAGCAGCACCAACTTAACGGGTCATGCTATTAACTTCTTGTCGACTAATAGGGAAATACCTTGGTCATGAATTGAACCCAGAACCTTCAAAGCTTGAACAACAGTCAAAGTTGTTTGTCATAATACATTTGCAGTATAGTTATCGTATCATATCCAACTTATACATTTGTAGTACAGTTATCGTATCACATTTGTAGTATAGTTATCGTATCACATTTGTAGTATAGTTATCGTATCATATCCAACTAATACATTTGTAGTATAGTTATCGTATCATATCCATCTTATTGAACCATCCACATCATGGTCGGATGTTCATCGCTACTGCATCTGGATCGGGTGAACACCCTGCATCGCCAGTCATGTTGAAAATCATATTAAGATTGTGTCTGGCTATCAGTTTGAATCTTGTCATAAATGTATTGAATGTGTACAAGTGAGTGTGTGCAAAAATAAAAATTAATCAATCAATTACTGACTTGCATACAGGGGTATAGCCTTCCACATCACAATGCGAACCACTAAGACAGGAGCCTTTGAGGTTAAACAAGGCGCACCTGTTGGCCTCACTCAGCACCACTGGAAAAGAAAGAGAAGCTAGCAGCCATTGACATTTTTATACACCGATTTGGTAAAGTGCGTGTTGTAAATTTGATAGGCCGATCTGGCAACATTCAACGTTATGCCATTATAAGACAGTGACCTTTGACAGTCTTTCCGGATGATTCCTGAGTCTTGACACTGATTTCTCTGATGGGAACAGTGACTGGGAGACTGGGCATCTGAAATTGCCCGCCTGCCTCCATAACAGCATCCATCAGGAAGAATGCAGCCAGGCTTTGTGACGTCACATCCAACTGGTATTCGAATATGACTTCCATGATTGCGATGGTGCTGCCATCAGGGCCTGCGCTGCAGTGGATAATATAAAACAGTAAGTTTAGCCACAAATTGCAAAATTTTATATCATAGTAAGTCTACAGAAAGACTGTAACTTCAAATTCTATGGGCTATTAGGGACATATTCCTTTTTATTGGGATGTCTTCTCCCAATTCTAATAGTTGTATGTCTGTCTCTTCTCGGAACCCTCGAATCTGCAGGCTCCCTGGAAACTTAGGCAACCAATGTTCACCGCTCTAGGTTGTTTCGTAAACAGCGTATGATATCCTAATTTGGCGGATTTATATTCCTGGTATAATTATGAGCAAGTTTGAATCGAACACCATAGGTCAAAATTGCCTGGATTAGTTGCGCAAAACATTTGTTGAGTTGCTCTAAAATCTAAATGAGAATCTGTAGATATTAAAGTCAATATAGATGGCGCGGGCAGTCGACTTGTAGACAGGCTGTATGTTGTATTGATTTAGGCCTGTTGAGCAATAAATGATCTTCTGACTCGTATTCTGTTAGAATTATGAGGTTGACAAATGACTTTAAAATTTCTAACCTGAACTTGAGGACATCAACAGAACCCAAGCCATCACTGCTTGCATGCTCAACAAACAAATCACTGAACTGCAATAAAAAATTAAAATTTTTATTTTTTTATCAACCAACATACAAGCAGCCGTTCATAATTGCTACAAATGCAGCCAATTATTCCAGTACCTTGTCTTGGAGGTCTTGGCGTAGGCTCATTGTCAAAGGCCCACTGGAACTTTCATACTCTGAGATCCATGGCATCCCAAGAGTGATTTCGAACTGCAGCATATCTGAAGATAAGATATGGACATGTGCAGTCATCTTGTGGCCACATCACTGTAATGAGTTCATACTGTACACTTTCTAACAAAATGCCCCTTTTCAACGAAAGTTGGTTAAACATACAAATCATCAGCACCACACGATACTAGGGCATTTTGCATGCCGCAACGGAGACCACCAGAATCGGATCAACTGGCATTGCCTTTGGGGTTTCCCCGTTTTTTATGTGGAGAGTTTGGCCTGACCTCTTCCGTAGTAATGTACTGGTAAAGTGTTACACGATACTTACTGACCACATGGTTGCAAATGAGGCCCACGTCCAGGTTGTGCTTGCAGTCATGCATGGACCATCTTCCGTGAGGGCATTCATCAAGGGTCTTCTCTGTGCCCACGCATGACAGGCCACTCAGCCAGATGGGTTTGTATGTGCTCTTCATGACGGCGTCTGCGTGGAAGGTGGCATAGGAACCTGGGAAGCCCAAATCTCTGCAGACAACCTGGATTGACAAGATTGGGGGTGAACAAGGACAAAGCAGGAAACTAATTGATGATCTTTATTCATGCAAAAGGCATAGACAATTATGTATTGCTTACAAGATATACAATAATTACAAGAGTTAGCTAAAAGCAATTACGTTAGAAGTATTTCTACCAGTTCAGGAAAAAAAAAATGTATTTATCGCTGGAAATCAACCTGTCAAAAACATTTATAGCCGAAACATACTGTGAAAAAGACACCTTAAAAAAAAAAAAAGATCTGTCGTGTATTTCTCAGCCGATAGAAAATTTAAGAGAAAGGTTAAGACACAGACCTCAGCATCAGAATTGTCCCATCCATGCAAGCACACTGACCCCCATTGACCTAAATTGCTAATTTCCACCCTTCCCCATCCTACACCTCCTCCTGAGAGTTTCACGGGCAGGGTCACTGAAACAGCAGAATACGAATCGACTTGAATACAACTAGGATTGAGCACTTCCTTCGGAGCTCTCTGCATATGCATACCCATGACTCTGAGTGACAATAATATTGTAAGATATGTGTAAGAATACAGTAAGATATGTGGTGCAGAAATACTGCTCATTCCAACATAATCACACATTTAAGGCAACTATCAAATTTTACAAATGACTATGTTGTTACCATTGATGGTTTGTCACAAGTAAAACTAGTGTCTAATGTGCATATCGTGTCAAATATCACTATAAAACGAGCCATAAAAACATTCTGAGTCCCCAAGAGCCACACTTCTTCTCGTTAGAACTTTCAGAAGAAATTTATATTCGAATCGCGTACACATTAACATTAAGTTATATGTATTTTGCTTCCATAATTATTACTTAGTAATTTGCTTTTCATTAGGGCAAACTGCATATTTCCGTAATATCAGTAATTAAATCATAAATTATTTATACGCGTAAATAAAGTCAACAATAGGTGGCAATGCTCTTCTTACTTTGCTCACAGACTCTGCCCTCGTCGAAACTCTTGAATGTGTCGTTGCAGCGACAAAAATAGCCGCCCACTATGTTCTCACAGACATGGGCACAGGTGGACTTCTTGGAGCATTCGTCTATATCTGGTAAAAAAATTATGCTGGCTTTAAGAGAAACATTTGTACATTTACGTATCGCTTAAAGCTAGAACAATGACATGCTCATGTGACATCAGTTGTGACATCAGTTGTGACATCAGTTGTGACATCAGTTGTGACATCAGTTTTGACATCAGTTGTGACATAAGTTGTGAGTTTTGACATCAGTTTTGACATCAGTTGTGGCACCAGTTGTGACATAAGTTGTGAGTTTTGACATCAGTTGTGACATCAGTTGTGGCACCAGTTGTGGCACCAGTTGTGACATCAGTTGTGACCTCAGTTGTGACATCAGTTCTGATAAAAGTCAGCTGCTCACGGTATCATTTGCTCACGAAAGATTTATGACTTTGCCAACTATAACAGTATAATTTCTTGTTTTATAACCAGGAGATGTCGAGAATATAAATGTCAATTATATGAAATCATATTGATCTTTATTCATGCATAAACGTTTGTATTTCCCCATTTGGTAAAATGCTCATACGTCGTCTGATGTCGCCTGCCACTACAATTGTCATAATTTGTCCGTTTTCCCTGGAATGCATATTATACAGTGTATTTTCATATATTTTAGGCTTGTGGTCTAACTTAATATACCTTCTTCACAAAACGATCCGGTGAACCCATCTGGACATCTTCAGGGTCGGTTCAGTCAGTTTGGTTAAAAAGAGAAAGACGAAGTGAATCAAATTGACATATATTAATATGGTAGCTGAACAAAAGTTTGAATAAATCAATATGTGTCCTCACTTGCAGTAGGGAGCATTACTTAGCACTTCACACTTTCCGCCATTCATACACGACTTCTTCACATTGAGAACTTTGCAAGCATCATATCCAGTTAGAGACACTGAAAAATGCAAAAATTATGTCTTTACCAAGTCAATGTTTAGTCAAATAAGTAGAAGAACCTACACGAAAATAACATAATCACAAATATTATTTGAATACATCATTTCAAGAGAGAAAACATTACCATTTAATTTAAACTGAGGATTATTGTTAGTACTGGTCAGATGGAGTTGCCAGACGGCCAGATTCAAGTTGCCATAATTGTCCAATATGAAACTGTCTTTCTCAGCCTCTATGACACCAGCCAGGCTGTAAATGGCAACTGCTTGCCTGACTGGACCCATCCTGTGGTTGTACATGATCTGGAAGTCTGTCTGAAACCCTTCTGGAGTCTCACTTGTAAACAAAACAGAAAATGCAAACTGGTATTCAAACACATATACTATACAAATTCAAATACACGTACTATACAAATTCAAATACGTGTACTATACAAATAGTAGAGGGCAAGAAGTCCAAAATATAGTTTCATTGGAACAAGAAAATTGGACGAGGCGTCTCCAGTCAAATGTTATAGGTGACTCTAGAATTTCTAAGAACTTTCTACTCACAAATTAATTAATTAATTGGACAGTCACATGACAAAGATCCAATATAACTTTCTCTGGCCATGATTACAAAATATTGGACAGTCCTATGGTATGGATGATGAGTTTCGATTAGACAAGCACATTTTCAACTCACCTGAGGGACAATACGTCTGTAAAACTGAAATCTTCGATGGTCTGAAACACGGAGTTAAACTGAAACAAAAGGAATACATGGGATTATGGTTGTGAAGCCCTCAGAAACAAGCTATGGCACTTTCGTGGATTTATTATTCATTAAAGTTTTAACTATGACAAAAGTTTCTGTACAATATTGGTAGATGAGATACATGTAGATTCACTGATAACATCGCCGAGTGGGATACATGAACCAGATGGAACAATGTTATTCTTCTCTCACCTTGGAAGCTAGGCTCTCCCTCAGAGCTTTCAGATCTGCACTGCCCACAAAATGCGACTTTCTTTTGAAGGCAAGGGTAAATTTCATGACATCTGTGTTGGAAAATGAAAGGATAATTCCGAAGAGCCTCAATACAATTTGGTAGTTAGGTACTAGTGCGACAAACTGCCTGATCAGAATGCTTGCAAATGACACCAATGTTTCGGTCTAGGTCATTCACATAATGAGTTGGCAATGACCTCCATTGACAAGCCAAGCTGCCTATCTTAACGACTATTCTAATAATAATTTCACACTACAAGGTACACATTCACAATCTCAGGAATACCATTTCATTTATAGGGTAAATAAATATAGACAAATACCTGTGACGTCACTGCACAAAACGATGAGCTGCTGGTCCTGGGTGCAAACGCTGCTCTGAGCCTGTGAATGAAGACACCAGCCAAGGTTTGTTTCATTGCCAAAACACCTGACATGGTCAAGCAGAATTGTTTTTGCTGAAATCAGATGCCAAGAATAGAATTTGTAACAATAAGATACTAACAGTTACTCAAATGAGTCATAATTCTTAATCAATGGATAGATAGCATATGGTTATCATCAGGTGTTATTTTGTGTAATGCGAATAGGAATAAATTTGATATTGTGTGATAATTGAATATGATAAACAGAACAAACTACCCTTACGCAATCGTCTCCACTCATGGTGATAGGTAAAGAGTTACTTAAAAAAACCAAATCATGCCATTTCAACCGTTTTACTTACATGAATACAAAGGTGCACCTGGCATGTTGAGTCTCTGCCCTCCTTGGAATCCCAGCTGCCGGCACGCCACCTGCAGGGTGCTCTCAGCCCAATCAGAGGCACAGACAAGCCCTGAACTGAAGGCACTGGTCACTTCCAAGAAACCCCAGGAAAAACCCCCACCCACCAGCCGCAGGTCTAGATCTGCAAAAATAGAAAAAAGAAAACAAAAACCTCAAAAATAGCAAATTAAAGAAATACACAGGATCAGTCTAAATTACCTATTTTACTCATATTAGCCGAAGGCCAGATGCCGTAGGTCGAATGTTCAAGCTGGCAGGAGCTAGGTGGCAGCACTCACCACGAAACCAGCGGCAGGTGGCAGCACGAGCACGATAAGTCAGATTACTGTTTTTATAATATTACCATCTCACGCATGCGCAGTTATATCTAAACAAATGTTCCACACGATGACGTCATCAACGCGTGGAACTTCCCCAAGCGAGTCTGTCAGCGTACAACTCCGTCATCTAGATATTCACCCGATCAATGATCATTTATGAGTTTCTTTAAATCTGAAACATTTTGGTTTTTGTGTTTGTCATTCAAGACTTTTATGAGCTGGGTGGATTCCCTGCGTCACAATGAAAGCGAGGCTTCCTACCCAACGTTTGGAAACCCACCGTGCCACCGTGGACATCATTGGCACAATGCTAATGTACAGCCACTGCAAACAGTTCTAGCTTTGTTAATATTTGAGATATTGATAATTTAAAAACTCACACGTTCACAAAGTAACAAAGATTATGGCAAATTATAATATCGGCATGACATGACGTAGATAGTGCAAACCTGAAAGTGCTTAGATATGTACTGATCAATAAGTGACGGGGAATATGCTAAGATGCTAGGATTAAAATATCGGCATGACATGACTCAGATATTTCTCAGCGAACCTGTGAATGCTATAAAAGCTCAAAAGGGACATCCATATATATATTTTTTTTTCGTTCGCGATTTTTTTTTTTAGATTATTATTATTTTTTCTGTTCTTGTTGGTATTTTTATGTTCTTGCTAGTATTTTATGTTCTTGTTATTTTATCTGTTCTTGTTGTAATTTTATCTGTTCTTGTTAATTTTACTTTCATTACCCTTTTTTGGTGTGAGGGGGGCCTGATAACTCTGAGGGGGGGGGGGAGCCAAAGGCTTGTTCCGTAGCCTTTAAGCTACTTGGTCATGCACAGTCCTATCATTATGAAATGACTTTTTTTAGACCTTGTAGGGTAGTCTAACAGCTACAGTTTGGTGGAATTTTAGTAGCCTTTGAGCTACTTGGTCACTGTCCTGTCATCATGAAATGAGATGTTCTTTGTGTCAGCCATTGTAGCCTTTTACAATGACTTGTTCTATATATGTAGCGGACTAAGCTAGCAAAGGACTATACACTATCAATAAGCTGTGGTAGTCTAACATTTTATGGTACTCCAGTAGCATTTAAGTTCCCGTTTTTTGTCAATTAAAGCAAGAACAGAAGAAATAGTAATGAGAACCAAAATCATTAATTCAAAAATGGATTTCTTATATTGTATACATACAATCAGCAAAATTCGCCACCCCTGAAAACTGCTTTAAGCTTTAAAATGAACTTACCTGTCGGATTTTCATATGTAAAAACATTGCTAATGTACAAAATTAGCTGCAAAGCGAATACTCTGGTTTAGAAAAATTGCATAATTTTTTTGTCTTTTAAGGGTGGCGAAATTCGCTGATTGTGACCTTTTTTTCATATAAGTCGATTTTTTGGTCCTTTGTTATGTTGTACTAACTAAACATACTATTTATCTTTAGAGACAGCTGAAGTGACCACACTTGAGTTGTCCATGGACTTACCAGCAAAATTATTTACAATTTCAGATTATAAGAAGCATGAGGATTAAAAGTATTTGACACCATCCATTTGGTACTGGCAACATGAGATTAGACTATGCAGGTAATGTCCATGTAGACATTAAAAATAAGTTTAGTATAATATATGTGTACTATTTCTTCTTTTAGCTTTGGTAATTTGATTTGAAAGGTCTGCAAGTATTCTAGTTTAAATATAATTTCACCAGACAGGTCTTGAAAAGTATGCCTCATGACCTAAGTTATTTAATTATGGAGTTGAATTGTGTTACAAACTGACCTGGAGTAAAGCAGTTAGTTTAGCTCAGTATTATTACTTGAACCTCTCAAATTGACCAGAAATGAGGTCTTTGTAACAGTGACTTCCACAGCATGTGATGTGGTATACAATTAAGTCAACCGTAAAAGTAACTGTACCCTGATATAGCAGCAAGAGCTATAATAGCTGGTCGCCGCCCTCTTATGCTGTAGCATCATCATATTTAAATCACTATTTTAATATTATTTTGACAGGTTAAAAATTATATTATATATATTATATTTATATATATATATATATATATATATATATATATGTATATGCTTTACATTCATTTTTTATGACATAGTGGCCTTCGGCATCATGCTGAGACATTAACTTATTACAGTTCTGTAATGGCTGACGTGGGTGGGGAATTTCTTTCAACAATACTGATGTTTCCGATGAAAGGAGAATTTTTTTTTTACTAAATTTATGAAATGGTGCATACGAAAGAACCGTAATCAGAAGGAAAAACTAATGCAATGTGCATACATATGTATATAAAATACATATTTCACCTGACCCTGTTAGTAAGAATGTCAGATCTTAAACTGCAACTACGCAATTAAAATTACAGCTGAACTCAAATGCTACACCCAAAATCCTATTTAAGTGCATGCATAGGGTCAAGTATATCAGTGCATTTTAAGTGATATGATATCGTTCTCTAAAAAATCAAATCAAGCCATGTTGTGGCGTTATCACATACTTGAAGCAGTGTAGACTTCTTCACAATACGTCCCAATGTAGTTCCTTGGACACCTGAGAGAAACAAACAAACAATGCCTTATCTTCTCTACTTCATAGGATTGGCCAGACATATATTTTATACTCAGTCCCTAACTGCAGCAGAGGAATTGTTATTTTGCTTTGAAGAAGTTGGGGTCCATTGTCAGGTCAGCCCACCATCTTTTCAGCATGACCAGAATTTATATAACGTAATCTTCTAAATTATTATCAAATGCTACATTGTGAATTATAAAGTTCCAGTCAAGATAGGGTAAGCAAAGTACAGCTATTATGTAGAATGAACCCAAGTTTATGTAGTAAACATCATCTGCATGTCAAAGATAAGATTTACTTTAATATACAGCAAAGTATTTAAGGCCAGAAGAAGTGGATTTACCAGCAAACAGGATTGTCCTCCTGCACATGGCAGGTGCCCCCGTTGGCACATGCCCCTCGAAGGTCGAAAATCTGGCACTTGTTGGAGGTATTCAAGGCCACTGTAAAATAAGGCAAAGACACCAAGGGTAATTGGATATATAAAACATTTCATGTGGGACCACATGGTAAATATTTGCCACATTTAGACTGCTAGTAGTAGTAGTGGTAGTGGTAGCGGTAGTGGTAGTAGTAATGGTAGTAGTAGTAGTAGTAGTAGTAGTAGTAGTGGTAGTAGTAATAGTAGTAGTGGTAGTAGTAATAGTAGTGGTAGTGGTAGTAGTAGAAGTAGTGGTGGTGGTTTTTAAATCGACTGCTAGATAGAGAAATATTATATGCCGAACAAAAGCAAATACAATAAATCGAAAATAATGAATCAACACAGACAAGTGGATATGGACTGACAAACATAATATCACCGAACTTTACCTGAGATAGCTTCCTCTTTGTCATTAACACGTACAAAAACTTTGTAAAACAAGACTTGGATTTCGACATGTCCATTTTCTGTGAGTATTTTCCAACCTGCCTCATCCAGCAGTGAACGAATGTGGAAAACAAGCAGGGATTCCTTAGAGAGGTCAAATGGGGCAGAGAAGGTCACTCCACATGAGGCCAGCAATTGGCCATCTTTGTTCGAGAACTGGATGACGTCAGCACTTTCAAATTCCTTGGTAAACGGCACCAAAACTTCACTAAACTGTAATATTAAACAAAATAAAGAACAATTAAAGTGCATATAAACTTCATTTATGTTATTAATACTGTTCTAAGCATCTCCCCCTCTCACCTTATTTTCTATGGCAGTTTTTAAATTGAGAGTAACTGGGTTTGTCAGTTCCTTGTTATCATCTGCGAATTTTTGTTTCAATAAAATGTCAAAATTCAAGGAGTCTGGAATGAAAATGACATTTTCAAAATGATTATTCAACTTTACATAAAAATCCTGAAGAAATGTTTTTGAGCTTAAGTTGTTGCCTACCAATAGCCTGGGTAGATGTCAACCCCAACAAAAGACAAAGTATCAGGTGTGCTGTAAAAAAGACCAACAAAATATTTCAATCATCACTATACCTTTTCTTCAAATACAACAATTTCACCATAAATATATAGCACAGAGTTCATAAACAAAAAAGATTTTCCTTGAAAATTCCTATGACCATATAATAATAATTTTACAACATCATAGTTCAGCAAGTTTTGGTCTATTATTGATATACAGTAGTGCATTGAAAAAAGATAACATTAACATTATCATTCTATTGATGTTTTGTGACATAGTGCTTAACGAAATTTTAACATATAGGCCTACATATAACTTTCAAGAGACATTGCAAGTCTTGCTTCTGAATCATTTGTTATTAATGGAGTGTAGCAGATTATTATAAAAAAAACACTACACACCTCTGCCAAGAGACTGGTATGTTTGGACCATATCTCGTCCTTATACACGATCCTATACACCTGAAAATCACAAATATTTAAAACTGGTATCTTGTTGAAGCCTTGAACGTTCTTTTTATCTGAAATGACACTCGTAAAGCAACAATAATAAAACCTTATCTCTTTTGTATCCTCTAAAATAGGCATTAATACTTAGGTAAACTTTAAATTGCAGTCACCTTGCAGGAGTTATGGTTGCCCAGTATCGGAGATAACCAGAGAATTTTTTTTATATCTGGCGTCTAGACCTATTACACGATATAACTATGACTAATATTAGCTTTTAACCAGCCAGATATTTAAAGCGAGCATGCACATACTCAAATTTTGTGAAATTATTAGGTCAACTGTTACAGAAAAGACCGAAGTGCGTTGTACGGCTTCATACATGTTCAGGCGAGAGGCCCCAGGCAGGGAATTCTTGCAGTGTCTTAGCTTTGATCGGTCATTCAATTTTATAAACCCACTGTGGACCTCTTTTCTTATTTAAATTTATTCTCGCATGCCCAATGACACGTCTAGACGGCTATGTAGGTCAAAGCTAGAACAGAACGTTGCTGTTGTCAGGCAATTTAAAGATATGTTTCCTGTATTTTGTAGGATTTGTGGGTTGATGACAACCCAATATATTGATGCCTCATAATTTTTGACAGATTTCAATGCCAATGTCACGTCTGTAGCTTGTTAAAACAAAAGTTTTGGTCTCTGATGCATTGTCAGTCTTCTCTAGAGACTTTAGTCAAATTTTGCAGTTTCAAAAGGGAGTCGATACCATTTTTGTTCAGAATTCTATGACGTTCTGGCTTTACTTTATGAAAATTTATCAACTTTTGACAAAGTTATGCGGTCCGGTCATCGTGGATAGCAAGCGTTCACTTTGATAATGTCAAAGCTTTCTAGTCGATTCGTCACTGAGCGCCAGGCCAAAATGTCCATTCGTCACTCGATAAAAAGTCACATTTCTGTATAATGCTGACCAGTTTTCAAAGTGACGAATCGCGCAGAATAGACCTGTTACCATGTCAAATGTCAACAAACGGTAAAGCCACTAACTCACATAGCCGAGTGACGAAGCAGAGTAATGACTAAGGCTGGAAAGCAATCAATCGGCTTCACTCTTGGTCATTTGATGACTAGAAAAAGCAAGTCAGCAAGGTCTCGCCGATCGCTCGCAGATCACTCGCCGATCAATCGCCGTAGGCCCATTTCAGTTCATTTTACCATAAAGCCACTATCTCACATAGCCGAGTGACGAAGCAGAGTAATGATGATCGCTGGAAAGCAATCAATCGGCTTCACTCTTGGTCATTTGATGACTAGAAAAAGCAAGTCAGCAAGGTCTCGCCGATCGCTCGCAGATCACTCGCGGATCACTCGCCGATCGCTCGCCGATCAATCGCCGTAGGCCCATTTCATTTCATTTTACCATAAAGCCACTATCTCACATAGCCGAGTGACGAAGCAGAGTAATGACGATCGCTGGAAAGCAATCAATCGGCTTCACTCTTGGTCATTTGATGACTAGAAAAAGCAAGTCAGCAAGGTCTCGCCGATCGCTCGCTGATCACTCGCCGATCACTCGCCGATCACTCGCAGATCGCTCGCCGATTGCTCGCCTTCTTCGCACGCCGAGGAAATCACGTCCACACAGCCATCCATCTGACCAGGTGTACTCCCAGAGTGACCAAGTGTACTCCCAGAGTGACCAAGTGTACTCCCAGAGTGACCAAGTGTACTCTCAGAGTGCACGGCCTGTTAACCCCGTGTAAATCGCGAGCAATTCAAAAGCAAAATTGCTCGGCGACACTCGTAAAATGTTTTAAACATGTTTAGAATTTCAAAATCTGTCTACGAGTGTTGCCGAGTATTTACGAGCTTTTCCAGAGTGGTCGGCGTGCTGAGCCATGTATTCCCGACTGCCTAATTTATTAAGCACTCGGCATCACTCGGCATTGTCACTCGGCTATGTGAGATAGGCCCTTAAATCCCATATATTACACTTTTCTCAAAATAAAAACACATATATATAGTCTGTTTTAGCTATGTCAGTATTTATTTTACAAATCATTGCACTTTTTTTTTAATCCTTGCATTTTTACTCTAGAATCAATTCCTAGATCAAAATGACAGAGTGAGGTGCGCCGAACACATTATATCAATTAATTAACCAACCCACAGATTTGTTAATCTACGTACGTAGCCTATAGTTTTTTTTATTTGAAATTAATTTTAAAGTTTGTCCTATTCATTTAATGTGGATCACCACAAAATCAAATATCTCATCTTGGTGTAATATAGTTTTTATTTTTTCATGGTCATACAGTTTTGTTGTTTTGTTTTTTGTGACACACAAAAATAAATGTTTGTTCAACATACAGGTATACAGGTGTGTTGTCTATACAATCTCAATCTAATTAATGTATCACCCTGTATAAATCTGAACTGCCATCAATAACATGACAGCAATGCAATTTTATTATTGATTTCACAAGTTGTGTCTTATTGAAAATAATAATGGAGATGAATAAGGAAGGCTGATGAAAGAGTTCATGGCCAATTAATAATGGTAAGGAATTAAGGCTGATAAAATAATACATGTGAATACATTGTACATGTAGTCCATTATTACAGTTTCATTATTCCATGACTCTGAAGTCATTGAAAAATTGGCACAGTTAACGTTTTACATATTACTAGTTTTCTGATTTTTTTTAAAAAATATACATTAAGAAAATGTGTGAAGTTCAGTAAATTGATAATAATGAATATTAAATAACTGATGTAACATTCTGTGTGTGGGTTAAAATACGGGCTTGTAGGCAACACAACACCCATGACCAAGCAACTTAAATTAAACACAACACTTAATTTGTAAATTCTCCTACTAACACTAAAACCAACATATGTTTACGATAAAATTCATAACATATGTATATTGTATGTATTTAATACTCTTATAAATTATAATGTATTTTCATTCACTCCATTTAACACTGGACAATTAAACACTCCCATTTCTCTGCTGTTCATTTTCTTGTTTCGCTACCACAAACTGACTTCAAAGAGTTGCAGGTATCAAAAATTGACAAAATCTGCTATGCTCACCGGTGCTTGGACCTATGAACAGTTCTGAATAGATCTATGTGCATTTAATTTCCTCTTGATTTCTCTTTTTTGACAATAATTTAAGTACATTTAGTCATTACCAAATTTTTCTTAAGGTGCAAAGTTTCCTCTTGTGTTGGCAGCGTCCAGTGACATCTCCTGTCTAGACCACGCTCCACTGAACCTTAACTAATATGCTTGACTGTTTGTTAAGTTTTAAGTACTTTTCCGGGACTTACTATCTGAGTGGGCTTAAGGTTCATCTTGTGTTAAAGTTAAAAAAAAAATTTATAAAAAAAAGGCTCGAAATGCTCTTTAAGTTTATCTGAATTGTACCATATAAAAATAATAAATAAATAAATACAAAAGAGTACAAACAAAATTAAATAAACACGGATCTGATAAATTTGCAATTTTATATGGGAGGATTGAAGTAAATTTTCTGGGTTGGATTGCTTTGCTAATATAATTCTAATTATTTGTAGCTATAAAGGAAAGAAAACAACATGGACAATATCAAGTGGAAAGTCAGGTAAAACAAAAGTCGTTGGTTTCACCTGATTTCCTTCAGGCAGGTACCCAGGAAAGTTCTATTCTTTATGAAAGTACTTGACACATCACGGAATCTCCCAATACTTTGAAGGGACTGCATTCGAATTATCAAATCTTCCAACAAAACTCCCCCTTGCTCAAAATGTATTATTTAGTAGCTCTAAATTACCACACTCGTTTATATTAGTTTATTTATTGGTTTAAGGGTGCTGAAAGTGCACAGCACATATCTAGCACTCGAAACTGTGATGCTCCCAAAGTCCACTACTTTATGAGTTTTGAAGTACACACTCTGTTGTCATTGTTTCGAAAATGTTGTTCCACTTGTTCTCATTTCTTTGTTCAGTATTTTTGATTTTTATTACCACTTACAAAAAAAACAGTGATGTAATTTTCTCACAAATGAAAACAGATCTGAAATTTAAAAATAATTTTAGATTACTTTTTAAGATAAGTCTCTTTGCTCCATAGACAACTTGTTTAAAACTGCGAAAATATTTACTGCCAGATTAATGTCAATGGAGTTTGTAGTCCGAGTTATCACTGTCCAAGCCGTCTCAACTGACTTTGCAATTACACCCTTGGCAGGCCTGTTCAAGCTTGAGCCTTTCTCAATTTCCAGAGGAGTGTAAAGCTCGTTACACAGATACATACCAGCGAAATGTCAGACTAGGTTGAGACTATGGAAGATTCTAAGGAAACAATCTCAATGAGTCCACCTCACTGACAGAATGTTTCAGTAGTAGTGCATCAGAAAACCGTACAATGGGAATTTAAGGAAATATTCAATACCATATAAAAACGGCCATTTATATGTAATATATTCCTTTCAGCTCCACTGAAGTTTCAAACCAAAGTGCAAAGATGACACATTCTGTCAGTGAACTGGCAACATGCTCAGCATCTGTAGCAACACATCACATTCTGTTAATGAAAGTATTAGCACATCGAGCATGCCTTTAGAGGTAATATTCATACTCATAAATATGTATTGGATATTGGGCATGTACAATGGGATTAAATTTGTCTGATAAATTTGTGTTGGAAATTGAGCATGTTAAATGGGAATATATATCTTTATCAAAAATCATGTCAGTGGTTATTCTTGATTAATTGAACGATATCAATAATCACAATACAGTTTTGATTTAGATATAAGTTAAATCTTGAGTCATCAATTTCAGACTCCGTGACTTCCACTCGCGGTACACCAATGACAAAGTCCTAACCATGACGGGCCTCGACCAATGGGGACTGAAGGAAGTCACCACTCCACCTATGTGCACACGCCAAGCAGTGACACTCTCATTGCTTCATCTGAGAGGGTGGAGACCTAATTAGAGGAGATTGATGATTCTGAGGATAGTTTAGCTGATACTTTTACTCCACAATTAGTCTTTAAAATTTGTGAAAAATTTATGAAATGTTTATGACAGTTACAGGATATATAGCAATCCATTCTGTTCAGATTAAAGCCAAGTTAGCATCAAAAGTATTCTATATCCTTTTCCTGACATGAAATCTTTCTGTTTCAAAGATTTTATGCAAAATGAGAAGTGTAATGCAGTTCGCTAGAATTATCAATACCATAGCATGTTCCTTAGCTAATCTATACCAAAGATTACCATCACTATGTCAAAAAAAGTATGCTTCCTAAGGAATATATAGGTTTGTATTTATTTGTATTTTAATTTAAAAAAAAAGAATATAAATAAATACAAATCTTAAAGGTTATTGTATGGAATGCTACTCAACACATTTTTATGCCTTTATAAGTCGAAATATTTTTTGCATACAGATTACTTTTAGGTGGGAACTATAGGAATTATACGTTAATTGCCATTCCTTTCAATAGTTACTTAATTTTTGAGTTGCTGATTCTCTATGGCATTTAAATTAGTTATATATATATATTTATTACCGAACACTTTACAGGTATTAATTACATTGCATATTAAGAAAGCAATCATAAGTATTGGAGTCAAGTGAAAGTAATATAGATTATTATGCAACTAATTATTATGAAATTGCAAATTATAAACAAAAACTGTTGACTGGGCAATACTATGATCAAATATGTAACAATTGTATGCACATGAAGTATGGGACGCTAACTCGGGATTATGAAGGAAACAGCATAATTTTTAGCATTTTTCCAGATTTAAAAATGTAGCTTAAGAAGTGAAAGTTCTATAATCAAAGATATACTCTTAGAAAAATTTCACTGATGTAAGGATCAGAGTGTCATTGAAAGAGAACCAAATTTTCATAATTTACTTATTATAGAAAATTGTTCGTCATAAATGGTCATGAAACCCTAAAAAGGTATCTTTATACTATCTTAGACATATTCTTACACATTTTTGTATGCATGTAGCCTATGAGGTAGGTGCTGTAATGTGGAAGTTCTCCGAAAACTAAAAAAAGCTTGATAGAGTAAGTGCATTATAGTGCCTAGCAGATAAGTGGTTACGATCTTTCAAAGTGCCTCCGCCACGTCACATTGGGCTGTTACTGTTTGTAGATTTAAGCTGTGAAAGGCCATTGAATTCCTCCAACCAACCATGATTGTTTATAAAACACAGTAATTAACTTATTGGGGTAATCCCTCTGTTGGTCAAATGGCTTTTAGAAAATTGTTTATGACTGTTTTAAAACAAAACAAAGTTGATTACATCATGCACATGAGAACTTTGGCATGGTTTTTTCAGTGTATGACCAACTCACTGTGTAACCAATAATATGCTAGGCACTCTAATGCTAGAGTTCGACTCCAGAAACACAATTGTACAATACTATAATTTAGATATGTTATTAACAAAATTTCACTCATGTAGGGTACATAGTGTCTTTGATATGGTATAAAAAAGTAAGAATTTCCCCGCTGGGTATGTACTTTTTCTTAGGAGTAAGCTAGCGACCTCCCGTTCGATATTAAAAAATAAATATATAAATCACAGGAATTAGACAAGTAATATTACCTTATTCATGCATATTCACACAAAAAGCACAGCAAAACAACACATGAAGAAATGTAATAAAATTTAAAATAATATAGAATTAAAAGGCCAAAAAACAAAAAAAAAAAAAACAACAACAACACGGCACTTGTTACAACCAATAGTACTTACTGCCAAATTTGCTTACCTGGCAATTTATATTAGTTTATTTGGTAAAAGCCATTCATGGTATTTGTCAACTGTTACAGGCCTGACGTAAAATTGGTCAGCTAATTTGTCGCCTCGGCAAAAAAAAAATAAAATTAACACACTGAAACAACATGACCAACATAACTATACTTAAACAGAAAACGAGATAATTCGGATATAAAAAGGACATTATTTGAAAAAAGAATAATGTAGGCCTATAATAATTAAATATGAAATGGAACAATGCATTAAGCACTCAATTCGACCTATCAAATAATTCAATAATTAGACAATCCCAATAAAAACGTGTTAAGTTAATATATAAAATCGAACTTCAAAAATCGATAAATGACTTAATTACTGACTATTGTATGACAATATATATTATGCCAATTAATATTCACAAGCAAAATAAAAGAAAATAATTTATAAGCATTTAAAAATAAAAAAAAATCAACACAAACAAAAAGCAAACGTTAACTAGTGAATATTAAAATATCGATTATTATGAACACATACGATAAAGACACTACAAAGAAGTAATTGCTGCATAATTGCTGAGCAAGATAACAAACAATAGTAGACAAATTTATTAATAAATTATTTATCATAAGCATTCTTAAATGAACAAATAAATGAATGAAATTAAGTAAAAGTTTATTAAGAGTCGGTTATGCTTTTGACTGACAATGAAAATGACATATAATATACAAATGAAGAAAAGTATTTTCAATGACATGATAATTATAAAATCATTAATATATGATGTATCGGTTAACATGCAAGTTTCTATGTTTGGAATGAATGAATGTCTCAATGTACAAAGTTCAATAATTGCATAATATTCAATAATAATAGACATAAGTACTAGTTGCTTGAAATGTTGTAAAAATTACACATTTAGTGAATTTTTTGTTGTCAACAACAAAATGAGAATTGGAATTTGGAATTTTATTAAGATAATGATTAACAATTAATAATCAAGTTAGACAGTTACAGTGTACAAGTAGTTTGCAGAAATTACTTGAATTTGAACGTTACCGGTATCATACTGAAATAATACTAAATGGTAAGTAAATGTTACATAAACAGCTGTTGACTAGCTAAAATCTACATACGTCATGTGAAAAGTTAAAGCTTGAACATAGAGAAAATATAAGTCAGTAAAAGTAAAGTAGTTAGAACGTATGTACACCAAATATTGAAAGATCTACACAAAGTCCTCGAGGGGTTCCCTGAGGGCACCATAGCGAAGCAAAACTCCAAAGAGCGACAGTGCCAATGGCCCACCCATATACATGGAGTGAGAAGCACAGCGGGGCCAATTGGAAACTGTAGTTGATCTGATGGCTCAACCATATACATGGAGTGAGAGGACACTTTTGATGATTCAATGACGTCACCCATATACATGGAGTGAAAGGACACTTTTGATGATTTGATGACGTCACTCATATACATGGAGTGAGAGGACACTTTTGATGATTCGATGACGTCACCCATATACATGGAGTGAGAGGACACTTTTGATGATTCGATGACGTCACCCATATACATGGAGTGAGAGGACACTTTTGATGATTCGATGACGTCACCCATATACATGGAGTGAGAGGACACTTTTGATGATTCGATGACGTCACCCATATACATGGAGTGAGAGGACACTTTTGATGATTGGATGACGTCACCCATATACATGGAGTGAGAGGACACTTTTGATGATTGGATGACGTCACTCATATACATAGAGTGAGAGGACACTTTTGATGATTGGATGACGTCACTCATATACATGGAGTGAGAGGACACTTTTGATGATTCGATGACGTCACTCATATACATGGAGTGAGAGGACACTTTTGATGATTCGATGACGTCACTCATATACATGGAGTGAGAGGACACTTTTGATGATTCGATGACGTCACCCATATACATGGAGTGAGAGGACACTTTTGATGATTCGATGACGTCACCCATATACATGGAGTGAGAGGACACTTTTGATGATTCGATGACGTCACCCATATACATGGAGTGAGAGGACACTTTTGATGATTCGATGACGTCACTCATATACATGGAGTGAGAGGACACTTTTGATGATTCGATGACGTCACTCATATACATGGAGTGAGAGGACACTTTTGATGATTCGATGACGTCACCCATATACATGGAGTGAGAGGACACTTTTGATGATTCGATGACGTCACCCATATACATGGAGTGAGAGGACACTTTTGATGATTCGATGACGTCACCCATATACATGGAGTGAGAGGACACTTTTGATGATTCGATGACGTCACCCATATACATGGAGTGAGAGGACACTTTTGATGATTCGATGACGTCACTCATATACATGGAGTGAGAGGACACTTTTGATGATTCGATGACGTCACCCATATACATGGAGTGACAGTTCAGAGTTACATGATTTAAAGTCACATAATTCTCACCTATATACATGAAGTCAGAGAAGCTTTTGACGATTCTAAACACTGTTGACGATTCGACGAGGTCACCCATATACATGAAGCGACAGTTCAGAGTTAAAATTAAGGAGTCTTCGGAGAAAAGCTGTTCCAGCTGGGATAACTCTTGTAGCAAACTGGAGCTTATCAATGACAGATTTCATGTCCCGGGGAGTGATTTTGGATAGCGTCAAGGCATTTTCCACATCATGTGAATATTGAAGTAGCTTGTCATGAGGCAATCTTGCGCTTCCATGGCCACTGAGTCCAACTCTAAGCAAAATAATGTGAGAATGTTGGATGGTCCTTCAGTCTTGTGTGGCGCAATGGGCACTGAAAGTTGTCTGCATATATGCAGAAAAGTAGCCAAGTCTCGTTTGAAACGTTTGAATGATGAATAAAAAATCATCTAATACCTTGACTACAGAAGTCTTGTAAAACTTATGTCTTAAAATCCAGATGGCATCTGAGAATTGCTCAAAGATACGACAAGATGAGGCTGCCCCCATGCACAACATCTTGTCATAGCAATATTTTCCATCAAAGCGAAAACCTAGGAGATTGTAGTGGGCAGGATGAAGCGGTATGATCCTAAATGCATCGGCAATATCAGCTTTTGCAAGATAGGCATTAGGTGACTAAAGTTGAATTAGATGGACGGCATCATTTGAAGTTTGATATTTGACTGACGTTAGCTCTGACAATATATTGTAGTTGACTGACTGGTTATCGTAAGGGAAGGAAAGATTGTGTATGAGTCTGTATTTTCCAGGAGTTTCTTTGGTATCAAGGATAATGGGGAAATTTTGAAGTTAGGCAGAGGAAAATGGGCCACTGATGCGGTTTAATTGTAGTTCGGCCTTTACCTTTTGCTGGACAATGTTGTGAAGTTTTTGCAAACGAGTCAGAGTTTTTTTAAACTAAAGATGTTTGTGGGCCCTGGAACCCAAGCCAGAAACCTTCAGTAAATCCAGAAATGATGCAATGCTTATAGGGGTAACTTTGTAAATATTTATTAAGAGTTTTGATGTTTACTGGGCTTGGAAGCCTGAGACTTGCGGTGGTCATCTTCAGAATTGTCGCTGTTGTGCTTGTGCTTGCTGTCTTGTCTATAGATTGTATTGCCGGTGTTGCATCCATTAAACGCTGGGTGTCCCTTGCCACACCTATAGCATGAGTGCTTGTAAGTGCACCTTTGGTTGGTGCAATGCACGCCTTCTTTATGGTAGGCAAAGCAGTACCCAGGGGGAACCCAGGCGGAGGAGTGGTCATACTGGCACTGTCCACGAAAGGGCTTCTTTGTCCTGTCATCGGATCTGACCAGAAAAGCCTCGCGTTCAAGGTCAGTATGAACTGGTTGTGCGATAATTGGTGTCGTACAGCTGCCAGTTGGCACCAAGCCGCATGAGGTTTTTTAGGAACTGGCTGTAAGAGAGAATGGCTGTGGCTTCAGCTGGATAATTTTGGAAATACAAGGGATATTTAAGGCCATGTAAATATCCATGGCTGCACTCCAGTAAGTTGGGAAGATCTTTAGATTTTTTAAAGGTGTAGTCCAGGACACGGTCTGGGTCAAGCAGGTCCTGGAAATCCACAAATTTGTGCTCCCAGATCTTCAATGGAATTTTATGGAATGTCGAATGATAGTTCCTATTGGTGCTGCGGTGGCATCATTGCAATGATTGGTCTGTCTTGTTCGAAAGAGTTATGGGATATGGCGAACTCACCAGGCAGGGCTTCTGTTGTGTCCCTGGCTTGGCTAGCAGAGGCTGCCGGGCAGTCTTGCCTAGACGTAGATGGAGCACATTGTGGGAGAAAAGGTGTGGATATTGCCGATGAGGTTGCTAGAGTGACTTTTCGAGCCAGCGTCTGGAGGGAGGATTAGATAGATGCCAAAGTTGTAGCAAATGGCTGCTGCTGTTGCTCTAGCATCTATTGCATAGAAGCCACTGCTGTCGAGACGACATCCTGCAAAGGGGTGGCTTCCTGTGCGGGTGGGGCCCGGGGTTATCGTCATTGTTGCTGTTGCTATCCCTGCTGTCGCTATTTCGCAAGTGAGCCGGGGAGTGGGAGAGTCAGGCTGGTCTGCCGGATTTTGTGGTCACTTTCGGCATTGCTGAAACACAATAAAAAAGCAACAGGAAAATTGTGCAATGAAAGCTGTAAAGTTGACATTTTACGTTGGATTGGAGTAAATGACTGTTATAATGATAGTGGATAAACAAAGAATAAGTTAATTTCTGTCAAGAACGAGAGGCAAGTAAAATAAGTTGCAGTCAAGAAAGACAGGTGAATAATTCATAATTTCTGTCAAGAAAGACAGGGAATTTAACAATTTCTGTTAAGAAAGACACATGAATAATTAAGAAATTTGAATTTCTGTCAAGAAAGACAGGAAGATAAAATGCTGTTTAGAATGACAGGACATAAGTAAATTCTGTCAAAACAGACAGGAGAAAACATTACCAAAATGAATGTGATTAATTGCTGTCAAAGGACAGGAGGCTGGTAAATCTGTTAAGAAACAGGAAATAAACTGGCAATTAAAGAATATGGTTACATCACTGTCTTGTTCTGTCAATAAAGACAGGAAAGTAGAATCACAGCACCTTGGTTGTGAGCCAAGTCCCTCAGGAACATTGGAACCCTCAGTCACATTATCAATAAGTGCCATGTTGAGATTCATCTCTCCTCGAGATCTCTTGCTCTGCCTCTGAGCTTGAACTCTTGGCATCCTCTCGTTCTGCATTCCGGGGTGTTCTGATGTGCTGCTCACATGACCGTGCAGCTCGAGAACGAGTGTAGGGACCTTTCCTTGGCCTTGAGGAATCTGGGTTACTATCACTGTCAGAAGATTCTGGAGATTGACTCCTCTCCTTGAGCTTATGGCTTTGTGGCTTATGATTCCGAGTCACATCCATGGCCTTGTTTGGTGCTGGTTCTGGCACAGGCCCAAGTGGCAGGAGAAGATTCCTGTGAAGTCTGCAGATTTGGGCCTTACTGTTACCTTTCTCTTGAAAATCAAAATCAAGGAGGTCTTCTGATCGTGTACCCACTACCTTGTACACCTCTTGCCAAACATGATCCAACTTGAATGTGCCATCCTTCTTTGAAGCGCACCTTCTGAACTAACACTCTGTCACCGAGTTCCAAGTGAGGTGCCCGAGATACTCGAACATAGGCCTGTTTCCCTCTTCAGGGATTGTTGCTCATTCTGAAAATACTTGAGATAGTTGGCGTTCACTTTTTGACCCGACTGTAGCCCCTTAATGATGTCTGCAGGCAATCTTGGCTTACGCCTGGTACAGATGTAAGCATGGGCTATGTACGGAACGTCCTTCCATCGAGATTTCTCCTGTCAGACATGCTAACATATTCAATAGTGTAGTTGAAACGTTCAGCCTGTGCATTAACCTGTGGGTGATATGGTGTGGTATCGTTCTTGGCTATCCCTAGCAGATGACACAGTTGCTTGATGAGTTGAGCTTCAAAGTTGGCACCCTGGTCTGAATGTATGCATGCAGGCATGCTATGGAGATTGATGAACCTGTCCATGAGCACTCTTGCGGTGGTCTTTGCTGTCTGGTCTTTCGTGGGTACTGCCTGTGCATACCGCGTGAAATGGTCTGTCATGACCAAGATGTTTGAAAATCCACCCTTGGATGTCTCAAGAGCCAAGGAGTCCATACAACAGATCTATGGGACCAACAGACTTCAATTTTTTCCCATAGGTGCAACCTGGCCTTTTGACTTTCGCCGGAGACAAGAACCACACTCCTGATGTACTCCGTTGTGAAAGTCTCGATCCTGGGGAAGTAGAACCGATCTCTTAAAAGTTCAAGAGTCTGTCAATACCGAGGTGCCCCATCTTGTCATGCAATTGTCGCAAAACCTCTGTCTGAAGATTTCTAGGCACTACCACCTGAACAACCTTCGTGTTGTCCATCTTGATATGTAGTTCAAGGAGGCCATTCTCATCTATGACCAACTTACTACGTTGGCTGATCATCGTATGAGCATCAGATGTAGTGCATCCTTCTTCTGCTCCTCTAACCATGTCTCCAAATCCCACTTACCTGTGACTGAAGAACTCAGGCACAATTCAGCTGGTGGGGGGTTACCATAAGTGGTAGCCAGGTCTACCACAAGCTGACCCTGACAAACAGCTCGCATCGTGGAGGACATCATCTTCTTCCAAGAGTCACCTGGAAGGCGCGACAGGGCGTTGGCATCCCTGACATGTGTGGGGGGTTTGTAGTATATGTCGAAGTTGTAATCACATAATGCAGCTGCCCAGCGGTGGCAACAAGCATCCAGCTTGGCACTCATGAGAACGTTAAGTCAAGGGATTTTTGTCTATTTTTACAATAAACTTAGCCTTACTCAGAGAATTTGTCCGTTATTGCCCACTTTAAAGCCAGGAACTCAAGCTTATAGGCAGGATAGCGATGTTCGCTCTCTGACAAACTGTGACTAGCATAGGCAATGACGCGTAGCACCCCTTGGTCATCCTTTTGGTACAGAACTGCGCCAAAACCTGAAGTAACAGCATCCGTGTGTAGTTCGAATGGCTTTGTTAAGTCTGCATAGGCTAACACCAGTGCGCTTGTGAGTGCTTTAATTTATGCATCAAAACTTTGCTGCTGTTCCTCACTCCATTCGCATTTGGGAAGGCTGCTGGGTTTCTTCTTCTCTACACCTTTGGTTTTCTGGCCATGAAGCAGTTTCTGTAATGTTTCACTGACCAGTGCAAATTTATGAATAAACCGCCTGTAAAAAATGGCAAAACCTAAAAATCTTTTAACCTCTTCTCTTCTCTGTGCAATAGGCCATTTCTGAACTGTTTCAAATTTCTCATGTTCTGTGGCGATCCCATCCTGAGTCACCTAATGAACCAAGTACTTGATCCAGCCTTGAACAACTCACATTTCTTGGGATTTTACTTGACTCCGCAGTCCCATAATCTCTTCAGAACACTTTCCAACTTCTGGAGGTGGTCCTGAAACAAGTTACCAAACACAACAATATCATCAAGATACAACAAACAGTGAGACAGATTATCAGAACCCATACACAATTCGATCATGCGCTGAAATGTGGCTCCAGCACTGCAAAGGTCAAATGCCATCCGAATGAACTGGTGGAAACCTAGTGGCCCTGCAGTGAATACAGTTTTAGGTCTGTCCTCGGGGTCAACCTCGACTTGCCAATAGCCACTTTTCAGATCCAAGCTTGAGAACTACTGTGCCCCTACCAATCGACGAATATGAATACCCCGTTGCATTGCGAATGTTGTATTGAACAAAGTTTTGTAGAAAATAGGTTTTTGCTGTTATATTTTATTTAAAACTTGTATATTCAATGTATCTAGCTATGCAACCGACATACAATTGAATTGAATTAAGCACAATTTGGTAATTAATAAATATTAATCTTGCTAATCTTAGGTAAAGAAGGAGATGATGCCCTTAAAAATCCCCACTAACACTATATATACACTAAATATAGATACTATGAAATACTATAAAATATCACATTTATTTTGGGAATACAGGAATTTATTCCTTGAAATTGTCATATTTCATGAACTTAATTTCTTAAAGCTGAAGGCTGTGTGAAATATGACAACTGAGTGAAATAAATTCCTGTATTCCCAAAATATCAATATGTGATAACGATTTTATCCCTCTGTCTTTTCCAAACACCTAAAAAAAAAAAGGTAGGACCGTATTTGACATGACAGTCATGATCATTTTCAAGCTGTGTTGGATCCACAGTGAAAATCGTGGTCAAACAACGATGTAAATAATAATTATTTGCTCGGCTCCTAAGCATCCTACACGTATAATTTAGCAATTAATGCAATACTTATTCAATTTGGAACAATTAGATGCCAAGTTTTTGTCTGTGCTCCCCACCGTTGGATCTTCAAAAATATTCTGGGGGAGCACCACCCAAAACCCAATCAGGACAGATTGCTATCAGTACTGTCGACTTGGATTCACTGATTTAGCGTGGATTAAGATAATGTCATTCACCCTACATGCTTCCCCGTCGTTTGGACATGCTTTTTTTTTAATTGCACACTGCCCCTAAAGGTTATGTCACATATTTTATTTTCAAAGCAAAGCAGTATTCCAATTCTGTTATCTTGCAAAAATATGGTCAGAAATATGAAATATAAGCTTAACGTAATCTTAAGTGATAACATGTTATCAAATACCTCTTCTATTTAAACTCCCATGCTTGGGAAAAACGTCTTACATAATAAAATGTACGAAGCAGGGTTATTACTTATTTGCCCATGCAAATATACCTATAGATATACCTATTCATAGATAAAAATTGCTCATTGCAATCAATGCTATAATTAGCTTATCTGTGTGCATTGTAATTGCAATGAACAATGAAACGGATTGCAATCTACAGGATCATGAATTGATTCATATGGCTGAATACATGTGGCCAAGCATTCTTGACTTAGGATATAAGTGACGTCACTGGCCTTGCGTGCTGTGTGCAATAATGGCGGCCCTCCAGCATTTTGGTGGTTGGTGCAAATTTGCACTTTTTATTGGCTTAAAATCATATCAAACCTGAGTTTAAGACATTTCCTTTCACTGCAATATATTCTTTGACATCTAATTGAACTTTTTAAATTAACATACAAACTTCCTTTAGTTCCCTTTTAACTAAATTTGCAATTATTGGCATATCAAAACTAAGCAATTGTGCAAACGTCTCTTAAATGCAATATTGTATAGGCAATTATAAAATAAACATCAATGTAGAAATCAAAAAATCATAAAATAATTATGAATGTCTTGCAAACTTTACGCAAATAACCAGAACACCAAAACCTCAACACTAGCAATTTGCATCAACAGTGAAATGTCAACAGAATACAATACCAAATTGAACTGATCAGCTGTGCGATATCAAACTAGTCTAGACTTTAATCTATTTGTCAAAACTAATTTGCCTTTGGCAGAGCCCTGCACTAGATCAAAACAAAGGATTAATGAATTAATCGGTTTGGATCACTTAAACAAAAAGGTCAACAACTGTCAAACTCAGTGCAATAAACTCACAAAATTGCGAAGAAATTAATTGAAATGTCAATTAATCAATTGAAATGTCAATGGAAAACAACTTACCACATCAAATAGACTGTCAAAGCAAAATTCAAATAAAATGTCAACAGTTATTGAGTTCAGGTGTCACTGTACCAGGAAACTTCAGTAGTTACATACCTGGCCTCCAATCGTCAATTGTCGATTAATATAGTTGACTTACAGTCTCCAAATTGAGATGAAATTGAGCTGGAGCTCCGAACAGTGTCCTGAACTGCAAGTAGTTCATGGCCCTGCATGTGTTGTGATCACCCCCAGTCTCCACTAGTCAATCAGCTGCAGCAACCACTGGTTTGCTCCTGAGAAAATTGACCCACTTGGCATGGGACATCTCCCACTATGTTCTGGCTGGTCCATGGCCCTCTCGACACTCCTGGACTGGAAACTGGCTATAAACATCCTGGACCAATGCAACATGTTGTCTTTGATTTTTAGTCATCACACCAACATACATGATGGGGGGGGGGGGGAAGATGAAACAACCACGCTCTGCTACCATGTGGCATTCGGCACTCCAGACTTCAAGTTTGGAAATTTTATATGCAGTTAATTACATTTAATTGCTTGCATCTATATACAGCAGTACATGTATAAACATTAAATTAGAAGGTCAAATGAACTAAATTAACTAAATTAACTCACCCAGATTGGGCTGCCATGCATGCTACTTCAGTCTTTCTGGCTCTCTCTGCACTTGACCTAATTAAACTATTTTTAATTTAATCACCTGTCCTGAGAGGCTCCCTATGGGTGCCTGCCTATTTAGAGACTTGGGAGGCCAGTTACTTCACAGCTCCTTGAAAATTAGGTCAAACGATGAGAATCGAAACTGGGTCAAATTTGTTCAGAATCATGTGGAATGACCTACTAATGACATATTTAGTGAAATTAGGTCAATATCTGCTTTAATATCAGAGTTAAAGTCCAGTTCCTTCAGAGTTCCTTGAAAATGTGGTTAAACTTCAAAATTGGGTCAATTTTGTTCAGAATCATGCAGAATGACCTACTAATAACATATCAAGTGAAATTAGGTCAATATCTGCTTTGATCTCAGTCTTAAAGTCCAGTTCCTTCAGAGTTCCTTGAAAATTAGTTCAAACCATCAGCAACAAAACTGGGTCAAATTTATTCAAAATCATGTGATATAAGTTGTTATAAGTTTTCTAAAATTTTCTGCAAGATTTCATTTCTTGAGGAACTGCTAAGGAACTGAAAGGAAGAACTGGGTTCACCAATTCTCAATTATATTTTTTCTATTTAATTAAATATTCTTTATTGGCATTTTGCACAACAAAAGAACGATTAAAATAGATGTAAAACTGCCAAGAGTTAAATTCAGTATACTATCTGTAAGATAACTACAGGTGACAAACCGACCAAATTCGAGTTACGAACAGACTAGTTTCTGGTGACGAACCGACTTGTTTGGAGTGACGAATGGACCCGTTTTGGTGGGGACGAATTGCGCAGTGATGAATCGACTAGAAAGCTGTAGGAAAATCCACCAGAGACCCCACTGCATGTCACCCCATTTTCAAACTTCCACATTATCCTGTAAATGGCAAATATGAATTCAAACATAACTTGTGAAGTAAGTTCCCTAACCTGTCTGCATGCTCAGTAATCCACCAGTCACTTCACTACATGACCCGCCATATGACATGGGGAACTTCAACAAATATAAACTTAGGGTTTGTCATTCCTGAGAACGACATACTTGCCAACAAAGGGCATGTTATTTTCTTGAGTGGGGGAGATTATAGTGAAGTTTGACCATGCTTATTTGCATGCTTACCCTTAATTGACACTTGTCATGCTCTGAACAATATTAAATTTCAATTTACAAATTTGATTACTAAATTAGCCAAGCAGCACCAAATTGTATTTAACCTTGAGCTATTAGTTGCACTGCATTTGCCCTGATTTGGTAGGCACTTTTATAACATTTTATTACAACCTGAAAAATCATTAGGTTAGCCATACGTTTGGTAGGTAGTAGGAAAGCTTAAATATTGGTAGCTTACCAGCAAGTATGTGATAACAAAGTGCCAGAGTAGTAGATTTAAATACAAAATAAGCTCATGTCTAACTTTATTGTGTTAGAACTTCAGAACTTGTTCATAATAATAATATATTTAAGATTTCATGGACGCCAAATATGGGCATAAATTTGTGTTTGCCTTACTGCACTAAACCCATTTAGTTCATCTAACACACCAGTTCAATGTAGACAGTTGTATTTAATATATTACTGGTGTTTAAGAAAAAAAAGCTTAGTTAAACATAATGTGTTTGTCGCTAAACACATATTTTATATTCTTAAACACCAAAGTTAATAGAGTTTCAAGTGACTACAGTGTATAAACATTGTGTTTAGTTTTCTTAAGTTTGTAAACACACCAGTTTTAATATAAACTGCAGCATTTAGTTTAGTATAAACATTATAATAAATGCGGTGTTTTAGTTGTGCTGTGGCCATTTCTCAAAAGAGGCTTAAAAATTGAGGTAAACCCCAATCTGGGGTAGAACAAAACACAACCTATCCAGTTGTATGTATACTATTCTCTAGTTTATGAAAAATATAGTTGTGGTCAAATAAATTTGTTTGACTTGGTGAATTTGTAAGGCATGTTCAGCTGACGAAAAAATGAAAAATCACATTCTGTCCTATAATGCCTGCCTTATTTAACCAATGGCCCTGAATCTATGGCTTAGTTAGTATTATATTTTTATAATTTTCTGAATCAGTGCAAAATTAGGGTGAAAAATAATCAAAAAGTTCACCAAGCTATAATGTTTCCAATTAACCACAGAGATAACCTTCATCCAACATGGGCATATTATACATCAAGCTTTGCCCGATTTACCTTCTATTCAGTGATATATCACATTAGCCTATTTGGTTGTTTGTAAGGCCACAGTACCACAATATATTACCCCTTACACTTAATTATTTTAATTTCAGCAAATCAGCAAGTATTAAAAAAACTGCAACAAACAAGTGAGATAACATTCACAGAACAGTCAAAATTACCTCAAAACAATAGATAACTTACATAAGTATAAAAATGCTATATACATAACCCCACACTGCATGGATATTTTGATCATGATGAATGTATCGACAGTGCTTTGTATCAGAAACAAAGCTGGTCCTAAATGATAAATGACAAATGTTTATTTTCTAGGCCCAGTCTGAGAGAAACAATAAATATAATATTTACAAAAAAATATCCACACATATATATTATATAATTAATATTTACATTTTCAATATTAAAGTTTCACACAACTTCAGAATTTTGCCGCTAGGTGTCACACTAACACCACCTATGTTACTTTCAAAGAAGAAGTTACAAAATAGCATAGAACTGACTACGCAATGCAGGCAATGCGGCTGCATTAGGCCCCATGCCTAAATAAGCCCCACACGACGGTATTATAAGGCCACGCTCAAAACTAAGGGGCAAAAAAAATTTAAAGTTTTCACCTTCTCAAATCAGGAATAATTGCTAGGCAAATCTCACGTTGGGTCTAAATACCCTTACAGTAGATGATATGGGCATTTTGTGATGCATTGTCCATATTAGAATAAAATGCTACTCAGAATAACTGATCTTCCTAAAGTTGCCATGGATGTGGTACAAAATACACTATAGAATCTGCTGCTGAGATTTACTTACCATGTGAATTCACCAAAATTCAGACAAACTTCCCAGGTCACCATCTCGAAAAATTCTGCAAAAAAAACCAGTTGTAGGATATAATTAATGGAAAAATCCACAATTTCAGGTCTCCAGTGTCAATGGTTTAGAAGAAACAGTAATTTGAAATTGTATAAAATATTTTGCGGGGAAGCCAAACGGCATAAATATCCAAGTTCAGATGTCCATATCTCTCTTATTTTTCATAATTTAGGTATGAAATTTTGTACCTAGGGTAAAGAATTTGTATTGAATCCATGTACGCTGTTACATCATAATGATCTGAAAAAGGGCGAAAATGGGAAACGTTGCAAAACGAGACTTAATTTTTTTTAGGGCTGTGTGGAATCTATGCAAGAATAAGAGCTCATATTTATTTCTTTACACATATATGAATGGTCAAAACCACCTTATTTGCAAAAAGATGAAAGCCAGGGTAGTTTTAAAAACACAAATAATATACGATTGTGAAAAAAAGCCTTTATTCTAATGGCCTTTTGACCAACAAGAGAGTTCACCAGCACTTCCATATTTTTGTCCCAATATCACACACATCCAGTGGTCCTCTGGTTAAAATATTATTGTGGTGGTCAGAGTCCTTCAAATTTTAATGAATTTTTCAAAATGTAAAAGTATATGCGAGCGAAGAATGCATCAGAGAGTTATAATTCAAATAAAATAACATATAATCATTCATACACACAACAGGAAATTATATTTCGACCAAAAATAAACATATACCAGTAAGCCATTCTTATGGTTCTTGTGAGTTTTACAATTGCTTTTGTGATATAAACTTGTATAAGTGAGTTAACTTCCTTACCCAATTAGCTAAAGTCAAGAAAACCAACTTTCCCTGTGTATGTTTTCCCATGACATTCACTATTCAGATTTGTCCAACAGCACACTTTCCGAGATGATCCATTTTAGCAATTACCCAACTCACAAGTTTTGTTGCTTAAACTTTATGATCACTGACCAATCAGTGATTCTTGATGAAGATTATCAAGTCTCAACAGATTTTTTGTGGTATTGCATTAATTGTTTCAGCTAAATGTAAGATTAGACAAGCTTTGCAAGATTAGGTCATCATTAACCATGCATTTGCTTTTTCCAAACAACCATTGACACTGGAGACCTGAAATTGTGGATTTTTCCATTAATTATATAGACCTACAAATGGTAATTTCTTCAACTTTTTTTGAGATGGTGACCTGGGGATCTTTCGGTGAATTCATATGGATTGACCCTAGTTGATTGGCCATGTTAAGACCTTGCTGTCATGTAAAATTTCTGTGTTCTCTATATCTCATGGATTTCCAAAACATAGGTTTAATTTGGATAAATTTTCTTGTGATCCAATTATATGATACTAATTGAAAGTGTAGTGCCACATTGGATGGCCTATGTCCATGTCTATTATGTATCTTTGCAATGGCATTGTAAGCTATATGCAACATGTATACTGATAGACAGTGATAGCGTAATACATGGTAGATGTATATTGAAAATACATGTACTTTACTTCGTCTACCAATAATGGCATACTTACAATACAAAAATGTACTTTACTTCTCATACTTCACTAAAATCTTCATCAAATTCATGGTAATATTGTAATTGCAATGATTCAACTGGTACAAAGACAGCCACCATAACTTCTCAGCCACTTCATTGACATGAGCTTTGCATGGTTAAGATGAAAGTCTAAATTAGGCATACATTTTCAGCTAGCTGGAAAAATAAGACACTTCAGAAGCAACTCTACAAACATTTACCAAATATGAAAGTATTTTGTTATGTTAGTGTACTAATTGGTCAGATGGGCTAAAGTAGTGGGTCTACGAATGCTAGACATTTCTATTTTCTCAGCTGCAAGCATATTTTAATTTGCAGTTGATTTGTTTGAGAGATTTAATGAAAACAACAAAATCTAGGTTGTTAATAAATCAAGAATTTTAGCCCCCACCGTGGAATGAAGGACCTGAGATCCTCTGTAACTCCTTACTCCACTTAACCCAGGTGCAAATGGGGAGCTGGCTATGGCAGGTGATTCTATGTAACGGGCTGTCTTTATGTTTTGAACTTTCGGTAAATTAAAAGGTGCAAGTGAAATACTAAGTTATTTGCAATTGTAGCTTTCACATTACCACCCACAAAAAGGCTAAAAAGCTGTGCAGGATATATTTGCCATGTTATAGCCATGTCAAAATACATGCAATATCAAATTTATCATGTTAATGAGAGATTTTAATGATTCACAATACAATACACAATATGCACACAGTGCTTTACTTTGTGTGATGGCCTTTCTGCACATTAAAAAGGTCCAAAGTGCAATACTAAGTTGTTTAAAATTTTTGCCGTCAAGCTACTGCTAAGAAAAAAAAGAAGGCTAAATCAAATAAAATGTTGGCTAACTGAACATGTCACATAGCTGTGCAGGATATATTTGCCATGTTTTAGCCATGTAAAAATACAAACCATGTAATGTCAAATTGTCCATGCGTCTGAGTTTAATATTTAACAAAGCTGCACCAGGTAAAATTTCTCTTATGTAAGGAACAAAATATGCACACAGTGCTATTTATTGTATTGCCCTTTCGAGTTACTGCCAACAAAAAAGCTACATCAATTGAAGTAAATGTTGGATAACTGAAAATTTCACATAACAAAACAGGACTGATTTTCATGTTTTAGCCATGTCCAAATACAAGCTATGCAATATCAAATTTACGTTGACCTCAGACTAAATAGTTGCTTTCCTCAGGTCAAAAGTTTTCTGTCTTATTTGCCTTAACTTTTGAAACCTTTTGGCAGAAATGCTATAAACCTACATTAATTATGAGCAATTGTGGCAAAAATCTTGTTTTCGTTTGGGCCATTTAACAAAATTTGAGGCCCAAATAGAACCTACGTTGTTGTATGCACATATATTGCGTTGTAGGCCTCTGACCAATGTATAAAACCCAAACTTGAATATTACAGATATATGAGGTTGTGACCCAAATAGTATGCCAAAATAGGATGTAAGACCAAGTTTGCCATTGTCAGGCCAACTTAAGTGCAAAGTTGGTCGGAGGAAGACAATACTAGGGTAATGAAGGTGGTACGATACACGTGAACTTTTGACATAGGAATATTACATATTTACATTTTCAAGCTTTTCCTAACAATATTATCTACCTTCTCACACTAAAGAAATTAATCTTTTCAGGAATTTACTTTGCTTACTAAAGTTATGAACTTTCAATTCATTTTCTCTTGGTGATATATTTGAAGCAGGCGCTTGAAAGGTTGAAAAAGAGGTTGTTTAATTACCTCAGACAAAAAATCCAGTCAAATTTCCATGATTCTTTGATGTTTTCAAAATGAAGAATGCTTGTATGGAACTAACTATTTGGTACTAAACATTTCTCACCAGAGCAAAAGACGGCAATCAGCGCCACCTAGTGGGACTGGCATGCCCAGAATTCCCTCGTACACCATTTCTTCGTCAGAAATATTGGATTATCAAGGCAAACACAGCAGTTAGGAATGTTATTTTCTCCTATCCATGATACAATGCCGCCGTTCAGCTACTCTGGCGTGGATTACTTTGGCCCTTTCTTGATTTATGAAAAGGAGAAGAACTGAAATACTATGGTGTCCTTTTCACGTGCTTGGTTAGCAGAGCAGTCCATCTTGAAGAAGCTCATAGTTTGGACACTGACTCATTCCTCCATGCTCTTTGGTGTTTTGTTGCGAGAAGAGGGAACAAACTTTGTGGGAGCGGAAAGAGAGTTGAAGGAAGCTTTAGAGGAAATGGACCAAACCAAGTTGCATACTTACCTTCGACGTTTGGATATTGAGTGGAAATTCAATCCTCCTTCTGCGCAAGGTGTTGGCTGGCTTGATGCATAGCCATGGTTCTCGTCTAGATACTCAATCGTTTCAGAAACTCCTATGTGAAGTTGAGAGTATTGTTAACTCCAGGCCGCTGACTTATGTTGGGGATCCTGGAACCATTAACATCCAATCATATCTTGACCGGACGTTCACATGTTACAGTATCTCCCCCAGGTGTCTTCCAGAGGAATGATTTGTACTTGAGAAAGTGTTGGAGAAGATCACAATACTTGCCTAACTTATTTTGGTCGCGATGGAGAAATGAATACTTGTTGTTGCAGTAACGTCGTATCAAATGGACTACTCCGTCAAGAAATGTATGTGTTGGCAACATTGTACTCCACGTCATGTAGTTGCTGGCCAATGGGACGTGTCGTTGATGTGGAGCCTGACTCAAATGGACAAGTCAGGGCAGTCAAAGTGAAAAGAAGGTCTTCTGAGTTGAAGACCTGTTAACAAACTTGTTCTTTATTAGCTTTCGATTAATTATATTGTATTTTTGGTATGCATATTGATATGGTTGTGTGGTTTGCAAGGTTAATTATAATGGTTGTTTCCTGCATTTGTCAGTTATTTGTTAATTATAAATAACTTGTTACATGTTATTTATGGAGCTGGGTAATTTAATTGCCAAAATTGATTGATTGACATTTTGATCAGCTTGATGATAGGGGTCTCCACTGTCTAGAAGTGATCCAGATCACTAGGTGTCATTCTTGTCAGAATGTGACTCAGATCCCCCATGGTGGTTTGGTTTGAAGGTAACTAGCTTAGGATGTATTTGGTTTGTTTGAAGGCATTTTGTTCCAGCACTATGTAGAGTGAGGAGCACTCTTCTAAAATCTAAAAGTTCATATGAAGTTTGCAGTTTATTGGAGCTGTATTAACTATGTAAATTTTGAGTATAAAGTTGGGGCTTATATTGTCACATGTATCGTGGTGGTCAGTCACATGTGTAACATGTCAGATGTCAAATGCTGATAGTTCTAATGTGCATGGTCAGTCATATAAGTAATTTATAGTTTACATGTACACAGTAATATTTCTAAATGGGGTCAATTATAGTTTAGTTATTATTTTCGTGCTCTAGTAAATATTCATATATTTTCCTGTTTGTTTTTTTTTGTAGTTTTTGGAACCTATTTTCAACCTAAGCTACGCTAAGCTAATCTAATCTACGATGGTTCAACCTAAATGTACTACGCAACTATAAATAAACTTTGAGTCTCCAAAACTGTGTATTCTTTTATGTAACTGGCCTTTACAACATATATTCAATCAATCAAAACATTTCAGCTGTCAAAATATTTTCATGAAGTTTAGAAGTTACCTCCACATCTTCTTACCATAACTGAGGCTTGCTCAATTTTTTTTTTATGTGAGCGGGATGTGAGAAATACTTAGTGAAAGCAAAAAAAAGGTGCTCAATTTGCAAGTCTTCCAACTACGTTTACGGCTCAATAAAGCCCAAAAGTGTGACTAATGTACTTAAACTCCTACAGCTTGCAATATTTAGTGAACTCGGGTGTTTTTTGTTGAAAGCTGTGGTGGATTGAATATTTGGGATCCCATCTCCTAGACATTGGTTCTACCAGTTGCATGGCAAATTTCACTTATGAAAGAACAATGCAGTTTTAGTTCCTGGTCAATTGAAAAAATCTTAAGAAATATCTTTTTCTGATTGTAACTACCTTATACTGAAACTCCAATTTGGCACTCTTAGTGCTCATGCCATCAGCTACATTCAGCTTGTTACCATGTTTCTTTTTTGATTTGCATGACATGTTATTCAGTGACCTGCAAAAGTTGGTCAAAACAAGACCAAATACGTGTAATGTCAACTCAACACCAAGTTTTCAAATTTAACCAAGGTGATTTATTATGTTCATGTTAAGATTGGTTAAAATGAAATGGCTGGGAATTACTGAAAATTTAAACTAATAAACAAATTAAAACCCACATATTACAGCTGAAAATTTGAATGTTAATGTGCCACTAAACCGGAACAACTGAACATGACTTCAAATATTTAATACAAAATACTTTAGCTTGTAGAACTTGGTACTCCCAATATCCATTAAAGTTGCTGCATATATGCATATGGTTATGCACAGCAGTTTCAATTTCTGCCTTGGGACAAAGGTACATAGTACATGGCTTGTATGGTATAAAGTCATTGTAGCTAGGAGAGCATATCAATTTGGCAGGTCTATAGGGTCACTCAGGTAGACCGGATTTTTGCGTTTCCTTGGAATTTCTTGTACTTCCACTTGTGATCCTTCCATCAAAACATGGTAATATCTTATCAATGCACAATTGCACATTATAAATTTCTCAACAATGACAGCCAAACAAAGGGAATGGCCTTCATGCATTACCTTGCTACAGTTGTAACATATTGGTACAGTGTGCAGCTGCATTGCATCATGAGGTCCCCTGTCTCCACGGAGAGCACAGATCCCACATGCAAGTACCATATGATCTGCTCCTGCTTGACACTTGCATTCGGAATTCTTGATGTTCCCAATCTCCCTCCAGGGCGGGGGCCTAGCTCAGAGGTAGCGCTCTGGGCTTCCAACCACTGGGTCCTGGGTTCGATTCCCGGTGGAGCCTAAGTTGGATGGCTGTTTCATCCTTCGTCTCATTGCCATGGTCTCTGCCTGTCCTAATTAGCCCAACTGGTGTAGAAATACATGATGTAAAGCTCTAATCAGCCACCCACCTACCCACCCAATCTCACTCCATGATGATTATAACACCTGTAATTAAGCAAATTTCAAGGACAAAATAGATTAAAGAATGATGATACTCTCTGGCATTACTGTCCTACAGAACTTAACTAAGGTGACCTTGGAACGTGATTTCGTACCTTTTTCTTTATCATTGCTGCAACAATGGACATAAAGTACATTTTCTACTCATCTTGCTTGTAGCTGCAGTCTGCCAGACTCTAGCAAGGTTTGCCTTTCAGGGCAGCTTTGCTGTTTTTTAAATTACTTATAATAAATGAAAAATTTGAGTCTTGCGAGAATTTTTACATTTCGTTTTATTGATAGGAAATCTCAAATTATATGTCCCTCCAGTACAGTAGGCATGTAATCTCTGTGGTTTGGCATTAGCATCCAGGCAACGTCCTAAAACCATCCTTGGAAGCCATTTAACTGCAAATGGCTCTGACATGACATCCTCTCCAAAAACAAAAGTTCCATTTTGTTGGCTTCTTAAATGTCATATAACAGCAGTGTCAATTTTGTTTTCATTAGACACAGAAATTGTAATATCATTGACATTTTTTAAATTACAACAGCTTCATCACATAACATGACTTTGAAAAATGTAATTTTTTTCTACCTTTTCTGATTAGATAGTCATTTTCGGGCATCTGTTTCGAAACTTTCACATTTTGGTTGTCTATTGACTAATCATTTAACAAATTAATTTTGAAGTAAGCACACTAAAGATTGGCTTTTGAAAAATAAGATGTAAAACATTACTAAATAGCCACGTTTCCGTAACGGCCATAAAATAAACGGCCACAGACCGAAACGGTCACAGACCGAAACAGTCACATGATTTTTTCCATATATTGGCAAGATTGTTGACAACATTAGTGTTGCTAGTTGGTATATATCTATTCTATATATCAAAGTTGGAATCGTGATTGATCAATTTGTGAAGTGTAATTGTTGTTCTTTAATATGACAATCAAATTAATCACAAAAGAAACACCTGACATGTATTTTGTAATTATCCTTTCAGAGAAATTCCAACATTAATTACAACCAAGATGGCACATCACAGTGCTCCAGAACAGAATACATATAGCTTTAATCCACTACCGTAATTCCAAGTTTCAAGGATTACATTAAACAGCTTTTCTACACTTTATTGGTAAATACATAACAATAATAGTAAAATAATAATTATTATTTATTGTAGATTAGCCTTAACATACATTGGAGTTTACAATTATTTTTATACCTATACCTATTTCATAGTGATACCTATTTCAAGACAATGCAGTGTTGACAAGAGAAGTGATTAAAGAAAAAAAAATTGTGGAAGGGCAGGCTAAGGCTATTCTTAATGTTTTGCATTTATGGCTTATGTATTACTGCTCGTAAAAATTTCATCACCTTGTGGAGGCTATTTCATTATATCCCACAATTAGCTGTATACCACATAGAAAAGCCATGTGGTATAGCCTATGTGGCATACTATAACAAGACCCAATGGTTATGTGGTATATTTTTATATTCCCCACGAGTGGACAGATTGGCAAGGATTCACAAGTGGCATTGGCCATGAGTGAATTCTGAAGCCAATCTTTCCACGAGTGAGGGAATATAAAAATAAACCACATATTCACTTGGGTCTTATTTATATCCCATTTTCACTTTTAGTTGAGCTGCCTGGGAATGCATTCATGCAGTAAAAAAACTATTCATGAATATTCATTTTTGCCATTAACCAATCAGAACATTGCATAACTGTCAGCAACGTCATCATGTCAAAACTTTCTGGGACATTTTCAGATTAATAAAGGAATTTACAAATGATATTTACAAACCAGTTGTAAAATATTTCTAGTCCAACATTTTTTTTATAGTAGATTTTGAAAGAATTTCAAAATGGTTTATTGTTCAGTATTATTCGATTGTATTACCGAAGCGATGACTAAGAAAGGTTGAATTTTTTTAATCGGACCAGAATAACGATTCTAGAGCCAAAAAACGTAACCCACCCCAGAAAATCAATTTTATCTGTTGAATGGTGGTCAAAATGTCACTCCAAATTTTGTTTTAAAGCGGCGGTGCAAGTTTAAATGGCGAACACTCAGCTGCAAACAGTGATTTTTTGTCATTGGCCTGCCATACATAGAAGTATGTGGTATACATTTCCCATCCTTGTAAAGTAAACCATGTAGTATAGATATGTATGTGGTATACAGGTTATTATGGGATATGTATCTATACCACATGGTTAACCTTACAAGGAAGTGAAATTGTGTACCACACACCTATGGCAAGCTATTGACAAAACATCACTTTTTAAAGAATTATTTTATCCATCGCTTCAATTACGAATTCCAACATTTCTAACACTGCCAGCTCTGTCAAATGCATATGTCTGACCATACTGACTTCTATAGAATAGTTTGACAGATTTAAACTAATCATAAATCTGGTCACGAATAACACCTTTGATACACTTGGAAGTACTGATGGGCCTATAGTTTTCAATTTTGTTTTTTTCATCTTTCTTATGTAATGGGATGACCTTTACGATCTTTAGTTTGTCAGGGAATATTCCTGCTTTTATAGATTGGTTAATTAGCAAGGTCACGACATCTCAAGTCTCCCGTTTACTCTGTTGAAGTATTCTTACAGATAAATTATCAAAGCCACAGCTATCTTTTGTCTTTAATAGCCTTAAGTTATACCTACTTTATCTACGTGTTGAAATTCAAAGCATTGCTCTAAAGTTTTGTTTAAGTAATTTTTTTAATTGACCCCATCCAGAATTCATATGGAGCTAGCAAGTTTTGATCCTATATTTACATATTAAAATTCATTAAATGTCAGAAGTATACTCTCTGTCTATTAGGAAACATTTTGGAAATTCATTTTTCTTATAACTTTTATTCATTATTGAATTTATCATGCCCCAAGTCTTTTTTATGTCATTTCTATATTTATTTAAAAAAATTTCAAAATGCTTCTTCGCTAAATGAATACATTTTCTTAGTATTGTATTATAGGTCTTTAAATTAACCTAAGTTAAGTGTTGTAGTTCGAGTCATATTCATAAATTAATCTAAACTTTAAATACATTAAAATTTTTGTCTTGGGTTAGCCATGGATTTTACAATTCCATGTGTGATCCATTTGGACTTCCTACATTTATGCTTTTGGAATGTAGTAACTTTCTTTTGAAGGTTTTAAGAGTTAATCCATTAGGATTGTATTGAGCTTATAATTATCATTTGGGTTAGCATTACAGTCCCTATCAAATTTATGAAACAAAGAGATTATCAATATAATATATATATGCTTTTATTGACACAGTAATATCATACATGATACATTTTTCAAGATAACAGATAAAAACATGTACTAAGTCTACTTCTACTCAATATATTCTTATATTCAACATGGTACAAAACAATAGCATGGTAACGAGTCCTATATCTAATTGTGTCAGATGAGCATTAGGTTTTGTCTACATACATTGGTTAAATATACATATAAACATATCACATTTATGCAGTAACACTAAATACGTATAATACTGTTCATTATCACAATGTTAATTAAAATAAGTACAACATGCAAAAAATATATATCTTCCTTAAACTTCACCCATTACAAGTGATTCACGATCTAAAAAAAGAAATGTATGGCGGTGTAGGAGACTAACAAAAATATATAACATTTTAAATCTAGATCAACATTTAAAAAATCTAATTTTAAAATGTTTGCGTTTGAAATTAAAAAAATTTTTTTTATACTTTTGAGTCAATATAAATACTCCATAAGTCATGACTGGCTGAGTGGTTTTACATTTCAAAACTACAACGTAACATATGATTTGCAAACACCATCATTTATTAAAAGGCTCCAAAGTAAATGAATTATGAAAGCTAACTTCTGCAAAAGTTTGCTCTTAGTTTATTACCTTTTTCTTATTAAAAAGTTTTCTGAAATAGCAAGTGTTTGCAAATTCCAAGATTATTCATTATTCATTGACGAAATGAACACAGACCATACTGAAACTTTATTTGAATGAGGGTGAGGGCCAGTTCTTTATTGGAGTGGAGGTAAAACCAGTTCTCAAATTGTTTATTTGTGCAGATACAACAGGCAACAATGTAACTATATCTATAAGGCACTAAAATAATTCCTAAAAAAATTACATTCACTCAAACTTTAAATGAATTTAGTATCTAGCATTAACAAGTTAAACAGTTTACAAATTGCTTTGACTAAGAATTGAACACAAACAATTTACATGGTGGTATAAACCTATAATGAAGAAATGACAATTCCGCTGTGGTACTCTCATGCACCAGTATGGAAACCAGGATTCATCATAAGGCAGCATCTCGTCAAGCTCTTCTGAAAATATAACAAAGAAATATCACACAGGATGCTATTTACAGCAAATATAGAAACATAGGGAATGTATGTTTAGAGAAAATATCATTTTGCAGAGTCCATATTAAATGGACCATTTGATTTATATACACTAATGGACATTAAAAACGCATAGGTAAAACATGTTGTACAAACCCGAGATAATGCGTAATTAAAGTCCATTAGTGTATATATAATACAGCATACAAATATTGTGCCTATAGCCTAAGCTGCAGAAAGTTGCCAGCAACAAACCCTCCATAAATTAACATGAACCTGCTTGAAGTTCAGAATTAAATTGAACTATTTCGTTACCTACCTACTGATATCGTAAAAGTTATTTTTCATTTGCTGAAGGAGATGTCCCATTAAGCACTGATCCCTGTCTGCCTGCAACTCAAGTTCATACAAGTTTATACAAGTTCATAAAAAAAACATGGCATTAGACAATGCATAACTGGAATATTTACCCACTGGCATATTTTGTAGGTACCCGTGAGTACTGATACTAAATAAACTGCAAAACATGACTGCAATTTGTCATCCATCAATGGCAGGCAAGATCGAGTTACAAGAGAACTGCAGGTCATGCATGACTAAATCTTAATTGGAAAGATTCAGCAATGCATGACACTCAATCATGCATGACAAAGCTGGACTAAGCTAGGTCGCCACGACAAGGCCTGCAGTTTGACCTAGCCCTAACTGATCTAAGCTACCATGGTACTAACACCATATGCTGTACAAAAATAGTTTTATATCTAAATCAACAGCCTATGTTGATGGCAGTTAGGGAAAGAGAGGTAACGCTTAAATTAATTATTTAATTAATAATGAAATGCACTGTGATATGACAGCAATTGGATGACAACAAACAAACAATCTAGACAAAACTCAGCAACAACAGACAACTCCAAAAACATCATCAAAAACATGTCTTCCAAATAAACTCAATAACCGATGACTTCAGAAATAACTAAGCAACAACAGGTGACTGCAGCAAGAGATGACTCCCACTAGGAATGCCAGTATCACAGTGCACATCAAATAAAACAACTTATAAGCATATTTCATATAAATATACACGTTAGCTCTCTTTTTTTTCTTCTTTTTTTTATCAAACTAAACATGTAATTTGTTGCTAAGTTAGGCTTTCAGAGGTTGCCAACTTTAAGTACAACTAATTAAATTACTTTTCATGATGCAAAACCACTTCATAATAATTTAGACCTTCTAAGGCCACATACTTTAAAGAACTCGACAGCTCAATATACAAATCACTAATTCAGGTCTTCTCAGGCATACTCTTATGCCAAATTCATAATCATAAAGAGAGACATCCAGCTGGGATGTTGCACATAAAGGAGGCGCCACCCGGGTTTGAATCCGAGTCCTTCAGAGGAGCAGACGAGTCTCACCACTAGACCACCCAGCTGCATGCAACTTAACATGATCTGAACCAATTTAGACCTACTAAGGCCACATATCCTGAAAGAGTGCTTAGGCCAACATTTTGTGTTTGTAATAGCTCCACGCAAATCACTAATTCAGGCCTTCTAAGGTATTCTCTAATGCCAAAATCTTATAGAGAGACATCCAGTTGGGATGTTTCTCATGAAGGAGGATCCACCCGGGTTTGAACCGAGCCCTTCAGAGGAGTAGAAGAGTCTCACCACTAGACCACCCAGCTGCATGCAACTTAACATGATCCCAAATAGCCATTTTTTTACCTTCCTAAGCCTCATATCATAAAGCACTCCTCAGTGCTTAGATGCCAAATACCTTCAGGTTTTTATTAATTTAGAATATATAATAGATTAGCCAAAATGCAGCACTTAACACTGAGCAAAAGAAAAAAAAAAGCGAAAGCATCCTTTCGAAAGAATACCTCAAACTTTATATCCCTCATGGAAAGCCAAATTTCAATGCATAACCTTTGCTACTCTCATTTTTGCTATTGTACCATTCATACCCGAGTAATGCCAGATCCGTCAGTCTATGCTTTACATCTGATAGGGGCTCTCTGAAATGATGGGGAAACATCATGTAAGTACAAATCGACAATAACTTCTCGTTAACTTCTAAAGAACTCCATTATATGAAAATACAGTTTCATCTATTTATCAAACCGTCAGTCAATAAAGAAATAAAACCCCGGTCCTTGGATGATCTGTGAGTCACCTGGTCCAGCGATGAGCACAGTTGTCTGGTCAATCCTATTACTCTTACAATACTAATCAATTTAGAAATCTATTAGATTATGTAACAATTCCTGTGAACCCTACATAACCTTACATGATAAATTTGAAAATATTACCCAATAATCGTTCTATGCAAATCACTAATTCAGGCCATCTAAGGTATTGTCTTATGCCAAAATCTTATAGAGAGACATCCAGCTGGGATGTTGCGCATGAAGGAGGCTCATCCTGGGTTTGAATCCAGTCCTTCAGAGGAGCAGACCAGTCTCACCACTAGACCACCCAGCTGCATGCAATTCAACATGATCCAAAACAGCCAATTTAGACTTACTAAGGCCACCCCTTACACTGAGCAAAAGAAACAAAAGTTGAAAGCATTCTTTTGAAAGAATACCTCAAACTTTATATCCCTCATGGAAAGCCAAATTTCAATGCATAACCTTTGCTACTCTCATTTTTGCTATTGTACCATTCATACCTGAGTAATGCCAGATCCGTCAGTCTATGCTTTACATCTGATAGGGGCTCTCTGAAATGATGGGGAAACATCATGTAAGTACAAATCGACAATAACTTCTCGTTAACTTCTAAAGAACTCCATTATATGAAAATACAGTTTCATCTATTTATCAAACCGTCAGTCAATAAAGAAATAAAACCCCGGTCCTTGGATGATCTGTGAGTCACCTGGTCCAGCGATGAGTACAGTTGTCTGGTTGATCCTATTACTCTTACAATACTAGTCAATTAAGAAATCTATTAGATTATGTAAGAATTCCTGTGAACCCTACATAACCTTACATGATAAATTTAAAAATATTACCCAATAATCGTTCTATGCAAATCACTAATTCAGGCCATCTAAGGTATTGTCTTATGCCAAAATCTTATAGAGAGACATCCAGCTGGGATGTAGCGCATGAAGGAGGCTCATCCTGGGTTTGAATCCAGTCCTTCAGAGGAGCAGACCAGTCTCACCACTAGACCACCCAGCTGCATGCAATTCAACATGATCCAAAACAGCCAATTTAGACTTACTAAGGCCACCCCTTACACTGAGCAAAAGAAACAAAAGTTGAAAGCATTCTTTTGAAAGAATACCTCAAACTTTATATCCCTCATGGAAAGCCAAATTTCAATGCATAACCTTTGCTACTCTCATTTTTGCTATTGTACCATTCATACCCGAGTAATGCCAGATCCGTCAGTCTATGCTTTACATCTGATAGGGGCTCTCTGAAATGAATATATGAAAATACGGTTTCATCTATTTATCAAACCGTCAATCAATATAAAAAATAAAACCCCGGTCCTTCGATGATCTGTGAGTCACCTGGTCCAGCGATGAGTACAGTTGTCTGGTTGATCCTATTACTCTTACAATACTAGTCAATTAAGAAATCTATTAGATTATGTAAGAATTCCTGTGAACCCTACATAACCTTACATGATAAATTTGAAAACATTACCCAATAATCGTTCTATGCAAATCACTAATTCAGGCCAATTAATGTATTGCCAGATGCCAAAATCTTATAGAGAGACATCAAGCTGGGATGTTGCACATGAAGGAGGCTCATCCTGGGTTTGAATCCAGTCCTTCAGAGGAGCAGACCAGTCTCACCACTAGACCACCCAGCTGCATGCAATTCAACATGATCCAAAACAGCCAATTTAGACTTACTAAGGCCACCCCTTACACTGAGCAAAATAAACAAAAGTTGAAAGCATTGTTTTGAAAGAATACCTCAAACTTTATATCCCTCATGGAAAGCCAAATTTCAATGCATAACCTTTGCTACTCTCATTTTTGCTATTTTACTATTCATACCCGAGTAATGCCAGATCCGTCAGTCTATGCTTTACATCTGATAGGGGCTCTCTAAAATGACGGGGAAACATCATGTAAGTACAAATCGAAAATAACTTCTCGTTAACTTCTAAAGAACTCCATTATATGAAAATACGGTTTCATCTATTTATCAAACCGTCAATCAATATAGAAATAAAACCCCGGTCCTTCGATGATCTGTGAGTCACCTGGTCCAGCGATGAGTACAGTTGTCTGGTCGATCCTATTACTCTTACAATACTAGTCAATTAAGAAATCTATTAGATTATGTAACAATTCCTGTGAATCCTGCATAACCTTACATGATAAATTTGAAAATATTACCCAATAATTGTTCTATGCAAATCATTAATTCAGGGCATCTAAGGTATTGTCTTATGCCAAAATCTTATAGAGAGACATCCAGCTGGGATGTAGCGCATGAAGGAGGCTCATCCTGGGTTTGAATCCAGTCCTTCAGAGGAGCAGACCAGTCTCACCACTAGACCACCCAGCTGCATGCAATTCAACATGATCCAAAACAGCCAATTTAGACTTACTAAGGCCACCCCTTACACTGAGCAAAAGAAACAAAAGTTGAAAGCATTCTTTTGAAAGAATACCTCAAACTTTATATCCCTCATGGAAAGCCAAATTTCAATGCATAACCTTTGCTACGCTCATGTTTGCTATTGTACCATTCATACCCGAGTAATGCCAGATCCGTCAGTCTATGCTTTACATCTGATAGGGGCTCTCTGAAATGATGGGGAAACATCATGTAAGTACAAATCGACAATAACTTCTCGTTAACTTCTAAAGAACTCCATTATATGAAAATACGGTTTTATCTATTTATCAAACCGTCAATCAATATAGAAATAAAACCCCGGTCCTTCGATGATCTGTGAGTCACCTGGTCCAGTGATGAGTACAGTTGTCTGGTTGATCCTATTACTCTTACAATACTAGTCAATTAAGAAATCTATTAGATTATGTAAGAATTCCTGTGAACCCTACATAACCTTACATGATAAATTTGAAAATATTACCCAATAATTGTTCTATGCAAATCACTAATTCAGGCCAATTAATGTATTGTCTGATGCCAAAATCTTATAGAGAGACATCCAGCTGGGATGTTGCGCATGAAGGAGGCTCATCCTGGGTTTGAACCCAGTCCTTCAGAGGAGCAGACCAGTCTCACCACTAGACCACCCAGCTGCATGCAATTCAACATGATCCAAAACAGCCAATTTAGACTTACTAAGGCCACCCCTTACACTGAGCAAAAGAAACAGAAGTTGAAAGCATTCTTTTGAAAGAATACCTCAAACTTTATATCCCTCATGGAAAGCCAAATTTCAATGCATAACCTTTGCTACTCTCATTTTTGCTATTGTACCATTCATACCCGAGTAATGCCAGATCCGTGTGTCTATGCTTTACATCTGATAGGGGCTCTCTGAAATGAATATATGAAAATACGGTTTCATCTATTTATCAAACCGTCAATCAATATAGAAATAAAACCCCGGTCCTTGGATGATCTGTGAGTCACCTGGTCCAGCGATGAGCACAGTTGTCTGGTTGATCCTATTACTCTTACAATACTAGTCAATTAAGAAATCTATTAGATTATGTAACAATTCCTGTGAACCCTACATAACCTTACATGATAAATTTGAAAATATTACCCAATAATCGTTCTATGCAAATCACTAATTCAGGCCAATTAATGTATTGTCTTATGCCAAAATCTTATAGAGAGACATCCAGCTGGGATGTTGCGCATGAAGGAGGCTCATCCTGGGTTTGAATCCAGTCCTTCAGAGGAGCAGACCAGTCTCACCACTAGACCACCCAGCTGCATGCAATTCAACATGATCCAAAACAGCCAATTTAGACTTACTAAGGCCACCCCCTTACACTGAGCAAAAGAAACAAAAGTTGAAAGCATTCTTTTGAAAGAATACCTCAAACTTTATATCCCTCATGGAAAGCCAAATTTCAATGCATAACGTTTGCTACTCTCATTTTTGCTATTGTACCATTCATACCCGAGTAATGCCAGATCCGTCAGTCTATGCTTTACATCTGATAGGGGCTCTCTGAAATGATGGGGAAACATGATGTAAGTACAAATCGACAATAACTTCTCGTTAACCTCTAAAGAACTCCATTATATGAAAATACGGTTTTATCTATTTATCAAACCGTCAATCAATATAGAAATAAAACCCCGGTCCTTCGATGATCTGTGAGTCACCTGGTCCAGTGATGAGTACAGTTGTCTGGTTGATCCTATTACTCTTACAATACTAGTCAATTAAGAAATCTATTAGATTATGTAAGAATTCCTGTGAACCCTACATAACCTTACATGATAAATTTGAAAATATTACCCAATAATTGTTCTATGCAAATCACTAATTCAGGCCAATTAATGTATTGTCTTATGCCAACATCTTATAGAGAGACATCCAGCTGGGATGTTGCGCATGAAGGAGGCTCATCCTGGGTTTGAATCCAGTCCTTCAGAGGAGCAGACCAGTCTCACCACTAGACCACCCAGCTGCATGCAATTCAACATGATCCAAAACAGCCAATTTAGACTTACTAAGGCCACCCCTTACACTGAGCAAAAGAAACAAAAGTTGAAAGCATTCTTTTGAAAGAATACCTCAAACTTTATATCCCTCATGGAAAGCCAAATTTCAATGCATAACCTTTGCTACTCTCATTTTTGCTATTGTACCATTCATACCCGAGTAATGCCAGATCCGTCAGTCTATGCTTTACATCTGATAGGGGCTCTCTGAAATGATGGGGAAACATCATGTAAGTACAAATCGACAATAACTTCTCGTTAACTTCTAAAGAACTCCATTATATGAAAATACGGTTTTATCTATTTATCAAACCGTCAATCAATATAGAAATAAAACCCCGGTCCTTCGATGATCTGTGAGTCACCTGGTCCAGTGATGAGTACAGTTGTCTGGTTGATCCTATTACTCTTACAATACTAGTCAATTAAGAAATCTATTAGATTATGTAAGAATTCCTGTGAACCCTACATAACCTTACATGATAAATTTGAAAATATTACCCAATAATCGTTCTATGCAAATCACTAATTCAGGCCAATTAATGTATTGTCTGATGCCAAAATCTTATAGAGAGACATCCAGCTGGGATGTTGCGCATGAAGGAGGCTCATCCTGGGTTTGAACCCAGTCCTTCAGAGGAGCAGACCAGTCTCACCACTAGACCACCCAGCTGCATGCAATTCAACATGATCCAAAACAGCCAATTTAGACTTACTAAGGCCACCCCTTACAATGAGCAAAAGAAACAGAAGTTGAAAGCATTCTTTTGAAAGAATACCTCAAACTTTATATCCCTCATGGAAAGCCAAATTTCAATGCATAACCTTTGCTACTCTCATTTTTGCTATTGTACCATTCATACCCGAGTAATGCCAGATCCGTGTGTCTATGCTTTACATCTGATAGGGGCTCTCTTAAATGAATATATGAAAATACGGTTTCATCTATTTATCAAACCGTCAATCAATATAGAAATAAAACCCCGGTCCTTGGATGATCTGTGAGTCACCTGGTCCAGCGATGAGCACAGTTGTCTGGTTGATCCTATTACTCTTACAATACTAGTCAATTAAGAAATCTATTAGATTATGTAACAATTCCTGTGAACCCTACATAACCTTACATGATAAATTTGAAAACATTACCCAATAATCGTTCTATGCAAATCACTAATTCAGGCCAATTAATGTATTGTCTTATGCCTAAATCTTATAGAGAGACATCCAGCTGGGATGTTGCACATGAAGGAGGCTCATCCTGGGTTTGAATCCAGTCCTTCAGAGGAGCAGACCAGTCTCACCACTAGACCACCCAGCTGCATGCAATTCAACATGATCCAAAACAGCCAATTTAGACTTACTAAGGCCACCCCTTACACTGAGCAAAAGAAACAAAAGTTGAAAGCATTCTTTTGAAAGAATACCTCAAACTTTATATCCCTCATGGAAAGCCAAATTTCAATGCATAACCTTCGCTACTCTCATTTTTGCTATTGTACCATTCATACCCGAGTAATGCCAGATCCGTCAGTCTATGCTTTACATTTGATAGGGGCTCTCTGAAATGACGGGGAAACATCATGTAAGTACAAATCGACAATAACTTCTCGTTAACTTCTAAAGAACTCCATTATATGAAAATACGGTTTCATCTATTTATCAAACCGTCAATCAATATAGAAATAAAAACCCGGTCCTTCGATGATCTGTGAGTCACCTGGTCCAGCGATGAGTACAGTTGTCTGGTTGATCCTATTACTCTTACAATACTAGTCAATTAAGAAATCTATTAGATTATGTAAGAATTCCTGTGAACCCTACATAACCTTACATGATAAATTTGAAAATATTACCCAATAATCGTTCTATGCAAATCACTAATTCAGGCCAATTAATGTATTGTCTGATGCCAAAATCTTATAGAGGGACATCCAGCTGGGATGTTGCGCATGAAGGAGGCTCATCCTGGGTTTGAATCCAGTCCTTCAGAGGAGCAGACCAGTCTCACCACTAGACCACCCAGTTGCATGCAATTCAACATGATCCAAAATGGCCAATTTAGACTTACTAAGGCCACCCCTTACACTGAGCAAAAGAAACAAAAGTTGAAAGCATTCTTTTGAAAGAATACCTCAAACTTTATATCCCTCATGGAAAGCCAAATTTCAATGCATAACCTTTGCTATTCTCATTTTTGCTATTGTACCATTCATACCCGAGTAATACCAGATCCGTCAGTCTATGCTTTACATCTGATAGGGGCTCTCTGAAATGATGGGGAAACATCATGTAAGTACAAATCGACAATAACTTCTCGTTAACTTCTAAAGAACTCCATTATATGAAAATACGGTTTCATCTATTTATCAAACCGTCAGTCAATAAAGAAATAAAACCCCGGTCCTTGGATGATCTGTGAGTCACCTGGTCCAGCGATGAGCACAGTTGTCTGGTCGATCCTATTACTCTTACAATACTAGTCAATTAAGAAATCTATTAGATTATGTAACAATTCCTGTGAACCCTACATAACCTTACATGATAAATTTGAAAATATTACCCAATAATCGTTCTATGCAAATCACTAATTCAGGCCATCTAAGATATTGTCTTATGCCAAAATCTAAGAGAGACATCCAGCTGGGATGTTGTGCATGAAGGAGGGTCATCCTGGGTTTGAATCCAGTCCTTCAGAGGAGCAGACCAGTCTCACCACTAGACCACCCAGCTGCATGCAATTCAACATGATCCAAAATAGCCAATTTAGACTTACCAAGGCTGCCCCTTACAATGAGCAAAAGAAACAAAAGTTGAAAGCATTCTTTTGAAAGAATACCTCAAACTTTATATCCCTCATGGAAAGCCAAATTTCAATGCATAACCTTTGCTACGCTCATTTTTGCTATTGTACCATTCATACCCGAGTAATGCCAGATCCGTCAGTCTATGCTTTACATTTGATAGGGGCTCACTTAAATGATGGGGAAACATCATGTAAGTACAAATCGACAATAACTTCTCGTTAACTTCTAAAGAACTCCATTATATGAAAATACGGTTTCATCTATTTATCAAACCGTCAATCAATAAAGAAATAAAACCCCGGTCCTTGGATGATCTGTGAGTCACCTGGTCCAGCGATGAGCAGTTGTCTGGTCGATCCTATTACTCTTACAATACTAGTCAATTAAGAAATCTATTAGATTATGTAAGAATTCCTGTGAACCCTACATAACCTTACATGATAAATTTGAAAATATTACCCAATAATCGTTCTATGCAAATCACTAATTCAGGCCAATTAATGTATTGTCTGATGCCAAAATCTTATAGAGGGACATCCAGCTGGGATGTTGCGCATGAAGGAGGCTCATCCTGGGTTTGAATCCAGTCCTTCAGAGGAGCAGACCAGTCTCACCACTAGACCACCCAGTTGCATGCAATTCAACATGATCCAAAATGGCCAATTTAGACTTACTAAGGCCACCCCTTACACTGAGCAAAAGAAACAAAAGTTGAAAGCATTCTTTTGAAAGAATACCTCAAACTTTATATCCCTCATGGAAAGCCAAATTTCAATGCATAACCTTTGCTATTCTCATTTTTGCTATTGTACCATTCATACCCGAGTAATACCAGATCCGTCAGTCTATGCTTTACATCTGATAGGGGCTCTCTGAAATGATGGGGAAACATCATGTAAGTACAAATCGACAATAACTTCTCGTTAACTTCTAAAGAACTCCATTATATGAAAATACGGTTTCATCTATTTATCAAACCGTCAGTCAATAAAGAAATAAAACCCCGGTCCTTGGATGATCTGTGAGTCACCTGGTCCAGCGATGAGCACAGTTGTCTGGTCGATCCTATTACTCTTACAATACTAGTCAATTAAGAAATCTATTAGATTATGTAACAATTCCTGTGAACCCTACATAACCTTACATGATAAATTTGAAAATATTACCCAATAATCGTTCTATGCAAATCACTAATTCAGGCCATCTAAGATATTGTCTTATGCCAAAATCTAAGAGAGACATCCAGCTGGGATGTTGTGCATGAAGGAGGGTCATCCTGGGTTTGAATCCAGTCCTTCAGAGGAGCAGACCAGTCTCACCACTAGACCACCCAGCTGCATGCAATTCAACATGATCCAAAATAGCCAATTTAGACTTACCAAGGCTGCCCCTTACAATGAGCAAAAGAAACAAAAGTTGAAAGCATTCTTTTGAAAGAATACCTCAAACTTTATATCCCTCATGGAAAGCCAAATTTCAATGCATAACCTTTGCTACGCTCATGTTTGCTATTGTACCATTCATACCCGAGTAATGCCAGATCCGTCAGTCTATGCTTTACATTTGATAGGGGCTCACTTAAATGATGGGGAAACATCATGTAAGTACAAATCGACAATAACTTCTCGTTAACTTCTAAAGAACTCCATTATATGAAAATACGGTTTCATCTATTTATCAAACCGTCAATCAATAAAGAAATAAAACCCCGGTCCTTGGATGATCTGTGAGTCACCTGGTCCAGCGATGAGCAGTTGTCTGGTCGATCCTATTACTCTTACAATACTAGTCAATTAAGAAATCTATTAGATTATGTAACAATTCCTGTGAATCCTACATAACCTTACATGATAAATTTGAAAATGTTACCCAATAATTGTTCTATGCAAATCACTAATTCAGGCCAATTAATGTATTGTCTTATGCCTAAATCTTATAGAGAGACATCCAGCTGGGATGTTGCGCATGAAGGAGGCTCATCCTGGGTTTGAATCCAGTCCTTCAGAGGAGCAGACCAGTCTCACCACTAGACCACCCAGCTGCATGCAATTCAACATGATCCAAAACAGCCAATTTAGACTTACTAAGGCCACCCCTTACACTGAGCAAAAGAAACAAAAGTTGAAAGCATTCTTTTGAAAGAATACCTTAAACTTTATATCCCTCATGGAAAGCCAAATTTCAATGCATAACCTTTGCTACTCTCATTTTTGCTATTGTACCATTCATACCCGAGTAATGCCAGATCCGTCAGTCTATGCTTTACATCTGATAGGGGCTCTCTGAAATGATGGGGAAACATGATGCAAGTACAAATCGACAATAACTTCTCGTTAACCTCTAAAGAACTCCATTATATGAAAATACGGTTTTATCTATTTATCAAACCGTCAATCAATATAGAAATAAAACCCCGGTCCTTCGATGATCTGTGAGTCACCTGGTCCAGTGATGAGTACAGTTGTCTGGTTGATCCTATTACTCTTACAATACTAGTCAATTAAGAAATCTATTAGATTATGTAAGAATTCCTGTGAACCCTACATAACCTTACATGATAAATTTGAAAATATTACCCAATAATCGTTCTATGCAAATCACTAATTCAGGCCAATTAATGTATTGTCTGATGCCAAAATCTTATAGAGAGACATCCACCTGGGATGTTGCGCATGAAGGAGGCTCATCCTGGGTTTGAACCCAGTCCTTCAGAGGAGCAGACCAGTCTCACCACTAGACCACCCAGCTGCATGCAATTCAACATGATCCAAAACAGCCAATTTAGACTTACTAAGGCCACCCCTTACACTGAGCAAAAGAAACAAAAGTTGAAAGCATTCTTTTGAAAGAATACCTCAAACTTTATATCCCTCATGGAAAGCCAAATTTCAATGCATAACCTTCGCTACTCTCATTTTTGCTATTGTACCATTCATACCCGAGTAATGCCAGATCCGTCAGTCTATGCTTTACATTTGATAGGGGCTCTCTGAAATGACGGGGAAACATCATGTAAGTACAAATCGACAATAACTTCTCGTTAACTTCTAAAGAACTCCATTATATGAAAATACGGTTTCATCTATTTATCAAACCGTCAATCAATATAGAAATAAAAACCCGGTCCTTCGATGATCTGTGAGTCACCTGGTCCAGCGATGAGTACAGTTGTCTGGTTGATCCTATTACTCTTACAATACTAGTCAATTAAGAAATCTATTAGATTATGTAAGAATTCCTGTGAACCCTACATAACCTTACATGATAAATTTGAAAATATTACCCAATAATCGTTCTATGCAAATCACTAATTCAGGCCAATTAATGTATTGTCTGATGCCAAAATCGTATAGAGGGACATCCAGCTGGGATGTTGCGCATGAAGGAGGCTCATCCTGGGTTTGAATCCAGTCCTTGAGAGGAGCAGACCAGTCTCACCACTAGACCACCCAGTTGCATGCAATTCAACATGATCCAAAATGGCCAATTTAGACTTACTAAGGCCACCCCTTACACTGAGCAAAAGAAACAAAAGTTGAAAGCATTCTTTTGAAAGAATACCTCAAACTTTATATCCCTCATGGAAAGCCAAATTTCAATGCATAACCTTTGCTATTCTCATTTTTGCTATTGTACCATTCATACCCGAGTAATACCAGATCCGTCAGTCTATGCTTTACATCTGATAGGGGCTCTCTGAAATGATGGGGAAACATCATGTAAGTACAAATCGACAATAACTTCTCGTTAACTTCTAAAGAACTCCATTATATGAAAATACGGTTTCATCTATTTATCAAACCGTCAGTCAATAAAGAAATAAAACCCCGGTCCTTGGATGATCTGTGAGTCACCTGGTCCAGCGATGAGCACAGTTGTCTGGTCGATCCTATTACTCTTACAATACTAGTCAATTAAGAAATCTATTAGATTATGTAACAATTCCTGTGAACCCTACATAACCTTACATGATAAATTTGAAAATATTACCCAATAATCGCTCTATGCAAATCACTAATTCAGGCCATCTAAGATATTGTCTTATGCCAAAATCTAAGAGAGACATCCAGCTGGGATGTTGTGCATGAAGGAGGGTCATCCTGGGTTTGAATCCAGTCCTTCAGAGGAGCAGACCAGTCTCACCACTAGACCACCCAGCTGCATGCAATTCAACATGATCCAAAATAGCCAATTTAGACTTACCAAGGCTGCCCCTTACAATGAGCAAAAGAAACAAAAGTTGAAAGCATTCTTTTGAAAGAATACCTCAAACTTTATATCCCTCATGGAAAGCCAAATTTCAATGCATAACCTTTGCTACGCTCATGTTTGCTATTGTACCATTCATACCCGAGTAATGCCAGATCCGTCAGTCTATGCTTTACATTTGATAGGGGCTCACTTAAATGATGGGGAAACATCATGTAAGTACAAATCGACAATAACTTCTCGTTAACTTCTAAAGAACTCCATTATATGAAAATACGGTTTCATCTATTTATCAAACCGTCAATCAATAAAGAAATAAAACCCCGGTCCTTGGATGATCTGTGAGTCACCTGGTCCAGCGATGAGCAGTTGTCTGGTCGATCCTATTACTCTTACAATACTAGTCAATTAAGAAATCTATTAGATAATGTAAGAATTCCTGTGAACCCTACATAACCTTACATGATAAATTTGAAAATATTACCCAATAATCGTTCTATGCAAATCACTAATTCAGGCCAATTAATGTATTGTCTGATGCCAAAATCTTATAGAGGGACATCCAGCTGGGATGTTGCGCATGAAGGAGGCTCATCCTGGGTTTGAATCCAGTCCTTCAGAGGAGCAGACCAGTCTCACCACTAGACCACCCAGTTGCATGCAATTCAACATGATCCAAAATGGCCAATTTAGACTTACTAAGGCCACCCCTTACACTGAGCAAAAGAAACAAAAGTTGAAAGCATTCTTTTGAAAGAATACCTCAAACTTTATATCCCTCATGGAAAGCCAAATTTCAATGCATAACCTTTGCTATTCTCATTTTTGCTATTGTACCATTCATACCCGAGTAATACCAGATCCGTCAGTCTATGCTTTACATCTGATAGGGGCTCTCTGAAATGATGGGGAAACATCATGTAAGTACAAATCGACAATAACTTCTCGTTAACTTCTAAAGAACTCCATTATATGAAAATACGGTTTCATCTATTTATCAAACCGTCAGTCAATAAAGAAATAAAATCCCGGTCCTTGGATGATCTGTGAGTCACCTGGTCCAGCGATGAGCACAGTTGTCTGGTCGATCCTATTACTCTTACAATACTAGTCAATTAAGAAATCTATTAGATTATGTAACAATTCCTGTGAACCCTACATAACCTTACATGATAAATTTGAAAATATTACCCAATAATCGTTCTATGCAAATCACTAATTCAGGCCATCTAAGATATTGTCTTATGCCAAAATCTAAGAGAGACATCCAGCTGGGATGTTGTGCATGAAGGAGGGTCATCCTGGGTTTGAATCCAGTCCTTCAGAGGAGCAGACCAGTCTCACCACTAGACCACCCAGCTGCATGCAATTCAACATGATCCAAAATAGCCAATTTAGACTTACCAAGGCTGCCCCTTACAATGAGCAAAAGAAACAAAAGTTGAAAGCATTCTTTTGAAAGAATACCTCAAACTTTATATCCCTCATGGAAAGCCAAATTTCAATGCATAACCTTTGCTACGCTCATGTTTGCTATTGTACCATTCATACCCGAGTAATGCCAGATCCGTCAGTCTATGCTTTACATTTGATAGGGGCTCACTTAAATGATGGGGAAACATCATGTAAGTACAAATCGACAATAACTTCTCGTTAACTTCTAAAGAACTCCATTATATGAAAATACGGTTTCATCTATTTATCAAACCGTCAATCAATAAAGAAATAAAACCCCGGTCCTTGGATGATCTGTGAGTCACCTGGTCCAGCGATGAGCAGTTGTCTGGTCGATCCTATTACTCTTACAATACTAGTCAATTAAGAAATCTATTAGATTATGTAACAATTCCTGTGAATCCTACATAACCTTACATGATAAATTTGAAAATGTTACCCAATAATTGTTCTATGCAAATCACTAATTCAGGCCAATTAATGTATTGTCTTATGCCAAAATCTTATAGAGAGACATCCAGCTGGGATGTTGCGCATGAAGGAGGCTCATCCTGGGTTTGAATCCAGTCCTTCAGAGGAGCAGACCAGTCTCACCATTAGACCACCCAGCTGCATGCAATTCAACATGATCCAAAATGGCCAATTTAGACTTACTAAGGCCACCCCTTACACTGAGCAAAAGAAACAAAAGTTGAAAGCATTCTTTTGAAAGAATACCTCAAACTTTATATCCCTCATGGAAAGCCAAATTTCAATGCATAACCTTTGCTATTCTCCTTTTTGCTATTGTACCATTCATACCCGAGTAATGCCAGATCCGTCAGTCGATGCTTTACATCTGATAGGGGCTCTCTGAAATGATAGGGAAACATGATGTAAGTACAAATCGACAATAACTTCTCGTTAACTTCTAAAGAACTCCATTATATGAAAATACGGTTTCATCTATTTATCAAACCGTCAATCAATATAGAAATAAAACCCCGGTCCTTCTAAGATCTCTGAGTCACCTGGTCCAGCGATGAGTACAGTTGTCTGGTCAATCCTATTACTCTTACAATACTAGTCAATTAAGAAATCTATTAGATTATGTAACAATTCCTGTGAATAACCTTACATGATCAATTTGAAAATATTACCCAATAATCGTTCTATGCAAATCACTAATTCAGGCCATCTAAGGTACTGTCTTATGCCAAAATTTTAGAGAGACATCCAGGTGGGATGTTGCGCATGAAGGAGGCTCATCCTGGGTTTGAATCCAGTCCTTGAGAGGAGCTGACCAGTCTCACCACTAGACCACCCAGCTGCATGCAATTCAACATGATCCAAAATAGCCAATTTATACTTACCAAGGCCACCCCTTACACTGAGCAAAAGAAACAAAAGTTGAAAGCATTCTTTTGAAAGAATACCTCAAACTTTATATCCCTCATGGAAAGCCAAATTTCAATGCATAACCTTTGCTACTCTCATTTTTGCTATCGTACCATTCATACCCGAGTAATGCCAGATCCGTCAGTCTATGCTATACATTTGATAGGGGCCCTCTGAAATGATGGGGAAACATGATGTAAGTACAAATCGACAATAACTTCTCATTAACTTCTAAAGAACTCCATTATATGAAAATACAGTTGCATCTATTTATCAAACCGTCAGTCAATAAAGAAATAAAACCCCGGTCCTTGGATGATCTGTGAGTCACCTGGTCCAGCGATGAGCACAGTTGTCTGGTCGATCCTATTACTCTTACAATACTAGTCAATTAAGAAATCTATTAGATTATGTAACAATTCCTGTGAACCCTAAATAACCTTACATGATAAAGATGAAAATATTACCCAATAATCGTTCTATGCAAATCACTAATTCAGGCCATCTTAGGTATTGTCTTATGCCAAAATCTTATAGAGAGACATCCAGCTGGGATGTTGCGCATGAAGGAGGCTCATCCTGGCTTTGAATCCAGTCCTTCAGAGGAGCAGACCAGTCTCACCACTAGACCACCCAGTTGCATGCAATTCAACATGATGCAAAACAGCCAATTTAGACTTACTAAGGCCACCCCTTACACTGAGCAAAAGAAACAAAAGTTGAAAGCATTCTTTTGAAAGAATACCTCAAACTTTATATTCCTCATGGAAAGCCAAATTTCAATGTATAACCTTTGCTACTCTCATTTTTGCTATTGTACCATTCATACCCGAGTAATGCCAGATCCGTCAGTCTATGCTTTACATCTGATAGGGGCTCTCTGAAATGATGGGGAAACATCATGTAAGTACAAATCGACAATAACTTCTCGTTAACTTCTAAAGAACTCCATTATATGAAAATACGGTTTCATCTATTTATCAAACCGTCCGTCAATAAAAAAATAAACCCCGGTCCTTGGATGATCTGTGAGTCACCTGGTCCAGCGATGAGCACAGTTGTCTGGTCGATCCTATTACTCTTACAATACTAGTCAATTAAGAAATCTATTAGATTATGTAACAATTCCTGTGAACCCTACATAACCTTACATGATAAATTTGAAAATATTACCCAATAATCGTTCTATGCAAATCACTAATTCAGGCCATCTAAGGTATTGTCTTATGCCAAAATCTTAGAGAGACATCCAGCTGGGATGTTGTGCATGAAGGAGGCTCATCCTGGGTTTGAATCCAGTCCTTCAGAGGAGCAGACCAGTCTCACCACTATACCACCCAGCTGCATGCAATTCAACATGATCCAAAACAGCCAATTTAGACTTACTAAGGCCACCCCTTACACTGAGCAAAAGAAACAAAAGTTGAAAGCATTCTTTTGAAAGAATACCTCAAACTTTATATTCCTCATGGAAAGCCAAATTTCAATGCATAACCTTTGCTACTCTCATTTTTGCTATTGTACCATTCATACCCGTGTAATGCCAGATCCGTCAGTCTATGCTTTACATCTGATAGGGGCTCTCTGAAATGATGGGGAAACATCATGTTAGTACAAATCGACAATAACTTCTCGTTAACTTCTAAAGAACTCCATTATATGAAAATACGGTTTCATCTATTTATCAAACTGTCAGTCAATATAGAAATAAAACCCCGGTCCTTCGATGATCTGTGAGTCACCTGGTCCAGCGATGAGTACAGTTGTCTGGTTGATCCTATTACTCTTACAATACTAGTCAATTAAGAAATCTATTAGATTATGTAACAATTCCTGTGAACCCTACATAACCTTACATGATCAATTTGAAAATATTACCCAATAATAGTTCTATGCAAATCACTAATTCAGGCCATCTAAGGTATTGTCTTATGCCAAAATCTTATAGAGAGACATCCAGCTGGGATGTTGCGCATGAAGGAGGCTCATCCTGGGTTTGAATCCAGTCCTTCAGAGGAGCAGACCAGTCTCACCACTAGACCACCCAGCTGCATGCAATTCAACATGATCCAAAACAGCCAATTTAGACTTACTAAGGCCACCCCTTACACTGAGCAAAAGAAACAAAAGTTGAAAGCATTCTTTTGAAAGAATACCTCAAATTTTATATCCCTCATGGAAAGCCAAATTTTAATGCATAACCTTTGCTACTCTCATTTTTGCTATTGTACCATTCATACTCCATTAATGCCAGATCCGTCAGTCTATGCTTTACATCTGATAGGGGCTCTCTGAAATGATGGGGAAACATCATGTAAGTACAAATCGACAATAACTTCTCGTTAACTTCTAAAGAACTCCATTATATGAAAATACAGTTTCATCTATTTATCAAACCGTCAATCAATATAGAAATAAAACCCCAGTCCTTCGATGATCAGTGAGTCACCTGGTCCAGCGATGAGTACAGTTGTCTGGTTGATCCTATTACTCTTACAATACTAGTCAATTGAGAAATCTATTAGATTATGTAACAATTCCTGTGATAAGAATGCACCAAGCCTTACTAAAGCCCAGAACGTTCCTATGCCTTTTTGCTTAACAGTCGGTCATATTTCTCAATGTCCATAAAATGCCCCTTATTTCACACTAGTGTTAGTCCACCACCAAAAAATATTTGTTTGTTCTTAAGTATATAGATAAAAACTTGGTCCTCCGAGGATCAGTAGAGTTGTCTGGTCCAGCGATGAGTACAGCTGTCTGGTCGATCCTATTACCCTCTTACAATAATATGTCAATTAATAAATCAACTGCATCACATTACAATCACTGTGAATCCTATAAATCGTATAATTATAAAAAAAACTACTGGTGTACCGAGATTGCGCTGTAAATCCTTGAACATGCCTATGCCTGTTTACTAGGAATGCGCAAAGCCTTTGGGGAGGGGTCGGCGCACCCCTTGCAATGGGGAGGGTAGATGGGTGATGAAGGGTATATGTAGTAGATGATGGGTGAAACTGTCATTTGGTAAACTCGTAGATGGTAAACAGTCAAGTTGTAGTCATGCATAATACATATATAGTGGTAAGATGCCTGCCTGCTCCTCTGAAGGACCGGGGTTCAATCCCAGGCCCGTGCACCTTTCATGAGCATCATCCCATCTGGATGTCATTCAGATGAGACGTTAAATTGGCAGTCCCTTGTACTCAGTGTCTATGCTGAGGCAAGTTAAATACCCCACCCATGGGTTTACTGTACAACATGGATGGACTCCTCTCTCACCAACAATCAATCCTCGATAGTATTTCTGTATCTTTGATTGAGTAAACAATTTTTATTTTATTATTTTTTATTTTACTGGGGGGGGGGGGGGGCATCCACCTATGGGTTACTGTATATTGTTATACTCGGATGTACCCCCATTACCAGTCAGTTTTGTGATATTCATGTATTACGTAATATTAAGTATTCCTAGGTGTTTCTAAAATGTCACCCTAAATTCAATGTGCACAAATGTATCATATTGTATACATGAAACGGTAAACCAGTATGTGCAGCATATATATTATTCCTATGTGTTTTCTCATTATATAGGCATTAAATGTTACTCCAAACTTCAATGTAATAAATACCTCGTGTTCTCAGAGCTCTGAGTGTGTGAGTGCCACTGAGTGGTGTATCCAGCGATTTCCGGCGGGAATAGGTTTTTATAGTAACAAACAGCAATGCAAATGACCGGCCAGGCGTATTAGCCAATCATATTCGTCGATTACAGCCCCCTCCCCTTTAATTAACACCTCCATTTTGCGCCCAAATTTACCCTGGATTAATGCGAAACTTCTACACTGTAATTATTGATTTATTGAGAAGCAATGCCAAAACGGCATCCCCTGTGGTTTATTTTGTTTTTTACTCATAAAGGTTCAGTTTGATAATAGTGCTCATTATTATCATTATCGTGGCAGCGTTGATTTTAATTTGTTTACGGGCTGACAAGAAGGGCAATATAGTTGACCATTACAAGGTCGCCAGAACGGCCAGAACGGCCTCCCCAGCCAGATATTTATTTGCATCAATTATTACGTGATAAGTGTTGAAGTACAATATATAAAAGCATTTAAAAGGATAAGCTAATTGAAACTATTGGAAAATAACTTAGATCATTACCATCATAATAACAAGAACATCCCCTGCTACAGACTTTTTTTCCATAATTTTTAATAAATATTTATTGCTCAGAAATATTCTAAAACAATGATATTCAATTTAATGCAATTTAATGCACTGACTTATTACAACGTGATAGCGAGCTTATAAGTAATAACACTCAAGCAAACAAACAGCTTAAGCATTGCACTTAATGTCAGACTTAAGACGTTTTATGGTACACTCGGCGACATTGAAGTTCGCCACCCCCCCCCCTCCCCTAAAAAAACAATTATGCAACTTGCAAGTTCATGATTTGTCTCAAGAAACTTCTAGAGCTATAATACAATATAGTTTAAAAACGAAAGAAAAACGCTACATATATAGTGTCTGGTGCTGATCAAATATAATTACCAGAATCTAAAATGTATATCTATAGCAATTTCCTATATATGTATATACATATATATAGGAAATTGATGTGCTGTTTTAAACTTTCAGAATATAGGTCATCCAATTTTCAAAATTTTTAATTTCGTAAATAACAATGAATTACGCAATATTGCATATCGACGAAAACTTGGCACCGGGCCGCATGAATTTAAACTATATAATGTATATATATTATTTTTTATTATTATATTTTAGAAAATATTGTCTCCTTCAATTTATTTTAAATTCATTTTGAGTGTAAATGCACTTGTTCACCTCACTTTGATTGTGACACCTTAAATTGTTTTTGTAGGTGTCACTGTGTTGGTAAACAACATTTAACAAACAACTGTTTTGTTAAAGTCCTGAAATCCAGTCAGTGTAACCGTGAACAACACCTTTTGGTGACAACAGCATTTATCTGTATAACTTAAATTGAACAAGACCACAGAAGCAGTTGAAAACAACGAAACTGTCAGAGTTAAACTTCAATAGTTAAATACATATTTCACAATTTGACTAGGATACATTCACAACAAAACTGCAAAACACTATATTATGACAGGATGACTGGCTTACATTACCTTTCGTTGTTTATATTGCCTGAAACTTTGATAATCACATGCTTACACTTAAGAGTTTTAATTATTCAAACATAACTTTACTGGGCCTATTTCACCTTTTTCACCTATATTAATTATTAGTCAAATGTCGATATGACAGTGATTTACTATTGTATTTCTCTTAAGTTAAGATATATCAAATGCTACATTTTTGGCGATTACATAAAAATCTATAAATCCTGTGAACTTCCCAATGGAGCTTTGAGAAATTTTACAGAATTATGTCAAGATGAAGCATGAAATGCTGTCTTTACACTGTAAATGAATGTCATTTTCCAAACACTTTTGTTTTTTTGGCCTTTTTTGTAAGCCTAGTTTTCATATTAGAGCTCTGTTCTTTTAATGCAATCATTTTTGTTAATAATATTTGTTAATAAAAAAAATGTTCCAGCTTGTCAGTTTGTTAATAACTGACAGGAGGTGCCCAGTTATCCTGCCTCTATCGCCCTGTTCTCCTCACTGGAGGGAGAACTGGGCCACTTTTTTCTTAAATTTTAATTATCTTGTAACACAGGAAATGGCTGAGAATTTTTCAAAAAAGGAACTTAAATTATTAGAGGAATATATATTTACAGTATAATTTAGAATGAAATAACGTGACTTTGCTCTGTCACTTGAATTAGCAAAAAAAAAAAACAGTGATCAATGGCCCAATTCTCCTTACTTTACCCATCACTGTACAAAATTATAAAAAAACCGTGTGAACAATTATTTTGAACCCCACTATAACGTACATGGTTATAACGTCTGCAATATACTGATCTTAGACTTAAGCCCCCATCTCACATAGCCGGTTTTGCCGTTGTGAAGCCGTAGTATGACGTAACGGTTACGCAACACGCTTCCCGGCTCCAACCCGACAGCTACCCACCGATACCCGTCGAGTGACTCCTGGGACTCATGGCAAACCCTTGCATGGCATACCTGTGGCAAACTCCCGGGTGTCCAAAAACCATCATAAGTTGGCGGATTACCCGTCGAAGTTGGCGGATTACCCGTCAAAGTTGGCGGATTACCCGTCAAAGTTGGCGGATTACCCGTCGAAGTTGGCGGATTACCCGTCGAAGTTGGCGAGGTATCCATCCCTAATTTTAGTCGTAGTAAACCCGATGGCTTGTTGATTGAGAGGTACTAAGGGTAAGTCGACGAGTAGTAGGAGTGACTCAATGGGTATCGCCGGGTTGGAGCCGGGTGTTGGTCCATTATGTTTTTTATTTAAATTACACTTGGACTATTTTTCAGTAAATTTCTTATTATCACACTTTTATAAAGTTTTCATATTTCTTTAGCAAACAAAATTTCATTTAACTTAAGTGTGGTGTCTTTCACTTGCCTCAGCATTGACAAGTCTGACTATTTTGACCTAATCAAACATTGAGTCAAACTATTCTGATTTGAATGATCGATCATTTAGTTTGATTATTCTGAGTTGATTAAAGTTTGAGTATAACTATTCTGGGCTAATTCATAATTGAGTCTGACTATTTTGACATAATCATACATTGAGTCAAACTATTCTAATTTGAATGATCGATCATTGAGTTTGATTATTCTGAATTGATTTTGGTTCGAGTATAGCTATTCTGAGCTAATTCAGCATTAAGTCTGACTATTTTGACCAAATCAAACCTTAAGTCCAACTATTCTGATTTGAATGATAGATCATTGAGTTTGATTATTCTGAATTGATTAAAGTTTGAGTATAACTATTCTGAACTAATTCCGCATTGAGTCTGACTATTTTGACCTAATCAAACATTTATTCAGAATAATCAAGCTCAATGATAGATCTGATTCATCATTGAGTCTGACTATTTTGACTTAATCAAACATTGAGTCCAACTATTCTGATTTGAATGATCGATCATTGAGTTTGATTATTCTGAGTTAATTTAGGTTGGAGTATAGCTATTCTGAACTAATTCAGCATTGAGTCTGACTATTTTGACCTAATCAAACATTGAGTCAAACTATTCGGATTTGAATGACCGATCATTGAGTTTGATTATTCTGAGTTGATTAAAGTTTGAGTATAAATATTCTGGGCTAATTCATAATTGAGTCTGACTATTTTGACATAATCAAACATTGAGTCAAACAATTCTAATTTGAATGATCGATCATTGAGTTTGATTATTCCGAATTGATTTAAGTTTGAGTATAACTATTCTGAACTAATTCAGCATTGAGTCTGACTATTTTGACCTAATCAAACATTTATTCAAACTATTCTGACTTCAATGATCAATCATTGAGTTTGATTATTCTGAGTTGATTAATGTTTGAGTATAACTATTCTGAGCTGATTCATCATTGAGTCTGACTATTTTGACCTAATCAAACATTGAGTCCAACTATTCTGATTTGAATGAGCGATCATTGAGTTTGATTATTCTGAATTGATTAAAGTTTGAGTATAACTATTCTGTGCTAATTCAGCATTGAGTCTGACTATTTTGACCTAATCAAACATTTATTCAAACTATTCTGACTTCAATGATTGATCATTGAGTTTGATCACTCTGAGTTGATTAAAGTTTGAGTATAACTATTCTGAGCTGATTCATCACTATTTTTCAGTAAATTTCTTATTATCACACTTTTATAAAGTTTTCATATTTCTTTAGCAAACAAAATTTCATTTAACTTAAGTGTGGTGTCTTTCACTTGCCTCAGCATTGACAAGTCTGACTATTTTGACCTAATCAAACATTGATTCAAACTATTCTGATTTGAATGATCGATCATTGAGTTTGATTATTCTGAGTTGATTAAAGTTTGAGTATAACTATTCTGGGATAATTCATAATTGAGTCTGACTATTTTGACATAATCAAACATTGAGTCAAACTATTCTAATTTGAATGATCGATCATTGAGTTTGATTATTCTGAATTGATTTTGGTTGGAGTATAGCTATTCTGAGCTAATTCAGCATTAAGTCTGACTATTTTGACCAAGTCAAACCTTAAGTCCAACTATTCTGATTTGAATGATAGATCATTGAGTTTGATTATTCTGAATTGATTAAAGTTTGAGTATAACTATTCTGAACTAATTCCGCATTGAGTCTGACTATTTTGACCTAATCAAACATTTATTCAAACTATTCTGACTTCAATGATCGATCATTGAGTTTGATTATTCTGAATTGATTAAAGTTTGAGTATAACTATTCTGAACTAATTCAGCATTGAGTCTGACTATTTTGACCTAATCAAACATTTATTCAAACTATTCTGACTTTAAAGTTGATTAAAGTTTGAGTATAACTATTCTGAGCTGATTCATCATTGAGTCTGACTATTTTGACCTAATCGAACATTGAGTCAAACTATTCTGATTTGAATGATCGATCATTGAGTTTGATTATTCTGAATTGATTAAAGTTTGAGTATTACTATTCTGAGCCAATTCAGCAATGAGTCTGACTATTTTGACCTAATCAAACATTGAGTCAAACTATTCTAATTTGAATGATCGATCATTGAGTTTGATCATTCTGAATTGATCAAAGTTAGAGTATAACTATTCTGAGCTGATTCAGCATTGAGTCTGACTATTTTGACCTAATCGAACATTGAGTCAAACTATTCTGATTTGAATGATCTATCATTGAGTTTGATTATTCTGAGTTGATTAAAGTTTGAGTATCCCTATTCTGGGCTAATTCAGCATTGAGTCTGACTATCTTGACCTGATCAAACATTGAGTCAAACTAATCTAATTTGAATGATCGATCATTGAGTTTGATCATTCTGAATTGATCAAAGTTAGAGTATAACTATTCTGAGCTGATTCAGCATTGAGTCTGACTATTTTAACATAATCAAACATTGAGTCAAACTATTCTGATTTGAATGATCGATCATTGAGTTTGATTATTCTGAATTGATTAAAGTTTGAGTATAACTATTCTGAACTAATTCAGCATTGAGTCTGACTATTTTGACCTAATCAAACATTGAGTCAATCTATTCTGATTTGAATGATCGATCATTGAGTTTGATTATTCTGAGTTGATTAAAATTTGAGAATAACTATTCTGTGCTGATTCATCATTGAGTCTGACTATTTTGACCTAATCAAACATTGAGTCAAACTATTCTGATTTGAATGATCGATCATTTTGTTTGATTATTCTGAGTTGATTAAAGTTTGAGTATAACTATTCTGGACTAATTCATAATTGAGTCTGACTATTTTGACATAATCAAACATTGAGTCAAACTATTCTAATTTGAATGGTCGATCATTGAGTTTGATTATTCGGAATTAATTTAGGTTGGAGTATAGCTATTCTGAGCTAATTCAGCATTAAGTCTGACTATTTTGACCTAATCAAACCTTGAGTCAAACTATTCTGATTTGAATGATCGATCATTGAGTTTGATTACTCTGGGTTAATTAAAGTTTGAGTATGACTATTCTGAGCTAATTCAGCATTGAGTCTGACTATTTTGACCAAATCAAACATTGAGTCAAACTATTCTGATTTGAATGATCGATCATTGAGTTTGATCATTCTGAATTGATCAAAGTTAGAGTATAACTATTCTGAGCTGATTCAGCATTGAGTCTGACTATTTAAACATAATCGAACATTGAGTCAAACTATTCTGATTTGAATGATCGATCATTGAGTTTGATCATTCTGAGTTGATTAAAATTTGAGAATAACTATTCTGTGCTGATTCATCATTGAGTCTGACTATTTTGACCTAATCAAACATTGAGTCAAACTATTCTGATTTGAATGATCAATCATTGAGTTTGATTATTCTGAACTGATTAAAGTTTGAGTATAACTATTCTGTGCTAATTCAGCATTGATTCTGACTATTTTGACCTAATCAAACATTGAGTCAAACTAATCTGATTTGAATGATCGATCATTTAGTTTGATTATTCTGAGTTGATTAAAGTTTGAGTATAACTATTCTGGACTAATTCATAATTGAGTCTGACTATTTTGACATAATCAAACATTGAGTCAAACTATTCTAATTTGAATGATCGATCATTGAGTTTGATTATTCGGAATTAATTTAGGTTGGAGTATAGCTATTCTGAGCTAATTCAGCATTAAGTCGGACTATTTTGGCCTAATCAAACATTGAGTCAAACTATTCTGATTTGAATGATCAATCATTGAGTTTGATTATTCTGAGTTGATTAATGTTTGAGTATCCCTATTCTGGGCTAATTCAGCATTGAGTCTGACTATCTTGACCTGATCAAACATTGAGTCAAACTAATCTAATTTTAATGATCGATCATTGAGTTTGATCATTCTGAATTGATCAAAGTTAGAGTATAACTATTCTGAGCTGATTCAGCATTGAGTCTGACTATTTTAACATAATCAAACATTGAGTCAAACTATTCTGATTTGAATGATCGATCATTGAGTTTGATTATTCTGAATTGATTAAAGTTTGAGTATAACTATTCTGAGCTAATTCAGCATTGAGTCTGACTATTTTGACCTAATCAAACATTGAGTCAATCTATTCTGATTTGAATGATCGATCATTGAGTATGATTATTCTGAGTTGATTAAAATTTGAGAATAACTATTCTGTGCTGATTCATCATTGAGTCTGACTATTTTGACCTAATCAAACATTGAGTCAAACTATTCTGATTTGAATGATCGATCATTTTGTTTGATTATTCTGAGTTGATTAAAGTTTGAGTATAACTATTCTGGACTAATTCATAATTGAGTCTGACTATTTTGACATAATCAAACATTGAGTCAAACTATTCTAATTTGAATGGTCGATCATTGAGTTTGATTATTCGGAATTAATTTAGGTTGGAGTATAGCTATTCTGAGCTAATTCAGCATTAACTTTGACTATTTTGACCTAATCAAACCTTGAGTCAAACTATTCTGATTTGAATGATCGATCATTGAGTTTGATTACTCTGGGTTAATTAAAGTTTGAGTATGACTATTCTGAGCTGATTCATCATTGAGTCTGACTATTTTGACCTAATCAAACATTGAGTCAAACTATTCTGATTTGAATGATCAATCATTGAGTTTGATTATTCTGAACTGATTAAAGTTTGAGTATAACTATTCTGTGCTAATTCAGCATTGATTCTGACTATTTTGACCTAATCAAACATTGAGTCAAACTAATCTGATTTGAATGATCGATCATTTAGTTTGATTATTCTGAGTTGATTAAAGTTTGAGTATAACTATTCTGGACTAATTCATAATTGAGTCTGACTATTTTGACATAATCAAACATTGAGTCAAACTATTCTAATTTGAATGGTCGATCATTGAGTTTGATTATTCGGAATTAATTTAGGTTGGAGTATAGCTATTCTGAGCTAATTCAGCATTAACTTTGACTATTTTGACCTAATCAAACCTTGAGTCAAACTATTCTGATTTGAATGATCGATCATTGAGTTTGATTACTCTGGGTTAATTAAAGTTTGAGTATGACTATTCTGAGCTGATTCATCATTGAGTCTGACTATTTTGACCTAATCAAACATTGAGTCAAACTATTCTGATTTGAATGATCAATCATTGAGTTTGATTATTCTGAACTGATTAAAGTTTGAGTATAACTATTCTGTGCTAATTCAGCATTGATTCTGACTATTTTGACCTAATCAAACATTGAGTCAAACTAATCTGATTTGAATGATCGATCATTTAGTTTGATTATTCTGAGTTGATTAAAGTTTGAGTATAACTATTCTGGACTAATTCATAATTGATTCTGACTATTTTGACATAATCAAACATTGAGTCAAACTATTCTAATTTGAATGATCGATCATTGAGTTTGATTATTCGGAATTAATTTAGGTTGGAGTATAGCTATTCTGAGCTAATTCAGCATTAAGTCGGACTATTTTGGCCTAATCAAACCTTGAGTCCAACTATTCTGATTTGAATGATAGATCATTGAGTTTGATTATTCTGAATTGATTAAAGTTTGAGTATAACTATTCTGAACTAATTCAACATTGAGTCTGACTATTTTGACCTAATCAAACATTTATTCAAACTATTCTGACTTTAAAGATGATTAATGTTTGAGTATAACTATTCTGAGCTGATTCATCATTGAGTCTGACTATTTTGACCTAATCGAACATTGAGTCAGACTATTCTGATTTGAATGATCGATCATTGAGTTTGATTATTCTGAGTTAACTAAAATTTGAGAATTACTGTTCTGTGCTGATTCATCATTGAGTCTGACTATTTTGACCTAATCAAACATTGAGTCAAACTATTCTGATTTGAATGATCAATCATTTAGTTTGATTATTCTGAATTGATTAAAGTTTGAGTATAACTATTCTGAACTAATTCAGCATTGAGTCTGACTATTTTGACCTAATCAAACATTGAGTCAATCTATTCTGATTTGAATGATCGATCACTGAGTTTGATTATTCTGAGTTGATTAAAATTTGAGAATAACTGTTCTGTGTTGATTCATCGTTGAGTCTGACTATTTTGACCTAATCAAACATTGAGTCAAACTATTCTGATTTGAATGATCGATCATTTAGTTTGATTATTCTGAGTTGATTAAAGTTTGAGTATAACTATTCTGGACTAATTCATAATTGAGTCTGACTATTTTGACATAATCAAACATTGAGTCAAACTATTCTAATTTGAATGGTCGATCATTGAGTTTGATTATTCGGAATTAATTTAGGTTGGAGTATAGCTATTCTGAGCTAATTCAGCATTAAATCTGACTATTTTGACCTAATCAAACCTTGAGTCCAACTATTCTGATTTAAATGATCGATCATTTAGTTTGATTATTCTGAGTTGATTAAAGTTTGAGTATAACTATTCTGGGCTAATTCATAATTGAGTCTGACTATTTTGACATAATCAAACATTGAGTCAAACTATTCTGATTTGAATGATCGATCATTGAGTTTGATTATTGTGAATTGATTAAAGTTTGAGTATAGCTATTCTGAGCTGATTCAGCATTGAGTCTGACTATTTTGACCTAATCAAACATTGAGTCAAACAATTTTGATTTAAATGATCGATCATTCAGTTTGATTATTCTGAGTTGATTAAAGTTTGAGTATAACCATTCTGGGCTAATTCATAATTGAGTCTGACTATTTTGACATAATCAAACATTGAGTCAAACTATTCTAATTTGAATGATCGATCATTGAGTTTGATTATTCTGAGTTGATCAAAGTTTGAGTATAACTATTCTGAGCCGATTCAGCATTGAGTCTGACTATTTTAACATAATCGAACATTGAGTCAAACTATTCTGATTTGAAAGATCGATCATTGAGTTTGATTATTCTGACTTGATTAAAATTTGAGAATAACTATTCTGTGCTGATTCATCATTGAGTCTGACTATTTTGACCTAATCAAACATTGAGTCAAACTATTCTCATTTGAATGATCGATCATTGAGTTTGATTATTCTGAGTTGATTAAAGTTTGAGTATCACTATTCTGGGCTAATTCAGCATTGACTGACTATCTTGACATAATCAAACTTTGAGTCAAACTATTCTAATTTGAATGATCGATCATTGAGTTTGATCATTCGGAATTAATTTGGGTTGGAGTATAGCTATTCTGAGCTAATTCAGCATTAAGTCTGACTATTTTGACCTAATCAAAGATTGAGTCAAACTATTCTCGTTTGATAATCGATCATTGAGTTTGATTATTCTGAGTTGATTAAAGTTTGAGTATAACTATTCTGAGCTAATTCGGCATTGAGTCTGACTATTTTGACCTAATCAAACATTGAGTCAAACTAATCTGATTTGAATGATCGATCATTTAGTTTGATTATTCTGAGTTGATTAAAGTTTGAGTATAACTATTCTGGGCTAATTGATAATTGAGTCTGACTATTTTGACATAATCAAACATTGAGTCAAACTATTCTAATTTGAATGGTCGATCATTGAGTTTGATTATTCGGAATTAATTTAGGTTGGAATATAGCTATTCTGAGCTAATTCAGCATTAAGTCTGACTATTTTGACCTAATCAAAGATTGAGTCAAACTATTCTCGTTTGATAATCGATCATTGAGTTTGATTATTCTGAGTTGATTAAAGTTTGAGTATAACTATTCTGAGCTAATTCGGCATTGAGTCTGACTATTTTGACCTAATCAAACCTTGAGTCCAACTATTCTGATTTAAATGATCGATCATTTAGTTTGATTATTCTGAGTTGATTAAAGTTTGAGTATAACTATTCTGGGCTAATTCATAATTGAGTCTGACTATTTTGACATAATCAAACATTGAGTCAAACTATTCTGATTTGAATGATCGATCATTGAGTTTGATTATTGTGAATTGATTAAAGTTTGAGTATAGCTATTCTGAGCTGATTCAGCATTGAGTCTGACTATTTTGACCTAATCAAACATTGAGTCAAACAATTTTGATTTAAATGATCGATCATTCAGTTTGATTATTCTGAGTTGATTAAAGTTTGAGTATAACCATTCTGGGCTAATTCATAATTGAGTCTGACTATTTTGACATAATCAAACATTGAGTCAAACTATTCTAATTTGAATGATCGATCATTGAGTTTGATTATTCTGAGTTGATCAAAGTTTGAGTATAACTATTCTGAGCCGATTCAGCATTGAGTCTGACTATTTTAACATAATCGAACATTGAGTCAAACTATTCTGATTTGAAAGATCGATCATTGAGTTTGATTATTCTGACTTGATTAAAATTTGAGAATAACTATTCTGTGCTGATTCATCATTGAGTCTGACTATTTTGACCTAATCAAACATTGAGTCAAACTATTCTCATTTGAATGATCGATCATTGAGTTTGATTATTCTGAGTTGATTAAAGTTTGAGTATCACTATTCTGGGCTAATTCAGCATTGAGTCTGACTATCTTGACATAATCAAACTTTGAGTCAAACTATTCTAATTTGAATGATCGATCATTGAGTTTGATCATTCGGAATTAATTTGGGTTGGAGTATAGCTATTCTGAGCTAATTCAGCATTAAGTCTGACTATTTTGACCTAATCAAAGATTGAGTCAAACTATTCTCATTTGATAATCGATCATTGAGTTTGATTATTCTGAGTTGATTAAAGTTTGAGTATAACTATTCTGAGCTAATTCGGCATTGAGTCTGACTATTTTGACCTAATCAAACATTGAGTCAAACTAATCTGATTTGAATGATCGATCATTTAGTTTGATTATTCTGAGTTGATTAAAGTTTGAGTATAACTATTCTGGGCTAATTGATAATTGAGTCTGACTATTTTGACATAATCAAACATTGAGTCAAACTATTCTAATTTGAATGATCGATCATTGAGTTTGATTATTCGGAATTAATTTAGGTTGGAGTATAGCTATTCTGAGCTAATTCAGCATTAAGTCTGACTATTTTGACCTAATCAAACCTTGAGTCCAACTATTCTGATTTGAATGATAGATCGTTGAGTTTGATTATTCTGAATTGATTAAAGTTTGAGTATAACTATTCTGAACTAATTCAGCATTGAGTCTGACTATTTTGACCTAATCAAACATCTATTCAAACTATTCTGACTTTAAAGTTGATTAAAGTTTGAGTATAACTATTCTGAGCTAATTCATCATTGAGTCAGACTATTTTGACCTAATCGAACATTGAGTCAAACTATTCTAATTTGAATGATCGATCATTGAGTTTGATCATTCTGAATTGATTAAAGTTTGAGTATAACTATTCTGATCTAATTCAGCATTGAGTCTGACTATTTTGACCTAATCAAACATTGAGTCAAACTATTCTCATTTGAATGATCGATCATTGAGTTTGATCATTCTGAATTGATCAAAGTTAGAGTATAACTATTCTGAGCTGATTCAGCATTGAGTCTGACTATTTTAACATAATCAAACATTGAGTCAAACTATTCTAATTTGAATGATCGATCATTGAGTTTGATTATTCTGAGTTGATTAAAGTTTGAGTATCACTATTCTGGGCTAATTCAGCATTGAGTCTGACTATCTTGACATAATCAAACATTGAGTCAAACTATTCTAATTTGAATGATCGATCATTGAGTTTGATCATTCTGAATTGATCAAAGTTTGAGTATAACTATTCTGCGCTGATTCAGCATTGAGTCTGACTATTTTAACATAATCAAACATTGAGTCAAACTATTCTGATTTGAATGATCGATCATTGAGTTTGATTACTCTGGGTAAATTAAAGTTTGAGTATGACTATTCTTAGCTAATTCAGCATTGAGTCTGACTATTTTGACCTAATCAAACATTGAGTCAATCCATTCTGATTTGAATGATCGATCATTGAGTTAGATTACTCTGAGTTAATTAAAGTTTGAGTATGACTATTCTGAGCTAATTCAGCATTGAGTCTGACTATTTTGACCTAATCAAACATTGAGTCAAACTATTCTGATTTGAATGATCGATCATTGAGTTTGATCATTCTGAATTGATCAAAGTAAGAGTATAACTATTCTGAGCTGATTCAGCATTGAGTCTGACTATTTTAATATAATCGAACATTGAGTCAAACTATTTCGATTTGAATGATCGATCATTGAGTTTGATTATTCTGAGTTGATTAAAATTTGAGAATAATTATTCTGGACTAATTCATAATTGAGTCTGACTATTTTGACATAATCAAACATTGAGTCAAACTATTCTAATTTGAATGGTCGATAATTGAGTTTGATTATTCGGAATTAATTTAGGTTGGAGTATAGCTATTCTGAGCTAAATCAGCATTAAGTCTGACTATTTTGACCTAATCAAACCTTGAGTCCAACTATTCTGATTTAAATGATAGATCATTTAGTTTGATTATTCTGAGTTGATTAAAGTTTGAGTATAACTATTCTGGGCTAATTCATAATTGAGTCTGACTATTTTGACATTATCAAACATTGAGTCAAACTATTCTGATTTGAATGATCGATCATTGAGTTTGATTATTGTGAATTGATTAAAGTTTGAGTATAGCTATTCTGAGCTGATTCAGCATTGAGTCTGACTATTTTGACCTAATGAAACATTGAGTCAAACAATTTTGATTTAAATGATCGATCATTCAGTTTGATTATTCTGAGTTGATTAAAGTTTGAGTATAACCATTCTGGGCTAATTCATAATTGAGTCTGACTATTTTGACATAATCAAACATTGAGTCAAACTATTCTAATTTGAATGATCTATCATTGAGTTTGATCATTCTGAATTGATCAAAGTGAGAGTATAACTATTCTGAGCTGATACAGCATTGAGTCTGACTATTTTGACATAATCAAACATTGAGTCAAACTATTCTAATTTGAATGATCGATCATTGAGTTTGATTATTTGGAATTAATTTAGGTTGGAGTATAGCTATTCTGAGCTAATTCAGCATTAAGTCTGACTATTTTGACCTAATCAAACCTTGAGTCCAACTATTCTGTTTTGAATGATAGATCATTGAGTTTGATTATTCTGAATTGATTAAAGTTTGAGTATAACTATTCTGAACTAATTCAGCATTGAGTCTGACTATTTTGACCTAATCAAACATTGAGTCAAACTATTCTGATTTGAATGATCGATCATTGAGTTTGATCATTCTGAATTGATCAAAGTTAGAGTATAACTATTCTAAGCTGATTCAGCATTGAGTCTGGCTATTTTAATATAATCGAACATTGAGTCAAACTATTTCGATTTGAATGATCGATCATTGAGTTTGATTATTCTGAGTTGATTAAAATTTGAGAATAACTATTCTGTGCTGATTCATCATTGAGTCTGACTATTTTGACCTAATCAAACATTGAGTCAAACTATTCTGATTTGAATGATCGATCATTTAGTTTGATTATTCTGAGTTGATTAAAGTTTGAGTATAACTATTCTGGACTAATTCATAATTGAGTCTGACTATTTTGACATAATCAAACATTGAGTCAAACTATTCTAATTTGAATGGTCGATCATTGAGTTTGATTATTCGGAATTAATTTAGGTTGGAGTATAGCTATTCTGAGCTAAATCAACATTAAGTCTGACTATTTTGACCTAATCAAACCTTGAGTCCAACTATTCTGATTTAAATGATAGATCATTTAGTTTGATTATTCTGAGTTGATTAAAGTTTGAGTATAACTATTCTGGGCTAATTCATAATTGAGTCTGACTATTTTGACATTATCAAACATTGAGTCAAACTATTCTGATTTGAATGATCGATCATTGAGTTTGATTATTGTGAATTGATTAAAGTTTGAGTATAGCTATTCTGACCTGATTCAGCATTGAGTCTGACTATTTTGACCTAATCAAACATTGAGTCAAACAATTTTGATTTAAATGATCGATCATTCAGTTTGATTATTCTGAATTGATTAAAGTTTGAGTATAACTATTCTGAGCTAATTCAGCATTGAGTCTGACTATTTTGACATAATCAAACATTTATTCAAACTATTCTGACTTTAAAGTTGATTAAAGTTTGAGTATAACTATTCTGAGCTGATTCATCATTGAGTCTGACTATTTTGACCTAATCGAACATTGAGTCAAACTATTCTGATTTGAATGATCGATCATTGAGTTTGATTATTCTGAGTTAATTAAAATTTGAGAATAACTATTCTGTGCTGATTCATCATTGAGTCTGACTATTTTGACCTAATCAAACATTGAGTCAAACTATTCTGATTTGAATGATCGATCATTGAGTTTGATTATTCTGAATTGATTAAAGTTTGAGTATAACTATTCTGAGCTAATTCAGCATTAAGTCTGACTATTTTGACCTAATCAAAGATTGAGTCAAACTATTCTCATTTGATAATCGATCATTGAGTTTGATTATTCTGAGTTGATTAAAGTTTGAGTATAACTATTCTGAGCTAATTCGGCATTGAGTCTGACTATTTTGACATAATCAAACATTGAGTCAAACTAATCTGATTTGAATGATCGATCATTTAGTTTGATTATTCTGAGTTGATTAAAGTTTGAGTATAACTATTCTGGGCTAATTGATAATTGAGTCTGACTATTTTGACATAATCAAACATTGAGTCAAACTATTCTAATTTGAATGATCGATCATTGAGTTTGATTATTCGGAATTAATTTAGGTTGGAGTATAGCTATTCTGAGCTAATTCAGCATTAAGTCTGACTATTTTGACCTAATCAAACCTTGAGTCCAACTATTCTGATTTGAATGATAGATCGTTGAGTTTGATTATTCTTAATTGATTAAAGTTTGAGTATAACTATTCTGAACTAATTCAGCATTGAGTCTGATTATTTTGACCTAATCAAACATCTATTCAAACTATTCTGACTTTAAAGTTGATTAAAGTTTGAGTATAACTATCCTGAGCTGAATCATCATTGAGTCTGACTATTTTGACCTAATCGAACATTGGGTCAAACTATTCTGATTTGAATGATCGATCATTGAGTTTGATTATTCTGAATTGATTAAAGTTTGAGTATAACTATTCTGAGCTGATTCAGCATTGAGTCTGACTATTTTGACCTAATCAAACATTGAGTCAAACTATTCTGATTTAAATGATCGATCATTCAGTTTGATTATTCTGAGTTGATTAAAGTTTGAGTATAACTATTCTGGGCTAATTCATAATTGAGTCTGACTATTTTGACCTAATCAAACATTGAGTCAAACTATTCTAATTTGAATGATCGATCATTGAGTTTGATCATTCTGAATTGATTGAAGTTTGAGTATAACTATTCTGAGCTAATTCAGCATTGAGTCTGACTATTTTAACATAATCAAACATTGAGTCAAACTATTCTGATTTGAATGATCGATCATTGAGTTTGATTACTCTGGGTTAATTAAAGTTTGAGTATGACTATTCTTAGCTAATTCATAATTGAGTCTGATTATTTTGACTTAATCAAACATTGAGTCAAACTATTCTGATTTGAATGATCGATCATTGAGTTTGATTATTCTGAATTGATTAAAGTTTGAGTATAACTATTCTGAGATAATTCAGCATTGAGTCTGACTATTTTGACATAATCAAACATTGAGTCAAACTATTCTAATTTGAATGGTCGATCATTGAGTTTGATCATTCTGAATTGATCAAAGTGAGAGTATAACTATTCTGAGCTGATTCAGCATTGAGTCTGACTATTTTAACATAATCGAACATTGAGTCAAACTATTCTGATTTGAATGATCGATCATTGAGTTTGATTATTCTGAGTTGATTAAAGTTTGAGTATAACTATTCTGGGCTAATTCATAATTGAGTCTGACTATTTTGACATAATCAAACATTGAGTCAAACTATTCTGATTTGAATGATCGATCAAGGAGTTTGATTATTCTGAGTTGATTAAAGTTTGAGTATCACTATTCTGGGCTAATTCAGCATTGAGTCTGACTATCTTGACCTAATCAAACATTGAGTCAAACTATTCTAATTTGAATGATCGATCATTGAGTTTGATCATTCTGAATTGATTAAAATTTGAGAATAACTATTCTGTGCTGATTCATCATTGAATCTGACTATTTTGACCTAATCAAACATTGAGTCAAACTATTCTGATTTGAATGATCAATCATTGAGTTTGATTATTCTGAATTGATTAAAGTTTGAGTATAACTATTCTGAGCTAATTCAGCATTGAGTCTGACTATTTTGACATAATCAAACATTGAGTCAAACTATTCTAATTTGAATGATCGATCATTGAGTTTGATTATTCGGAATTAATTTAGGTTGGAGTATAGCTATTCTGAGCTAATTCAGCATTTAGTCTGACTATTTTGACCTAATCAAACCTTGAGTCCAACTATTCTGATTTGAATGATCGATCATTGAGTTTGATTATTCTGAGTTGATTAAAGTTTGAGTATCACTATTCTGGGCTAATTCAGCATTGAGTCTGACTATCTTGACATAATCAGACATTGAGTCAAACTATTCTAATTTGAATGATCGATCATTGAGTTTGATCATTCTGAATTGATCAAAGTTTGAGTATAACTATTCTGCGCTGATTCAGCATTGAGTCTGACTATTTTAACGTAATCAAACATTGAGTCAAACTATTCTGATTTGAATGATCGATCATTGAGTTTGATTACTCTGGGTTAATTAAAGTTTGAGTATGACTATTCTTAGCTAATTCATAATTGAGTCTGATTATTTTGACTTAATCAAACATTGAGTCAAACTATTCTGATTTGAATGATCGATCATTGAGTTTGATTATTCTGAATTGATTAAAGTTTGAGTATAACTATTCTGAGCTAATTCAGCATTGAGTCTGACTATTTTGACTTAATCAAACATTGAGTCAAACTATTCTAATTTGAATGGTCGATCATTGAGTTTGATCATTCTGAATTGATCAAAGTGAGAGTATAACTATTCTGAGCTGATTCAGCATTGAGTCTGACTATTTTAACATAATCGAACATTGAGTCAAACTATTCTGATTTGAATGATCGATCATTGAGTTTGATTATTCTGAGTTGATTAAAATTTGAGAATAACTATTCTGTGCTGATTCATCATTGAGTCTGACTATTTTGACCAAATCAAACATTGAGTCAAACTATTCTGATTTGAATGATCAATCATTGAGTTTGATTATTCTGAATTGATTAAAGTTTGAGTATAACTATTCTGAGCTAATTCAGCATTGAGTCTGACAATTTTGACCTAATCAAACATTGAGTCAAACTAATCTGATTTGGATGATCGATCATTTAGTTTGATTATTCTGAGTTGATTAAATTTGAGTATAACTATTCTGGACTAATTCATAATTGAGTCTGACTATTTTGACATAATCAAACATTGAGTCAAACTATTCTAATTTGAATGATCGATCATTGAGTTTGATTACTCTGGGTTAATTAAAGTTTGAGTATGACTATTCTTAGCTAATTCATAATTGAGTCTGATTATTTTGACTTAATCAAACATTGAGTCAAACTATTCTGATTTGAATGATCGATCATTGAGTTTGATTATTCTGAATTGATTAAAGTTTGAGTATAACTATTCTGAGCTAATTCAGCATTGAGTCTGACTATTTTGACCTAATCAAACATTGAGTCAAACTATTCTAATTTGAATGGTCGATCATTGAGTTTGATCATTCTGAATTGATCAAAGTGAGAGTATAACTATTCTGAGCTGATTCAGCATTGAGTCTGACTATTTTAACATAATCGCACATTGAGTCAAACTATTCTGATTTGAATGATCGATCATTGAGTTTGATCATTCTGAATTGATCAAAGTTTGAGTATAACTATTCTGCGCTGATTCAGCATTGAGTCTGACTATTTTAACATAATCAAACATTGAGTCAAACTATTCTGATTTGAATGATCGATCATTGAGTTTGATTACTCTGGGTTAATTAAAGTTTGAGTATGACTATTCTTAGCTAATTCATAATTGAGTCTGATTATTTTGACTTAATCAAACATTGAGTCAAACTATTCTGATTTGAATGATCGATCATTGAGTTTGATTATTCTGAATTGATTAAAGTTTGAGTATAACTATTCTGAGCTAATTCAGCATTGAGTCTGACTATTTTGACCTAATCAAACATTGAGTCAAACTATTCTAATTTGAATGGTCGATCATTGAGTTTGATCATTCTGAATTGATCAAAGTGAGAGTATAACTATTCTGAGCTGATTCAGCATTGAGTCTGACTATTTTAACATAATCGAACATTGAGTCAAACTATTCTGATTTGAATGATCGATCATTGAGTTTGATTATTCTGAGTTGATTAAAATTTGAGAATAACTATTCTGTGCTGATTCATCATTGAGTCTGACTATTTTGACCTAATCAAACATTGAGTCAAACTATTCTGATTTGAATGATCAATCATTGAGTTTGATTATTCTGAATTGATTAAAGTTTGAGTATAACTATTCTGAGCTAATTCAGCATTGAGTCTGACAATTTTGACCTAATCAAACATTGAGTCAAACTAATCTGATTTGGATGATCGATCATTTAGTTTGATTATTCTAAGTTGATTAAATTTGAGTATAACTATTCTGGACTAATTCATAATTGAGTCTGACTATTTTGACATAATCAAACATTGAGTCAAACTATTCTAATTTGAATGATCAATCATTGAGTTTGATTACTCTGGGTTAATTAAAGTTTGAGTATGACTATTCTTGGCTAATTCATAATTGAGTCTGATTATTTTGACTTAATCAAACATTGAGTCAAACTATTCTGATTTGAATGATCGATCATTGAGTTTGATTATTCTGAATTGATTAAAGTTTGAGTATAACTATTCTGAGCTAATTCAGCATTGAGTCTGACTATTTTGACCTAATCAAACATTGAGTCAAACTATTCTAATTTAAATGGTCGATCATTGAGTTTGATCATTCTGAATTGATCAAAGTGAGAGTATAACTATTCTGAGCTGATTCAGCATTGAGTCTGACTGTTTTAACATAATCGCACATTGAGTCAAACTATTCTGATTTGAATGATCGATCATTGAGTTTGATTATTCTGAGTTGATTAAAGTTTGAGTATCACTATTCTGGGCTAATTCAGCATTGAGTCTGACTATCTTGACCTAATCAAACATTGAGTCAAACTATTCTAATTTGAATGATCGATCATTGAGTTTGATCATTCTGAATTGATTAAAATTTGAGAATAACTATTCTGTGCTGATTCATCATTGAATCTGACTATTTTGACATAATCAAACATTGAGTCAAACTATTCTAATTTGAATGATCGATCATTGAGTTTGATTATTCGGAATTAATTTAGGTTGGAGTATGGCTATTCTGAGCTAATTCAGCATTTAGTCTGACTATTTTGACCTAATCAAACCTTGAGTCCAACTATTCTGATTTGAATGATCGATCATTGAGTTTGATTATTCTGAGTTGATTAAAGTTTGAGTATAACTATTCTGAACTAATTCAGCATTGAGTCTGACAATTTTGACCTAATCAAACATTGAGTCAAACTAATCTGATTTGGATGATCGATCATTTAGTTTGATTATTTTGAGTTGATTAAAGTTTAAGTATTTCTATTCTTGACTAATTCATAATTGAGTCTGACTATTTTGTCATAATCAAACATTGAGTCAAACTATTCTAATTTGAATGATCGATCATTGAGTTTGATTATTCGGAATTAATTTAGGTTGGAGTATAGCTATTCTGAGCTAATTCAGCATTTAGTCTGACTATTTTGACCTAATCAAACCTTGAGTCCAACTATTCTGATTTGAATGATAGATCATTGAGTTTGATTATTCTGAATTGATTAAAGTTTGACTATAACTATTCTGAACTAATTCAGCATTGAGTCTGACTATTTTGACATAATCAAATATTTATTCAAACTATTCTGACTTTAAAGTTGATTAAAGTTTGAGTATAACTATTCTGAGCTGATTCATCATTGAGTCTGACTATTTTGACCTAATCGAACATTGAGTCAAACTATTCTGATTTGAATGATCGATCATTGAGCTTGATTATTCTGAGTTAATTAAAATTTGAGAATAACTATTCTTTGCTGATTCATCATTGAGTCTGACTATTTTGACCTAATCAAACATTGAGTCGAACTATTCTCATTTGAATGATCGATCATTGAGTTTGATTATTCTGAGTTGATTAAAGTTTGAGTATCACTATTCTGGGCTAATTCAGCATTGAGTCCGACTATCTTGACATAATCAAACATTGAGTCAAACTATTCTAATTTGAATGATCGATCATTGAGTTTGATCATTCGGAATTAATTTGGGTTGGAGTATAGCTATTCTGAGCTAATTCAGCATTAAGTCTGACTATTTTGACCTAATCAAAGATTGAGTCAGACTATTCTCATTTGATAATCGATCATTGAGTTTGATTATTCTGAGTTGATTAAAGTTTGAGTATAACTATTCTGAGCTAATTCGGTATTGAGTCTGACTATTTTGACCTAATCAAACATTGAGTCAAACTAATCTGATTTGAATGATCGATCATTTAGTTTGATTATTCTGAGTTGATTAAAGTTTGAGTATAACTATTCTGGGCTAATTGATAATTGAGTCTGACTATTTTGACATAATCAAACATTGAGTGAAACTATTCTAATTTGAATGATCGATCATTGAGTTTGATTATTCTGAGTTGATTAAAGTTTGATTATCACTATTCTGGGCTAATTCAGCATTGAGTCTGACTATCTTGACCTAATCAAACATTGAGTCAAACTATTCTAATTTGAATGATCGATCATTGAGTTTGATCATTCTGAATTGATTAAAGTTTGAGTATAACTATTCTGAGCTAATTCAGCATTGAGTCTGACTATTTTGACCTAATCAAACATTGAGTCAAACTATTCTAATTTGAATGATCGATCATTGAGTTTGATCATTCTGAATTGATCAAAGTTAGAGTATAACTATTCTGAGCTGATTCAGCATTGAGTCTGACTATTTTAACATAGTCAAACATTGAGTCAAACTATTCTAATTTGAATGATCGATCATTGAGTTTGATTATTCTGAGTTGATTAAAGTTTGAGTATCACTATTCTGGGCTAATTCAGCATTGAGTCTGACTATCTTGACCTAATCAAACATTGAGTCAAACTATTCTGATTTGAATGATCGATCATTGAGTTTGATTACTCTGGGTTAATTAAAGTTTGAGTATGACTATTCTTAGCATATTCATAATTGAGTCTGACTATTTTGATCTAATCAAACATTGAGTCAAACTATTCTGATTTCAATGATAGATCATTTAGTTTGATTATTCTGAGTTGATTAAAGTTTGAGTATAACTATTCTGGGCTAATTCATAATTGAGTCTGACTATTTTGACATAATCAAACATTGAGTGAAACTATTCTAATTTGAATGATCGATCATTGAGTTTGATTATTCTGAGTTGATTAAAGTTTGAGTATCACTATTCTGGGCTAATTCAGCATTGAGTCTGACTATCTTGACCTAATCAAACATTGAGTCAAACTATTCTAATTTGAATGATCGATCATTGAGTTTGATCATTCTGAATTGATTAAAGTTTGAGTATCACTATTCTGAGCTAATTCAGCATTGAGTCTGACTATTTTGACCCAATCAAACATTGAGTCAAACTATTCTAATTTGAATGATCGATCATTGAGTTTGATCATTCTGAATTGATCAAAGTTAGAGTATAACTATTCTGAGCTGATTGAGCATTGAGTCTGACTATTTTGACCTAATCAAACATTGAGTCAAACTATTCTGATTTAAATGATCGATCATTGAGTTTGATTATTCTTAGTTGATTAAAGTTTGAGTATAACTATTCTGGGCTAATTCATAATTGAGTCTGACTATTTTGACATAATCAAACATTGAGTCAAACTATTCTAATTTGAATGATCGATCATTGAGTTTGATCATTCGGAATTAATTTGGGTTGGAGTATAGCTATTCTGAGCGAATTCAGCATTAAGTCTGACTATTTTGACCAAATCAAAGATTGAGTCAAACTATTCTCATTTGATAATCGATCATTGAGTTTGATTATTCTGAGTTGATTAAAGTTTGAGTATCACTATTCTGGGCTAATTCAGCATTGAGTCTGACTATCTTGACATAATCAAACATTGAGTCAAACTATTCTAATTTGAATGATCGATCATTGAGTTTGATCATTCTGAATTGATCAAAGTTTGAGTATAACTATTCTGCGCTGATTCAGCATTGAGTCTGACTATTTTAACATAATCAAACATTGAGTCAAACTATTCTGATTTGAATGATCGATCATTGAGTTTGATTACTCTGGGTTAATTAAAGTTTGAGTATGACTATTCTTAGCTAATTCATAATTGAGTCTGACTATCTTGACCTAATCAAACATTGAGTCAAACTATTCTGATTTGAATGATCGATCATTGAGTTTGATTATTCTGAATTGATTAAAGTTTGAGTATGACTATTCTTAGCTAATTCATAATTGAGTCTGACTATTTTGATCTAATCAAACATTGAGTCAAACTATTCTGATTTAAATGATAGATCATTTAGTTTGATTATTCTGAGTTGATTAAAGTTTGAGTATAACTATTCTGGGCTAATTCATAATTGAGTCTGACTATCTTGACATAATCAAACATTGAGTCAAACTATTCTAATTTGAATGATCGATCATTGAGTTTGATTATTCTGAGTTGATTAAAGTTTGTGTATCACTATTCTGGGCTAATTCAGCATTGAGTCTGACTATCTTGACCTAATCAAACATTGAGTCAAACTATTCTAATTTGAATGATCGATCATTGAGTTTGATCATTCTGAATTGATTAAAGTTTGAGTATAACTATTCTGGGTTAATTCATAATTGAGTCTGACTATCTTGACATAATCAAACATTGAGTCAAACTATTCTAATTTGAATGATCGATCATTGAGTTTGATCATTCTGAATTGATCAAAGTTAGAGTATAACTATTCTGAGCTGATTCAGCATTGAGTCTGACTATTTTAACATAATCAAACATTGAGTCAAACTATTCTAATTTGAATGATTGATCATTGAGTTTGATTATTCTGAGTTGATTAAAGTTTGAGTATCACTATTCTGGGCTAATTCAGCATTGAGTCCGACTATCTTGACATAATCAAACATTGAGTCAAACTATTCTAATTTGAATGATCGATCATTGAGTTTGATCATTCGGAATTAATTTGGGTTGGAGTATAGCTATTCTGAGCTAATTCAGCATTAAGTCTGACTATTTTGACCTAATCAAAGATTGAGTCAGACTATTCTCATTTGATAATCGATCATTGAGTTTGATTATTCTGAGTTGATTAAAGTTTGAGTATAACTATTCTGAGCTAATTCGGTATTGAGTCTGACTATTTTGACCTAATCAAACATTGAGTCAAACTAATCTGATTTGGATGATCGATCATTTAGTTTGATTATTCTAAGTTGATTAAATTTGAGTATAACTATTCTGGACTAATTCATAATTGAGTCTGACTATTTTGACATAATCAAACATTGAGTCAAACTATTCTAATTTGAATGATCAATCATTGAGTTTGATTACTCTGGGTTAATTAAAGTTTGAGTATGACTATTCTTAGCTAATTCATAATTGAGTCTGATTATTTTGACTTAATCAAACATTGAGTCAAACTATTCTGATTTGAATGATCGATCATTGAGTTTGATTATTCTGAATTGATTAAAGTTTGAGTATAACTATTCTGAGCTAATTCAGCATTGAGTCTGACTATTTTGACCTAATCAAACATTGAGTCAAACTATTCTAATTTAAATGGTCGATCATTGAGTTTGATCATTCTGAATTGATCAAAGTGAGAGTATAACTATTCTGAGCTGATTCAGCATTGAGTCTGACTGTTTTAACATAATCGCACATTGAGTCAAACTATTCTGATTTGAATGATCGATCATTGAGTTTGATTATTCTGAGTTGATTAAAGTTTGAGTATCACTATTCTGGGCTAATTCAGCATTGAGTCTGACTATCTTGACCTAATCAAACATTGAGTCAAACTATTCTAATTTGAATGATCGATCATTGAGTTTGATCATTCTGAATTGATTAAAATTTGAGAATAACTATTCTGTGCTGATTCATCATTGAATCTGACTATTTTGACATAATCAAACATTGAGTCAAACTATTCTAATTTGAATGATCGATCATTGAGTTTGATTATTCGGAATTAATTTAGGTTGGAGTATGGCTATTCTGAGCTAATTCAGCATTTAGTCTGACTATTTTGACCTAATCAAACCTTGAGTCCAACTATTCTGATTTGAATGATCGATCATTGAGTTTGATTATTCTGAGTTGATTAAAGTTTGAGTATAACTATTCTGAACTAATTCAGCATTGAGTCTGACAATTTTGACCTAATCAAACATTGAGTCAAACTAATCTGATTTGGATGATCGATCATTTAGTTTGATTATTTTGAGTTGATTAAAGTTTAAGTATTTCTATTCTTGACTAATTCATAATTGAGTCTGACTATTTTGTCATAATCAAACATTGAGTCAAACTATTCTAATTTGAATGATCGATCATTGAGTTTGATTATTCGGAATTAATTTAGGTTGGAGTATAGCTATTCTGAGCTAATTCAGCATTTAGTCTGACTATTTTGACCTAATCAAACCTTGAGTCCAACTATTCTGATTTGAATGATAGATCATTGAGTTTGATTATTCTGAATTGATTAAAGTTTGACTATAACTATTCTGAACTAATTCAGCATTGAGTCTGACTATTTTGACATAATCAAATATTTATTCAAACTATTCTGACTTTAAAGTTGATTAAAGTTTGAGTATAACTATTCTGAGCTGATTCATCATTGAGTCTGACTATTTTGACCTAATCGAACATTGAGTCAAACTATTCTGATTTGAATGATCGATCATTGAGCTTGATTATTCTGAGTTAATTAAAATTTGAGAATAACTATTCTTTGCTGATTCATCATTGAGTCTGACTATTTTGACCTAATCAAACATTGAGTCGAACTATTCTCATTTGAATGATCGATCATTGAGTTTGATTATTCTGAGTTGATTAAAGTTTGAGTATCACTATTCTGGGCTAATTCAGCATTGAGTCCGACTATCTTGACATAATCAAACATTGAGTCAAACTATTCTAATTTGAATGATCGATCATTGAGTTTGATCATTCGGAATTAATTTGGGTTGGAGTATAGCTATTCTGAGCTAATTCAGCATTAAGTCTGACTATTTTGACCTAATCAAAGATTGAGTCAGACTATTCTCATTTGATAATCGATCATTGAGTTTGATTATTCTGAGTTGATTAAAGTTTGAGTATAACTATTCTGAGCTAATTCGGTATTGAGTCTGACTATTTTGACCTAATCAAACATTGAGTCAAACTAATCTGATTTGAATGATCGATCATTTAGTTTGATTATTCTGAGTTGATTAAAGTTTGAGTATAACTATTCTGGGCTAATTGATAATTGAGTCTGACTATTTTGACATAATCAAACATTGAGTGAAACTATTCTAATTTGAATGATCGATCATTGAGTTTGATTATTCTGAGTTGATTAAAGTTTGATTATCACTATTCTGGGCTAATTCAGCATTGAGTCTGACTATCTTGACCTAATCAAACATTGAGTCAAACTATTCTAATTTGAATGATCGATCATTGAGTTTGATCATTCTGAATTGATTAAAGTTTGAGTATAACTATTCTGAGCTAATTCAGCATTGAGTCTGACTATTTTGACCTAATCAAACATTGAGTCAAACTATTCTAATTTGAATGATCGATCATTGAGTTTGATCATTCTGAATTGATCAAAGTTAGAGTATAACTATTCTGAGCTGATTCAGCATTGAGTCTGACTATTTTAACATAGTCAAACATTGAGTCAAACTATTCTAATTTGAATGATCGATCATTGAGTTTGATTATTCTGAGTTGATTAAAGTTTGAGTATCACTATTCTGGGCTAATTCAGCATTGAGTCTGACTATCTTGACCTAATCAAACATTGAGTCAAACTATTCTGATTTGAATGATCGATCATTGAGTTTGATTACTCTGGGTTAATTAAAGTTTGAGTATGACTATTCTTAGCTAATTCATAATTGAGTCTGACTATTTTGATCTAATCAAACATTGAGTCAAACTATTCTGATTTAAATGATAGATCATTTAGTTTGATTATTCTGAGTTGATTAAAGTTTGAGTATAACTATTCTGGGCTAATTCATAATTGAGTCTGACTATCTTGACATAATCAAACATTGAGTCAAACTATTCTAATTTGAATGATCGATCATTGAGTTTGATTATTCTGAGTTGATTAAAGTTTGTGTATCACTATTCTGGGCTAATTCAGCATTGAGTCTGACTATCTTGACCCAATCAAACATTGAGTCAAACTATTCTAATTTGAATGATCGATCATTGAGTTTGATCATTCTGAATTGATTAAAGTTTGAGTATAACTATTTTGAGCTAATTCAGCATTGAGTCTGACTATTTTGACCTAATCAAACATTGAGTCAAACTATTCTAATTTGAATGATCGATCATTGAGTTTGATCATTCTGAATTGATCAAAGTTTGAGTATAACTATTCTGCGCTGATTCAGCATTGAGTCTGACTATTTTAACATAATCAAACATTGAGTCAAACTATTCTGATTTGAATGATCGATCATTGAGTTTGATTACTCTGGGTTAATTAAAGTTTGAGTATGACTATTCTTAGCTTATTCATAATTGAGTCTGACTATTTTGATCTAATCAAACATTGAGTCAAACTATTCTGATTTCAATGATAGATCATTTAGTTTGATTATTCTGAGTTGATTAAAGTTTGAGTATAACTATTCTGGGCTAATTCATAATTGAGTCTGACTATTTTGACATAATCAAACATTGAGTGAAACTATTCTAATTTGAATGATCGATCATTGAGTTTGATTATTCTGAGTTGATTAAAGTTTGAGTATCACTATTCTGGGCTAATTCAGCATTGAGTCTGACTATCTTGACCTAATCAAACATTGAGTCAAACTATTCTAATTTGAATGATCGATCATTGAGTTTGATCATTCTGAATTGATTAAAGTTTGAGTATCACTATTCTGAGCTAATTCAGCATTGAGTCTGACTATTTTGACCCAATCAAACATTGAGTCAAACTATTCTGATTTGAATGATCGATCATTGAGTTTGATTACTCTGGGTTAATTAAAGTTTGAGTATGACTATTCTTAGCTAATTCATAATTGAGTCTGACTATTTTGACTTAATCAAACATTGAGTCAAACTATTCTGATTTGAATGATCGATCATTGAGTTTGATTATTCTGAATTGATTAAAGTTTGAGTATAACTATTCTGAGCTAATTCAGCATTGAGTCTGACTATTTTGACCTAATCAAACATTGAGTCAAACTATTCTAATTTGAATGATCGATCATTGAGTTTGATTATTCTGAGTTGATTAAAGTTTGAGTATCACTATTCTGGGCTAATTCAGCATTGAGTCTGACTATCTTGACCTAATCAAACATTGAGTCAAACTATTCTGATTTGAATGATCGATCATTGAGTTTGATTACTCTGGGTTAATTAAAGTTTGAGTATGACTATTCTTAGCTAATTCATAATTGAGTCTGACTATCTTGACCTAATCAAACATTGAGTCAAACTATTCTGATTTGAATGATCGATCATTGAGTTTGATTATTCTGAATTGATTAAAGTTTGAGTATGACTATTCTTAGCTAATTCATAATTGAGTCTGACTATTTTGATCTAATCAAACATTGAGTCAAACTATTCTGATTTAAATGATAGATCATTTAGTTTGATTATTCTGAGTTGATTAAAGTTTGAGTATAACTATTCTGGGCTAATTCATAATTGAGTCTGACTATCTTGACATAATCAAACATTGAGTCAAACTATTCTAATTTGAATGATCGATCATTGAGTTTGATTATTCTGAGTTGATTAAAGTTTGTGTATCACTATTCTGGGCTAATTCAGCATTGAGTCTGACTATCTTGACCTAATCAAACATTGAGTCAAACTATTCTAATTTGAATGATCGATCATTGAGTTTGATCATTCTGAATTGATTAAAGTTTGAGTATAACTATTCTGGGTTAATTCATAATTGAGTCTGACTATCTTGACATAATCAAACATTGAGTCAAACTATTCTAATTTGAATGATCGATCATTGAGTTTGATCATTCTGAATTGATCAAAGTTAGAGTATAACTATTCTGAGCTGATTCAGCATTGAGTCTGACTATTTTAACATAATCAAACATTGAGTCAAACTATTCTAATTTGAATGATTGATCATTGAGTTTGATTATTCTGAGTTGATTAAAGTTTGAGTATCACTATTCTGGGCTAATTCAGCATTGAGTCCGACTATCTTGACATAATCAAACATTGAGTCAAACTATTCTAATTTGAATGATCGATCATTGAGTTTGATCATTCGGAATTAATTTGGGTTGGAGTATAGCTATTCTGAGCTAATTCAGCATTAAGTCTGACTATTTTGACCTAATCAAAGATTGAGTCAGACTATTCTCATTTGATAATCGATCATTGAGTTTGATTATTCTGAGTTGATTAAAGTTTGAGTATAACTATTCTGAGCTAATTCGGTATTGAGTCTGACTATTTTGACCTAATCAAACATTGAGTCAAACTAATCTGATTTGGATGATCGATCATTTAGTTTGATTATTCTAAGTTGATTAAATTTGAGTATAACTATTCTGGACTAATTCATAATTGAGTCTGACTATTTTGACATAATCAAACATTGAGTCAAACTATTCTAATTTGAATGATCAATCATTGAGTTTGATTACTCTGGGTTAATTAAAGTTTGAGTATGACTATTCTTAGCTAATTCATAATTGAGTCTGATTATTTTGACTTAATCAAACATTGAGTCAAACTATTCTGATTTGAATGATCGATCATTGAGTTTGATTATTCTGAATTGATTAAAGTTTGAGTATAACTATTCTGAGCTAATTCAGCATTGAGTCTGACTATTTTGACCTAATCAAACATTGAGTCAAACTATTCTAATTTAAATGGTCGATCATTGAGTTTGATCATTCTGAATTGATCAAAGTGAGAGTATAACTATTCTGAGCTGATTCAGCATTGAGTCTGACTGTTTTAACATAATCGCACATTGAGTCAAACTATTCTGATTTGAATGATCGATCATTGAGTTTGATTATTCTGAGTTGATTAAAGTTTGAGTATCACTATTCTGGGCTAATTCAGCATTGAGTCTGACTATCTTGACCTAATCAAACATTGAGTCAAACTATTCTAATTTGAATGATCGATCATTGAGTTTGATCATTCTGAATTGATTAAAATTTGAGAATAACTATTCTGTGCTGATTCATCATTGAATCTGACTATTTTGACATAATCAAACATTGAGTCAAACTATTCTAATTTGAATGATCGATCATTGAGTTTGATTATTCGGAATTAATTTAGGTTGGAGTATGGCTATTCTGAGCTAATTCAGCATTTAGTCTGACTATTTTGACCTAATCAAACCTTGAGTCCAACTATTCTGATTTGAATGATCGATCATTGAGTTTGATTATTCTGAGTTGATTAAAGTTTGAGTATAACTATTCTGAACTAATTCAGCATTGAGTCTGACAATTTTGACCTAATCAAACATTGAGTCAAACTAATCTGATTTGGATGATCGATCATTTAGTTTGATTATTTTGAGTTGATTAAAGTTTAAGTATTTCTATTCTTGACTAATTCATAATTGAGTCTGACTATTTTGTCATAATCAAACATTGAGTCAAACTATTCTAATTTGAATGATCGATCATTGAGTTTGATTATTCGGAATTAATTTAGGTTGGAGTATAGCTATTCTGAGCTAATTCAGCATTTAGTCTGACTATTTTGACCTAATCAAACCTTGAGTCCAACTATTCTGATTTGAATGATAGATCATTGAGTTTGATTATTCTGAATTGATTAAAGTTTGACTATAACTATTCTGAACTAATTCAGCATTGAGTCTGACTATTTTGACATAATCAAATATTTATTCAAACTATTCTGACTTTAAAGTTGATTAAAGTTTGAGTATAACTATTCTGAGCTGATTCATCATTGAGTCTGACTATTTTGACCTAATCGAACATTGAGTCAAACTATTCTGATTTGAATGATCGATCATTGAGCTTGATTATTCTGAGTTAATTAAAATTTGAGAATAACTATTCTTTGCTGATTCATCATTGAGTCTGACTATTTTGACCTAATCAAACATTGAGTCGAACTATTCTCATTTGAATGATCGATCATTGAGTTTGATTATTCTGAGTTGATTAAAGTTTGAGTATCACTATTCTGGGCTAATTCAGCATTGAGTCCGACTATCTTGACATAATCAAACATTGAGTCAAACTATTCTAATTTGAATGATCGATCATTGAGTTTGATCATTCGGAATTAATTTGGGTTGGAGTATAGCTATTCTGAGCTAATTCAGCATTAAGTCTGACTATTTTGACCTAATCAAAGATTGAGTCAGACTATTCTCATTTGATAATCGATCATTGAGTTTGATTATTCTGAGTTGATTAAAGTTTGAGTATAACTATTCTGAGCTAATTCGGTATTGAGTCTGACTATTTTGACCTAATCAAACATTGAGTCAAACTAATCTGATTTGAATGATCGATCATTTAGTTTGATTATTCTGAGTTGATTAAAGTTTGAGTATAACTATTCTGGGCTAATTGATAATTGAGTCTGACTATTTTGACATAATCAAACATTGAGTGAAACTATTCTAATTTGAATGATCGATCATTGAGTTTGATTATTCTGAGTTGATTAAAGTTTGATTATCACTATTCTGGGCTAATTCAGCATTGAGTCTGACTATCTTGACCTAATCAAACATTGAGTCAAACTATTCTAATTTGAATGATCGATCATTGAGTTTGATCATTCTGAATTGATTAAAGTTTGAGTATAACTATTCTGAGCTAATTCAGCATTGAGTCTGACTATTTTGACCTAATCAAACATTGAGTCAAACTATTCTAATTTGAATGATCGATCATTGAGTTTGATCATTCTGAATTGATCAAAGTTAGAGTATAACTATTCTGAGCTGATTCAGCATTGAGTCTGACTATTTTAACATAGTCAAACATTGAGTCAAACTATTCTAATTTGAATGATCGATCATTGAGTTTGATTATTCTGAGTTGATTAAAGTTTGAGTATCACTATTCTGGGCTAATTCAGCATTGAGTCTGACTATCTTGACCTAATCAAACATTGAGTCAAACTATTCTGATTTGAATGATCGATCATTGAGTTTGATTACTCTGGGTTAATTAAAGTTTGAGTATGACTATTCTTAGCTAATTCATAATTGAGTCTGACTATTTTGATCTAATCAAACATTGAGTCAAACTATTCTGATTTAAATGATAGATCATTTAGTTTGATTATTCTGAGTTGATTAAAGTTTGAGTATAACTATTCTGGGCTAATTCATAATTGAGTCTGACTATCTTGACATAATCAAACATTGAGTCAAACTATTCTAATTTGAATGATCGATCATTGAGTTTGATTATTCTGAGTTGATTAAAGTTTGTGTATCACTATTCTGGGCTAATTCAGCATTGAGTCTGACTATCTTGACCCAATCAAACATTGAGTCAAACTATTCTAATTTGAATGATCGATCATTGAGTTTGATCATTCTGAATTGATTAAAGTTTGAGTATAACTATTTTGAGCTAATTCAGCATTGAGTCTGACTATTTTGACCTAATCAAACATTGAGTCAAACTATTCTAATTTGAATGATCGATCATTGAGTTTGATCATTCTGAATTGATCAAAGTTTGAGTATAACTATTCTGCGCTGATTCAGCATTGAGTCTGACTATTTTAACATAATCAAACATTGAGTCAAACTATTCTGATTTGAATGATCGATCATTGAGTTTGATTACTCTGGGTTAATTAAAGTTTGAGTATGACTATTCTTAGCTTATTCATAATTGAGTCTGACTATTTTGATCTAATCAAACATTGAGTCAAACTATTCTGATTTCAATGATAGATCATTTAGTTTGATTATTCTGAGTTGATTAAAGTTTGAGTATAACTATTCTGGGCTAATTCATAATTGAGTCTGACTATTTTGACATAATCAAACATTGAGTGAAACTATTCTAATTTGAATGATCGATCATTGAGTTTGATTATTCTGAGTTGATTAAAGTTTGAGTATCACTATTCTGGGCTAATTCAGCATTGAGTCTGACTATCTTGACCTAATCAAACATTGAGTCAAACTATTCTAATTTGAATGATCGATCATTGAGTTTGATCATTCTGAATTGATTAAAGTTTGAGTATCACTATTCTGAGCTAATTCAGCATTGAGTCTGACTATTTTGACCCAATCAAACATTGAGTCAAACTATTCTGATTTGAATGATCGATCATTGAGTTTGATTACTCTGGGTTAATTAAAGTTTGAGTATGACTATTCTTAGCTAATTCATAATTGAGTCTGACTATTTTGACTTAATCAAACATTGAGTCAAACTATTCTGATTTGAATGATCGATCATTGAGTTTGATTATTCTGAATTGATTAAAGTTTGAGTATAACTATTCTGAGCTAATTCAGCATTGAGTCTGACTATTTTGACCTAATCAAACATTGAGTCAAACTATTCTAATTTGAATGATCGATCATTGAGTTTGATTATTCTGAGTTGATTAAAGTTTGAGTATCACTATTCTGGGCTAATTCAGCATTGAGTCTGACTATCTTGACCTAATCAAACATTGAGTCAAACTATTCTGATTTGAATGATCGATCATTGAGTTTGATTACTCTGGGTTAATTAAAGTTTGAGTATGACTATTCTTAGCTAATTCATAATTGAGTCTGACTATTTTGATCTAATCAAACATTGAGTCAAACTATTCTGATTTAAATGATAGATCATTTAGTTTGATTATTCTGAGTTGATTAAAGTTTGAGTATAACTATTCTGGGCTAATTCATAATTGAGTCTGACTATTTTGACATAATCAAACATTGAGTCCAACTATTCTAATTTGAATGATCGATCATTGAGTTTGATTATTCTGAGTTGATTAAAGTTTGTGTATCACTATTCTGGGCTAATTCAGCATTGAGTCTGACTATTTTGACCTAATCAAACATTGAGTCAAACTATTCTAATTTGAATGATCGATCATTGAGTTTGATCATTCTGAATTGATCAAAGTTAGAGTATAACTATTCTGAGCTGATTCAGCATTGAGTCTGACTATTTTAACATAGTCAAACATTGAGTCAAACTATTCTAATTTGAATGATCGATCATTGAGTTTGATCATTCTGAATTGATCAAAGTTTGAGTATAACTATTCTGCGCTGATTCAGCATTGAGTCTGACTATTTTAACATAATCAAACATTGAGTCAAACTATTCTGATTTGAATGATCGATCATTGAGTTTGATTACTCTGGGTTAATTAAAGTTTGAGTATGACTATTCTTAGCATATTCATAATTGAGTCTGACTATTTTGATCTAATCAAACATTGAGTCAAACTATTCTGATTTCAATGATAGATCATTTAGTTTGATTATTCTGAGTTGATTAAAGTTTGAGTATAACTATTCTGGGCTAATTCATAATTGAGTCTGACTATTTTGACATAATCAAACATTGAGTGAAACTATTCTAATTTGAATGATCGATCATTGAGTTTGATTATTCTGAGTTGATTAAAGTTTGAGTATCACTATTCTGGGCTAATTCAGCATTGAGTCTGACTATCTTGACCTAATCAAACATTGAGTCAAACTATTCTAATTTGAATGATCGATCATTGAGTTTGATCATTCTGAATTGATTAAAGTTTGAGTATCACTATTCTGAGCTAATTCAGCATTGAGTCTGACTATTTTGACCCAATCAAACATTGAGTCAAACTATTCTAATTTGAATGATCGATCATTGAGTTTGATCATTCTGAATTGATCAAAGTTAGAGTATAACTATTCTGAGCTGATTGAGCATTGAGTCTGACTATTTTGACCTAATCAAACATTGAGTCAAACTATTCTGATTTAAATGATCGATCATTGAGTTTGATTATTCTTAGTTGATTAAAGTTTGAGTATAACTATTCTGGGCTAATTCATAATTGAGTCTGACTATTTTGACATAATCAAACATTGAGTCAAACTATTCTAATTTGAATGATCGATCATTGAGTTTGATCATTCGGAATTAATTTGGGTTGGAGTATAGCTATTCTGAGCGAATTCAGCATTAAGTCTGACTATTTTGACCAAATCAAAGATTGAGTCAAACTATTCTCATTTGATAATCGATCATTGAGTTTGATTATTCTGAGTTGATTAAAGTTTGAGTATCACTATTCTGGGCTAATTCAGCATTGAGTCTGACTATCTTGACATAATCAAACATTGAGTCAAACTATTCTAATTTGAATGATCGATCATTGAGTTTGATCATTCTGAATTGATCAAAGTTTGAGTATAACTATTCTGCGCTGATTCAGCATTGAGTCTGACTATTTTAACATAATCAAACATTGAGTCAAACTATTCTGATTTGAATGATCGATCATTGAGTTTGATTACTCTGGGTTAATTAAAGTTTGAGTATGACTATTCTTAGCTAATTCATAATTGAGTCTGACTATCTTGACCTAATCAAACATTGAGTCAAACTATTCTGATTTGAATGATCGATCATTGAGTTTGATTATTCTGAATTGATTAAAGTTTGAGTATGACTATTCTTAGCTAATTCATAATTGAGTCTGACTATTTTGATCTAATCAAACATTGAGTCAAACTATTCTGATTTAAATGATAGATCATTTAGTTTGATTATTCTGAGTTGATTAAAGTTTGAGTATAACTATTCTGGGCTAATTCATAATTGAGTCTGACTATCTTGACATAATCAAACATTGAGTCAAACTATTCTAATTTGAATGATCGATCATTGAGTTTGATTATTCTGAGTTGATTAAAGTTTGTGTATCACTATTCTGGGCTAATTCAGCATTGAGTCTGACTATCTTGACCTAATCAAACATTGAGTCAAACTATTCTAATTTGAATGATCGATCATTGAGTTTGATCATTCTGAATTGATTAAAGTTTGAGTATAACTATTCTGGGTTAATTCATAATTGAGTCTGACTATCTTGACATAATCAAACATTGAGTCAAACTATTCTAATTTGAATGATCGATCATTGAGTTTGATCATTCTGAATTGATCAAAGTTAGAGTATAACTATTCTGAGCTGATTCAGCATTGAGTCTGACTATTTTAACATAATCAAACATTGAGTCAAACTATTCTAATTTGAATGATCGATCATTGAGTTTGATTATTCTGAGTTGATTAAAGTTTGAGTATCACTATTCTGGGCTAATTCAGCATTGAGTCCGACTATCTTGACATAATCAAACATTGAGTCAAACTATTCTAATTTGAATGATCGATCATTGAGTTTGATCATTCGGAATTAATTTGGGTTGGAGTATAGCTATTCTGAGCTAATTCAGCATTAAGTCTGACTATTTTGACCTAATCAAAGATTGAGTCAGACTATTCTCATTTGATAATCGATCATTGAGTTTGATTATTCTGAGTTGATTAAAGTTTGAGTATAACTATTCTGAGCTAATTCGGTATTGAGTCTGACTATTTTGACCTAATCAAACATTGAGTCAAACTAATCTGATTTGAATGATCGATCATTTAGTTTGATTATTCTGAGTTGATTAAAGTTTGAGTATAACTATTCTGGGCTAATTGAAAATTGAGTCTGACTATTTTGACATAATCAAACATTGAGTCAAACTATTCTAATTTGAATGATCGATCATTGAGTTTGATTATTCTGAGTTGATTAAAGTTTGATTATCACTATTCTGGGCTAATTCAGCATTGAGTCTGACTATCTTGACCTAATCAAACATTGAGTCAAACTATTCTAATTTGAATGATCGATCATTGAGTTTGATCATTCTGAATTGATTAAAGTTTGAGTATAACTATTCTGAGCTAATTCAGCATTGAGTCTGACTATTTTGACCTAATCAAACATTGAGTCAAACTATTCTAATTTGAATGATCGATCATTGAGTTTGATCATTCTGAATTGATCAAAGTTAAAGTATAACTATTCTGAGCTGATTCAGCATTGAGTCTGACTATTTTAACATAGTCAAACATTGAGTCAAACTATTCTAATTTGAATGATCGATCATTGAGTTTGATTATTCTGAGTTGATTAAAGTTTGAGTATCACTATTCTGGGCTAATTCAGCATTGAGTCTGACTATCTTGACCTAATCAAACATTGAGTCAAACTATTCTGATTTGAATGATCGATCATTGAGTTTGATTACTCTGGGTTAATTAAAGTTTGAGTATGACTATTCTTAGCCAATTCATAATTGAGTCTGACTATTTTGATCTAATCAAACATTGAGTCAAACTATTCTGATTTAAATGATAGATCATTTAGTTTGATTATTCTGAGTTGATTAAAGTTTGAGTATAACTATTCTGGGCTAATTCATAATTGAGTCTGACTATCTTGACATAATCAAACATTGAGTCAAACTATTCTAATTTGAATGATCGATCATTGAGTTTGATTATTCTGAGTTGATTAAAGTTTGTGTATCACTATTCTGGGCTAATTCAGCATTGAGTCTGACTATCTTGACCCAATCAAACATTGAGTCAAACTATTCTAATTTGAATGATCGATCATTGAGTTTGATCATTCTGAATTGATTAAAGTTTGAGTATAACTATTTTGAGCTAATTCAGCATTGAGTCTGACTATTTTGACCTAATCTAACATTGAGTCAAACTATTCTAATTTGAATGATCGATCATTGAGTTTGATCATTCTGAATTGATCAAAGTTTGAGTATAACTATTCTGCGCTGATTCAGCATTGAGTCTGACTATTTTAACATAATCAAACATTGAGTCAAACTATTCTGATTTGAATGATCGATCATTGAGTTTGATTACTCTGGGTTAATTAAAGTTTGAGTATGACTATTCTTAGCTTATTCATAATTGAGTCTGACTATTTTGATCTAATCAAACATTGAGTCAAACTATTCTGATTTCAATGATAGATCATTTAGTTTGATTATTCTGAGTTGATTAAAGTTTGAGTATAACTATTCTGGGCTAATTCATAATTGAGTCTGACTATTTTGACATAATCAAACATTGAGTGAAACTATTCTAATTTGAATGATCGATCATTGAGTTTGATTATTCTGAGTTGATTAAAGTTTGAGTATCACTATTCTGGGCTAATTCAGCATTGAGTCTGACTATCTTGACCTAATCAAACATTGAGTCAAACTATTCTAATTTGAATGATCGATCATTGAGTTTGATCATTCTGAATTGATTAAAGTTTGAGTATCACTATTCTGAGCTAATTCAGCATTGAGTCTGACTATTTTGACATAATCAAACATTGAGTCAAACTATTCTAATTTGAATGATCGATCATTGAGTTTGATCATGCGGAATTAATTTGGGTTGGAGTATAGCTATTCTGAGCGAATTCAGCATTAAGTCTGACTATTTTGACCAAATCAAAGATTGAGTCAAACTATTCTCATTTGATAATCGATCATTGAGTTTGATTATTCTTAGTTGATTAAAGTTTGAGTATCACTATTCTGGGCTAATTCAGCATTGAGTCTGACTATCTTGACATAATCAAACATTGAGTCAAACTATTCTAATTTGAATGATCGATCATTGAGTTTGATCATTCTGAATTGATCAAAGTTTGAGTATAACTATTCTGCGCTGATTCAGCATTGAGTCTGACTATTTTAACATAATCAAACATTGAGTCAAACTATTCTGATTTGAATGATCGATCATTGAGTTTGATTACTCTGGGTTAATTAAAGTTTGAGTATGACTATTCTTAGCTAATTCATAATTGAGTCTGACTATTTTGACTTAATCAAACATTGAGTCAAACTATTCTGATTTGAATGATCGATCATTGAGTTTGATTATTCTGAATTGATTAAAGTTTGAGTATAACTATTCTGAGCTAATTCAGCATTGAGTCTGACTATTTTGACCTAATCAAACATTGAGTCAAACTATTCTAATTTGAATGATCGATCATTGAGTTTGATTATTCTGAGTTGATTAAAGTTTGAGTATCACTATTCTGGGCTAATTCAGCATTGAGTCTGACTATCTTGACCTAATCAAACATTGAGTCAAACTATTCTGATTTGAATGATCGATCATTGAGTTTGATTACTCTGGGTTAATTAAAGTTTGAGTATGACTATTCTTAGCTAATTCATAATTGAGTCTGACTATTTTGATCTAATCAAACATTGAGTCAAACTATTCTGATTTAAATGATAGATCATTTAGTTTGATTATTCTGAGTTGATTAAAGTTTGAGTATAACTATTCTGGGCTAATTCATAATTGAGTCTGACTATTTTGACATAATCAAACATTGAGTCCAACTATTCTAATTTGAATGATCGATCATTGAGTTTGATTATTCTGAGTTGATTAAAGTTTGTGTATCACTATTCTGGGCTAATTCAGCATTGAGTCTGACTATTTTGACCTAATCAAACATTGAGTCAAACTATTCTAATTTGAATGATCGATCATTGAGTTTGATCATTCTGAATTGATCAAAGTTAGAGTATAACTATTCTGAGCTGATTCAGCATTGAGTCTGACTATTTTAACATAGTCAAACATTGAGTCAAACTATTCTAATTTGAATGATCGATCATTGAGTTTGATCATTCTGAATTGATCAAAGTTTGAGTATGACTATTCTTAGCATATTCATAATTGAGTCTGACTATTTTGATCTAATCAAACATTGAGTCAAACTATTCTGATTTCAATGATAGATCATTTAGTTTGATTATTCTGAGTTGATTAAAGTTTGAGTATAACTATTCTGGGCTAATTCATAATTGAGTCTGACTATTTTGACATAATCAAACATTGAGTGAAACTATTCTAATTTGAATGATCGATCATTGAGTTTGATTATTCTGAGTTGATTAAAGTTTGAGTATCACTATTCTGGGCTAATTCAGCATTGAGTCTGACTATCTTGACCTAATCAAACATTGAGTCAAACTATTCTAATTTGAATGATCGATCATTGAGTTTGATCATTCTGAATTGATTAAAGTTTGAGTATCACTATTCTGAGCTAATTCAGCATTGAGTCTGACTATTTTGACCCAATCAAACATTGAGTCAAACTATTCTAATTTGAATGATCGATCATTGAGTTTGATCATTCTGAATTGATCAAAGTTAGAGTATAACTATTCTGAGCTGATTGAGCATTGAGTCTGACTATTTTGACCTAATCAAACATTGAGTCAAACTATTCTGATTTAAATGATCGATCATTGAGTTTGATTATTCTTAGTTGATTAAAGTTTGAGTATAACTATTCTGGGCTAATTCATAATTGAGTCTGACTATTTTGACATAATCAAACATTGAGTCAAACTATTCTAATTTGAATGATCGATCATTGAGTTTGATCATTCGGAATTAATTTGGGTTGGAGTATAGCTATTCTGAGCGAATTCAGCATTAAGTCTGACTATTTTGACCAAATCAAAGATTGAGTCAAACTATTCTCATTTGATAATCGATCATTGAGTTTGATTATTCTGAGTTGATTAAAGTTTGAGTATCACTATTCTGGGCTAATTCAGCATTGAGTCTGACTATCTTGACATAATCAAACATTGAGTCAAACTATTCTAATTTGAATGATCGATCATTGAGTTTGATTATTCTGAATTGATTAAAGTTTGAGTATAACTATTCTGAACTAATTCAGCATTGAGTCTGACTATTTTAACATAATCAAACATTGAGTCAAACTATTCTGATTTGAATGATCGATCATTGAGTTTGATTACTCTGGGTTAATTAAAGTTTGAGTATGACTATTCTTAGCTAATTCATAATTGAGTCTGACTATCTTGACCTAATCAAACATTGAGTCAAACTATTCTGATTTGAATGATCGATCATTGAGTTTGATTATTCTGAATTGATTAAAGTTTGAGTATGACTATTCTTAGCTAATTCATAATTGAGTCTGACTATTTTGATCTAATCAAACATTGAGTCAAACTATTCGGATTTAAATGATAGATCATTTAGTTTGATTATTCTGAGTTGATTAAAGTTTGAGTATAACTATTCTGGGCTAATTCATAATTGAGTCTGACTATCTTGACATAATCAAACATTGAGTCAAACTATTCTAATTTGAATGATCGATCATTGAGTTTGATTATTCTGAGTTGATTAAAGTTTGTGTATCACTATTCTGGGCTAATTCAGCATTGAGTCTGACTATCTTGACCTAATCAAACATTGAGTCAAACTATTCTAATTTGAATGATCGATCATTGAGTTTGATCATTCTGAATTGATTAAAGTTTGAGTATAACTATTCTTAGCTAATTCATAATTGAGTCTGACTATCTTGACATAATCAAACATTGAGTCAAACTATTCTAATTTGAATGATCGATCATTGAGTTTGATCATTCTGAATTGATCAAAGTTAGAGTATAACTATTCTGAGCTGATTCAGCATTGAGTCTGACTATTTTAACATAATCAAACATTGAGTCAAACTATTCTAATTTGAATGATCGATCATTGAGTTTGATTATTCTGAGTTGATTAAAGTTTGAGTATCACTATTCTGGGCTAATTCAGCATTGAGTCTGACTATCTTGACATAATCAAACATTGAGTCAAACTATTCTAATTTGAATGATCGATCATTGAGTTTGATTATTCTGAGTTGATTAAAGTTTGAGTATAACTATTCTGGGCTAATTCATAATTGAGTCTGACTATTTTGACATAATCAAACATTGAGTCAAACTATTCTAATTTGAATGATCGATCATTGAGTTTGATTATTCTGAGTTGATTAAAGTTTGAGTATCACTATTCTGCGCTAATTCAGCATTGAGTCTGACTATCTTGACCTAATCAAACATTGAGTCAAACTATTCTAATTTGAATGATCGATCATTGAGTTTGATCATTCTGAATTGATTAAAGTTTGAGTATAACTATTCTTAGCTAATTCAGCATTGAGTCTGACTATTTTGACCTAATCAAACATTGAGTCAAACTATTCTAATTTGAATGATCGATCATTGAGTTTGATCATTCTGAATTGATCAAAGTTAGAGTATAACTATTCTGAGCTGATTCAGCATTGAGTCTGACTATTTTAACATAATCAAACATTGAGTCAAACTATTCTAATTTGAATGATCGATCATTGAGTTTGATTATTCTGAGTTGATTAAAGTTTGAGTATCACTATTCTGGGCTAATTCAGCATTGAGTCTGACTATCTTGACATAATCAAACATTGAGTCAAACTATTCTAATTTGAATGATCGATCATTGAGTTTGATCATTCTGAATTGATCAAAGTTTGAGTGTAACTATTCTGCGCTGATTCAGCATTGAGTCTGACTATTTTAAGATAATCAAACATTGAGTCAAACTATTCTGATTTGAATGATCGATCATTGAGTTTGATTACTCTGGATTAATTAAAGTTTGAGTATGACTATTCTTAGCTAATTCATAATTGAGTCTGACTATTTTGACTTAATCAAACATTGAGTCAAACTATTCTGATTTGAATGATCGATCATTGAGTTTGATTATTCTGAATTGATTAAAGTTTGAGTATAACTATTATGAGCTAATTCAGCATTGAGTCTGACTATTTTGACCTAATCAAACATTGAGTCAAACTATTCTAATTTGAATGATCGATCATTGAGTTTGATTATTCTGAGTTGATTAAAGTTTGAGTATAACTATTCTGAGCTGATTCAGCATTGAGTCTGACTATCTTGACATAATCAAACATTGAGTCAAACTATTCTAATTTGAATGATCGATCATTGAGTTTGATCATTCTGAATTGATCAAAGTTTGAGTATAACTATTCTGGGCTAATTCAGCATTGAGTCTGACTATCTTGACATAATCAAACATTGAGTCAAACTATTCTAATTTGAATGATCGATCATTGAGTTTGATTATTCTGAGTTGATTAAAGTTTGAGTATAACTATTCTGGGCTAATTCATAATTGAGTCTGACTATTTTGACATAATCAAACATTGAGTCAAACTATTCTAATTTGAATGATCGATCATTGAGTTTGATTATTCTGAGTTGATTAAAGTTTGAGTATCACTATTCTGCGCTAATTCAGCATTGAGTCTGACTATCTTGACCTAATCAAACATTGAGTCAAACTATTCTAATTTGAATGATCGATCATTGAGTTTGATCATTCTGAATTGATTAAAGTTTGAGTATAACTATTCTTAGCTAATTCAGCATTGAGTCTGACTATTTTGACCTAATCAAACATTGAGTCAAACTATTCTAATTTGAATGATCGATCATTGAGTTTGATCATTCTGAATTGATCAAAGTTAGAGTATAACTATTCTGAGCTGATTCAGCATTGAGTCTGACTATTTTAACATAATCAAACATTGAGTCAAACTATTCTAATTTGAATGATCGATCATTGAGTTTGATTATTCTGAGTTGATTAAAGTTTGAGTATCACTATTCTGGGCTAATTCAGCATTGAGTCTGACTATCTTGACATAATCAAACATTGAGTCAAACTATTCTAATTTGAATGATCGATCATTGAGTTTGATCATTCTGAATTGATCAAAGTTTGAGTATAACTATTCTGCGCTGATTCAGCATTGAGTCTGACTATTTTAACATAATCAAACATTGAGTCAAACTATTCTGATTTGAATGATCGATCATTGAGTTTGATAACTCTCGATTAATTAAAGTTTGAGTATGACTATTCTTAGCTAATTCATAATTGAGTCTGACTATTTTGACTTAATCAAACATTGAGTCAAACTATTCTGATTTGAATGATCGATCATTGAGTTTGATTATTCTGAATTGATTAAAGTTTGAGTATAACTATTATGAGCTAATTCAGCATTGAGTCTGACTATTTTGACCTAATCAAACATTGAGTCAAACTATTCTAATTTGAATGATCGATCATTCAGTTTGATTATTCTGAGTTGATTAAAGTTTGAGTATAACTATTCTGAGCTGATTCAGCATTGAGTCTGACTATCTTGACATAATCAAACATTGAGTCAAACTATTCTAATTTGAATGATCGATCATTGAGTTTGATCATTCTGAATTGATCAAAGTTTGAGTATAACTATTCTGCGCCGATTCAGCATTGAGTCTGACTATTTTAACATAATCAAACATTGAGTCAAACTATTCTAATTTGAATGATCGATCATTGAGTTTGATTATTCGGAATTAATTTAAGTTGGAGTATAGCTATTCTGAGCTAATTCAGCATTAAGTCTGACTATTTTGACCTAATCAAACCTTGAGTCCAACTATTCTGATTTGAATGATAGATCATTGAGTTTGATTATTCTGAATTGATTAAAGTTTGAGTATAACTATTCTGAACTAATTCAGCATTGAGTCTGACTATTTTGACCTAATCAAACATCTATTCAAACTATTCTGACTTTAAAGTTGATTAAAGTTTGAGTATAACCATTCTGAGCTGATTCATCATTGAGTCTGACTATTTTGACCTAATCGAACATTGAGTCAAACTATTCTGATTTGAATGATCGATCATTGAGTTTGATTATTCTGAATTGATTAAAGTTTGAGTATAACTATTCTGAGCTGATTCAGCATTGAGTCTGACTATTTTGACCTAATCAAACATTGAGTCAAACTATTCTGATTTAAATAATCGATCATTCAGTTTGATTATTCTGAGTTGATTAAAGTTTGAGTATAACTATTCTGGGCTAATTCATAATTGAGTCTGACTATTTTGATCTAATCAAACATTGAGTCAAACTATTCTGATTTAAATGATAGATCATTTAGTTTGATTATTCTGAGTTGATTAAAGTTTGAGTATAACTATTCTGGGCTAATTCATAATTGAGTCTGACTATTTTGACATAATCAAACATTGAGTCAAACTATTCTAATTTGAATGATCGATCATTGAGTTTGATTATTCTGAGTTGATTAAAGTTTGAGTATCACTATTCTGGGCTAATTCAGCATTGAGTCTGACTATCTTGACCTAATCAAACATTGAGTCAAAGTATTCTAATTTGAATGATCGATCATTGAGTTTGATCATTCTGAATTGATTAAAGTTTGAGTATAACTATTCTGAGCTAATTCAGCATTGAGTCTGACTATTTTGACCTAATCAAACATTGTGTCAGACTATTCTAATTTGAATGATCGATCATTGAGTTTGATCATTCTGAATCGATCAAAGATAGAGTATAACTATTCTGAGCTGATTCAGCATTGAGTCTGACTATTTTAACATAATCAAACATTGAGTCAAACTATTCTAATTTGAATGATCGATCATTGAGTTTGATTATTCTGAGTTGATTAAAGTTTGAGTATCACTATTCTGGGCTAATTCAGCATTGAGTCTGACTATCTTGACATAATCAAACATTGAGTCAAACTATTCTAATTTGAATGATCGATCATTGAGTTTGATCATTCTGAATTGATCAAAGTTTGAGTATAACTATTCTGCGCTGATTCAGCATTGAGTCTGACTATTTTAACATAATCAAACATTGAGTCAAACTATTCTGATTTGAATGATAGATCATTGAGTTTGATTATTCTGAATTGATTAAAGTTTGAGTATAACTATTCTGAACTAATTCAGCATTGAGTCTGACTATTTTGACCTAATCAAACATCTATTCAAACTATTCTGACTTTAAAGTTGATTAAAGTTTGAGTATAACTATTCTGAGCTGATTCATCATTGAGTCTGACTATTTTGACCTAATCGAACATTGAGTCAAACTATTCTGATTTAAATGATCGATCATTCAGTTTGATTATTCTGAGTTGATTAAAGTTTGAGTATAACTATTCTGGGCTAATTCATAATTGAGTCTGACTATTTTGATCTAATCAAACATTGAGTCAAAGTATTCTAATTTGAATGATCAACATTGAGTTTGATCATTCTGAATTGATTAAAGTTTGAGTATAACTATTCTGAGCTAATTCAGCATTGAGTCTGACTATTTTGACCTAATCAAACATTGAGTCAAACTATTCTAATTTGAATGATCGATCATTGAGTTTGATCATTCTGAATTGATCAAAGTTAGAGTATAACTATTCTGAGCTGATTCAGCATTGAGTCTGACTATTTTAACATAATCAAACATTGAGTCAAACTATTCTAATTTGAATGATCGATCATTGAGTTTGATTATTCTGAGTTGATTAAAGTTTGAGTATCACTATTCTGGGCTAATTCAGCATTGAGTCTGACTATCTTGACATAATCAAACATTGAGTCAAACTATTCTAATTTGAATGATCGATCATTGAGTTTGATCATTCTGAATTGATCAAAGTTTGAGTATAACTATTCTGCGCTGATTCAGCATTGAGTCTGACTATTTTAACATAATCAAACATTGAGTCCAACTATTCTGATTTGAATGATAGATCATTGAGTTTGATTATTCTGAATTGATTAAAGTTTGAGTATAACTATTCTGAACTAATTCAGCATTGAGTCTGACTATTTTGACCTAATCAAACATCTATTCAAACTATTCTGACTTTAAAGTTGATTAAAGTTTGAGTATAACTATTCTGAGCTGATTCATCATTGAGTCTGACTATTTTGACCTAATCGAACATTGAGTCAAACTATTCTGATTTGAATGATCGATCATTGAGTTTGATTATTCTGAATTGATTAAAGTTTGAGTATAACTATTCTGAGCTGATTCAGCATTGAGTCTGACTATTTTGACCTAATCAAACATCGTCTCAAACTATTCTGATTTAAATGATCGATCATTCAGTTTGATTATTCTGAGTTGATTAAAGTTTGAGTATAACTATTCTGGGCTAATTCATAATTGAGTCTGACTATTTTGATCTAATCAAACATTGAGTCAAACTATTCTGATTTAAATGATAGATCATTTAGTTTGATTATTCTGAGTTGATTAAAGTTTGAGTATAACTATTCTGGGCTAATTCATAATTGAGTCTGACTATTTTGACATAATCAAACATTGAGTCAAACTATTCTAATTTGAATGATCGATCATTGAGTTTGATTATTCTGAGTTGATTAAAGTTTGAGTATCACTATTCTGGGCTAATTCAGCATTGAGTCTGACTATCTTGACCTAATCAAACATTGAGTCAAACTATTCTAATTTGAATGATCGATCATTGAGTTTGATTATTCTGAGTTGATTAAAGTTTGAGTATAACTATTCTGGGCTAATTCATAATTGAGTCTGACTATTTTGACATAATCAAACATTGAGTCAAACTATTCTAATTTGAATGATCGATCATTGAGTTTGATTATTCTGAGTTGATTAAAGTTTGAGTATCACTATTCTGCGCTAATTCAGCATTGAGTCTGACTATCTTGACCTAATCAAACATTGAGTCAAACTATTCTAATTTGAATGATCGATCATTGAGTTTGATCATTCTGAATTGATTAAAGTTTGAGTATAACTATTCTTAGCTAATTCAGCATTGAGTCTGACTATTTTGACCTAATCAAACATTGAGTCAAACTATTCTAATTTGAATGATCGATCATTGAGTTTGATCATTCTGAATTGATCAAAGTTAGAGTATAACTATTCTGAGCTGATTCAGCATTGAGTCTGACTATTTTAACATAATCAAACATTGAGTCAAACTATTCTAATTTGAATGATCGATCATTGAGTTTGATTATTCTGAGTTGATTAAAGTTTGAGTATCATTATTCTGGGCTAATTCAGCATTGAGTCTGACTATCTTGACATAATCAAACATTTAGTCAAACTATTCTAATTTGAATGATCGATCATTGAGTTTGATCATTCTGAATTGATCAAAGTTTGAGTATAACTATTCTGCGCTGATTCAGCATTGAGTCTGACTATTTTAACATAATCAAACATTGAGTCAAACTATTCTGATTTGAATGATCGATCATTGAGTTTGATTACTCTGGATTAATTAAAGTTTGAGTATGACTATTCTTAGCTAATTCATAATTGAGTCTGACTATTTTGACTTAATCAAACTTTGAGTCAAACTATTCTGATTTGAATGATCGATCATTGAGTTTGATTATTCTGAATTGATTAAAGTTTGAGTATAACTATTATGAGCTAATTCAGCATTGAGTCTGACTATTTTGACCTAATCAAACATTGAGTCAAACTATTCTAATTTGAATGATCGATCATTGAGTTTGATTATTCTGAGTTGATTAAAGTTTGAGTATAACTATTATGAGCTAATTCAGCATTGAGTCTGACTATTTTGACCTAATCAAACATTGAGTCAAACTATTCTAATTTGAATGATCGATCATTGAGTTTGATCATTCTGAATTGATTAAAGTTTGAGTATAACTATTCTGAGCTAATTCAGCATTGAGTCTGACTATTTTGACCTAATCAAACATTGAGTCAAACTATTCTAATTTGAATGATCGATCATTGAGTTTGATCATTCTGAATTGATCAAAGTTAGAGTATAACTATTCTGAGCTGATTCAGCATTGAGTCTGACTATTTTAACATAATCAAACATTGAGTCAAACTATTCTAATTTGAATGATCGATCATTGAGTTTGATTATTCTGAGTTGATTAAAGTTTGAGTATAACTATTCTGAGCTGATTCATCATTGAGTCTGACTATTTTGACCTAATCGAACATTGAGTCAAACTATTCTGATTTAAATGATCGATCATTCAGTTTGATTATTCTGAGTTGATTAAAGTTTGAGTATAACTATTCTGCGCTGATTCAGCATTGAGTCTGACTATTTTAACATAATCAAACATTGAGTCAAACTATTCTGATTTGAATGATAGATCATTGAGTTTGATTATTCTGAATTGATTAAAGTTTGAGTATAACTATTCTGAACTAATTCAGCATTGAGTCTGACTATTTTGACCTAATCAAACATCTATTCAAACTATTCTGACTTTAAAGTTGATTAAAGTTTGAGTATAACTATTCTGAGCTGATTCATCATTGAGTCTGACTATTTTGACCTAATCGAACATTGAGTCAAACTATTCTGATTTAAATGATCGATCATTCAGTTTGATTATTCTGAGTTGATTAAAGTTTGAGTATAACTATTCTGGGCTAATTCATAATTGAGTCTGACTATTTTGATCTAATCAAACATTGAGTCAAAGTATTCTAATTTGAATGATCAACATTGAGTTTGATCATTCTGAATTGATTAAAGTTTGAGTATAACTATTCTGAGCTAATTCAGCATTGAGTCTGACTATTTTGACCTAATCAAACATTGAGTCAAACTATTCTAATTTGAATGATCGATCATTGAGTTTGATCATTCTGAATTGATCAAAGTTAGAGTATAACTATTCTGAGCTGATTCAGCATTGAGTCTGACTATTTTAACATAATCAAACATTGAGTCAAACTATTCTAATTTGAATGATCGATCATTGAGTTTGATTATTCTGAATTGATTAAAGTTTGAGTATAACTATTCTGAACTAATTCAGCATTGAGTCTGACTATTTTGACCTAATCAAACATCTATTCAAACTATTCTGACTTTAAAGTTGATTAAAGTTTGAGTATAACTATTCTGAGCTGATTCATCATTGAGTCTGACTATTTTGACCTAATCGAACATTGAGTCAAACTATTCTGATTTGAATGATCGATCATTGAGTTTGATTATTCTGAATTGATTAAAGTTTGAGTATAACTATTCTGAGCTGATTCAGCATTGAGTCTGACTATTTTGACCTAATCAAACATCGTCTCAAACTATTCTGATTTAAATGATCGATCATTCAGTTTGATTATTCTGAGTTGATTAAAGTTTGAGTATAACTATTCTGGGCTAATTCATAATTGAGTCTGACTATTTTGATCTAATCAAACATTGAGTCAAACTATTCTGATTTAAATGATAGATCATTTAGTTTGATTATTCTGAGTTGATTAAAGTTTGAGTATAACTATTCTGGGCTAATTCATAATTGAGTCTGACTATTTTGACATAATCAAACATTGAGTCAAACTATTCTAATTTGAATGATCGATCATTGAGTTTGATTATTCTGAGTTGATTAAAGTTTGAGTATCACTATTCTGGGCTAATTCAGCATTGAGTCTGACTATCTTGACCTAATCAAACATTGAGTCAAACTATTCTAATTTGAATGATCGATCATTGAGTTTGATTATTCTGAGTTGATTAAAGTTTGAGTATAACTATTCTGGGCTAATTCATAATTGAGTCTGACTATTTTGACATAATCAAACATTGAGTCAAACTATTCTAATTTGAATGATCGATCATTGAGTTTGATTATTCTGAGTTGATTAAAGTTTGAGTATCACTATTCTGCGCTAATTCAGCATTGAGTCTGACTATCTTGACCTAATCAAACATTGAGTCAAACTATTCTAATTTGAATGATCGATCATTGAGTTTGATCATTCTGAATTGATTAAAGTTTGAGTATAACTATTCTTAGCTAATTCAGCATTGAGTCTGACTATTTTGACCTAATCAAACATTGAGTCAAACTATTCTAATTTGAATGATCGATCATTGAGTTTGATCATTCTGAATTGATCAAAGTTAGAGTATAACTATTCTGAGCTGATTCAGCATTGAGTCTGACTATTTTAACATAATCAAACATTGAGTCAAACTATTCTAATTTGAATGATCGATCATTGAGTTTGATTATTCTGAGTTGATTAAAGTTTGAGTATCATTATTCTGGGCTAATTCAGCATTGAGTCTGACTATCTTGACATAATCAAACATTTAGTCAAACTATTCTAATTTGAATGATCGATCATTGAGTTTGATCATTCTGAATTGATCAAAGTTTGAGTATAACTATTCTGCGCTGATTCAGCATTGAGTCTGACTATTTTAACATAATCAAACATTGAGTCAAACTATTCTGATTTGAATGATCGATCATTGAGTTTGATTACTCTGGATTAATTAAAGTTTGAGTATGACTATTCTTAGCTAATTCATAATTGAGTCTGACTATTTTGACTTAATCAAACTTTGAGTCAAACTATTCTGATTTGAATGATCGATCATTGAGTTTGATTATTCTGAATTGATTAAAGTTTGAGTATAACTATTATGAGCTAATTCAGCATTGAGTCTGACTATTTTGACCTAATCAAACATTGAGTCAAACTATTCTAATTTGAATGATCGATCATTGAGTTTGATTATTCTGAGTTGATTAAAGTTTGAGTATAACTATTATGAGCTAATTCAGCATTGAGTCTGACTATTTTGACCTAATCAAACATTGAGTCAAACTATTCTAATTTGAATGATCGATCATTGAGTTTGATCATTCTGAATTGATTAAAGTTTGAGTATAACTATTCTGAGCTAATTCAGCATTGAGTCTGACTATTTTGACCTAATCAAACATTGAGTCAAACTATTCTAATTTGAATGATCGATCATTGAGTTTGATCATTCTGAATTGATCAAAGTTAGAGTATAACTATTCTGAGCTGATTCAGCATTGAGTCTGACTATTTTAACATAATCAAACATTGAGTCAAACTATTCTAATTTGAATGATCGATCATTGAGTTTGATTATTCTGAGTTGATTAAAGTTTGAGTATTACTATTCTGGGCTAATTCAGCATTGAGTCTGACTATCTTGACATAGTCAAACATTGAGTCAAACTATTCTAATTTGAATGATCGATCATTGAGTTTGATCATTCTGAATTGATCAAAGTTTGAGTATAACTATTCTGCGCTGATTCAGCATTGAGTCTGACTATTTTAACATAATCAAACATTGAGTCAAACTATTCTAATTTGAATGATCGATCATTGAGTTTGATTATTCGGAATTAATTTAAGTTGGAGTATAGCTATTCTGAGCTAATTCAGCATTAAGTCTGACTATTTTGACCTAATCAAACCTTGAGTCCAACTATTCTGATTTGAATGATAGATCATTGAGTTTGATTATTCTGAATTGATTAAAGTTTGAGTATAACTATTCTGAACTAATTCAGTATTGAGTCTGACTATTTTGACCTAATCAAACATCTATTCAAACTATTCTGACTTTAAAGTTGATTAAAGTTTGAGTATAACTATTCTGAGCTGATTCATCATTGAGTCTGACTATTTTGACCTAATCGAACATTGAGTCAAACTATTCTGATTTGAATGATCGATCATTGAGTTTGATTATTCTGAATTGATTAAAGTTTGAGTATAACTATTCTGAGCTGATTCAGCATTGAGTCTGACTATTTTGACCTAATCAAACATTGAGTCAAACTATTCTGATTTAAATAATCGATCATTCAGTTTGATTATTCTGAGTTGATTAAAGTTTGAGTATAACTATTCTGGGCTAATTCATAATTGAGTCTGACTATTTTGATCTAATCAAACATTGAGTCAAACTATTCTGATTTAAATGATAGATCATTTAGTTTGATTATTCTGAGTTGATTAAAGTTTGAGTATAACTATTCTGGGCTAATTCATAATTGAGTCGGACTATTTTGACATAATCAAACATTGAGTCAAACTATTCTAATTTGAATGATCGATCATTGAGTTTGATTATTCTGAGTTGATTAAAGTTTGAGTATCACTATTCTGGGCTAATTCAGCATTGAGTCTGACTATCTTGACCTAATCAAACATTGAGTCAAACTATTCTAATTTGAATGATCGATCATTGAGTTTGATCATTCTGAATTGATTAAAGTTTGAGTATAACTATTCTGAGCTAATTCAGCATTGAGTCTGACTATTTTGACCTAATCAAACATTGAGTCAAACTATTCTAATTTGAATGATCGATCATTGAGTTTGATCATTCTGAATTGATCAAAGTTAGAGTATCACTATTCTGAGCTGATTCAGCATTGAGTCTGACTATTTTAACATAATCAAACATTGAGTCAAACTATTCTAATTTGAATGATGGATCATTGAGTTTGATTATTCTGAGTTGATTAAAGTTTGAGTATCACTATTCTGGGCTAATTCAGCATTGAGTCTGACTATCTTGACATAATCAAACATTGAGTCAAACTATTCTAATTTGAATGATCGATCATTGAGTTTGATCATTCTGAATTGATCAAAGTTTGAGTATAACTATTCTGCGCTGATTCAGCATTGAGTCTGACTATTTTAACATAATCAAACATTGAGTCCAACTATTTCGATTTGAATGATAGATCATTGAGTTTGATTATTCTGAATTGATTAAAGTTCGAGTATAACTATTCTGAACTAATTCAGCATTGAGTCTGACTATTTTGACCTAATCAAACATTGTCTCAAACTATTCTGATTTAAATGATCGATCATTCAGTTTGATTATTCTGAGTTGATTAAAGTTTGAGTATAACTATTCTGGGCTAATTCATAATTGAGTCTGACTATTTTGATCTAATCAAACATTGAGTCAAACTATTCTGATTTAAATGATAGATCATTTAGTTTGATTATTCTGAGTTGATTAAAGTTTGAGTATAACTATTCTGGGCTAATTCATAATTGAGTCTGACTATTTTGACATAATCAAACATTGAGTCAAAGTATTCTAATTTGAATGATCGATCATTGAGTTTGATTATTCTGAGTTGATTAAAGTTTGAGTATCACTATTCTGGGCTAATTCAGCATTGAGTCTGACTATCTTGACCTAATCAAACATTGAGTCAAACTATTCTAATTTGAATGATCGATCATTGAGTTTGATTATTCTGAGTTGATTAAAGTTTGAGTATCACTATTCTGCGCTAATTCAGCATTGAGTCTGACTATCTTGACCTAATCAAACATTGAGTCAAACTATTCTAATTTGAATGATCGATCATTGAGTTTGATCATTCTGAATTGATTAAAGTTTGAGTATAACTATTCTTAGCTAATTCAGCATTGAGTCTGACTATTTTGACCTAATCAAACATTGAGTCAAACTATTCTAATTTGAATGATCGATCATTGAGTTTGATCATTCTGAATTGATCAAAGTTAGAGTATAACTATTCTGAGCTGATTCAGCATTGAGTCTGACTATTTTAACATAATCAAACATTGAGTCAAACTATTCTAATTTGAATGATCGATCATTGAGTTTGATTATTCTGAGTTGATTAAAGTTTGAGTATCACTATTCTGGGCTAATTCAGCATTGAGTCTGACTATCTTGACATAATCAAACATTTAGTCAAACTATTCTAATTTGAATGATGGATCATTGAGTTTGATCATTCTGAATTGATCAAAGTTTGAGTATAACTATTCTGCGCTGATTCAGCATTGAGTCTGACTATTTTAACATAATCAAACATTGAGTCAAACTATTCTGATTTGAATGATCGATCATTGAGTTTGATTACTCTGGATTAATTAAAGTTTGAGTATGACTATTCTTAGCTAATTCATAATTGAGTCTGACTATTTTGACTTAATCAAACTTTGAGTCAAACTATTCTGATTTGAATGATCGATCATTGAGTTTGATTATTCTGAATTGATTAAAGTTTGAGTATAACTATTATGAGCTAATTCAGCATTGAGTCTGACTATTTTGACCTAATCAAACATTGAGTCAAACTATTCTAATTTGAATGATCGATCATTGAGTTTGATTATTCTGAGTTGATTAAAGTTTGAGTATAACTATTATGAGCTAATTCAGCATTGAGTCTGACTATTTTGACCTAATCAAACATTGAGTCAAACTATTCTAATTTGAATGATCGATCATTGAGTTTGATCATTCTGAATTGATTAAAGTTTGAGTATAACTATTCTGAGCTAATTCAGCATTGAGTCTGACTATTTTGACCTAATCAAACATTGAGTCAAACTATTCTAATTTGAATGATCGATCATTGAGTTTGATCATTCTGAATTGATCAAAGTTAGAGTATAACTATTCTGAGCTGATTCAGCATTGAGTCTGACTATTTTAACATAATCAAACATTGAGTCAAACTATTCTAATTTGAATGATCGATCATTGAGTTTGATTATTCTGAGTTGATTAAAGTTTGAGTATTACTATTCTGGGCTAATTCAGCATTGAGTCTGACTATCTTGACATAGTCAAACATTGAGTCAAACTATTCTAATTTGAATGATCGATCATTGAGTTTGATCATTCTGAATGGATCAAAGTTTGAGTATAACTATTCTGCGCTGATTCAGCATTGAGTCTGACTATTTTAACATAATCAAACATTGAGTCAAACTATTCTAATTTGAATGATCGATCATTGAGTTTGATTATTCGGAATTAATTTAAGTTGAAGTATAGCTATTCTGAGCTAATTCAGCATTAAGTCTGACTATTTTGACCTAATCAAACCTTGAGTCCAACTATTCTGATTTGAATGATAGATCATTGAGTTTGATTATTCTGAATTGATTAAAGTTTGAGTATAACTATTCTGAACTAATTCAGCATTGAGTCTGACTATTTTGACCTAATCAAACATCTATTCAAACTATTCTGACTTTAAAGTTGATTAAAGTTTGAGTATAACTATTCTGAGCTGATTCATCATTGAGTCTGACTATTTTGACCTAATCGAACATTGAGTCAAACTATTCTGATTTGAATGATCGATCATTGAGTTTGATTATTCTGAATTGATTAAAGTTTGATTATAACTATTCTGAGCTGATTCAGCATTGAGTCTGACTATTTTGACCTAATCAAACATTGAGTCAAACTATTCTGATTTAAATAATCGATCATTCAGTTTGATTATTCTGAGTTGATTAAAGTTTGAGTATAACTATTCTGGGCTAATTCATAATTGAGTCTGACTATTTTGATCTAATCAAACATTGAGTCAAACTATTCTGATTTAAATGATAGATCATTTAGTTTGATTATTCTGAGTTGATTAAAGTTTGAGTATAACTATTCTGGGCTAATTCATCATTGAGTCGGACTATTTTGACATAATCAAATATTGAGTCAAACTATTCTAATTTGAATGATCGATCATTGAGTTTGATTATTCTGAGTTGATTAAAGTTTGAGTATCACTATTCTGGGCTAATTCAGCATTGAGTCTGACTATCTTGACCTAATCAAACATTGAGTCAAACTATTCTAATTTGAATGATCGATCATTGAGTTTGATCATTCTGAATTGATTAAAGTTTGAGTATAACTATTCTGAGCTAATTCAGCATTGAGTCTGACTATTTTGACCTAATCAAACATTGAGTCAAACTATTCTAATTTGAATGATCGATCATTGAGTTTGATCATTCTGAATTGATCAAAGTTAGAGTATAACTATTCTGAGCTGATTCAGCATTGAGTCTGACTATTTTAACATAATCAAACATTGAGTCAAACTATTCTAATTTGAATGATCGATCATTGAGTTTGATTATTCTGAGTTGATTAAAGTTTGAGTATCACTATTCTGGGCTAATTCAGCATTGAGTCTGACTATCTTGACATAATCAAACATTGAGTCAAACTATTCTAATTTGAATGATCGATCATTGAGTTTGATCATTCTGAATTGATCAAAGTTTGAGTATAACTATTCTGCGCTGATTCAGCATTGAGTCTGACTATTTTAACATAATCAAACATTGAGTCCAACTATTTCGATTTGAATGATAGATCATTGAGTTTGATTATTCTGAATTGATTAAAGTTCGAGTATAACTATTCTGAACTAATTCAGCATTGTGTCTGACTATTTTGACCTAATCAAACATCTATTCAAACTATTCTGACTTTAAAGTTGATTAAAGTTTGAGTATAACTATTCTGAGCTGATTCATCATTGAGTCTGACTATTTTGACCTAATCGAACATTGAGTCAAACTATTCTGATTTGAATGATCGATCATTGAGTTTGATTATTCTGAATTGATTAAAGTTTGAGTATAACTATTCTGAGCTGATTCAGCATTGAGTCTGACTATTTTGACCTAATCAAACATTGAGTCAAACTATTCTGATTTAAATGATCGATCATTCAGTTTGATTATTCTGAGTTGATTAAAGTTTGAGTATAACTATTCTGGGCTAATTCATAATTGAGTCTGACTATTTTGATCTAATCAAACATTGAGTCAAACTATTCTGATTTAAATGATAGATCATTGAGTTTGATTATTCTGAGTTGATTAAAGTTTGAGTATAACTATTCTGGGCTAATTCATAATTGAGTCGGACTATTTTGACATAATCAAACATTGAGTCAAACTATTCTAATTTGAATGATCGATCATTGAGTTTGATTATTCTGAGTTGATTAAAGTTTGAGTATCACTATTCTGGGCTAATTCAGCATTGAGTCTGACTATCTTGACCTAATCAAACATTGAGTCAAAGTATTCTAATTTGAATGATCGATCATTGAGTTTGATCATTCTGAATTGATTAAAGTTTGAGTATAACTATTCTGAGCTAATTCAGCATTGAGTCTGACTATTTTGACCTAATCAAACATTGAGTCAAACTATTCTAATTTGAATGATCGATCATTGAGTTTGATCATTCTGAATTGATCAAAGTTAGAGTATAACTATTCTGAGCTGATTCAGCATTGAGTCCTACTATTTTAACATAATCAAACATTGAGTCAAACTATTCTAATTTGAATGATCGATCATTGAGTTTGATTATTCTGAGTTGATTAAAGTTTGAGTATCACTATTCTGGGCTAATTCAGCATTGAGTCTGACTATCTTGACATAATCAAACATTGAGTCAAACTATTCTAATTTGAATGATCGATCATTGAGTTTGATCATTCTGAATTGATCAAAGTTTGAGTATAACTATTCTGCGCTGATTCAGCATTGAGTCTGACTATTTTAACATAATCAAACATTGAGTCCAACTATTCTGATTTGAATGATAGATCATTGAGTTTGATTATTCTGAATTGATTAAAGTTTGAGTATAACTATTCTGAACTAATTCAGCATTGAGTCTGACTATTTTGACCTAATCAAACATCTATTCAAACTATTCTGACTTTAAAGTTGATTAAAGTTTGAGTATAACTATTCTGCGCTGATTCAGCATTGAGTCTGACTATCTTGACCTAATCAAACATTGAGTCAAACTATTCTAATTTGAATGATCGATCATTGAGTTTGATCATTCTGAATTGATTAAAGTTTGAGTATAACTATTCTGAGCTAATTCAGCATTGAGTCTGACTATTTTAACATAATCAAACATTGAGTCAAACTATTCTAATTTGAATGATCAATCATTGAGTTTGATTATTCTGAGTTGATTAAAGTTTGAGTATCACTATTCTGGGCTAATTCAGCATTGAGTCTGACTATCTTGACATAATCAAACATTGAGTCAAACTATTCTAATTTGAATGATCGATCATTGAGTTTGATCATTCTGAATTGATCAAAGTTTGAGTATAACTATTCTGGGCTAATTCATAATTGAGTCTGACTATTTTGACATAATCAAACATTGAGTCAAACTATTCTAATTTGAATGATCGATCATTGAGTTTGATTATTCTGAGTTGATTAAAGTTTGAGTATCACTATTCTGGGCTAATTCAGCATTGAGTCTGACTATCTTGACCTAATCAAACATTGAGTCAAACTATTCTAATTTGAATGATCGATCATTGGGTTTGATCATTCTGAATTGATTAAAGTTTGAGTATAACTATTCTGAGCTAATTCAGCATTGAGTCTGACTATTTTGACCTAATCAAACATTGAGTCAAACTATTCTAATTTGAATGATCGATCATTGAGTTTGATCATTCTGAATTGATCAAAGTTTAGTATAACTATTCTGCGCTGATTCAGCATTGAGTCTGACTATTTTAACATAATCAAACATTGAGTCAAACTATTCTGATTTGAATGATCGATCATTGAGTTTGATTACTCTGGGTTAATTAATGTTTGAGTATGACTATTCTTAGCTAATTCATAATTGAGCCTGATTATTTTGACTTAATCAAACATTGAGTCAAACTATTCTGATTTGAATGATCGATCATTGAGTTTGATTATTCTGAATTGATTAAAGTTTGAGTATAACTATTCTGAGCTAATTCAGCATTGAGTCTGACTATTTTGACCTAATCAAACATTGAGTCAAACTATTCTGATTTAAATGATCCATCATTGAGTTTGATTATTCTTAGTTGATTAAAGTTTGAGTATAACTATTCTGGGCTAATTCATAATTGAGTCTGACTATTTTGACATAATCAAACATTGAGTCAAACTATTCTAATTTGAATGATCGATCATTGAGTTTGATCATTCGGAATTAATTTGGGTTGGAGTATAGCTATTCTGAGGTAATTCAGCATTAAGTCTGACTATTTTGACCTAATCAAAGATTGAGTCAAACTATTCTCATTTGATAATCGATCATTGAGTTTGATTATTCTGAGTTGATTAAAGTTTGAGTATAACTATTCTGAGCTAATTCGGCATTGAGTCTGACTATTTTGACCTAATCAAACATTGAGTCAAACTAATCTGATTTGAATGGTCGATCATTTAGTTTGATTATTCTGAGTTGATCAAAGTTTGAGTATAACTATTCTGCGCTGATTCAGCATTGAGTCTGACTATTTTAACATAATCAAACATTGAGTCCAACTATTCTGATTTGAATGATAGATCATTGAGTTTGATTATTCTGAATTGATTAAAGTTTGAGTATAACTATTCTGAACTAATTCAGCATTGAGTCTGACTATTTTGACCTAATCAAACATCTATTCAAACTATTCTGACTTTAAAGTTGATTAAAGTTTGAGTATAACTATTCTGAGCTAATTCGGCATTGAGTCTGACTATTTTGACCTAATCAAACATTGAGTCAAACTAATCTGATTTGAATGGTCGATCATTTAGTTTGATTATTCTGAGTTGATTAAAGTTTGAGTATAACTATTCTGGGCTAATTGATAATTGAGTCTGACTATTTTGACATAATCAAACATTGAGTCAAACTATTCTAATTTGAATGATCGATCATTGAGTTTGATTATTCGGAATTAATTTAAGTTGGAGTATAGCTATTCTGAGCTGATTCAGCATTAAGTCTGACTATTTTGACCTAATCAAACCTTGAGTCCAACTATTCTAATTTGAATGATAGATCATTGAGTTTGATCATTCTGAATTGATTAAAGTTTGAGTATAACTATTCTGAGCTAATTCAGCATTGAGTCTGACTATTTTGACCTAATCAAACATTGAGTCAAACTATTCTAATTTGAATGTTCGATCATTGAGTTTGTTCATTCTGAATTGATCAAAGTTAGAGTATAACTATTCTGAGCTGATTCAGCATTGAGTCTGACTATTTTGACATAATCAAACATTGAGTCAAACTATTCTAATTTGAATGATCGATCATTGAGTTTGATTATTCTTAGTTGATTAAAGTTTGAGTATTACTATTCTGGGCTAATTCAGCATTGAGTCTGACTATCTTGACATAGTCAAACATTGAGTCAAACTATTCTAATTTGAATGATCGATCATTGAGTTTGATCATTCTGAATTGATCAAAGTTTGAGTATAACTATTCTGCGCTGATTCAGCATTGAGTCTGACTATTTTAACATAATCAAACATTGAGTCAAACTATTCTAATTTGAATGATCGATCATTGAGTTTGATTATTCGGAATTAATTTAAGTTGGAGTATAGCTATTCTGAGCTAATTCAGCATTAAGTCTGACTATTTTGACCTAATCAAACCTTGAGTCCAACTATTCTGATTTGAATGATAGATCATTGAGTTTGATTATTCTGAATTGATTAAAGTTTGAGTATAACTATTCTGAACTAATTCAGCATTGAGTCTGACTATTTTGACCTAATCAAACATCTATTCAAACTATTCTGACTTTAAAGTTGATTAAAGTTTGAGTATAACTATTCTGAGCTGATTCATCATTGAGTCTGACTATTTTGACCTAATCGAACATTGAGTCAAACTATTCTGATTTGAATGATCGATCATTGAGTTTGATTATTCTGAATTGATTAAAGTTTGAGTATAACTATTCTGAGCTGATTCAGCATTGAGTCTGACTATTTTGACCTAATCAAACATTGAGTCAAACTATTCTGATTTAAATAATCGATCATTCAGTTTGATTATTCTGAGTTGATTAAAGTTTGAGTATAACTATTCTGGGCTAATTCATAATTGAGTCTGACTATTTTGATCTAATCAAACATTGAGTCAAACTATTCTGATTTAAATGATAGATCATTTAGTTTGATTATTCTGAGTTGATTAAAGTTTGAGTATAACTATTCTGGGCTAATTCATAATTGAGTCGGACTATTTTGACATAATCAAACATTGAGTCAAACTATTCTAATTTGAATGATCGATCATTGAGTTTGATTATTCTGAGTTGATTAAAGTTTGAGTATCACTATTCTGGGCTAATTCAGCATTGAGTCTGACTATCTTGACCTAATCAAACATTGAGTCAAAGTATTCTAATTTGAATGATCGATCATTGAGTTTGATCATTCTGAATTGATTAAAGTTTGAGTATAACTATTCTGAGCTAATTCAGCATTGAGTCTGACTATTTTGACCTAATCAAACATTGAGTCAAACTATTCTAATTTGAATGATCGATCATTGAGTTTGATCATTCTGAATTGATCAAAGTTAGAGTATAACTATTCTGAGCTGATTCAGCATTGAGTCTGACTATTTTAACATAATCAAACATTGAGTCAAACTATTCTAATTTGAATGATCGATCATTGAGTTTGATTATTCTGAGTTGATTAAAGTTTGAGTATCACTATTCTGGGCTAATTCAGCATTGAGTCTGACTATCTTGACATAATCAAACATTGAGTCAAACTATTCTAATTTGAATGATCGATCATTGAGTTTGATCATTCTGAATTGATCAAAGTTTGAGTATAACTATTCTGCGCTGATTCAGCATTGAGTCTGACTATTTTAACATAATCAAACATTGAGTCCAACTATTCTGATTTGAATGATAGATCATTGAGTTTGATTATTCTGAATTGATTAAAGTTTGAGTATAACTATTCTGAACTAATTCAGCATTGAGTCTGACTATTTTGACCTAATCAAACATCTATTCAAACTATTCTGACTTTAAAGTTGATTAAAGTTTGAGTATAACTATTCTGAGCTGATTCATCATTGAGTCTGACTATTTTGACCTAATCGAACATTGAGTCAAACTATTCTGATTTGAATGATCGATCATTGAGTTTGATTATTCTGAATTGATTAAAGTTTGAGTATAACTATTCTGAGCTGATTCAGCATTGAGTCTGACTATTTTGACCTAATCAAACATTGAGTCAAACTATTCTGATTTAAATGATCGATCATTCAGTTTGATTATTCTGAGTTGATTAAAGTTTGAATATAACTCTTCTGGGCTAATTCATAATTGAGTCTGACTATTTTGATCTAATCAAACATTGAGTCAAACTATTCTGATTTAAATGATAGATCATTTAGTTTGATTATTCTGAGTTGATTAAAGTTTGAGTATAACTATTCTGGGCTAATTCATAATTGAGTCTGACTATTTTGACATAATCAAACATTGAGTCAAACTATTCTAATTTGAATGATCGATCATTGAGTTTGATTATTCTGAGTTGATTAAAGTTTGAGTATCACTATTCTGGGCTAATTCAGCATTGAGTCTGACTATCTTGACCTAATCAAACATTGAGTCAAACTATTCTAATTTGAATGATCGATCATTGAGTTTGATCATTCTGAATTGATTAAAGTTTGAGCATAACTATTCTGAGCTAATTCAGCATTGAGTCTGACTATTTTAACATAATCAAACATTGAGTCAAACTATTCTAATTTGAATGATCAATCATTGAGTTTGATTATTCTGAGTTGATTAAAGTTTGAGTATCACTATTCTGGGCTAATTCAGCATTGAGTCTGACTATCTTGACATAATCAAACATTGAGTCAAACTATTCTAATTTGAATGATCGATCATTGAGTTTGATCATTCTGAATTGATCAAAGTTTGAGTATAACTATTCTGGGCTAATTCATAATTGAGTCTGACTATTTTGACATAATCAAACATTGAGTCAAACTATTCTAATTTGAATGATCGATCATTGAGTTTGATTATTCTGAGTTGATTAAAGTTTGAGTATCACTATTCTGGGCTAATTCAGCATTGAGTCTGACTATCTTGACCTAATCAAACATTGAGTCAAACTATTCTAATTTGAATGATCGATCATTGGGTTTGATCATTCTGAATTGATTAAAGTTTGAGTATAACTATTCTGAGCTAATTCAGCATTGAGTCTGACTTTTTTGACCTAATCAAACATTGAATCAAACTATTCTAATTTGAATGATCGATCATTGAGTTTGATCATTCTGAATTGATCAAAGTTTCAGTATAACTATTCTGCGCTGATTCAGCATTGAGTCTGACTATTTTAACATAATCAAACATTGAGTCAAACTATTCTGATTTGAATGATCGATCATTGAGTTTGATTACTCTGGGTTAATTAAAGTTTGAGTATGACTATTCTTAGCTAATTCATAATTGAGCCTGATTATTTTGACTTAATCAAACATTGAGTCAAACTATTCTGATTTGAATGATCGATCATTGAGTTTGATTATTCTGAATTGATTAAAGTTTGAGTATAACTATTCTGAGCTAATTCAGCATTGAGTCTGACTATTTTGACCTAATCAAACATTGAGTCAAACTATTCTGATTTAAATGATCCATCATTGAGTTTGATTATTCTTAGTTGATTAAAGTTTGAGTATAACTATTCTGGGCTAATTCATAATTGAGTCTGACTATTTTGACATAATCAAACATTGAGTCAAACTATTCTAATTTGAATGATCGATCATTGAGTTTGATCATTCGGAATTAATTTGGGTTGGAGTATAGCTATTCTGAGGTAATTCAGCATTAAGTCTGACTATTTTGACCTAATCAAAGATTGAGTCAAACTATTCTCATTTGATAATCGATCATTGAGTTTGATTATTCTGAGTTGATTAAAGTTTGAGTATAACTATTCTGAGCTAATTCGGCATTGAGTCTGACTATTTTGACCTAATCAAACATTGAGTCAAACTAATCTGATTTGAATGGTGGATCATTTAGTTTGATTATTCTGAGTTGATTAAAGTTTGAGTATAACTATTCTGGGCTAATTGATAATTGAGTCTGACTATTTTGACATAATCAAACATTGAGTCAAACTATTCTAATTTGAATGATCGATCATTGAGTTTGATTATTCGGAATTAATTTAAGTTGGAGTATAGCTATTCTGAGCTAATTCAGCATTAAGTCTGACTATTTTGACCTAATCAAACCTTGAGTCCAACTATTCTAATTTGAATGATAGATCATTGAGTTTGATTATTCTGAATTGATTAAAGTTTGAGTATAACTATTCTGAACTAATTCAGCATTGAGTCTGACTATTTTGACCTAATCAAACATCTATTCAAACTATTCTGACTTTAAAGTTGACTAAAGTTAGAGTATAACTATTCTGAGCTGATTCATCATTGAGTCTGACTATTTTGACCTAATCGAACATTGAGTCAAAATATTCTGATTTGAATGATCGATCATTGAGTTTGATTATTCTGAATTGATTAAAGTTTGAGTATAACTATTCTGAGCTGATTTAGCATTGAGTCGGACTATTTTGACCTAATCAAACATTGAGTCAAACTATCCTGATTTAAATGATCGATCATTCAGTTTGATTATTCTGAATTGATCAAAGTTTGAGTATAACTATTCTGGGCTAATTCATAATTGAGTCGGACTATTTTGACATAATCAAACATTGAGTCAAACTATTCTAATTTGAATGATCGATCATTGAGTTTGATTATTCTGAGTTGATTAAAGTTTGAGTATCACTATTCTGGGCTAATTCAGCATTGAGTCTGACTATCTTGACCTAATCAAACATTGAGTCAAACTATTCTAATTTGAATGATCGATCATTGAGTTTGATCATTCTGAATTGATTAAAGTTTGAGCATAACTATTCTGAGCTAATTCAGCATTGAGTCTGACTATTTTGACCTAATCAAACATTGAGTCAAACTATTCTAATTTGAATGATCGATCATTGAGTTTGATCATTCTGAATTGATCAAAGTTAGAGTATAACTATTCTGAGCTGATTCAGCATTGAGTCTGACTATTTTAACATAATCAAACATTGAGTCAAACTATTCTAATTTGAATGATCGATCATTGAGTTTGATTATTCTGAGTTGATTAAAGTTTGAGTATCACTATTCTGGGCTAATTCAGCATTGAGTCTGACTATCTTGACATAATCAAACATTGAGTCAAACTATTCTAATTTGAATGATCGATCATTGAGTTTGATCATTCTGAATTGATCAAAGTTTGAGTATAACTATTCTGCGCTGATTCAGCATTGAGTCTGACTATTTTAACATAATCAAACATTGAGTCAAACTATTCTGATTTGAATGATCAATCATTGAGTTTGATTACTCTGGATTAATTAAAGTTTGAGTATGACTATTCTTAGCTAATTCATAATTGAGTCTGACTATTTTGACTTAATCAAACATTGAGTCAAACTATTCTGATTTGAATGATCGATCATTGAGTTTGATTATTCTGAATTGATTAAAGTTTGAGTATAACTATTCTGAGCTAATTCAGCATTGAGTCTGACTATTTTGACCTAATCAAACATTGAGTCAAACTATTCTGATTTAAATGATCCATCATTGAGTTTGATTATTCTTAGTTGATTAAAGTTTGAGCATAACTATTCTGGGCTAATTCATAATTGAGTCTGACTATTTTGACATAATCAAACATTGAGTCAAACTATTCTAATTTGAATGATCGATCATTGAGTTTGATTATTCGGGATTAATTTAAGTTGGAGAATAGCTATTCTGAGCTAATTCAGCATTAAGTCTGACTATTTTGACCTAATCAAACCTTGAGTCAAACTATTCTAATTTGAATGATAGATCATTTAGTTTGATTATTCTGAATTGATTAAAGTTTGAGTATAACTATTCTGAACTAATTCAGCATTGAGTCTGACTATTTTGACCTAATCAAACATCTATTCAAACTATTCTGACTTTAAAGTTGATTAAAGTTAGAGTATCACTATTCTGAGCTGATTCAGCATTGAGTCTGACTATCTTGACATAATCAAACATTGAGTCAAACTATTCTAATTTGAATGATCGATCATTGAGTTTGATCATTCTGAATTGATCAAAGTTTGAGTATAACTATTCTGGGCTAATTCATAATTGAGTCTGACTATTTTGACATAATCAAACATTGAGTCAAACTATTCTAATTTGAATGATCGATCATTGAGTTTGATTATTCTGAGTTGATTAAAGTTTGAGTATCACTATTCTGGGCTAATTCAGCATTGAGTCTGACTATCTTGACCTAATCAAACATTGAGTCAAACTATTCTAATTTGAATGATCGATCATTGGGTTTGATCATTCTGAATTGATTAAAGTTTGAGTATAACTATTCTGAGCTAATTCAGCATTGAGTCTGACTATTTTGACCTCATCAAACATTGAGTCAAACTATTCTAATTTGAATGATCGATCATTGAGTTTGATCATTCTGAATTGATCAAAGTTTCAGTATAACTATTCTGCGCTGATTCAGCATTGAGTCTGACTATTTTAACATAATCAAACATTGAGTCAAACTATTCTGATTTGAATGATCGATCATTGAGTTTGATTACTCTGGGTTAATTAAAGTTTGAGTATGACTATTCTTAGCTAATTCATAATTGAGCCTGATTATTTTGACTTAATCAAACATTGAGTCAAACTATTCTGATTTGAATGATCGATCATTGAGTTTGATTATTCTGAATTGATTAAAGTTTGAGTATAACTATTCTGAGCTAATTCAGCATTGAGTCTGACTATTTTGACCTAATCAAACATTGAGTCAAACTATTCTGATTTAAATGATCCATCATTGAGTTTGATTATTCTTAGTTGATTAAAGTTTGAGTATAACTATTCTGGGCTAATTCATAATTGAGTCTGACTATTTTGACATAATCAAACATTGAGTCAAACTATTCTAATTTGAATGATCGATCATTGAGTTTGATCATTCGGAATTAATTTGGGTTGGAGTATAGCTATTCTGAGGTAATTCAGCATTAAGTCTGACTATTTTGACCTAATCAAAGATTGAGTCAAACTATTCTCATTTGATAATCGATCATTGAGTTTGATTATTCTGAGTTGATTAAAGTTTGAGTATAACTATTCTGAGCTAATTCGGCATTGAGTCTGACTATTTTGACCTAATCAAACATTGAGTCAAACTAATCTGATTTGAATGGTCGATCATTTAGTTTGATTATTCTGAGTTGATTAAAGTTTGAGTATAACTATTCTGGGCTAATTGATAATTGAGTCTGACTATTTTGACATAATCAAACATTGAGTCAAACTATTCTAATTTGAATGATCGATCATTGAGTTTGATTATTCTGAATTAATTTAAGTTGGAGTATAGCTATTCTGAGCTAATTCAGCATTAAGTCTGACTATTTTGACCTAATCAAACCTTGAGTCCAACTATTCTAATTTGAATGATAGATCATTGAGTTTGATTATTCTGAATTGATTAAAGTTTGAGTATAACTATTCTGAACTAATTCAGCATTGAGTCTGACTATTTTGACCTAATCAAACATCTATTCAAACTATTCTGACTTTAAAGTTGACTAAAGTTAGAGTATAACTATTCTGAGCTGATTCATCATTGAGTCTGACTATTTTGACCTAATCGAACATTGAGTCAAAATATTCTGATTTGAATGATCGATCATTGAGTTTGATTATTCTGAATTGATTAAAGTTTGAGTATAACTATTCTGAGCTGATTCAGCATTGAGTCTGACTATTTTGACCTAATCAAACATTGAGTCAAACTATTCTGATTTAAATGATCGATCATTCAGTTTGATTATTCTGAATTGATCAAAGTTTGAGTATAACTATTATGGGCTAATTCATAATTGAGTCGGACTATTTTGACATAATCAAACATTGAGTCAAACTATTCTAATTTGAATGATCGATCATTGAGTTTGATTATTCTGAGTTGATTAAAGTTTGAGTATCACTATTCTGGGCTAATTCAGCATTGAGTCTGACTATCTTGACCTAATCAAACATTGAGTCAAACTATTCTAATTTGAATGATCGATCATTGAGTTTGATCATTCTGAATTGATTAAAGTTTGAGCATAACTATTCTGAGCTAATTCAGCATTGAGTCTGACTATTTTGACCTAATCAAACATTGAGTCAAACTATTCTAATTTGAATGATCGATCATTGAGTTTGATCATTCTGAATTGATCAAAGTTAGAGTATAACTATTCTGAGCTGATTCAGGATTGAGTCTGACTATTTTAACATAATCAAACATTGAGTCAAACTATTCTAATTTGAATGATCGATCATTGAGTTTGATTATTCTGAGTTGATTAAAGTTTGAGTATCACTATTCTGGGCTAATTCAGCATTGAGTCTGACTATCTTGACATACTCAAACATTGAGTCAAACTATTCTAATTTGAATGATCGATCATTGAGTTTGATCATTCTGAATTGATCAAAGTTTGAGTATAACTATTCTGCGCTGATTCAGCATTGAGTCTGACTATTTTAACATAATCAAACATTGAGTCAAACTATTCTGATTTGAATGATCGATCATTGAGTTTGATTACTCTGGATTAATTAAAGTTTGAGTATGACTATTCTTAGCTAATTCATAATTGAGTCTGACTATTTTGACTTAATCAAACATTGAGTCAAACTATTCTGATTTGAATGATCCATCATTGAGTTTGATTATTCTGAATTGATTAAAGTTTGAGTATAACTATTCTGAGCTAATTCAGCATTGAGTCTGACTATTTTGACCTAATCAAACATTGAGTCAAACTATTCTGATTTAAATGATCCATCATTGAGTTTGATTATTCTTAGTTGATTAAAGTTTGAGCATAACTATTCTGGGCTAATTCATAATTGAGTCTGACTATTTTGACATAATCAAACATTGAGTCAAACTATTCTAATTTGAATGATCGATCATTGAGTTTGATTATTCGGGATTAATTTAAGTTGGAGAATAGCTATTCTGAGCTAATTCAGCATTAAGTCTGACTATTTTGACCTAATCAAACCTTGAGTCAAACTATTCTAATTTGAATGATAGATCATTGAGTTTGATTATTCTGAATTGATTAAAGTTTGAGTATAACTATTCTGAACTAATTCAGCATTGAGTCTGACTATTTTGACCTAATCAAACATCTATTCAAACTATTCTGACTTTAAAGTTGATTAAAGTTAGAGTATAACTATTCTGAGCTGATTCATCATTGAGTCTGACTATTTTGACCTAATCGAACATTGAGTCAAACTATTCTGATTTGAATGATCGATCATTGAGTTTGATTATTCTGAATTGATTAAAGTTTGAGTATAACTATTCTGAGCTGATTCAGCATTGAGTCTGACTATTTTGACCTAATCAAACATTGAGTCAAACTATTCTGATTTAAATGATCGATCATTCAGTTTGATTATTCTGAATTGATCAAAGTTTGAGTATAACTATTCTGGGCTAATTCATAATTGAGTCTGACTATTTTGACATAATCAAACAATGAGTCAAACTATTCTAATTTGAATGATCGATCATTGAGTTTGATTATTCTGAGTTGATTAAAGTTTGAGTATCACTATTCTGGGCTAATTCAGCATTGAGTCTGACTATCTTGACCTAATCAAACATTGAGTCAAACTATTCTAATTTGAATGATCGATCATTGAGTTTGATCATTCTGAATTGATTAAAGTTTGAGTATAACTATTCTGAGCTAATTCGGCATTGAGTCTGACTATTTTGACCTAATCAAACATTGAGTCAAACTATTCTAATTTGAATGATCGATCATTGAGTTTGATCATTCTGAATTGATCAAAGTTAGAGTATAACTATTCTGAGCTGATTCAGCATTGAGTCTGACTATTTTAACATAATCAAACATTGAGTCAAACTATTCTAATTTGAATGATCGATCATTGAGTTTGATTATTCTGAGTTGATTAAAGTTTGAGTATCACTATTCTGGGCTAATTCAGCATTGAGTCTGACTATCTTGACATAATCAAACATTGAGTCAAACTATTCTAATTTGAATGATCGATCATTGAGTTTGATCATTCTGAATTGATCAAAGTTTCAGTATAACTATTCTGCGCTGATTCAGCATTGAGTCTGACTATTTTAACATAATCAAACATTGAGTCAAACTATTCTGATTTGAATGATCGATCATTGAGTTTGATTACTCTGGGTTAATTAAAGTTTGAGTATGACTATTCTTAGCTAATTCATAATTGAGTCTGATTATTTTGACTTAATCAAACATTGAGTCAAACTATTCTGATTTGAATGATCGATCATTGAGTTTGATTATTCTGAATTGATTAAAGTTTGAGTATAACTATTCCGGGCTAATTCATAATTGAGTCTGACTATTTTGACATAATCAAACATTGAGTCAAACTATTCTAATTTGAATGATCGATCATTGAGTTTGATCATTCGGAATTGATTTGGGTTGGAGTATAGCTATTCTGAGCTAATTCAGCATTAAGTCTGACTATTTTGACCTAATCAAAGATTGAGTCAAACTATTCTCATTTGATAATCGATCATTGAGTTTGATCATTCTGAATTGATCAAAGTTACAGTATAACTATTCTGAGCTGATTCAGCATTGAGTCTGACTATTTTAACATAATCAAACATTGAGTCAAACTATTCTAATTTGAATGATGGATCATTGAGTTTGATTATTCTGAGTTGATTAAAGTTTGAGTATCACTATTCTGGGCTAATTCAGCATTGAGTCTGACTATCTTGACATAATCAAACATTGAGTCAAACTATTCTAATTTGAATGATCGATCATTGAGTTTGATTATTCTGAGTTGATTAAAGTTTGAGTATCACTATTCTGGGCTAATTCAGCATTGAGTCTGACTATCTTGACATAATCAAACATTTAGTCAAACTATTCTAATTTGAATGATCGATCATTGAGTTTGATCATTCTGAATTGATCAAAGTTTGAGTATAACTATTCTGCGCTGATTCAGCATTGAGTCTGACTATTTTAACATAATCAAACATTGAGTCAAACTATTCTGATTTGAATGATCGATCATTGAGTTTGATTACTCTGGATTAATTAAAGTTTGAGTATGACTATTCTTAGCTAATTCATAATTGAGTCTGACTATTTTGACTTAATCAAACTTTGAGTCAAACTATTCTGATTTGAATGATCGATCATTGAGTTTGATTATTCTGAATTGATTAAAGTTTGAGTATAACTATTATGAGCTAATTCAGCATTGAGTCTGACTATTTTGACCTAATCAAACATTGAGTCAAACTATTCTAATTTGAATGATCGATCATTGAGTTTGATTATTCTGAGTTGATTAAAGTTTGAGTATAACTATTATGAGCTAATTCAGCATTGAGTCTGACTATTTTGACCTAATCAAACATTGAGTCAAACTATTCTAATTTGAATGATCGATCATTGAGTTTGATCATTCTGAATTGATTAAAGTTTGAGTATAACTATTCTGAGCTAATTCAGCATTGAGTCTGACTATTTTGACCTAATCAAACATTGAGTCAAACTATTCTAATTTGAATGATCGATCATTGAGTTTGATCATTCTGAATTGATCAAAGTTAGAGTATAACTATTCTGAGCTGATTCAGCATTGAGTCTGACTATTTTAACATAATCAAACATTGAGTCAAACTATTCTAATTTGAATGATCGATCATTGAGTTTGATTATTCTGAGTTGATTAAAGTTTGAGTATTACTATTCTGGGCTAATTCAGCATTGAGTCTGACTATCTTGACATAGTCAAACATTGAGTCAAACTATTCTAATTTGAATGATCGATCATTGAGTTTGATCATTCTGAATTGATCAAAGTTTGAGTATAACTATTCTGCGCTGATTCAGCATTGAGTCTGACTATTTTAACATAATCAAACATTGAGTCAAACTATTCTAATTTGAATGATCGATCATTGAGTTTGATTATTCGGAATTAATTTAAGTTGGAGTATAGCTATTCTGAGCTAATTCAGCATTAAGTCTGACTATTTTGACCTAATCAAACCTTGAGTCCAACTATTCTGATTTGAATGATAGATCATTGAGTTTGATTATTCTGAATTGATTAAAGTTTGAGTATAACTATTCTGAACTAATTCAGCATTGAGTCTGACTATTTTGACCTAATCAAACATCTATTCAAACTATTCTGACTTTAAAGTTGATTAAAGTTTGAGTATAACTATTCTGAGCTGATTCATCATTGAGTCTGACTATTTTGACCTAATCGAACATTGAGTCAAACTATTCTGATTTGAATGATCGATCATTGAGTTTGATTATTCTGAATTGATTAAAGTTTGAGTATAACTATTCTGAGCTGATTCAGCATTGAGTCTGACTATTTTGACCTAATCAAACATTGAGTCAAACTATTCTGATTTAAATAATCGATCATTCAGTTTGATTATTCTGAGTTGATTAAAGTTTGAGTATAACTATTCTGGGCTAATTCATAATTGAGTCTGACTATTTTGATCTAATCAAACATTGAGTCAAACTATTCTGATTTAAATGATAGATCATTTAGTTTGATTATTCTGAGTTGATTAAAGTTTGAGTATAACTATTCTGGGCTAATTCATAATTGAGTCGGACTATTTTGACATAATCAAACATTGAGTCAAACTATTCTAATTTGAATGATCGATCATTGAGTTTGATTATTCTGAGTTGATTAAAGTTTGAGTATCACTATTCTGGGCTAATTCAGCATTGAGTCTGACTATCTTGACCTAATCAAACATTGAGTCAAACTATTCTAATTTGAATGATCGATCATTGAGTTTGATCATTCTGAATTGATTAAAGTTTGAGTATAACTATTCTGAGCTAATTCAGCATTGAGTCTGACTATTTTGACCTAATCAAACATTGAGTCAAACTATTCTAATTTGAATGATCGATCATTGAGTTTGATCATTCTGAATTGATCAAAGTTAGAGTATAACTATTCTGAGCTGATTCAGCATTGAGTCTGACTATTTTAACATAATCAAACATTGAGTCAAACTATTCTAATTTGAATGATCGATCATTGAGTTTGATTATTCTGAGTTGATTAAAGTTTGAGTATCACTATTCTGGGCTAATTCAGCATTGAGTCTGACTATCTTGACATAATCAAACATTGAGTCAAACTATTCTAATTTGAATGATCGATCATTGAGTTTGATCATTCTGAATTGATCAAAGTTTGAGTATAACTATTCTGCGCTGATTCAGCATTGAGTCTGACTATTTTAACATAATCAAACATTGAGTCCAACTATTTCGATTTGAATGATAGATCATTGAGTTTGATTATTCTGAATTGATTAAAGTTCGAGTATAACTATTCTGAACTAATTCAGCATTGAGTCTGACTATTTTGACCTAATCAAACATTGTCTCAAACTATTCTGATTTAAATGATCGATCATTCAGTTTGATTATTCTGAGTTGATTAAAGTTTGAGTATAACTATTCTGGGCTAATTCATAATTGAGTCTGACTATTTTGATCTAATCAAACATTGAGTCAAACTATTCTGATTTAAATGATAGATCATTTAGTTTGATTATTCTGAGTTGATTAAAGTTTGAGTATAACTATTCTGGGCTAATTCATAATTGAGTCTGACTATTTTGACATAATCAAACATTGAGTCAAACTATTCTAATTTGAATGATCGATCATTGAGTTTGATTATTCTGAGTTGATTAAAGTTTGAGTATCACTATTCTGGGCTAATTCAGCATTGAGTCTGACTATCTTGACCTAATCAAACATTGAGTCAAACTATTCTAATTTGAATGATCGATCATTGAGTTTGATTATTCTGAGTTGATTAAAGTTTGAGTATAACTATTCTGGGCTAATTCATAATTGAGTCTGACTATTTTGACATAATCAAACATTGAGTCAAACTATTCTAATTTGAATGATCGATCATTGAGTTTGATTATTCTGAGTTGATTAAAGTTTGAGTATCACTATTCTGCGCTAATTCAGCATTGAGTCTGACTATCTTGACCTAATCAAACATTGAGTCAAACTATTCTAATTTGAATGATCGATCATTGAGTTTGATCATTCTGAATTGATTAAAGTTTGAGTATAACTATTCTTAGCTAATACAGCATTGAGTCTGACTATTTTGACCTAATCAAACATTGAGTCAAACTATTCTAATTTGAATGATCGATCATTGAGTTTGATCATTCTGAATTGATCAAAGTTAGAGTATAACTATTCTGAGCTGATTCAGCATTGAGTCTGACTATTTTAACATAATCAAACATTGAGTCAAACTATTCTAATTTGAATGATCGATCATTGAGTTTGATTATTCTGAGTTGATTAAAGTTTGAGTATCACTATTCTGGGCTAATTCAGCATTGAGTCTGACTATCTTGACATAATCAAACATTGAGTCAAACTATTCTAATTTGAATGATCGATCATTGAGTTTGATCATTCTGAATTGATCAAAGTTTCAGTATAACTATTCTGCGCTGATTCAGCATTGAGTCTGACTATTTTAACATAATCAAACATTGAGTCAAACTATTCTGATTTGAATGATCGATCATTGAGTTTGATTACTCTGGGTTAATTAAAGTTTGAGTATGACTATTCTTAGCTAATTCATAATTGAGTCTGATTATTTTGACTTAATCAAACATTGAGTCAAACTATTCTGATTTGAATGATCGATCATTGAGTTTGATTATTCTGAATTGATTAAAGTTTGAGTATAACTATTCCGGGCTAATTCATAATTGAGTCTGACTATTTTGACATAATCAAACATTGAGTCAAACTATTCTAATTTGAATGATCGATCATTGAGTTTGATCATTCGGAATTAATTTGGGTTGGAGTATAGCTATTCTGAGCTAATTCAGCATTAAGTCTGACTATTTTGACCTAATCAAAGATTGAGTCAAACTATTCTCATTTGATAATCGATCATTGAGTTTGATCATTCTGAATTGATCAAAGTTACAGTATAACTATTCTGAGCTGATTCAGCATTGAGTCTGACTATTTTAACATAATCAAACATTGAGTCAAACTATTCTAATTTGAATGATGGATCATTGAGTTTGATTATTCTGAGTTGATTAAAGTTTGAGTATCACTATTCTGGGCTAATTCAGCATTGAGTCTGACTATCTTGACATAATCAAACATTGAGTCAAACTATTCTAATTTGAATGATCGATCATTGAGTTTGATTATTCTGAGTTGATTAAAGTTTGAGTATCACTATTCTGGGCTAATTCAGCATTGAGTCTGACTATCTTGACATAATCAAACATTTAGTCAAACTATTCTAATTTGAATGATCGATCATTGAGTTTGATCATTCTGAATTGATCAAAGTTTGAGTATAACTATTCTGCGCTGATTCAGCATTGAGTCTGACTATTTTAACATAATCAAACATTGAGTCAAACTATTCTGATTTGAATGATCGATCATTGAGTTTGATTACTCTGGATTAATTAAAGTTTGAGTATGACTATTCTTAGCTAATTCATAATTGAGTCTGACTATTTTGACTTAATCAAACTTTGAGTCAAACTATTCTGATTTGAATGATCGATCATTGAGTTTGATTATTCTGAATTGATTAAAGTTTGAGTATAACTATTATGAGCTAATTCAGCATTGAGTCTGACTATTTTGACCTAATCAAACATTGAGTCAAACTATTCTAATTTGAATGATCGATCATTGAGTTTGATTATTCTGAGTTGATTAAAGTTTGAGTATAACTATTATGAGCTAATTCAGCATTGAGTCTGACTATTTTGACCTAATCAAACATTGAGTCAAACTATTCTAATTTGAATGATCGATCATTGAGTTTGATCATTCTGAATTGATTAAAGTTTGAGTATAACTATTCTGAGCTAATTCAGCATTGAGTCTGACTATTTTGACCTAATCAAACATTGAGTCAAACTATTCTAATTTGAATGATCGATCATTGAGTTTGATCATTCTGAATTGATCAAAGTTAGAGTATAACTATTCTGAGCTGATTCAGCATTGAGTCTGACTATTTTAACATAATCAAACATTGAGTCAAACTATTCTAATTTGAATGATCGATCATTGAGTTTGATTATTCTGAGTTGATTAAAGTTTGAGTATTACTATTCTGGGCTAATTCAGCATTGAGTCTGACTATCTTGACATAGTCAAACATTGAGTCAAACTATTCTAATTTGAATGATCGATCATTGAGTTTGATCATTCTGAATTGATCAAAGTTTGAGTATAACTATTCTGCGCTGATTCAGCATTGAGTCTGACTATTTTAACATAATCAAACATTGAGTCAAACTATTCTAATTTGAATGATCGATCATTGAGTTTGATTATTCGGAATTAATTTAAGTTGGAGTATAGCTATTCTGAGCTAATTCAGCATTAAGTCTGACTATTTTGACCTAATCAAACCTTGAGTCCAACTATTCTGATTTGAATGATAGATCATTGAGTTTGATTATTCTGAATTGATTAAAGTTTGAGTATAACTATTCTGAACTAATTCAGCATTGAGTCTGACTATTTTGACCTAATCAAACATCTATTCAAACTATTCTGACTTTAAAGTTGATTAAAGTTTGAGTATAACTATTCTGAGCTGATTCATCATTGAGTCTGACTATTTTGACCTAATCGAACATTGAGTCAAACTATTCTGATTTGAATGATCGATCATTGAGTTTGATTATTCTGAATTGATTAAAGTTTGAGTATAACTATTCTGAGCTGATTCAGCATTGAGTCTGACTATTTTGACCTAATCAAACATTGAGTCAAACTATTCTGATTTAAATAATCGATCATTCAGTTTGATTATTCTGAGTTGATTAAAGTTTGAGTATAACTATTCTGGGCTAATTCATAATTGAGTCTGACTATTTTGATCTAATCAAACATTGAGTCAAACTATTCTGATTTAAATGATAGATCATTTAGTTTGATTATTCTGAGTTGATTAAAGTTTGAGTATAACTATTCTGGGCTAATTCATAATTGAGTCGGACTATTTTGACATAATCAAACATTGAGTCAAACTATTCTAATTTGAATGATCGATCATTGAGTTTGATTATTCTGAGTTGATTAAAGTTTGAGTATCACTATTCTGGGCTAATTCAGCATTGAGTCTGACTATCTTGACCTAATCAAACATTGAGTCAAACTATTCTAATTTGAATGATCGATCATTGAGTTTGATCATTCTGAATTGATTAAAGTTTGAGTATAACTATTCTGAGCTAATTCAGCATTGAGTCTGACTATTTTGACCTAATCAAACATTGAGTCAAACTATTCTAATTTGAATGATCGATCATTGAGTTTGATCATTCTGAATTGATCAAAGTTAGAGTATAACTATTCTGAGCTGATTCAGCATTGAGTCTGACTATTTTAACATAATCAAACATTGAGTCAAACTATTCTAATTTGAATGATCGATCATTGAGTTTGATTATTCTGAGTTGATTAAAGTTTGAGTATCACTATTCTGGGCTAATTCAGCATTGAGTCTGACTATCTTGACATAATCAAACATTGAGTCAAACTATTCTAATTTGAATGATCGATCATTGAGTTTGATCATTCTGAATTGATCAAAGTTTGAGTATAACTATTCTGCGCTGATTCAGCATTGAGTCTGACTATTTTAACATAATCAAACATTGAGTCCAACTATTTCGATTTGAATGATAGATCATTGAGTTTGATTATTCTGAATTGATTAAAGTTCGAGTATAACTATTCTGAACTAATTCAGCATTGAGTCTGACTATTTTGACCTAATCAAACATTGTCTCAAACTATTCTGATTTAAATGATCGATCATTCAGTTTGATTATTCTGAGTTGATTAAAGTTTGAGTATAACTATTCTGGGCTAATTCATAATTGAGTCTGACTATTTTGATCTAATCAAACATTGAGTCAAACTATTCTGATTTAAATGATAGATCATTTAGTTTGATTATTCTGAGTTGATTAAAGTTTGAGTATAACTATTCTGGGCTAATTCATAATTGAGTCTGACTATTTTGACATAATCAAACATTGAGTCAAACTATTCTAATTTGAATGATCGATCATTGAGTTTGATTATTCTGAGTTGATTAAAGTTTGAGTATCACTATTCTGGGCTAATTCAGCATTGAGTCTGACTATCTTGACCTAATCAAACATTGAGTCAAACTATTCTAATTTGAATGATCGATCATTGAGTTTGATTATTCTGAGTTGATTAAAGTTTGAGTATAACTATTCTGGGCTAATTCATAATTGAGTCTGACTATTTTGACATAATCAAACATTGAGTCAAACTATTCTAATTTGAATGATCGATCATTGAGTTTGATTATTCTGAGTTGATTAAAGTTTGAGTATCACTATTCTGCGCTAATTCAGCATTGAGTCTGACTATCTTGACCTAATCAAACATTGAGTCAAACTATTCTAATTTGAATGATCGATCATTGAGTTTGATCATTCTGAATTGATTAAAGTTTGAGTATAACTATTCTTAGCTAATACAGCATTGAGTCTGACTATTTTGACCTAATCAAACATTGAGTCAAACTATTCTAATTTGAATGATCGATCATTGAGTTTGATCATTCTGAATTGATCAAAGTTAGAGTATAACTATTCTGAGCTGATTCAGCATTGAGTCTGACTATTTTGACCTAATCAAACATTGAGTCAAACTATTCTAATTTGAATGATCGATCATTGAGTTTGATCATTCTGAATTGATCAAAGTTAGAGTATCACTATTCTGGGCTAATTCAGCATTGAGTCTGACTATCTTGACATAATCAAACATTTAGTCAAACTATTCTAATTTGAATGATCGATCATTGAGTTTGATCATTCTGAATTGATCAAAGTTTGAGTATAACTATTCTGCGCTGATTCAGCATTGAGTCTGACTAATTTAACATAATCAAACATTGAGTCAAACTATTCTGATTTGAATGATCGATCATTGAGTTTGATTACTCTGGATTAATTAAAGTTTGAGTATGACTATTCTTAGCTAATTCATAATTGAGTCTGACTATTTTGACTTAATCAAACTTTGAGTCAAACTATTCTGATTTGAATGATCGATCATTGAGTTTGATTATTCTGAATTGATTAAAGTTTGAGTATAACTATTATGAGCTAATTCAGCATTGAGTCTGACTATTTTGACCTAATCAAACATTGAGTCAAACTATTCTAATTTGAATGATCGATCATTGAGTTTGATTATTCTGAGTTGATTAAAGTTTGAGTATAACTATTATGAGCTAATTCAGCATTGAGTCTGACTATTTTGACCTAATCAAACATTGAGTCAAACTATTCTAATTTGAATGATCGATCATTGAGTTTGATCATTCTGAATTGATTAAAGTTTGAGTATAACTATTCTGAGCTAATTCAGCATTGAGTCTGACTATTTTGACCTAATCAAACATTGAGTCAAACTATTCTAATTTGAATGATCGATCATTGAGTTTGATCATTCTGAATTGATCAAAGTTAGAGTATAACTATTCTGAGCTGATTCAGCATTGAGTCTGACTATTTTAACATAATCAAACATTGAGTCAAACTATTCTAATTTGAATGATCGATCATTGAGTTTGATTATTCTGAGTTGATTAAAGTTTGAGTATTACTATTCTGGGCTAATTCAGCATTGAGTCTGACTATCTTGACATAGTCAAACATTGAGTCAAACTATTCTAATTTGAATGATCGATCATTGAGTTTGATCATTCTGAATTGATCAAAGTTTGAGTATAACTATTCTGCGCTGATTCAGCATTGAGTCTGACTATTTTAACATAATCAAACATTGAGTCAAACTATTCTAATTTGAATGATCGATCATTGAGTTTGATTATTCGGAATTAATTTAAGTTGGAGTATAGCTATTCTGAGCTAATTCAGCATTAAGTCTGACTATTTTGACCTAATCAAACCTTGAGTCCAACTATTCTGATTTGAATGATAGATCATTGAGTTTGATTATTCTGAATTGATTAAAGTTTGAGTATAACTATTCTGAACTAATTCAGCATTGAGTCTGACTATTTTGACCTAATCAAACATCTATTCAAACTATTCTGACTTTAAAGTTGATTAAAGTTTGAGTATAACTATTCTGAGCTGATTCATCATTGAGTCTGACTATTTTGACCTAATCGAACATTGAGTCAAACTATTCTGATTTGAATGATCGATCATTGAGTTTGATTATTCTGAATTGATTAAAGTTTGAGTATAACTATTCTGAGCTGATTCAGCATTGAGTCTGACTATTTTGACCTAATCAAACATTGAGTCAAACTATTCTGATTTAAATAATCGATCATTCAGTTTGATTATTCTGAGTTGATTAAAGTTTGAGTATAACTATTCTGGGCTAATTCATAATTGAGTCTGACTATTTTGATCTAATCAAACATTGAGTCAAACTATTCTGATTTAAATGATAGATCATTTAGTTTGATTATTCTGAGTTGATTAAAGTTTGAGTATAACTATTCTGGGCTAATTCATAATTGAGTCGGACTATTTTGACATAATCAAACATTGAGTCAAACTATTCTAATTTGAATGATCGATCATTGAGTTTGATTATTCTGAGTTGATTAAAGTTTGAGTATCACTATTCTGGGCTAATTCAGCATTGAGTCTGACTATCTTGACCTAATCAAACATTGAGTCAAACTATTCTAATTTGAATGATCGATCATTGAGTTTGATCATTCTGAATTGATTAAAGTTTGAGTATAACTATTCTGAGCTAATTCAGCATTGAGTCTGACTATTTTGACCTAATCAAACATTGAGTCAAACTATTCTAATTTGAATGATCGATCATTGAGTTTGATCATTCTGAATTGATCAAAGTTAGAGTATAACTATTCTGAGCTGATTCAGCATTGAGTCTGACTATTTTAACATAATCAAACATTGAGTCAAACTATTCTAATTTGAATGATCGATCATTGAGTTTGATTATTCTGAGTTGATTAAAGTTTGAGTATCACTATTCTGGGCTAATTCAGCATTGAGTCTGACTATCTTGACATAATCAAACATTGAGTCAAACTATTCTAATTTGAATGATCGATCATTGAGTTTGATCATTCTGAATTGATCAAAGTTTGAGTATAACTATTCTGCGCTGATTCAGCATTGAGTCTGACTATTTTAACATAATCAAACATTGAGTCCAACTATTTCGATTTGAATGATAGATCATTGAGTTTGATTATTCTGAATTGATTAAAGTTCGAGTATAACTATTCTGAACTAATTCAGCATTGAGTCTGACTATTTTGACCTAATCAAACATCTATTCAAACTATTCTGACTTTAAAGTTGATTAAAGTTTGAGTATAACTATTCTGAGCTGATTCATCATTGAGTCTGACTATTTTGACCTAATCGAACATTGAGTCAAACTATTCTGATTTGAATGATCGATCATTGAGTTTGATTATTCTGAATTGATTAAAGTTTGAGTATAACTATTCTGAGCTGATTCAGCATTGAGTCTGACTATTTTGACCTAATCAAACATTGAGTCAAACTATTCTGATTTAAATGATCGATCATTCAGTTTGATTATTCTGAGTTGATTAAAGTTTGAGTATAACTATTCTGGGCTAATTCATAATTGAGTCTGACTATTTTGATCTAATCAAACATTGAGTCAAACTATTCTGATTTAAATGATAGATCATTTAGTTTGATTATTCTGAGTTGATTAAAGTTTGAGTATAACTATTCTGGGCTAATTCATAATTGAGTCGGACTATTTTGACATAATCAAACATTGAGTCAAACTATTCTAATTTGAATGATCGATCATTGAGTTTGATTATTCTGAGTTGATTAAAGTTTGAGTATCACTATTCTGGGCTAATTCAGCATTGAGTCTGACTATCTTGACCTAATCAAACATTGAGTCAAACTATTCTAATTTGAATGATCGATCATTGAGTTTGATCATTCTGAATTGATTAAAGTTTGAGTATAACTATTCTGAGCTAATTCAGCATTGAGTCTGACTATTTTGACCTAATCAAACATTGAGTCAAACTATTCTAATTTGAATGATCGATCATTGAGTTTGATCATTCTGAATTGATCAAAGTTAGAGTATAACTATTCTGAGCTGATTCAGCATTGAGTCTGACTATTTTAACATAATCAAACATTGAGTCAAACTATTCTAATTTGAATGATCGATCATTGAGTTTGATTATTCTGAGTTGATTAAAGTTTGAGTATCACTATTCTGGGCTAATTCAGCATTGAGTCTGACTATCTTGACATAATCAAACATTGAGTCAAACTATTCTAATTTGAATGATCGATCATTGAGTTTGATCATTCTGAATTGATCAAAGTTTGAGTATAACTATTCTGCGCTGATTCAGCATTGAGTCTGACTATTTTAACATAATCAAACATTGAGTCCAACTATTTCGATTTGAATGATAGATCATTGAGTTTGATTATTCTGAATTGATTAAAGTTCGAGTATAACTATTCTGAACTAATTCAGCATTGAGTCTGACTATTTTGACCTAATCAAACATTGTCTCAAACTATTCTGATTTAAATGATCGATCATTCAGTTTGATTATTCTGAGTTGATTAAAGTTTGAGTATAACTATTCTGGGCTAATTCATAATTGAGTCTGACTATTTTGATCTAATCAAACATTGAGTCAAACTATTCTGATTTAAATGATAGATCATTTAGTTTGATTATTCTGAGTTGATTAAAGTTTGAGTATAACTATTCTGGCCTAATTCATAATTGAGTCTGACTATTTTGACATAATCAAACATTGAGTCAAACTATTCTAATTTGAATGATCGATCATTGAGTTTGATTATTCTGAGTTGATTAAAGTTTGAGTATCACTATTCTGGGCTAATTCAGCATTGAGTCTGACTATCTTGACCTAATCAAACATTGAGTCAAACTATTCTAATTTGAATGATCGATCATTGAGTTTGATTATTCTGAGTTGATTAAAGTTTGAGTATAACTATTCTGGGCTAATTCATAATTGAGTCTGACTATTTTGACATAATCAAACATTGAGTCAAACTATTCTAATTTGAATGATCGATCATTGAGTTTGATTATTCTGAGTTGATTAAAGTTTGAGTATCACTATTCTGCGCTAATTCAGCATTGAGTCTGACTATCTTGACCTAATCAAACATTGAGTCAAACTATTCTAATTTGAATGATCGATCATTGAGTTTGATCATTCTGAATTGATTAAAGTTTGAGTATAACTATTCTTAGCTAATTCAGCATTGAGTCTGACTATTTTGACCTAATCAAACATTGAGTCAAACTATTCTGATTTGAATGATAGATCATTGAGTTTGATTATTCTGAATTGATTAAAGTTTGAGTATAACTATTCTGAACTAATTCAGCATTGAGTCTGACTATTTTGACCTAATCAAACATCTATTCAAACTATTCTGACTTTAAAGTTGATTAAAGTTTGAGTATAACTATTCTGAGCTGATTCATCATTGAGTCTGACTATTTTGACCTAATCGAACATTGAGTCAAACTATTCTGATTTGAATGATCGATCATTGAGTTTGATTATTCTGAATTGATTAAAGTTTGAGTATAACTATTCTGAGCTGATTCAGCATTGAGTCTGACTATTTTGACCTAATCAAACATTGAGTCAAACTATTCTGATTTAAATGATCGATCATTCAGTTTGATTATTCTGAGTTGATTAAAGTTTGAGTATAACTATTCTGGGCTAATTCATAATTGAGTCTGACTATTTTGATCTAATCAAACATTGAGTCAAAGTATTCTAATTTGAATGATCAACATTGAGTTTGATCATTCTGAATTGATTAAAGTTTGAGTATAACTATTCTGAGCTAATTCAGCATTGAGTCTGACTATTTTGACCTAATCAGACATTGAGTCAAACTATTCTAATTTGAATGATCGATCATTGAGTTTGATCATTCTGAATTGATCAAAGTTAGAGTATAACTATTCTGAGCTGATTCAGCATTGAGTCTGACTATTTTAACATAATCAAACATTGAGTCAAACTATTCTAATTTGAATGATCGATCATTGAGTTTGATTATTCTGAGTTGATTAAAGTTTGAGTATCACTATTCTGGGCTAATTCAGCATTGAGTCTGACTATCTTGACATAATCAAACATTGAGTCAAACTATTCTAATTTGAATGATCGATCATTGAGTTTGATCATTCTGAATTGATCAAAGTTTGAGTATAACTATTCTGCGCTGATTCAGCATTGAGTCTGACTATTTTAACATAATCAAACATTGAGTCCAACTATTCTGATTTGAATGATAGATCATTGAGTTTGATTATTCTGAATTGATTAAAGTTTGAGTATAACTATTCTGAACTAATTCAGCATTGAGTCTGACTATTTTGACCTAATCAAACATCTATTCAAACTATTCTGACTTTAAAGTTGATTAAAGTTTGAGTATAACTATTCTGAGCTGATTCATCATTGAGTCTGACTATTTTGACCTAATCGAACATTGAGTCAAACTATTCTCATTTGAATGATCGATCATTGAGTTTGATTATTCTGAATTGATTAAAGTTTGAGTATAACTATTCTGAGCTGATTCAGCATTGAGTCTGACTATTTTGACCTAATCAAACATTGTCTCAAACTATTCTGATTTAAATGATCGATCATTCAGTTTGATTATTCTGAGTTGATTAAAGTTTGAGTATAACTATTCTGGGCTAATTCATAATTGAGTCTGACTATTTTGATCTAATCAAACATTGAGTCAAACTATTTAAATGATAGATCATTTAGTTTGATTATTCTGAGTTGATTAAAGTTTGAGTATAACTATTCTGGGCTAATTCATAATTGAGTCTGACTATTTTGACATAATCAAACATTGAGTCAAACTATTCTAATTTGAATGATCGATCATTGAGTTTGATTATTCTGAGTTGATTAAAGTTTGAGTATCACTATTCTGGGCTAATTCAGCATTGAGTCTGACTATCTTGACATAATCAAACATTGAGTCAAACTATTCTAATTTGAATGATCGATCATTGAGTTTGATCATTCTGAATTGATCAAAGTTTGAGTATAACTATTCTGCGCTGATTCAGCATTGAGTCTGACTATTTTAACATAATCAAACATTGAGTCCAACTATTCTGATTTGAATGATAGATCATTGAGTTTGATTATTCTGAATTGATTAAAGTTTGAGTATAACTATTCTGAACTAATTCAGCATTGAGTCTGACTATTTTGACCTAATCAAACATCTATTCAAACTATTCTGACTTTAAAGTTGATTAAAGTTTGAGTATAACTATTCTGAGCTGATTCATCATTGAGTCTGACTATTTTGACCTAATCGAACATTGAGTCAAACTATTCTGATTTGAATGATCGATCATTGAGTTTGATTATTCTGAATTGATTAAAGTTTGAGTATAACTATTCTGAGCTGATTCAGCATTGAGTCTGACTATTTTGACCTAATCAAACATGGAGTCAAACTATTCTGATTTAAATGATCGATCATTCAGTTTGATTATTCTGAGTTGATTAAAGTTTGAGTATCACTATTCTGGGCTAATTCAGCATTGAGTCTGACTATCTTGTCCTAATCAAACATTGAGTCAAACTATTCTAATTTGAATGATCGATCATTGAGTTTGATCATTCTGAATTGATTAAAGTTTGAGTGTAACTATTCTGAGCTAATTCAGCATTGAGTCTGACTATTTTAACATAATCAAACATTGAGTCAAACTATTCTAATTTGAATGATCAATCATTGAGTTTGATTATTCTGAGTTGATTAAAGTTTGAGTATCACTATTCTGGGCTAATTCAGCATTGAGTCTGACTATCTTGACATAATCAAACATTGAGTCAAACTATTCTAATTTGAATGATCGATCATTGAGTTTGATCATTCTGAATTGATCAAAGTTTGAGTATAACTATTCTGGGCTAATTCATAATTGAGTCTGACTATTTTGACATAATCAAACATTGAGTCAAACTATTCTAATTTGAATGATCGATCATTGAGTTTGATTATTCTGAGTTGATTAAAGTTTGAGCATCACTATTCTGGGCTAATTCAGCATTGAGTCTGACTATCTTGACCTAATCAAACATTGAGTCAAACTATTCTAATTTGAATGATCGATCATTGGGTTTGATCATTCTGAATTGATTAAAGTTTGAGTATAACTATTCTGAGCTAATTCAGCATTGAGTCTGACTATTTTGACCTAATCAAACATTGAGTCAAACTATTCTAATTTGAATGATCGATCATTGAGTTTGATCATTCTGAATTGATCAAAGTTTAGTATAACTATTCTGCGCTGATTCAGCATTGAGTCTGACTATTTTAACATAATCAAACATTGAGTCAAACTATTCTGATTTGAATGATCGATCATTGAGTTTGATTACTCTGGGTTAATTAAAGTTTGAGTATGACTATTCTTAGCTAATTCATAATTGAGCCTGATTATTTTGACTTAATCAAACATTGAGTCAAACTATTCTGATTTGAATGATCGATCATTGAGTTTGATTATTCTGAATTGATTAAAGTTTGAGTATAACTATTCTGAGCTAATTCAGCATTGAGTCTGACTATTTTGACCTAATCAAACATTGAGTCAAACTATTCTGATTTAAATGATCCATCATTGAGTTTGATTATTCTTAGTTGATTAAAGTTTGAGTATAACTATTCTGGGCTAATTCATAATTGAGTCTGACTATTTTGACATAATCAAACATTGAGTCAAACTATTCTAATTTGAATGATCGATCATTGAGTTTGATCATTCGGAATTAATTTGGGTTGGAGTATAGCTATTCTGAGGTAATTCAGCATTAAGTCTGACTATTTTGACCTAATCAAAGATTGAGTCAAACTATTCTCATTTGATAATCGATCATTGAGTTTGATTATTCTGAGTTGATTAAAGTTTGAGTATAACTATTCTGAGCTAATTCGGCATTGAGTCTGACTATTTTGACCTAATCAAACATTGAGTCAAACTAATCTGATTTGAATGGTCGATCATTTAGTTTGATTATTCTGAGTTGATCAAAGTTTGAGTATAACTATTCTGCGCTGATTCAGCATTGAGTCTGACTATTTTAACATAATCAAACATTGAGTCCAACTATTCTGATTTGAATGATAGATCATTGAGTTTGATTATTCTGAATTGATTAAAGTTTGAGTATAACTATTCTGAACTAATTCAGCATTGAGTCTGACTATTTTGACCTAATCAAACATCTATTCAAACTATTCTGACTTTAAAGTTGATTAAAGTTTGAGTATAACTATTCTGAGCTGATTCATCATTGAGTCTGACTATTTTGACCTAATCGAACATTGAGTCAAACTATTCTGATTTGAATGATCGATCATTGAGTTTGATTATTCTGAATTGATTAAAGTTTGAGTATAACTATTCTGAGCTGATTCAGCATTGAGTCTGACTATTTTGACCTAATCAAACATTGAGTCAAACTATTCTGATTTAAATGATCGATCATTCAGTTTGATTATTCTGAGTTGATTAAAGTTTGAGTATAACTATTCTGGGCTAATTCATAATTGAGTCTGACTATTTTGATCTAATCAAACATTGAGTCAAAGTATTCTAATTTGAATGATCAACATTGAGTTTGATCATTCTGAATTGATTAAAGTTTGAGTATAACTATTCTGAGCTAATTCAGCATTGAGTCTGACTATTTTGACCTAATCAGACATTGAGTCAAACTATTCTAATTTGAATGATCGATCATTGAGTTTGATCATTCTGAATTGATCAAAGTTAGAGTATAACTATTCTGAGCTGATTCAGCATTGAGTCTGACTATTTTAACATAATCAAACATTGAGTCAAACTATTCTAATTTGAATGATCGATCATTGAGTTTGATTATTCTGAGTTGATTAAAGTTTGAGTATCACTATTCTGGGCTAATTCAGCATTGAGTCTGACTATCTTGACATAATCAAACATTGAGTCAAACTATTCTAATTTGAATGATCGATCATTGAGTTTGATCATTCTGAATTGATCAAAGTTTGAGTATAACTATTCTGTGCTGATTCAGCATTGAGTCTGACTATTTTAACATAATCAAACATTGAGTCCAACTATTCTGATTTGAATGATAGATCATTGAGTTTGATTATTCTGAATTGATTAAAGTTTGAGTATAACTATTCTGAACTAATTCAGCATTGAGTCTGACTATTTTGACCTAATCAAACATCTATTCAAACTATTCTGACTTTAAAGTTGATTAAAGTTTGAGTATAACTATTCTGAGCTGATTCATCATTGAGTCTGACTATTTTGACCTAATCGAACATTGAGTCAAACTATTCTGATTTGAATGATCGATCATTGAGTTTGATTATTCTGAATTGATTAAAGTTTGAGTATAACTATTCTGAGCTGATTCAGCATTGAGTCTGACTATTTTGACCTAATCAAACATTGTCTCAAACTATTCTGATTTAAATGATCGATCATTCAGTTTGATTATTCTGAGTTGATTAAAGTTTGAGTATAACTATTCTGGGCTAATTCATAATTGAGTCTGACTATTTTGATCTAATCAAACATTGAGTCAAACTATTTAAATGATAGATCATTTAGTTTGATTATTCTGAGTTGATTAAAGTTTGAGTATAACTATTCTGGGCTAATTCATAATTGAGTCTGACTATTTTGACATAATCAAACATTGAGTCAAACTATTCTAATTTGAATGATCGATCATTGAGTTTGATTATTCTGAGTTGATTAAAGTTTGAGTATCACTATTCTGGGCTAATTCAGCATTGAGTCTGACTATCTTGACCTAATCAAACATTGAGTCAAACTATTCTAATTTGAATGATCGATCATTGAGTTTGATCATTCTGAATTGATTAAAGTTTGAGTACAACTATTCTGAGCTAATTCAGCATTGAGTCTGACTATTTTGACCTAATCAAACATTGAGTCAAACTATTCTAATTTGAATGATCGATCATTGAGTTTGATCATTCTGAATTGATCAAAGTTAGAGTATAACTATTCTGAGCTGATTCAGCATTGAGTCTGACTATTTTAACATAATCAAACATTGAGTCAAACTATTCTAATTTGAATGATCGATCATTGAGTTTGATTATTCTGAGTTGATTAAAGTTTGAGTATTACTATTCTGGGCTAATTCAGCATTGAGTCTGACTATCTTGACATAGTCAAACATTGAGTCAAACTATTCTAATTTGAATGATCGATCATTGAGTTTGATCATTCTGAATTGATCAAAGTTTGAGTATAACTATTCTGCGCTGATTCAGCATTGAGTCTGACTATTTTAACATAATCAAACATTGAGTCAAACTATTCTAATTTGAATGATCGATCATTGAGTTTGATTATTCGGAATTAATTTAAGTTGGAGTATAGCTATTCTGCGCTGATTCAGCATTGAGTCTGACTATTTTAACATAATCAAACATTGAGTCCAACTATTTCGATTTGAATGATAGATCATTGAGTTTGATTATTCTGAATTGATTAAAGTTTGAGTATAACTATTCTGAGCTGATTCAGCATTGAGTCTGACTATTTTAACATAATCAAACATTGAGTCAAACTATTCTAATTTGAATGATCGATCATTGAGTTTGATTATTCTGAGTTGATTAAAGTTTGAGTATTACTATTCTGGGCTAATTCAGCATTGAGTCTGACTATCTTGACATAGTCAAACATTGAGTCAAACTATTCTAATTTGAATGATCGATCATTGAGTTTGATCATTCTGAATTGATCAAAGTTTGAGTATAACTATTCTGCGCTGATTCAGCATTGAGTCTGACTATTTTAACATAATCAAACATTGAGTCAAACTATTCTAATTTGAATGATCGATCATTGAGTTTGATTATTCTGAGTTGATTAAAGTTTGAGTATCACTATTCTGGGCTAATTCAGCATTGAGTCTGACTATCTTGACATAATCAAACATTGAGTCAAACTATTCTAATTTGAATGATCGATCATTGAGTTTGATCATTCTGAATTGATCAAAGTTTGAGTATAACTATTCTGCGCTGATTCAGCATTGAGTCTGACTATTTTAACATAATCAAACATTGAGTCCAACTATTCTGATTTGAATGATAGATCATTGAGTTTGATTATTCTGAATTGATTAAAGTTTGAGTATAACTATTCTGAACTAATTCAGCATTGAGTCTGACTATTTTGACCTAATCAAACATCTATTCAAACTATTCTGACTTTAAAGTTGATTAAAGTTTGAGTATAACTATTCTGAGCTGATTCATCATTGAGTCTGACTATTTTGACCTAATCGAACATTGAGTCAAACTATTCTGATTTGAATGATCGATCATTGAGTTTGATTATTCTGAATTGATTAAAGTTTGAGTATAACTATTCTGAGCTGATTCAGCATTGAGTCTGACTATTTTGACCTAATCAAACATGGAGTCAAACTATTCTGATTTAAATGATCGATCATTCAGTTTGATTATTCTGAGTTGATTAAAGTTTGAGTATAACTATTCTGGGCTAATTCATAATTGAGTCTGACTATTTTGATCTAATCAAACATTGAGTCAAACTATTCTGATTTAAATGATAGATCATTTAGTTTGATTATTCTGAGTTGATCAAAGTTTGAGTATAACTATTCTGGGCTAATTCATAATTGAGTCTGACTATTTTGACATAATCAAACATTGAGTCAAACTATTCTAATTTGAATGATCGATCATTGAGTTTGATTATTCTGAGTTGATTAAAGTTTGAGTATCACTATTCTGGGCTAATTCAGCATTGAGTCTGACTATCTTGACCTAATCAAACATTGAGTCAAACTATTCTAATTTGAATGATCGATCATTGAGTTTGATCATTCTGAATTGATTAAAGTTTGAGTATAACTATTCTGAGCTAATTCAGCATTGAGTCTGACTATTTTAACATAATCAAACATTGAGTCAAACTATTCTAATTTGAATGATCAATCATTGAGTTTGATTATTCTGAGTTGTTTAAAGTTTGAGTATCACTATTCTGGGCTAATTCAGCATTGAGTCTGACTATCTTGACATAATCAAACATTGAGTCAAACTATTCTAATTTGAATGATCGATCATTGAGTTTGATCATTCTGAATTGATCAAAGTTTGAGTATAACTATTCTGGGCTAATTCATAATTGAGTCTGACTATTTTGACATAATCAAACATTGAGTCAAACTATTCTAATTTGAATGATCGATCATTGAGTTTGATTATTCTGAGTTGATTAAAGTTTGAGTATCACTATTCTGGGCTAATTCAGCATTGAGTCTGACTATCTTGACCTAATCAAACATTGAGTCAAAGTTTTCTAATTTGAATGATCGATCATTGAGTTTGATCATTCTGAATTGATTAAAGTTTGAGTATAACTATTCTGAGCTAATTCAGCATTGAGTCTGACTATTTTGACCTAATCAAACATTGAGTCAAACTATTCTAATTTGAATGATCGATCATTGAGTTTGATCATTCTGAATTGATCAAAGTTAGAGTATAACTATTCTGAGCTGATTCAGCATTGAGTCTGACTATTTTAACATAATCAAACATTGAGTCAAACTATTCTAATTTGAATGATCGATCATTGAGTTTGATTATTCTGAGTTGATTAAAGTTTGAGTATCACTATTCTGGGCTAATTCAGCATTGAGTCTGACTATCTTGACATAATCAAACATTGAGTCAAACTATTCTAATTTGAATGATCGATCATTGAGTTTGATCATTCTGAATTGATCAAAGTTTGAGTATAACTATTCTGCGCTGATTCAGCATTGAGTCTGACTATTTTAACATAATCAAACATTGAGTCCAACTATTCTGATTTGAATGATAGATCATTGAGTTTGATTATTCTGAATTGATTAAAGTTTGAGTATAACTATTCTGAACTAATTCAGCATTGAGTCTGACTATTTTGACCTAATCAAACATCTATTCAAACTATTCTGACTTTAAAGTTGATTAAAGTTTGAGTATAACTATTCTGAGCTGATTCATCATTGAGTCTGACTATTTTGACCTAATCGAACATTGAGTCAAACTATTCTGATTTGAATGATCGATCATTGAGCTTGATTATTCTGAATTGATTAAAGTTTGAGTATAACTATTCTGAGCTGATTCAGCATTGAGTCTGACTATTTTGACCTAATCAAACATGGAGTCAAACTATTCTGATTTAAATGATCGATCATTCAGTTTGATTATTCTGAGTTGATTAAAGTTTGAGTATAACTATTCTGGGCTAATTCATAATTGAGTCTGACTATTTTGATCTAATCAAACATTGAGTCAAACTATTCTGATTTAAATGATAGATCATTTAGTTTGATTATTCTGAGTTGATCAAAGTTTGAGTATAACTATTCTGGGCTAATTCATAATTGAGTCTGACTATTTTGACATAATCAAACATTGAGTCAAACTATTCTAATTTGAATGATCGATCATTGAGTTTGATTATTCTGAGTTGATTAAAGTTTGAGTATCACTATTCTGGGCTAATTCAGCATTGAGTCTGACTATCTTGACCTAATCAAACATTGAGTCAAACTATTCTAATTTGAATGATCGATCATTGAGTTTGATCATTCTGAATTGATTAAAGTTTGAGTATAACTATTCTGAGCTAATTCAGCATTGAGTCTGACTATTTTAACATAATCAAACATTGAGTCAAACTATTCTAATTTGAATGATCAATCATTGAGTTTGATTATTCTGAGTTGTTTAAAGTTTGAGTATCACTATTCTGGGCTAATTCAGCATTGAGTCTGACTATCTTGACATAATCAAACATTGAGTCAAACTATTCTAATTTGAATGATCGATCATTGAGTTTGATCATTCTGAATTGATCAAAGTTTGAGTATAACTATTCTGGGCTAATTCATAATTGAGTCTGACTATTTTGACATAATCAAACATTGAGTCAAACTATTCTAATTTGAATGATCGATCATTGAGTTTGATTATTCTGAGTTGATTAAAGTTTGAGTATCACTATTCTGGGCTAATTCAGCATTGAGTCTGACTATCTTGACCTAATCAAACATTGAGTCAAACTATTCTAATTTGAATGATCGATCATTGGGTTTGATCATTCTGAATTGATTAAAGTTTGAGTATAACTATTCTGAGCTAATTCAGCATTGAGTCTGACTATTTTGACCTAATCAAACATTGAGTCAAACTATTCTAATTTGAATGATCGATCATTGAGTTTGATCATTCTGAATTGATCAAAGTTTAGTATAACTATTCTGCGCTGATTCAGCATTGAGTCTGACTATTTTAACATAATCAAACATTGAGTCAAACTATTCTAATTTGAATGATCGATCATTGAGTTTGATCATTCGGAATTAATTTGGGTTGGAGTATAGCTATTCTGAGGTAATTCAGCATTAAGTCTGACTATTTTGACCTAATCAAAGATTGAGTCAAACTATTCTCATTTGATAATCGATCATTGAGTTTGATTATTCTGAGTTGATTAAAGTTTGAGTATAACTATTCTGAGCTAATTCGGCATTGAGTCTGACTATTTTGACCTAATCAAACATTGAGTCAAACTAATCTGATTTGAATGGTCGATCATTTAGTTTGATTATTCTGAGTTGATTAAAGTTTGAGTATAACTATTCTGGGCTAATTGATAATTGAGTCTGACTATTTTGACATAATCAAACATTGAGTCAAACTATTCTAATTTGAATGATCGATCATTGAGTTTGATTATTCGGAATTAATTTAAGTTGGAGTATAGCTATTCTGAGCTAATTCAGCATTAAGTCTGACTATTTTGACCTAATCAAACCTTGAGTCCAACTATTCTAATTTGAATGATAGATCATTGAGTTTGATCATTCTGAATTGATTAAAGTTTGAGTATAACTATTCTGAGCTAATTCAGCATTGAGTCTGACTATTTTGACCTAATCAAACATTGAGTCAAACTATTCTAATTTGAATGTTCGATCATTGAGTTTGTTCATTCTGAATTGATCAAAGTTAGAGTATAACTATTCTGAGCTGATTCAGCATTGAGTCTGACTATTTTGACATAATCAAACATTGAGTCAAACTATTCTAATTTGAATGATCGATCATTGAGTTTGATTATTCTGAGTTGATTAAAGTTTGAGTATTACTATTCTGGGCTAATTCAGCATTGAGTCTGACTATCTTGACATAGTCAAACATTGAGTCAAACTATTCTAATTTGAATGATCGATCATTGAGTTTGATCATTCTGAATTGATCAAAGTTTGAGTATAACTATTCTGCGCTGATTCAGCATTGAGTCTGACTATTTTAACATAATCAAACATTGAGTCAAACTATTCTAATTTGAATGATCGATCATTGAGTTTGATTATTCGGAATTAATTTAAGTTGGAGTATAGCTATTCTGAGCTAATTCAGCATTAAGTCTGACTATTTTGACCTAATCAAACCTTGAGTCCAACTATTCTGATTTGAATGATAGATCATTGAGTTTGATTATTCTGAATTGATTAAAGTTTGAGTATAACTATTCTGAACTAATTCAGCATTGAGTCTGACTATTTTGACCTAATCAAACATCTATTCAAACTATTCTGACTTTAAAGTTGATTAAAGTTTGAGTATAACTATTCTGAGCTGATTCATCATTGAGTCTGACTATTTTGACCTAATCGAACATTGAGTCAAACTATTCTGATTTGAATGATCGATCATTGAGTTTGATTATTCTGAATTGATTAAAGTTTGAGTATAACTATTCTGAGCTGATTCAGCATTGAGTCTGACTATTTTGACCTAATCAAACATTGAGTCAAACTATTCTGATTTAAATAATCGATCATTCAGTTTGATTATTCTGAGTTGATTAAAGTTTGAGTATAACTATTCTGGGCTAATTCATAATTGAGTCTGACTATTTTGATCTAATCAAACATTGAGTCAAACTATTCTGATTTAAATGATAGATCATTTAGTTTGATTATTCTGAGTTGATTAAAGTTTGAGTATAACTATTCTGGGCTAATTCATAATTGAGTCGGACTATTTTGACATAATCAAACATTGAGTCAAACTATTCTAATTTGAATGATCGATCATTGAGTTTGATTATTCTGAGTTGATTAAAGTTTGAGTATCACTATTCTGGGCTAATTCAGCATTGAGTCTGACTATCTTGACCTAATCAAACATTGAGTCAAAGTATTCTAATTTGAATGATCGATCATTGAGTTTGATCATTCTGAATTGATTAAAGTTTGAGTATAACTATTCTGAGCTAATTCAGCATTGAGTCTGACTATTTTGACCTAATCAAACATTGAGTCAAACTATTCTAATTTGAATGATCGATCATTGAGTTTGATCATTCTGAATTGATCAAAGTTAGAGTATAACTATTCTGAGCTGATTCAGCATTGAGTCTGACTATTTTAACATAATCAAACATTGAGTCAAACTATTCTAATTTGAATGATCGATCATTGAGTTTGATTATTCTGAGTTGATTAAAGTTTGAGTATCACTATTCTGGGCTAATTCAGCATTGAGTCTGACTATCTTGACATAATCAAACATTGAGTCAAACTATTCTAATTTGAATGATCGATCATTGAGTTTGATCATTCTGAATTGATCAAAGTTTGAGTATAACTATTCTGCGCTGATTCAGCATTGAGTCTGACTATTTTAACATAATCAAACATTGAGTCCAACTATTCTGATTTGAATGATAGATCATTGAGTTTGATTATTCTGAATTGATTAAAGTTTGAGTATAACTATTCTGAACTAATTCAGCATTGAGTCTGACTATTTTGACCTAATCAAACATCTATTCAAACTATTCTGACTTTAAAGTTGATTAAAGTTTGAGTATAACTATTCTGAGCTGATTCATCATTGAGTCTGACTATTTTGACCTAATCGAACATTGAGTCAAACTATTCTGATTTGAATGATCGATCATTGAGTTTGATTATTCTGAATTGATTAAAGTTTGAGTATAACTATTCTGAGCTGATTCAGCATTGAGTCTGACTATTTTGACCTAATCAAACATTGAGTCAAACTATTCTGATTTAAATGATCGATCATTCAGTTTGATTATTCTGAGTTGATTAAAGTTTGAATATAACTCTTCTGGGCTAATTCATAATTGAGTCTGACTATTTTGATCTAATCAAACATTGAGTCAAACTATTCTGATTTAAATGATAGATCATTTAGTTTGATTATTCTGAGTTGATTAAAGTTTGAGTATAACTATTCTGGGCTAATTCATAATTGAGTCTGACTATTTTGACATAGTCAAACATTGAGTCAAACTATTCTAATTTGAATGATCGATCATTGAGTTTGATTATTCTGAGTTGATTAAAGTTTGAGTATCACTATTCTGGGCTAATTCAGCATTGAGTCTGACTATCTTGACCTAATCAAACATTGAGTCAAACTATTCTAATTTGAATGATCGATCATTGAGTTTGATCATTCTGAATTGATTAAAGTTTGAGCATAACTATTCTGAGCTAATTCAGCATTGAGTCTGACTATTTTAACATAATCAAACATTGAGTCAAACTATTCTAATTTGAATGATCAATCATTGAGTTTGATTATTCTGAGTTGATTAAAGTTTGAGTATCACTATTCTGGGCTAATTCAGCATTGAGTCTGACTATCTTGACATAATCAAACATTGAGTCAAACTATTCTAATTTGAATGATCGATCATTGAGTTTGATCATTCTGAATTGATCAAAGTTTGAGTATAACTATTCTGGGCTAATTCATAATTGAGTCTGACTATTTTGACATAATCAAACATTGAGTCAAACTATTCTAATTTGAATGATCGATCATTGAGTTTGATTATTCTGAGTTGATTAAAGTTTGAGTATCACTATTCTGGGCTAATTCAGCATTGAGTCTGACTATCTTGACCTAATCAAACATTGAGTCAAACTATTCTAATTTGAATGATCGATCATTGGGTTTGATCATTCTGAATTGATTAAAGTTTGAGTATAACTATTCTGAGCTAATTCAGCATTGAGTCTGACTTTTTTGACCTAATCAAACATTGAGTCAAACTATTCTAATTTGAATGATCGATCATTGAGTTTGATCATTCTGAATTGATCAAAGTTTCAGTATAACTATTCTGCGCTGATTCAGCATTGAGTCTGACTATTTTAACATAATCAAACATTGAGTCAAACTATTCTGATTTGAATGATCGATCATTGAGTTTGATTACTCTGGGTTAATTAAAGTTTGAGTATGACTATTCTTAGCTAATTCATAATTGAGCCTGATTATTTTGACTTAATCAAACATTGAGTCAAACTATTCTGATTTGAATGATCGATCATTGAGTTTGATTATTCTGAATTGATTAAAGTTTGAGTATAACTATTCTGAGCTAATTCAGCATTGAGTCTGACTATTTTGACCTAATCAAACATTGAGTCAAACTATTCTGATTTAAATGATCCATCATTGAGTTTGATTATTCTTAGTTGATTAAAGTTTGAGTATAACTATTCGGGGCTAATTCATAATTGAGTCTGACTATTTTGACATAATCAAACATTGAGTCAAACTATTCTAATTTGAATGATCGATCATTGAGTTTGATCATTCGGAATTAATTTGGGTTGGAGTATAGCTATTCTGAGGTAATTCAGCATTAAGTCTGACTATTTTGACCTAATCAAAGATTGAGTCAAACTATTCTCATTTGATAATCGATCATTGAGTTTGATTATTCTGAGTTGATTAAAGTTTGAGTATAACTATTCTGAGCTAATTCGGCATTGAGTCTGACTATTTTGACCTAATCAAACATTGAGTCAAACTAATCTGATTTGAATGGTCGATCATTTAGTTTGATTATTCTGAGTTGATTAAAGTTTGAGTATAACTATTCTGGGCTAATTGATAATTGAGTCTGACTATTTTGACATAATCAAACATTGAGTCAAACTATTCTAATTTGAATGATCGATCATTGAGTTTGATTATTCGGAATTAATTTAAGTTGGAGTATAGCTATTCTGAGCTAATTCAGCATTAAGTCTGACTATTTTGACCTAATCAAACCTTGAGTCCAACTATTCTAATTTGAATGATAGATCATTGAGTTTGATTATTCTGAATTGATTAAAGTTTGAGTATAACTATTCTGAACTAATTCAGCATTGAGTCTGACTATTTTGACCTAATCAAACATCTATTCAAACTATTCTGACTTTAAAGTTGACTAAAGTTAGAGTATAATTATTCTGAGCTGATTCATCATTGAGTCTGACTATTTTGACCTAATCGAACATTGAGTCAAAATATTCTGATTTGAATGATCGATCATTGAGTTTGATTATTCTGAATTGATTAAAGTTTGAGTATAACTATTCTGAGCTGATTTAGCATTGAGTCGGACTATTTTGACCTAATCAAACATTGAGTCAAACTATCCTGATTTAAATGATCGATCATTCAGTTTGATTATTCTGAATTGATCAAAGTTTGAGTATAACTATTCTGGGCTAATTCATAATTGAGTCGGACTATTTTGACATAATCAAACATTGAGTCAAACTATTCTAATTTGAATGATCGATCATTGAGTTTGATTATTCTGAGTTGATTAAAGTTTGAGTATCACTATTCTGGGCTAATTCAGCATTGAGTCTGACTATCTTGACCTAATCAAACATTGAGTCAAACTATTCTAATTTGAATGATCGATCATTGAGTTTGATCATTCTGAATTGATTAAAGTTTGAGCATAACTATTCTGAGCTAATTCAGCATTGAGTCTGACTATTTTGACCTAATCAAACATTGAGTCAAACTATTCTAATTTGAATGATCGATCATTGAGTTTGATCATTCTGAATTGATCAAAGTTAGAGTATAACTATTCTGAGCTGATTCAGCATTGAGTCTGACTATTTTAACATAATCAAACATTGAGTCAAACTATTCTAATTTGAATGATCGATCATTGAGTTTGATTATTCTGAGTTGATTAAAGTTTGAGTATCACTATTCTGGGCTAATTCAGCATTGAGTCTGACTATCTTGACATAATCAAACATTGAGTCAAACTATTCTAATTTGAATGATCGATCATTGAGTTTGATCATTCTGAATTGATCAAAGTTTGAGTATAACTATTCTGCGCTGATTCAGCATTGAGTCTGACTATTTTAACATAATCAAACATTGAGTCAAACTATTCTGATTTGAATGATCGATCATTGAGTTTGATTACTCTGGATTAATTAAAGTTTGAGTATGACTATTCTTAGCTAATTCATAATTGAGTCTGACTATTTTGACTTAATCAAACATTGAGTCAAACTATTCTGATTTGAATGATCGATCATTGAGTTTGATTATTCTGAATTGATTAAAGTTTGAGTATAACTATTCTGAGCTAATTCAGCATTGAGTCTGACTATTTTGACCTAATCAAACATTGAGTCAAACTATTCTGATTTAAATGATCCATCATTGAGTTTGATTATTCTTAGTTGATTAAAGTTTGAGCATAACTATTCTGGGCTAATTCATAATTGAGTCTGACTATTTTGACATAATCAAACATTGAGTCAAACTATTCTAATTTGAATGATCGATCATTGAGTTTGATTATTCGGGATTAATTTAAGTTGGAGAATAGCTATTCTGAGCTAATTCAGCATTAAGTCTGACTATTTTGACCTAATCAAACCTTGAGTCAAACTATTCTAATTTGAATGATAGATCATTTAGTTTGATTATTCTGAATTGATTAAAGTTTGAGTATAACTATTCTGAACTAATTCAGCATTGAGTCTGACTATTTTAACATAATCAAACATTGAGTCAAACTATTCTGATTTGAATGATCGATCATTGAGTTTGATTACTCTGGGTTAATTAAAGTTTGAGTATGACTATTCTTAGCTAATTCAGCATTAAGTCTGACTATTTTGACCTAATCAAAGATTGAGTCAAACTATTCTCATTTGATAATCGATCATTGAGTTTGATTATTCTGAGTTGATTAAAGTTTGAGTATAACTATTCTGAGCTAATTCGGCATTGAGTCTGACTATTTTGACCTAATCAAACATTGAGTCAAACTAATCTGATTTGAATGGTCGATCATTTAGTTTGATTATTCTGAGTTGATTAAAGTTTGAGTATAACTATTCTGGGCTAATTGATAATTGAGTCTGACTATTTTGACATAATCAAACATTGAGTCAAACTATTCTAATTTGAATGATCGATCATTGAGTTTGATTATTCTGAATTAATTTAAGTTGGAGTATAGCTATTCTGAGCTAATTCAGCATTAAGTCTGACTATTTTGACCTAATCAAACCTTGAGTCCAACTATTCTAATTTGAATGATAGATCATTGAGTTTGATTATTCTGAATTGATTAAAGTTTGAGTATAACTATTCTGAACTAATTCAGCATTGAGTCTGACTATTTTGACCTAATCAAACATCTATTCAAACTATTCTGACTTTAAAGTTGACTAAAGTTAGAGTATAACTATTCTGAGCTGATTCATCATTGAGTCTGACTATTTTGACCTAATCGAACATTGAGTCAAAATATTCTGATTTGAATGATCGATCATTGAGTTTGATTATTCTGAATTGATTAAAGTTTGAGTATAACTATTCTGAGCTGATTCAGCATTGAGTCTGACTATTTTGACCTAATCAAACATTGAGTCAAACTATTCTGATTTAAATGATCGATCATTCAGTTTGATTATTCTGAATTGATCAAAGTTTGAGTATAACTATTCTGGGCTAATTCATAATTGAGTCGGACTATTTTGACATAATCAAACATTGAGTCAAACTATTCTAATTTGAATGATCGATCATTGAGTTTGATTATTCTGAGTTGATTAAAGTTTGAGTATCACTATTCTGGGCTAATTCAGCATTGAGTCTGACTATCTTGACCTAATCAAACATTGAGTCAAACTATTCTAATTTGAATGATCGATCATTGAGTTTGATCATTCTGAATTGATTAAAGTTTGAGCATAACTATTCTGAGCTAATTCAGCATTGAGTCTGACTATTTTGACCTAATCAAACATTGAGTCAAACTATTCTAATTTGAATGATCGATCATTGAGTTTGATCATTCTGAATTGATCAAAGTTAGAGTATAACTATTCTGAGCTGATTCAGCATTGAGTCTGACTATTTTAACATAATCAAACATTGAGTCAAACTATTCTAATTTGAATGATCGATCATTGAGTTTGATTATTCTGAGTTGATTAAAGTTTGAGTATCACTATTCTGGGCTAATTCAGCATTGAGTCTGACTATCTTGACATAATCAAACATTGAGTCAAACTATTCTAATTTGAATGATCGATCATTGAGTTTGATCATTCTGAATTGATCAAAGTTTGAGTATAACTATTCTGCGCTGATTCAGCATTGAGTCTGACTATTTTAAAATAATCAAACATTGAGTCAAACTATTCTGATTTGAATGATCGATCATTGAGTTTGATTACTCTGGATTAATTAAAGTTTGAGTATGACTATTCTTAGCTAATTCATAATTGAGTCTGACTATTTTGACTTAATCAAACATTGAGTCAAACTATTCTGATTTGAATGATCGATCATTGAGTTTGATTATTCTGAATTGATTAAAGTTTGAGTATAACTATTCTGAGCTAATTCAGCATTGAGTCTGACTATTTTGACCTAATCAAACATTGAGTCAAACTATTCTGATTTAAATGATCCATCATTGAGTTTGATTATTCTTAGTTGATTAAAGTTTGAGCATAACTATTCTGGGCTAATTCATAATTGAGTCTGACTATTTTGACATAATCAAACATTGAGTCAAACTATTCTAATTTGAATGATCGATCATTGAGTTTGATTATTCGGGATTAATTTAAGTTGGAGAATAGCTATTCTGAGCTAATTCAGCATTAAGTCTGACTATTTTGACCTAATCAAACCTTGAGTCAAACTATTCTAATTTGAATGATAGATCATTGAGTTTGATTATTCTGAATTGATTAAAGTTTGAGTATAACTATTCTGAACTAATTCAGCATTGAGTCTGACTATTTTGACCTAATCAAACATCTATTCAAACTATTCTGACTTTAAAGTTGATTAAAGTTAGAGTATAACTATTCTGAGCTGATTCATCATTGAGTCTGACTATTTTGACCTAATCGAACATTGAGTCAAACTATTCTGATTTGAATGATCGATCATTGAGTTTGATTATTCTGAATTGATTAAAGTTTGAGTATAACTATTCTGAGCTGATTCAGCATTGAGTCTGACTATTTTGACCTAATCAAACATTGAGTCAAACTATTCTGATTTAAATGATCGATGATTCAGTTTGATTATTCTGAGTTGATTAAAGTTTGAGTATAACTATTCTGGGCTAAATCATAATTGAGTCTGACTATTTTGATCTAATCAAACATTGAGTCAAACTATTCTGATTTAAATGATAGATCATTGAGTTTGATTATTCTGAGTTGATTAAAGTTTGAGTATAACTATTCTGGGCTAATTCATAATTGAGTCTGACTATTTTGACATAATCAAACATTGAGTCAAACTATTCTAATTTGAATGATCGATCATTGAGTTTGATTATTCTGAGTTGATTAAAGTTTGAGTATAACTATTCTGAGCTGATTCAGCATTGAGTCTGACTATTTTAACATAATCAAACATTGAGTCAAACTATTCTAATTTGAATGATCGATCATTGAGTTTGATTATTCTGAGTTGATTAAAGTTTGAGTATCACTATTCTGGGCTAATTCAGCATTGAGTCTGACTATCTTGACATAATCAAACATTGAGTCAAACTATTCTAATTTGAATGATCGATCATTGAGTTTGATCATTCTGAATTGATCAAAGTTTGAGTATAACTATTCTGCGCAGATTCAGCATTGAGTCTGACTATTTTAACATAATCAAACATTGAGTCAAACTATTCTGATTTGAATGATCGATCATTGAGTTTGATTACTCTGGATTAATTAAAGTTTGAGTATGACTATTCTTAGCTAATTCATAATTGAGTCTGACTATTTTGACTTAATCAAACATTGAGTCAAACTATTCTGATTTGAATGATCGATCATTGAGTTTGATTATTCTGAATTGATTAAAGTTTGAGTATAACTATTATGAGCTAATTCAGCATTTAGTCTGACTATTTTGACTTAATCAAACATTGAGTCAAACTATTCTAATTTGAATGATCGATCATTGAGTTTGATTATTCTGAGTTGATTAAAGTTTGAGTATAACTATTCTGAGCTGATTCAGCATTGAGTCTGACTATCTTGACATAGTCAAACATTGAGTCAAACTATTCTAATTTGAATGATCGATCATTGAGTTTGATCATTCTGAATTGATCAAAGTTTTAGTATAACTATTCTGCGCTGATTCAGCATTGAGTCTGACTATTTTAACATAATCAAACATTGAGTCAAACTATTCTGATTTGAATGATCGATCATTGAGTTTGATTACTCTGGGTTAATTAAAGTTTGAGTATGACTATTCTTAGCTAATTCATAATTGAGTCTGATTATTTTGACTTAATCAAACATTGAGTCAAACTATTCTGATTTGAATGATCGATCATTGAGTTTGATTATTCTGAATTGATTAAAGTTTGAGTATAACTATTCTGAGCTAATTCAGCATTGAGTCTGACTATTTTGACCTAATCAAACATTGAGTCAAACTATTCTGATTTAAATGATCCATCATTGAGTTTGATTATTCTTAGTTGATTAAAGTTTGAGTATAACTATTCTGGGCTAAATCATAATTGAGTCTGACTATTTTGACATAATCAAACATTGAGTCAAACTATTCTAATTTGAATGATCGATCATTGAGTTTGATTATTCGGAATTAATTTAAGTTGGAGAATAGCTATTCTGAGCTAATTCAGCATTAAGTCTGACTATTTTGACCTAATCAAACCTTGAGTCAAACTATTCTAATTTGAATGATAGATCATTGAGTTTGATTATTCTGAATTGATTAAAGTTTGAGTATAACTATTCTGAACTAATTCAGCATTGAGTCTGACTATTTTGACCTAATCAAACATCTATTCAAACTATTCTGACTTTAAAGTTGATTAAAGTTAGAGTATAACTATTCTGAGCTGATTCATCATTGAGTCTGACTATTTTGACCTAATCGAACATTGAGTCAAACTATTCTGATTTGAATGATCGATCATTGAGTTTGATTATTCTGAATTGATTAAAGTTTGAGTATAACTATTCTGAGCTGATTCAGCATTGAGTCTGACTATTTTGACCTAATCAAACATGGAGTCAAACTATTCTGATTTAAATGATCGATCATTGAGTTTGATTATTCTGAGTTGATTAAAGTTTGAGTATAACTATTCTGAGCTGATTCACCTTTGAGTCTGACTATTTTGACATAATCAAACATTGAGTCAAACTATTCTAATTTGAATGATCGATCATTGAGTTTGATTATTCGGAATTAATTTAAGTTGGAGTATAGCTATTCTGAGCTAATTCAGCATTAAGTCTGACTATTTTGACCTAATCAAACCTTGTGTCCAACTATTCTAATTTGAATGATAGATCATTGAGTTTGATTATTCTGAATTGATTAAAGTTTGAGTATAACTATTCTGAACTAATTCAGCATTGAGTCTGACTATTTTGACCTAATCAAACATCTATTCAAACTATTCTGACTTTAAAGTTGACTAAAGTTAGAGTATAACTATTCTGAGCTGATTCAGCATTGAGTCGGACTATTTTGACATAATCAAACATTGAGTCAAACTATTCTAATTTGAATGATCGATCATTGAGTTTGATTATTCTGAGTTGATTAAAGTTTGAGTATCACTATTCTGGGCTAATTCAGCATTGAGTCTGACTATCTTGACCTAATCAAACATTGAGTCAAACTATTCTAATTTGAATGATCGATCATTGAGTTTGATCATTCTGAATTGATTAAAGTTTGAGCATAACTATTCTGAGCTAATTCGGCATTGAGTCTGACTATTTTGACCTAATCAAACATTGAGTCAAACTATTCTAATTTGAATGATCGATCATTGAGTTTGATCATTCTGAATTGATCAAAGTTACAGTATAACTATTCTGAGCTGATTCAGCATTGAGTCTGACTATTTTAACATAATCAAACATTGAGTCAAACTATTCTAATTTGAATGATCGATCATTGAGTTTGATTATTCTGAGTTGATTAAAGTTTGAGTATCACTATTCTGGGCTAATTCAGCATTGAGTCTGACTATCTTGACATAATCAAACATTGAGTCAAACTATTCTAATTTGAATGATCGATCATTGAGTTTGATCATTCTGAATTGATCAAAGTTTGAGTGTAAGTATTCTGCGCTGATTCAGCATTGAGTCTGACTATTTTAACATAATCAAACATTGAGTCAAACTATTCTGATTTGAATGATCGATCATTGAGTTTGATTACTCTGGATTAATTAAAGTTTGAGTATGACTATTCTTAGCTAATTCATAATTGAGTCTGACTATTTTGACTTAATCAAACATTGAGTCAAACTATTCTGATTTGAATGATCGATCATTGAGTTTGATTATTCTGAATTGATTAAAGTTTGAGTATAACTATTATGAGCTAATTCAGCATTGAGTCTGACTATTTTGACCTAATCAAACATTGAGTCAAACTATTCTAATTTGAATGATCGATCATTGAGTTTGATTATTCTGAGTTGATTAAAGTTTGAGTATAACTATTCTGAGCTGATTCAGCATTGAGTCTGACTATCTTGACATAATCAAACATTGAGTCAAACTATTCTAATTTGAATGATCGATCATTGATTTTGATCATTCTGAATTGATCAAAGTTTGAGTATAACTATTCTGCGCTGATTCAGCATTGAGTCTGACTATTTTAACATAATCAAACATTGAGTCAAACTATTCTAATTTGAATGATCGATCATTGAGTTTGATTATTCGGAATTAATTTAAGTTGGAGTATAGCTATTCTGAGCTAATTCAGCATTAAGTCTGACTATTTTAACATAATCAAACATTGAGTCAAACTATTCTAATTTGAATGATCGATCATTGAGTTTGATTATTCTGAGTTGATTAAAGTTTGAGTATCACTATTCTGGGCTAATTCAGCATTGAGTCTGACTATCTTGACATAATCAAACATTGAGTCAAACTATTCTAATTTGAATGATCGATCATTGAGTTTGATTATTCTGAGTTGATTAAAGTTTGAGTATAACTATTCTGGGCTAATTCATAATTGAGTCTGACTATTTTGACATAATCAAACATTGAGTCAAACTATTCTAATTTGAATGATCGATCATTGAGTTTGATTATTCTGAGTTGATTAAAGTTTGAGTATCACTATTCTGCGCTAATTCAGCATTGAGTCTGACTATCTTGACCTAATCAAACATTGAGTCAAACTATTCTAATTTGAATGATCGATCATTGAGTTTGATCATTCTGAATTGAATAAAGTTTGAGTATAACTATTCTTAGCTAATTCAGCATTGAGTCTGACTATTTTGACCTAATCAAACATTGAGTCAAACTATTCTAATTTGAATGATCGATCATTGAGTTTGATCATTCTGAATTGATCAAAGTTAGAGTATAACTATTCTGAGCTGATTCAGCATTGAGTCTGACTATTTTAACATAATCAAACATTGAGTCAAACTATTCTGATTTGAATGATCGATCATTGAGTTTGATTACTCTGGATTAATTAAAGTTTGAGTATGACTATTCTTAGCTAATTCATAATTGAGTCTGACTATTTTGACTTAATCAAACATTGAGTCAAACTATTCTGATTTGAATGATCGATCATTGAGTTTGATTATTCTGAATTGATTAAAGTTTGAGTATAACTATTATGAGCTAATTCAGCATTTAGTCTGACTATTTTGACTTAATCAAACATTGAGTCAAACTATTCTAATTTGAATGATCGATCATTGAGTTTGTTCATTCTGAATTGATCAAAGTTTTAGTATAACTATTCTGCGCTGATTCAGCATTGAGTCTGACTATTTTAACATAATCAAACATTGAGTCAAACTATTCTGATTTGAATGATCGATCATTGAGTTTGATTACTCTGGGTTAATTAAAGTTTGAGTATGACTATTCTTAGCTAATTCATAATTGAGTCTGATTATTTTGACTTAATCAAACATTGAGTCAAACTATTCTGATTTGAATGATCGATCATTGAGTTTGATTATTCTGAATTGATTAAAGTTTGAGTATAACTATTCTGAGCTAATTCAGCATTGAGTCTGACTATTTTGACCTAATCAAACATTGAGTCAAACTATTCTGATTTAAATGATCCATCATTGAGTTTGATTATTCTTAGTTGATTAAAGTTTGAGTATAACTATTCTGGGCTAAATCATAATTGAGTCTGACTATTTTGACATAATCAAACATTGAGTCAAACTATTCTAATTTGAATGATCGATCATTGAGTTTGATTATTCGGAATTAATTTAAGTTGGAGAATAGCTATTCTGAGCTAATTCAGCATTAAGTCTGACTATTTTGACCTAATCAAACCTTGAGTCAAACTATTCTAATTTGAATGATAGATCATTGAGTTTGATTATTCTGAATTGATTAAAGTTTGAGTATAACTATTCTGAACTAATTCAGCATTGAGTCTGACTATTTTGACCTAATCAAACATCTATTCAAACTATTCTGACTTTAAAGTTGATTAAAGTTAGAGTATAACTATTCTGAGCTGATTCATCATTGAGTCTGACTATTTTGACCTAATCGAACATTGAGTCAAACTATTCTGATTTGAATGATCGATCATTGAGTTTGATTATTCTGAATTGATTAAAGTTTGAGTATAACTATTCTGAGCTGATTCAGCATTGAGTCTGACTATTTTGACCTAATCAAACATGGAGTCAAACTATTCTGATTTAAATGATCGATCATTCAGTTTGATTATTCTGAATTGATCAAAGTTTGAGCATAACTATTCTGGGCTAATTCATAATTGAGTCTGACTATTTTGACATAATCAAACAATGAGTCAAACTATTCTAATTTGAATGATCGATCATTGAGTTTGATTATTCTGAGTTGATTAAAGTTTGAGTATCACTATTCTGGGCTAATTCAGCATTGAGTCTGACTATCTTGACCTAATCAAACATTGAGTCAAACTATTCTAATTTGAATGATCGATCATTGAGTTTGATCATTCTGAATTGATTAAAGTTTGAGTATAACTATTCTGAGCTAATTCGGCATTGAGTCTGACTATTTTGACCTAATCAAACATTGAGTCAAACTATTCTAATTTGAATGATCGATCATTGAGTTTGATCATTCTGAATTGATCAAAGTTAGAGTATAACTATTCTGAGCTGATTCAGCATTGAGTCTGACTATTTTAACATAATCAAACATTGAGTCAAACTATTCTAATTTGAATGATCGATCATTGAGTTTGATTATTCTGAGTTGATTAAAGTTTGAGTATCACTATTCTGGGCTAATTCAGCATTGAGTCTGACTATCTTGACATAATCAAACATTGAGTCAAACTATTCTAATTTGAATGATCGATCATTGAGTTTGATCATTCTGAATTGATCAAAGTTTCAGTATAACTATTCTGCGCTGATTCAGCATTGAGTCTGACTATTTTAACATAATCAAACATTGAGTCAAACTATTCTGATTTGAATGATCGATCATTGAGTTTGATTACTCTGGGTTAATTAAAGTTTGAGTATGACTATTCTTAGCTAATTCATAATTGAGTCTGATTATTTTGACTTAATCAAACATTGAGTCAAACTATTCTGATTTAAATGATCGATCATTGAGTTTGATTATTCTGAATTGATTAAAGTTTGAGTATAACTATTCCGGGCTAATTCATAATTGAGTCTGACTATTTTGACATAATCAAACATTGAGTCAAACTATTCTAATTTGAATGATCGATCATTGAGTTTGATCATTCGGAATTAATTTGGGTTGGAGTATAGCTATTCTGAGCTAATTCAGCATTAAGTCTGACTATTTCGACCTAATCAAAGATTGAGTCAAACTATTCTCATTTGATAATCGATCATTGAGTTTGATTATTCTGAGTTGATTAAAGTTTGAGTATAACTATTCTGAGCTAATTCGGCTTGAGTCTGACTATTTTGACCTAATCAAACATTGAGTCAAACTATTCTGATTTGAATGATAGATCATTGAGTTTGATTATTCTGAATTGATTAAAGTTTGAGTATAACTATTCTGAACTAATTCAGCATTGAGTCTGACTATTTTGACCTAATCAAACATCTATTCAAACTATTCTGACTTTAAAGTTGATTAAGGTTAGAGTATAACTATTCTGAGCTGATTCATCATTGAGTCTGACTATTTTGACCTAATCGAACATTGAGTCAAACTATTCTGATTTGAATGATCGATCATTGAGTTTGATTATTCTGAATTGATTAAAGTTTGAGTATAACTATTCTGAGCTAATTCAGCATTGAGTCTGACTATTTTGACCTAATCAAACATTGAGTCAAACTATTCTAATTTGAATGATCGATCATTGAGTTTGATTATTCTGAGTTGATTAAAGTTTGAGTATCACTATTCTGGGCTAATTCAGCATTGAGTCTGACTATCTTGACATAATCAAACATTGAGTCAAACTATTCTAATTTGAATGATCGATCATTGAGTTTGATTATTCTGAATTGATCAAAGTTTGAGTATAACTATTCTGCGCTGATTCAGCATTGAGTCTGACTATTTTAACATAATCAAACATTGAGTCAAACTATTCTGTTTTGAATGATCGATCATTGAGTTTGATTACTCTGGATTAATTAAAGTTTGAGTATGACTATTCTTAGCTAATTCATAATTGAGTCTGACTATTTTGACTTAATCAAACATTGAGTCAAACTATTCTGATTTGAATGATCGATCATTGAGTTTGATTATTCTGAATTGATTAAAGTTTGAGTATAACTATTATGAGCTAATTCAGCATTGAGTCTGACTATTTTGACCTAATCAAACATTGAGTCAAACTATTCTAATTTGAATGATCGATCATTGAGTTTGATTATTCTGAGTTGATTAAAGTTTGAGTATAACTATTCTGAGCTGATTCACCTTTGAGTCTGACTATCTTGACATAATCAAACATTGAGTCAAACTATTCTAATTTGAATGATCGATCATTGAGTTTGATCATTCTGAATTGATCAAAGTTTCAGTATAACTATTCTGCGCTGATTCAGCATTGAGTCTGACTATCTTGACATAATCAAACATTGAGTCAAACTATTCTAATTTGAATGATCGATCATTGAGTTTGATCATTCTGAATTGATCAAAGTTTGAGTATGACTATTCTTAGCTAATTCATAATTGAGTCTGATTATTTTGACTTAATCAAACATTGAGTCAAACTATTCTGATTTGAATGATCGATCATTGAGTTTGATTACTCTGGATTAATTAAAGTTTGAGTATGACTATTCTTAGCTAATTCATAATTGAGTCTGACTATTTTGACTTAATCAAACATTGAGTCAAACTATTCTGATTTGAATGATCGATCATTGAGTTTGATTATTCTGAATTGATTAAAGTTTGAGTATAACTATTATGAGCTAATTCAGCATTGAGTCTGACTATTTTGACCTAATCAAACATTGAGTCAAACTATTCTAATTTGAATGATCGATCATTGAGTTTGATTATTCTGAGTTGATTAAAGTTTGAGTATAACTATTCTGAGCTGATTCACCTTTGAGTCTGACTATCTTGACATAATCAAACATTGAGTCAAACTATTCTAATTTGAATGATCGATCATTGAGTTTGATCATTCTGAATTGATCAAAGTTTCAGTATAACTATTCTGAGCTGATTCAGCATTGAGTCTGACTATCTTGACATAATCAAACATTGAGTCAAACTATTCTAATTTGAATGATCGATCATTGAGTTTGATCATTCTGAATTGATCAAAGTTTCAGTATAACTATTCTGCGCTGATTCAGCATTGAGTCTGACTATTTTAACATAATCAAACATTGAGTCAAACTATTCTGATTTGAATGATCGATCATTGAGTTTGATTACTCTGGGTTAATTAAAGTTTGAGTATGACTATTCTTAGCTAATTCATAATTGAGTCTGATTATTTTGACTTAATCAAACATTGAGTCAAACTATTCTGATTTGAATGATCGATCATTGAGTTTGATTATTCTGAATTGATTAAAGTTTGAGTATAACTATTCCGGGCTAATTCATAATTGAGTCTGACTATTTTGACATAATCAAACATTGAGTCAAACTATTCTAATTTGAATGATCGATCATTGAGTTTGATCATTCGGAATTAATTTGGGTTGGAGTATAGCTATTCTGAGCTAATTCAGCATTAAGTCTGACTATTTTGACCTAATCAAAGATTGAGTCAAACTATTCTCATTTGATAATCGATCATTGAGTTTGATTATTCTGAGTTGATTAAAGTTTGAGTATAACTATTCTGAGCTAATTCGGCTTGAGTCTGACTATTTTGACCTAATCAAACATTGAGTCAAACTAATCTGATTTGAATGGTCGATCATTTAGTTTGATTATTCTGAGTTGATTAAAGTTTGAGTATAACTATTCTGGGCTAATTGATAATTGAGTCTGACTATTTTGACATAATCAAACATTGAGTCAAACTATTCTAATTTGAATGATCGATCATTGAGTTTGATTATTCGGAATTAATTTAAGTTGGAGTATAGCTATTCTGAGCTAATTCAGCATTAAGTCTGACTATTTTGACCTAATCAAACCTTGAGTCCAACTATTCTGATTTGAATGATAGATCATTGAGTTTGATTATTCTGAATTGATTAAAGTTTGAGTATAACTATTCTGAACTAATTCAGCATTGAGTCTGACTATTTTGACCTAATCAAACATCTATTCAAACTATTCTGACTTTAAAGTTGATTAAGGTTAGAGTATAACTATTCTGAGCTGATTCATCATTGAGTCTGACTATTTTGACCTAATCGAACATTGAGTCAAACTATTCTGATTTGAATGATCGATCATTGAGTTTGATTATTCTGAATTGATTAAAGTTTGAGTATAACTATTCTGAGCTGATTCAGCATTGAGTCTGACTATTTTGACCTAATCAAACATTGAGTCAAACTATTCTGATTTAAATGATCGATCATTCAGTTTGATTATTCTGAGTTGATTAAAGTTTGAGTATAACTATTCTGGGCTAATTCATAATTGAGTCTGACTATTTTGATCTAATCAAACATTGAGTCAAACTATTATGATTTAAATGATAGATCATTGAGTTTGATTATTCTGAATTGATTAAAGTTTGAGTATAACTATTCTGGGCTAATTCATAATTGAGTCTGACTATTTTGACATAATCAAACATTGAGTCAAACTATTCTAATTTGAATGATCGATCATTGAGTTTGATTATTCTGAGTTGATTAAAGTTTGAGTATCACTATTCTGGGCTAATTCAGCATTGAGTCTGACTATCTTGACCTAATCAAACATTGAGTCAAACTATTCTAATTTGAATGATCGATCATTGAGTTTGATCATTCTGAATTGATTAAAGTTTGAGTATAACTATTCTGGGCTAATTCATAATTGAGTCTGACTATTTTGACATAATCAAACATTGAGTCAAACTATTCTAATTTGAATGATCGATCATTGAGTTTGATTATTCTGAGTTGATTAAAGTTTGAGTATCACTATTCTGGGCTAATTCAGCATTGAGTCTGACTATTTTGACCTAATCAAACATTGAGTCAAACTATTCTAATTTGAATGATCAATCATTGAGTTTGATCATTCTGAATTGATTAAAGTTTGAGCATAACTATTCTGAGCTAATTCAGCATTGAGTCTGACTATTTTGACCTAATCAAACATTGAGTCAAACTATTCTAATTTGAATGATCGATCATTGAGTTTGATCATTCTGAATTGATCAAAGTTAGAGTATAACTATTCTGAGCTGATTCAGCATTGAGTCTGACTATTTTAACATAATCAAACATTGAGTCAAACTATTCTAATTTGAATGATCGATCATTGAGTTTGATTATTCTGAGTTGATTTAAGTTTGAGTATCACTATTCTGGGCTAATTCAGCATTGAGTCTGACTATCTTGACATAATCAAACATTGAGTCAAACTATTCTAATTTGAATGATCGATCATTGAGTTTGATCATTCTGAATTGATCAAAGTTTGAGTATAACTATTCTGCGCTGATTCAGCATTGAGTCTGACTATTTTAACATAATCAAACATTGAGTCCAACTATTCTGATTTGAATGATAGATCATTGAGTTTGATTATTCTGAATTGATCAAAGTTTGAGTATAACTATTCTGAACTAATTCAGCATTGAGTCTGACTATTTTGACCTAATCAAACATCTATTCAAACTATTCTGACTTTAAAGTTGATTAAAGTTTGAGTATAACTATTCTGAGCTGATTCATCATTGAGTCTGACTATATTGACCTAATCGAACATTGAGTCAAACTATTCTAATTTGAATGATCGATCATTGAGTTTGATCATTCTGAATTGATCAAAGTTAGAGTATAACTATTCTGAGCTGATTCAGCATTGAGTCTGACAATTTTAACATAATCAAACTTTGAGTCAAACTATTCTAATTTGAATGATCGATCATTGAGTTTGATTATTCTGAGTTGATTAAAGTTTGAGTATCACTATTCTGGGCTAATTCAGCATTGAGTCTGACTATCTTGACATAATCAAACATTGAGTCAAACTATTCTGATTTGAATGATCGATCATTGAGTTTGATCATTCTGAATTGATCAAAGTTTGAGTATCACTATTCTGCGCTGATTCAGCATTGAGTCTGACTATTTTAACTTAATCAAACATTGAGTCAAACTATTCTGATTTGAATGATTGATCATTGAGTTTGATTACTCTGGGTTAATTAAAGTTTGAGTATGACTATTCTTAGCTAATTCATAATTGAGTCTGACTATTTTGATCTAATCAAACATTGAGTCAAACTATTCTGATTTAAATGATAGATCATTTAGTTTGATTATTCTGAGTTGATTAAAGTTTGAGTATAACTATTCTGGGCTAATTCATAATTGAGTCTGACTATTTTGACATAATCAAACATTGAGTCAAACTATTCTAATTTGAATGATCGATCATTGAGTTTGATTATTCTGAGTTGATTAAAGTTTGAGTATCACTATTCTGGGCTAATTCAGCATTGAGTCTGACTATTTTGACCTAATCAAACATTGAGTCAAACTATTCTAATTTGAATGATCAATCATTGAGTTTGATCATTCTGAATTGATCAAAGTTAGAGTATAACTATTCTGAGCTGATTCAGCATTGAGTCTGACTATTTTAACATAATCAAACATTGAGTCAAACTATTCTAATTTGAATGATCGATCATTGAGTTTGATCATTCTGAATTGATCAAAGTTTGAGTATCACTATTCTGGGCTAATTCAGCATTGAGTCTGACTATCTTGACATAATCAAACATTGAGTCAAACTATTCTAATTTGAATGATCGATCATTGAGTTTGATCATTCTGAATTGATCAAAGTTTGAGTATAACTATTCTGCGCTGATTCAGCATTGAGTCTGACTATTTTAACATAATCAAACATTGAGTCCAACTATTCTGATTTGAATGATAGATCATTGAGTTTGATTATTCTGAATTGATTAAAGTTTGAGTATAACTATTCTGAACTAATTCAGCATTGAGTCTGACTATTTTGACCTAATCAAACATCTATTCAAACTATTCTGACTTTAAAGTTGATTAAAGTTTGAGTATAACTATTCTGAGCTGATTCATCATTGAGTCTGACTATATTGATCTAATCGAACATTGAGTCAAACTATTCTGATTTGAATGATCGATCATTGAGTTTGATTATTCTGAATTGATTAAAGTTTGAGTATAACTATTCTGAGCTGATTCAGCATTGAGTCTGACTATTTTGACCTAATCAAACATTGAGTCAAACTATTCTGATTTAAATGATTGATCATTCAGTTTGATTATTCTGAGTTGATTAAAGTTTGAGTATAACTATTCTGGGTAATTCATAATTGAGTCTGACTATTTTGATCTAATCAAACATTGAGTCAAACTATTCTGATTTAAATGATAGATCATTTAGTTTGATTATTCTGAGTTGATTAAAGTTTGAGTATAACTATTCTGGGCTAATTCATAATTGAGTCTGACTATTTTGACATAATCAAACATTGAGTCAAACTATTCTAATTTGAATGATCGATCATTGAGTTTGATTATTCTGAGTTGATTAAAGTTTGAGTATCACTATTCTGGGCTAATTCAGCATTGAGTCTGACTATTTTGACCTAATCAAACATTGAGTCAAACTATTCTAATTTGAATGATCAATCATTGAGTTTGATCATTCTGAATTGATTAAAGTTTGAGCATAACTATTCTGAGCTAATTCAGCATTGAGTCTGACTATTTTGACCTAATCAAACATTGAGTCAAACTATTCTAATTTGAATGATCGATCATTGAGTTTGATCATTCTGAATTGATCAAAGTTAGAGTATAACTATTCTGAGCTGATTCAGCATTGAGTCTGACTATATTAACATAATCAAACATTGAGTCAAACTATTCTAATTTGAATGATCGATCATTGAGTTTGATTATTCTGAGTTGATTAAAGTTTGAGTATCACTATTCTGGGCTAATTCAGCATTGAGTCTGACTATCTTGACATAATCAAACATTGAGTCAAACTATTCTAATTTGAATGATCGATCATTGAGTTTGATCATTCTGAATTGATCAAAGTTTGAGTATAACTATTCTGCGCTGATTCAGCATTGAGTCTGACTATTTTAACATAATCAAACATTGAGTCCAACTATTCTGATTTGAATGATAGATCATTGAGTTTGATTATTCTGAATTGATTAAAGTTTGAGTATAACTATTCTGAACTAATTCAGCATTGAGTCTGACTATTTTGACCTAATCAAACATCTATTCAAACTATTCTGACTTTAAAGTTGATTAAAGTTTGAGTATAACTATTCTGAGCTGATTCATCATTGAGTCTGACTATATTGACCTAATCGAACATTGAGTCAAACTATTCTGATTTGAATGATCGATCATTGAGTTTGATTATTCTGAATTGATTAAAGTTTGAGTATAACTATTCTGAGCTGATTCAGCATTGAGTCTGACTATTTTGACCTAATCAAACATTGAGTCAAACTATTCTGATTTAAATGATCGATCATTCAGTTTGATTATTCTGAGTTGATTAAAGTTTGAGTATAACTATTCTGGGCTAATTCATAATTGAGTCTGACTATTTTGATCTAATCAAACATTGAGTCAAACTATTCTGATGTAAATGATAGATCATTTAGTTTGATTATTCTGAGTTGATTAAAGTTTGAGTATAACTATTCTGGGCTAATTCATAATTGAGTCTGACTATTTTGACATAATCAAACATTGAGTCAAACTATTCTAATTTGAATGATCGATCATTGAGTTTGATTATTCTGAGTTGATTAAAGTTTGAGTATCACTATTCTGGGCTAATTCAGCATTGAGTCTGACTATCTTGACCTAATCAAACATTGAGTCAAACTATTCTAATTTGAATGATCGATCATTGAGTTTGATCATTCTGAATTGATTAAAGTTTGAGTATAATTATTCTGAGCTAATTCAGCATTGAGTCTGATTATTTTGACCTAATCAAACATTGAGTCAAACTATTCTAATTTGAATGATCGATCATTGAGTTTGATCATTCTGAATTGATCAAAGTTAGAGTATAACTATTCTGAGCTGATTCAGCATTGAGTCTGACTATTTTAACATAATCAAACTTTGAGTCAAACTATTCTAATTTGAATGATCGATCATTGAGTTTGATTATTCTGAGTTGATTAAAGTTTGAGTATCACTATTCTGGGCTAATTCAGCATTGAGTCTGACTATCTTGACATAATCAAACATTGAGTCAAACTATTCTAATTTGAATGATCGATCATTGAGTTTGATCATTCTGAATTGATTAAAGTTTGAGTATAACTATTCTGAGCTGATTCAGCATTGAGTCTGACTATTTTGACCTAATCAAACATTGAGTCAAACTATTCTGATTTAAATGATCGATCATTGAGTTTGATTATTCTGAGTTGATTAAAGTTTGAGAATAACTATTCTGGGCTAATTCATAATTGAGTCTGACTATTTTGATCTAATCAAACATTGAGTCAAACTATTCTGATTTAAATGATAGATCATTTAGTTTGATTATTCTGAGTTGATTAAAGTTTGAGTATAACTATTCTGGGCTAATTCATAATTGAGTCTGACTATTTTGACATAATCAAACATTGAGTCAAACTATTCTAATTTGAATGATCGATCATTGAGTTTGATTATTCTGAGTTGATTAAAGTTTGAGTATCACTATTCTGGGCTAATTCAGCATTGAGTCTGACTATCTTGACCTAATCAAACATTGAGTCAAACTATTCTAATTTGAATGATCGATCATTGAGTTTGATCATTCTGAATTGATTAAAGTTTGAGTATAACTATTTTGAGCTAATTCAGCATTGAGTCTGACTATTTTGACCTAATCAAACATTGAGTCAAACTATTCTAATTTGAATGATCGATCATTGAGTTTGATCATTCTGAATTGATCAAAGTTAGAGTATAACTATTCTGAGCTGATTCAGCATTGAGTCTGACTATTTTAACATAATCAAACTTTGAGTCAAACTATTCTAATTTGAATGATCGATCATTGAGTTTGATTATTCTGAGTTGATTAAAGTTTGAGTATCACTATTCTGGGCTAATTCAGCATTGAGTCTGACTATCTTGACATAATCAAACATTGAGTCAAACTATTCTAATTTGAATGATCGATCATTGAGTTTGATCATTCTGAATTGATCAAAGTTTGAGTATCACTATTCTGCGCTGATTCAGCATTGAGTCTGACTATTTTAACTTAATCAAACATTGAGTCAAACTATTCTGATTTGAATGATTGATCATTGAGTTTGATTACTCTGGGTTAATTAAAGTTTGAGTATGACTATTCTTAGCTAATTCATAATTGAGTCTGACTATTTTGATCTAATCAAACATTGAGTCAAACTATTCTGATTTAAATGATAGATCATTTAGTTTGATTATTCTGAGTTGATTAAAGTTTGAGTATCACTATTCTGGGCTAATTCAGCATTGAGTCTGACTATCTTGACCTAATCAAACATTGAGTCAAACTATTCTAATTTGAATGATCGATCATTGAGTTTGATCATTCTGAATTGATTAAAGTTTGAGTATAACTATTCTGAGCTAATTCAGCATTGAGTCTGACTATTTTAACCTAATCAAACATTGAGTCAAACTATTCTAATTTGAATGATCAATCATTGAGTTTGATCATTCTGAATTGATCAAAGTTAGAGTATAACTATTCTGAGCTGATTCAGCATTGAGTCTGACTATTTTAACAGAATCAAACATTGAGTCAAACTATTCTAATTTGAATGATCGATCATTGAGTTTGATTATTCTGAGTTGATTAAAGTTTGAGTATCACTATTCTGGGCAAATTCAGCATTGAGTCTGACTATCTTGACATAATCAAACATTGAGTCAAACTATTCTAATTTGAATGATCGATCATTGAGTTTGATCATTCTGAATTGATCAAAGTTTGAGTATAACTATTCTGCGCTGATTCAGCATTGAGTCTGACTATTTCAACATAATCAAACATTGAGTCAAACTATTCTGATTTGAATGATCAATCATTGAGTTTGATTACTCTGGGTTAATTAAAGTTTGAGTATGACTATTCTTAGCTAATTCATAATTGAGTCTGACTATTTTGACTTAATCAAACATTGAGTCAAACTATTCTGATTTGAATGATCGATCATTGAGTTTGATTATTCTGAATTGATTAAAGTTTGAGTATAACTATTCTGAGCTAATTCAGCATTGAGTCTGACTATTTTGACCTAATCAAACATTGAGTCAAACTATTCTAATTTGAATGATCGATCATTGAGTTTGATCATTCTGAATTGATTAAAGTTTGAGTATAACTATTCTGAGCTAATTCAGCATTGAGTCTGACTATTTTGACCTAATCAAACATTGAGTCAAACTATTCTAATTTGAATGATCGATCATTGAGTTTGATCATTCTGAATTGATCAAAGTTAGAGTATAACTATTCTGAGCTGATTCAGCATTGAGTCTGACTATTTTAACATAATCAAACATTGAGTCAAACTATTCTAATTTGAATGATCGATCATTGAGTTTGATTATTCTGAGTTGATTAAAGTTTGAGTATCACTATTCTGGGCTAATTCAGCATTGAGTCTGACTATCTTGACATAATCAAACATTGAGTCAAACTATTCTAATTTGAATGATCGATCATTGAGTTTGATCATTCTGAATTGATCAAAGTTTGAGTATAACTATTCTGCGCTGATTCAGCATTGAGTCTGACTATTTTAACATAATCAAACATTGAGTCCAACTATTCTGATTTGAATGATAGATCATTGAGTTTGATTATTCTGAATTGATTAAAGTTTGAGTATAACTATTCTGAACTAATTCAGCATTGAGTCTGACTATTTTGACCAAATCAAACATCTATTCAAACTATTCTGACTTTAAAGTTGATTAAAGTTTGAGTATAACTATTCTGAGCTGATTCATCACTGAGTCTGACTATATTGACCTAATCGAACATTGAGTCAAACTATTCTGATTTGAATGATCGATCATTGAGTTTGATCATTCTGAATTGATTAAAGTTTGAGTATAACTATTCTGAGCTAATTCAGCATTGAGTCTGACTATTTTGACCTAATCAAACATTGAGTCAAACTATTCTAATTTGAATGATCGATCATTGAGTTTGATTATTCTGAGTTGATTAAAGTTTGAGTATCACTATTCTGGGCTAATTCAGCATTGAGTCTGACTATCTTGACATAATCAAACATTGAGTCAAACTATTCTAATTTGAATGATCGATCATTGAGTTTGATCATTCTGAATTGATCAAAGTTTGAGTATAACTATTCTGCGCTGATTCAGCATTGAGTCTGACTATTTTAACATAATCAAACATTGAGTCAAACTATTCTGTTTTGAATGATCGATCATTGAGTTTGATTACTCTGGATTAATTAAAGTTTGAGTATGACTATTCTTAGCTAATTCATAATTGAGTCTGACTATTTTGACTTAATCAAACATTGAGTCAAACTATTCTGATTTGAATGATCGATCATTGAGTTTGATTATTCTGAATTGATTAAAGTTTGAGTATAACTATTATGAGCTAATTCAGCATTGAGTCTGACTATTTTGACCTAATCAAACATTGAGTCAAACTATTCTAATTTGAATGATCGATCATTGAGTTTGATTATTCTGAGTTGATTAAAGTTTGAGTATAACTATTCTGAGCTGATTCACCTTTGAGTCTGACTATCTTGACATAATCAAACATTGAGTCAAACTATTCTAATTTGAATGATCGATCATTGAGTTTGATCATTCTGAATTGATCAAAGTTTCAGTATAACTATTCTGCGCTGATTCAGCATTGAGTCTGACTATCTTGACATAATCAAACATTGAGTCAAACTATTCTAATTTGAATGATCGATCATTGAGTTTGATCATTCTGAATTGATCAAAGTTTCAGTATAACTATTCTGCGCTGATTCAGCATTGAGTCTGACTATTTTAACATAATCAAACATTGAGTCAAACTATTCTGATTTGAATGATCGATCATTGAGTTTGATTACTCTGGGTTAATTAAAGTTTGAGTATGACTATTCTTAGCTAATTCATAATTGAGTCTGATTATTTTGACTTAATCAAACATTGAGTCAAACTATTCTGATTTGAATGATCGATCATTGAGTTTGATTACTCTGGATTAATTAAAGTTTGAGTATGACTATTCTTAGCTAATTCATAATTGAGTCTGACTATTTTGACTTAATCAAACATTGAGTCAAACTATTCTGATTTGAATGATCGATCATTGAGTTTGATTATTCTGAATTGATTAAAGTTTGAGTATAACTATTATGAGCTAATTCAGCATTGAGTCTGACTATTTTGACCTAATCAAACATTGAGTCAAACTATTCTAATTTGAATGATCGATCATTGAGTTTGATTATTCTGAGTTGATTAAAGTTTGAGTATGACTATTCTGAGCTGATTCACCTTTGAGTCTGACTATCTTGACATAATCAAACATTGAGTCAAACTATTCTAATTTGAATGATCGATCATTGAGTTTGATCATTCTGAATTGATCAAAGTTTCAGTATAACTATTCTGAGCTGATTCAGCATTGAGTCTGACTATCTTGACATAATCAAACATTGAGTCAAACTATTCTAATTTGAATGATCGATCATTGAGTTTGATCATTCTGAATTGATCAAAGTTTCAGTATAACTATTCTGCGCTGATTCAGCATTGAGTCTGACTATTTTAACATAATCAAACATTGAGTCAAACTATTCTGATTTGAATGATCGATCATTGAGTTTGATTACTCTGGGTTAATTAAAGTTTGAGTATGACTATTCTTAGCTAATTCATAATTGAGTCTGATTATTTTGACTTAATCAAACATTGAGTCAAACTATTCTGATTTGAATGATCGATCATTGAGTTTGATTATTCTGAATTGATTAAAGTTTGAGTATAACTATTCCGGGCTAATTCATAATTGAGTCTGACTATTTTGACATAATCAAACATTGAGTCAAACTATTCTAATTTGAATGATCGATCATTGAGTTTGATCATTCGGAATTAATTTGGGTTGGAGTATAGCTATTCTGAGCTAATTCAGCATTAAGTCTGACTATTTTGACCTAATCAAAGATTGAGTCAAACTATTCTCATTTGATAATCGATCATTGAGTTTGATTATTCTGAGTTGATTAAAGTTTGAGTATAACTATTCTGAGCTAATTCGGCTTGAGTCTGACTATTTTGACCTAATCAAACATTGAGTCAAACTAATGTGATTTGAATGATAGATCATTGAGTTTGATTATTCTGAATTGATTAAAGTTTGAGTATAACTATTCTGAACTAATTCAGCATTGAGTCTGACTATTTTGACCTAATCAAACATCTATTCAAACTATTCTGACTTTAAAGTTGATTAAGGTTAGAGTATAACTATTCTGAGCTGATTCATCATTGAGTCTGACTATTTTGACCTAATCGAACATTGAGTCAAACTATTCTGATTTGAATGATCGATCATTGAGTTTGATTATTCTGAATTGATTAAAGTTTGAGTATAACTATTCTGAGCTGATTCAGCATTGAGTCTGACTATTTTGACCTAATCAAACATTGAGTCAAACTATTCTGATTTAAATGATCGATCATTCAGTTTGATTATTCTGAGTTGATTAAAGTTTGAGTATAACTATTCTGGGCTAATTCATAATTGAGTCTGACTATTTTGATCTAATCAAACATTGAGTCAAACTATTATGATTTAAATGATAGATCATTGAGTTTGATTATTCTGAATTGATTAAAGTTTGAGTATAACTATTCTGGGCTAATTCATAATTGAGTCTGACTATTTTGACATAATCAAACATTGAGTCAAACTATTCTAATTTGAATGATCGATCATTGAGTTTGATTATTCTGAGTTGATTAAAGTTTGAGTATCACTATTCTGGGCTAATTCAGCATTGAGTCTGACTATCTTGACCTAATCAAACATTGAGTCAAACTATTCTAATTTGAATGATCGATCATTGAGTTTGATCATTCTGAATTGATTAAAGTTTGAGTATAACTATTCTGGGCTAATTCATAATTGAGTCTGACTATTTTGACATAATCAAACATTGAGTCAAACTATTCTAATTTGAATGATCGATCATTGAGTTTGATTATTCTGAGTTGATTAAAGTTTGAGTATCACTATTCTGGGCTAATTCAGCATTGAGTCTGACTATTTTGACCTAATCAAACATTGAGTCAAACTATTCTAATTTGAATGATCAATCATTGAGTTTGATCATTCTGAATTGATTAAAGTTTGAGCATAACTATTCTGAGCTAATTCAGCATTGAGTCTGACTATTTTGACCTAATCAAACATTGAGTCAAACTATTCTAATTTGAATGATCGATCATTGAGTTTGATCATTCTGAATTGATCAAAGTTAGAGTATAACTATTCTGAGCTGATTCAGCATTGAGTCTGACTATTTTAACATAATCAAACATTGAGTCAAACTATTCTAATTTGAATGATCGATCATTGAGTTTGATTATTCTGAGTTGATTAAAGTTTGAGTATCACTATTCTGGGCTAATTCAGCATTGAGTCTGACTATCTTGACATAATCAAACATTGAGTCAAACTATTCTAATTTGAATGATCGATCATTGAGTTTGATCATTCTGAATTGATCAAAGTTTGAGTATAACTATTCTGCGCTGATTCAGCATTGAGTCTGACTATTTTAACATAATCAAACATTGAGTCCAACTATTCTGATTTGAATGATAGATCATTGAGTTTGATTATTCTGAATTGATTAAAGTTTGAGTATAACTATTCTGAACTAATTCAGCATTGAGTCTGACTATTTTGACCTAATCAAACATCTATTCAAACTATTCTGACTTTAAAGTTGATTAAAGTTTGAGTATAACTATTCTGAGCTGATTCATCATTGAGTCTGACTATATTGACCTAATCGAACATTGAGTCAAACTATTCTAATTTGAATGATCGATCATTGAGTTTGATCATTCTGAATTGATCAAAGTTAGAGTATAACTATTCTGAGCTGATTCAGCATTGAGTCTGACTATTTTAACATAATCAAACTTTGAGTCAAACTATTCTAATTTGAATGATCGATCATTGAGTTTGATTATTCTGAGTTGATTAAAGTTTGAGTATCACTATTCTGGGCTAATTCAGCATTGAGTCTGACTATCTTGACATAATCAAACATTGAGTCAAACTATTCTGATTTGAATGATCGATCATTGAGTTTGATCATTCTGAATTGATCAAAGTTTGAGTATCACTATTCTGCGCTGATTCAGCATTGAGTCTGACTATTTTAACTTAATCAAACATTGAGTCAAACTATTCTGATTTGAATGATTGATCATTGAGTTTGATTACTCTGGGTTAATTAAAGTTTGAGTATGACTATTCTTAGCTAATTCATAATTGAGTCTGACTATTTTGATCTAATCAAACATTGAGTCAAACTATTCTGATTTAAATGATAGATCATTTAGTTTGATTATTCTGAGTTGATTAAAGTTTGAGTATAACTATTCTGGGCTAATTCATAATTGAGTCTGACTATTTTGACATAATCAAACATTGAGTCAAACTATTCTAATTTGAATGATCGATCATTGAGTTTGATTATTCTGAGTTGATTAAAGTTTGAGTATCACTATTCTGGGCTAATTCAGCATTGAGTCTGACTATTTTGACCTAATCAAACATTGAGTCAAACTATTCTAATTTGAATGATCAATCATTGAGTTTGATCATTCTGAATTGATCAAAGTTAGAGTATAACTATTCTGAGCTGATTCAGCATTGAGTCTGACTATTTTAACATAATCAAACATTGAGTCAAACTATTCTAATTTGAATGATCGATCATTGAGTTTGATCATTCTGAATTGATCAAAGTTTGAGTATCACTATTCTGGGCTAATTCAGCATTGAGTCTGACTATCTTGACATAATCAAACATTGAGTCAAACTATTCTAATTTGAATGATCGATCATTGAGTTTGATCATTCTGAATTGATCAAAGTTTGAGTATAACTATTCTGCGCTGATTCAGCATTGAGTCTGACTATTTTAACATAATCAAACATTGAGTCCAACTATTCTGATTTGAATGATAGATCATTGAGTTTGATTATTCTGAATTGATTAAAGTTTGAGTATAACTATTCTGAACTAATTCAGCATTGAGTCTGACTATTTTGACCTAATCAAACATCTATTCAAACTATTCTGACTTTAAAGTTGATTAAAGTTTGAGTATAACTATTCTGAGCTGATTCATCATTGAGTCTGACTATATTGACCTAATCGAACATTGAGTCAAACTATTCTGATTTGAATGATCGATCATTGAGTTTGATTATTCTGAATTGATTAAAGTTTGAGTATAACTATTCTGAGCTGATTCAGCATTGAGTCTGACTATTTTGACCTAATCAAACATTGAGTCAAACTATTCTGATTTAAATGATTGATCATTCAGTTTGATTATTCTGAGTTGATTAAAGTTTGAGTATAACTATTCTGGGTAATTCATAATTGAGTCTGACTATTTTGATCTAATCAAACATTGAGTCAAACTATTCTGATTTAAATGATAGATCATTTAGTTTGATTATTCTGAGTTGATTAAAGTTTGAGTATAACTATTCTGGGCTAATTCATAATTGAGTCTGACTATTTTGACATAATCAAACATTGAGTCAAACTATTCTAATTTGAATGATCGATCATTGAGTTTGATTATTCTGAGTTGATTAAAGTTTGAGTATCACTATTCTGGGCTAATTCAGCATTGAGTCTGACTATTTTGACCTAATCAAACATTGAGTCAAACTATTCTAATTTGAATGATCAATCATTGAGTTTGATCATTCTGAATTGATTAAAGTTTGAGCATAACTATTCTGAGCTAATTCAGCATTGAGTCTGACTATTTTGACCTAATCAAACATTGAGTCAAACTATTCTAATTTGAATGATCGATCATTGAGTTTGATCATTCTGAATTGATCAAAGTTAGAGTATAACTATTCTGAGCTGATTCAGCATTGAGTCTGACTATATTAACATAATCAAACATTGAGTCAAACTATTCTAATTTGAATGATCGATCATTGAGTTTGATTATTCTGAGTTGATTAAAGTTTGAGTATCACTATTCTGGGCTAATTCAGCATTGAGTCTGACTATCTTGACATAATCAAACATTGAGTCAAACTATTCTAATTTGAATGATCGATCATTGAGTTTGATCATTCTGAATTGATCAAAGTTTGAGTATAACTATTCTGCGCTGATTCAGCATTGAGTCTGACTATTTTAACATAATCAAACATTGAGTCCAACTATTCTGATTTGAATGATAGATCATTGAGTTTGATTATTCTGAATTGATTAAAGTTTGAGTATAACTATTCTGAACTAATTCAGCATTGAGTCTGACTATTTTGACCTAATCAAACATCTATTCAAACTATTCTGACTTTAAAGTTGATTAAAGTTTGAGTATAACTATTCTGAGCTGATTCATCATTGAGTCTGACTATATTGACCTAATCGAACATTGAGTCAAACTATTCTGATTTGAATGATCGATCATTGAGTTTGATTATTCTGAATTGATTAAAGTTTGAGTATAACTATTCTGAGCTGATTCAGCATTGAGTCTGACTATTTTGACCTAATCAAACATTGAGTCAAACTATTCTGATTTAAATGATCGATCATTCAGTTTGATTATTCTGAGTTGATTAAAGTTTGAGTATAACTATTCTGGGCTAATTCATAATTGAGTCTGACTATTTTGATCTAATCAAACATTGAGTCAAACTATTCTGATGTAAATGATAGATCATTTAGTTTGATTATTCTGAGTTGATTAAAGTTTGAGTATAACTATTCTGGGCTAATTCATAATTGAGTCTGACTATTTTGACATAATCAAACATTGAGTCAAACTATTCTAATTTGAATGATCGATCATTGAGTTTGATTATTCTGAGTTGATTAAAGTTTGAGTATCACTATTCTGGGCTAATTCAGCATTGAGTCTGACTATCTTGACCTAATCAAACATTGAGTCAAACTATTCTAATTTGAATGATCGATCATTGAGTTTGATCATTCTGAATTGATTAAAGTTTGAGTATAATTATTCTGAGCTAATTCAGCATTGAGTCTGACTATTTTGACCTAATCAAACATTGAGTCAAACTATTCTAATTTGAATGATCGATCATTGAGTTTGATCATTCTGAATTGATCAAAGTTAGAGTATAACTATTCTGAGCTGATTCAGCATTGAGTCTGACTATTTTAACATAATCAAACTTTGAGTCAAACTATTCTAATTTGAATGATCGATCATTGAGTTTGATTATTCTGAGTTGATTAAAGTTTGAGTATCACTATTCTGGGCTAATTCAGCATTGAGTCTGACTATCTTGACCTAATCAAACATTGAGTCAAACTATTCTAATTTGAATGATCGATCATTGAGTTTGATCATTCTGAATTGATTAAAGTTTGAGTATAACTATTTTGAGCTAATTCAGCATTGAGTCTGACTATTTTGACCTAATCAAACATTGAGTCAAACTATTCTAATTTGAATGATCGATCATTGAGTTTGATCATTCTGAATTGATCAAAGTTAGAGTATAACTATTCTGAGCTGATTCAGCATTGAGTCTGACTATTTTAACATAATCAAACTTTGAGTCAAACTATTCTAATTTGAATGATCGATCATTGAGTTTGATTATTCTGAGTTGATTAAAGTTTGAGTATCACTATTCTGGGCTAATTCAGCATTGAGTCTGACTATCTTGACATAATCAAACATTGAGTCAAACTATTCTAATTTGAATGATCGATCATTGAGTTTGATCATTCTGAATTGATCAAAGTTTGAGTATCACTATTCTGCGCTGATTCAGCATTGAGTCTGACTATTTTAACTTAATCAAACATTGAGTCAAACTATTCTGATTTGAATGATTGATCATTGAGTTTGATTACTCTGGGTTAATTAAAGTTTGAGTATGACTATTCTTAGCTAATTCATAATTGAGTCTGACTATTTTGATCTAATCAAACATTGAGTCAAACTATTCTGATTTAAATGATAGATCATTTAGTTTGATTATTCTGAGTTGATTAAAGTTTGAGTATCACTATTCTGGGCTAATTCAGCATTGAGTCTGACTATCTTGACCTAATCAAACATTGAGTCAAACTATTCTAATTTGAATGATCGATCATTGAGTTTGATCATTCTGAATTGATTAAAGTTTGAGTATAACTATTCTGAGCTAATTCAGCATTGAGTCTGACTATTTTAACCTAATCAAACATTGAGTCAAACTATTCTAATTTGAATGATCAATCATTGAGTTTGATCATTCTGAATTGATCAAAGTTAGAGTATAACTATTCTGAGCTGATTCAGCATTGAGTCTGACTATTTTAACATAATCAAACATTGAGTCAAACTATTCTAATTTGAATGATCGATCATTGAGTTTGATTATTCTGAGTTGATTAAAGTTTGAGTATGACTATTCTGGGCTAATTCAGCATTGAGTCTGACTATCTTGACATAATCAAACATTGAGTCAAACTATTCTAATTTGAATGATCGATCATTGAGTTTGATCATTCTGAATTGATCAAAGTTTGAGTATAACTATTCTGCGCTGATTCAGCATTGAGTCTGACTATTTCAACATAATCAAACATTGAGTCAAACTATTCTGATTTGAATGATCGATCATTGAGTTTGATTACTCTGGGTTAATTAAAGTTTGAGTATGACTATTCTTAGCTAATTCATAATTGAGTCTGACTATTTTGACTTAATCAAACATTGAGTCAAACTATTCTGATTTGAATGATCGATCATTGAGTTTGATTATTCTGAATTGATTAAAGTTTGAGTATAACTATTCTGAGCTAATTCAGCATTGAGTCTGACTATTTTGACCTAATCAAACATTGAGTCAAACTATTCTAATTTGAATGATCGATCATTGAGTTTGATCATTCTGAATTGATTAAAGTTTGAGTATAACTATTCTGAGCTAATTCAGCATTGAGTCTGACTATTTTGACCTAATCAAACATTGAGTCAAACTATTCTAATTTGAATGATCGATCATTGAGTTTGATCATTCTGAATTGATCAAAGTTAGAGTATAACTATTCTGAGCTGATTCAGCATTGAGTCTGACTATTTTAACATAATCAAACATTGAGTCAAACTATTCTAATTTGAATGATCGATCATTGAGTTTGATTATTCTGAGTTGATTAAAGTTTGAGTATCACTATTCTGGGCTAATTCAGCATTGAGTCCGACTATCTTGACATAATCAAACATTGAGTCAAACTATTCTAATTTGAATGATCGATCATTGAGTTTGATCATTCTGAATTGATCAAAGTTTGAGTATAACTATTCTGCGCTGATTCAGCATTGAGTCTAACTATTTTAACATAATCAAACATTGAGTCCAACTATTCTGATTTGAATGATAGATCATTGAGTTTGATTATTCTGAATTGATTAAAGTTTGAGTATAACTATTCTGAACTAATTCAGCATTGAGTCTGACTATTTTGACCAAATCAAACATCTATTCAAACTATTCTGACTTTAAAGTTGATTAAAGTTTGAGTATAACTATTCTGAGCTGATTCATCACTGAGTCTGACTATATTGACCTAATCGAACATTGAGTCAAACTATTCTGATTTGAATGATCGATCATTGAGTTTGATTATTCTGAATTGATTAAAGTTTGAGTATAACTATTCTGAGCTGATTCAGCATTGAGTCTGACTATTTTGACCTAATCAAACATTGAGTCAAACTATTCTGATTTAAATGATCGATCATTCAGTTTGATTATTCTGAGTTGATTAAAGTTTGAGTATAACTATTCTGGGCTAATTCATAATTGAGTCTGACTATTTTGATCTAATCAAACATTGAGTCAAACTATTCTGATTTAAATGATAGATCATTTAGTTTGATTATTCTGAGTTGATTAAAGTTTGAGTATAACTATTCTGGGCTAATTCATAATTGAGTCTGACTATTTTGACATAATCAAACATTAAGTCAAACTATTCTAATTTGAATGATCGATCATTGAGTTTGATTATTCTGAGTTGATTAAAGTTTGAGTATCACTATTCTGGGCTAATTCAGCATTGAGTCTGACTATCTTGACCTAATCAAACATTCAGTCAAACTATTCTAATTTGAATGATCGATCATTGAGTTTGATCATTCTGAATTGATTAAAGTTTGAGTATAATTATTCTGAGCTAATTCAGCATTGAGTCTGACTATTTTGACCTAATCAAACATTGAGTCAAACTATTCTAATTTGAATGATCGATCATTGAGTTTGATCATTCTGAATTGATCAAAGTTTGAGTATCACTATTCTGCGCTGATTCAGCATTGAGTCTGACCATTTTAACTTAATCAAACATTGAGTCAAACTATTCTGATTTGAATGATTGATCATTGAGTTTGATTACTCTGGGTTAATTAAAGTTTGAGTATAACTATTCTGGGCTAATTCATAATTGAGTCTGACTATTTTGACATAATCAAACATTGAGTCAAACTATTCTAATTTGAATGATCGATCATTGAGTTTGATCATTCTGAATTGATTAAAGTTTGAGTATAACTATTCTGGGCTAATTCAGCATTGAGTCTGACTATTTTGACCTAATCAAACATTGAGTCAAACTATTCTAATTTGAATGATCGATCATTGAGTTTGATCATTCTGAATTGATCAAAATTAGAGTATAACTATTCTGAGCTGATTCAGCATTGAGTCTGACTATTTTAACATAATCAAACATTGAGTCAAACTATTCTAATTTGAATGATCGATCATTGAGTTTGATTATTCTGAGTTGATTAAAGTTTGAGTATCACTATTCTGGGCTAATTCAGCATTGAGTCTGACTATCTTGACATAATCAAACATTGAGTCAAACTATTCTAATTTGAATGATCGATCATTGAGTTTGATCATTCTGAATTGATCAAAGTTTGAGTATAACTATTCTGCGCTGATTCAGCATTGAGTCTGACTATTTTAACATAATCAAACATTGAGTCCAACTATTCTGATTTGAATGATAGATCATTGAGTTTGATTATTCTGAATTGATTAAAGTTTGAGTATAACTATTCTGAACTAATTCAGCATTGAGTCTGACTATTTTGACCTAATCAAACATCTATTCAAACTATTCTGACTTTAAAGTTGATTAAAGTTTGAGTATAACTATTCTGAGCTGATTCATCATTGAGTCTGACTATATTGACCTAATCGAACATTGAGTCAAACTATTCTGATTTGAATGATCGATCATTGAGTTTGATTATTCTGAATTGATTAAAGTTTGAGTATAACTATTCTGAGCTGATTCAGCATTGAGTCTGACTATTTTGACCTAATCAAACATTGAGTCAAACTATTCTGTTTTAAATGATCGATCATTCAGTTTGATTATTCTGAGTTGATTAAAGTTTGAGTATAACTATTCTGGGCTAATTCATAATTGAGTCTGACTATTTTGATCTAATCAAACATTGAGTCAAACTATTCTGATTTAAATGATAGATCATTTAGTTTGATTATTCTGAGTTGATTAAAGTTTGAGTATAACTATTCTGGGCTAATTCATAATTGAGTCTGACTATTTTGACATAATCAAAGATTGAGTCAAACTATTCTAATTTGAATGATCGATCATTGAGTTTGATTATTCTGAGTTGATTAAAGTTTGAGTATCACTATTCTGGGCTAATTCAGCATTGAGTCTGACTATCTTGACCTAATCAAACATTCAGTCAAACTATTCTAATTTGAATGATCGATCATTGAGTTTGATCATTCTGAATTGATTAAAGTTTGAGTATAATTATTCTGAGCTAATTCAGCATTAAGTCTGACTATTTTGACCTAATCAAACATTGAGTCCAACTATTCTAATTTGAATGATCGATCATTGAGTTTGATTATTCTGAATAGATTAAAGTTTGAGTATAACTATTCTGAACTAATTCAGCATTGAGTCTGACTATTTTGACATAATCAAACATTTATTCAAAAACGATTCTGACTTTAAAGTTGATTAAAGTTTGAGTATAACTATTCTGAGCTGATTCATCATTGAGTCTGACTATTTTGACCTAATCGAACATTGAGTCAAACTTTTCTGATTTGAATGATCGATCATTGAGTTTGATTATTCTGAGTTAATCAAAATTTGAGAATAACTATTCTGTGCTGATTCATCATTGAGTCTGACTATTTTGACCTAATCAAACATTGAGTCAAACTATTCTGATTTGAATGATCGATCATTGAGTTTGATCATTCTGAATTGATCAAAGTTTGAGTATAACTATTCTGAGCCGATTCAGCATTGAGTCTGACTATTTTGACCTAATCAAACATTGAGTCAAACTATTCTGATTTGAATGATAGATCATTTAGTTTGATTATTCTGAGTTGATTAAAGTTTGAGTATAACTATTCTGGGCTAATTCATAATTGAGTCTGACTATTTTGACATAATCAAACATTGAGTCAAACTATTCTGATTTGAATGATAGATCATTGAGTTTGATTATTCTGAGTTGATTAAAGTTTGAGTATAACAATTCTGAGCTGATTCAGCATTGAGTCTGACAATTTTAACATAATCAAACATTGAGTCAAACTATTCTGATTTGAATGATCGATCATTGAGTTTGATTACTCTGGGTTAATTAAAGTTTGAGTATGACTATTCTTAGCTAATTCATAATTGAGTCTGACTATTTTGACTTAATCAAACATTGAGTCAAACTATTCTAATTTGAATGATCGATCATTGAGTTTGATTATTCTGAGTTGATTAAAGTTTGAGTATAACTATTCTGAGCTGATTCAGCAATGAGTCTGACAATTTTAACATAATCAAACATTGAGTCAAACTATTCTGATTTGAATGATCGATCATTGAGTTTGATTACTCTGAGTTAATTAAAGTTTGAGTATGACTTTTCAGAGCTAATTCATAATTGAGTCTGACTATTTTGACTTAATCAAACATTGAGTCAAACTATTCTGATTTGAATGATAGATCATTTAGTTTGGTTATTCTGAGTTGATTAAAGTTTGAGTATAACTATTCTGGGCTAATTCATAATTGAGTCTGACTATTTTGACCTAAACAAACATTGAGTCAAACTATCTAATTTGAATGATCGATCATTGAGTTTGATTATTCTGAATTGATTTAAGTTTGAGTATAACTATTCTGAACTAATTCAGCATTGAGTCTGACTATTTTGACCTAATCAAACATTTATTCAAACTATTCTGACTTCAATGATCGATCATTGAGTTTGATTACTCTGAGTTAATTAAAGTTTGAGTATGACTATTCTGAGCTAATTCAGCATTGAGTCTGACTATATTGACCTAATCAAACATTGAGTCAAACTATTCTGATTTGAATGTTGTTGTTGAATGTTGGTTGTTGTTCACACCTTGGTTGTTGTTCACACCTTTTTTGTTGTTCACACCTTGGTTGTTGTTCACACCTTGGTTGTTGTTCACACCTTTTTTGTTGTTCACACCACTTGTGTTCTTCACACCTGAATTGTTCACACCTTTTTTGTTGTTCACACCTTGGTTGTTGTTCACACCCTGGTTGTTGTTCACACCTTGGTTGTTGTTCACCCCCTGGTTGTTGTTCACACCTTTTTTGTTGTTCACACTTTTTTTTTTTGTTCACACCTTGGTTGTTGTTCACTCCTTTTTTGTTGTTCACACCTTGGTTGTTGTTCACATCTTGGTTGTTGTTCACACCTTGGTTGTTGTTCACACCATGGTTGTTGTTCATACCTTGAATGTTGTCACACCTTTTTTGTTGTTCACACCTTGGTTGTTGCTCACACCTTTTTTGTTGTTCACACCTTGGTTGTTGTTCACATCTTTTTTGTTTTTCACGCCTTAGTTGTTGTTCATGCCTTAGTTGTTGTTCACGCCTTAGTTGTTGTTCACACCTTAGTTGTTGTTCACGCCTTAGTTGTTGTTCACGCCTTAGTTGTTGTTCACGCATTGGTTGTTGTTCACTCCTAGGTTGTTGTTCACACCTTGGTTGTTGCTCACACCTTGGTTGTTGTTCACACCTTGGTTGTTGCTCACACCTTGGTTGTTGTCTGCACCTTTATTGTTGTTCACACCTCGGTTGTTGTTCACACCTTGGTTGTTGTTCACACCTTTTTTGTTGTTCACACCTTTTTTGTTGTTCACACCTTGGTTGTTTTTCACCCCCTGGTTGTTGTTCACACCTTTTTTGTTGTTCACACTTTTTTTTTTTGTTCACACCTTGGTTGTTGTTCACACCTTTTTTGTTGTTCACACCTTGGTTGTTGTTCACATCTTGGTTGTTGTTCACACCTTTTTTGTTGTTCACACCATGGTTGTTGTTCATACCTTGAATGTTGTCACACCTTTTTTGTTGTTCACACCTTGGTTGTTGTTCACACCTTTTTTGTTGTTCACACCTTGGTTGTTGTTCACATCTTTTTTGTTGTTCACGCCTTGGTTGTTGTTCACGCCTTGGTTGATGTTCACTCCTTGGTTGTTGTTCACACCTTGGTTGTTGTTCACACCTTTTTTGTTGTTCACACCATTTGTGTTGTTCACACCTTAATTGTTCACACCTTTTTTGTTGTTCACACCTTGGTTGTTGTCTGCACCTTTATTGGTGTTCACACCTCGGTTGTTGTTCACACCTTGGTTGTTGTTGTTGTTGTTCACACCTTTTTTCTTGTTCACACCTTTTTTGTTGTTCACACCTTGGTTGTTGTTCACATCTTGGTTGTTGTTCACACCTTTTTTGTTGTTCACACCATGGTTGTTGTTCATACCTTGAATGTTGTCACACCTTTTTTGTTGTTCACACCTTGGTTGTTGTTCACACCTTTTTTGTTGTTCACACCTTGGTTGTTGTTCACATCTTTTTTGTTGTTCACGCCCTAGTTGTTCTTCACGCCTTGGTTGATGTTCACTCCTTGGTTGTTGTTCACACCTTGGTTGTTGTTCACACCTTTTTTGTTGTTCACACCATTTGTGTTGTTCACACCTTAATTGTTCACACCTTTTTTGTTGTTTACACCTTTTTTGTTGTTCACACCTTGGTTGTTGTTCACACCTTGGTTGTTGTTCACACCTTTTTTGTTGTTCACACCTTGGTTGTTGTTCACACCTTGGTTGTTGTTCACACCTTTTTTGTTGTTCACACCATTTGTGTTGTTCACACCTTAATTGTTCACACCATTTTTGTTGTTCAAACCTTGGTTGTTGTTCACACCTTGGTTGTTGTTTACACCTCGGTTGTTGTTCACACCTCGGTTGTTGTTCACACCTTGGTTGTTGTTCACACCTTGGTTGTTGTTCACACCTTTTTTGTTGTTCACACCTTGGTTGTTGTTCACACCTTGGTTGTTGTCTGCACCTTTATTGTTGTTCACACCTCGGTTGTTGTTCACACCTTGGTTGTTGTTGTTGTTCACACCTTTTTTGTTGTTCACACCTTTTTTGTTGTTCACACCTTGGTTGTTTTTCACCCCCTGGTTGTTGTTCACACCTTTTTTGTTGTTCACACCTTGGTTGTTGTTCACATCTTGGTTGTTGTTCACACCTTGGTTGTTGTTCACACCATGGTTGTTGTTCATACCTTGAATGTTGTCACACCTTTTTTGTTGTTCACACCTTGGTTGTTATTCACACCTTTTTTGTTGTTCACACCTTGGTTGTTGTTCACATCTTTTTTGTTGTTCACATCTTTTTTGTTGTTCACGCCTTAGTTGTTGTTCACGCCTTAGTTGTTGTTCACACCTTGGTTGTTGTTGTTGTTCACACCTTTTTTGTTGTTCACACCTTTTTTGTTGTTCACACCTTGGTTGTTTTTTACCCCCTGGTTGTTGTTCACACCTTTTTTGTTGTTCACACCTTGGTTGTTGTTCACATCTTGGTTGTTGTTCACACCTTTTTTGTTGTTCACACCATGGTTGTTGTTCATACCTTGAATGTTGTCACACCTTTTTTGTTGTTCACACCTTGGTTGTTGTTCACACCTTGGTTGTTGTCTGCACCTTTATTGTTGTTCACACCTCGGTTGTTGTTCACACCTTTTTTGTTGTTCACACCATGGTTGTTGTTCATACCTTGAATGTTGTCGCACCTTTTTTGTTGTTCACACCTTGGTTGTTGTTCACATCTTTTTTGTTGTTCACGCCTTAGTTGTTGTTCACGCCTTAGTTGTTGTTCACGCCTTAGTTGTTGTTCACGCCTTAGTTGTTGTTCACGCCTTAGTTGTTGTTCACGCCTTAGTTGTTGTTCACGCCTTAGTTGTTGTTCACACCTTGGTTGTTGTTCACTCCTTGGTTGTTGTTCACACCTTGGTTGTTGTTCACACCTTTTTTGTTGTTCACACCTTGGTTGTTGTTCACACCTTGGTTGTTGTCTGCACCTTTCTTGTTGTTCACACCCTGGTTGTTGTTCACACCTTGGTTGTTGTTCACACCTTGGTTGTTGTTCACACCTTGGTTGTTGTTCACACCTTGGTTGTTGTTGTTGTTCACACCTTTTTTGTTGTTCACACCTTTTTTGTTGTTCACACTTTTTTTTGTTGTTCACACCTTGGTTGTTGTTCACACCTTGGTTGTTGTTCACACCTTTTTTGTTGTTCACACCTTGGTTGTTGTTCACATCTTGGTTGTTGTTCACACCTTTTTTGTTGTTCACACCATGGTTGTTGTTCATACCTTGAATGTTGTCACACCTTTTTTGTTGTTCACGCCTTAGTTGTTGTTCACGCCTTGGTTGTTGTTCACTCCTTGCTTGTTGTTCACACCTTGGTTGTTGTTCACACCTTTTTTGTTGTTCACACCATTTGTGTTGTTCACACCTTAATTGTTCACACCTTTTTTGTTGTTCACACCTTGGTTGTTGTTCACACCTTGAATGTTGTCACACCTTAATTGTTGTTCACACCTTGTTTGTTGTTCACGCCTTAGTTGTTGTTCACGCCTTAGTTGTTGTTCACACCTTGGTTGTTGTTCACACCTTGGTTGTTGTTCACACCTTGGTTGTTGTTCACACCTTGGTTGTTGTTCACACCTTGGTAGTTGTACAGAGGTTGGTTGTTTTTCAGTTTGGTTGTTGTTCACAGTAAGGTTGTTGTTCACACTTTGGTCATTTTTCGAAGTTTTGTTGTTTTTCACAGTTTGGTTGTTGTTCACACCTTATTTGTTACTCAAACCTTGTTGTTCCCAGCTTGGCTGTTGATCACAGGTTGGTTGTTGTTCACCACTCGGTTGTTTACACTTCGGTTGTTGTTCACACCTCCGTTGTTGTGAACACCTTGTTTGTTGTTCACAATTTAGTTGTTGTTTCAACTTATTTGTTGTTCACAGGTTGGTTGTTGTTCACAGTTTGGTTGCTGTTCACAGCTTGATTGTTGTTCACAGCTTGGTTGTTGTTCACAGGTTGGTTGTTGCTCAAACCTTGGTTGTTGCACACACCTTATTTTTGGTTCACAGTTTGGTGATGTTGTTCACACACCTTCGATGTAGTTCACAACTTGCTTGTTAACATCTCAGTCATTGTTCACGCCTTAGTTGTTGTTCACGCCTTAGTTGTTGTTCACGCCTTGGTTGTTGTTCACTCCTTGGTTGTTGTTCACACCTTGGTTGTTGTCTGCACCTTTATTGTTGTTCACACCTCGGTTGTTGTTCACACCTTGGTTGTTGTTGTTCACACCTTTTTTGTTGTTCACACCTTTTTTGTTGTTCACACCTTGGTTGTTTTTCACCCCCTAGTTGTTGTTCACACCTTTTTTGTTGTTCACACCATTTGTGTTGTTCACACCTTAATTGTTCACTCCTTTTTTGTTGTTCACACCTTGGTTGTTGTTCACACCTTGGTTGAGTTTGATCATTCTGAATTGATCAAAGTTAGAGTATAACTATTCTGAGCTGATTCAGTATTGAGTCTGACTATTTTAACATAATCAAACATTGAGTCAAACTATTCTGATTTGAATGATCGATCATTGAGTTTGATTATTCTGAATTGATTAAAGTTTGAGTATAACTATTCTGAACTAATTCAGCATTGAGTCTGACTATTTTGACCTAATCAAACATTGAGTCAAACTATTCTGATTTGAATGACCGATCATTTAGTTTGATTATTCTGAGTTGATTAAAGTTTGAGTATAACCATTCTGGGCTAATTCATTATTGAGTCTGACTATTTTGACATAATCAAACATTGAGTCAAACTATTCAAATTTGAATGATCGATCATTGAGTTTGATTATTCTGAATCGATTTAAGTTTGAGTATAACTATTCTGAACTAATTCAGCATTGAGTCTGACTATCTTGACCTAATCAAACATTTATTCAAACTATTCTGACTTCAATGATCGATCATTGAGTTTGATTATTCTGAGTTAATTAAAGTTTGAGAATAACTATTCTGAGCTGATTCATCATTGAGTCTGACTATTTTAACATAATGAAACATTGAGTCAAACTATTGTGATTTGAATGATCGATCATTGAGTTTGATTATTCTAGATTATATTAAAGTTTGAGTATAACTATTCTGGGCTAATTCAGCATTGAGTCTGACTATCTTGACCTGATCAAACATTGAGTCAAACTAATCTAATTTGAATGATCGATCATTGAGTTTGATCATTCTGAATTGATCAAAGTTAGAGTATAACTATTCCGAGCTGATTCAGCATTGAGTCTGACCATTTTAACATAATCAAACATTGAGTCAAACTATTCTGATTTGAATGATCGATCATTTAGTTTGATTATTCTGAATTGATCAAAGTTTGAGTATAACTATTCTGAGCTGATTTAGCATTGAGTCTGACTATTTTGACCTAATCAAACATTGAGTCAAACTATTCTGATTTGAATGATCGATCATTGAGTTTGAGTATTCGGAATGAATTTAAGTTGGAGTATAGCTATTCTGAGCTAATTCAGCATTAAGTCTGACTATTTTGACCTAATCAAACATTGAGTCCAACTATTCTGATTTGAATGATAGATCATTGAGTTTGATTATTCTGAATTGATTAAAGTTTGAGTATAACTATTCTGGGCTAATTCATAATTGAGTCTGACTATTTTGACATAATCAAACATTGAGTCAAACTATTCTAATATGAATGATCGATCATTGAGTTTGATTATTCTGAGTTGAGTAAAGTTTGAGTATAACTATTCTGGGCTAATTCAGCATTGAGTCTGACTATCTTGACCTGATCAAACATTGAGTCAAACTAATCTAATTTGAATGATCGATCATTGAGTTTGATTATTCTGAATTGATCAAAGTTAGAGTATAACTATTCCGAGCTGATTCAGCATTGAGTCTGACTATTTTAACATAATCAAACATTGAGTCAAACTATTCTGATTTGAATGATCGATCATTGAGTTTGATTATTCTGAATTGATTAAAGTTTGAGTATAACTATTCTGAACTAATTCAGCATTGAGTCTGACTATTTTGACCTAATCAAACATTGAGTCAAACTATTCTGATTTGAATGATCGATCATTGAGTTTGAGTATTCTGAGTTAATTAAAGTTTGAGTATGAATATTCTGAGCTAATTCATAATTGAGTCTGACTATTTTGACTCAATCAAACATTGAGTCAAACTATTCTGATTTGAATGATCGATCATTTAGTTTGATTATTCTGAATTGATTAAAGTTTGAGTATAACTATTCTGGGCTGATTCAGCATTGAGTCTGACTATTTTGACCTAATCAAACATTGAGTCAAACTATTCTAATTTGAATGATCGATCATTGAGTTTGATTATTCTGAGTTGAGTAAAGTTTGATTATAACTATTCTGGGCTAATTCAGCATTGAGTCTGACTATCTTGACCTAATCAAACATTGAGTGAAATTATTCTAATTTGAATGATCGATCATTGAGTTTGATCATTCTGAATTGATCAAAGTTTGAGTATAACTATTCTGAGCTGATTCAGGATTGAGTCTGACTATTTTAACATAACCAAATATTGAGTCAAGCAATTCTGATTTGAATGATCGATCATTGAGTTTGATTATTCTGAGTTGATCAAAGTATGATTATAACTATTCTGAGCTGATTCAGCATTGAGTCTGACTATTTTAACATAATGAAACATTGAGTCAAACTATTGTGATTTGAATGATCGATCATTGAGTTTGATTATTCTAGATTATATTAAAGTTTGAGTATAACTATTCTGAGCTGATTCAGCATTGAGTCTGACTATTTTAACATGATCAAACATTGATTCAAACTATTCTGATTTGAATGACCGATCATTGAGTTTGATTACTCTGAGTTAATTAAAGTTTGAGTATAACTATTCTGGGCTAATTCATAAAGAACTCCATTATATGAAAATACGGTTTCATCTATTTATCAAACCGTCAGTCAATATAGAAAAAAAATAAACCTGGTCCTTCGATGATCTGTGAGTCACCTGGTCCAGCAATGAGTACAGTTGTCTGGTCGATCCTAATACTCTCTTACAATAATATGTCAATTAAGAAATCTATTAGATTATGTAACAATTCCTGTGAAGCCAACCTAACTTACATGATAAATTTCAAAATATTACCCAATAATAGTTCTATGCAAATCACTAATTCAGGCCTTCTAAGGCATTGTCTTATGCTAAAATCTTATAGAGCGACATCCAGCTGGGATGTTGCGCATGAAGGAGGCTCATCCTGGGTTTGAATCCAGTTCTTCAGAGGAGCAGACAAGTCTCACCACTAGACCACCCAGCTGCATGCAATTCAACATGATCCAAAATAGCCAATTTAGACCTACTAAGGCCACCCCTTACACTGAGCAAAAGAAACAAAAGTTGAAAGCATTCTTTTGAAAGAATACCTCAAACTTTATATCCCTCATGGAATGCCAAATTTCAATGCATAACCTTTGCTGCTCTCATTTTTGCTATTGTACCATTCATACCCGAGTAATGTAAGATCCGTCAGTCTATGCTTTACATCTGATAGGGGCTCTCTGAAATGATGGGGAAACTTCATGTAAGTACAAATCGATAATAACTTCTCATTAACTTCTAAAGAACTCCATTATATGAAAATACGGTTTCATTTATTTATCAAACCGTCAGTCAATATAGAAAAAAAAAAAACCTGGTCCTTCGATGATCTGTGAGTCACCTGGTCCAGCAATGAGTACAGTTGTCTGGTCGATCCTAATACTCTCTTACAATAATATGTCAATTAAGAAATCTATTAGATTATGTAACAATTCCTGTGAAGCCAACCTAACTTACATGATAAATTTCAAAATATTACCCAATAATAGTTCTATGCAAATCACTAATTTAGGCCTTATAAGGCATTGTCTTATGCTAAAATCTTATAGAGCGCCATCCAGCTGGGATGTTGCGCATGAAGGAGGCCGATCTTGGGTTTGAATCCAAGTCCTTCAGAGGAGCAGACAAGTCTCACCTCACCACTAGACCACCCAGCTGCATGCAATTCAACATTATCCGAAATAGCCAATTTAGATCTACTAAGGCCACATATCCTAAAGGATGCCAACATTTTGTAATAGCTATGCAAAATCAGACAGGGGCTCTCTGAAATAGAGAAGCATACTGTTAGTACAAATCTTCAATAACTGCTGGTTAACATTATATGAAAATACAGTTTCATCTATTTATCAATCCGTCAGTCAGTCAACCATAGAAATAAAAAGCGCCATTCCAAATTGGGTGATAGTTCTTGGATAAGGTGGTGATTCAATGTTGATACATGGTCTGACATTGGTGTCTGATGTTGACGGCATCTACTACGGCCCTGCCCAGAATGGTATTAATAGTACGTGTGCAAGGTTCCCTGGTCCTGCAGGACTCACGAAACTCTCAAACCATTTAGAGGGCAGGGAGTGGGACAGGAATAAGAATGCAAATTGAGAAACAGGCTCAGAGCGGGAGTCCCATTCCAAATTGGATGACTGCTTGTTGTGTACTTTTGACACACTTCATCTATCACTCCTAGATTATATCTGGAAGTCATCCTGAAAAAACAAATAAAAAACCACAAAACATCAAGAGGTCAATCAAATGCATAACCAAAAGTCAAATGGAAAAACCAACTGGGAGTCATCTCAAATCAAATGCACAACCAAAACAAAAAAAGGGAAAAACCAACTGGAGTCATCTCAAATCAAATACACAACCAAAAGACAAACTGGAAAACAAAACTAGGAGTCATCTCACATCAAATACACAACCCAGAGACAAAATGGAAAAACCAACTGGGAGCCATCTATCAAATAACACACATCATTCAGGAGACAGGAAGACTACTTGCACATCAAAGTACCCAAATAGGCCATATGTTCAATGAGATAGATGACTCCAAGATGTGATCTATGAGTGATGGAAGCCCATCAAAAGTACACAATATGTGCAGTCAACAAATAGGCACCGTATCAATTCCAATACACAAAAATCTTAAATTTGTATTCCAATGTCCTCAAAAAAACTAGATGCCACCAAAATCAGACACTATGCATCAACATTAAGTCACCACCTCATCCAAGAACTATCACCAAATTTGGAAAGACTCTTTCGCCCCAACCCCATTTCTCAATTTGCATTCCCCCTCCCATTCTGCTCCCAAACCTTAAATTATTAGGAGTCTCACAGGACCAGGGACCCAAGGGCTTGTACCCCAGACCCATCTAGTGTAGGGCACTTGATTCGCCAAATACCAAATTTTGAATAAATTTACTAATATAGTGATTGCTTCAAATATGAGGCTCTTAATTTTGGATGCAGGCCTCATGAAAAGTGGTAGTATTTTCCCACTGGGAATTCTTCATTAGAAGCACGCCAGAAGCATTTGAAAATAAACCACTCTGTATTACCCAAGTCTATTTGGGTCAAATATACCCAACACAACATAAATAAGGCCGGTTTCATAAATATCTGAGAATACCCATGTTTCATGCTCTGTTTGGCTTTTTCAGAGACAGCCAATTGATCTCAACACAAATATTTGTCATGTCATTCCATCTATAACATTGCTTTGAAAAATGTCCTCACCTTACATGGCTTGTTGTCCGGTACAAAATGAAATATTTCATGGATGTGTCCTCTCAGAGCGGACTGTGCATTGATTCTGTGAAAATGTATAAGCAAAATTACAATTTGATTCAAACGGGTATGATTTTTAGACCATACCAAACATGGAGTAGAACAAAACGGACAGAAAGGTTAACAGTAGGCCTATAAATTATTTACTATGAGTCAAACCTCAACTTTCTACCAGATACTGAAACTCTTGTAATAATTTCTATTGACTGTTTGTTATATTTTCCTTCGAAATTGTTTCTCGGAGAACATGGCAAATGGCCATTATGGAGGAGGCTCAGGCAATTCCACAATTCTCACTACACAGCAGGAAACTTGAGTTAATACATACGCACATTTTAAAGACAGTTTTCATGACAAAACTTTATTTTTACAAATCTTACACCACAGGACATGTTACCAACTAAGCAGAATATTTGAGAACTTCTACTGAACACAAGTCAAGAAATCCAAATGACATTAAACAAATTTAGGAAGTTACCTTGTTTTCAAATCATCAGTCCTTTGAAGCCCAACTTCTTCAAAACTTCCCATGAATACTGTTCCTCTTGTTGACTATAACCAGTCCCAGGGCGAATCTCGAAAAAGAACAATTGCACTTTGTATTCATCTCGAGTCATCCTGCAATATACAAGTGTCATTAAGATTGTTCAAGAAAACTAAGCCATGACACTGTATATTCAGTTCTTGTTCAACCCAAGGGAATTATAATAATGTGATAATTCTAAAAGAAGCACACATATAGCATACTCAGATGATGTGTTGGACAGCTGTTATTTATGGTAGATATATATTAAACTTAATGTTGCCACTGTTCAATACATAGGCCTACCAAACATTGGATATATATATATATTTTTTAAAGTAAATGATATTAATACCAATACCATTGTTGCCATAGGAAGTGATCAGAATATGGTAATCAGATACTGGTGATAACAAAAGGGTTGGTGAGACAAGCTTTACATCCCATAACTTATTTATTTTTAGTCAGGAAATAAAAATGTTATATAATGATATTAATAAATTTGACGAATTAGAGTAAAAATCTGATATACTTAAGGAAGAATGATATTAAAAAGAAATTGGAAATTAATAAAGAAGGAAACAATAAATGGAGAAGGAACCTTACAGGAAAATAAGGAACTGAATATAGGGTCACAATCATTGCAATATTTAATCTAAAGCACAAGCTTCAAACAATGTCAACAACGAAAGTGAGTCGTCCCATCATAATATTGCATCAAATTGTATTTTGAAAGTTTTGTTGTGAATGTATCATAGTGAAATTGTGAAATATGTACTGACTGTTTAAGTTCTGAAGTCCCAAACTTGATGTAACCTATGTTGAGTTTGTGTAAAAACAAAAAAAAGTTTAAGATTTGATAAATTTAGCTTACCAAAAAGGTTTCAACTGCTTCTGTGGTCTTGTTCACTTGAGTTATGAAGATAAATGTTTAAGTTGTTGGAGGAGTGACTATGCTGTTGTCACCAAAAGGTGTTGTTGAAGGTACCACTGACTGGATTTTTGCCTGATGTGACAACAGTGACACCAACAACAACACTTTAAGGTGTCATAATCAAAGCGAGGTGAACAGGTAATAGTTATACACCATTACGAGGGATATAACATTCCAATGTGGGCAGTTATATCTCTAGGCGAAGCCGAGGGATTTAACTGCCCACGTTGGAATGTTATATCCTGAGTATAAGGTGTATAACTGACTTATACCCAATGTGCATTCAATAGTGGCTTTTTCGCAATTTATAATAACATATTTTAGCTGTAATTGTTGGACTATTTTCATGGATGATTTGCTTTTACGAAGATTGTGATATGGTTGAAACTATGCAAACAAGAAACAACAAATGCTAAGGCAAACAATCCTAAAGAGGATTTACTCTTTGTTGTGTACTAGGTCGGGATTTGTTGTGATTAAACCATTTACATTGTTTCACATTGTTTGTGTTTGTGTGTTTTTGCTAATCCCTATGTTAGCAGTTGTTCATGAATGATATTACTGATCCAAAGCCGGGAGATAACATGCCGAACTGGCCATTTATATCCCAGCAAAGAACAATAGAAAAGGGACTACTTTGGGTATAAGTGCATTTACACTCAATAAAATGTATTTAAAATAAATACAACATCTAAAAAAGAAGTATGAATTATGACTTTCAGCAGATCTGGCCAATATGGAATTGGCAGATGACTTAACCATTAGGCCACCCAGCTGCTAAATCCATGAAGCCATTGATCGAAACAAAACATTGGAGCCATGGTGTCATGTTTTCAGCGATACGCAATATTGCGTAATTCATTCTTACCTATCTGCAAAATATTAAATTTTGAAAATCGCATGACAAACGACAAAGTATCAAATTTAACGTACATTAAAATTGTGACGGCTTAGACCTATATTCTGAAAGGCATTCAAAACAGCACTGCAAATTCCTATATATACATATATAAGTAATTGTTTAGATTTACAGTTTAGATTCTGGTAATTATATTTAGTCATCTCTATTTGTCTACTTTTACTTTTGTCAGCTTTTGCTTTAGCAATACTATGTAATGCACCAGACAATATATTTGTTGCTTTTTTCTCTTTTAAAGTATATTGTATTATAGCTCTAGAAGAGTCGTTTCTTCAGAGCACCATGATTTCATGTAGAAATTTAAAGTAGATATGTGTTTTCTGGTAAGATGACTAGAATGTCTGGAAAAGTATCTCCATAAAATATATTTAATTTCAAACTTGACCTGGTTTTTTATGAAAACAATGGTAAAAGATAGGACTTGGTGAAAAAGCCCTAGTTATTTCAAATGTGGCTACCATGGCAACCACTAGTCCCCATCCATAATATTTTAGGAATTATGTTTTGTACCATAAAACTACATATTCTGTTATTTTTATCATCATACATGACCTACCTCATTCCAAATATTTTCATAATTGGTCGATTTTTCTCTGCAAATGTCTTAAGTCTGGGATTATTGCACTGTTTGACCTGGGGTTAATCTCTCTTAAATCTAAGAATATCTTAAGCTGTTTGTTTGCTCAAGTGTAATTACTCTTAACTCACCATCACTTTGATCTTGTTGTAATGAGTCAGTGCCTTGTTCTGCGTTGATGTATCAACCGCTCAGGCCAACTTGTTTAAATTTGTTGTATATGGTCATGTCTTGACTGACCACAAAATCTATTAAATCAAGCAAATAATATTGAAGCTTATACCATATGTTGAGTATATCAGCCAATCACAGGCCCAGTTTGTTGAAGATATAAAATGCATATACCTTGTTTAAAGTTGTTGTACATAGTCATGCTTGACTGACCAGATTTTCTAAAAATCAAGCAAATTTAAAGGGAGCATACATACAATGAAACCTCACTTTTATGAACTTCATTAATAAGACTGCTTCACAATTAAGACCACCTCACTGTTACGACTACCTGACTATCAAAACCATATCACTATTATAGACATCTTACTGTAAAGACCACTACATTATTATGACCACCTCACTATTAAGACTGCCTCATCATTACGACTGCCTCATTGTTAAAACCACCTTACTATCAAGATCATCTCAATATTAAGACCACTTTTATAAGTCCACCTCATTATAAAGATCACATCAATTGTATCAAATTATTATTAATGCCACTCAATTTGGCATAAAACTTGTATTACAAGAATTTTTCCAGATAATTTGAAAAATAATATGCACATACCTGGCTATCCAGTAATATATTTCAAAAACAGAGATGCAAATGTGCAGTTGAGATGTACCTACTTACTGCCCCTTAAGTGAATTGTTTCTTGCAATCAGCCTATTAGGCAACACGACTAAAAACAAAACAACTCTTAGCATTAGATACGTATTGCCCTTGTTGTCCTGTATATGCAATTTAATCCTGGGCTTCGCCTACGATATAAACTGCATATACACTTAATGCGGGCAATAACTATTTCTTATTGATGCAAAAATGTAAACATCGATATGTAATTCTCTTTACAATATTGTCAGAATACAGGGAATTTATTCCATGAACTGAGTGGAATAAATTCCTGTATTCTCAAAATTAACTTGTGATAACGATTTTGTTTCTGTCTATTCCAAACACCTGAAAGAAATAAAGGTGTAACACATTCGACACTCCCATGATAATTTTCAAGGTGTGTTGGACCCACAGTGAAAATCGCTGTGAAACAGCGATGTAAATAATAATTATTTTGTTGGCTCAACAGTGTCACAGAAATATAATTTCCTGGAAATTGAATTACTACTTAATTTGCAACATGTCGATACCAAGTTTTGGACTGTATACTCCCCTCCGATTTGAAGATATAGGCAAAAATTTAAGTCAGAAATATTGCTTTTTGGTGAACCAGCCTAGTGAGAGCGCTGAGCTGAAAGCACGGTTGATGACGTCACAATGAAGAATACTGAAAATATCTACTGAGAGGGTGTGACCATTTTGTGAATTCAGAAATATATCTATCAGCTCTCGACCAATCAGCAATCTACATTTGGCATTGCCTGAGGATAAATAAATATATATATATTTGTCCCTTGCTCCCAAGCAACGACAAACAAAGTAGTTTTGGTGTTATAAAATTACAGGGATTTTATTTGTATAAAATTTACATGGTATGTCTTCAGCAATTGGCTGCAGGCGATATTGAAAATACAGTGATCATGTATTACACAAAAACGACTGATGGGGGCAGAGTTATTAATGTAGAGGTGTCCTAAATGAGCACCCTGGTGAGTCAGACACTGACGTAGGGCTTGGACTGGGCAGTCAGCTGTTTTGGTGGGTGAAAGGATGATAGTTGCCACATCCGAGGTGCTGTGTTTGTAGCTATCAAAAGTTATTCGATATGAGTTGGTGGTGGAGTCATAGACAAACACTTGACAGCTGAAGTATATGCTGTGGGGTTTCAGTATTTATGATGGCATAATACATTAGTGTGAAAAGCGAGGATAAAAAAAAAATATATATATATCATAAGAACAGTATCATGCAAAAACAGAGACAAGTACTTTGTACCACTCAACACCTCTGTCAGTCAATCAGAGACCAGAATTCATGCAGTAGGCGTGTACTCCCTTGTACCAGGGAGGACATCACTTCGGTTCAGTCAGCAAAACAGTGAAAAAAAATAGTTAAACTCAAAACAGAAGCATCTTTGATTTTCTTGCTTATTATGACAAAACCAATCATGCAGTAAACTTCATGAAAATATGCATATAAATTTCTATCTATCCACAGCCGTCCACATCCATATGAGGGTCAGTGCAAACTGCCTCATCCAGCATCACCTATCCACAGCCGTCCACATCCATATGAGGGTCAGTGCAAACTGCCTCATCCAGCATCACCTATTAACATCCGTCCACATCCATATGAGGGTCAGTGCAAACTGCCTCATCCAGCATCACCTATCCACATCTGTACACATCAACATGAGGGTCAGTGCAAACTGCCTCATCCAGCATCACCTATCCACATCCGTACACATCCAAATGAGGGTCAGTGCAAACTGCCTCATCCAGAATCACCTATCCACAGCCGTCCACATCCATATGAGGGTCAGTGCAAACTGCCTCATCCAGCATCACCTATCCACAGCCGTCCACATCCATATGAGGGTCAGTGCAAACTGCCTCATCCAGCATCACCTATCCAAAGCCGTCCACATCCATATGAGGGTCAGTGCAAACTGCCTCATCCAGCATCACCTATCCACATCCGTCCACATCCATATGAGGGTCAGTGCAAACTGCCTCATCCAGCATCACCTATCAGAGGGTCAGTGCAAACTGCCTCATCATCCAGCTGCATCCATCCATCAAGTTTCAACGAGGGTCTGCCTCATGTTATAGCACATCGATCTACCGCTGCACTTAGTTTTTTCTTTATTACATGTCCTTGTTTTCGTTTATGATTTTCTTATTATTATTATATATATATAGCTATATTTCTTTTTTTTTTTTTTTTTTTTTTCCCCCCTTTACATGGGAGACAGTCCCTCTGCCTACAGGCCTTCGTGACTTTGGGTTTTCTCTGTCTCCCATACTACACTTTTATCTACCTTTTGTTATATTTTAGTTAATCCTTTTACATTTTTAGCTGCTTTGTATTATTCTAGATTATCCTATGTTCACATTCTCTAGTAACCTTTCTTGTACTCCTAATTGTATTCTCATCTAACTATGTTCACATTCTCTAGCATACCTTTTTTGTATACTTATATATGTCCATTTCACTACTTCTATCTTATTTTATAATAAATAAAAATTATTAAACCCAAATTATGTCTCTGTCATCTTGTCGCAAAATAATAGCGTTTGGAGCAGCCAAACGAATTTTTGCGCGGGATGACAGGTTCACTCAGCCGTTAATTGGGTCAAGCACCCCGTGACCTATCATCTGTGACCCCCAAAACAACAACATTCCGCCATTTTGATTTTCATCACCACTGCGTTTCTTCAACCCACCCACCCTCTCCTGGGTTTTCTCTGTCTCCCATACTACACTTTGATCTACCTTTTGTTATATCTTAGTTAATCCTTGTACATTTTTAGCTGCTTTGTATTATTCTAGATTATCCTATGTTCACATTCTCTAGTAACCTTTCTTGTACTCCTAATTGTATTCTCATCTAACTATGTTCACATTCTCTAGCATACCTTTTTTGTATACTTATATATGTCCATTTCACTACTTCTATCTTATTTTATAATAAATAAAAATTATTAAACCCAAATTATGTCTCTGTCATCTTGTCGCAAAAATAACAGTTCCTAAGTGTGCAAAATTCACTGTACATATTGAGTAAATATTTCTTTACATATTGCTTGAAACCATTAAAACTATCTTATCTGTAATTATGGATGGTGTATCATTAAAAGTCTTGGGAATTCTGTATCTCAGGCTATATTTCATGAACGTATGCTTAATATGGGGTAATTGATATTTATTAATGTCTTGTTGAATATCTATGAGAATCGGAGAATTTCTTAAACATGGAATCGCTGAAATAGACAGGTAATGAATGTTGTTCTAGTTTAAAACAGAACTTAAGTTCATGCAGTGCACAGATGTGAGTAGCTTTTAGAAAAGAAAGTTTCTTTAATAAAGGTTTTAAGTGGGCATTATATTTACTGCATGTTATAATGCGAACAAGCTTTTTCTGTAACCTTTCCAACTGGACTGCTTTACAGCCCCACAGAAGAATGCCATAATTTAAGTAAGGTAAAACCAAAGAATTGCAAAGTGTAACTAAAGTGGTTTTTTGGCAAAAAATGTTTCAATTAATTCATAATTCTCGCTAGTTTTTGTTTAGTCAAACTGATATGATACTTCCAGGTAAGATGTTGATCAAGAAATATTCCTAAATAATTAAATTCATCTACATATTCAATCAAATGTTCATCTATGTAAATTTTAGGTTTACAAACTTTCTTTTTAGGCGTGTGGAATACCATTGCCTTGGTCTTTTAAACATTTAGAGACAACTTATTTACTGTTAACCACATAGGAATACAGCTCAATTCATCATTTATTCTTTCCTATATGGAGTGATTATCTGAACCAAAATGGCTTAAACATGCACCTAAGGTTGCATCATCTGCATATATAACTGGTCTGAAGCGAGTGGTGGTGATATCATTGATAAATATTAGAAATAACAAAGGCCCCAGAATCGACCCCTGAGGAACACCTGTAGTCACACACGTAAATTCCGAAACATTTTCGTTTAAACTTACCTGCTGTTTCTGATTTTCTAAATAAATTAACTTTAAGGAGATGCCATGGAAACAATAATATTTTAATTTTGAAAGTAATATTTTGTGATCCAAGCGATCAAAAGCCTTAGAAAGGTCTAAAAAAATATTTAAAGGTATTTGTTTCTTATCCATTTGAATTAAAATGTTATCAACTGCAGCTAGTGCTGCAAGTTCAGTGGAGTGACCTTGCCTAAATCCATATTGGTTACTATAGAAATTCATCAAACTCTCACTAATTTTATATTTGCCCTATATAGAAATCTCGCCAATAGGACCTGCTAAATTTACAAATAATTTTGAATTTGATTTTAAATAAGTAAATATATTTAAAAGAAGGCAAGGTTCACCGTTCAATTAAGAAAGCACATTTAAAGGATGGTAACAACAGGTAATTGATATCATGCAAAAATCTTCTTTAATAATACTTCTTCTACTGCCTTGCCATCAATGAGATAAAATTAACGATGACTGAAATATCTTTTCAAGAATTAAGAAAAACATAGGCTGCGCTGCAGCAAAACCGTCAGCGAATCTCACGTAACACACAGGCATCATTAAAATTGATTAGAGTCCATCTGACAGGCAGGTGGGTATTTAAATAGACTTTTAAATACCATTAAGCACAAATCTTAAAGGTTTATTTTGCATGGGATTATACTTTACACACCAATATTCATACCTTCATAAGTCAAAATACTTTTCACACACTGATTACTTTTAGCTGGCAACTGAAGGAACTATACATATCAATTGCCATTCCCTGCAACTGTAGCTACTGGATTGTTTGGTTGCTGATTTTCATGGAATATATGGTATTTAAATTAGTTATAGATTATTATGCAACAAATAATTATGAAATCGGTAATAATATACAAAACCTTTCGACCGGGTTACTGAGAGTGAAATTAAGAGACTGGGTGAGAGAGATCAATCTTGCAGAGAAACATTTTATGGCTGACATTGCAAAGTATGGGATGATACTAGGAAATGTTGGAAACAACACCATTTTTAGCATTGTTTTCCAGATTTTCCATTATTATGAACACAAAAAGTATGAAACAAATTTCAAAATATAGCTTAACAAGTAAAAGTTCCAAAATTGAGATTTGTTATGCAAAATTTCACTTTGTAGAAATCATACTGACATTGACATGGGGGTTTGCAAGAGTACCAAATCTTCATATTTTCCCCTCATAACAAACTTATATATCATCAATGGTCATGAAACCCCAAAAATGCATCTCTACACTATTTTAGACATATTATGACAAGTTTTTGTATGCATTTATTCACAGCAGTGAGTGATTCTGGTCTGAAAATGGAAAAATCTTTAACAATGTTTTTTTTCACAATTTTAGAAAACACAGTCAAAATATCAAAACAGCATGAAATGAATGTCAAAATGAAGTCTGAAAAGTGGAAGTACTATAATTAAGATACTTTAGTAACAAAATTTCACTTATGTAGGGTAAATAGTATCTTTGCTATGGAGGTATGTGAAAGTAAGAATTTTCCCTTTTTTTCCTTATTTTAATAATTCTCTGGTATTTTCAGCCCTGAGAGTCCCATACACTATTTAAGAAGTATTATGGCAAAGTTTTAAGCATGTAGGTTCAGTAGTGTCCGAGTTCTGCTCCAGAAACAAAAATATTAATTTTTATTTATTTATCCAAATTTATAAAACATAGCTGACATATGTCAATGTGACTAACAAAAAGCACCACAAGGCCATATAGAGTATTACTGTGCACAATTTCATTGGTGTAAGTGCATTAGTGTTAGAGTTCTGCTCCGGAAACGCCCATCATTTCCAGTGATAGCAATAACCCTTTTTGAACTATTTGGGCTTCATTTTTATATAAAATAACAATAAATAAACCAAAGTTGATTCATGATTCAATCCCTTTTGTTAAAAAAAAATATTGCATGCTTATCATAACACATAATTCAACTTCACAAGTCAACTCAATGCAGAGAAATATGATATTTGAATTTGCAGGGATGGTCAAGATATTTGCAAATTCTAATCAAATACAGACCTATGTTAATTTATAAATGTCTCCCTGCATGGTGAACCCTTATATTTGAATCTCGTCAAATTTATCACATGTAATTTTTCATGCATGCAGCATCATATTAAAAAATCAGTAAATCCCTTTTCTAAATTTTACTGTAATGTAGAAAAAAACTTGGGCTTTGGCAAATAAATAGTGAAAACAGCCTGCAGCATCCCAACCAAAGCATAATGATGAGGGTGATGCTGAGGTTAGCCCTACTACTTTGTGTCGCTTACTGCCTCCAAAATAATGCAACTGATATTCCACATCAACTCAAAAACCTATGTGAGTATAAACTCTAAACATATTTATTTCACTTTTCTTTATCGCAAATTACAATAATGAAAAAAGTAGAAAAATTGTCCTGCATTTTATCAGTGTGAATTTGATTACTTGTCATGATACACAATGGATAAAACATGAAATATGTTAGATTTAACACCAAAACATACAAGGATTCGCCATACAGTATTAAGCATAGAAGATGAAATTTCCATGCAAATAAGCTTCAGAAATCAAAAATATTTATGAAAAAAAACAGAGAGAAACTGGTTCTCTGTGTATTAATTGCTGTTGCAGCATTAACTATTTGGGTAAAAAACTGAATTAGAAATATCAATTTTCAAGAGGATATACTAAAAAAAAAGTTTAATAAGACAAGAATACAGATAGACAGTAAATGTCCCTGAACATCTTTGCTTTGCGCAAAATATTGACAAATTATTATAATATTTGCATGAGAAAAAGTTACAATGAAACAGTCCTTGTTAAACATTCTTATTGCAGATCATTTAATCAATTCTAATGTATTTGACAGGATGAGAAGTGCATTGGAAACAATGATCTCATCATGTCCAAGCCCACAGTGTTGCTTTAATCGGTGCAATAAGATTCATCCCAAGTGTACCGAATGGTGCATGTTCAATTGCAGATATTTTTGTAAATGTGATGATATTTGTGCATTTTATGGAGACTGCTGTCTTGATTATTGGTACCATTGCAAGAACCAAAGCATAAATCTTAATTTAATTGAAAAAAGTGAAAATAGAGATGGTATATATATGCCTAAACTGTTGAGAGATGTTAATGAAAAGCTCAATAACAGTAACACCAGTAAATCTAGCTTTTTGAAGCATTATATACACAGACAATTAACAGACGATAAACATTTACATACACCGCAACAATACTCCAGCTGCTTGAAGTTTTCGTCACTACATGTTAATCGGTACTTTTATGTTATTGACAAATGTCCTGATGGATTATTGAATTCCAAAGACATCAAATATAAATGTGAAGAAAATGATTTCTACAATATATCATTTTCACCCGTCTACGAACATAACGTTGGTGTGTTCAAAAATCAGTTTTGTGTCATGTGCCATGGCCTAGACGTTCATGAATTCACCCCATTGCCAATAAACTTCCACTGTTCTAATGATCCAAACAGTTCGATAGATCAAATGATAAATATTGGCAATTTACAGGAGCCCGACATTTGCTTTTTAAAGAATGTTGATACACTGTTGATGTTAAAAAAAGCCGTAAATCTTATGGTACTCCTGGATTAAGTTTTGACTGGATACAAAGGCTAAGTTGTATGCCAGAAGTTCCTGTCACTTGTGAAACATATAAAATTCTCTGCAAGACTTTTATGCTGCCTGTTTCAGAAAGGATAAGAAATCCTTTCATTAATGGTTGTGGTCTTGATGCCCTAAATGACACCTGTCTTAATATTTATAATAATTATATACGAGCCTGATTTTTTACCAAAATACACACTGTTGTTTTCATTGAAAAAAGGGGTTACCTCAAGGATAAGAAAATATAAAAAAAATTGGCTTAGATAAATCTGACTATGATACTGTGTGTTATCAGATAGGTAAAGTAGATATTTTCAATGACGTATGTGTAGATTTAAATACGAAAATGCTTGTTGAAAGTGACAAACAGTATTATTTTCCCAGGCAAGGAAATGGGTCTGAGTTCAAAGTCATTGCAGTTTTAGATGATTCCATTAAATCAAACAAAATTACACAAATGGAACATTTGAGGTTGGTTTAGACGAAGAGCTTATTGATATAAACAATTTCAGAGAGCAACTTAACAATGTGTCATATTTGAATTTATACTCATGTTCTCGCAGCATACAACACACGCTTTACAGAAAATTGTTCTTGGAGAAAACAATTCCCTTCCATAATTCGCTTTGTGTTGATCTGACAAAATATTGGACACTTACAACTGCACATATTTTTGGTAATGAACTACTTTCACAACAACAATATGAATAATATGAAACATTTCTTAAAGAGATAATAATATTTAATGTTGACCTTCAGTCCCAGTGCAAAAATTTGCAGAAAGGAAGATACGGTTTTGGTTTTAGATGGAAATGTTTCTTCTCTGGTAGTATCATGTTAGCTGTCAACATTGATTACAGAACACATCTCTTTGTGTTGGATAAATCTGTAATCATTGAAAAAATGAAGTATCACACAGACCGGGAAAAAGTTGGAGCCTCCTTGGCTGTTGTTTTATGCAAGAAGACAGAATATAATGATGTATATCTTGGTATTTTGACGACAGAGTGCAATTCTTTGCGCATATTTGTATATAGTAATTTCAATATTATTGACTATGCAAATATAACTAACAATGGAATGTTTTTTTTTTTTTCAGTCAGAACGCTTCATTCATACCATGTAAATTTCCAATATTTTGCTGTAATGGATTGGAAAATTTGACCGCCCAATCAGAGGGAATCTGTAGGAGAAACTTGGCTTTCTTTGTCAAATGTAACAAATGTGGGGGAAAGTTTTCCAATACAGTTTTATTGCATTCCGTCAAACTATATTGGACTCCTTTACAATTCACTATTTATATGGTATTATAAAGTGCTCTCAACTATGACTTTCAGATCTGCCACATCAAAATCATCACCACCAACGCTCTGATCTGTCAGGTCACAGGAGTTTTATTACTAGCAAATTCACATACATGTTTTGCACTCCCACAAAGATTTAATTATATATAACTTGAACTTTCTTGTTGGCTGTATTTATCTCATTCTGTAAACTGTTCATATTCGAATATGTTTTGAGAACAAAATTTTCCTGTGTTTGATGCTTGATATGTGTTAATCATCAATTTTGTTCTATATTTGTTTGAGTTTTTCTTGTTTCAGTATCTTCCTTCAATTTTTGATTTGAAGTTTTAAACACTGTATTGTTACTCTGATGACACATGATTGTTATATTTGTCAAACCCTCATTAGTGTCATTATATTCATAACATACCTTTCGTATATGTCATCATTGATGAAGAGCACTGTTTATATTTGTTTGAAATAGTATAAAAATATTAGGTGGCCCCACGATAGCGAAGGGATGGATACCTTCTTAGTGGGGTCTCCTCACATTATGTACAGAATGTTTCGAAAATTTAATTTATAATATATGTTTTATGAATGTGAAATAAAATGAATGAATCTGAATCTGAATCTACTGCCTTTCAGGTCCACTACACTGGACTAAGGCATCAGCTAACTCCACATTGGCCAGCTCTGCTGAAGGTCCCAGGTTCAATCCCCGGCATGGACACTCTTCATGAGCTCCATCTCATCTTGATGTTGCTTGGATTTCGTAACATGTTTTGATTCTTCTTCTCTCTTTCACCTCATCAATCAGCATTTGAGAGTTGCAAGAACTTGCCTTAGAGAGCTGCACTTTCCATTTCTATCTATCTATCTATCTATCTATCTATCTATCTATATATCTGTCTATCTATCTATCTATCTATCTATCTATCTACCTTAACAGGGCTGGTCAGTTCTCTGATTTTACGCTGAACGATGCAGAATACAATACAATGCTACCCAGAAGCATTTATACAATACATGATGTTACCAATGCACAATACTAGATTTAGATGATGTGATCTATAGTTGGGCTGGGGTGACGTCACGTATAGGACTGGTCAGTTATCTTGTGATCTTGTACCTACCTATCTATCTGATGTTTCTAGCCTGTGAGGGGCCTTCTTATGTGCACTTGAGTGTTCACAATGGCATGTAGCTAAATCAAGAGCATTACTTTCTTAATATTAATATATAGTATACTGCTTATTTCCCAATGATTATTACGTCAAAGTGTGAAAATGTTCACTACTGATTTATTTACTGATCCACATTACTGCTTATTTTAGATGAGTGCTCTTTTGAGCATGTAATGTTAATTATCTGTCTGTGTGACGAACAGAATTTCACACATCTGATCTAGGTGACCAGAAAGTGCTCATGGACACAATGTAAATTCTATCTATGTTTTTTGTTCTGTGTTCTTGTGAATTGTAGAAGCTGCAAAAAATACAAATCCCTGGAGTGCTGTCAGAATCTCAGAAATGAACTGCAGGAGTCTATTTAAAACATACTGTGAGTGTACAATTTGCACAGCCTGGGTTGATGTCACCAGCACAAACAACAAAATATGCATTGCAAGTTTATACTTAGCATACTTAGACTTGCAAGTGTCAGGCCATTTGTTGATGACCGTGAGAGTGGTAGCTATGGTAAATACAATGCTGGTTAGTACTGTTGGAATGCCTAGAAATACTGCAGCAGGTAGGATATTAGAAAACCAGCACTACTGCTCAAACTGAGGTTTAATTGACACTGAAGAATCAATGAAATCCAGAGCAAGTACACCACCAGTGTATACAGTTACAGTAATCCACACAAAGAATAATTTAAATTTGTAAGCAGAATGACAGAATACAATGGTTTGAATGATAGATAACCAAGCAGGGATTGATAGAGATGTCATCAGTTTAAGACAGCTTATTTCATTGTCTTTTAGGAAAAGGTTCAGCAGGTGAGCTATATTGTCCATTGATATTGATACCCCAAGGTGCAGATTGCCAAATTGTCAGTGTTATGAAATGTTTGTTTTGCATACCACACTCCCCATGCAATGTGACCAACTGATGTAATAAATCTTTCATTATACTTACTAGTAACAATCCATTCCGTGTACACTGACTATATTGTTTCATTCAATCAGAGTTTAGTTATTACGTTTGGTGATATAGTGTTCAAAATTTGACTGGATATATTCAATGGTCCATCGAGAACATCAACACTGAAATCTGTGATGCTCACACTTAGTGTTCCGTTGAGGAGATCAATTGATAAGGTGGATAATGTTAGTAAAAGATCAAAATCTGGGATGATATTTGTCTCTGTGGTGACAAATTCAGTAAGCGTACTGCACCAATACTTAGCATAATGAGTTCTGTTTGCGACTCTGCATCTCACATTAAACATCACCACTCACACTAAGTAATTTAAAGTTATTATTATTTTATGAAAAATTTATAAGCAGTAGCTACAGTTATTAGATCAGGTTGCTTAGTAATGTCTTTCATATCATCAGATTTTGAATCATCATAAATTGGTACTGTGGACATAGTATTAATTAGCTGAACATAAATGTTTCTTTTAGGTACCTCTATGGTTGGCAGATTAGGGTAGACATCAAGCTGGTATTTCATGTAACCACAGGTGGTGTGTCCCTCAATTATGTTGCACAGTGCACAATCCGGATTCATTGGCTGATATTCACCACTTGCCTTATTTAAAATTGATAAGGTATCCCATTTTAACGAGCAATTGGGGTGACAAGTACCTTTGGCTATGCCAGTTGCATCACTGGAGACATGCAATGCACCAGCATTGATATCTACAAAATATAAAGTACAGTTGATGGCATTAAGAGCAATTTTAGAGAACTGCTCTAACGTGTTAGCTTTGATATATATAGGACCTACTTTCCAAGTCTCAAAATCTATATCAACAACAGTTGTAATAGATTCATTAACTGAAGAAAACATCTCTGGCACCCAAAATTCGAATCTCTTGACGACATTATATTGTGCACACTCACTGTTTAGATAAAGGACATTTGCGTCAAAATCAATGACAGGAACCTGTTGCTGAAGCCAGATGTATTATTATGACATCTATCAGTGCTAAATGTTGTAACTGTCTTAAGGGACAATTTCAAACCATATTTGAAGTCAAACATAACTCCCGGGTGTGGTTGGTAGAAAGCGTTGATGACTTTCATCTCCCCTGGGTGTGATGGTGGTAGGTCAATAAAATATTTGTACCTCAATATTTATGACAAATAACCCTTCATTTATTGACAGCAATAATCCTGCAAATTGACTTGATAAATAAAAATTTCGAGTGCACTTCACTGGAATTCAAGTGAACTTTGGGTAAACTTCACTGAAACTTCAAGCAAGTGAATTTTACTAGAACATCAAGTAAGCTTCAAGTGAACTCCAGTAAACTAAATTCAATAGATCATTTTGACTGAGCAAAATCTGGAATTGCAAATTTTTCTGGAATGGTTGCATCTGCAACCTGCATTCGTCCATCAAGCAAGAATCATTAATTTCTATATTGAATTGCTTTGAGCCAAACTATTTCAAAATGCTCCATTATATAAACTAGAAATGCAACGGACACACAAAGTCATGGCTAGTTCTAATCAAATCCACAAGAGAACTGCTCGCTGCAGTGGTGACACCAACCCACAAACTTATCTAACTATGCTATATGGGTGAAAAGAAGGGCCCTCATGCAAACTGCATTATAGGGTTAAGTGGTACAACATATTAACAATTTGATGCACTATAAATGCTTGGATAATTGTTTTCTTGATAATGTTGCTATGCCTTGTGTAAATTTTCCAGTGCTACCTTGTTTTGACAACGTTGTGTAATTGGACCCAATGTTACAAACTTATTATTATTAATAAATGCAAAATAAGGTATCAAAGATCAGTGTCCTCTTGGAAAGCCTTTTTTCATCAGGATGCAAAACACTGAAGCAGAAGTTTGAGAAGATAAAAAGGGCATATTATTGGAGCCACCTTTAGAAAATACTTTTTTTGTTGGCAATATGTATAGTTTACAAGGGCCATGATCTAACAGGTGCACATGGAACTTCCACAAGACTTAATACCAAGCAGATATTAGGCTTGGTCCTTTTGTTTTGTCACAAAATGTGTCATTAATATGTATATGCAATGACTATTTTTTCAGATATATTAATTGTGTCAAATATACAATGATATTAAATAACACCTGAAACATACAGTTAGTTACATCAAAAGTGGCCTGTCAAATTAAGCCTAGACAAAGCTGGACAACTTCTGCTACCTATTTTCGGCCACTAAACAGAACTATCTGGCTATAGCTTGCTACTCAAAGCCGGATCTAAGTACATGCTGCACCATCAGATGCATAAGTTGAGAATTACGCATATTTGTCATTTCTTGTCGAAAAGATGCATGTCTATTGCAAACACATTTTTATGATATATGAGATAAATTCCTTACATATACTTTTTTTATTCAGTTGTGGTAGGTGTTGGCGGACTATAAACTAGGAATAGACAGAAGCAGCTGTCGCAAGCAACAGCCAGGTTTTAGGACGTTACTACTGCTGTGTAGAGTCAACAGTATATAAACAGAATGAGTTACTGATGACCATCTTGGCAAAACATTAGAAATAACAACAAGAACGGAGTTCAAAAGAATAGTTCTTTATTGACACCACATAGGAATTGGTTAAATACTGTGCAACTAGATTTTAAGTAATAGAATTAAAAGGCGGAGTCATTTCACTTGAGCTCACACACATTTGTTATATAGTTAGAGTTTCTTTCAAAAATTCTGACTGTGTCGACACTTTCAACCATTGCTCACAGGTGTGGAAGTATTTAATTGGACCATTAAATTCAAAGCATTCATGATAGCCAATTTGACTGAAATATCAATGTAAAAACTTTTTCGAGATCAAAAAAGATTACCACAGAAACTCTCCTGGGTTAAACACACCAGAATTTTTTCTTAGATGTGAGACAAAATTAAACAAAATATATATATTTGATTTAACTCTGACTTGTGTGATTTACTGAGAATCAAAGCTGAAAATAACCGCATTACAGAAATCCCATCCAATAATCATGACATCTCAGGCTGATTTACATCAAATCTAACCAAATCAATGCAGTCTTGCCTTATATATATTTAGAACAGAAAAACTGGACAAACTCTTATTACAATCAAACATGATGACAACACCACCTAGTCTTCAAGGATCCTGTCAATCTCTAGGAATTGTAGACTACAGTCACAATTCCTCGACCACACTGCCACCAAACTACTTTGAAAGATGTCATGCACTGAACACAATTGACTTATCTCTAAATCAGATCACTTCATTTGATGTTGTATCATTTCAATATCTGCCCAGCTTGTCATTGCTTAATTTGAAGGGCAACCAATTAATAACAATCAGGGATGCCACAAGGTGGTGCATAGACCCTGTATGCAGTGGCCTGACTTAAGATCTGTCATCAAACAACCAACTGCAGTGTGATTATCGTGTGTGCTGGATTACAAGAAGTACCAACCACATGACAGTACACAGACCACTGTGCGTTGACAGTATAGCCTGCCCAGGTAATAAAAAATTTTCAGTTTTTTCATAGTTCATTAACAGTCCCGTGGCTGGAAATTTCCTGATGGTCCACACCATCAGATTAATTGTATTGGATTCTGTCTCTTGATAATTGTATCGGTCTATTGTTTGCAATTTTGGAAATTTTGCATAGAAAATATCCCCTGATCAATGTTTAACAATTCAAATACAACTGATTATGGACTGGACTAGAAGATGGAAGCATATCACACTCTAAGAAAAACCTTGTCTAGAAAACTAAGATCGGTTTTTGAACTTGTCCCATATACCATGCCAGTTTAGGTTCGTAGATTGGAAATACCAATTTTGGTGTTTAGAAAAACCTTAAGTAAATGTCTGGTTAAAAAAAAACAACTTGAAAATGATAAGCATTTAAAATTGTCAAATGGAGTTTTAGAAGTTGCGCATCATTAGCTGCCTTTCTGTCTTTTTAAACAATACACAAGCGACAGACAATGATTATATCACTTGAGGAATAATGCTGAAATCCTACTTCTGTTGGTGAAAAACCAAGTTTGCCTGTAAATCATATAAAAAAACAATAGGTGTAGGATTCATAAAAAATTGAAATTGAGTGTGCACAGCCAATTTTGTTTAAAACCCACTGGTATTGTGAACAACCAATTCTGTCCCCAATTCATTATAGTGGCAGAATCAATGAACTGACAAGATGAAGTTTTATTCAAGAGAGTACAATGAAACTATTTCAACTATTTCTACTGCTTTATCAAGAAGCTATATTTTCTTGCTGTTTTATCCTAAGTTTCTTATGAACTCAGGTGAGAATCATCTTAAATATTTTAAGGGATGTTTTGATTTTGTTGACCTTCCATTGTTGCAGATGTGAAGACTTGGGATATATGTCCCCAGCAACATCATTCAACACTCGCTACACTCTCAAATATGGTTGTCAGCCGAAGATATAACATAACACAAGATGTGCCACATGTAGCATAATGTGCCGCTTCATGCCAGCAGATGCCCAAATGTGTTGCTTTTGAATATATGCCATTCACTCTAAAGGGTCTTGCGGAGTTAGCTTGACTAAAGCCCCCCTCTCACATACCGGTTTTGCCGTAGTAAAGCCGTAGTATGACGTAACGGTTACGCAACGTGATTCTCGGCTCCAAGCCGATGGCAAGCCGACGGCAAACCGGCAATTCTCGGCGATACTCGTCGATACTCGTCGAGTCACCCCTGGGACTCTATCCCAAACCGGGATTCTCAGGCCCGGTAGCCGGGAATTCAATGCGTGCATTGAATTCCCGTGGCAAACTCACGGGTGTCCAAATGTAAACAGTTACTCCTACAACTCGGATTACCCCTCGAAATTGTCGAGTCACCCCTCGAGTCCGTCGAGTCACTCGACGACTTGGACGGGTTTCCCGTCACTAATTTTAGGCATAGTGAACACTTTGGCTTGTTCAGGGTTAGTACGAGTTACTCGACGAGTAGTAGGAGTAACTCGACGGCTTTCAGGAGTAACCCGCCGAGTTGTAGGAGTAACTCGCCGACTGCTACCAGCGTCAGCATGGAGGGGGGTTGTATATACTTTAAAAGGCTGCTGCTCCGCTAATATTAGGCTGATTTTCGTCAAATAAGCACTGAATTGTAGTATAGTTCATACGGATTCCATACATGTTTTCGGATCGAAAATTCTATGGAAGGGTCTTGCAGAGTTAGCTTGACTTAGTGACTGGTGTCCTGGATGCAGCTTTTTTAACTATTAAGCTAAACTGTTACTGAGACATGACCTGTTATACCATAAAAAACCAGGGGATCGGTTAGTGAATTTTGATCACAGGAATTGGATTGAAAAAAGCAGATACAGGGAAACTTTTTCGGATAAGTGCTACTTTCGTTAAATTTATTGCATCACTCACTGTCCAGGAATGCTTCTGTAGGTCTACTAGATAAACTTTAAAAGTTCCTGTATTTTTCAATATATAACTTCACACATGCACTTGCAGCTGATTATAATTATTATATTGGCTTGGCATTTGCTTGGTGCCAGCCCCTTTTGGTTCAAAATTGGCCCAGCACTGGCCCATCACTCATTAGGCCAACATTGGCCAGATTTGTGTGCTACTATTGTGCAATCAAAATTTGATTATAAGGACATCATCAATTTCAATGAATGAAAAAGTAATAGGTAACTCTCTCCTATTGTGTATAGAACTAACTTCTGAGTCAGGTTTTAACCAAGGTCTATATTTCATCCCTCTTTAGTATCCCTTAGCTATATCCCTCTTGGTTTGAAGTTTACTAACTACACTCCATTAGGCATATTCACTATAACTGTATGATTGTTTGCTTTATTCGAATGCTTTTATTAGGCAAGAAAGGTGCCATAGAATGTAACCAGATATGGCGCTATACAAATTTACTTTTGTCATTTTTAAAAGTACAGTTTGCTCCTGGGTATCATGGTGCAGAAAAACTAGTGTTATTCCACATGTCAATAATTGGTCATTTGGCCATTTGTTAAATTAATGGATCCAGTGCACTGTAAAGGTAAAGATTTCATAATGGTACTAACCCACAAAAATACAGGGTAAATGTGTGCACTTTCCTTCCCCAATCTCTCCCTCTCATTATATCAATCTCCCTTGGCCCTGATTTCCCTTTTTTGCCACAATTCCAATTGAAGCAATTTAATTTGCATACAAGGTACATTTCATTGAGAGTACCGCAAGTTAAATGCATTTTTTACTACTAAAGGCATGCAAGTACGCTGATTCAATATTTTTACAGCTGTATCTCATAAAAATAAGGAATTATTTGGCAGACATAATTGCAATCAAGCCTTTATTTGTTGATACAAGGCTAGAAGTCAGAGGAAACTGAAGATGATTAGAAACAGTAGTGCTTCTCTTCTGCATACAATTTTGGTGCCTCACGGAGCATTGTGCATTATTGCAAACTCCTTTAACCTCACTATCAGAGCTGTAAATTCACAATATAACAACCCTGGATTAGGTTTCCCAGCATCATAGTTATCCACAGTTTACACATTGGTAATGTCCCAACAGCAATCGTTTACAATCCACTCCAAATATCTCATTGTGTAACAACGCTCCAAGGATCTTTTTTTTTATAAATTCTTGATTTCTAAAGGGAACGCAATATGATTCCAAAGTTTTGCCCTCATAAAAAAGCAATTTTTTCCATGTAACGAATTGAAAAAAACAGTAGCGAATTGAGAAAAACAAGGATTGATTTAGATGATTAATCAATACAGGACTTGAAGACAAAAACGTATACTGAATATGATGAATATTGCAGTTGAGATTCAATTGTCAGTAAAAGAAATGGCTAACAGATCTGGGATTTTCCATATTGTGATCAAAAATTATAATTCATTTAGTTTACAAACCCAGATAGCATTTCAAATCGGGTCAGCATCGCTTCTATATCAGCTACTGTCAGTACAACATCGTTTCAACATCGCCTACATTGTGCCAATGTTTGTAAGAATGTTATCTGGAGAATTTAATAGAGTATCCATATCATTATCAATATACATTGTACATCACAGTATTTTCCCTTTTTTTTAGAATACTTTAAGAAAAATATTAATTAACATATCACCTGAGGATAACATACATTATAAATAGTTGTTTCCAGTGTCAGTTTTTGTTTAAAAATACTCCAGATTAATTAAGTATTTACAATGGTCTTGATAACTGGAATCATGCATGATATACATTTTAATGCATTAATTGATGACTATTTTCTAATACAAAAATATTACTTCAGCTGCATGCTTTTATCTTCAAAATATGATTGATACTTTTATATGATTGATAGATGACCTAATGGTGAATTTGGTTTACAGGACATAAAGTACAAGAGCTAAGAAATTAATCCTTACAATATGTCATTTTCACCAGTCTTTGTAGACAATGTTGCGAAACAGTGAGTGTAATGAAAAGTAATGATTTGAATGTAACTATGGTGTTTTGGCTTGTTTTAATAACAACTAGAGCCTATTGGCACTGCATCCAGAAGAGTTGTATTAATTACTAATTACTGATTGTATAAGACCTACGAGTGACCATGTACATAAAAAATTGGCTAAAATGGGTAAAACCTGGGTATAACTTGGGCAAAATGGGTTTAACCCAGGCAAAAGTGGGTTAAACCTGGCTAAAACCCTCCTACAAGCTCACCACAAAGGATTCCAAATTAGTGGAAATACATAAAACAGTGAACATAATGAGAAATAGAAGATTTGGACGACAGGCAGATGACAGGCAGATGACAGGCAGATGACAGGCAGATGACAGGCAGATGACGGGCAGATGACAGGCAGATGACGGGACGACGAGCATTTTACAAGTGGATGCGAGTGAAGGGTGAGTAGAGTCAGGTCGGGTAATTCTGTCCTGGAGGCTAAACCCGTACACTTGCCTGTTCAGCTGGGAGCTTAGTGATTTGGCTGCTACTTCATATTACAAATACCACAGTCATTGCAATTCATTTAATGACTTCTCTTCATCATATTACTTCCAAAAAATTCATTATAATTCTATTATTTGCTATGAAAACAAGCAAATGAACATTGTGCTAAAGTTGCTTGCTGCCTTCGAATATTTCCCAGAAATGGTAATTTTAGACCTCAGCTGACCTGCTGGTCAGGGAGCATGTCAAAATGGCAAACCCTTCAAAGTGATTAATAAAATTAAAACTAGTTCCAAAGTAATACATAATAGTTTTGCTATGCATATTCCATGCAAATAAATACCAATTTATGAATTGAAGAAATTACCTTTTATTTCATAAGGCAAGAAAATGAAGGAAGGCTGACCCCATCCATCTATTAATTTTTGCAGCACGCACACCATATAGGTGCTCTTTATATTTTTCTAAATCAAGTGGAAAATAAGTTGGCACGAATTATTAATGTATTCATGAATTAATATGAATTTTCTTCCGCAGAATCACGTCAATATAATCATATAGCCAAAAATATTTAAATCCAAAAATTATAGATTTCAGCAATCCAACTGCTAATTTTATCAAAGCAAAATGTCATCGATAATGCAGCTGAAGCATCTGCAGTGAGCATACATTTTAGGTAGAAGGGTTTACCCTCCATATGGACAGAACTGGATTCTTTGTACTTTAAAAATGAATTTATTGATTTTTCCAAAAATAACCATGCAAAAAACAAATAATCTTTACCATAAAATAGCTTAATATGCTAGCTATGTGCATCCCATCAGTTTAGACTTTTAACATGGGCATACTCCCTCGTGTGACATCATTCTACCAAGAGCGTGTTATGCAATAAAGGCACCATCTCACATAGCCGAGTAAAGATGCAGAGTAAAGCCGAGTACCTCAAAAATTGAGTGGTCGGCATCATCCAGGTATACTAGGCTTCGCACGCCGACTGCTCTGGAAAAGCTCACTAATACCCGTAGACTGATCATGAACACTCTTGGTTGGTGATAAGGACTAAAACATTATAAACCTGTTGAGAATTTTCTGGGAATGCCGAGCAAATTTGCTCTGGAATCGCTCGGGATGTACACAGGGTTAACTTGCCGTGCACTCGCCAGGCACTCACTCGGTGAGTACACTTGGTCACTCAGCAAGTACTCTTGGTCATACTGAGTGCTGTGTGGACTCGATTTCCTGGCCGAGCGGTCCGCATGTAAAGATGAGTTATTACTCTGCATCATCACTCGGCTATGCGAGATAGTAGCCTAATATCAACAATTTACTTGAGGAACATCCGCCAAAGTTTTAAACATGTTTAAAACTTTTTGCCTTGTATACGTGTGGTCATGGATGATTTAGCACTACCAGGAACGTTCTACGGATTAGCAAGAGTGTGATTGAAATGCTGGGTGAGTGAGGGATGACCAAGAATAAAAAATATTTTCATCCGTACGTAGGTCTTATATGTGACAGTGTGAAAGCCCCTTTAGTTGTCTTATACGTGACAGTGTGAAAACCCCTTTAGTTAATTTATCCACTACATATTGACAAGACCCCTGCTGCCTGAACATGACAACACGATGGAATTTATTTGCAACTGTAAGTCCAACTCACAATCTTGTCGGCGAAACAATTAAACTATTTAGGAGCACATGACATGGGCTTATTAAGCATTGTTAACGAAATATATTTCTAAAACTTGCATTTATTATAGAAATCACTCTAGGTTGGTAGAAAAAGACTGGATCATGCAACGCCCTCTTGAGTTATGGTACACTGTAACTATTTGCATAGTTCGGGATAGTTGGTTAATGAAAGTGTCTAAAAACTAAACCGCTCTACTTCCTTTAAAACCCTATCAGCTGTTGGTAAGACAAATTTACTCCTTGAATTTTCATTAGTGCTCAAAGTATACTATTATGTACAACATGCCCTAATACTAAGTAAGTAATAACAACCTTTCTAAAAACCTCCCTATGGTTATAAACGAAAATGCCAAAATCACGGAATCTGCATTGTTTTGAAAATTGAAAGATATATATAGTGAAAAGATAGATCTATAGATATAATATAGATAATTCTAAAGATAGATAATTAACACTAGGGGTCGCCAAGGAAATAAGTTCCGAAAATGGCCGCTAGATAAGAGAAACACTAGGGGTCGCCACGGATGTTAGTTCTGAAAATAGCCGCTAGGGGCACCACTAATGGTAATCAGAATCCCGCATTATTCTGAACGAATGGCTTGAACCCAGTCAGATTAACGAGTCGACTGTATATAGAAATTGTACTGTTTGGCATTTTTTCTTATTTGGAACAAATGCGCAGGAGTGTAATAGGTCGATTTGTCACTGCGCGATTTGTCCCTTGAAAACTGAACGGTTTCTCACTAGAATATGGTTGATTCGTCACCCGATATTGGTCGTTTCATCACTGATAGTGACAAACTATGTAAAAGTCTATTTGGCTCTATTATCATCATATATATACCATGAATTCCAATATCAGTTATTTTTTTAGTTAAATGCAAAACCTTTAATTCTTAATTGCAGGCACCATCCATCCACAGGCCTAAATTATCGATATCACAACTTCAACTGACGAAAACCCAGCCGCCTGTATGCAACTTATGCCCACACTTCGTCGATGTTTTTCTGTGATGAATACAGCCAGGGGCGTTGATTCAGGGGGGGGTGTGGGGGATATATACCCCCCACTTTTTGGCAAGGGGGGGATGATCAATGCAATCATTCCCCCCTGAAATCAACAATTTTTCTGCACACTTTTCAATTGTAATATTTGTATTTAAATAGTTTTACACTTCATATCACATACTAGTACAATTAAGCTTTTTAAAGAAGCGCTCAGCTCTGCCTGCATTAATACAGTCCGGGCACGGACGCTTCAGGGAGCACCACTGTTTGCCGCCTACCTGCCTTCTTAGACGTATATCTCGCTTAATATTTTGCAACAATTCAGTCCTTATTTGACGAAAATCGGACTAATATTAGAGGAGCAGCAGCCTTTTAAAGTATATACAAACCCCCTTCCTGCCTACGCTGATGCTGGTGGCAAACAGCCGGCGGGTTACCCGTGAAAGTCAGCGGGTTACCCGTGGAAGCTGGCGGGGAACCCCTGAACAAGCCGCCGGCTTTACTACGGGTGAAATTAGTGATGGATGATTCGCCGGCTTCTACGGGTCACCCGCCGGCTTTCACGGGTATTTTTTATTTTTTGGACACCCGGGAGATTTCTACGGTTATGCAAGCATGGCACACAACCGGCTACTGGGGCCAGGTTTCCCGGCTTGGCCACGGGTCCCACGGGTGCTTGCCGGGTATCCCCGCGTATCCACGGGTAGCCCATTTAGAGTCGCCGGCTTGGAGCTGGGTAGGGCGTTGCGTAACAATTGCGTAATACTACGGGTTCACTACGGCTAAATCGCCCAATGTGACAGGAGCTTTACTGTTACCTTCCTCTTAAAAATCCAAATCAAGGAGGTCTTCTGATCATGTACCCACTACCTTGTACACCTCTTGCCAAACATGATCCAACTTGTGCCGTCCTTCTTTGAAGCGTACCTTCCGAACTAGCAGTCTGTCACCGAGTTCCAAGCGAGGTGCCCGAGATACTCGATCATAGGCCTGATCCCTCTCAGGTGTCGTTGTGTGGCCTGGTCCATAGCTGACTTGTAGGCACTCTTCAGGGTTGTTGCACATCCTGAAAATACTTGAGATAGTCGGCGTTTGCTTTTGATCCGACTGTAGCCCCTTAATGCTGGAACATTGGAACCCTTAGTCACATTATCAGTAGGCTGTGGCATGGGTGATCTGGCATCACGAGATGAAGAACTAGGTATAGGTTGTCTCGGGGAGTGTTCCTCAGTGCCATGTTGAGATTCATCTTTCCTTGAGATCTCTTGTTCTGCTTCTGAGCTTGAATTCTCGGTATCCTCTCGTTCTGCATTCCGGGGTGTTCTCATATGCTGCTCACATGACCATACAGCTCGAGAGTTCCAAGCGAGGTGCCCAAGATACTCGATCATAGGCCTGTTTCCCTCTCAGCTGTCGTTGTGTGGCCTGGTCCATAGCTGACGCGTAGCACTCTTCAGGGTTGTTGCACATCCAGAATATAATTGAGATAGTCGGCGTTCACTTTTTGATCCGACTGTAGCCCCTTAATGATGTCTGCAGGCTATCTTGGCTTACGCCTGGTACAGATGTAAGCATGGGCTACGTACGGAACATGGTCCTTCCATCGAGACTTCTCCTCCTGTCAGACATGCTAACATATTCAATAGTATTGAAACGTTCAGCCTGCGCATTACCCTGTGGGTGATATGGTGTGGTATCGTTCTTGGCTATCCCTAGCAGATGACACAGTTGCTTGATGAGCTTCAAAGTTAGCACCCTGGTCTGAATGTATGCGTGCAGGCATGCCATAGTGATGAACCTGTCCATGAGCACTCTTGAGGTGGTCTTCGCTCTCTGGTCTTTCGTGGGTACTGCCTGTGCATACTGCGTGAAATGGTCTGTCATGACCAAGATGTTTGAAAATCCACCCTTGGATGTCTCAAGAGCCGAGGAGTTCATACACAACAGATCCATGGGACCAACAGACTGCAATTTTTCTCCCATAGGTGCAACCTGGCCTTTTGACTTTCGATCCTGGGGAAGTAGAACCGATCTCTCAAAAGTTCAAGAATCTGTCAATCCCGAGGTGGCCCATCTTGTCAACCAATTGTCATAAAACCTCTGTCTGAATATTTCTAGGCACTACCACCTGAACAACCGTCATGTCATCCATCTTGATATGTCGTTCAAGGAGGCCATTCTCATTTATGATCAACTTCCTACATTGGGCGGATCATCGTATGAGCATCATTGCAGTGACTGTATCAGCACTTCCTATCAAAACTGCTATCACCTCCTGGATGTCTGCATCCTTCATCTGCTCCTCTAACCATGTCTCCAAATCCCACTGTCCTGTGACTGAAGAACTCTGGCACACTTCAGCTGGTGGTGGGTTACCATAAGTGGTAGCCAGGTCTACCACAAGCTGACCCTGACAAACAGCTCACATCGTGGAGGACATCATCTTCTTCCAAGAGTCACCTGGAAGGCGCGACAGGGCGTTGGCATCCCTGACATGTGTGGGGGGTTTGTAGTATATGTCGAAGTTGTAATCACATAATGCAGCACATAACGCAGCTGCCCAGCGGTGGCAACATGCATCCAGCTAACGTAAGTCAAGGGATTATTGTCTATTTTTACCATAAACTTAGCCCCTCTCAAGTAATCAGCGAATTTGTCCGTTATTGCCCACTTTAAAGCCAGGAACTCAAGCTTATGGGCAGGATAATGACGCGTAGCACCCCTTGGTTCAGAACTGGGCCCAAACCTGAAGTAGCAGCATCCGTGTGTAGTTCGAATGGCTTTGTTAAGTCTGCATAGGCTAACACCAGTGCGCTTGTGAGTGCTTTAATTTATGCATCAAAACTTTGCTGCTGTTCCTCACTCCATTCGCATTTGGGAAGGCTGCTAGATTTCTTCTTCTCTACACCTTTGGTCTTCTGGCCGTGAAGCAGTTTCTATAATGTTTCAATGACCTGTACAAATTCATGAATAAACCACCTGTAAAAAATGGCAAACCCTAAAAATCTTTTAACCTCTTCTCTACTCTGTGCAATAGGCCATTTCTGTACTGTTTCAAATTTCTCATGTGAACCAAGTACTTGATCCAGCCTTGAACAACTCCCATTTCTTGGGATTTACCTTGAGTCCGCAGTCCCATAATCTCTTCAGAACACTGTCCAACTTCTGGAGGTGGTCCTGAAATGAGTTACCAAACAACAATATCATCAAGATACAACAAACAGTGAGACAGATTATCAGAACCCATACACAATTAGATCATGCGCTGAAATGTGGCTCCAGCATTGCAAAGGTCAAACGCCATTTGAATGAACTGGTAGAAACCTAGTGGCCCTGCAGTTAATGCAGTTTTAGGTCTGTCCTTGGGGTCAACCTCGACTTGCCAATAGCCACTTTTCAGATCCAAGCTTGAGAACCACTGTGCCCCTACCAATCGGTCAAAAATGTCCTGTGGTCTCGGAATACCCTGTGCATTGCGAATGGTGTATTGGACAACGTTTTATAGAAAATAGGTTTTTGATATTAATAAGCCAAAGAGTCTTATATTGTGGTAAGTGGTTTTACTGTAATTGTCTAAGTTTAGTAACTTATTGAATTAAAATTGATATTTTGAACCTTTGCCATACAGCTTTAGAATTGCATGATTTTTATCCTGTGTATCTCAACACTAAGCAGATATTCTGTTCATTTTTTTAGTTATATCAAGGAATTTTTCAAAATTGAATTTTGTCATTCTCAGGGTCTAATATGACCATGTTGGATAGGTGGTATAGTAATGAAATAGACCTCACTTAAAACCCCTTAAAGGTAACATGCTTCAGTGGGGTGCAAATTAAGAAGGGGGAGGGGGTAGCAGAGAAACAATTTAAATAGTACACTGTATATTGAACAGAACGCAACAGTTGTACTTGGATATCCAATTCAACTGTATGTATTTTGCCACCATTGAACATTCAACAACTGCTAACAGTACTAAGACACTCGCACAAAAAAATTAAATTCTTTATTACCTAAAACATTTGATGTTTCAAAAAAAAAGTATTTTTACACCAGTCAGACAGTTTGTAAATCAAGCAATGGTTCGTGCTGAGGAAGTTTCCTATAGCTGATTGAATTATCCTATTATATCCTCATCAAAGCTTAACCAATTATTTCATCAGTTGGTATACAGACAGTAGATGACAGGCCACCCATCATAGTCAATCAATTCATCAATCAATCAATTCCAGCTAGAGTGGGGCACAGTATTTTGTGACCTCTACATGTTGGTAAAATTCATTCATTCATTCATTAATTCACTCAGTAACTACTAAATATAGGATTATTCATGATGTTCATTTAAATCTTTTAGTGCTTATGTATATATTTTAACTTATCAATTTCAGCGTTTTGCATTGATTTTATCTATATACAGGTAATCACCAGGCTGTCTTATAGTCTGTCTATTTCCAGTCTTTGTCTGAATCTAGCATCCATAGAATATGGACTGCATGTCAGTGTTGATGGCTTTGCCTATTTCTATATAAAATATATTTCAAACAAATAAACCCTTTTTTCCCACTTACTTGGGTGTCTTTGGTCATCACTAATCCGTAGGGTTTAGAGCTAGCAGTCATCAAAAGCTTATAATGTGATAGCAGCTGAGGACTGAGTGCAAACTGATCTAGAAATGGGAGCAGTGGAGACACTAATCAGGCCAACTTCAACCCCCCACCCCCCCCCCCCCCAGCCCCTTTATCTTTTCCTTCACATAGATGTCCCAAACCCCTCTTTGCTTATACTGCAAGCCTTAGGGTAGATTTTAACAAGATAATATCTGGGTGGCTATAATTAAATATCTGGGTGGCTAAAGTATAATTTGCAATATATATCGGTATAGCCTTTCAACTAATTAATATACACATGACTGACTGACTACACTGTTTTTGATCAACTGTTTGATTAATAAAGAATTGAATGGCAGCCTGACTGCCCATTGAAGAAACATATCAATAATACTAAAAGCACAATAATTATGGAAGTTCTATTAAAGTATAATTTGCAATATATCAGTATAGCGGCTACTTATTGTCTGAAAAATGTTTGCCAAAAATCCTTAGGAGTTAAGGGGGGGTGGGTTACTGCCCCTCTGCCCCTCCTTGAGAAATTAACATTTAAAAATGGCCTTGAAAAAAAATTCATAGCTACGCAACTGATTGCACTTGGCACCTAGATGGATCAAAAGGTGTCAATTAAACTTGTAATTTTGCAAGATTCAATTGAATACATAGAAACTGTTAATTCGAAATATAACATACTTTTTCACATCTGATCTTTCAAATAGTGTACAACAAGTAGGGATTCTATTTAAGAAAAAAAAACGTTTTTAAAAGAGAGAAAAGCAACAGCAAAGCAAGTGTTGGTGATCAGAAATAGCATAGGAAACAAATCATGTTGCTTTGACATACAACCTTTGGTGACTTCTACATGTCAGAAAATTATTTTATTGCTCACTTCCTAATTTCTATTTATTGAACTTTTAGTTAATTATTAATTGACTGGGATTGCAAGATGCACATGCACCCATCAAACATAATGTTCATTTAATTATTCATTTACTAAACTGAGCAATTTTCGAACTATACACTAGTGACTCAGTGTTTGTTGGGTTGCTTTCATTTTCTCGAGATATGAGAAATGACATTGAAAAGATATGACATATCCATCCAAGATTCCGCACAGCCAGGCTGGTATTAAATTGATTGCTTGTTTTTCCATATTTTCTTGAAAGTACTTAATTAAATTCAATGAATCAATTAATTTAGACAATTAACTCAATATACACATAGAATCTACACAAAAACCTAAAACTCACACCCCCTTTCTTTTGATACCAGTTTCCTTCCATCAAGTTCCTACATTTTCTTATCTGACTGGTTGTTTGACTGACTAGTTGATTGACTGACTGGTTGACTGACTGGTTTACTGACTGGTTGACTGACTGTTTGATTGACTGTTTGATTGATTGACTGACTGACTGGTTGATTAACTGACTGTTTGATTGACTGACTGACTGGTTGACGTGCTGTTCGATTGACTGACTGACTGGTTGACTGACTGACTGGTTAACTGACTGACAGACTGGTTAACTGACTGACTGGTTGATTGACTGACTGGTTGATTGACTGACTGGTTGATGTGCTGACTGACTAGTTGACTGACTGGTTGACTGACTGACAGACTGGTTAACTGACTGACTGGTTGATTGACTGACTGGTTGATTGACTGACTGGTTGATGTGCTGACTGACTAGTTGACTGACTGGTTAACTGACAGACTGGTTGACTGACTGACTGACTGTTTGACTGACTGCCTGTTTGATTGACTGGCTGGTTGACTGACAGACTGGTTTACTGACAGACTGGTTGACTGACTGACTGACAGACTGGTTGACTGACAGACTGGTTGACTGACAGTTTGACTGACTGGTTGAATGACTGGTTGACTGACTGATTGACTGGCTGACTGGCTGACTGGTTGACAGATTGGTTGTCAGTCATGTCCACTGACTCTGTTTGACATTGGGTCAACTTTTGGGTTTGATACAGAATTGTTTATTTTATTAAGACACTTTTCCATAAAATGCTTGTGTAGCACTTCTTTAATTAGGTTATATTGTCGATTTTCATGTTTTTTTACAGTCCATAGGTTACTTAGATCTTGTTCATTTGGGATGTGTTTCACCAGTTCTTTTTTCCTGCATTATGCAGTTGTAGCCTTGAAGGCTTGTCTGACTGGGTGAGTGTTGCCGAGAATTAGAATTTGTCAGAAGCAGCTAATCTGCTTTTTAATTTTAGGGTCAGGGAGGATCTACCAAGTTTGGGATATATTGCTATATTACCAGATGACATTTTAACATTTATGCATTTTTTCAAGTCACCAATTTCTTTCATTGTACCAGACAGTATTCATAGAGGTCAACAATTAATTTTTGAAGTCCTGCAGCTGGTTCAGAGCAGAGAATCAGTTCATCTGCATATATGACAGATGTTATGATTTTGTTACCCATAGCTACCCCAAACTTGTTAGAAATTCTTTAAACATACGCTAAATATTTTAGGTTTGTGTATGGCCCTGGCTTTGATTACACCAAAATGGCATGCCGCATGTTACTAACCACATCATTCAGATAATCCTGAATAGACAGACATACAGACAGACAGATACACACAGACAGACAGACAGAGACAGACAGAGACAGACAGAGACAGACAGAGACAGACAGACAGAGACAGACAGAGACAGACAGACACAGACAGACACAGACAGACACAGAGATAGACACAGAGATAGACACAGAGGTAGACAGAGAGATAGACAGAGAGATAGACAGAGACATATAGACAGATATAGACAGATATAGATAGATAGATATAGATAAATAGAGATAGACAGATAGATCGATAGACAGATAGATAGGTAGACAGATAGATAGATTGATGGATAGATAGATAGAAAGATAGAAAGATAGAAAGATAGAGAGGGTGATAGATAGATGGATGGATAGATGGATAGATAGATAGATAGAAAATGAAATTCAACTTCTACAACGTTTATATTACATTCTTTCTTCCACTCTAACATTAATCCATCTGCCTGTTTCAATTGCTAATGAAAAAAAAGATAATAAAAAAAAAGATAAAAAATAAATTACTAAAATTAAATAAGCTGGAGACTAAAAAGTTTACATAAATTCCACATTACAATAAAAGTGCATCACTTGTAGATGGGAACAGTGTAACATATATCAGTATTTATCACATTCCTACACAAAACCACAGACTGCTGGAATATACAATAAGGCTCCCTAAGTGGACCCCTGTGGTACCCCTATATTTAAATTGACAAACTCAGATAACTTATTAATATAATTGACACAATGACTTCCATTAAGGTGATGCCAGGGTACAAAGATTGCTGGGTGGCCTAATGGTTAAGGGATCCGCCAATTCCATATTGGCCAGCTCAGCTGAAGGTCCCAGGCTCAGCTGTGTGGAATGACTTCCCAGCCAATATTCATGAGAGTGCTTCATGTAATGTTTTAAAATCTCATGTAAAAGTGTTTTCTGTTAATTGATGTTTTACCTATTGTCTTTATTGTAAATTTTACCTTAACTGGACCACACGAAAAACAGTTTTACAGATTGTATAATGCAGACAAAATGTGTTTTTAAAATTATCTCTAAAATCAATGTGGTTTAAAGCAAGTATGATAGGCAGTTAGTACAAAACATCATCTTCTTGTACAGAATCATATGGTCAAACTGTAAAAGGTCAATCAAACTAGATACAAAAGTAATTCTGTGGAATATTTTCGAAGAAAGTTTCTGAGTGCCCGATTCCGAAAATAATTTGAAATGAGATATAGTTTCTTATCAAACTGAGAAGAATTACTAGGTAGAACATAACCCACAACTGCTCGCGTTGACAGTACATGTTCACAGTAATTCAGTAATAGAGTGCAAAGAGAACGAACAGCTGAGCTTGTTCTTAAAGATCATGTAAATTTTAAATTATTCTTATGTATATACATAGTTATAATAAACAATGTATAGGCTGTTTGCTGTTGTTGTTTTTTTCATTCTTTTTGTGTCAGAATTAACCTTGGTAACATTTTCATAAGTGAATGCAAATGTTTTCAAGTGACTTTGATTAAAGGCTTGTTTTATTTTTCTTATTATTTTTTTTCTTATAAATTTTAAAGATAGTCTTAAATTTCATCACTGAACCAAGTCAGAATTTCGGATCGAAATAGAAATTTGTGCATGTGTAGAGATCTTGCCTCTGAGAGTGCCTCCAGCCAAATGAGCTCCCTGCCACCAGGGGCAGCACCTGCTGGCTTCTCATTGGTCAGCCTGGTCAGGTGACCAGTGGTCATGTGACCAGGGTAGCATAAATACCCCAGCCCACTGGGGTTCTGGGCCAGACCTGTCTAGAGTGACACAGCAACCTGTGTAAGATCCTCTGTTTGGCCCCAGACTTACTAGAGTCATACAGCTTCCTGTATTATACTCTGTCGGAGCAGATCCATCTAGTATTCACTAGAACTTATAGTCAGCCACCTGACTGTCCAGCATATGACATGCTGTAGCAGAACTAAGCAATGTTGAAGTCAGACACCTGACTGCCCAAGCATAGGTCATGCTGTAGTGGGCACCACTGTACTGTTATATTTGATGTATGTTAATAAATGTATAAACTCAATGACTGAGTTGCTTCTCTATCATATCAGAGCTGCTACATTGGAGCGACTCATGGAGTTGGTTTTACGTGGTATGAACACTGAACAGTGCCTCTGCTACATGGATGATGTAATAGTCCGTGGCCAGACTTTTGAATCTACCATAGCCCACTTGAAAGAACTGGGTGCTGCAGGCCTGCGCCTAAAACCTAGCAAGTGTGAGCTATTTAGAGCAGAAGTGGCTTTCTTAGGTCATGTGGTGGGAAGGCAAGGAGTGCGGCCTGATCCCAGGAAAATTGAAGTCATTTCCAAGTGGCCCCAACCTGTGAATGTGCATGAACTCAGAAGCTTTATTGGCTTTGCATCCTACTACAGGAAATATGTGCCAAGCTTCTCAGAGGTAGCTGCACCTCTAAATGCACTGACACAGAAAGAGACAATTGGAACTCTGATTGCCAGAGTGCATTTGAAAAACTGAAAGAGGCTCTCATCTCTGCTCCAGTGTTTACACTTCCAAGAGAGGGTTGTCAGGTGATACTGGACACTGATGCCTCTGATACAGCTATTGGAGGTGTACTCTCCCAAATAATTGACGGGGAAGAAAAAGTGATTGCTTATGCAAGCAAAAGCTTGAGTACCAGTCAGAAAAGGTATTGCACTACATACAAGGAGCTCTTGGCAATAGTCAAAATGGCTAAAATTGTGTAATATTTGAGCCACGTGTGACCTCGATTTTAACAGGTGTGGTTATGCGTGATTGCATAATAGGAACGTGACCAGCTCACTTGTTGAATTCCCCAACCACCCCCCTCCCCTTGCAGGAGGAGGGGGGTAGCTAAAAACTTGTCCTAAATGTTTAACTTTTGCATTAATCTTAGGATCCATCTCAGTAAGGCGGGTAAAAGATGAGTATTGTGGAAATGCTCTAAGTTGGTTTGTGACTTACTGCTGCTGATGATCCTTGATTGTATAGAGTTAGATAAACAGCTAAAATAACCACCTAAAAAGCATTTTCCAGTTGAAAATTCTTAATAGTTTTTTTTTTATATATATAAAATGACTTCCTGACAGAGGATATATATATCCTTGATTGGCTTGCCAGACCAGTGGTCTGGGGGAGTGTCAAAATAGCTGTCAAATTACGAAACTTTTTTTTATTAACTTTAAATACTTTAGGTGCATTTTTTTTTTGAGCAGTTTGGTGATTTATTTAGGTTTAGTATTGTGTTGTTGCAAGGTATTAGAGTTTGTGATGGTCAAAACTTTAAGAATAATTTAGCTTAGATTACATTGTAAAGGAAATAGTTTTTTTTTTATTGAGATGTTTAATTATTGTGCTTATCTTGTGAAAGATAATGACTGCACACTTGTTTTATGCGCTTAATAATTTTAGGATGCTTAGCCAGCATCTGGAATTACGTAACAGGTGAGTCGAAAACAGGACAGACATTGACGGTTTAATAAACCCATTTATTGTTTATGACTCTCCTCGAGTGTCTCAAAGGGGTGGCTCAATTTGAGGACAGGAGGGAGTTATGTGAGTTAATATGTCAAAGGATGCTGGTGGCTGATCGGCATCCCTGTGATGTATGACGGACTTGGGGTGGTCAAGCGGAAAGGGGGATTAAGTGACATCAGCCCCAGGGGTGGTTACAGGGAATCATGTAACCAATCAAATTGGTCAAATTTTGATTGACCCAAGACGGAGCTCAGCTTGACCAATTAGAAAGCATCAGTGGGAATTTCCGGTTGAAGTCCAGCATGCCAAGGTCAGAGGTCTAAGGTCATCATTTCTGCTGAGTTCTTCGGACAATCAAGACTTCAAAATCGACATTGCTCTTCAACTTTTCGGATTTATGCACTTAGCTCATCATATTGTCACACCTACTTTCTGACCCAGCTGCTTGACCTTGGACTAATTGCTGATTCATCGTTTCCCACTGATTGAATTCTTATTCTATCTGGATTGAATGTGAGTATTGGAAATTTTATATATTGACAAGGAGTTGCGTAGCAATGTAATTTTTGCTTAGGAAACTGGGTAAGCCCTACTGTATATTGAAGACAATGTAATTTTTGTCAGAAATTATTAGGCAGGCCCAGGTGTAATGGAAGTCACAAGTCTTTGAAAGTGTAAGATTGTGGACTAGTTAAGTTGTGAATTGTCACATTATGTTGTGGGGGCTGCAGAACCTACTGAAGATAACAGGCAGAGCCAGCCTGCAGATAGAATTAGTGTACCTGTGATAAGAATTTAATTTTTCTTAAGTGACATTTACACTGACGGCACATGAGGGTGCTGGAAGAAGTCATTTCGAAAACCTCAGTATAGATTGAATGTTTTATTAGGACCCATGTCTAAGACTTGTTGTTACTTTCAGAATGTCGGAACCAATGGACACCTCCGTGACCTTTGGTGCAACCGACGTCCGGTTGCTGACCTGCACAGAGGCCTGGGCTGCCCCCCAGAGACGTGAAAGAGGCCTACATCCCCTCCTTGGTGATGATGACGCCATCCTCATGGCGGGAATCGACCATATCCTGCAGCCACATCCTACCTCCGCCACCGGAGCTGAGACGGCAAGCACTGCTGCCAGTGCAGGCCCTCCTGAGTCCTCTGCTTTTGCAGAGGAAGTAGGCCCATCACGGAAGTGGGGGGATATCGTGGATGAGGAGCTAGGCCCAGCTGGTGGGATCCAGGACCTGCTGGAGGAGTTTGCCCCAGTGAAGTCTGTCTCAGTGGCGTCCACTGCCAAGAAGACCAAGGCTTTTGGGTGCACTGCTTGCCCCAGAGCCTTTTGTGAGAAGCATCGTTTGCTGGCTCACTGGGAATCGGCCCACAGTGACACTTATCTGGGCTACACATGCAAGTCATCGGGATGCGGCCGGACCTTCTATGCACTGCATGGAAACATGTACAAGCAACACTTGAAAAACCACCAGCATTCGAGAGAGGACATTGCCCAGGCCATGCTGAAGACACAGTTGGGGAAAGTGGTCTGCTCTCCGACCGACAGGAAGGCTTCTACCGTTGCCCCTCCCCACTGTATTAGGACCCTGCTGAAAACTTCTTCTAGGAAACAGGCAGCCAGGACGACCTCGTCCACTTCAGCTGGCAGGATGTCTCCGTCCAGGCCTAAACCCGCTGAGCAGCCTAAAACAAGACGAAGGACTGCAGTAAAGCTGCTACCGGCTAAACCTGCAAACTCAGACCTGATGCAGGAGGCCATGGGCAACTGGTCCATGGTCTACAGAGAGACCTATGACCGCCACAAGGCCCTGGAACAAACCTGGGAGAGGGCTGAACGCCGACTCGTGACTCAAGTCAGAAGTCTGGAGAACATTAATGCCCAGCTACGAAGACAGCTGGCTGCAGTGCAACAGCAGCGGAAGGGCACCAGCAAGAGACACTGATTGCCCCCTCCCCAGTGATGCCCCCCCCCCCCCCCTCATCTAGCAAAATGAACTGAACACTTTTTGACTAGAATCACTTCCATTGTGACTGTTATTTTTATGTATATATGTGTGCTCATTTTATTATGATGATTGTGTTTTTGGGATCGAAATGGCTCAAGCTATTAAGGGGGAACTAACCCCTTTTGCACTTTACCTCTCAGATGATAGCTTGGGTCCATAGAAACAATTCCATACTATTCATAACTTGTATATGTGCACTGGTAATGAAATATCCTTCATTTATTAGCTCCGTTTTATGAACTACGGAGGCCGCCATTTTTTACTTTCCCGGTGTTTTGCACTGACCGGAAATACGTCACTGTTGTACTATAGATCTCGGCATTGCAATCAACTGGTGAGAACAACTGTCAACAACAGTTTTAGATACAGTTAATTGCACTTTCAGAGCAGTTCTTACTGAGTGTCAAGTAATTGCCATTGAACTGTTTGACAATGCAATTAGAGAGAGAGAGAAAGAGAATTTATTAGACCAAATTAAATAAAACAAACAAAAGCAGCAAATTACAAGGAACAACAATAAGCAGTAAATAATAAAATAAAATAAAAAAAGGTCAAAATAAACTTTTTTTTGGTCAGGAGACAACCACTAATAAAGTTCTATTTTAAAAAACGCTAACGAGGATGCCCCCTTTAAACTCCTATTTAAAAAATATTATAATATTATTTAATAAAATTAAAATAAGAAATAAAAAATTAATAAAATACATTTATATATAAATAACAAGATCAAAATATAAGAAATAATGATGGGATGAAAATGAAAGTATGGCAAACAAATTGCAAATTTAATAAAAAGTTTACAACAGGGATCAGTTCTTAATTGTGATTGTGACATCAAATATATTTTGTGTATGAATGTACTGGGTGGTACTGGATGGTCTCACAGATTTCAAAGCAGCCAGCCGAATTGACAATATAAAATTATCAGAGAAACAGCTATCAATTATCCTGCTATGTAATACAACTACTGAATGTTTGGATAACTGAGTACCAATTAAATTAATTTTTAGTAATTTAGAGCAGTTTACATTGTATTAGATTTCAGCTTGTATGCATACACGAAAAAAGTATTATGTTGTCAAATAAATCTATAGATCTATCATTCATCTACTGTTTATTAGTGAAGCTTTAAAAAAAAAGGTGGTGTATTGGACAATGTTTTGTTGAAAATGAGTTTTTGATATTATATTTTATTTTAAACTGGTAGGCCTATATTAAATGTATCTAGCAATGCAACCAACATACAATTGAAATAAGCACAATTTGGTAATTAATATATATTAATCTTGGTAAAGAAGGAGGTACTGCCTTTAAAACAACCCCACTAACACTACATATACACCAAATTTAAATACTATGAAATATATTTATACTATAAATAATACTGCACACTGCCCCAAAATATTATGTAACATATTTCATTTACAAAGCAAAGCAGTATTCCAATTCTGTTCTCTTGCAAAAATATGTTCAGAAATATAGTGATAGAAAATATTATTCGCCCATGCATATATACCTATTCTTAGATACAAATTGCTCATTGCAATCAATGCAATAATTATGCTTTATTCCCAAAAAATTGCAATTAACACCCTTTATGTTGTTGTGCTATCTGTTCTTGATAATTGCAATGAACAATGCAACGGCTTGTAATCAACAGGATTGAATTGATTCATATGGCTGAATGCATAAATGGCCTAGCTGTTCTTGATTTAGGACATAAGTGACGTCACTGTCTTGCGTGCCGTGTGCAATAATGGTGGCCCCCATCATGTTGGCGGTTGGTGCAAATTGCATTTTTAATTGGCTTGAAATCATATCAAACCATAGTTTAAGACATTTCCTTTCACTGCAATATACTATTTAACATCTAATTGAACTTTTGAAATTAACTTACAAACTTCCATTAGTTCCCCTTTAAAATACAGATGTTTTATTTTTGAATGATGTTTTGTATGTGATATCGAATGAGGGCATTTGATCCTAAGGTGGGAAGATTGTAGAGATCTTGCCTCTGAGAGTGCCTCCAGCCAAATGAGCTCCCTGCCACCAGGGGCAGCACCTGCTGGCTTCTCATTGGTCAGCCTGGTCAGGTGACCAGTGGTCATGTGACCAGGGTAGCATAAATACCCCAGCCCACTGGGGTTCTGGGCCAGACCTGTCTAGAGTGACACAGCAACCTGTGTAAGATCCTCTGTTTGGCCCCAGACTTACTACCCAGCAAGCACACCAACATTATTTCAACGTTGAAACAAGGTTTTACCATAACCTTTAAATAACGTTGATATCACACGTAGAATGAAAGTTTTTATAACGTTATTTTATGGAGGTTATTTTAACGTTGAGGTTTGGAGGTTATTTTAACGTTGAGGTTTGGAGGTTACTTTAACATTGAGGTTTGGAGGTTATTTTGACGTTGAGGTTTGGAGGTTATTTTACCATTGAGGTTTGCAGGTTATTTTAACGTTGAAGTTTGGGGGTAATTTTAACATTGAGGTGTGGAGGTTATTTCAACGTTGCGGTTTGGAGGTTATAATTCTTAGTTCTAGGCCATGCATGAAACAGCAACATGTATACACTACAACAAATTTGTGCAGCTTAATTTAGAGCGATCGATTCCCATGCAATTAAAGAACCATCAGATCTTATTAAACATTTGTGTGTAAATAGCTCTTGAACAACAAAGGATGACAAAGATTATAGCAGATTAAAAACTTACACAAATTTAAACAAAATGGCGCCGCTTCCTCCTTCAGCTAGGATGATGTCAGTCCAATTTCACCAGGGACGTTTGATTACATTAAAATTTGGTTAAAAAATGGTTTTGATTTTAACATGAGATTAACGTTAATACAACATTTATATAAGGTTTGATTACATACAAATCTAGTTGGTTTTGATTTTAAAATTGCATTAATATTGAAACAACATATTTTGATAACATTCTAATCTGGTTTGAAGTATTAATTACATTAATTACAATATAGTGAGTGCATGATTACATTGAGCTATAATCATCATCATATATATATATATATATATATATATATATCTGATATAAGCACTTCATATATATATATGTTGCAAGCATTTGGGAGGTGCATCGACTTGAGTATATGTATGATATATATATGAACTGACCCTGTTCACCTCTATTTATTAAAAAACAATAACCCTGTTCACCTCTATTTATTAAAATATGATATAGAAATAAATATTATATTTATTTCGATCATTAAATTGTGATTGTAATGTAATGTTTTTTTGTTTTTTATTAACATCCAAGCTATGTGATTACAAATATATAAATAATAATTTGCATCTTGTTTAATTTGATTGTTTACATGGGATTGGTGTTGATACATTTGTTATCATGCTCTTGCAAGTGTGTACTGGAAATTGCTCAGCTGGGTCTTGAGCAGCCCCCAGACCCCCTTGCCAAAATCGCCAGTGTTGGCCCTTCAGGCCTTCCAGATACCCTTTCCTGTGTCCCCTTGCCCTTGGCCATCATGGGCCCCAGAACTACCCCAGTCTATACTCCAGGTGGTGCTTGGTGGAAAACATCAGCTCCCATATCAACGTCAATCCCAAAGTCTTTAATAACATCATATAACATTGGTTTTCTGTTTTAAGATGGTCTGATGTGAGCTCTGAACAATTTGGGGGGACATTTGCCACACTTGAGCAATGATAAAAATTAATAAGTATGATTATAGCTCAATGTAATCATGCACTCACTATATTGTAATTAATGTAATTAATACATTAAACCAGATTAGAATGTTATCAAAATATGTTTCAATATTAATGCAATTTTTAAATCAAAACCAACTAGATTTGAAAGTAATCAAACCTTATATAATGTTGTATTTACGTTAATCTCATGTTAATATCAAAACCATTTTTTAACCAATTTTTTTTTAACCAAATTTGAATGTAATCAAACGTCATTTTAACGTTAATCTTTAAGTCTTTAATGACATTAAAACATTAACGTTAATCTCATGTTAATATCAAAACCATTTTTTAACCAACATTTTTTTAACCAAATTTGAATGTAATCAAACGTCATTTCAACGTTAATCTTTAAGTCTTTAATGACATTAAAACATTAACGTTGAATTGTGGTTTTTTTTTGGTTTGGTAACGTTATTAGTGTATCTGGTGTAATATCAACGTTGATTTAAGGTTTGTGTGCTTGCTGGGTAGAGTCATACAGCTTCCTGTATAATACTCTGTCTGAGCAGATCCATCTAGTATTCACTAGAACTTATAGTCAGCCAACTGACTGTCCAGCATATGACATGCTGTAGTAGAACTAAGCACTGTTGAAGTCAGACACCTGACTGCCCAAGCATAGGTCATGCAGAACCACTACACATGCACATGATGAATATACAGGGTAGGCGGGCCCAACAGATAAAGTCTGTTTATCTACTAAATAGCAGTCATCAATATTTGTGCATAGTCTTTGCTGACATTTCTTTAATATTCTATGAACATGGTTAGTTGTTGTTTATGCATAAAATACACTTTTACGGTATTCGCATTACCATGCAGTACAGCATCATGTAGTTGCACAATCCGCAAACAGAAAAATAAAACGAAAGTCCTGAGAAAATACTGTGCGGTTCGTGGCAATAGGGGGTATTAAATGGAGTCTTATATTTTTATATTTTATATTTCTGCCTAAATTATACATTTGTGACATGGGGGAAGCTAAACAGTTATGTTTGAAAAATTGGTTATACTTGACAACAGACAATGGAATTGTTAGTGTACATTATGTGTGGGTAGACATAATGTGTTGTCTGTATGACTAAAATGGCGGGAAATTCATCTAATTCAATTAATTGAAATTTGAATCCAGGTGAGAAATATATCGTACCATGTAGCAAAAAATATCGTATAGTTAGTATGAAAGTAGCCAAGCAAGCAATGCCCTCATTTGTGTCCAAGGTCGCAGAATGAGGGTCATGCAGCAGTCTTCATACTTTTTTGTGAAATTATATGCCAACTAGAATCTATATTACACTAAAAAATACTATTTTCGCACAGTCTTGATTTTCATGCAACAAATCTGCAATTTCAACTTCTACTTCTTAAAAATTGTTAATGTTATCACTGGATGACTTAGTCATCTCCGATAAAAACCTAATTACTCATTTTGAATGATATGAACGGATGATAGTTGGCACTGTGTATACTCTCCTGATAATATTTATTCAACCTGTTGCAAAATACCTACGAAAAATTACAGGACTGCTGCCAAGCTAGCATAAAAGCCGTTTTCCCTAATTTCATGATTATGTTGCCAAAGGGAGCTTTTGCTGAAAGTATATTGGCTTGCCTCATTTTTATTTTTTTATTTTTTTTCGCCCAGGAGTGTATGTTAATGGAAGCCAATGGAACGCCGAAACAGTGTCAAACAGAATAGCAAATGGGATAAACATTTTAAACGTGTTTCTATTTCACAAAAGAATTTCTTGTTAGCTATGTATCGTCTGAAACTAGAAAAAAAATTCATAGTAACACTAGAAAAAAAAATAGTAACACTAGGCAAAAAAAAAATAGTGACACCACGAAACAAATTAATAGTAACAATGAAAAAACGATCGTTTGGTGTTACTATTAATTGGTACCACTTTTTCGAAAGTTAGACCATATATGAGACAAGACTGAAAGATGATAGCTCAAAAAATTGAATTATTACGCTACATCTTATTTCCAGATTTTTCAGGTCTATCTATACCTGTAAGAAATAAACATATGTTATTAGGCTGTTGTCTTTTATCTCTGCGTGTAATGCCTGAAAATAAAAGAAAATATCAATACTTGGTGTATTTGTTACTGAGAGATTTTATATTTACATGATTTTTGTTATTCATTGTTTTACCTTGTAAACTTCTTATCTCAGAAACAGCTTTGTCTAGAATTGTGTTTTTCCTGAATAATATTGTATAATAATTTGGTTTACTCATACTTAATGATAACGAAAGTTATTTTATAAATGTGAGTTACAAAATCCTACAGAGAGTTTCGCATATTTTACACGAGGTAGCACCACTGTTAAATTTCATAACATATTGCGCCCTCTAACGAAAACAGTTCTCAGTTGGTAGTCAAGCTATCTAGGCTAACTATCTTCTATCTTCCATTTATCTATCTTCCATTTATCTATCTATCTATCTATCTGTCTATCTATCTATCTATATATCTATCTATCTATATATCTATCTATATCTTCTATCTATCTATCTATCTATCTATCTATATATCTATATATCTATCTATCTATCTATATATCTATCTATATATCTATCTAACTATCTGTCTATCTACCCAACTAATCCACTCTCTGAATCTACCCCTGCAATTCACAACATTAAAAAGGAAATATTAATAGGAATCTACCCTGAATGATTGAATCTGATTTGAAACAGTCTGCGTTTTGTTTCATAAATATCTTTGTTGGGGGGGGGGGGTTATTTGTAAGGTATCCCACGTTATATTGAACTAAGTGTGGATAGATCTTCACAGTTTAGGTTAAGGTGGACTACAGACAGCTAAAATCAGCCACGTTCTAAAGGTTACTCTGATGTATCTGGGTTTTTTTATTCTTTGCAAAATCATCAGCCAGTTGAGAGGTGGATGTCATGATGAGATTATAAGTAATAAATAACAGACTATTTAACGTCATAATATATTATGAAGTATCCCGAACAGAGACTTAACTCAAATTTGAACTCAAACCCAGGACCACCACTTTTAGTTGGTATAAGCCTTTAGCCCTTAACCATTGGACTAAATTAATTAATTGCATGGTATAGTATTGCTTTGATGCTACTGGTCCAAAGTAGGCCCCCTACATGTAAATACTAAAAGCAGACGTAATGATGAGATGGCTGAAGCCTGGGAGTCCAACATACACATTCACCCCGTAGGTGGGGTCTTTTAAATGCCCCAAGTTAGGACAGAGTACAGTATGTCACTAACTGTGGTCTTAATGGCGAGTTTTTAATGTGAGAATCTGTTGAAATTATTAATCACATGCTGCATTTCATAATAAACTTGTATATACATGCTACAATACGCAACGTTAATGCTTTCAGTCTACATGCAGCTGCACCCACTGTGAACTTTCATTTAGTTTTTGTCTGCATTTCCATATGAGCATTTTGCTGTTCAATGTCTTTGTATAAACTTGCGGAAAACAAGTTTTAAGACTAGAAATCTGGAGCAATATATCATTTGACGCTGTGAAAAATGCAGGTAGGTTACATTAAACTACATAAATTGCATACATATACATTGCATATTATATCATTTTCATAATTGAACTTGACATATTGTTGCTATTAATTTCAGATATTTATGAATACGATCGGCGTTGTTATTGGAATAATTTCATATTTACCAAACTTAATAAACGGTGATGGTTGCAGAATTGTTTGTGGAAATATTGAGGTAAGGTTTTATTTTGATATTTTATTCAAAATGAAGCACAATATAGAATATTCATGATAGCAAAACTTCACATATTGTCGTAAAAAATTTGTGTTTCCCTTGTTAGCATATTTTAACCAAAAAGGGTAAATTTCATAATTGATATGTAATATACAGTCCCAATTTTAGCAAGGTTAACAAACGCAGTTATTGACACCCAGGTGAATTGCCCATATAGTATTTATAGTATGCAAAAAAAAACACATTTAGCTCACTGGATGAATTCATTGATTTAAAATATAATACTATGTGTACTCTAGTGCAAAATATACATTCAAACATACGCACATATGTCAGACAGTCAATGTGAAACATGATTTTCATACATATGAAGTCGAAATATAATATAAACATGATGTGTACATAAGCATATGATGCATGCATTCACATATGAAAATATAAAAAGATGATTTGCTGACCATGTTTAAGTGTCAATCAATTAATTAATCAGTCAGTCAGTCAGTCAGTCAGTCAGTCAGTCAGTCTGTCTGTCTGTCTGTCTGTCTGTCTGTCTGTCTAGCTGTCTGTCCATCCATCTCTCTGTCTGTCTAGCTGTCTGTCTAGCTGTCTGTCCATCCATCAGTCTGTCTATCTAGCTGGCCATCTGTCCGTCTGTCTGTCTAACTATCCATCTAGCAGCTAGCTGGCCTAATGGTAAGGCAACAGCCAACCCTCTACTGCTAAAGGTCCCAGGTTCGATCCCCAGCCTGGGCACTCTTCGTGAGCTACGTCCCGTCCCAGCTGGATGTCAATCGTTAGTGAAGTTAATTTGTACTCAGTGTCTGTTATGATGCAAGTAAAAGGGCGGAGGCCTAGCTTAGCGGTAGCGCTCTGGGCTTCCAACCGCTGGGTCCCGGGTTCAATTCCTGGTCTAGCCTAAGTTGGATGGCTGTTTCCTCCTTCATCTCATTGCCATGGTCTCTGCCTGTCCTAATTAGCCCAACTGGTGCAGAAATACAGGACGTAAAGCCCTAATCACACACACAAACACATGATGCAAGTAAAATACCACACCAATGGGGTAAATGTGTAACATGGTGTGGACACCAAGCAATATCATCATCTCATTATTAACGTCTGCCTATGGCAGCTGAAAAAGCTTCACACCCAGTAGCATTGAGAAACAGACGCAGAGACGTACAGTTAGTTTTTTAAAATATGGTCGACCATAGTCAGCTGTAGCAACCTATTCCTATAACTCTCAACTTATGCACCAAAATGGTGCTGCATGTACTTTCAGATCCGGCTTTGAGTAACCAGCTATAGCCAGACAGTTCTGTTTAGTGGCAGGTAACTTCGTATAGCAGAAGTTGTCTAGCTTTGTCAAGGTCCAACAAACTGTATCTGTTTAGGAGGTCATTAAAATGTGATTTGACAAGCTTCTATGCTCTAGTTGGATTTAACAATGATATGTATGATAAAAGGTCAGACAGATTCAGACAGTGTCAAAATCTGTACATCACTTAAAAAAACATTGAAAAAAATTATCCATACAATCTTACATATAATGATTTACCCTATGAGTGGTGTCTTTAGTTGCATCAGCATAGACACTGAGTGCAAGGCTTAAAAATGTAATGTCTTATACCAGTGAAATCTAGCTGAGATTTAGCACATGAATAGTGCTCACCAATAGGCTACTACTATACGAAAGCTTTTCACACATTTAAATATCTTATATTTATGATTATGTTTACAACAATTAATTTAAAAAAAGATTATATTTTTTTTAATATTTTCAGTAATAAAAATGGAGCTGAGTTAATTGCAAACTATTCACATATGAAAGAAAATATTCATATGAAAGGGAATACGTCTTCCAAAATTATCTGCAGCAAAACACTGTTATGCTGTTCATTTCTGTTTTGCAAATTTGACCTAGTTTAAGTTGCTACAGTGTAACCCCAATTTAAAACCATCTCACTATTAAGACCAACTAACCATCAAAATCACAAATTGTTAACCAATGTGTATTCTCACCATGATTATTTCACCTCTCTATTAAGACTACCTCGCCATTAAGAACAGTGATATTTTCAAAAACAGGTCGTAATGGGGAGGTGCCATTGTATTTGTTTGCTTTTTTTATCCTTAAAATGTTATCTTGACATTTCTACCTTCCTTATAAACTTGTAAAGTGTGTAACCGTAGAATATTCAAATTTAACTAACACTTTTTTTTGTCTTCGACTTTTTACTGCTTTTAACAACAAGCTTAAAAGAAGAAGAATATTTCAGAAAGACACACTATGAAATTTCCTTATACGGAAGACATGTCTTATTAATTGAGAGAATAAATTACCATAGAACAGTGGTCTTACCTCTAAATGTTTTTGAACAAATTTTGAAGGTGAACTCCATTGTATGCCTATGTAACAATAGTGGATGGTACACTCAGCGACAGTGATTTTCGCCACGACAACGTGATTCGCCACCCCCTAAAACATGATTACACACATTGCAATGACTTGATTTGTTACAAAATTAATTGTATAGATCATTGACAGTGTTCTTACGCTGTGACAGCCATCTAAAAGGTGTTTATTGTAGTTTTAGGGGGGTGGCGAATCTCGTTGTCGTGGCGAAAATCACTGTCGCCAAGTGTAAGGAGTCCAACATAGACTTTTGTGGGATTAAGAAATGTTATGTTGGGTGACACACCATCCACCATTGCTGATATTCTCCATTCATTGTACAACACATACTGCATCCTTCCAACATACACTCCAACCGTCCAACATACTCTCTAGCCGTCCAACATACTCTCCAGCCGACAAACATAAACCCATGCTGGATGACAATGAACCATTCTGATTGACTCACATTAACTGAGTGGAGAAAAAAATATATACTAATAGATTCTCACTTATGTTATTTGGAAAAATTTTAACACACTAATGCACTACCTTTACTGTAACATGACATCACCATACCTTAATTCTAATATCTCAATTATTATTTATCTTACAGACTCCAATATGCCAGTTTGTATCTTACGTTCCTTCGAGATCAAACTCCACCAGGTGTCCCTTTGATGACGTCCCAGGGCCCCAGTTGTACGGAGCATGCGCACTAGGTCAGAGAATGGACCAATTTGGAACGAGAATTGATTACTGCAAAGTAGGTATAAAATAGAAAATAGACGACCTTGCCTAAAGAACATCTCAATAATATTTTCAGCTATTTTTAGGTCGTCAAATTTGTAAATTTAAGGTCCATAAATATTATCTCGTTAAGGTTAAGGTGGAGGCACGGTTAAGTATTGTTAAGGTAGCAGGTTTACTTTTAAAATTTATGTTTGCATTACAGTTTATGTAATATTAACTTTTTGAAAAATTGTTATAAATGGTTTTCTCATCCAGCATTTTACAGTTTTCATTCTAACATTAATTTATTCATTTTACCATTTTTGCAGTATTATGTCATAATTATTGATATCAATATTAGCTCATTTAATATTTATTTTATTTACTTATAATCACTGTATATATCTATTTAATTTATTTAGCAGTTTTTGGTTGCATTGTAAATAAACTCAGTTTTTAAGACAATCTCAAAAGGATTCTGTAATATTGACGTCCGAATTTACTGTACAATGTTAAACCAGTTCCAGCTTGAGCCTTTCTCAAGTCAGAAGGCCCCTTTTTTTCAGAAGAAGACTCACCTCAAACTCAAGCTCAATTCTTCTATAATTTTGAAACCTGTACAAGTCTAAGTCTTTCGCAAGTGGTTTGAGATGCTCTGTGTATTTTCAACTTGCAGACTTATTGCTACTATGACTGGGACTGTGCAAGACCGAGGGTTGATATAACGGAGGGTGGCCGTTGTGAGAGGGGCGTCTGTAACTATTTCTTTACATCAAATGCTTTACGGGTATGAACTGTATTGATGTTAAAATATATTTACATTGTACTGTACTGTCTTAATGCTACTGAGCAGCTGAGTCTGAGTTAGCTCATATTACCAGCTGCCCAGAGGCAGACGTAATGATGAGTTGATAGGCTAAGTAGAGTCTATGTCGTATCCAATATTTACTCCCTGGGTGGGGTCTTTTAGTCGTTCCTGCATAGATACAAATACAAGGCACAGCCAGGTTAATGTCTCATGTGAATGCCATCCAACTGTATAAACAGTCACTGTTGGTGCTTATGAGCTTTTACATAATTATAATCGTGAGTTCATTTCTATGGGTATTTGTTTTTAATCAGAAACATGACATATATCATGTTTGCGTTTCTTGAAGAAAGCCAAATTCTAAACATAATTACATGCCATAAATCTGAGCTATAGTTTTACAACAAGGTCATTCCACGAAACAACACATTAAAAGCTGTTGTGTTTCATGCTTTCCTGCAGAGGTATTTATATCAAAATGAATGTTCCTTTTATGATATGGTTCTTCATAACAATCATTTAATATACACTGCATTCAAATAATGTTCATTATAAAAATATTTAACATTAACCTGCATTATTTTTTACAACCATCCACAATGGTATACTATGCAGGTAATAGTGTGCATTCATTCATTCATTCATTCATTCGGTAGACAGATGGATCTTTTTCATTCATTTATGCATTCATTCATTCATTCAATCATGCATTCGTTCATTCATTCATTCATTTGTCTAGCTGGATGTCTAATCGAACAATTGCCAGAATAATTCGTTCATTCCATTCATTCATTCATTCATTTACAGCTGAATTGTTTCAGATTTTTTTATATTCTTTATTCGTCGATTAATTTTTTGGGTTCATCAATTTATCATCCATGCTTTTCGTGCTTTTAAGATAATTGATTTTCCGTTCTCTCTTTTCAGTATTTGGAATCATGTCTTGTTAGAAACGAGAGAACTGGAGAAATCATTTTTGAGGATTTGACGAACTGCCAGAGATTCGGGAAACGAAGATGTAACAGATATGTTCCGTCAGGAACTGTCATGATTCAAGGAATTAGTTATGCTTTGTACCCTTGTGAATACTAAATAATGATAATAATATGTTTATGATAAATATTTGAGTGCTAATGTAACCGATTTACATTTATATTTTTCACTTATGTTTACTTCATTCAACAGGGTAATGTTTTTTCCCAGTAGGGTTGTATTTTAATTTAATTTTTTTCCGATCCAAGTTCTGATTTTGATCAGTTTCTTCCGAAAGGCGGTGATACGATCCGGTGCAAAACACTGGCTTTTCTCATAACCGATTTGCTGCTCCCCTGAAATCAGGGAGGAAAATGCTCCCGCACGTCGTCTGCGCACGAAGTAGTGCGATTCCTACCCCTAATTTATTTTTTACAAGGAGCTACTCACTGTGAAACTGATACAAACATTTTCTTTTGGCCGATACTATGTCAGCATAAAATTGCACAACTTTACCGTCGAATTCCACCAACAGCAGCAGGTACTATTTTCGTGAATGTGACTGAACAAGCGTTGTAACAGCATTGCAACGCTTATTCAACTATCCTATTTTTACCACCAGATGGACTAATGTTGCATTTCACGAAAAACCACTCCACCTGGTGATAACTTTCAATATGTTCACAACGCTGAAATTCACACGCGTACAAGGTAATTGATTGAGTGAATTTTTTTTACAAATAAATAAATAAATAAGCAGTGTAAAAGATAAATGATTATCCATAAAGATATATATTTCATGTATAGATGATGCGTACAATTTTTTCATATGGTAATACTTATCAATCCATTCATGAATGAGTCAAAACAAACGTCATGTCTAATGATGTCTTGTCTCTATTAATCGTACTCTTTGCAGATTCTGTCTGCCTGTCCCTATACCTATCAGTTTCATTAGCAAACATAATTTTCTTTAGTCATAGACAGCCTTTACCGCCTAATCAGGACTATTGTGTCTTTATATATATATATATATATATATTGTTTTTCTATGTATGTATGTCGCTATTATATCTGGCGATTATTATAATTTTTCTTTTATTTGTTTCCTTTTTTTATTGTGGTGTATTAACATATGTGTGCATACTTTTTTTATCCTTTGTTTTTCATTTCCTTATGTTTTTCTTGTCTTTATGTACTTTTTTTATTGTAAATTTTTTATTGTAATAATGGAACATGTTTATGTTAATACTACTTGTACTTGTACTTGATTGTGGTAACGGTGATATGCACCATCCTGGTGTCCACAAACCAGCTCAAATGTGTTTATTGTGTTAATGTATAAATCCTTCTTTTTATTCTAATCAGTTGGTCAAATAAATTGAATTAAATTGAATTTGGCTTTATGACTAGTCAATCCAAGAAAAGACAAGATATAAGCTAACATAAAACAGGATCAGATATCTTCACACCTTCAGTCTGCTTATCAAACAAGTCTGTCGACCTAATCATATTCCAAAATGATAAATCCGTATTCAGTTGCTTGTTATGTTAATTGGGCTGTCATCAACCGATCCATACCGTTTTAATCCAATCACTGGAGCAGCATTGAGCTATTTTAGGCATCTGGCCTTGAGCAAGAAGTCTTTTGAGAACCAATTTGCACATTAACAACTAATTTACAAATTTTATAGGATTTGGATCTCCTGAACTAGCTCAGAGATTTAGTATCTTACAAAATGAAACAGTAATTTCTTTAAGGCAGACGACATTTTACAAGCTCGGAGACACTCAAAGAAGGACATTTATAGAACATTGCCTAATCAGATTGACTGACTGTCTTCTGCTCCATTTGCCCGGGATGTCGAAATTGGCGCCAAGGTCTAGTGATTTTACATTCAGATGTCATTTCCATTTTTTTTTTTTTGTTCATTAATCATTGAGAATCGCAAATCAGTCATTTTATATTCATTATACACACAGTAACTGTCAACATTTTTCTTTCATTTGCCTTTCTAGAAAAAAAAATAGATCCAAACTGACCTCTCTCGCTCTCTGTCTCTCTGTCTCTCTCTCTCTCTCTCTCTCTCTCTCTCTCTCTCTCTCTCTCTCTCTCTCTCTCTCTCTCTCTCTCTCCCTCTCTCTCCCCCCTCTCTCTCTCTCTCTCTCTCTCTCTATCTCAGCTAAAAAAATATATATATATCTATCGATCTTTATCTGTGAAATTCCATTAATATGGTATCATGCGGAAGTCGAACTGAACTTGCAAATTATTCATGATTAATTCATAGGCCTGTGCAATAATGGACAGTTTTCCCACACAAAACAAAACCAACAAAAAAATGTAAGCCTATATGACGTCACACATCCGCTCTATTGTCCATAACCATTGTCTTTCTGACTATTCCCTCTTTGAAATTCGAGCATTCTGAATGGAGCTGAGCTGGAAACATGGAAAAGCTGACACAAAGAACAAATCTATCTATCTATCAACATAAAATATAAAAATTTTCTATCTATCTATCTATCTTTCTTTCTGTCTATCTATCTATCTATCTACCTATCTATCTATCTATCTATCTATATATCTATCTATCATTCTATCTATCTATCTACCTATCTATCTATATAACTATATAACTATCTAATTATCTATCTATCTATCTATCTATTTATCTATCTATCTATCTATCTATCTATCTGTCTATATATCTATCTATCTATCTATCTGTCTATATATATATATATATATATATATATATGTGCTGAAGGTCCTGGGCTCGATCCCAGGCCTGGGCATTCTTCATGAACCACACCCCAGCTGGATGTCGATCGGATGAGACGTTAAATTTGCGGTCCCTTGTACTCAGTGTCCATGCTGAGGCAAACCCCCAGCCATGGAATAAATGTGCAACATGGTCGGTGTGGACTACAAGTCTTTTCATCTTATCGTTACATCTGCTTCTGGCAGCTGGTCATTTAAGCAGACCAGCTTAAGGCCCAGTAACATTGAGACAATGACATCTACCTATCCTATCTATGTATATCTATATCTATCTATATCTATCTATATCTATTTATATCTATGTATATCTATGTATATCTATGTATCTGTGTATCTATGTATCTATGTATATCTATATCTATCTATATCTATCTATCTATCTCTATATCTATATATATTCATATATATATATATATTTATATCTATCTCTATATCTATCTATATCTATCTATATCTATATCTATCTATATCTATATCTATCTATATCTATCTGTATCTATTTATATATATTTATATCTATCTATATCTATCTACCTATTTGCCTGAAGCCTGAATCTACTACATTAACTGAATCAGCTATATTCTCAGCACCCTGTCTGACTGTCTGAATGTCATTTTCACACCTCTAAAAACACAAGACCACCCCCTTCATTAAACCTGACTGCATATATGGAAATAAAATCATTCGCCTGAATACTTTTGCCTTGCTTCAATAGGCCTCGCTTCAGCACACCCTTTGTTCACAGTTTTTTTGCCGATTTCCCCGATTTGATATTATTTTTTTATCACACGCTGAGGCTAAAAATAGCTACTTTTACATTTTTCCTATGCAGAGAGAATAGAAGTTGCTTATCTAAGTTGAGAGATGGATTTTTCACAATGTAAGAAACCTGCAGTCAAGAATGAAATGACAAACTATGGCAGCTATCAGGGGCTAACGTAATGATGAGATGATTAGGCCTGCCTTGAGTCCAATTCAAGTTACACATTTACCCCATGGGTGGGGTGGGGTTTTCACTTGCCCCAGCATAGATGCCGAGTACAAAGCACCACCAGGTTTAACGTCGACATCCAGCTGGGTCGTAGCTCATGCAGAATGCCTGGGCTGGGATTCATCACACATCTCATGCGAACGATAGCCTGGAACATGAAATCAAACCCAGGACCTCAAGCACCCTAGCCACTGGACCACTCAAATTTATAGAGTTTCACAACTTCACGGGTTTTGCCCAAGTTCACAGTCCCAACTCCTGTAGGCCTACTGCAGATCCCGCATCACTGATGGAGTTGCAGTTGTCTCACCTCAGCAGCACTGCTGCTCTGCTCTTCCTAACGACGACAAATTCGTATCGATCGGCCATAGCCCCCCCTCCGCCCACGCACCGTCGGCCGTTTCTTTCTTAGGCATTACGTCAATGGGCCGATTCGTCCCAAGCGCAGAAACCCGGCCATGGGTTGTATAAGTCGCCAACAGGGCGCGAGGGGTTCCCTGTTATGCGTTTGCTTTGTGTTCGTTTGTTTGATTATTCGTTTGTTTGTTTGTGGCGTCATTATGATATGTAAATATGTTGTAAATACATTGTGCTTTTTTCTTGTTTCTTTTTTGCCTCCTTTCAGGAATTAGTTTTTCCTACCTTTTGTCATGCTTTTTTCTTTTTTCTTTGTTGTTAATTTCTTTCTTTCTTTCCCTTTTTTATCATTCATTCTTAAAGTTTATTATTTCTTCTTTTATTATTTTCTTGATACATTCATTCAATTCATTCATTCTTCTTCTTTTCTCATCTATTCCCTCCTGAAATTTTTTTGCCCACTTTCTTGTTTGTTTCTTGCAGTCTTTCTTCATCCATCATTTCCTACTTCCTTTCCTTTATTCGACCATTTCTTTCCTTTTTTTTCCTTTCTTTCCTTTTTTTCCTTTTGTCTTTTCCTAATCTAGCTGTTCCTTACATTACTTTCCCATATTATTTCTTCCTGTTCTGTCCTTCTCTCTTGGAACACTTCCTTTCGTTCTTTATATCTAAGAATGTAAAACTGTCTTCATTCTCTCATGTTAACTCTTATTATTCATTTGCAACACAATTCTTCCTTCACGTTATTTGTTCTCAGTCTCCATATTTCTTTCTTCACTTTCTTTTCCCAGTTTCCCATACTTCTTTCTTCACTTTATCTTCACTTAGTTACATACTGCTTCCTTCACTTTATCTTTACTCAGTTCCATATTTCTTCCTTCACTCTATCTTCATTGAGTTTCTTAAGTCTATTCCTTGTTTGTTCCTCTTTAGTATCTTTCCCCATGCTACATGCGACGTTTTCTTTCCTTCATATCTTCCATTTTCCTTTCTGAATCTTCATCTTTCTCTTAACTTCCTCTTTCAAAAAAAAAAAAAAAAAAAAGAAAAGCACACAACAAAAAACACCCCAAACAAAGACACTTTACTACCTGAGGAACAAACACCCAAAACAAACAGTAACTTCACAGACTAGGTTCTTTAAACATCCAGAAGCTCAACTAAAATAGACTACCCTATCCTTTTTGGGAGAAGATATTGATAATTTTTTCTTTCTATTTCACTTTCTTTTTTGGGACGTGGTTTCATTGATTGTCAGACCTGATTGTCTGAGGACTATGACAGTCAATACAGATACTACTCTCATTGAGAAAATCCATTGAAGTCAATATGACCAAGTCACCAGCTTCACAGAGCCATCCCTGACAAATAGAAAGGCTATAAATAGGACAGTGGCTATTGATAGGTTAGGACCCTGTCTATCATTCGCTCTGTAATGCAGACTTTCTTTTTCTTCTTTGTTATCTTTCTATCTTCCTTTCTGGCCTTCTTTGTATATCACTGATTTTCTTCCTTCCATCTGTGCGTGTCTCTAAAGTTGTTTTTCTTCTTATTTTTTCGCCTTCCTTCCTATTCTCATTTCTTCATTTCTTCATTTCATCCTTTCTTCCTTTCTTCCTTCCTTCATTTCTTCTTTCCTTTCTTCTTTCCTTTCTTCTTTCCTTTCTTCCTTCCTTTCTTCCTTCCTTCTTTCCTTTCTTCCTTGTCCTTGTGGTTGATTCTATATTTCTTTCTTCCGCCAAATTTCTCATACTTTTTTTGTTTTTAATTTGTCTTATTTTATATTCATTTTATTTTTACTTTCCCTTCATAGACCTTCTTGCCGTTCATAACTATAACATCTCCGCATCACCATAACATACTTGCCTGGCATAGACACCGAAGACGAGGCCATGCATTGCATAATTGGATGGACATCTGCACTGAGCCAACATTGGGCCAACGGTTGCAACAACATGCCAACAGCCCAACCTGCATAGCAAACCATTGCAATTTCTATTCTCTAGCTTGACATTGGTTGTAATAAGACATGTACATTTAGAAGAAATGTCTAACTTAGGCATTGAGTTATTTCATTACAAATTGGTGAATTATCGTGATGAAATTAATACGATGTCTAAATATTGAATTGTGTAAAAATACATATTATATTTTATGCATAAGCTGTGATTATCAGTGTCTCATGTGTCAGTTATACCATTATCATATTTGGTTACATGCCTACTTGACATTTGAATACTCACTTTTCATATTGACAATATTCAATGACAGCCACATATATTTTAACGATGGTTTATATAAATGTCAGTTACAAAATAGACGATATCACTGGTGCTACACCACATCCACTGAGACACCATTTCCAGACAATCTCGATACTGAAACCATCTCTCAGTTATGAGATACCCAGATTGGCTCCACAATGGCTCAAATTGGCTCAGTGTTGCTCTACATTAGCTCAGTATTACTCTAAATTGGCTCCACATTGGCTTTACATTGGTTCTACATTGGCTCAATGTTACTCCACATTGGCTCTAAATTGGCTCAGTGTTATTCTACATTAGCTCCACATTGGTTCTGCATTGGCTCAGTGTTACTCTACATTGGCTCTACAATAAGTCTACATTGCTCAGTTTTACTCCACTTGGCTCTACATTGGCTCTACATTGGCTCAGTATTACTCTATATTGGTTCTATGTTGGCTCTACATTGATACTGATGGCTCAATGTTGGCCCTGTGTCGGCCCGACATTAATGTAAATGTTAATCAGGCTTTATAGGGTGTTATCAGTCAACAGCCCTGGCAGGCCAATACAGAGTCTTTTTCAACTGCCTGGGCATGAGGAATATTCAGCCTAGAACACAGTATTACATGTCACCGCTTAAGAGTTCACATCAGCACCATCACTGTGGGTGCCTTATGCCAAGTACCCATTGTACCTAGGTGTGATGTAGCCGTTGTAGCTATTTGAACTTGCTACCTCAGGATTAGTAAGCAAACACTAGACCACCTTCGGTAAAAACTGATCAGCCCAATGTTGGCATCTTAAGGATGCTTTCAAGACAATGATATGCAAAAAATGGGTGCATGCAAGCCTATTCTATGACATATAGTATTACATCAAACTCCATTGTTTAGATATATGCCAGATACGTTTTTTGAGCTTCAATACATTAAGAAAATGACATGTCTATTGTCAACATTAATTCAAACGGCAAAGAAATTGAAAAACAAAACAAACGGGATGGAAACAAATTACAGCAGTTGATTTTGATGGTGTCAAATTTCTGCTTTTCCGTGTGAACAAGATGTGTGGGAGTGGAATCATTTCTTTCTGACTTTCTTGTTTGCTGCATCGTTTTAAATCTATCTATCTATCCATCTATCCATCTATCTATCTATCTATCTATCTATCTATATATCTATCTATCTACCTATCTATCTATCTATCTATCTAGCTGTCTATAAAAATCTATCTATCTGTATCTGTATCTGTCTATTGATCTTTATCTGTCTATCTGTCAATCTGTCTATCTGTCTATCTATCTATCTATCTATCTATCTATCTGTATCTGTCTATCGATCTGTCGATCTATCTAGCTATCTATCTATCTATCTATCTATCTGTATCTGTCTATCGATCTGTCGATCTATCTAGCTATCTATCTATCTATCTATCTATCTATATGTATCTTTCTTTCGATCTGTATCTGTCTATCTATATATCTACCTATCTGTCTATCTATCTATCTGTTTGGGAAATGAATGAATGAATGAATGACTGAATATACCATTGAGGATGGTTACATAAAGTTTTGCAGGTTAACGTTCAAAGAAATTTGATGATAGACATTAGTGAATGTGGCATATGTTAAATGATATTGTTATAAAGAAACATATGTCATTTCAATATAAATAATCAAATTCGCAATGCATCTCGCTGTAACGGCACGTCTGGAATAAAAGTACTTGTTATGGGTGAGTTCAAGGTATGGAGATGGTCTTCTTAATATAAGACCACTTCACCAATAAGACCACCTCACCATGAAAACCCGAAGCAAATTCTGCATCAAGCTGCAATGGTCTTAATGGTCAGGTTCCAAACTACATCTAAAATACTACTGCGGCATCTTATGTTAGCAAATGACTACATTATGAATTTGTTGATGTAATAAATCTGTGGCTTTTTATGGCAAAGTATGACCAATTTAGTGTGATGGGAGAAATAGCTGTGTTGCTACAGCTTTGAATCAAAGTATATGACCTCTACCATCCCCAGCTATATATCACTTTTTCCCTACTCCCTGCACTGTTATCAATCAATCTAGAGCTTGTAAATAGTGACCAATCTTAGATAGAAATCTTCAAATGCCTGTAAAGCCAGGTCTGAATATGTGAAGTGGTCTAAAGCAAGAATTAGGGGTGTTACTATTTATAGAGTTCATTGGGGAGTAAAGGAAAGAGCTGGATATGTTTAATCTGTCCAAGCACGCATTCACAGCGAAGGCTGCAAAACAACTTGTGTTGGGAGTATTTCAAGGGTCAGTTTTCACATCGTGTATATTTTGAATAAATATTTTATCATGTTCAATTGGAACGGCATCCAGATGTAGGTAATTATAGGCAGAGGCATGTCTCTATATTATATATATATAGATTTTATTGACATGTAAAATATCATAAGTGATACATATGTCATTCAGTTAAAAGATAACATGAAAGAGACATTAATGTAAATACAGAAAGCAATAAAATTTCAATAATCAAGGTTCCAGCCACCAAGTTAACTATTAATACGTGTTTAAAATCCACATACACAATAGAAAAAATACAAGCCGCTAATAAAAACATTTCACTCTTAAAGTCCAAAACATGACAAGCACATCAGAACTAATAAACTAATAAACTAAATTAATAACTGTGTGGATACAGGAGATGGTTTTCTCTACACATCGGCTTGAAGGAGAAACTTTCCTAAACTATCTAATAACTCAGGTTCCTTGTTTGTCATTATTGCTGTAAACTTAGTTATATCATCTAGAGACAAGAAGTTGTTAATAAATTTAGTTGCATTCAAAAAAAGGTTAACATGGTGTTGCTCATTACCAGGACAGACACAGACAATCAAACAGTGAATTTCGTCTTCTACAAAGTTTAACGTACACTTTTCACATATTCTATTTGGAGCAGGAATTATTGGTTTATGGTGTCGACCTGTTTCAATCTTCAGGCTATGTGAACTTGTCCTAAATCTAGCTATTTTAGTTAACACTTTGCGAATTTGTTGCAATTCAAGATAAGGTTCTATTCTACAATCAGTTTTAAATAGTTTATATGTCCTAAGTTTTGGTTGTTGTGAACTGTCATTTATTGCATCTATAAGTCGCTCATGTTCGGCTTCATAGAGTCTTAGTTTCACTGTGTTAGAGATATTATCAATGTCAAAGTTTCTGAGGTTACTAATATCATATTCAATGTTGCAGTTATTTAATACATGACACACTTTACTGAACCAGTTATTTCCATTTACTGCATTCACATAAATTTCCTTCTGAAAATTTAAACATTTCTTAAGTAAACTGTCATCAGGTGCTCTTTCCAATCTTATCCAGTAATTCACCATTCTAATTTTCTGTCTGACATGCAATGGGAATCTACCTGTTTCACCATAGACTGCTAAAGATGGTGTTTGTTTTCTAACTCCTAATATGTTTTTAAGATATGCAAGTTGCAAATTTTCTAATTCAGGCATAGATTTTTCACTTGTCCATATTTCACTATTGTACTCCAGGATAGGTAAAATATAGGTATCAAACATTCGAAGAGATAGCATGGGATCGATTTTTCCTAATGCTTGTTTTGAATCACCTTGCAGTGCAAAGAGCGCTTTATGAGCTTGTGTTGAGAGGTATTCCGTCATCTTGCTATGTATGCTACGCTTATTAGTAAGCATATGGCCAAGATATTTGAAGCTGTCAACATTTACTAGTTTTTCCCCATTACAGAAGAAGGTGCTTATTGCTTTGTTACCAATCTGCATCACTTTGGTTTTACTAACATTTACAATAAGGTGCCATTTTTTACAGTAATTATGAAGTGAATTTATACTATTTTGCATGCAATTAGGAGAATCAGCTACAAGTGCGATGTCATCGGCATACAATATATGTGTAAGAGTAAAATCGCCTAATGTTATTCCATCTGATTTTTCAAGATGATCGGGTAGATCTGACATAAATTCATTGAATAAATTTGGGCTGAGGATTCCACCTTGTAATACCCCACATTTGCTGTCAATAGAACCACCGGTATTACCACCTTGATTTACTCTTGCTTTTGCCTTATCATACATACTAATGATAACCTTGAGCATTTTGTCACCAATATTCTGCTGCATCAATTTGTAGTACAAAGCATTTCTATTAATGTAATCGAATGCTTTAGTAAAATCAACAAATTATATTGTATTATAATAGGATCCAAAATAAATGTCCATGTGTTGTGTGTCATAAAAACAGCAAAGGATATCACAATACGAACAGAAATGTCAGCAACAGCTCAAACTTTCTGACAAAAAATACCTGTCAGGAACAAATTGTTTAAAGCCTTGTTTCTTCTTCATGATATGCAATCAACAGTTGCTGTGTAAACCAAATAATAAAATATTTCAAAATACACATTTGGGCATTCACTGTAAATTCTACTATTATATTGTACTATTGTAGTGTCTCAATACTACTGGTCTGAAACTTAGTCAGCTTATATATTTTGACTGTGGTGAGCTGACTATAAATGGGAGTGATTCAACCAATTTTTTTTGGCGGTGAGTTGGAAGTCAGTGAGTCGTCTATTATTCATGAGGTGGGATGAGATGAGATGTGGAGAGGGAGATGAGATGGCAAGATATCTGAATACTTTTCATGGGAAATTGTAAGTGTATTGATGTGTATTGTATTGTATTGTCAGGGTGTCTGAAGCAGACCTTGATAGGCAGATGTAATGAGCATATGGTCAATGAAATAAACAAAGCAGATGCAGGAGATTAAGAAAGATGGATTTTTGAATTTCTACTTATACATGTCAGTTTTATCAAATGACTAATGCCAGAGGCAGACATAATGATGAGATTATAAGACCTGGAATATGTTACTTTCTCCCCATGGTTTGGGGCCATTTCGTTGCCCCAGCATAGACACTGAGTACAAAGTCACCGCCAAGTTTTCAATCTGAGATATGCATTGTAAGTGGAAAGTGCCTAAGCCAGGATTTGGACACACTTTCAAGAGAGCTTGCCAGTGTTTTAACAGGCTGAAGCCCAGTGCTGTAACCACTAAGTCACTCAGCTACAGTTTATTCATTACACAAATATTCTAAAGTCGAAACGTAATATCTGTTTTCCAGAATCCTCCCAGAAATCGATAGCATATTACTAAAAACATGCTTTTTACCTTGATGAGCTGTTATTCTACAGGGCATGTTCATAATAGCCATGCGAGCAAATGGAATTTTCGATCACGAGAATTGAATTTTGAAATTAGTCGAACGACATAAAGAAAGGAGAGAAAGGAACTGTTTAAAACTTGGAAAACGATCACTGTCACGAACGATATTATTATTTCTTTCAAAATGTAGAATCTGACATGTCTACACTACATATCGACATAAATAGGGGTGATGGGGGCCCTTTGGGACATGGGGCACATTGGGTCACCTGCCTTATTTGGATGATTAACAAAGAAATCCAAGATTGGCCTCAAACTGAATTATATGTGGGTGTACCTTCATTTGTGTCTTTACTGTATAAGCATTTGGAAGCGTTGTTGCTGAAAAAAAAAATGGAGATGATGTGTCTCTGAAAGGAGGTCACAGTGACTCTTCTTATAAATAATCTCTTTCTGAGGGATAACTAACACATTTAGCCAATTAAGTGCAAAATAAAGGTTCCAAATACTGTTATTTTCAATGTACCGGTTTTCAAAAGCCTGTGTCCTAATCTACCTCATGCACACATATGGAGGCAATGCTATTGAGCAGCGAGCAAACAAAATTTTTGTTTGTCATTCAATCAAATAGCAAATTATGTCCCAAAGACCTTCATCTCCCCTATCAACTTAATATTCTTTCAGTACTTAACTGCACAAGTATTGCAATGTGTGAATGCTACAGGTCAACAGTTTATTCAACTAACAACATGTTGGTATACATTTATTGCAACCAAAAATGTATAAAAAGTTGTATTATCTTATGGAATGGTCCTATCTTGAGTCAAAACGAAATCGAACAATATGCAATCTAATTTCTAAGTGGGCTAGATCTACACAGCTTAATATACTCAACTTGATATTAATTGGGTTTTCTGTTAATTTGACATGAGCAACTATAATAAAACTGATTGAAATGTGCATTTGAAGAAACAGTAGCCACAATTAAAGGGGGGTGGTGAGTCAACCAATAGAGTGGCGGTGAGTTGACCAATATAGTGGCGGTGAGCAGGTGAGCCAACCAATATATGCGACGAGTCAACCAATATGGTGGCAGTGAGTCAACTAATGGTTGGGGTGAGTTGACCAAATGTTTGTAGTGAGTTGACCACAGAACTGTGGTGAGCTGACTATAAATGGGAGTGATTTAACAAATAATTTTTTGCGGTGAGTTGGAAGTCCGTGAGTCGTCTAGTATTCATGAGATGAGATGAGATGTGGAGAGGGAGATGAGATGGCAAGATATCTGAATTCCTTTTCATGGGAAATAGTAAGTGTATTGATGTTTATTGTATTGTTTTGTCAGAGTGTCTGAAGCAGACCTTGATAGGCAGATGTAATGAGGATATGGTCAATGAAATAAACAAAGCAGATGCAGGAGATTAAGAAAGATGGATTTGTGAATTTCTACTTGTACATGTAAGTTTTATCAAATTGTTTCATCATATTGTCTCACTGTAATTTAAGTAGGAGATGATAATAGACTCGATATAACCGACATCAAGTAAAGATCTATGTTATAGTAAGTTGAAGGTGGTGGTTTAACAGCATGGGGTAAATCGCAGGGGTTCAAGAACTCACATCAGTGCCATGACTGGGGTTGTAATGTACTACCCAGATAGCATTCCAAATCGTTTCAACATCGGCAAAATGTCGGCGATGTTGATATGATGTTGTAACGACAGTGGCCTACATGGAAACGATGCTGGGCCGATTTGGAAATGCTATCTGGGTACTTAGATTTTAAAGCACATGCTATTTGACGTCTACAATAACTGCTGACTAAGAGGTTCAGTCCTCCTCAAAATGCATGTAAGATAACATTTTTGAATGTGGTTCATTACATGTCACCTGATAATGCTGACTCGTCTATTTTGTTATTAAGAAATGTTTGTGGTTATGTTATTTTATGTTAAGTTCTTGATAACTTGTAACATGGCATCTGCAACTGCATGACCAACGTGTTCTGGAGTGCTAACTTCAGTCAGGCAAAATGCTGTCAAGATCAGGCTGTCCCTCCTAAATCAGGCAAATGCTTCTCATGTTAAAAGCAGCATACTACTACAGCAGTTTTAGAGCGAGCATGGACCGTTGCATCCTCAAAACGACTTTTCAGACAGATTGAAACATTTGATAAGACTGAAATAACCAATTAAACATCTGGGCAATAAACTTGTTTTCACCTCTTTTGACCAAAGTTTATCCCTTTTCTGTACAGTTGTAATGCTATTTCTGTATCTTCTCCTCCAATGACTTGTACAGCACAGAAAAGTATTTTATGACAAGGACATTAGTAATGGGCTAGAAACATTGTTCAATTACTTTACAATCTTTCTGAATGGTCGCTTTCATCCCTGAACTGTCCATGCTCGCTCTAAAACTGCTGTTACAGTAGTAGTCAGCGCTTGCCTTGGATCAAAAGTCACCTCAGCAGGTTGGTTTCTAACCCAGCTACAGTCAGCTGGGTGGTCTAGCGATAAGATGCAGGTCTTCTCCTCAGACGGACCCGGGTTCAAACCCAGGCCCGGACAACCTTTCATGAGCATCATCCCAGCTGGATGTCATTCGGATGAGATATTAAATTGGCGGTCCCTTGTATTCAGTGTCTATGCTGAGGCAAGTAAAAGATCCCACCCATGGGTTAAATGTGTTTCATGGGTGGACTCCTCCTCTCTCTCTCAGCTTATCAATCAACCCTCGATAGTGGCAATAACTTGCCTTAGAGGGCTGCACTTCCCATATTTATCATCTATCGATCTATCTTGTATAGCTGAGTCATTCATAGCATGAAAAATCAAGACAAAATTGGGCCAAAAAGTGTGGACATTCACCCAACACTGAGTCGACAATGCCTACACTGGGTCAGCATTGGCCAAATGTGGAGTGTTATGTGATCGGACACTGGGCCAATACTGGGCAGACATCAAGCAGACCACACAGACTCCTTGCCAACACTGCGCTAATCGAGCATGCATAAAAATTGATAATACAATATACTTCTCTAGTGTCTAAAAGCCATATTAATTTTGATGTAGTAAAGAAGGATGGTTTCATACTTGAAATTTTATTACACTATTACTCGGGTATATGTGATGAACAAACCACATTTTAACCAAAGGTGCTTTTTATTTAATTCATTGTAGCAAAGGGGAAGGTCATTGACTTAATGAATGTCACAAATTTCTTGCCAATATGGTCAAACCCTCAAAATCATCAAACATATTTCTGAAACATGTAAAGTCTGGACTACAGCGAGATACAACAAAATAGTGTATTAGATTAGGGACCAACCATGGGTTATGAAGTGTCAGAATTGGCATTGACTCAACATTGCCATTTCTTACCAACAGTGTGCAGATGTTGCATATATTAGAGTTTCATATTCCAGTTCTGCATTAATTTTATTTTTGTCATATGTCTTTTTGTTAATTGTTCCTGCAAACTATGTCATTTTCTTTATATATTCAAATGTTATAATGTCAGGCTCTTTTTTTTCTGTATTTTATTAGGATACCAATCATACTTAAGAATAACTGTATGCACACATTTCAGCTTGTAAGTCAAACTGCAGTAAATCAGTCTGGGGAAAACTTGATTCCCATTACTTAATTTACAATCTATGGGGGGTTTTTTTCTTCTTCCCAGACGTTAGACATAGAATATGCCATTAAAACTCTTTCATTCAAAATGATTTGAGTCTATTCATACAAAAGACGTTAATATTTTCTTATAGATGTGGAATTTGGGGATTGCTGGTTGAAGTTAAGAAGCGGAGTTTCTGAAATATTGGGCTTATGGGTGGATTTTCTTCATGTGTAGGCAGTTCACGTCTCAAATGATCACAGGGAGCTCATGAGAAATGCACATCAATTAATTGGCCCTATAGCTAAGAGCCATTAATGATTTCATTGACCAGGTTAAAAATAGAAAGAGAGCAGCTGAAGAGTTTGAGACAAACGAAGTTTTATTTGATTATTTTCCTTTGCAAGACCAACATGCAGTATTTCGACCAACTCCGTACATTAGGCAGCGTACTATGCTTATGACCACATACATGAGATTCCTATAACATGAATGTAAATGTATTGGTCAAATGTAAAGGGATTGGTGTATAGTCTTGTTATCACCATCCCAGCAGTTTCAACCGACTTTACAATTACATCCTTGGCAGGCCTGTTCAAGCATGAGCCTTCCTGAACTACCTTGAGACTATACAGCCCATTACACAGTGTTAACAGCAGAGGGCTGAGCAGTACGTATAAGACCTACGTATGATGACGGATGAAACGTTTTTTTTACTCTTGCTCATCCTTGTCCATACTTGATTCACCCGCAGAACATTTTATGTATACTCGCACTTATTAGTAGGGTGCTTGTGGTCACACTTGACCACTCACGAGCATATATGGAGAGGGCAAACATTTTTAAACATGTTTGAAACTTTGGTAGACGTTCTGCGAGTGAATTGTTTATATTAGTTACATAACTTGCTGGGGAATCAGTCGGCGAGAATCCTACGTACGTTCTACATATGTTTTACGTACATACGTAGCCATACATAGCCATACATAGTCATACGTAGCCATATGTAGCCATATGTAGCCATAGGTAGCCAACAATACCTACATACGAGTGCCTGGCAGATGCCTCACGGATGTCTCATGGATGCCTTGTGACAGACGTTCGGCGAGCTTTGACGGACGTTCGGCGAGTATTTGATGGACGTCCGGCAAGCGTTCTACGACTGCCTCACATACGCTTGTCAAAATGATTTAGACGTGATTAACAGAGCCACAAGTGACCACGTATACGTAGGTCTGATCAATGACCCTTTACAGAGGATCGGCACATTTCCACCATGCCAAGGTGGGGGCTCAAACCTAAACCTTTTGGTCTGAAGACAAGCACATTAATTACTAGGCCACGGCACATCGCCCTCGACCTATCTATCTATCTATCTATTTATCTGTCTATCTATGTATCTATCTATCCCTATTTGGATCCAGCTGTTTCCTTAATATGACTGATTGCCTCTCTCACAATATCACTTCGGCCAAATAATTTGTGTCCTCAAGGTAGCATAGATATGAATATGTCATCATAAATAACATACTATTATCTCTCAATTGCAAATAGTAAAAGATATTCTGAGCCCATTGGAAAAACAATTCTGTCATGAAAAAGTAATATGGCTATTTCTTAAAATATATCTATTTTGTTATTATAAAATGGAATGAATTTTTTTTTTGGCAGTGACCATTATATTTTGTATAATCTGGCAATCCATCTTGCAGCATAATACATTTATGAAACACATACACTACATCTTAGCTATTCTACTCACATGATATATCAACATGTACAGCTTCAGTATCTTTCATTCATATCATCTCAGCAAGACCTGCTCCAAAATAGGCTGTGATGTATTGGTTGACTCTGCCTTAAGACACACTGGCAGCAGTACTGGCTCGAGTCAGGTGTTTTGCTGTAGTGATAAGGGGACATGAGGATATTTCTGTGCTATATCAAGGGCTTCATTGCATAGCTCAATGTCTCTGCGTCCCTCAACTAGCTATAAAGATCAAGTTCACAACATATCATTTTTTATGCATCATCAGCTTGTTGCTGTTCCAAGGGCTGGAAATCTTTGTTTCAATCACTCAATTTACCTGACATTTTCATGCGAAAAACAAGCTGTGTGTTATTGAAGAAGGACCACTGTGCAACATACAAGCATGTAATATGTATGAGCAACAATGAAAAATAATTATAGATACAATGTATACATCTTTACCATATTAGAACAGTAACTGAAGAGAAACTATTATCCAACAAACTCATGACAATAAAATAGAGGAGTCCAAACTATGTCAAACATTTACCCTATGTGTGGGGTTTTAGCCTGTCCCAACATGCATGCCCAGTACAAGGCATAAACATATAATTGGCATCATAAGAAAAGCAGACCACTAGCATTAATTTGAATGAATTGAATTGTAATCTGGGGGTAGCAATTGGTCGGTATGAGAATACCTGCCGTCTAGTGGTCTGTTTTGGTAAAAGTACGAATTGCTGGTTGATTAAATAAACAATATGGTTGGCACAATAATGAAGTGGCTCACAAGTGAGATAGTTGAGTGAAATCAAATCTGCCTTAAAAGCACCTCACTATTATATTATTATGACATCTAAAAATTTCGCAACGACATCAGAATATGGAGACCAGTAGGAAACTTCATTTACCAAAGCAGTATTGATGGTGTGTCACTATACAATATGCTTGGTCAATCTTGTTTTTGTCTTTCTTGTTTTTTCAATATCCTAGTGGTCAGGTCTGCCACTCTCATGGTGATAATCTTCTGATCAAATTTCACGGATAAAAAAAAGACTATCATATAAATACCGAATCACAGTAGATTTAGCAGTTCATTACTGTCCAACTACAGACGATTCCTGGTATCATCTTTAAATAGTAGGAGTCGTAAAATCAAATTAGTAATATAATTCAATGCCTCGTGTAAACCAGAAATATGATATTGCTGAGATGCGCATTCCTAACTGCAATAATTGTGACATACGCAGTGAAGTGCAGTGTTTCTAAGTCACATCCAGTCCTCCCACACCCAAAGGTGACGACTCCGAAGAGGCAATACCTTATTGCTAATTACTGTGGCATCACTTGACAAACATGGCGAAGATGATATGGCTAATGATGGCTGCAGCACACAGCAGCTCATCACCCAGAGCTGAAGCTGTATCATCTTTGACTATATCATCTTCACGGTGCGGTGCAAAGGGCTAAGGTATGAGTGTCAAGGCATAGGTCGCTTACGTCTTTCGGCCCCTCGAACAAAATTGCCTTCAAATGAGCAGAAAACAGCGAAAGCATAAACACAAAAACAGCAAACACCGAGTTAATTAGTCTTGTTTACCTTTCTTTTTTTCTTTTTTTTTGGTGCAGGGAGGCCAGGGACAAGCACTGAAAGAAGCTGCAACAAAATCTCTCATAAATAACAGTTATATCAGCAGAGAATCTGTGTTCAACATGTTACCGCATGGAATCAGACTAAATTCAGTCTCTCAGCCTCTCAGAGATGATAATTTACGGTGGTAAAATGTATGCTTTTTCCATGAGCATAATCCATAGTATACTTTTATTAAGTTTTATCCTTATAGTTATTTACTTTTTTAAGGCCATACTGTCGTAGCATTAAACTGGTCGAATAATCACAAATTTATTCCATGTAAAATACATTTATAAATAAATTGTTAATAGATCATGGATTTCTATTCTAGAATAGGTAAATTCCAGCAAATTCATGGTGGTACCATGACTGTATCCGGTGTATCAAAAAATAAGATATGACATCAGGAATATATCAGCATATTCTGATTTCATAAATATAACATGAAGATATTGTCCACAAATGAATGTGTCTTAATTCTTAATCTTCAGATCAACAACAACAAAGAATAGATATATGGGTTTGATGGTGAAAAAGCAGCCTCAGAAAAAACTGTTGGAAGGTTGCTTCATCATTGCCTTGGCACCTGCCTGTCCTGATCAGCCCGATGTGGTGCAAAATACGTAAAGCCCGTCTCACCCACCCCACCTCTCAGATCAACAAAGTATGCAAGTGAATTACAGGGTGCACCAAAAATAACTTCACACTTCCAGACATAACTGCACACTTCAAGACATAACTCAAACAGGAATACATATTTATTAAAGATGGATACATCCAGTACAAAAGGGAGAAATAGAGAGATTATTTTTCGATGCGTCCACCTTTTGCTGCAATAACGGCTTCTAGGCAACCTCCTAATGCAGAGCATGTACGCCGATTATAGTCAGCGGTCATCTTTTGCAATGTATTGGTTACTGAAACTTTGAGGCCCAACACCAATGTAGGGGTAGGGGCCTAGCTCAGTGGTAGCGTGCTGGGCTTCTAACCACTGGGTCCCGGGTTCAATTCCCGGTCGAGCCTATGTTGGATGGCTGTTTCATCCTTCGTGTCATTGCCATGGTCCCTACCTGTCCTAATTAGCCCATCAGGTGCAGAAATACAGGACATAAAGCCCTAATCCACCACCACCACCACCAATGTATGGGATGTCTTGCAGGCATCTTTCTTCATGTTTGCCCATATGCTACAGTCCAATGGATTTAGATCTCGACTCTTTGGGGGCAACATTTCTTTTGTCCAGACTGCTGCCAAGTTAGACTTAAGCCATTCTTGCATCCTTTTTTATGTGTCAATCCCTTTAGGATTGTGAGACTGCACCCATGGCTTGACTTTATTGCAGAGAATCTCCAAATAGACATCTGTATTCATCCTCACACCTGCGCGTATGAACACAGGGTGCATCTTCTGACCGTCAGATGCCACAAGGCCAAACACCATGAATGATGCTGGGTGTTTTGTGCTGCTTTTGTATTTTACTTCACCGAGCGTTTCTGTGATTCCTGGCAGCATCCACAGTGAAGATTTTTCTCATCGGTGAGGAAGATTAATCTCCCAGATGCAGCATGCTTCAAATCATCCAGAAGTTCTCTCTGCACCTTTGTCAGTAATGGTACTTTTTTCTTGCTCTTGACTTCATTTTCAGATCTTCTTGCACTATTCTGTGCATAGATGTTGGGCTAAGTTTAAGCTCTGAAGCCTTTTTTCTCATTGACCCGGCAGGATTTGACTTTATCCCGCGTTTGACCTTGGTGATCATGATCCAGGTGTTCTCTCATCTGTTCCTGTCATCTTCAACTTATTTCTGATGTCATAGACTGTCCTTCTGGATATTCCTAGCTGCTTAGCAATTGTGGTAGACTTAAAGGACTCATTCTGGTACACAAAAAATCTGAATTGTGTTTAGGGACAATTAACTACTTTTTAACCTACTTAAGATGACCTAAATTAAAAGATATACAAGCAATTAACCAAATGTACAGTTTTTATTTTTGGTGTACCCTGTAAAGCAGATACACTGAAGCTCCTGTGGACTAGAAAATTAGTGAAAAAAAGCTAACATCTTTGCGATATTTTGACTGGTTTCAAAACTACTACTCTCCCATGTTCCCAGCAACCATGGCTCAAAATGACTGAAAGGTACATTATGTAAGACATGCTCAAAGGCATTGCTCATGCTCGAGACTAACAACTTAGAACACAATAAGCTATTGAGGTATCTTTTCAAAATGAATGACTCTAAGTCCTACACTCTTAGAAAATATTGTCAGACAAATTACTGTATAGCAGCTGGTGTCCATCCAAAATTGTGTTCAAAATCCGCCAAGATATTGTTTTTCTTTAGAAAATGGTTGTATAGTTCAAGCAATGATGTTGGTTAGCTTATGCAATTTAAATGTCTAAGGCCACACAATATCTGCCAATTTGCTAGTTTTTTTCCATTGCACTCGTTACACAAGGTATGTTTTTCTCTATAGCAGTCATTCTTTGTACAGGTGTATGAGTAGCACGCTGGGTTTCAAACCACTGGGTCCCAGGCTCAATTCCTGCTTGAGTCTAAGTTGGAAGGCTGTTTCATCCATCACCTCATTGCTATGGTCCCTGCCTGTCCTAATTAGCCCATCAGGTGCAGAAATAGGTGTATGTTCCTTTCCACTTGTGTAGAGTTCTAAGAGTGCACCCATGTTCCCCAGAGCTTTTCTAATTCATTTCTCATAACAAAAGATGCCCTTTCTCAGGCCAATCAGTCACCTAAAATATCCTATGTAGGAAAAATGGAAAATCAATACGAGCAACATGAGAGTTCAATTCAATGGTTTACCATGTCATCATTTCATCCACCCCAGAGATGACCATGTAACGTTACCAAACAATTTAAAGATCCTTCAAAGCAATAGACCTGAATAGGAGACAAAAGCCAATTATATGTCACAAGAGCTAGTTTAGAAATATAATCTTAAGGAAGAAGTAAAACATTCCGAAATAACATCACAAATTGGTTGTAAAACCTGTATCTCAAGTATTATGTACATGTCATTCGATGAAAAGATTGTGTATTCCAGGATATAACAGGAGGAAGCCACGCCTTGAAGAATACCAAATTGCTAAATTGTGCAAATAAGATATCCATTTACAGTTTTCATCGGAGCAGCCAGTTTATAGATACATTAGATGGAACAATAATGGAACATCCATATGAATCATTACACTTTTATGCTATTTTGTGCTATAAATGGCTTTTAATGCTGTTTTAACCAATGGTTCTCACGCAGCATTCTAGAAAGAGATTATATATATTTAGAATTTGGATGGAAGCAGCGGAGGAGTTATTGCCAAGACTGACCAATTGTAGGTGACTTACAACTTAGCATCGTTTATTTAATTTATTTATTTTTATTTTTTGCATTATATAATTTGACATTTCTATAATTTTATTCGAATATATCAGAATTGACTGATCCAGCGCAGTGATTTCAAAAATTGTAGTTAAAGCTTTTATTTGTGATCTTGGTACTCCCCAATAGAAGAGTTCTGTAGTTCTATAAATAAACTGCAATGGATTGTTCATTCAAGTAAAAATCAAAGTTACAAAATGTTGTCTTACAGCTTACAGATGTCTAATTGAGGCAGCATGACAAATTGGGCCAAAATTGGGCCGAATAGTGTCGACAGCACTTATACACTAGCTCAACACTGGGTCAATATGGCATGTTATATTTGCCGATATCATCAATATGGGGCCGGTTAGTGTTGACATTGGGCCAAAGCATGGCAGATATTGAGCCGAACACAAACAACATTATGCCTGAACACTCTACGATAGTTCACACTGCGCCTTATAATTTAGACCAAACCAATCCCTTATGTTTAGATCATACACTGTAAGTTATCTTAAATGTGAATTTCTCCTGTATTGGAATGCTCCTAAGGGAGGGTTCTCTAATAGAAATTCTCAGGATGTTTCCAAGAATGCAAGACACTTTCAAAGAAATTAAACATAATCCATTGAATTTCGTGCTCACCCACACAAAGCATTTGTTCTTACATGATGTTTTCATCACAATCATGCTATTACATTAGGCGGTCTGGTGCAGCTGGGTTGTATAGTGGTTAAAGCCTTAACCTGCATGGTAAGGTATCATTTTAGTGCAGCTGGGTGGTGTAGTGGTAAGATGCTCGCCTGCTCCTCAGAAGGACCCGGGTTTAATCCCAGGTCCAGGCACCCTTCATGAGCAACATCTCAGCTGGACGTCGTTTGGATGAGATGTTAAATTGGGGGTCCCTTGTACTCAGTGTTTATGCTAAGGCAATTAAAAGACCTCACCCATGGGAAAAATGTGTAACATGTGTGGACACCTCCTCTCTCTCCTCATCAATCAACCCTCCATAGCGGCAAGAATTTGCCTTAGAGGTCTGCACTTTCTATCTATCCATCTATCTATCCATCCATCCATCTATCCATCTATCTTTTATCTATCCCTCTATCTGCAACATAGCCAAGTACATTTTTTGGGTTAATATTGTGTTGAACAGGAAAACATAGATAAATATAGATGCCGAACGCCACCTTTTTGGAATACACTTTTCGCCAATCCAATGTTGAAGGTTCCGATTCAATTCACGGTAAGTCCAGGGTTCTACTCCCTGCCCTAGAACTCTATATGATCTGCTTATGTCATATTAGCTGAATATCTTTCCCAGGAGACTTAAGACTGTCTGTGCCTTGTTCTCATTGTACAGACTGGAGTAGGTAAGCAAGGACCATCATATGATATATCAAAGACTAGGTCAACAAAGGCGAATGATTTAGTGTAAATCTTCATTGTCTGACTGAGATTTAGGCAAAACTAGCTTATCTTTCCAATTTTGACTCACTTTAATTATAGTTCCTAAAAATTGGCTTTTTTATCTGCGATAAATTCTGCGTTGTGCGTGAGAAGATGATTAAACTGGGGGTGCCTGTTATATCACATTATACAACCTGTAAACCAACACGTTTCCATTAGTCATTTAGATTCGCAGTGACATCACCAATTCGTGACCAATTTTTTGTGGTTTATGATAATCAAATGTGATCGCTGGCGTGACCTATATGCCGATTTTGGAGCATTTTTGTACACTGTTGAGATAATAAAAAAATAAAAAATAAATATTTCTAATTGAAGCTCATTCATCTAAATCATGCAACAATTTGACCATGATATTACTAACAAATTGCTATAAATCCCTTCTTTATGGCTGTGACTGTATACTTAATATATTTAAATTACTTTCCATTAATTATAAATGATTCTTACAACTGCTATCTTATCTGATAACTAGTGGTGTATTTGACTTGCATTTCATGGTGACGGTAATGAAGTGTGATATGATCTGATACTTTCATTGATTGTCTGAACATGTGGAGAGGTACTCCACTAAATTAATTAAGCATGAAACTGATGCTTGTGTATTCTATATCAATTTGGCAGATAGAATGCATGCATTCTACACATTACCAAGTTGCAGATGTACATTGCCATCTGGAAGTTAATGTAACCATAGAAATGTAGGGCAGTCAAACTTTAAATTTGACAAAACAAATACAGATCCTTTGAGATTATCTGTACTGTTTTGTTTTACTGATTAAAAGAGTTGGGGTTACTTTTTTATCATTGATAACTGAAACACGCTATGTCGGCCCAATTTTAGGCCAAACTACATGGGTAGCTGTTACCTACAAATTTGAATTATATCGTGATGTGATTTTAAGGAATTGGCCACATTTGAGGTGCCCAATATTTGTTTCTGGTTTATAATGCTTCAAAAATGCTTTATCACTTGATATTTTCTTCCATTTTTTTTTTATTGGGAAGCACTCTTTCAAATTATGCTGTTTCAATGGATCAGTAAGATCACACTTCATATTATTCCATATTCATCCCGTAGGAATACGTTTTCTCCAGACTGCATATCCAAGAGTATGAACAGTAAACAATGTACAAAACATACTAGAAATGAAAGTAAAAGGTTTTGACTAATGCTGCTTTGAGGGGTATCTTAATCTCTCAGCTTATGTACACTGCATTTCAAAGGTTTCAAGATAGACAGTTTTGATCCCTGGAGCCAGGTTTGAGTCAATGTCTCTGTGTTTTTGACTTTTGGATGTTTTGAGTCAAAGGGCATCAAGAGTGGGCAGAATGATCACACACAAAAAAACATTCAAAGGAACAGCAGTACAACAAAACCTTATATTAACTCCATTCTTGAAGTAAATCTTAAATTATTATAATAATAGAATTCAAAATAAATGACCACCTGTTTTCTCTCTTTCATTTCTTCCTATAAACCGCATGGAGCAGCACAAAATGCACATATTAAATGCTAACAACATGTCAAACCCTAACTTTCTAGTTGATAAAGACACAAAAGTAACTTAATCTTCATTGTAATGTCTGATGCTTTGTGACCATGACAAATGGCCTGAGTGATGACAAGAAGGCAAAAGGGATAGCAAAATAAATTTAATTGATACAGAGAGGGGTTTGTATGGTTTAGAAAGTGGTTGGTAACACTTCCGTCCGTCTTGTGCTGCTAAATACACATACATTTATGACACCGAAAAACAAATGGACATAAGTCGTGGATCCTACTTTAATGTGTCTTCAGGTGATTGTAAGTTTTACAAGAAGTCAGCCGAGTGCAATATCTGTAGCTGGGTGATCTAGTGGTAAGACGCTCACCTGCTCCTCTGAAGGACCCGGGTTCAAGCCCAGGCCTGGGGCACACTTCATGAGCAACATTCCAGCTGGATTTGGTTTCGGATGAGACGTGAAATTGGTAAATGTGTAACATGGGTGGACTCCTCCTCTCTCTTACTTCATCGATTACCCTCGATAGCAGCATGAACTTGCCTTAGAGGGCTGCACTTTCCATACCTATCTATCTCTCTGTCTATCGCTCTGTCTATTTCTCTGTCTAAATTGTTTAACTCCATGTAAGGCTCCTTGGTGTTCGGTTAGTCCTTACACTATGTTTGCACTAAGTACTAAGTATGTATTCATAGACTTTAATAATAGGATTTTTTTGGGCATTAGTCTTTATTTTCACCTTATAGCTCCAGGAGATCATCTGCATCATTCTAGATGACATTCGGTTTATTATCATGAACTTGGCATTTTTACAAAATTTAGAATTAGTACACGAAGAATAACAAAAAGCTTTCCCTGATTTTGAAAATATCATTTTGGTAAAAACTATATCACCATACAAACTAATTCTGAGCATCAGTGTAGAATGCTACGTCCAATGGTAATGTTTGGTGGTCAGAGAGGTACATGGTTGACCTGGCATTGCCACTGTTGGCTCACTGTTAATCCAGCTTTATCAGGTTGATGTTGATTTGATTATGCACTGTTAATCCAGCTTTATCAAGTTGATGTTGATTTGATTATGCACTGTTAATCCAGCTTTATCAGGTTGATGTTGATTTGATTATGCACTGTTAATCCAGCTTTATCAGGTTGATGTTGATTTGATTATGCACTGTTAATCCAGCTTTATCAGGTTGATGTTGATTTGATTATGCACTGTTAATCCAGCTTTATCAGGTTGATGTTGATTTGATTATGCACTGTTAATCCAGCTTTATCAGGTTGATGTTGATTTGATTATGCACTATTAATCCAGCTTTATCAGGTTGATGTTGATTTGATTATGCATGCTTACATTACTTGACAATTTCATATACATCCTTGATATGATAACGCAATCTAGAGTCTTTCGCAAATCAGGGAGGAATGATCAGCCTAAAACACAAAGGCTCACACGATCACCAGGGGTGGGGGCACTGGGGGCCTAGCTCAGTGTTAGCATGCTGGGCTTCCAACCACTGGGTCCCAGATTCAATTCCTGGTCGAGCCTAAGCTGGATGGCTGTTTCATCCTTTATCTCATTTCCATGGTACCTGCATGTCCTAATTAGCCCATCAGGTGCAGAAATGCAGGACGTGAAGCCCTAATCCACCCACCACCCCACAATCACCACCACGGTTGTCAGGTAGACCAGGATGGGGTAAGGCAGTGGTTACAGGATCATCTGCCAACCCCTCCATGCCATATAAAAGGGGTGGTTCGAATCTGCTACCTCGTAATTAGCAGGTAATGCCAAAACCACTATACCATGGTATTGGCAACTTAGAAGAGAAGAAACCATCCAGTTATCCGAAGTTTACAATCTATGGCATTTATATGACTTAATTATATATTCCAGGTTTTATTGCAATATTCATCTTGTGAAATATGTCTCAGTGGGGATAAAAAAATTGGTATTCTCAGATATGCATTTGGTCATTCCAGCCCTAAAATAACAGAAACTCGAATCACCGTTCGAGTAACATGATTCCTGTACGTGTTCTCCATATGAATCCATACGAATCTGATGGTCGGATCAAAACTGCAAGAGGCCATCTCATATGCAAATGATAGCGATGGAACATTTTTGTATTCTTCAGGGTGTGGCATACTCATATTACATCCCATAATATGATCCTATAATATGAGAAACCAGAATTTTCACTAGACCTTTTTTGCCTGCTCAGATATGGAACCCATTTTATGGGCTACATCTCAGTTGGCTGAAAGCACTGGGCTTTTGATATCACATATAATATTCAACAACCAATCCACATATTTTGTATATTTTATAACTAAATTGCCAGAAAAAAAGTTACCTAAGCAATGTTTTCAGTTTTCTTAGATCCAAGTCATTTTTTTTTCAAATGCTTGACTGGCTTGGCTTGTAGAACATAACATTCAGTTGTACCACTTATGACATACAGACATAGGACCAGTTTTATTTCTATTCAGCTTTAATAAACATTAGCAATAGGCTAGTGTCGCCGAATTTTAAAGAAAATTGTGCTGAAGTTTACAAATTAACAAAGTGTGAATAAATTATCACGAAATATATTGGTCAATAACACCCGAGGTATTTTAACATTGTTTAATACAAGAAATGATTGTCTAACTTTTGAGTAACGATTTTCTCCTGCTTTCGGTAAAGATAAGAAAATATATTTGCTTCACTTCCAAGAAAACTTTACTTGATTTTCAACATTATACATAGGTTTGTCTGGCCGTAGATTTTTCACCTTTTAAATCATCATGCAGCCACTCCCATTGATGAAATACACGATTTATCTGAATTCTCTGCGTGAGACACGATGCACTAAAAGTACCTGGTTTCTGTAGGTGAATAAACTTGAAATAAAGACAAAGCCACTCCTTAGACACCATATATGTGGCCTTTTTTGTCTACCATGATCACACAAAGAGTAATTTCAACAACAGTCTTCATTCTAAAATAGTGCGTTATGAATTTGTTATATGGCATTTGTCATTTGATGCTCAGGATTGAAGTTCTTATGATATGATTCTATAATTTTTACCAGACAGAAACGTATTTCTGTTCTAAACGTGCCAGAAGTTCAAAGATAATACAGTAAGTTTCATAAGATATGGTCGACTCCACACAGCTGTAGCAACCTATTTCCGGCTGAAGCTATACCTACCACCATTAAAAAATATAAACCTTGGTAAATGTAAGAAAATATGTAATATGATGGTACAATAGAAATGCATCTTTTCAACAGAAAAATGACAAATATGCTTTACTCTCAACCTATGCACCAATCTGTGCTACACATACTCTTAGATCCGGCTTTGAATAGCTGCCAGCTATAGTCAGACAGTTCCGTTTAGTGGCAGGTAGCATTGTATATCAGAAGTTGTCTAACTTTGTTTAGGTTCAATAAGACAGGCTGTTTTTAATGAAACTAACTGTACACTGTATACTGTCAACAATGGTGCGCATGTGTAGATGTTACGCTGGAAATATCAGGAAAGTATTAAAGCAAATGCCCAATCAATCCTGGCACTTTGTATCATGGACATGTATAAAAACAGAGTGAGTCATCTATGCTAGAAATGGGGTAGCTAGACAGGCATTAATATGATTGACCGCTTTTGATTTATTAGATTTATTACCTACATAACACCTAATATACCTTGATTGATAGATATATATATATATATCTGTATATGATGTCTGGGGTCGTTCTGACACATTTATCATATATGTATTCTCTACCTTTTATGGACCTAGAGTCCGCAATAAAGTTGACTTGACTTGACTTGATATCCGATCAGTCAACCGGCCACAATATATTTTATGCTTGTAATGCAATTGAGAATTAAGTATCATTGGATTTCCATCACATTAAATTCTCCATTACAAGAGTCATCAGTTTTCAATCTTATACAAATATATGGCATAATTTTTTCCCTTGGAGATGTCCTGTATGATATTTGTCATGAAGATATGACTGCTCTTCTACCTCAGACCATCCATTATATTTCGACACTCGACATGACAATAGCAGATGCATCATTCCCAGGAAGTCACTTTACGATGCACTCTCAATAGTTTACCCAAAAGTTAGGTCACTATAGGCCACTCTTTACACTATTCCCATTATTTTCACTATTTGTGTCTGACCTCACGACCATCATCGCGAATGAAAATAACTTAATAGATGAATTTAACGGAACCAACAACTATTCACAGTTTGATGTAACCTGTCTTGACTGGGGTTTATCTAATGCTTTTATTTCGTCATATGCATGTTTTTAATTTTTTAAGATTTTCTATATTGGTTTAAATTTTCAATAAATGTTTACATACTTTATATTTTCATGGTCAATTTATCATTGTATTTTTATCCTTTGTATATATTTTCTATGCTTACATGTATTATATTTTAATCTCTTATTAATTTATTATACATAGTTTTTATGGTAGTGTATAATCCTTTTACTAACAGGAGGGCCGGGCCTTATGGAAGATAAGTGTTAAACATATTTGGGTTTACCATAAAAAAATTAAATTTATTTATTTATCTATAATAAGCCAAGGTTTTGAGTTTAAAAAAAAACACAGTTCAAACAGAAATTTTCTTGCTACACATTTTAGGCTTTCACGAATTTTTAGTTTATTTTTCACTTCTGCAGAATGACAAAATGAATTAATAAGAAGCAACTTGGTGGGTAAACAGTGTACTGTTAAAACTCACCATCAAGACAATACTATACAGTGAAAAATATGTCAATGGCTCAATGCTACTGAGTCTTAAGCTTGGTCAGTTTATATGACCTGCTGCCAGAGGCAGACGTAATGAAGAGATGAAAAGGCTTGGAGTCCACACCATAGACACCTTGTACAAGGCACTTCCATTTATCGTCTAATGTGATCAGAGTGCCCGCGACCTTCAGCAAAGCTGGCCAATGTGGAATTGGCGGATGCCTTAGCCATTAGGCCACCCAGCTGCATTTATTCATTGTTGACAACAACCACAGATGATTTAAAGTAAAAAAAAAAGAGTTTCTAAATCTAATATAATGCAGAAGCAAGCAGATTTGTAACAGAAAAAGTAATTTCCTGAAAATTCTATAAAATTGCAAATAATTTGAATACCTAAATGTCAAACTATTGTCTTAAACAGGTAACTGCTGGGTTATTACTTGGTTAAACATTTATGAATATATATTTTTATGCGTATATATATATATATTTATTTATATATACTTCCACTGACAGCTGAATGTCATACATGTACTTAAAAGAAATTACAGGATTTAATGTCATCATATATTACATGACTAATTTGTTTATGCCATACACTTGTCATTCTGTTTGTTAGCTATAGTAAATTCTACTAGCTACATGCAGCTATAAAATCAGCCACTTAAAAAAAGATTGTCCTGTTCACGTACACACCCACCAAATTGTCATCCATTTCTTTCCTTCTCAATCTTCTTAAATCTGAATGAAATCTTCAGGGACTGGGACTACCTGGTCCTAATCAGTGTTTTGTGTCTGGTCCTAATGATGTCCTACCCAGAGAACAGAAAGTGAAAGTAATGAGAAAGGCAAGATGTTGAGTAGGCAGTTTTGTATGGAAAGTCTATGTTAAATTAGACATATGAATAGTTGCCTTCCTACAGAAATGTCCCACTAATTTGATTAAATCCAACTCATTTCATAGAGGTTTAGTCATAAGAAGGCAGAGGAGCTTGGTGAAAATTAGGAAAAATGGAAACTATTGGGAAATGAAAAACCTAAGCTCAAATAACCTCGCAAATTGCTTCCTTTAATAATGCATTCTGTTCGTTTCATATTACAAAAAAACAAGTATGGTGGCTGTGTTCTGAGACCAATTTTTTTTATTCTAGATGCTGGCTAGGATTAGTAAAATATTCCCACATTCAGCTGAAAGTCTAATAACCTCACGCGAAGTGTTTTTCAATTTGAAAATCAAAGCGGTTTGTCTATATTTAAGCATTATTGTCTACAGGTTTCTAAACCCAAGGAAACCTGCATTACAGAGTGCACAATATTAATAATTTTTTTTGTGTTATTTATTGCTTGGTAACAGCAATTCTGACCCAGAGCAGTGCACAGTGACATCCAAGAGTGACTTCCTGGGAAGGACACAATTGCTATTGTCATGTTAAGTGTCAAGAAATAATGGATGGTCTAAGCGGAGAAGGCCATCTTTTGTGCATAGTCCCATATATCTCGAAGAAAATACTTTCAAGAAAATAAAAATGGACAAGTCTTCACATTAGAATGAGGCATATGTAATGCATATGAAATAGCTGTCATATATACTTGTGATCTCATTTTGGTAATGTTTCCTATAGTGTTTGACAGTATAGTGGAGCTACACTGTATGTTAATAATAGTTATTATTATAGAGCACAAGGCTTTTATTGGCTTTTGGCAACAGTGTTACGGTCGAATTGTTTGCATATGGTACTATTTCCAAGAGCTGCTATACTCCCCCAGCAGTCCTGTTCAACTCAACTCCGGGAGTATACAGCCCACCACACTCTTGTCAAGCCATGGCTATTGTGACTTACCTCTCACCAGAGCAATGTATGTCGAGTTGTATTATATATATTTTGTTTTACACCCTCTTGCACACAAACACACTGAAACTAATTGCCTTGATGATGTGATTTTTTCTTTTCCACAAAAAGATAAATCTAATTTTGAAGTAAGTTACTCGAGGACCAGCTGAACTCTGAAACCTATGACTTGACACTCTTCCATCATGCACTGCTTGGATGATACAGGCTGAGGCAGAGAGTCGCTATGTTGCAGTCATTATTGGCTGCACCATATTTGTCGAAGGGTACTTGGCAGACAGAACATTGAGTAAATAAAATATTTTTGGGTGGATTTCTAAATATCGCAGTCTCTTATTCATTTCTTGGTGGGGAGTTGAGTTGATCAAAACAGTAACAAGAAAATTCTTTTTAGAAGAAAAAAAGAATAGATATCTGGCAATGTGTGAACAGCAGAGAAATGGAAGAGTTTAATTGTTCAGTGTGAATTGCCAAATACATAATAATTTATAAGAAAGCTTTATTACAGAGAAAGTGATAACAAGTAAAACTCTCTTTAAAAAGAGACCTGTACCAGACTCGTGTGATAATAGTCGATAGTAGATATCGATGACATGTAAACACATTATAAATAAAAAATGAAAAAGAAAATTCTCTGGACTGGACTTGACCCGCTGCACTCAGCTCGTTTCAAGTAGACCAATGCCTTCGACAATTTCACAACAGCTACTTGCTACAAGAGGCTTACCTTTTCTGGAATTAATAGCCAATAAGCTCTATATAATATATATAGGCCATGTTGTCAATCGCCAGAAAAAAACTATGTTGTGCAGCTTGTTCTACTGCAGTAAAATTCCATGGTTACAAGTTCATTATGACTAAAACTTCAATTTATGAACTTTGGAAGTGGTAACTAATAAGACTTTATCTAAAATCAGCTAAAAATATGGTAACTGTAGTGCTCACTTGTGTGAATTATCACGATTTTGTAATCATCAGGATAGTAGAAATTTGGTTAAAATATCTTTTTATCATCTGACATAATTTACAAAATAATTACATAATATATGCGGTCTTAAGATTTGTGTTTCATATCTTTCGAAGAGAATTATCAATTTTTCTCAATTTTCACCAAACAAACTGCTGTAACATTTATGTATGTTACAGATCCCAATCTCCTATCAGTCATTGACCTAATATTTGTCACAGATCTGAGTATCTGTACGCTATTTATATATCTTGCATTGTTAAAGCTAATATTAGTCATAGTTATGTTGTGTGAAATATAAAAACACCAAGATTTGCTATGTCATAATTTATCAAAATGTTAGATGCTTATATTTTATCATAGGAAATATCACCTACCAACAGGATATGGTCATGTTATGAGTCAAGGAGAATATTGTTTCGGAACCATTGACCTTTTCTTAGAAACACTCTTGACCTGAATGAGGAATGACTTCATCAGTTCTAATAATAGGAAAGACTGGAGTATCAGTTTGCTTCCCAAACAATTCAGTATTAGCATATTGCAGTCCTGCAATCTGATGAGGTATTGCCATTCTGCATGTGATAAGAAACAGTATTAATTTATGCAATTAACAAGAGATCATTTTGATATTAGAGCCAAATTCATTGTCTGGAAAACTGATCTCATGGACTTCGCCGCTAAACTCCGAATGACAGCATGTGAATCCAGGACTCCCATTGGTTAAACGAGTCACTCAGCCAATGGGAGTCCTGGATTCACATGACATCATCTGGAGTTTAGCTTCCAAGACTATAAGATTTGTTTCCGAGTCAATGATTTTGGCTGTATGACAACTAAACTTTAACATCACCCTGATTATATGCCAAATCATGTCAACACTGGCTAACAGTGGCACGGCTAACTTTGATCCAATATGGACTAGAGGACCTGCATTCTGGTAGAGTGGCTTCTAACCACAATTAAGAACATCTCACAGGAAAGGACCTTTAGAATTTTAACCTAGGTTGGTCTTCGTTGTCGAAGTTTACCATATTTATATGCATTTTTATTTATTGATTACCTTTAATTTGTACCAGATGATAATAATAGCATGTCTTCTGTCTTCTGTTCCGGTTGCATTCATTTCATTGTCTTCTAAAAAAACAGTTTAAATCCAATCAGGGCCTTGCTAGGTTCACTATATCTCTATAGAATAGATAAACTTCACCTAGCATTTAATTTTTCATGCCATCAAAAATTGCCGATTTGTTTACATTGCAAGTGCTTTTATGGCCAATGAAATGAAAACGAGGCATAAACGAACGTCATAAGCGTTGTCGGTTCGAAATGTATTTTATTATTCTGTGCCGTCATTTTAGTCGGATTTTCAAAATTCCAAGTTTATTATGTAAAAAATGTGTAGGTGTTTCGCTAAATTAAGCACTTTCTTTCATTTGAATAGCTTTTTAGTTGGTACAAAAACCGACTGACAATGCAGCTTTAACCAATCAACGTCCCATAACACCGAATCATTAAACAGTCTTAATTAATAGACGTAGGGTAAGAATGTGTTTTTAAAACGAATTGTTCTACATCTCATGCTCATAAATCTAACACCATGAGGTAACAGTCTGTAATAATGATGAAGGGGATGAGAATCAGGATCAATACATTTACCATCGTTTGATCGAATGATCTGATGAAAATATTTTTTTCTTTACTTTGTCTATTTATTCATATTTGCATCACTCTTTAGAATAAATATGATAATAGATGGAACTTCACAAATACCATCAGCCATGGTTATAAACTAAGGGGACTTTATTGGCAAGGGGTGGGGTAGCATGTCCTTCCTGTGCTGTCAGACGTTGCACTACAGAGGGCCATGCAGTGATACTCGTTTTGGTTGATATATTCCTAGTGTACGTGTTTTGAGGGCATAGCTGACCATTTGAATCTATTTATTACTATAAAATTATGCGTGCACATACTATAAATAATTTTTATGAATCAAATCGACAATTTCAACTTCCATTTCGATTACAATGTCATATGACTACATATGACGTCACCACAGCATGGGGAGCAGTTTGCGTTTCATTTAAATGTTTGTTTCATGTTTGAATAAACTACAAGCCAATCAAGTTAACCCGGCCATTACATTTTAAGTTTTAAAATACCGTAAAGGAGAGTTATTTCAACAGGGCAGGTATTTTCGACACTCGCATTGTTAACATTCTAATGTGAGTGTCAAAAATACCTATGAAATCTATAGTATATCAAGGTGCTTCAGTATGGAATGATTTACCTGTTCAAATTAAAGAAGCTGATGAATATGCAACTTTAGACAATTGTTAAGAAACTGTAACTACTGGAATCTTGTATTTTTTGTAAACAAAATAACCTGTTACTTTACTAAGAACATTATATGTCATTTCTCATATTATTTGTAAATATTTGTCATCTTGTTGTTATTGTTATCTTATTTGTCGGTTAAAAGCTACTGTAGCTTATGTCAATTTCAATTTCTTTATTGACCATGTATCATATGAAACAAATAAAATAAAAATAAATAATTGCATTCTTCGAAATTATCATTAACACGGTTGGCAGACACTATGCAGTGTATATGCCATTACCAAACAATATTAAATATACATATATATGACAAATAAAACAATCAAAATTACAGTTTTTATCGTAGATGTTAATTGATAACAATTAAAATAAAGAAATATATATAATATGTATGGTGGCAGAAGGATACATGGTTAAATATAATCATATTCAATATAAGAAAAAAGAAAGTAAAATGAACATTAAATATAATGTGCTTGTGAAAAATTTAAAGTTCCCTCAAATATTCAGACATATATATATACCAAGTGACCATAGGCCAAAACAATTCCTCTAAAACCCATTTCAAACATGTGGCAGTTAGTAAAATTGTTATGAGGACAATTTACTGATAAAATGATTTTTTAGTCTCTTCTTAAAAGTATGCAGACTGCAGTTATAATCAATTATATCATCAATGTTATTCCAATATTTTGCTCCATTAATTCGTATAGTTTTTTCATACAATGCTGATTTAGCGATGGGAATATATAACTTATTTGACTGTCTAGTTTGGCGACTTATCACTCTATTATTCCTCTTGTAAAATTCATAGAATACTTCTGGTAACATACCCTTTACAAATTTAAAAACAAAGGTTAACGTACATACGGCAAAAATATCAGTTAGTTTTAAACTTTTCATACTTTTGAATATTGGATCAGTAGAAGCCATGAAACTTGCATTTTTAATTAATCTTACTGCCTTCTTTTGAAGCTTAAATAAAGAGTTGATGTGAATATTTGCAGCATTTCCCCACACTTCTACACAGTAGTTCAAATGAGAGTAGATAATGCTATTGTATAATAGTTTTAAAGACATAGTATCAACATATTTTCTTGCTTTAGCTAAGACTCCTATACCCTTAGCAACTTTACTTTTAACTGATTTTATGTGATTAACCCATGTTAACTTAGCATCTACTGTAACTCCGATAAATTTAATGTGCTCAACACATTCAATTATGCAGTTATCAATTATTAAAATATTGTCATTTAAAACTCTTCTGCTCCTGGCAGACCTGAACACAATATAGTGAGTTTTTTCTAAATTCAATGATAATTTGTTTGCGCCAAGCCAATCTTTAATCTTAATCAATTCTTGGTTTAGTGAAGAAAATGTATCTTCTACAGAACCACCCCTTATGAATAAACTAGTATCATCAGCAAAGACAATAGGGGTGACAACATTAGAAACATCTTTAATATCGTTAATATATAATAAAAAAAGAAGAGACCCGAGTATGGAACCTTGGGGCACTCCACATTTAATAGTAAGTCTAGAAGACTCAGCATCATTAAATGAAACAAATTGTTTTCTGCCCCTTAAATAATCCTGAAACCAATTAAATGCGATCCCTCTCATCCCATATTTGAATAACTTGTGTAATAAAATGTTATGATTCACAGTGTCAAACGCTTTTTTTAAATCAAGAAATACACCTAAAAATATATCACCATTGTCTATTGCTGATGCTATTTTATCTATTAGGGTAATTAGTGCTAGGTTAGTGGAATGTTTTTCTCGAAAGCCAAATTGATATTTGTACAAAATGTTATTAATATTAATAAAAGAGAAAACTCTATTGTACATCAGCCTTTCTAATAATTTGGAGAAGATAGGTAACACTGATACCGGCCGATAATTTCCTATATGTATGGTATCACCCGATTTATACAATGGTATAATTTTATCTACCTTCATTTCATTGGGAAAAGATCCTTCACTGATAGATAGATGTAAAACATGGGTAAGGGGCTCAATGATTAATCTATATATGTGTTTAAGAACTTAGGCATGGATGCCATCATACCCAGCACTGCTATGCTTGGGAGCCCTGATAATACGTTCTACCTCAAACCTTTCAACATCTTGCAAGAACAATGAACTTGGAAATGAACCACGTATGTATGTGATGGGGTCTATATTAACAGATGGTATTTTCTCTGCCAAGTTGCTTCCTACATTGGTGAAATAATCGTTAAATTTGTCAGCAATGATATTTTCGTTTGTCACAACCTCATCACCAATAACAAACTGTTTGGGTCTGGTGGTAGATTTTTTTTTATTGATGATATCTTTAAGGATTCCCCACAACTTCTTTGTGTTATTCCGATTTTTATCTAAAATATCTTTGTAGTGATTTCTTTCAGCATTGCGCATTAATCTGTTGAGGCATGATTTATACCTTTTGTATTCTCTTATATACTCTTCACATGGGCTTCTTAGTTGCTTCGTGCAATTCTGTTTTTAATTTTAATAGATTTTCGCAAACCATCTGACAACCATATCTTTTTTGTTTTGTAACCTGTCTTCACATGTTTTACTGGAAAGGCATTATTGTACAGTGTACAGAATTTAGTGTAAAACAGCTTAAATGTCTCAGAACCATTATCAGAACTTAATACATCTTTCCAATTTTCAAGCCTTAACTTATTTGCAAAAGATTCCATGTTTGAGAGCGACAGGATTCTGGTCTTATAGGATGAAACCTTTTCCAATATTTTAGTACCATAGTTAATGGAAAAAACAGGAAAATGATCAGTAATTCCTGTAAAAAGGATACCACTAAAGCTTTGTATATTATTAATGTCATTAATGAATATATTGTCTATTAAGGTAGAGGTGTTCTGTGTTATTCTGGTAGGCTTTGTAATAAGAGGAAAAAAAGACAGAGAGTACATATTGTCTAAAAATTCAGAGCTGGGTATATGATTATCAGTATCAAGAAGATTTATGTTGAAATCTCCCATAATATACAATAATTTTCCCTCTTTTCTTATATTATGTAAAATTTCAGTCAGGCTATCTGTAAAAATAGAAACATCCTGATTAGGTGGCCGGTATATTGTTCCAACAATGATGCATTTATTTGTACCAATCTCATCTTTCGGTATTTCAACAAAAATTGCCTCCATGAAACTTTGATTCACATTGAGATCTTCCCTACACTTAGCAGAGAGTTTTTTGTGTATAAACAGTGAGACACCACCTCCTCTGCGTTCCTTTCTATACTGAAAAAAGTGGTTATAGCTCTCTATCCCAAAACAATGGACATTAGCATCGTAGAGCCAGGTTTCTGACATACCTATGACAGTAAAGTTGAGGTTGAGCATGTCAATATAGTGCAAGAAAGAACACAAGTTTTTAGGGATACTTCTTATATTAACATGAATAAATGATAGACATTCATTATTAATCGACAATTCTTCACATTTCTTTATAAATGTGTTTTCTAAAAAAATAATCACATTGTCTTATATTTTGAAGGTAAGTAGAATCATTAAAATATTGGAGATCAGGGTCATGGTCAAAAATGGGAGAATCAAACTCATCCTCATTAAGTTCAAAAGGTGTTCTTTGTTTTATTGTCACCACCGACTGTAAATAAAGTTTTATCTTATCTGATCTTTTATACCTGCAATGTCGATAATACCCTCCTTTACGGTATATTGTATTTATGAGTAGCATGGAATTGGGCTAAAATTCATTCATTTGTGTCCCACTCTTTTGGTGGTTTTGGTGATGAAGAACTCCGTAATCGGCGATAAAAATCAAATGATCTGTCATCTTCTATTTTAAATTTAGTAAAAAGGTATTTATGAGTGTCTACTGCCCGAACTTTATTATTGATGCTTCTGCCAGGCTAGGGGTCGGGTGGATGGATTAGGGCTTTATGTCCTGTATTTCTGCACCTGATGGGCTAATTAGGACAGGCAGGGACCATGGCAATGAGATGAAGGATGAAACAGCCATCCAGCTTAGGCTCGATCGGTAATTGAACCCGGAACCCAGTGGTTGGAAGCCCAGGACGCTGCCATTATTGGCAAGGTGGTCTGCATATGGTACATAGATAGATAGACGTTTTATTTGTTACATTTTTGTAATTCATCTTGCATAAAAGTTTTTGCAGGATGCTCCACCTAGTGTAGTAACAATAGCTGAGTTTCTTGAACAAAAATTGAAAAAAAGTCAAAGAAAGGTAAATGAGAAGTACCAGGTACTTACAATTAAACTACTGTGCGATGCAGATGAGGTCAGGATCAGTAGTGTGGTCCTAATGCTGGTTATAGTGCACCTACTCCCACAAAAGGTTGGGTTTTCTGGATATGGTATAATTCCTGTTAACCGAATGGCTTACACCATCAGTTAATCTTGGTGGAGAATTTCAAACATTTGTTGCACTAATTTCGTTTGTAAGAACCTTATGAATTAGGATTTGATTATGAAAATTTATGAATTTGTATTACACCTCTGCCTTGCACTAACTAAAAACTTAAATGCAGTTCAGTCATGGATAGAAAGAGGATTGGGTGGCCAAATGGTTTGTATGTCAGATTCCACTGCTATGACTCAGGGAATGTACAGGTTCAAATCCTGCTCCCTGTATTATCCACCTCTGTCTATAAGATGAAAATTAAACTTTTTGTTATCAAAAAGATGGAATTCATTGATGGCAATAGCACACAATATATAAAAAAATTAAACCAACATCACAGTTGAACCTTGTCACAGAGCAAATATATACTGATATATATCATCCCTTTTTTCCACTTCTTTACTCTTTTGTGCTGTATTACGTCATGGTGCACACCACTTACAAGCTTTGCTTTTAAGTGTATTCCTGTAGGTTTGTATTTTTAGTTGATTTTTTTTTTTTTTTTTGCAAATATTTTTCACTCTTATATCTTTAAAAAATATGTATAATACAATGTACCTAAGAAATAAATTCAATTCAATTCAATTATGCTTTACCCTTTTGCGGCTGAACTGCACTGGTTTCCTGTTGTAAATGTAGGAAATTTATGTGCACGTTAAAGTTTCAAATGCTAACATAGTTAGCAATTAAATGTGGAAAATGTCATATGAGCTAAACTGCCCTGGAGTAAAAAAAAATCAAAATGGCTGTTTTACTTAACAAATTAAAACTCTCCAAGAGCAGAAAATGTCAATCTGTCTGAATAGCTTTTTGATGAATCTTATTTTATTACCACAATAACATTTTTGCACGATGCAATCATTTCAGCAATCATGAATTGCAATGTTATAAGTTATCACGTTTATTCTGAGAATACAGGAATTTATTCCATGAAGTTTTCATATTTCACGAAGCCGAAGGCTGTGTGAAATATGACAACTGAGTTGTTATAAATTCCTGTATTCTCAAAATATTACCATGTAATAACGATTTTATACTCTGTCTCCCAAACTATCAAAAACAAATTTTAGATGACGTCATTTTAGAAAATACAGAAAATATTGGTGGAGAGGCGGACCATTTGGTGAATATGGAAATACAGTTGTCAGCTCTAGACCAATCACCGATCAGCATTTGGCATTGACAGAGGATAATTTACAATTATTGCACAGTGGCAATATAAAAACACATATTGCATGAGACACTATGTAGTAATCGTTATATTATATGGCCTTTCAATTTACAGAAGAAAAGAGGACTAGTTTTGTACAATTCAGTGATAGGCCTTAGCAACCAAGTGTGAACCTAAAGCAGTAATCTTTCTGTCTTTGTTCATATGAAATACATGTCTTAACAAATACATGCACAATTTTTTTTCAATTGAAGAGTTATTGACGATATAAATTACCATTGTAACTGAAAGTATACACAATATGTGATAAATTATATTCATAATATATAAATATATAAGATATATAAATTGGCAGACAATTACAGTGCCTGTTTTACTCAATCTTTTTCACATAGATTATTTTCTCTAATCTTTTAATCATTATTGACACACCTATATGGAAGATATTAAATTTTTTTTTAACCTCAGAAAAGATATCAATTTCATTGACAACAAAAATTTGTAATTTTTGGTATTTTAGTGAAAGAGGTTGTTAACATTGCAGTAAAACAATCCTGATTGCCTGAGACGAAAGATGCGGCAAATTAAAATTTGTTATTTTTACTGAGTAATTGCCCTTTGTGTGCTTGAGTACCGAGGTATTATGATTTGTTAATACTTAGAAAATACCTATTCCGCCACCTAAAATGTACCGTGCAATATAGCCGTGAAATATATGAAAATATTGGACGGCTCTCAGCCAATCAGAAGCCTAGATTTCAAATGCTATGAAAAATGTCTCATAATTTGCATGGAATGCATAATACTTGATATTCCGTATCAATATCAGTTAATATCATTATGAAAATATCCATATAAGTATGAAACACTCAGATTATTTCTGGAAGAACATATCTATGCTCATTGTATTTTTGTCACAATCTCATTTACAAAAAAAATAAAAAAGACACATTTACATGAATCAGTGTATCAGTCTTTTTCAATTTTACTGAATATGACATCGATGTTTTGCCCTTCCCTGCTAGTTCCACGCTTATACCCGGATAGCATTCCAAATCGGGCCAGCGTTGTTTCTACAAAGGCCACCGTCGGTACAGCATCGTTTTGACGGCACCAACGTTGCGCCAACGCTAAAACGATTTCGAATGCTATCTGGGAAAGACTGTGTTCCTGCCTTTTCTACAGAAACCTAGTATTTCAATACACCATTGCAGATAAAACTAATTTTTTTTAACTATAAGGTTTTATTTTTTCAATTAAACCCTGTCCAGCCGCAATGGTACAATCGTTTTTGTATTTCCAGCCAGCTGTTGTATTTTTATCACTGCTTCTCTATAGTTTGTGTTTACTTGAACTGATTGAAAATCTTCGTCATCTACACTCAACTTCTATGAATGCTGATTCTCAGTACTGAAGACTAGTCCTGGGTTAATAAAACTCCCAACTAAACTACGCCATTGAAATGATAATTCTCGATCTCGGAATTATACAAAAATGTAAAATATATATATTTGGTGAATTTAATCAATGCTAGTTGGGGGATGCAGAGACATTGAGCTATGCAATGAAGCCCTTGATATAGCACAGAAATATCCTCATGTCCCCTTATCACTACAGCAAAACACCTGACTCGAGCCAGTACTGCTGCCAGTGTGTCTTGAGGCAGAGTCAACCAATACATCACAGCCTATTTAGGAGCAGGTCTTGCTGAGAGATATGAATGAAAGAGACGATAGGAATGGAAAATACTGTGTAGTGATAAATCTCTTCAGCAGCATGGCTCTTGTGTATCATATAGCATTGCAAATGCTAAAAACGGAACATACTGATGTCACGTCCAAACCATTAACAAGAGGGTCTTCTGTGTGCCACAGCACTGAGACAAAAAAGATGGAAACATTGCCCGTTTTAACATCATATTTAAATAACGCCAATGCATATATTTCATGAAGACTTATCAGATGAAAATAGGTCTTGATTTTATATTTATAAATGTGATAAAAAGAAATTGAGGTTAATAGTCTGTCATGAACATATGCCTTTCAAACAACCACATACAATACCTTCAGGAAACAGGCTATGACCTCTATGGTGCTTTCTCGCATATACCTCTGTCCCGATCACACTTCACCTCACTGAGCATTCCATCACCATCTCAGCCTAAAACCAACTATCCATTAACACCAGTAAGGATTTAAGTAGTGATTTAAGGAGGGCCTGATTACTTCCTCGGTCAGGTGGCTGAGATTTGAAAACTTGACCTTTCTGGTACGAATCCAACACTTTAACCACTGGGCCACAGCGACTTACTGTTTTATTTCTTAAGAGGGACAATTTACTCATTAAAACAAGTTATCAGGCTCATATCAGTGAAATTTCACTGTACCTGATGCAGATATTTACCTTCTATAACAACTGGAAGTTATGTTGCATGGCAAGAAAGCTGCCATGTCACATTTTTCCCACTCTATATGGTTTGAAACTTGAATTTCTTTCAAAATGTGCCCCGGGTTACATGGAAAACACAGGTTATGATGTCTACATGCGGTTAGGTCGATATGTTGCAGACCATGCGTAGGATTCATATTTTTGTCGTTAAACGCAAAATTGCATGTATATGCTGTTTCATTACTTCGGATAGATGGAAATTGGACCCCTAAGAGCATTTGGCTGCTGGGATTATAATCCTCATGCTGTCTCTTTAGGAGGCCTGTGACAATCTAAGATGTAGGTTTCTCGTGTTTCTGAGTTCCGGACTACTTTTTTTTCTTTTCTTTTTTATTGTTGATGTTTTCTAATCTTTTAAAGAAAGGAAAAGGAATGATGTTGTGGGCGTCTCTAGACATCAGTTTTTTTAGCGGAGTAGCATCATTTTTACAAGTACCACACAAATTCAAAACATGTACATTTTACAACACAAAGCAAACATGAAAATTTGTTTGACACAAAAACAAAACGTGCACTGTTTTTCTGTCTCTATAATGGTAGTCTGAGGTGGTGATGAGATGAAACCTAAAACATCTTACGACTGACAGTAGTAAACTATAAGAAGAGTGCCCAGGCCAGAAATTGAACTTGGGGCCTTTAACTTCCTTCAGTGGGCCTGACCACATTAAGATTTGGGCCAGCTAACGTGTTTTTTTTTGTGTTTTTTTCAGAACTACAGATTGCATTAGAAAATGATGTGAGGAAAGATTATAAATATCATAATAAAATGGATTTTAGATAATTATCATTTTTAGAGTAAGTTAGTTTGTAACTTTAAAAAATACAAACATTTCAAGAACACAGCTCAATATTTAATGTTGGCCTACATATGTAGCCTATGTCTTACAATTACCATGCTTCGGGCAATTACATCTTGGGTTCGTGGGCCTCTGTGTCATTAAACTAAGCCTAAAATGGCTTTTCTTTCGAAATTAAATTCTGTCATAGGATGCCTTTCAGGAATCATGTTTGGTAAATGTAATTACATTCATTTTAATTGAATTATTTATTATCCTACCAGGAACTTCTGAGACGCAGCTATGCTATTTCACCTATGCCCTAGGCTTATGTTTCATGTGTCCTTTGTTCTCGTTCTTTAAAGATATTTTTCATATATTACACAATGGTGTTTAGTTATGACCAGCTGTCAGAGGCAGACGTGATGATCAGATCGAACTGAATTCATTCCATTGTGTTCTCTGTGTTTTAGACATGTTTTGTTGTTTTGTTTCTGTTCTTATCTGTGACTTACATATTGTGAACATAATTTAGTAATATCTTGTGTGGAAATATCTCAAATGCTATGTTGTCATAAGATGATGGCATGAACTCACTAAACATTGCCCCAATGCTTTTTTGGTGTCACACTTTAATAAGTAACAGTGGTGGTGGGTGGATTAAGACTTTTACGTCCTGTATTTCTGCACCTGATGGGCTAATTAGGACAATGAGATGAAGGAGGAAACAGCCATCCTGATCCTCGCGGTTGGAAGCCCAGCATGCTACCACTGAGCTAGGCCCCCACCTCTTTAATATGTAACAATAAAAGTCAAACGTTGTGCCATGATTAACACAATCTGTATTTGCGGGGTGGCCTTCCAAGTTTCATTCTTTTTTCTTTTCTTTTTTTTTGGAAATTTTTAATTATTATTTTTTATATCTTTTAGTCAGTATATCAGAGTATACGACCAGCTGTCAAAGGCAGACGTACTGATGAGATGATAAGGCTTGGCAGTCCACACCATATTACTGGGGTATTTTTTACTTGCATCAACACAACATTGGGCCTACTTCACACGCTATTATAGTTGCATTTTATATGCAATCCTTTTTTTTTTTCATTTCCAACTACATATGTGTGGGTGGAAAACTAAAATATAAGAATGCTAGTAACAGTTCTGATTTCTTTACCTATCATTTCTAATTTATTTTCTCCCTTTCTCTTCCATCAACAGACACTGCAAATAGCCCTAAGTATACCATTCCACTTATGCACTAAGTCACAATATATGTCACCGAAGAAACCAATATAATGCAATTCCTTGAAACCAAATGTTTTTCGTTTACTGCTGCGAATGTTCACTCAGTTTTTGATGGATTACATTCCTAACTGCGGAAGCAATTTTAGAACATGACGAAAAAAAAAGTTAAATTGTATAAATGATTTAGTTATCTGTAAAAACGAATTAGTAAATTGTAGAAACGAAATACTAAATTTTTAAAACAATATAGTAAATTGTTCAAACAATATACTATATTGAAAAAACGAAATGCTAAATTGTAAAAACAAAATACTAAATTGTAAAAATGAAATGCTAAATTGTAAAAATGCAATACTAAATTGTGAAAACAAAATACTAAATTGTAAAAACGAAATACTAAATTGTAAAAACAAAATATTAAATTGTAAAATCGAAATACTAAATTTAAAAATGAAATACTAAATTGTAAAATGAAATACTAAATTGTAAAAATGAAATACTAAATTGTATGAACAATTTATTAAATTAAATCAGTGTTAGTTTAGCCTACAATTATAGGCCAAACACTGATAATTTCAGGAAGGAGGACTTAATCACACTTCAATGTGGGAAGGACCCAATTTACTGATATTGACTGGTTATGAGGGCCAAGCAGATTGCAATATGGCCCAAATAATACTAGTCAATACCTATCTAGCTTCAATCCATTCTTCGACAATAAAATTTTCAAAATATGAATATATAAATTTAGTTTTCCTATTTTCATCCAAACTGTTTTCCTATTGTCATCCATATTGCAATCAACTGCTCAAGCCAGCTGAATTAAAATTGGGACTAGACCTGGCTGACCATCATATTGTTATTAATCAAAAGTGCCTCTTGAGGGTAATTGCAATTAAATATATTAACTCATGCACTCACCCCAAAAAGGAACCAACCCATTTTTTTTTAGTACAAACCATGCAACCAGGTTTCTTCCTGAGACCAACCAATATTCCATCACATTTTGGCAATTATTCAATTTTAATATGACCATTGTGCAATTAAAGTAATAAATGTACAAGTTTGCAAGATTATCCCGCTTTTGCCATCACCAACTTTGAGTGCCGTTTGCTGTACACCATATTTTCTAATTTATACCATCAGATAGCCCTCACATACAATTTAGTATTTCGTTTAAACGATTTAGTATTTTGTATAGTATTTCCAATATACAATTAAGCATTTCATTTATACAATTTAGTATTTCGTATATACAATTTAGTATTCATTATGTACAATTTAGTATTCCGTATTTACAATTAAGTACTTCGATTTTACAATTTACTATATCTAATTAACTATATCGTTTATACAATTTAATTTAATTTTTTTCCTCATGTCCTAAAATGGCTTTTATAAAAATGCAATTAACCATACATAATAGACAATGGAAGCATCTTTGTGAGTTCTAGTCTTTCTCAGTGCCAAATAATTTTCACTAAGACAAGAATGCTATCCATTAGACCACTTCTTCGCTGATTCTAGTTTAACATATGACTGAATTTTTGCCAATTACAATATATATGATATTTATGAACTTTTTTTCAAATTAGCTAACAATAATCAATCCATTCTCATGTGAACAAAGATCTACTAAAATGAACTTTGTTGTAATATATGAAGTTATGTTTTTCCAACTTGAGCAGTTCTTTAAAAATTGAAACTATATGAAAATGGTAAGGGAACAAGGTGTGCGATTATTTTTTATTTTTATGACCGGTTCCGAACATGTAGCCAGGATAGCTCAGTTGGAAAGATGACAGCTTTTATGGCTGTGGTAGTGGGTTAAAATATTTTTTAAAGATGTTGTCTGCTGCTGTTAGCTACACTACTGTACCTATCATACCCAAGACTAAATACTGCCGAATCATAAGTGACTTGTTAGTGTAATGGTCAAAGCTTTCGGGTAGGTAAATGTTTGTTGAGAGAGTTCTGAATCGTTCTAAAACGATCATGCCTGCTTTTTTCTTTTTTTTTTTTCTTTATTGAAAATAAAGTTGTACGAAGTCTATTTTGACCAGTATGGTATAAAATTATAATAATAATACCATAATCCTGTGTTTGTGCTGGGAATTTAAAAGTCCATTCAAGTGTATCGTAACAGTTTAATATTAGAAAGGGCTTGGGTTGAACTGTCTAGATAAGGAATTGTGTAATATTTGTGATTGGATGAAGCTAAATAAATTGTCACTGAACTGTCGTAAAACAAAGGCTATGCTTTTTCATATGCCACAAAAATCTGTGTTCTACCCAGATCTTGTTCTTGAAAATGGAAATATTGAATTTGTTGAAGAGTTTAATTTTCTTGGAATTCTATTGGATAAGCATATCAGTTGGAAAAATCATATTAATCTAATAACAAAAAAGATCTCTAAAACTGCAGGTATACTTAACAAGTTGAAGCACTTTCTTCCCATTGATGTATTATTGAATATTTACAATGCTTTAATTGTCCCTTATTTAAATTATGGTGCATTGCTTTGGCAAAAATGTGCGAATAGGTTACTTGTCTTGCAGAAGAAAGCCATAAGAGCAATTTGTAATGCCAAGTATAACGCTCATACAGGAATTTTGTTTAAAAGTTTTGGAATGTTAAGGTGTACTGACATATGTGTGCTGCAGTGCTTTAAATTTTGCTATAAACTGGAAAATAAGCTATTGCCTGCTTATTTTACTTGTGGTAATGTATTTGTCAAGCATTCAAGCGTCCATTATTATATTACCAGAGGATTGGATAACTTTGCACTTCCAAGAGTTAGCCATGATTTTGCAAAGAACAGTCCCAGATATAAGTTAGCAAAGTTTTTTAATGAAATGACAAATGAATTTAAAAGTAAAATACACTCTCATAGCATGCATGGTTTCAAACTGTATGTCAAGAAATCGATAATTAATCAATACATTACTGACTGCAATGATCCTAATTGTTTTTCATTTCGACAGTAATTTGTGTCCAGATAAAGAAACTAAGAAATTTATGCAGTCCTTTTGATATTCATTGAGCTTGGATGCCTGATGGAGTCATTGCTACTTGTCAAATACATGTATGGCTAAACTTACTGCCATACTGAGGCATACACATCTACTTACTTGTGACATGTGATCTAACATCTTTTCTTAAATTTTGCACTTCTAGTAGTTCTATCCTTCAACTTGGCCTGCCTTGTTCAAATACCCACCATTTTGTTCATCTGTTGGTTCCTTCGGGATTCTTCTTCTCCTTATCATTACACCATTTCCAGCTGATTTCAGATCACTTGTGAAAATCTGTCATAAATATCATTTGATTGCATACTATTCTTTTCTTTTGCACCTCTTTGACAAAATAAGAAATATACCTATTGATGATTCAATAGTTTCATGTGGTCAAACATGACGTACCAGTGTTCCTGGTGTATGGCTGATGCTCCCTGACCTATATCATGGGTGGCCTCCAAGAAGCGGCAAATTGCCTTGTGGGGGTCTCCCTCCATACTTCATACTTTATCATCCATTTCATTAATGATATAATATAGCAGCAGCAACAGTAAGTGTATGTATGGAAAATAAAAGAAATTCTGATTCTCTGATTCTGATTCTGTCTGGCAATTTGGTGTAAAGTAAAGCATTTTAGTTGCAACTTTTTATTCTTTAGTCTTTTTGTTTTTATAGATATATCCACATATGTTTACCACGACAACAGCATGACCAAAACGACTTTAATGATTGCAGTTAGAATTCCTTGACCAGGTTTCGAACCTGGAGTCTCGCTGGCATGGTGTGTTAAGAGTGCTATAAGTATGTGAGCTAATTTTAGTGCAAGGTCACGGCGGTATTGCGATGTGGGGCCGATGCTTTACCGATGAGCAAAATGATGCTGGGCCAACACCTGTCAATGACTATTTTCCGACCATCGGCCCGATTTGGCATGCTATCTGGGAAATAATGTTTGCATGTTTAATTTGACTACACATCCCATGTCAATATGTTAAATTGGAGATGCCTTGTGCTTGGTATTTATACCGAGTCAAGTCAAAGACCCCACCCATGGGTAAATTCATATGTAACATGGCGTGAACTCCAAGCCTTACCATCTCATCATTACATCTGCCTCAGTCAGCTGGTCACATAAGCTGATTCAGCTTCAGACTAGGAGATGTACATTGAGATGTATGGACATTCAGGCATTGGCTTGGTACATGTAGACAGATAGATAGATAGATAGATAGATAGATAGATAGATAGATAGATAGATGTACATCTCATAGATAGATAGATAGATAGATGGATAGATGGATAGACGGATAGATATGGAAAGTTCAACCCTCTAAGGCAAGTTCTTGCCGCTAACGAGGGTTGGTTGATGAGATGAGAGAGAGAGAGAGAAAGGAGTCCACCCATTAATCCACCAATTGAGTATCTCACTCGAACGACATTCTGATGGGATGTTGCTCGTAAAGGGTGCTCGGACTCAGGATCGAACCTGGGTCCTTCAGAGGAGAAGGCAAGTGTCTCACCACTGGACCACTATTTATCAGTTTTCACACAAATTTATTTGTATTGCATGATACACATAATTTGGTTATTCTGAACACCCAGCTGCCTCTAAGGTGCTCTAAATAGAGAAGTATAAGACAGTCCAGGAACTCAGTAACACCTTGTAAAGATGTTGAGGAGTGGGTGTTAAGAGGGGGATTTTGGGATGAGCTGTCAACTGATGCTCTCAATTGCCATTCTTAACTGGTGTGCTCAACAGTTTTGCAGTTTGGGTCGATGGTGGAAAGAGGTTTCAAGGATGGGAAGAAAGGGGATGCTACCAAGCAGCTTCTGAAGTAGGGGGGATGCGGATACTTTTAGCAGGTGGTTGTGTGCCTTCTTTTTTTTCTCTCTCTTTGTTTTGTGTGGAAACAATCAAAGAGCTGTTCTTAGAATTTTGAAGCATTTCACCAACGCGAAGATAATGCACATGTGTCCTGAATTTTGTTCACACAACTGAGCATTGCTGTGTGATGTGAATTGTACAATTTCAATATTTTTAAATATATTTTTTGTGTGTTGATTTGTCTTAATAACATATGTGGATGGGTGCCATCCACTGGGTGGGTGAGGCGGGTTACGTCCCGTATTTTGGCACCAGCTAGGGCTGATCAGGACAGGCAAGTGCCAAGGCAATGAGGCGAATGATAAAGCAACCTTCCAACATGGGTTAAATTCTGACCCAGGACCTGGTGGCAGTAATTTTAATGAGCATGAATATGAACCCTGTTACAACTGTATTTGCAAACTGATCAGTTCATGAGCATCACAGTCCCTGTCCCATCGCATGTGGCTTACTTTGGTAAAAGCAGTACCCCAGCAAAGTTGAATGGACCAAGAATGAATACACTGCTGGACGGACTGTCATCACTGTTATATCAATACTACATATTTATTCTTTATTTATACATTTAATTTTATTGCTGGTGTCTTACTGAGATTTTTTTAGTATCTAACTGTCTGTGTAGACTGAGATTTTTGCCACTACAGCGCAAGTATGTTGACAGATCTATAGCCAACACAGTTTATTATTAAAATTAAAGCTACCCTATGCCAAGAAAGACTTCGCATTAGTATGGTCACCGATCACACGTCCATTGACGTATTACAATGTCTAAATTTGGCAGCATTTATGGGATTACATATTCAAAAACTGCCCCCGTCTTATCAAAAATGACACATTGCACAAGGATGCGTCCGATTTGGAAAAAGATATCTAAATTTAGACACAGAGAACCCACACCTCTGATATCTTTTTTGAAAAAAAAAATCATATTTCACTGTAAATTTAATCAGTGCGCATCGAAACAGCAATATTGTGAGTTATATATGATATCATTCATAAGAATTAAGTGGAAAGCAAAAACATCTATATTATGTTGCTTTTGTATGATGTGGATGTAGAACTAATAACCAAATGTGAAATATACGGGGGTATTTTTTTTTTCACTAATTTTTCTATATATTCAAGGATATATCATTACAGAAATCTTCTTCAAAGACAACATATTTCTAACCTCGGTAAATAAATCTATGAACTCATCAGAAAATTATATTTTCATTAGAATTTTAGCAACCAGAAGAGGTTCGAACCTACAATCCTATGCACAACCATTGAACACTTTAACAATGAAGCTTGTTTCTAGGAATTTGAATTAAAGATCACCTCTAGTAATTACACCTGTTTTCACTCGATCATTTTCGTGACGAAACGTATAATTAAATTAAACAACAGATCCGTTGAACACCAAATTCTAAAGCTCTGAAATGAATAATGTTATGCAAATTTCGTTTCCTGCTCATGTGCAAATTGGTTTTATGAAACAAATATGGCTAATTGCAACAACACTGGGAACACCTGGATCTACAAAACTGGGATGCATGACCAGATTTGTACCAAAATGCATCAAATCAAGGCATTCTATTGCATCAAATCATGCCCAGTGGTTTTACAGTTAGTTTCATTAAAAATGGCCTGTTAAATTAAACCTATGCTACCTGCCACTAAACGGAACTGTCTGCCTATAGCTGGCTACTCCAACTCGGATCTCTTGTTGGAAAGATGCATGTCTATTGCAAATACATATTTGTGATATACAGTGTATTAGATAAATCTCTTACATTTACCAAGGTTTTTTTTTCTGTGGTGGTAGCTGTAAGCCAACTAACAACTGGGAGTTGACAGAAGCAGCTGGCTTTAGCCATTTGTTTAGAGTCCACCATATTTTATGGAACAAACTGTAAACTGTTAATGAAATTGACCATTCTATTCCAGTAGCTCTCACATCTGATGTGGCTATTTTAAGCAGCAATAAACACTTTTATAGCAATCGGAATTTTTTATCACCTCTATCCTCTTATCACAAGAGATTAAACTGATATTGTAGCTCATAAAACCCTTCTAACAGGTCAAAATTGGAAACGTTATCAATAGAGCAATGATTCTGTCAATGACTGCTTGACAACCATAAATGCTTTGACACATTCTAGCCAATGTTTTTATAGTAAATATTTACTATTAAATATTATGCAGAAACTAAAACTAGAATAGAATGATGTAGCTGGCTGGTCTAATGGTTAAGGCATGTCAGTTATATACCCTACACATGGCGTAAATGTGCAACATGGCTTAGCCTTTAAGTTTTATCATTTCATCATTATGCCTGCCTCTTGAAGCTGTTCACATAATCTACGTTCTCGATAATGCATTAGTATTTAGACAATACCATACAATGCATTTGGCACTTGAAACTAAAACATCTATTGCATTATTATTTTGTATAGTTTTGATGTTTGACATAATACTGTCAATAAAATTATATATATTTGTTCCAGTAGAGAATTTCCAAAAGCTAGGCGAATTTTATGTAACCATCTGATCAAGGCAGATGTGATGATGAGCTAATGAGGTGCTGAGATTATAAGGCTTGGCGTCAACACCACGTTGCACATTTTCTCTCTGAGTGGGGTCGTGCAATTGTCCCAGCTTAGACAGTGAAGTTATTGAAATTGGCCAGCCCGGTTTAGAAATTATCACAAAATAGGCTAATTCTAAATCTTTTTTGCATTGAAACTAACATAAATTAATCCAATAGCATTATGTAGAAATATTTATTTTTTTCTTTTGCGAATTGTCTTAATGGAAATTTCATTGATCTTTTGGGGCTCAGTGTACATGCAAAGGTCTCTTGGTAATCCCCAACATTTTGCAACGTGAGTAGACAAAACTAGCAGTTCTTTTACATAGTGACTCACCGCAAACATTGTTGTGTAAATCAGCAGCTGATCAGTCAAAATCATTTGTGCAACATTCACAATGGTTAGATCACACACTGTGCTAACACTGACACAAGTATGTAATGGACTGGGAAATTTTGGTGACTCATGCTCTAAATATTTATTTAATGAAACAAATATAGCGAGTTCTAAAATAATTGCATTTATGCAGTTGTATTGGCGAAATATACAGCATTTATGTTATGTCTCCAAGCTACATGCCATGTTATGCCAACGTTGGTTCAAGGTTGGCACTAAAAGCCTTAAAATGACTTGTGATCTATAATAAATTTAAGCCCAATTTGTCGTTCTGAAAGACTACGCCTACAAAATGTACTAGACATTAAATCAGGGATACCCGGTACTCCGTTTCTATGCTTTGGCAATAAATCACTCCACCCATGGGGTACATGTGTAAAGGGGCGTTCACACTGTCATTTACTAAACCTACGAGTTACCACGTATGTCAAAAAAGGATTGTACGTAGCAATACGAACTCACCCGTGGCTCTGTTAATCACATATAAATTCATTCAAAGAGCGTACGTAAGACAGTCGTAGATTGCTCGCCGGACGTCTGTCAAACGCCCGCCGAATGTCCGTCAAACACAAGCGTCCGTCATCAGGCATCCGTCAGACATCTGCCAAGCACTCATTGGCACTCATAGATTGCTCGTAGCTTGTTGTAGATCGAGAGTGGTTCAAGATGGGCAAGGATCAGCACGGAAGACAATGGATGTCTGCCGAGCGTTTTATGAGCATTCTACGAGTGGACGCGAGTGGATGGCGAGTACATACGGATGGACAGTGGCTATGTATGGCTAAATATGGCTACATATGGCTACATTTGGCTACGTATGGCCATGTATGGCTACGTATGGCCACGTTTGTATGTAGAACGTATGTAGGATGCTCGCCGACTGACCCCTGAGTAAAGTTTCGTAACTAATATAAACAATTTACTCGTAGAACGTCCACCAGGCTTTTAAACATGTCTAAAAAAAATTCCCTCTCCACGTATGAATAAAGCCACTATCTCACATAGCCGAGTGACGAAGCAGAGTAATGACGATCGCTGGAAAGCAATCAATCGGTTTCACTCTTGGTCATTTGATGCCTAGAAAAAGCAAGTCAGCAAGGTCTCGCCGATCGCTCGCAGATCACTCGCCGATCGCTCGCCGATCACTCGCCGATCACTCGCAGATCGCTCGCCGATCACTCGCAGATCGCTCGCCGATTGCTCGCCTCCTTCACACGCCGACCACTCGGCGAGGAAATCACGTCCACACAGCAATTCAGTCTGATCAAGTGTACACCCAGAGTGACCAAGTGTACACCCAGAGTGACCAAGTGTACACCCAGAGTGACCAAGTGTACACCCAGAGTGACCAAGTGTACATCCAGAGTGACCAAGTGTACACCCAGAGTGCACGGCGAGTTAATCCCGTTTAAATCTCGAGCAATATCAGAGCAATTTTGCTCGGCGACAATTCTTAAAAGTTTTAAACATGTTTAAAACTTTACGATCGCTCTACGAGTATTGCCATGTATTTACGAGCTTTTTCAGAGTGGTCAGCGTGCAGGGCCGTGTATTCCCGACTGCCTAATTTATTAAGCACTCGGCATCACTCAGCATTGTCACTCGGCTATGTGAGATAGGCCCTTAAGGGCGAGTATACGTAAAACAGTAGGTCAGTGAATCACGTATGGCAAAGGATGACAACGAGCAAACAAAGTTTTTCAAACGTAGTCATACGTAGCTCCTATACGTGATAGTGTGAACGCCCCTTAACATGTTGTGGACCTTAAAGGGAAACCACAACTCGTCACTGATCTGTTTGACAGATCAGACGAGGTGGGTGCTTCTTTTTATTCCCCAAATAATTTCATCCATTTGGAACTATTTTTTTTTTTCGAATCGGTAATTGAACAAAACGTCCACAAAAGCAGTCTATATTTCTCATGGGAACAAGAGAGTCACCAGCGTCATGAACGTGTTCGTCTTGCAATTTACTTTATGCATAACAATTTAGTCAGATTTTCAAATTGAAACTTTGTTTATATGAGAAAAGCAACGTCCTGGGCTTTCTTTTGCATTTACGAACGTCATTCCGTGTGATATGAAAAGCAGATCACCCAGCTCGTATCACCCGCTATTTCACATGATATGGCTGTAATTGGGGAATAATCAGCCTTATCATCTCATAATTACGTCTGCCTCACAGTTGGCCATGTACATTATAAGCTGACTCATTAAGCTTCAGACCAGTTTGACACAGTTATAAACACTGTGTGTCGTCACCCCACAGCCCAGCGACCTAATAATGTACATGTTTTGCTCGTTTACTCATCTAAAGTAAATTAATCAATTTCTCTTATATAATCTATAGGTTTGCTTTATTTTTTAAGAGAAGATTTGTTAATTCTATACTCAGCCTATCGGAGCCCTTCATAGTTCAACCAATCATTTTGTTCAACTAGGTAAACCAGCAAAGAATGTCCATAATTAGGCCGCTTGGTATATATATATATATATATATATATATATTTATTTATATATGTATATATATATATATATATATATATATATATATATATATATATATATATCCATGCAATGTAATCTTTGAAGGCATTGTTCTTTTATGTAATGTGTGTGTAGGTCATGTTACGTATATGGCCACACCCAAAGCAAGTATATCCATTGTAAGAACGCTTTGGTTTATGTCATAAAACAAGTTATATATTCGCAAGTCATATAATAATAGAAATAATGTCTGAGAATATATATGAATGTATTTTCAATACGTAGCTATAGGCTTGTCCGCTTTACATCATATCCTAAACACGCCATGATGTTTATATTAAAATATGAAATGTGGCTAAAAGATGGTTAATTTGAATACATCTTAATTTGCAATAGATCGGATATTTTGAATTTAAAACTGATATGGCTAATTGTGTTTTTCCTTCAGTCAGTCAGTCAGTCAGTCAGTAACTCAGTCAGTAATTCAGTCAGTCAGTCAGTCAATAAGGCAGCTATTTATATATCAATATAGACATCTGTAGGGGATACATCCACCCTTGGGCAATGGCATTTTGTAAATACTGGGATGTCTCCCCTTCCAACGCATTATATTTTTATTATAATATCACGTGGAATTTATTTATGCTTGTAAACCAATGTACTGGAGTGTTGGGAAATAATAAAATCTAACTATATATCTATCTATTTATCTATTTATCCATCTATTTATCTTACTATTTATCTATCTATTTATCTATCTATCTATCTATTTATATGTCTGTTTATCTATCTATCTATTTATCTATTTATCTATCTATCTATTTATCTATATATATCTATCTATCTATCTATTTATCTATTTACTATCTATCTATCTATTTATCTGTCTGTTTATCTATTTATCTGTCTGTTTATCTATTTATCTATTTATCTATCTATCTATTTATCTATCTATCTATTTATCTATCTTTCTATTTATCTATCTATCTATCTATCTATCTATCAAATTTGTAATCATGGGCCTATATTTGACAGTTAAAATGAAATCTCACATAAGTCTGAGTGGTCCAAATTAGTGGCCAACATAAAGAAAACACTGTATTAAAAGCGATTATATACATACTTAAGATCTATTCAATCTACTTAATTGAAATATGACTTCCAATGGTAAAGTTTTTCTTAAGGCGCAGAACATTTAATTGCAAACATATAAACAAAACAATTAATAATAGTAGCACTTGACAATTTTGTTTTAATGCAGATTAAGTGCAATTATCCACTATAAAAAAATTGACTAATACATATTTATATTATATTCAATGATTTTCAGTTTTCTTAATTGTATATTTTGATAGTGAAATTGTTTCTAGTGAAATTATTTCTATCTTATTATTTCTAATATGTTTCTATTACCGTTAAGGAGGGTATTATCGACAGGGTGGGTATTATCGACACTCACATTAGAATGTTAACAATTTTGTTAAACTAATTTAAGTGTCGATAATACCCGCCCTGTCGATAATACCCCTCCGTTACGGTATATCTATTTATTTATTAAATAATTGGAATAGGCCACATTTCGGTTGTATAAATTACATTTTATTATCTACAATTTGTGTATTTTCTTTGATTGATTGAGAATGCTTTGAATAATTTCTAATGTAACATTTATTATGATATGAAAATAAAAGACTTCATTCAAATTGTCTGTATTATATTTCATATGGCGGAATATATTAAATTAGATGAATAATTAGATAAATAATATCTTCTATCTTCAAGCTGCATTGTCAGTCTGTTTTTGTACAACCTTAAAAGCTATCCAAAAAAAAAAGCTTCTAAATGATAAATTAATCAACTAAAATTGTCTAGATTGATATAAATTATGAAATATCACAGGAATCTACTGGATCGGCTTTGATTACTTTTTAGCTAATTATGAACGTACTGGAAAGTCATTTTATAAAAAAATTAGATCGGAGTCGTTTCAATTCACACCATAAGCGAACTAAAAATACATTTTTTCGATTTAGTATTTTGTATATTCAATTTAGTATATCGTATATTCGATTTAGTATTTCGTATATTCAATTTAGTATATCGTATATTCAATTTAGTATTTCGTATATTCAATTTAGTATATCGTATATTCAATTTAGTATTTTGTATATTCAATTTAGTATTTTGTATATACAATTTAGTATTTCGTATATACAGTTTAGTATATCGTATATTCAATTTAGTATTTCGTATATACAGTTTAGTATATCGTAAATTCAATTTAGTATATTGTATATTCAATTTAGTATTTCGTATATACAATTTAGTATATTGTATATTCAATTTAGTATTTCGTATATACAATTTAGTATATCGTATATTCAATTTAGTATTTCGTATATACAATTTAGTATATCGTATATTCAATTTAGTATTTCGTATATTCAATTTAGTATATCGTAGATTCAATTTAGTATTTCGTATATACAATTTAGTATATCGTATATTCAATTTAGTATTTCGTATATACAATTTAGTATATCGTATATTCAATTTAGTATTTCGTATATACAATTTAGTATATCGTATATTCAATTTAGTATTTCGTATATACAATTAAGTATATCGTATATTCAATTTAGTATTTCGTATATACAATTTAGTATATCGTATATTCAATTTAGTATATCGTACATTCAATTTAGTATTTCGTATATACAATTTAGTATATCGTATATTCAATTTAGTATTTCGTATACTTTGTATATACAATTTACTAAATCGTTTATACAATTAAAAATTTTTTTTCTCATGTCCTAAAATGGCTTCCGTAGAATTCTATTATGTTCTGAAATAAAGTATAATTCAATATTCCTCTCACCCAATGAAGAAAAAAAATTGTTAGAATTCTATCTGCGAGAAATGCTGACCTCAGCAGTATTTTTCTCTTGTAGAAATGTTTAATGATAATATTAATAAATACTTTATTGTCATGTTAGACATGAAACTCATCTCATGCTGGTCATAGACATACATCAACAGACATACAAGACACACACGTGCACATACACAGAAATGCCACATAGAACAAACATACATACATGGAAAGAGACAGAGACATACATTGAAAAGCAAGCACAAATACAATGTTTATCCAAAGCTCATTTATAAGTTTAATGCTTGATGGCACAAATGATTTACCATACCTACTCGTTCTGCACTGCACATATCTAAGTCGTCTACCTGATGGTGGTGGTGGTGGATTAGGGCTTTACGTCCTGTATTTCTGCACCTGATGGGCTAATAGTGGATTTTAACGGAAGGTTTTCTGTATTTCCACCTGGTGGCTAAAACAGAATACTGCAATTCTATTGGCTGAAGAAGTTCCCGTCCTAGGCTGTAATTGGCTGAAACAAAGTGCATCCTAGCAGCAGTATTTTTAGTGAATTTTAATGTATATTGGACACTTTATCATTCAGTTGATGTTTGTTATTTATCTGAGAAAGTTATATTTATGGAACCAGTTAGTTATTACCTACTGTGTCTGAAACGCAAAATGAGTAATAAAAGGAGAGGAAAGACTTATGTCCTGCTTAATTCAGGGCTGTTCAGTGAAAAGATTCTATTAGAACAGGTAGGGACCATGACAATGAGACGAAGATGAAACAGCCATCCAACATAGGCTCGACCAGGAATTGAACCCGGGACCCAGTGGTTGGAAGCCCAGCGCGCTACCACTAAGCTAGGCCCCCACCCTCGTCTACCTGATGGAAAAACTACATATCTATCGTGGTTTGCAGTTATTCTAATCATACTTAAAGGTAGTCTGCCGATGTCTGTACTCACCTATGTTATACAGTTGCACAATATAGTGGACTGCTTTACTGTACCTCACTCGGGGAGTTATGAATAAACTCTCACCAATTCTTTGTATGTAGATCACTGCAAGTGCATGAGGTGGTGCCTGTTGGATCTTAACTAATAGCATAGTGGCCCTTTAGATCCCAGAGTAATCACAGAGTTCACTTTGCTCTTAGTGCATATACGGGGCACCTGCAATAGCCCATGGATTTAAGAGTGATTGCATTTCAAGGAAGACTGATCCCAGTGGATATTCTACTGTATAGGGAAAAAGAGGAGGTGAAAACACACCTCCCAGAACCATTCACAGTCCTCTCACATTTCACAGAGATGGTGATTGAGGATTGTACATTCTGTTTCCCTGTTGTTCGGATAAGTATATTGTAGACCAGAACGACTTCTATGCGTGCATTCTATCCCACGAATTCATGGGCAGATGCCGCTGTGCAGTAAATTTTGCAGCATCAGCACTTTTTTTTTCTATGTCTCTTTTTCTTTTTCATATATTTTTTTTTTTTTACACTTTGGGAATCTCTTGAGAGCTTTCCTCACCGCCTGTTTTTATAGCTTTCCACACAAGCCCCCCCGGCGGTGTGTTTTGTAGTTTTGAGTGATCTGGATTGTAGGTGCATATTGCCATATGCAGAACTTCACGATGTAAGATCGTAAATTTTTCTCTTTTTTTTTTTTTTTTTTTTTGTTGTTGATATATCTAATTGTCTTTTCTTGTTCAACCCAGCTTTAATTGTAGTATGGCAAGTCACCCCAAAGTCAATCTGATGACTATCAGATGTGGGCGACAGGGGCCCAACGAAGAGCCGATATGACATGTGATCTGGGTTGTTCATCCTAGGTATATATTATGTCAACTTAGCCCAACATTGGCCTACGTCGATCCAACATAGCCACATCTATCTGTACCAGCGTCAATCCAAAACTGAACCGAAAGTCTGTATCATGTAGGATGAGCGGTTAACGGCATGACTTAGATAGAGAGAGATGCATTTATTCCAACCATAATCATAATCATTTTTACAATAAGAGTATTTGTATACAATAAGTTTAAATATGGTGTTGGAGACAGACTTTAAGGCATACAGCCGCTAGCATGTCTGCCACCAGGGGATTTCATTTGAAAGTACATTTTAACATTAGTAAATACATCGCTATGAAGGGATTAGATAAAAGATAAATAAAATTGAATTAACATAAAAAGTGGTTAGAGGGAAATTTCATAATTAATGAAAAATATCATTTTAGTTATATAAGTATACAGTGGAGGGTTTATGTAGTTACCATACGTGTGTGGGTTCAAACCCTGCTCCCTGCAATTTGAACCATATCCCAGATAGTGTACATTAGCTTGACATTGATCCCACCTGCATAAAGGTGACATCGGGCCAAAATCAAACCACGTGACATGTTATCCGGGATATTGGCCGAAGTCGACGGTGTTGATAAGATATTATACCAACAGTGACCTGTAGAGAAACCACGCTGGCCCGATACAAGAAAGAATGAATGAATGAATTAATGAATGAATGAAATTCACTTATTTGACCCAAAAAATACAATAATGGTGAATTGGATGACATAAAGGGTCAAGGGACAACCATTTTGTCTCAATTAGGATGCTAGCATGGGAGCCCCTTGTATGTCAATAAGCATAGTGTTAAGTATAAAGAAGTATTTGATGCTGATATCAGATGTATTTATCACCTTATGATCAATCAAATCTAATTTAATTTTCAGTAACCAAACGGTTTCCTGTTGTAAATGCAGAGACTGCAACGTTAATAAATCAATATTTATTCACTGCGATTTGTATACATTATGAATACATGAATTACCCAAAAGCATTTTCCACCCTATCCAGTTTCTTGAAAGTTTGAAATTTCATCATCCTTCAATTTGATTTTCCAACCATTCTTCTTGTTTCACAAAAATTCAAATCTGCCTCCGCTGTTCTGTTTTTGCTTTTTTTTGCTTCTCTGTTGTTTTAAATATTCCTTGTTGTTTTTCTCGAAAAACTAAATATGTCGTGCAATGATTTGCACGGTTTTGATATAAATTTCCTCCATTTTTTTAATGTGTTTTATTATTGGTTATGAGTGGCTTGCAAAAATGGGCAGAAATCTTACTGTTGTATCAACTTTCTTATGAATAAAAACACGTGCAATGTAGCTGTACCAACCTCAAAGTCTCCTATCTTGGTAAGTAACTTTGAGTTAATTGTTGCAAATAATGGTCTTTAATCAACTGGAAATTTGGAATTGAGCTTTCTAATATTTTAGTCACTCTAAACAAAAGGTTGTCAAAATGACTAAAGGGTGGTCATATTCGGCACCCAATTACTAACAATAGTCATTCTGACTAGCTCAGAGTGCCATACCTAATGTGTATGACTTGCTCTAGTCATTTTGACGGCTGTTTTTTAGAGTGGTTCACTTTGCTCTGCCCAATGTATGGCAAAATCTGACCGAAAGTCTTTGTCATTTGGAGTCCTAAAGTAGAAGAAGCCTTAAGTCATCTCCTCCTCCTCCTCTTCCTCCTCATCTTCCTCCTTCTCCTCAAGCTCCAGAGGAACAAGCTGTTTTCTGGGATCAGTGGCATTAGACAAATTCAATTTTAAGAAAAAAAGCAAAATCTAATCGTGGTCTGCAGTCTGTCTGCGGAACTTGGTCATTAGAGCTAGGACGTGGGTAAGGAGCATTATTCAGCTACTGTAATGATTCCTTTGATGACATTTGACTTTAAGGAGTTTGGAAAAAGTTTTTTTTTTCTCTTGTCATTTTATTTCCTGTTTTAAGTGTCCCAGCCATCTGACGTTCTTAACGCGTGTTTGAATGGGCGAAAATAGAGGTAGAAGAAAAGTGCTGATGTTAGCTATATATATATGTGTATATATATATTCTTCCGGAAGTGGTGTTGACATGTCATTACATCAGTCGTGTGTGTACAGTAAACTGGTTGACGAGCAGCTGGGTGGCACCAATACCACACTGGCCAGCTCTGCTGAAGGTCCCTGGTTCTATTCCAGCTTAGGCACTCTTCATGAGCTATACTACATCTCAGCTGGATGAGACGCTAAAAGGAGGTGCCTTGTACTTGGTGCCTATGCTGAGGCAAATAAAAGACCCCACTAATAGGGTAAGTGTGTGGCATGGTATGACCTCCAAACCTTTCATCTCATGATTATGTCTGCCTCTGGCAGTTGGTCATATAAGCTGAGTCAAACCCAAAAAAGTGTGAAATTACCTAACATGGTGGTGGTTTTTAGGCAGGATTGTTCTCTTGTTATCTATCTTCTTTTTTTTTCTTTTTTTTTCTTTTTTTTTCTTTTTTTTTCTTTTTTTTTCTTTTTTTTTTGATGCTTTATTCAGTCTTTTGCTCAACACACTGCACAACGTTGCCACTTCGACCAGGCTAACTTAATAACCATAAACAGCCAAAGGTAATTTGCAGGTAAATGGTGTTTATTGCAGCAAGATATGCACATCCTGCCTGTTTTCAGGCAATAAAGGCTCCTGTTTAGCCTGTTTTATGATTCTATTTGGAGTCTTAATCTCAGACAAATGCTGCAGTTCTGTCCACTAAATATACATGTATCAGGCATTCATGGACAGCCTAGAGATAAAATCAAATTACATTGTAAATTTCAGCACAGCATCAATATTGAATCAACAGCAGGATGAGTTATGGCATTGTGGCTAAAAATAGCCAGTTGTCACCAATGTATGCAAAGTGGAATTGGAACATGGTGTTAAATGGGACTGAATTATGGAGCAATAGTAGTGGTTGTAGTGTAAATTATGTTTTTGAATTCTCTCTTTTTCCACATATGCTGAAACACATTGGCCACTGGTAAGCTTGCAAAAGCTGTGCATCTCATTTCACATTTATAAAGATAAACAGCAACGGGGTATATATTACATTTAAAGACGTTTTATTGGATGAGGTTGCAAAAGTTTGCAGTGTGTGTGTGTGTGTGTGTGATTAAGGCTTTACGTCCTGTATTTCTGCACCAGTTGGGCTAATTAGGACAGGCAGGGACCATGGCAATGAGACGAAGGATGAAACAGCCATCCAACTTAGGCGCTTAAGTTTGCAGTAAGGACTAGTAAAGTATGAAAGATCTATATCAGCATAACTGAAGTGCGCATTGTGCAGAGCCCTGTGTTGGCCACTGGAGTTGGAGGTATTCACCCACAGTGTTACCACCCATGCCACAAGAAGGCCCAGGACTTTCGAGTGAGAATTGGTGAATATATTTCAAATCTGAATTGATATTTCCTGTTGATATTGCAGTGAATTAGACACATAACGCAGTAGTCCATATACATTGCAGTACAGCATAATTTTATTTCTTAAAAGAATTGTTGGTATTTATAGATGGCACATGATAAGACAAAAAATATCACAATTTGTATCTCTAGAAGGAGCATGAAACATCACATTCAGAGTAGTATAAAAAATATAGTAACTCAACTACGTGCAGGACTAATTAATGCACAAAAGTCTAATCTAATATCAACTAAGCAAAAAAAATGAAGTCGACTAAATTTGTCAAGTTTAAAATCACACATATTATATATTCAATAATCATCTTATATGGAGGTATACGTTTAATATAGTCATGAAATATGCAGTACTTGAAGTAATTTGGTTCATAACACATATTTTATAACAATAACATTTGGGCTAACATAAATACAGTAACTGAGAGATATCTTGAGCCATAACTGATACAAGGTTAAACATAACACAAAAGTAACAGAATTTAAGAAACCACAATAATTACTTGATAACATTTTTTCCTGAAAAGGAAATGCAAACAATTCCAAATATATTAGTTTTGGTAATAGTATAGTATGGTATAATACTGGTAATAACACACACACGTATATGTATATATCTAAAAATGGTCAACATGTCATTCAATAAATGTTAAAAGTTATAATAGCTACATGCATTATTGAATGTCATATAACAAGCTTTCCACCTTTTGTATTTAGATTGTTCAACATACAGCAAAAGTGAGCACATTCCAACTCATTGTCGACAAAATGTTTAGTAATTTTGCAATCTTCTTTCATTTGTAATATTTTTTTAATATGTAGATTGATTAGCTTTAAAAAATGTCAACTTTTAGTGGCCATGAACCCAGTTGTTTAATCAAACTGAAAGAAGTTATTATTACTAAACATATTGGCAGTCTTTCTGAGGATTGTACTCGCTTTTGTTGGAAGCTGAAAATAGAAAACTGTAAGAAGTTAACGCGAACTAAAATATTGGTTAAAATGACTCTTTCTTCATACCATGTCATAAGGAATGTTGTTCATGTAATAAGGAATGTTAGGTACCCTGGCTAATTGCAGGAGGATCAGCCATGCTTTTCTTCTGAGCCCATGTGAAATATAATGATACAAAGTATACATAAAGTTTACAAGTCAGAAAAAAGAAACAGTTCGATAATACAAGAGTTGTAACACTATGACTAGTAACCGCTAAGTCTAGATACAAAATCAAAAGAGTCCTATCTAAATAGCTGTCTTTGGACGAGGAGCCTATTATATAATATAGTCATACATTACGTAACAGACCATATCAGTGAACTATAGACTGGAGGGTCATGTCATAGTAATGCGAGGGTAAGACACACTAACCCTGGTCAGCACACAAACACCCCTCTATCATGCAAATCACCTCCCCAGATAGCACCCTTTCACTCACACACTCACCCCAAGCCCTCACACACTCACTCCAAGTCCTCACACACTCACTCCAAGCCCTCGCACCCTCACTCCAAGCCCTCACACACTCACTCCAAGCCTCACCACTCATCTCCAACCTCACACAATTTTTCGCACCAAACTCACGACTCGCTTAACCTTTCCTATACATTTTTACACACCCCGCCATTATCGGCGGTTTGCAGGTACCAGTGTTTTTAGTAACAAGTTTCGTAAAATAGATGCAACTATAACATATCAACAACAATATATATATATTTATATACCATCTCCATGGTAATAAGCGGAGTTTCTATTACCCCGCCGTTGTGTGAAGATATCCTTGCAATATATACACATGAACGCCATAAAATATATATATATGTATATGTATAATTTATATATATTTTATATTATGATACAATCTTATGTTAAACGTAACATACAATTTGGTTATCATATTCAGACAGAATTACCTATAATATATTTGCAAGCCTGTCTATAGACAGTTAACTATGTACACATGGAATGGCAGGGTTCACACCATACATTTAACATTATGCACATGTACCGCAAGAGGAGCTCTTTTTTGGCTCCATTGATTCGCTTTACGTTCTCTCTACATCAGCACATTTTGTCGCGCACGCTTTCTGCCAGTGTCACGACACGAAAACAATATCGATCTTACCCCTGTCCCTTTACACCTAGCATTCAATCACAAAGGTTGATTGCCCCAAGAAGATATAATGCCCATCGGCTTCTCATCGACACCATAACCTAATGGGAAAGAGTTATGTTTGACCCAAACCAAACTCCTAATCATATTTCTCAAGTTCTCTACGCATGAATTTATTTTAATGGGAAAATCTCATTATGTGTTATTTTATTAGTGAGCAGCCCCTGGAAAATGCTGCATTGCGGTGCAAGACAAGACACCGAGGAGCATTTGGAATCTTCGCATGATAACAAAAAGGATTGCACAGGATTCAAATGACAGACCAACGTGCATTTCATCCAACTGCAGGCCACTGCAGCCCTATGGAAGGGTCAGTGGTGTTAACCTCAGCGTCCATAATGCATCCATGCAGAAACAAAAGCCAGTGAATCACATCTAGCATATGCTACCAGACAGACATTGCTCTGCATCATGAATTGTCCCCTCCTTATTGCTTCTCACGATGTTAATCTGCATTTTTGTCCCATTGGATGACTAGCTCGTCCCTCCTACTACTTCCGGTGCCCCACTCTGATATCGAGTAAACTCAAGACATCGTGTAATCTGCAAGACATGACAAAGAACCGAAGACTTGTTCCCTAATGGGTAGACACATTCAGGCTCCTATAATTGCCCTCCTATCTGGGCAGAGGAAGCACATGGCCTTGCTTGTTTGATCTCTCTTCCCTCCATTATGAATAGGATAAAATCCTGTCACAGCGGCTGGTGGGGCAGATTTATATATCTTCAAGCTGTTTTATATTCCTCATGCATACAAGATGACCTCCATGTTTCCATATGCACAGAGGGCTAGCCCAGCAGACTGAATCACCTTCATTGGCTTTGAGGGGGCATTCTAGATCCAGTCTGTCAACACCTTCAGCTATTTCCGGATCATTGGTTGGTTAAGCATTCAGCCAGGCACATCCTGTGGCCTTCCCTTCTACTATGCCTGACACATCTCGTAGCTGTTACTGGACCTACTGCACCTCTTGTGTAGCTGAGCCCAAGTCTTGGGGTTTTAAAGAACAGGCCCTTTGGTGGCTGGGGTAGCTGCCATCTTTCAGTGCCACTTGTTCAAATCTTTGGTTCCCTTTGGTGTCCTATGACCCTATCTTTACATGTCAGGACACCACTCATTTATTTATGTACACGTCATGGCTTCCGGTTCTTTGTTTAAAACGCATCTTTTTCATATAATACATTATTTACCTATATATACGTATATACATTCAATACTTTTTTTTGTCAATTTCATAATGCTGGGGAAAAAGCTTGAAAATACAATAGAAGTGGGTCCTACACATGACAGATTGGTCTCGCATATCTGATGCATTTTGCTGGGGTTTACCTAACTGCAATTTCTGATGACAATCAAAGAAAAAAAGACTGCATCAAAGCAACGTTGGGAAGGGATCAAGATTCCTGAAGCCTGAACCATGAAAGGGTCTTCACATGTCCGCGTCTAAGTCCATCATGTTCTCAGTTGGTTACTGCCCGTTTCTTACGTCGCTTGAGGTACTCGCGTACTACCTGACACTTGCATCCAGACGCGATACGGATGTAGTCAAGTCCAAAGGACTCCCGGTAGTTTCCATAGGTTCGACCTATTGCGTAGACATAAGAATACTGCTGTATGCATCGTGTGGCATAGGAGATACGCGGGTCGATGTATTGGCATTGTCTGTTCTTAAATGCAGGATGGCATAAAGTTTCATAGAACGTTTGTGTATTATTGGGTGTACGGAAAAGTTCCAGGACAACACCTTGCCTGTTGATGCCCGTGTGACGTCGAATCATTTCTGTGACTGTTGGGCAGCACTCCAGTGCAGGATCTGAATGGAAAAGTCGGTGCTCTCGAAGATCTAAGTTCGTGCGCACTGTTCTTCGAAAATATGACCTGCAATAAACAAGGAAAAAGACATATGTTAAACCGGGTAATTTTCAAACCTGTTACCTCTTGTTGGCAGTGACAATTCTATCTGGAAACACTGAATTTTTTAGTTCATCACCAAGCCGCAAGATGTCTCATGCAGCTCTTAAATAGCTATATATATATATGGTAAGTAATTATGCATGAGATATCCGCAAAAAAAAGTTGTTTCAAACATTTTTGTTCACTCGAACTGTCCTACCATAAAGGTGCTTAAAATACAAACGGAAATAAGTGATGCAGTATGCACAAGCACAATATGTACATCAATAAAAGAAACCAGCTTTAAGACTATGCTGTACACTGCATCGACAAACTTGAGAAATTGAGCAGCTGAGCAGCTGGATTAATAGCTGTTTTTACTGAGAAGTTCAAAGTTTCACAGAAAAAATTGCACACACAAAGATTGTGATACCCCCTTTGCTGATACCCCCTTCTTATGCAAAGGGTGTTTTGCAGGTAAAGATTTGATTGTGGTCCATTATTTATAAGTGAGAGGTGTGGGTGTAGGGGCTCATTCATCTTCATCAGTCACCAACTGTCTCTGACATAAAGGGGTTTGGGTAAGCCAGGTTAAACGAAGCAAGAACTTTCTAACCCAATATGACACACTACCATCCTCCAAGAAACTAATAACCTCTATAGAAACGATGCATTGAAGATGCTTTTATGTTTTTTATAACTCACTAATTTCCTATCTCGCTTTCAAAATAATCCTTTACTTCCTGCAATTACTTAATTACCAAAAATGTTTTGCTATGTTTTATCTGATCATGCACAATGATATGTGTTAGATCTGTTGTTGTGGCCTCCACATAGGATTTGATTTCACCATTCAACAACACACGAGCCTTCTGCTCCTCATACATCATTTCCGATTACTTCATCACACAGATTCCCTGAGCATTTGGCAGAAACTGTTGTGTTCAATTCAATTAATGGACACTCCTTCTCGAGATAACATAAGGAGAATCCTTTCCTGAGAAGCTATGCAGAGTATGATAATGAGATGAAATTACACTCCTTTACCATTCGAAGCTGTTGCATAAAGATAGAAACACACGAGACGGTAAGAAGATTTGGAGAAAATTCTATCATGACACATTTCGTAGTTTTGCTATATATAGCAATCTCTAGTTAATTAACTTGAATGACATCTAGTTCAAAAGTGTTTAAATCACCTATTTATTTTAGAAAACGATTCTTAGTCAAGGAAATACAAGTTAGGGATGGTGAAAAAGAGTGTCCTTGAGACAGGTATCCACACTGACAAAGCAATCAGCAGGACATAATGGGGTGTATGGGGGAGTGTGTGATGTTATGATAGGCAGGAACTGGCAGTCATCGTGCCCTATTGAATTAGATATCTTAAGAGACAAACAGATGCACAGCAGGGGCTGATGACACACTTTGTCCAGGAGGCAGGCAAGAGTAGTAGTAATGGACAGGTCCAGAGGGTCAGGCTGGTGTAGTGCCCATCCACGTCATCTGGTGAGTCATTGTTGCAACAGCAGCGGCAGAAGCAGTAACAGCAGCAATAAGAAGAGCTTTGATCTTAGCCCCACATCATCAGCGTCCCACAATTATCACACATCTCTCTTTAGTGCACATGCAAAAGCCAGCCACTTCAAGAACCATCCATTGCCAATCTACATCTATCTGTCAAAACCAGGCGCTGGAAGCCATTCATCGCGAAGTGCGAAAAACAACCGAGTGCCTTTTTCCCACTAGATCGCTTCTAAAATTAGGCACCAGTCACACAAGACGAGCGATTTCTGGCAGACAATGCTTTCCTGGCAAAAAAGAACAGCACCCAGGGTAAAATGAGAGGAAACAGACGATGGAATAAACACTTGATTAGCTTTTTAGCTGTTTCGGCTTCTTCAGTGCACTAGAAAAAGATATTGGGCAAATAGGCCTGATGGAAAGCGTATGGCTGACAGACGTGCCTATTTTACAGGAATTACAAAGCCCATAGCATCTTGAAAGAGGACATTTTTGAAAGCTGTCACAAAGTTAACCTCTCCTAATATGACACAGATCGCCTTGGAGGGAAGGATTAGGCAAAGATAAAAGATAAGAAAGCATAGAACATCACCAAATCAGCTTGAGTAGGCTGCATTTCATGTGAATCTGTCGAGATGGACAACAGCGAAAGCGGCGTGTTGCGAAAAGCCTTAGCATGCAGGGAGGTGACATGAGCCTTGGCTGCAAGACCAAGTAAGAGGTCAGGCTGCTGTCAAGGTGCAAGGGAAAGGCAAAGAAGATGCATCCAGGCACTTAAAATGGGTGATAGCCAAAGCAGAAAGGCTGGGAAATAGCCCTTGGCAGGTCTGTGCTGTCTCCGGACTGCATTGATCTCGCGGCTCTCAGGCCAGTGGATGGGTCACAGTGGCTGACCTAAGGCAGTGACCAGGCTCCAGACACTTCAGGATTAGCCAATAGCTTAGAGGAACGTTTTGTTTAGGAAATTGCCAGTGATGTCACGGGTGTCTAAAGTGCCTTTGTTGGTGGAAGATAGATGACAGAGGAAATAAAGGACAGGGCAAAGACAATTTCAACGACTCAACTGCCAATATTAAGTAAGGAAAGTCGAAAAGGCAAAAAAAAAACATCTGAAATAAGTAGAAAAATAGCAGACTAATACATTACAAGTACACTTGGGCTACCTTTTTGGTTTTTCTTGTCTTACAGAACAAGTCAAAAGAAAAAAACTTATCAAAAAGGAGACAAAAAAAAGAGTCCAAGAGATGCTGATTCTGCTACTCCTATCCAAATATGAAAAATCAAAGAATCCAACAAAAACATTTAAGTTAACTTGAAAACAAAAAGTATGCACTTAAAAGCACACCACTACGCCAGTGCTTGCAACTTTCAATAGTTTTTTGAAGGGGAGTGTCAGTGTTATTGCTGTGAGACAAAACATGACAGGTCCTGCATACAGGGGGCATCTGAAGGTCAGAGCAGTGTCAAGAGAATATTGTCAGCAAAGGGCAGCGAAGACGGACACTTGTGCTGCAAAGGAGTATTGTATTCAGCAGGCAAGCGTCCAGCAAGGCTTGCAAATCTTCAGAGCTGTGCAGCAGGCCCCCAATCGATTTGTCCATTATGAGTGGGACACTGGATATCCCTGCAAATCAGGCCTTTCTGGACGGGAAATTTCATTTTCACAATCCTGCACAGAGACCGTGCAAGAGGAGGTTCTTGCTTCTAAATATACCTCCATTAAGTAGCGCTCGGCCGTTTTGGCAAAGGGGGTGGGCCACCCCGGGATCGTCCGCCCCCGCACATTTGCCCGGCACAATCTCATAACCTTCTGGCGGGCTGTGGCCCCAACACGCACCGTCCCTCCCGTCAAATTCGGTTAAGAATAGTTAAGTGTCTTTCCGCCGGGCGAGGCGTGCTGAGCATTGCCTAGCGCTTCTCTCTCCTCTTACTCGCCTTTCCCTTCGGAGATTTTTCATGCCCCAAACCACTGCCTTCACATGCAACCTGCACCAAAACTCGCTCATGTTATAAACACAGCCATATAACAAGCATAGTCCAGTAATGCAGCCACAGATTTAGAACATTTATTGCCCTCTTTATTGCGGCCGATTAGCATTACTAGCCGATGGAACCCCACTTGTCCGTTGTGGGCAAACCACTGCTCCCGCAATTACCCTAATCATCAAAGCCTGGTGACATTGAAAATCCAATTTACGACTAAAATCGCGCATTCTCCTGACTGGCCATGCTAAGCCAAATGTTTGACCATTACATTCAGCATTAAACATGTTGCTATTTTTAGGAATGCTCCCAATATAACCAGTACAGATTTGATTGGGCTGCATGCAAGGCCAGTGAATGAAAAATGGAGCCCAGTTTTTTCAGTGTGGGTGGAGTGGATTCGCCACTACTACTCAAGTAGCTACTGTGAATATTCAAGACTGAAAAGATTAACTTTCTTGTTTGTCTTTTTCTAGATGCCGTACATCATAGACTCGAAAATCCTGGCGACAGCTAAATCTCTCCACGCCTTCAAGCTCAGTGGAAAATCTCTGGAGAGCCAGAAGTTGAAACCCAAACATGTCAAATTACTTTTCAAAACTGCAATTCTTGAAAGCAACCTTATCGCTTGTTCATCATCTCAAAACATCAAAGAGAGGAGTTGTTTACGTTTGACAAAGTTTATGTGATGTTTCTTTGAAGTACCTGTTCATGAAATGTGGTATAGCTGTTTTGTTACATGTTACTGCCACCTACTTAACAGATTTTGGGACAGATCTAAGAATTATTATGAATATATCAGCTATAGTTGTCAAAGCTTTGGCTATATTGTTTTGAGTACTTTTAATCCCAGTGTTTATCCCAATTTAACAACTAATTTGGAATGTTTGGTGGTCAAGTGTGTGTGATTTCTGCTCAGTTTCTGAGGCAAATTTAAAACCCCGTGATGTGTAAGTGATGTCAGCACCAAGCCTTATCATCTCATCATCGCCTCTGCCTCTCAGACTGTACCTTGTTGGTAGAATTGATGTGAAAATTTTTCCTGTCTTCTTCTACTAAAAACTGCATTGATGAGTCAGATTCACACTCCTATATGTTTTACTATAGCTGGTCTATCCAGCAAGAAGTGGAACATACATGTACATTATTATGTACATCAATGAATAATTTGCCTTGAAAAGTGAAGTTTATTTAATTGAAACCCAATGACCAAGAATGTAATTCATTCAATGTATAGTATTTGCTGACTGACAAAAAAAAAGAAAAAGAAAAAAGAAGAAAAAAAGCCTAAACTTTAATACGAAATATAGGTCCATGTATCACCAACAAGTGAACAGAAATAATGAGCTGATTAAGACATAGGCTAGCACTGAGACAACTGAAAACAACACATTTTGTGATCTTTGTAATCAGTCTGCATTTCAGGCTCCACTGTTTTTGTCTTCATGGAAGAAGATGCAGCTGTTTACAACTTGAGATCATGTTTAGCATTCCTTCTCACGCCAGTATTACATTTCAACATGTAAACATGCTACAGCATAGAATCAGCTGGGATGATTTCAGATGGTAGTCTGGAATGAGCAAGATACCAATTGAAAGCTGTTTGTGTTCAATGCCAGTCTATCTAAACTCTATGAACCTCATCTCAAGTCTGTTGGATGAAGGGTCTGAAAGAATTCAAGGGGAGGGGTGGAGGGGAGCAAATAATGACATCTTGTATCACTTCATATAAGAAAAATATTATATGATAAAGCCATGGGCCTTATAAAACGATTCAACACCATATTTTACGATATCTGAAGAACTATAATTTTCACTGCCCAGTTAATTAACAAGCAGAGGCAGTGATTGACCTTTCAGCACCGTCTTCGTAATTGGTCAGACTCCTCATGCATTGCACTCACTGTATATGAGCATCTCTTGTTCAGACTGGTTCATTACTTCCAAAACAACTGTGGCTGGAATTATGCGTTATAATATTATGCAGCCAAGAAATAATAATCAAGTTTAACTGATTATATGACCATTACAATATCAAATATATATTTAGTTCACCTCTCAATTAGCTCTGCCGAATTTTGGATATATGTGTTATTGTATGAAATGTAATAGGATAATCACTAACAGGCCAAGGATGAAGATCACAAAAAGATAATGCTTGATTATTCTCATTATGAATTTCATACAAAACAGTCACTATACAGTGGAACTCAACCTTAACACCGCTTAGTAATTGAACTACATTTTAAGTTCTGCCATTGAAATTTACCTCTCAGTTACGACCACCAGGCCACTCACACTATTTTTTTGCCAAATTCTACTTTTTTTTTTCTATGCTTGATTGTGAAAAGATAAGAACGTCAAGAGGAAGTTGAGACAAAATGTGACACTTCCAATTTCGGTCATCGATCAAGATTTTGACTGATGACCTTGGGCAGGACAAAAGAGCCTGGTCTTTTTATTTGAAAAGATGAGAAAATCTTATTAAAATGGAAATAGAAAATACTTGAGATTCATAGTTTCATTTGCATACTGTTCATGCACCATGCAAATCTAGTGAAGTCGTTGCACCTTGTTTTCTTGTTTCTTTCTTTTCAAAGGACTCGTTTTTCATGGAATTTCTGTCCATTTGCTATGACTAAATTATAGAGTAATATAGACCCAGGAAGTATGACAGCTGCAAATGCATACAATATATAGAGAAACCCACCACATGGACTTCTCAATTTCAATGCTAAGGATCTGAAGCTTAGCCAGCTTGTAAGACCAGACACAATGATGATATAAGGCACCATTTTACAAATGGGTGGGGTCTTTTACTTGCCACAGCATAGATACTGAGTAAAAGGCACCTCCAACTTGACGTCTCATGCGATGGACATCCAGCTGGTATGAAGGCCCTGGGTTGATTCCAAGCCCAGGCACTCTTCATGAGCTACAGCACAGCTGGCATGGGATTGGCGGATGCCTTAATCAGTTAATCATTATAAAGGCTTTTATATAGAATCTGAAATACTAATACTATTACTCGATTATACTGTCCAAAGGTGATTAGCATTAACTCAAAATGTTCAAATCCTATCATGAACATATGATCTAATTTTATCAAAAAGGCAAATTGACCTCACTATAAAAAGCCACAAAATAAAAGTATTACCAGTATTATTTGTCATGATTTTGAACCACTGGTAATTACCACAGGTGTCCTTATTGTGTGATTCTGCTGTTTATTGAAATATATGCTAAGTTTACTGCACAAAACTGAGTCTACCATGGCATTGTGTTTTACAAACTCAGCTGGGGATTTATGGATGCAAGTGTAATACGGTTCATTCTTTTGCATGTTTTATGGCCTAGCCTTGGTACATCATGGTTATATGGACTCGCGTATCACATGCATAATATCAGAAAATAATGAAAAAAATAGGCGATAGCATGTTCATATCGACATATACCCAGTGCATCATCCACACTGAAATATATCTCTTAAGATATAGAATTAACTGTGACATGGTGCAGAGTCAGTAGACTCCAAAATATCAATACACACCTAAATAAAATAGATTGTGTCCTTGTACCAATAATAACGTTGTTTACAAGACAACTAGATTATAGAACAACGGAAATAAATTCAAGCATATTTGTCTCGATTCTGAAGGGTTTCTTAAAAGATACATTGCAGCTGGTTTGAAATGAAAGCAAAAACTGTTTTCAGAAAGTTTTTACAAAGACGACACTGTAGATAACCCGTTTTTGGCACAGAAGAAATTCCAGCAAATTTGCAATTTACAGCAACATAAAAACTAGCTTATGGTTTAAATAACCAATCAAATAGAGTTGCAATAATTTTAGTCGATTAAACTAATTTACAAATGGAACTTTTTTCAGTGCTTGCTACAGGCAAGGAGTCTCTGCACAGCCAAGCTTTCGTCTGTAGGAATGCCTTCTCAGAGTTCTAGGCCCTAGGCCTTAGGGAATTCTGGAAGATTTTCACAGATCACACAACAGCCGGTGAGTTGAATGTCTCGCTGAAGTACAGCGAAACTCCAACTTCAGGCAATTCCAGTATAGAGACCCATCTTTTAAAACCATTGACGTTTGAGCTGTAATTTCCCCATAATAAATCAACTTCCAATATAGATCACTGTACCTTCAGACATAAAATCTGCTGCAACTATTTATAGCGTGACTGCGCACCCATCATGGAGTGAGTCTTTGGCATGGTGGGCCAACACTAGCTTTCTATACACGAGGTCCTGGGATCAATTCCCAGGTGAGGAACTCCCCTTTGCAGATAATACACAGACCTGTACATGGCCAATTGCGCATGGTTTTTGCCTCGTTATAATTAGCTAAAAACCATGCATTTCCCATGCATTTATCCTTCTCATGGAAATCGCACGTGGCACATTTAGCCATGTACGATATGAAATTTGCAAATCTTGTCCCATGCATATACTGTATTTTCTGAACCCATGGATAACAAATTGCCAAAAAAAAGGTTTTGATAATAGAATCGACGCATTGTCAATACTGCCATTTTGTCATTAAATTCTGCATCAATTATAAATAGCAAGCTTTAGCATCAGTTTTAGATCGCAACAGCTGCATATTTGCAAACTCACAGGCGCTTTTTTCTTCAAAAATATTGTCGCTCGGTGCATTATGTCAATTTATTGCTGTATGCCACAAGTGGTTAATCTATAAAAGAAATCTTGACTGACAAAAAAGGACAAGAAAAAAAAGATCCCAAAAATATATTTAAAAAAGGTTCCTTTTAACCTTGAGTTGCAAACTTTTTCAAGGCGGGTGTGTCTTTACAGTCCAGTGAACTCATTAAAGTTTGCCTTGTGGCTGGAGCCAAAATTAGCCTTTAGGAGCCACTGCCAATTTGAGTTGAGGAGAAACACAATAAGCCCGAAAGAGCTTGACACACTTTTGTCTGTTTACTAACGTCATCAATCCAAAATGTGAGCTTCTGATGATCTATTCATGGATCAGCTAGCTGGTTTGTGCTTTAAATACCCACAAGTTTACTTTAGCAACACAGGAACAGCCTATTGTACTGCTAACTGCCGCTGCAGCAGTATAACTACAGTAATATCCAGGCACAGAGACCACCATGAAGGCAATATTGAGGTGGTCCAAATGTAGGATTCTACTGTACAGTGAGCCTAGCAATTAGACCACAATAATTGCTAAATTAAAGGTCCTAATAATAGTGGTCATAATTGCCCATGTAAAATGCAGGAACACTAATAGAGGACTTCTACAATACTCTCATTTGATGCTATGGGGTTTTTTGGCTGTTCTTTTTTTTCTTCTTTTTTTTTGGGAGGGGGGGGGGGGGGGTTGCCATTTTTCAAAAGGAAATACTTGACCGCTGTAATTCTGGGGTTTGCACTGGGACAATCACCTCAAAATTTTATATAAATATCATTACCCTGACTTTATGTTAATGCAACAGAACCTCGACATTAAGACCTAATGATGTGTACACTGTGGTGAAAAAGTATAATATATTTATAGCAGGTATAAAGGGTCCAATCTAAGAGGTTGACCTAGCCAATGTTCCTACTCTGAAGTATCTATTTAAACCAGTATACAAAGTTTCAAGAAAAGCTTAATCAATGGGTCTTGCTGTATTTTTAATTTACTTACTGGATCACCTGACCTTCAGGCATTGCCAGAGAATGTCACCAAAAAGTCTAGTCAGGTCTAGGGGCCATGTTCTGCCTCATGAAGTGGAATTGTTTGGCATTAACTACCCTTTTTATAGTGTCTCCCAGATATTGATCTGACATGGCTATGACGTCATAGAGTGTAGCATCACTTCCCAGGCCATTCTTAAAGAATAGAGTTGATTACATCCACACACTGGCCAACTATGCCACTAAGTACGTGTACATAGCAGCTTCCAGGTTTGTGCTACACCCCTGGACAAAAATAAAGTAGAATATTGTCATTAAAAATATCTATTTTCGGTGTGAAGTGAAATACAATGAAAAGAATGTTGTTTATTTCCTTCTTGATTTGATGGGTTTTATGTGAAGCTTAATCCGTTTATATACCACTGCAAGAGGCAGACGTACTGATGAGATGATAATGCCTGGAGTCCACACTGTGCTACACATATACCCTAACAGGGGGGGGGGGACTCTTTAGCTTTCCTCTGCATAGGCCACTTTACCATTTAGACCATTTTAAGCCTTCCATGTGGCCATACTATGTACAGCATTTTCACTGCATGAACAATCCAAAACTGTCCAGTCCGCATCAACAGACAGGATTACTTTTTTTGTTTGGATAAAAGCAGCGCTTCAAGGACAACTCATACAAATTAGCTCCCTGAGGGAGAACCTTCCACTAGAAATACCCTGCTCACCCAAGAGATGTCGCTAATGACCTACCTAGCAAATCTGCACTCTGTAGAAGTCACCAAACATTACTCGACATAAGTGAGGGTGGGGGCCGTGGGGGCCTAGCTCATTGGTAGCGCGCTGGGCTTCCAACCACTGGGTCCCGGGTTCAATTCCCGGTCGAGCCCATGTTGGATGGCTGTTTCATCCTTCCTCTCATTGCCACGGTCCCCGGCTACCTGTCCTAATTAGTCCATCAGGTGTAGAAATACAGGATGTAAAGCCCTAATCCACCACCACCACTCTACATAAGTGCTCATTGGCTTCACCTGAGTTTTAGACAGTTGCCATTTATTGCACTGAATGAATGCATAGGGTGCTGGAAATACGTTTTGGCACACTAGATACAATTTGTATAAATAATTTGCTTATAAAATAACGGATCAGTCTTAACATCAGACGCTCTCATCTTGCGATGTCCGTTAGCACTGAGCATCTGAGGGATATGAAGCCTCGGAGCAATGTGAAAGTAGGCCTATCACTACCCACGTTAAATTTAACTAAGCAAATTTAATGCCATCTTCCCTGTAAGACCTGTAACGCGGGACCAGGAGGGGGTCCCACTCTGCACATACATAACAGAACCCATGACATAAAACATCTCCCACATGCAAACCAATTGAGAACAGACTGTACGCCACGGAAGCATACAGAACATGCAAGGACAGGATGAACACTATAATGGCTCTACTCAAAATGTTGGAAGTTTTCTCTGGCTTGAGTGGTGCGGAAGTGGTCCCACCATATGTCCAGAACAGCCAGGACCTCAATATTAAGCTTACTAAAAAACCCTGCCCCCTCACTGTGTACATAGTCATCCCTGAATCATTATCTTGTTAATTGTTAAGAGAAGATCACCATTTTTGGAGTCAAATGTATTCTTGCACTGTTGTACTCTACATATCAATTAAGGCTAATAAATATGCACCAAATGTTTAATGGCGAGGTATATGTTTGGTAAAAGTTTGTTACACTATATTAACTAACTAATAAGCAATTTGACAATACAGTTAGTTTCATAAAAAACGGTTGACTATAGACGGCTGTAGCGACCTATACCGGGCTGTGATCTAAATATGCTAATTCCAGCTACTTCTGTCCACTTCTATAACTAATAGTCGGCTAGCAGTTATCACCAGAAAACTGTAAGCATTGGCAAATGTAAGACATTAATGTAATATAGCATAAATATGTACTTTTAGATCCGGTTTTGAATAGCCAGCAATTAAAGCTTAGGCTAGGCTCAATTTGACGGGCCGTTTTTTATGAAACTAACTGTGTACACCAGCACATACAAACAACATCACATTAATTCCATAAGTGCTTGTTTAGAATCTTCTTATGAGCAGGTATTCAGAAGTGATTAAGTGAGGATAATGCTTCTGTTATTCCGGACAGTCGTGGTTATTCTTTTCTCTGTTTTTCCTTGTGGATTCTTCTCATGGGTTATTCCTGCTGGAACTGGAATTTTCCTGCATGAATTCCCTCGTTATGTGTATAGACTCCACAGGAATTCCTACAGGAAAACATCAATTCCGTCAGGAAATGAAGATCTGGCCGAGTTGAATGGGCGATCCGGTGGTCCCCCGTCTTGAGCTTGCAGTTTGCATGAATGTCGCATGAATGTTGCATGGATGTTCCACGAGGCTTGCAATAAACTGCCATTCAGTTGGCTTCTAAATGAAGGCTTGAGGTAATCAGACTGCCAACCGAAGCTCACTTTGACAAACTGACACATCAAAACGCACTAAACAGTAGTAATAAAGAAGCCATGGTGACACAAAATCAAGACATTCGCAGTAAACATCAACTCATCCAAAGCACTAACTCATCATCTCGTGTGAAGGATTATAACATTCCTGATGAGAAAAAATCTCAGACGTATGGCTCAGAAGGGAGGGGATAAAAACATCATCCACATCAAAACAAGTTCCCGACACAGCACTGTCAAGACACTGTCACAGAAATGCCAGTGTAGCCAGTGCACCACAGTGATACCTTACTATTAAGACCACCTTTGGTACAACACTCATGGGCCCAACCCCTGCTCCCTGCATTATCCCATCGCACGAGTGACATTATCATCAATTCATTCTTCATTGGAATATGGATAGCTTCTTTTTTTTCTTTTCTTTTTTTTTGTGGATTCCTGTGCAGAGGAAGGAGTTGTACAAGTTTCAATAAGCCAATACCACTGACAAGTTTGGTCGTTTTTTTAAATGTCGGATCAATTTCGAGCCGATAAACATGATAAAGCATGTTGGGTATGTTATAGAGACTTTAAATTTCAGAGCAAAATTTACAGTCCTAATAGTGAGTCAATCATTATGGCGAGAATACATCGGTGATAAGAATGCAGCGAATCCAAAATGTAGTGGTCTTAATTGTAAAGTGGTCTCATTAGTGAGGTGGCCTTCAAAGACAGTTACACCATAGACACAGAAACATTTGAAAACTATTACAATGTACAACATAAACACCGTTGAAATACTGACCATCATCCAAGGATAGATAAAAGTATTGCACTGAAATTGTCATAAGTAGCACACCAAATGTGTCGTATCCTGCATTTTGGTAGAACGTCTCCAAAGCGCGAAAGACAACAGTAAAATTGAAACGCCAGCATATGCTGCAGAAGGCTATTTCGCATGCAATGGAGTCCTTGCAGATTAAGCTCAATTTTGGTCGACTTTTTGCTACTAATTTTGAACAGCAAGGGGCCAATTAGCCCCAGCAGATGCTGGGTGAATCCTAAGACCCAACCCAGTGCTGTAGCTTGTTAGGTTGTGCATTTGCCTGGTCTCAATTGGCAGGCACCTCAATTAGCTGGCCCAAGTGGCTAGTAGACTGGGCAATAAGAAGAATGCAGTAGAGGTCTATGCCTGACATTGATTGCCTTGCTCGGACCTTCCTTGTGTACGGCAGCTCTTGTGTTGGGAACACTGTCAGGTCTACTAGTGGCTATTTTACGAGTCACCTGGGACTAGAGGGCTTGTTCACTAACTGACAGTTGTATGAAGGCAAATATGTGTTACAACACTGGGGTCGGTTTGTAGCAGCCCAGGTCCTTCCTTTCTCTTTGCAGCTATCGTTCTGAGTTGTCACACACTGACATGTGGACATTTTTCAACACAGACTCCCGATAGATGACATTTTCCAGTCGTCTCAAGGTCTTGTCTCATGTTTTTTCTTGTGGCAACTTGCAGTCTTGCAAAGAAGTTTCAAAAAGACTAAAAACGCGCAAACAAGATACAGTACTAGACAGAGTTTCTGTAACGTCTCTTGCCAGTCCACAAAAAATAAAGCATAAAATCCTGCATAAAACTGATGCACTAAATGGCTAATATATTGTTTCACATAGATGCGTTTGGCAAATACAAATAGTCATCGAGTGAATAAAACATGAAGAAAATATTGGTTCACAACAAAAAATCATTAACTGGCAGACCAACTAATCACCAAGTCAGTATGCTGTACTATTCACAAAGAATGTTCAGCTATGAAATCTACCGGAAGCTGCAACAAGCTATTCTTAATAATGTTACAACGTGATAAGTGTCCATACATCATTTATAGCAGGAGATATCAATAGTCATATCAATTAACTAAAACCCCAAATGTGCACAAACAGTGCTAATAACCACCTAATTACAAATATGGATTACAATCTTACTTATTAAAAAAGCCCTTCAATCGACATATTGGCCTTAGAATTGCCAATTGCAAGTTTGTAGAACATAAATTTTGATGTTTCCCTTAAAGTAGACAACTACAGATAGATTGGGTTGGTTTTGTGGTATAAATATACAAGCAGGGTGGTCAAGTTATCTGGCTCAGTGTCTAAGATTGTACCTAAGATATTAGTTGTACGTTATCTTGGTCATCTTACATATTGTTCATAACCAACTGATAAGGCTTTGTGCCTGAGTGTTGATATTTTTCCCAGCACAGACACGAAGTTGTAGGCACCACCATTTTAACACCCCATGCAAAAGATTTCCACTCAGGATTATGTTCCTGAAGAATGCTGAGACAGAAGATTGAATCCTTTTAGCAAACATTTAAACAAACATTCCTACATGTCAAATTTGGCCAATGTTGGACCGAATATTGCCCTATCTAGCGAACGTTGGGCTAAAGCCAAGGCGGTGGTTCTGAACCTGTAACATTGAGCCAATGTAGCTCAACCATTACTTGGATAATAAAGTGGCAGTTACAGCCAGAAGCATAGAACCATGGTTAAATGCTGGGTGAGTTTATAACTAAGAGCACGCTGGTGTTTGCCTATGACTGGGCAAGTATGACGCTTTGCTGGCGCGGGCAATGCAGCGTGAAGGTGCCATAACTGGGGTCATCTAGCAAATGGGCTGCAATCCTGTGTACAAGGCTAGTGGCTTTTAAGGGGGCGGAGAAAACTTTCAGTTCGACTTGCTGTGTGGTCCCAGCGAAAGAGCCTGAGTACAGGCCGTACCATTTTAGCGTCAACGGCATCAAACGGTACTGGCTAAATGGCACTGGCAAAATAAATTGCTGTTGGTTGCACAGAGAGCACTTTGGCATGGAAAAAATGGCAGCTCTGATTTTGGTCTGGGGGACAGGTGTCAGAGGCTGATGTCAGTGGACACAGCTGACTGCCTCAGAGAGGCACAATTCATCCCCATACTGCTCACATTAACCTCACTCTGTACATCAAAGTGGATTGATCCATCCCTGGTGCTTTTTTTAGCTCTCATTGATTGAATTCTGTTAAGCATGCCTTCCAATCAATGCAGGAAAGAGGTCACAATTCTTCCATTCAAAAGACTCATGTCTTTGAAACTTCTACTGTCAACCCTGCTCTTAACTGATTTGTTATATGCTGCCTCAGTGAATTGAGTCGGTAGGTCGTGGACGTAAGTGCCATAATGAACCTAATCGGGTTCAACATGCTATCAACCGATGCTGGTTGCTGGCACACACGTTTTTCCACAGTGCCTGTTTGTTTCAAACCATTTAGTTCAAACATGTTATGAATTGATTTATGGCCATGTTGTGAGACCTTCCGACAACAGCAAACGATCTTGTCACAATAGTGAAATCTCACCGACAAAGTCTCGCACAGAGTCTCGCACAGTCTCACAGGATGACGATCACGCGTACAAACATCCGGGAAGGATGTGCTCCGCCAATAGACAGGGAGCGGCATCTAGGAGAGCTATATTGGACCGGCTTGGAATTATTCTGTCCCCTAGTGATTGCGTTTTGTCCGCATACCAAACTATCTTGGGCCCTAGCCTTGTGGCAACCACGCTCCCGGCCAAATCGTATTCATTAAGAATTTGATGTCATCTAAATAATCTCATTTGTCTTATCAATCTCTGCGATGACAGAATTCTTACGTGGTTTGGTCATATCCTGCGACCCACTATGCATACGCCCACAAGTGCAACCTACTTATTTTCTGTACAAATCTCTCTTCGGATGTAGTTCCAACAAAAGAAATTCTACCACCGCCTGATGTTGTTGAAAGGCACTCATGGTCCAAATAATATACAGTGTAGCGTTAATAGTGTGGTGGTCTTGAATTGGAGGTAGATTTGTATGGATGAAGTATCCGATGTGGCACACTTTATTCCTACACTGATCTTAATTGTATGTAACAAGTCTATTCCTGTAGGTTTTGTTCTTTAAGTTTTGGATTTATTGGATTTATTTGTAAGTATTCTTTGTAAGTATGTTTGAAATGAATGACTCACCTACGAAATTAATCAATTAACTTTAATTTAATTGTTCAGTGGCTCTGTTGCGAGGTGGAGTAAGACGGCATTACACTGAAAGTATGATGTTGTGGTTCAGACAAAAAATTTTGCAAAGCTATTCCTTGCAAGGCTTAGCGCACTAACTAACACCTGACCTTAATTGACCTCTAACACATGTGGGTGTTACAATGCTTTAAAGTAGAATAGAAGCTTACAACATGTTCTGAATCACCCACTGCGTGACAAAGCATCATCTACGAGCCTGAGTTAAGTATGGTACATTAGGTGTCAAAGGCTACGTTAATCTTATGCCACATTTTAACTGCACAAGACTTTAAAGAGAATATGTGCACACTCAGCAAGTATCCCTGTGATACACCGTGTGTCAGGAGCACCTGCAGGCCACCAGACTGCACCGGAATCATTAAGATGAATGACACTTTGAAACTCTGTGTGCTTTCATCTTGATCAAGGTTACCTGGGGCCCAGCAAGAGCAGGCTTATGCACTGCATGATGCATGGGCGATGTGCCTTCGTGAATCAACATCCAATGTTTATGCAGGTGTTCAATGAATGTTGTCGGAAGGGATTGCCTTAATGCTCTGCCGCTATGACTCTAACCACTCCTTGCACGACCTGAATTTCACCCCGGATGACATTGAATTGATGTAAATAACAATACATGGTCAAGCATTGAAGCTGTCCAGACCACAGTGACTGCATTGGCTACAACTACCAGACAACTTAAGTGGCTGGTAGACATGAATGAGAAATTGCAATGACTAACTACTCCTTATAAAAAAGGAATTGCACTGTGGATGACGCTGTTTTGAAGGCTTGCAAAATAAATAGTCTTGTCAACACTACTGATGTCTTTCCAGTGACCGAAAATGGTGACAAAATAAGTGATTGCAAATACCAATTCCTGTACATTGTCTTATGGTGAAGCATTCAAATTGTCCCGGCTAAAGCCACCGCACTGAATTGGGCCTCCACGCAAGTTGCACCATCTACAGCATTTATAGTGACTAATGACTTAACTGAAGGTTTGCAACTTCTAAAGTTTCCTCAAAACTTCATTCCAAGCATAATTTCGGTGATGAGATCAATACATCATTTAGCATTGAAATATCCCTTCCACACACCTACACAATTTGTGCCAAGTACCTATTCCTTGCATGGGCAGACTTTGATGTGCAAAAATATACACATCGAAGCATTAAAGCTGTCCAGACTACAGCATCTGCACTGGTTACAGCTACTGCACCGACTACACCGGCTGTACTGGCTTCGGCGGCTTATACTGAAAAATCGCAGAAGATACTTCGCTTAACGGAGAGCGTGTGCTTGACGACCCAAGTGTCTGCCCACACCGACATGTATAATGCATCTCTCACTTTGGAGGCAGAATCATTTATGATTGTGAGAAATGGCACCCCGAAGACTGGGAACTATGCAGGCAAACTGTTTTATTGTGCGACCAGGTCTCCTTAGATGCCACGGACTGAGTAATCCGCTCTGTTTTTGGTGTGGGCGGAACTGCAGTGAGCTATGAAACACAGCAGATATCAAGTACATTGGGACCGAATTAAGAGGAAGTAGGGCCTGATATCCTCTGTTATCGTGGGTCAAATATAGCTGCTGTTTTTCCAACAACAATGGCAGGAAATGACAAAACGCTGTACTCTAATGTACAACAGAGCAATATCGTAATGAAGGTCAGGGAATAAATTCCCATCATCTGAATTAATGAACTCACAAACTTTACCTTGAGTGTCAGTGACCTTCCTTACTTTTTATTGGAATAGAGAACAGTGTCCAGATTACATTACGTTTCCTCGAAACAATTTTCTGTGGGATCCACCTGCCATACCATTCATAGAACAGGCTCCCAGCAGTAACCAGGTAGCCGTGTCTAGGGGGCAAAATATGCAAGATATTAGCTGCGATCATTAGCCCAATATGTGCCAGGAATGTAACGGGTATCTGGTAGACAGGAGACAACATGCCAGCGCCACAACATGGTGCACTGGGCCATCCTCTATGCAAATCCGCCTCATCCCTTTGAATGGCATAATGCCTGTCTATTGCAACACAGGCTTTGATCTTGGAACTCACGATTGCAAACCCCGCTCATAAGGGCACTTATTATTATGGCCACTCTCTACTGCCACAATACAGTAATACTGGCATTCTGGAGCCTTGTTTCAAGGCTACATATGCCTCGTTAATAAGACACTTTCTCAATTAAAACCACTAAATATCACAGCCTCACACCACTGCAACAATGGCAATACCACTGGACATCGCATTAAGGCTACCTCAACAGTCTAATCATGTCCATTACATTTCTATGATTAACCTCATGACATGGCAAATTCTCAATGAGTCCAGCAAAATCTGTCCATATAATGTCCACATTTGCTACCTCGTCAGTACGACACTTCGCTGTTAAGGTCACTTTATATCCTGAAACCACGGGTAGCCACAATAAAAGCCATATGTACTTACAATAAAACATGAGGATTGTGCGGCAGATGGGCCAAAAACCTAGGCATTGAGCTATTGTTTGCACCACTCAAATATTATTGCAATATCATACGAATATGCTACCCTGCAAAGTAGCACAAAGTATTTGTACAAAAAGGCAACTTCTCATTGTTGCAAATGACATGACCCTTTGGTGAGAAATGTTTTTGGGTGGGATTTTTTTTATTTGCCTCAGCATAGACACCGAGTACAAGGGACCACCAATTTAACGTCTTATCCGAAAGACATCTGAGATGTTGTTCTGAAAGGAGCTTAAAGGGTACCCAGGCTGAGGAATGGGAATTGAAATTGGGTCTTTCAGAGCTACTGGCATCTTACCACTAGACCAGCCAGCTACTTATACATATTAACAGTGAGAGGAAACACACAATATTACGAATACACTGTATATCATATTTGGACAACATCCTGGACACGCAGAGTTATGTTAAAAATGTAAATGAAGTCTCACTGGGACAGCCAGTATGTCAATGATATTCTTAACTTTGGTTATCTTGCACATCAAAGCTTGATCTTGTTGATCTTAAGTGTGAGGTGGTCTGAAGGCAAATTGTTACCATGTGTAAACGCCTTTAACAGGACTAGCTAACAATGTAGTCTACCTTGCCATCTATAGCTCTACGTTTTTTTACCCTTTCCCTTTATTTATTTTTTTATCTTTTTTGCAAGGTTTCCGGAGTTAGGAAGGAAGTACGGAAAACAAACACCATTATGACGTCACAGGTAGTGTCGTTATTTGTGCCAACGTATGCCCATATTAACCAGGTCTACTGTTACAGTGGGAACTCATTATAAACACCACCTGGGGGACTAGCCCAATGTGTTGGGCTTCCAACTACTGGGTCCCGGGTTCAATTCCCGGTTGAACCTTAGTTCCTAAGTTGGATGGCTGTTTCATCTTATCTCATTGCCATGGTCCCTTCCTGTCCTAATTAGCCCATCAGGTGCAGAAATACAGGATGTAAAGCCCTATTCCAACCTCCCATCACCCTTATTTATAAACACCACCCTTTGTGCAACATTTTACTGGTCTTAAATGGGAAGTGGTCTTAATTGTGGGGTATAAAAAAGAAGAAAACTATATCATGATAGAAGTGCCTTGAAAGAGCTCTCTTTTTTTCAACAAATTTACCCGCAATTCGGTGACTATGTAGTTTGAAGAAGACCTTTTAAACGTAATGGACTGGGATTGGTGTACACTGTTGGCGCCTTTATGTTATATACTGCAGCTACTTGAAGACTTGTTTGCAGTTCTCAGGTTATTGGAAAAGAAAACCAAAGCGAATAAAAAGGTCCATGGAATATTGTCTGCCATAAAACATCATAGGGCTATACCGTTATGTGAAATCGTGACGTCAGCAAGAGAAACCTTATCCCTTCAACCAGACCACAAACCTACAGAAACACTGAGGGTGCAGTGCTCCATCTATTTATACCAACATATCTATGAAATCTGGATACTTGTCGCATGCAGGAGAAGTTTTCTGGTTTTTGTGTTGTCTTTTGAACATCAAATACTCGTGCATCTGATACATATGTTCTGCACGCACGTCTGACGTAGGAGGTGCCTACAGAGCACGTGAACAAACTAGAGATATTCTTCTTTCAACTGTTCAATGCTATAAGATGTTACAGCCGACCTCGTTCATAGAACGGTCAGTCAAAAACAGCTGCAATGGACACTTCTATGGATTCTTATCCTTTGCAGGGACATCATACACAGTATATAGACATACACATATGTAGATAGATATGGAAAGTGCAGCCCTCTAAGGCAAGTTCTTGTCGCTATAAAGGGTTGATTGATGAAATGAGAGAGAGGAGGAGTCCACCCGTGTTACACATTTACCCCATGGGTGGGATCTTTTACCTGCCTCAGCGTAGACACCGAGTACAAGGGACCGCCAATTTAACGTCTCATCAGAACGACATCCAGCTGGGATGTTGCTCATGAAGGGTTTTAACTATCGGCCCATGGAGCCAGTAAAAAGTACTTGGTGCTATACAAATTAATACTTTATGCACAGTAGGAGCTGGAAAGATTCTGCTCATCGTACTGAGTTTAAATATAGGACTAATACAAACCCTCAGTATAACGCCCCCTCGCTTATACGGCCCTGCAATCACAGCTGAGAAGTTGTCACGTCGGTTCAACTATACAGTTGATATGAATATCATTGTAAAGTACTTCAATATAAGGATATTTTGCTATTCAGGCCACTTATGTTAGATATTTGCAATTGCAGATAACTTCTCTCAAACGACGCCCTCGCTACTAAAACGATTTTTGAAATGAATCCAAAGTAATCTTAAATCTCAAACGCCTATTTTTACAATCTCTGAATCTATTTACGCAAGCCTGACCTCGCTGCTGCGGCCATAAATCGTTTTTTGGATAAAATTAGGTACTTTTACAGGGTTCTTTATTAAGGCAAATATACATTGGATAAATATTAGTGGCAATATTCAAGAGGCAACCATTGTAATTCATTTGAAACTGCTGCAGTGTTATCATCGCCAAGTTGCGGTCCAAGACTTAAGCTATTCAACAAATTCTGCGGCTGGTGCTCATTACTAAGTACAATGACTAAGCTACAAATGAATGACACAGTACTATGGTCTACATTAAGGTCTACATAATCACTTAAATAGCAAGGTAGTTTACTAGATTAAGAGTGACCAGAATTATGACGTTATTCTCAGAAGCTACCCCAAAGAGATTCTAATGTATAACACTAACAAACTGATTATATGATTTCGATAGAACCTTACTTAAGTTGTTGGAAATTATACTACTTCAATTGTGAGGTAGTCTTCATAGAAAGGTAAATACAATAGCAAGAATAGAATGGACAAAACATATAGTTGATTTATTAGCAATGCGCTAGTCCTGCTATCTATACAAATTAATTTATTTTGCACATTAGAATATCAAAATAATTACACAAACAAACTACTGTATTTACACTTTGATTAGCCCACTCTAAGCTGTTGGTAGTTCAAAGTAGAACTGCAAAGAAACCTCTAACCCTGTGTCCAGAATCCATGAATGCAAGGTCACAGGTCTTGTCCCCTTAACAAGCCGATCTTTGCCTGATTGACTGGCTAGTGTAGAGTTTCTCTGAGAAGTGTTATGGCCCAGCACGACTACAAACCAGTTTAAAGGGCTTTAGAAGCAATGGGTGGTTAAGTCAGTTGCCCCTTAAGGCAGACTCACTATTTAAGGTAGTATTGCTTTGAACTAGGCTTGTTCTTGTAGCGACCTCTATGAACTGCTTGTGTAGTTGCATTGAACACAATTTTGTAACTTTCAGTATTTACAAATAAAATTTGACATATACATGGAATTTATAAAAGAGCAGTTTTATGGTGATAACTGTCATATTTTTTGTGTAAACAAATATATCTTTACTGCATAGATTGTCTTACACGAAACGGGCGGAGCTGTATTTTGTTTCTAACATGACCAAAAAACATATTAATAGCTTAGATAATAATCTAATAATATGCTACAATTTCAAACTGAGGGGTCATCAATTATTTGTTATTTCTCCTAAATTGTGAAAGACATAATCATATTACTAAGATTGAGATATTTCAGCATTATTTCATAATTAATATTCTCAGCAGCCTGCCTACACCCACGGCAATAAAAACATTCAAAACTTGCTGATGCAAATTTAAGAAATCCAAAATTAAAATGGTAGTCAGCTGATTACTGTCAGTGAAATTCTGATGCCTCTAGACATACAAAAATTATAATCAAAAACATTAAGATAATTAAATATTGATAATTAATAACTGGAATATTACCTCTGTTTTTGTTTGAGCATGGAGAGAAGCCGGGACTGAATGAGACTCAGGGTAGAATCGGCCCATGTCTGGTTTAAGCAACATACGGTCAGCAGCACAACCTAGAATAAAGAAAATACCATCGTAATAATAACACATTATTATCACGCCAAATTAAAAGACCGATCGATCCACACAATGTCAATGTCTGAAAGCTAATGTGTCTGTGAAGCTTGGTCAGCTCATATGGCAGACGTAATGATGAGATGAGGTTTGTAATCCACACCACATAGTGGTAGTGGTAGTAGTAGTAGTAGTAGTCGAAGTAGTAGTAGTAGTCGAAGTAGTAGGAGTAGTAGTAGTAGTAGTAGTCGAAGTAGTAGTAGTAGTAGTACAGTAGTAGTAGTAGTAGTAGTACAGTAGTAGTAATAGTATTTACATTTTGTAATGCAGTGTACCTATAGCCTGTAGCTGACCAAATTAACATGCAAGTATCAGCATTAAATTTGGCCTTCTAAAAAAAGAATTCTTGGATTTTAAAAGAAAATCGCCAATTCCTCACACGAGACAATGCGTAATCATGCTAATTTTGGCATTGGAATAAAAAAGCAAGAGTGCCTTTGCTCATTTCTAAGAAAATCTTCAAAACTAGGAGTTAGAACCTTCAACAAGAGACCTAATCAAGCAGAAAGTGGCAAATGAATTACACTAATTAGGTCTTAAGCACTTTCTGCATAATCCTCTTATTGCAAACGTTTCTGAAACATTGATCTCCGGTGCAGAAGACCCTCAACTGGGACGTAATCCACCTGGTGGCAATATTTTTCATGTGGTTTAGTGGTTAGAGTTGATGGGGACAAGTCTCCTGACAGTCCATGGTTCGATTTTGAAGCTAGAGGGTGGGTAAGTGGATGAGGGCAATGCGATGATAGCCAAGCCCCCACTCTCATTCGAACCAAGAATTTGTATATACATTTTCTATATTTTCTATTGATAGCAGTTATGCATAATGGCATTCAAAGCAAGCTGAGGTATGGACATTGCATGAAGCTAATTAATGTTCTAAAATTAAAAAAAAATAAACTAATGAAAAGATAATTAAAAACTAACAATTTTGGTTTTGCTGTACAGGTTGCACTCATTGTAAGATACTGTACACTTAGTTGGGAGCATCGGTACAATTTGGGTGCATACTTTTCACCCTCCTGCAACAACATAATCTCCTCATATGTCCCTGGACCCTGTCATATCTTAGGAATGTCATTGACAAGAAGCTGTCATTTATAACCAAGTGATTCATTATCTTAGAAGGGTCATTTTGCTATCTATAACCAAGGAACACGCATCTCACATATTCACTATGGCTAATAACATATTATGAGGCCTAAAAATAGATATGATTAATATGCAGCTTATAAAACTGTTGCTTATTGGCTATCATTGCATGATTGTATTGCACCAGAAATACAAATATGTAATCACTTTTAATTATTCATTTGGTGCCATCCAAAACCATTCATTTTAGATATGTTTATAGATACGCGTTGTGTAACAAGTATTGTTATTAGTTTTGTCTCGACATTAGGACCACCTTGTTCTTAATAGTGAAGTAGAGTGCACAGATAGATAGATAGATAGATAGATAGATAGATAGATAGATACTTTTGAATCGACATGGTAAAAACAATAAACATTAGCTTATAGCTATTAGTCGATTATAGAATGGAATGGTATAGAATAGAATAGAATAGAATAGAATAGAATAGAATAGAATAGAATAGAATAGAATAGAATAGAATAGAATAGCAGCTCATGCTTGTATATAAGTACAATAAGTGGAATAAAGTTATTGTCCTTCAACATGCGAAATTTGACTTTGTCCTATAAATATCCTAGGCCTGCATATTATGGCAAAACTAATGCAGATATTGGTGACATATTTGTTACTGTGGTAAGCTTCCGGTATTGTGAGTTCGAACCCAGTACAATTACACTGTACTACTAGTGAGCCATATATCTGGCCCTTTAACATGAGACGTACAGTTAGTTTTATTAGGTGTTAAAAACGGCCTGTCAAAATGAACCTAGATAAAGCTAGACAACCTCTGCTATATACAATGCTATCTGCCACTAAGCAGAACTGTCTGGCCATAGCTGGCTATTCAAAGCTGGATCTAAAAGCACATGCAGCACCATTTGGTATTAGATACATTTTACATTTACCAAGGTTTATGTTTTTCAGTGGTGGTAGGTATAAGCCGACTATGAGCTAGTAGACAGGGCAGGCTGTAGCCTGTTATAGCTTTAGCTAGCCAGGAATAGGTTACAGCTGCTTAGAATAAACCATATTTTATGAAACTAAACAAAACAATAGGGGTAACTATGCTCATCATCTCTGTATCCATGAGCAGATAAATTGTGACTCTAGCAGCCTAACTGTGACGCAGGTTGACACCTTTACAATTAACATGTTTATAAAAACAAGTAGTTTATTCCAAGCAATTCCGACTGTATCTAATATGCATGGATGGATCACATTACATATTCTATTATCATGGAGTCA